>OX387983.1:5713433-8113433 GCA_947578425.1 Eugnorisma glareosa | reverse complement strand
AATAGAGCAGCTCCAGCTCCTATAGCGGCTCTTGCTAACTCTCTGGATGAGACAATTGGGAATCTCGCTGAAGATGAATCCGATCAATGTTTACCAGATCAAAGTGATAATAATAGTCCTGGACTAAGCACTTCCTGTCACAGTTCCTTCTTGCCTTCTTTAGGCACAGCTTACGATTGAACAGCAATTGTATTAGTACGAATATCCAAATTCAACATTCTAGTACTACAGAAGCTAGAAGCTTTCATCGGGTATACACAAGCAGTCCACCACAAACCCCGCTATCAACGCATCAAAATTTTGTATATATTGACTATAGCAATCCTGGTCCAAGCACTTCTCGTCAAGGCCATCCATCTTGCTGTAAAAATAAATAAATAGATAGCTCATACATCTGGTTTTAAAAGAGCATTATTCTAAGACAATTCTGCTGATACTGCATCAGTCTCTTCCGATAAACCTTCAGTGCTATCATCATCATCTTTTGTACCAGAAATAAGTTCACCGGAATAAATATAATGCAGAGGCTGATTTACATAATGAAACACAATTTAAAAGTCAAATGCGTGCTTGTATGTTAATATGTATTGAAAAGGAACCTAAAATGTTGACAGGTGTACCAAAAAGGTCATACTATTTAATAAATCTATTAAATGAAAACTTACCACTACCGTACTACCATAGATATTTCAATTACTTAGTTAAAAAAAAAAACAGTTTAATAGCCTTACAATTGAGTTATGCACAAATACAATAAGTAGAATTTTGTCAATGATGACGAAATAAATTATTGCCTGGCAAAAATGTGACGAGATTTTTTTAAATTGCCTATAGCGTTCTGGGCTAGGTATGCTAATGTTGTTTATTATAATTGATTGCCTAGAAATACAAATTGAAAAACCATCAAATGCAGTTTACCAGTCACTAACTTGGTTGAATTATAAACTATGTAATACATGATATAAGTGCGGTAAGTTGAAAATTACAGCCAAGGCGATATTGCTAGCCCGAGCCGTAGGCGAGGGCTACAAGAAAGCAGAGGCTGCAATTATCAAAGCGCACGTATGTCATACGACGTTTTATAACATATTTGCGAGGAAATAAATAAAACTGCCTCTGAGACTTCTGGCGGTGTCGAATTAATACATTCATCATTAGTTGACGACATTTTCATATAAAAACAATACAGCGAAAAGAAAAAGCGCGCGGAATAATTTTTACTTGTTCACAAATTAGCGATGATAGATAGATAAATGGTTGTAATTGATTGTTAAAATTAATTAAATTAAAGAATTTAATGTTTATTTATTTTATCTCCCAAAGTTAATTTTATTCACCAATGTTGACCACTTTTCTGACTTAAATACTCTTTGCTAAGATTTAAAAAAATACCGTTCGTTTCAGAGGGAGCATCTTGATAAACCGTGCGTTTTACATGACATTACCGCACAACTCCGTAATGAGATACAATACGATATTGAAATTGGTGAAATAAGAGACCCTTTACGAGCAAATGTGTTATAAAAATATTTACTTTATTGTACACCTGATGACTTGGTACCTTTTATCTCTGATGGCAATGGTGGCAGGACAACAGATGTGATGATAGTAGAGGACTGTTTTCTTAATTGTTTACAACCTAATACTGCAGTTATGGCAAACAGGAGCTTTAAAGATATATCACATTTGTTAGTGAAAAAGAATTGTATATAAGGCCCCCTCCTGTTAGTAGGGCTACCGCTTGTACCAAAGAAGAAATAAAGCGGGCAAAAGAATTGCAGGATTGGCAATTCATGTGGAACGTGTAATTAGTAGACTAAGATAATTTCATATGTTACTTCCTCATGCATGTGTTGACTACAATTTGATAATATATAATAGTATAATAATATGATAATATATTATAGAATACCTATTAGATGAAGTTATAATTATAGCTTGTGGTTTATTCAATATGCAAGGTTCTTTAATAAAAAAGTAGATTTATTTAATTTTAGTTTTATTTCTAGATCTTAATTAAATATTACAGGAAAAATGGCAGTACCCCAAAAAATTGTACATTGTATTATGTATTAAATCTTCACACATTTCTTTGTCATAATCCACCTCAACAATAGTGACATTTTTTGATTCCTCAAAATCAGTGTAAGATAATTATGCAGAATAATGCTTTATTTTTATTTGAAAAATGCATTTGCAAGTGATCTGTGCTATGCATTTTACTGATATTTGGTTATTTTTTATATACTGGCTTACTGATTTTTCTGATGAAGGGCATTTAATTTCTATGCTGTAATCATCAGTTTCACCATCAGGGGATACACCCATAATGGGGCATAAAGGGCTTAACATGATTCCACATTTATTCATTTTTATTTTCTTAATGCTTTCCACCACTTTAACAAGTTCACTCTCTAACTGTCTGCCTCTTTTCATGGCATATGTGTCCCGTAATTTTGATGCTCCCATAATAAATACTTTCCGCTACGGACCCATCAAATACTTTGCAATGAGCAGCTTCATAAGCTTCTGAAGCGGTAATTCTTGCATACCGCAGCTCATACCATGACGGACAGTCACTTTGATTTAAGGTTGTAAGGATCCAGCGAGCGTTTACAAGACATATTGCATGCAATCATGTCCACAGGAATATCCCACAGATGTCCATACAAACAACGTTTGGCTTTCTTTCAAATTGAGTCGCTTTGAAACCGTCGCACTGTCCATGACTTAGTTTTTCTCCATAAGATTGTCAATAGTCAAATTGAATGCGAACAGTTGTTAGAACGTGTCATGTTGTCAGTCCCACATAATCCTCATAGGCAGCCAATTTCTAGACTTTTTCAACCGCCAGCTAGTAGAAGCAACATCGGGAGACACTCACCGGTATCAAGAATCTGCATTCAATACAACGAACTCAATTCTAAATTGCCTGACTTGGATGTGTTCTTTGGTTCCCTACCGAAGTTCAAAAGCTTGCTGCGTTCTCATTTGAATCGATATCTAAACGGCTATAATTAGTTGTTATTTTGATATTTTGTCTATTATTGTTATTAGTGCTTTATAGCTTTATTGTACTTGTGAATGTTGTGTACACCTGTAATTGGTACCTACATCAGAACCCTAACGTGTATACTTATAGTGTAAAATGTATGTACTGTTGGTGTACCTATTTTAAATAAATAAATAAGGTTCTTAGTGGTGCTTCCTTACACACTTTTGTATGTATTTCTTTCTTGCAATAGTCATTGAACTCTTATGGGGTAATCTGTTATATGGTCTTATATGGTCCTTCTGCATCATTCCAAATAATGTCTGGATATTTTTTCAATATCACTAGGCTCATTATAATACTTCATCAGTTGATTGCCTGTGTCACAAACTTCTTTACTATATACTATTATTAAAACAGACAAAAAAAGGTATGTTGCACATACCCAAAATGCAAAAGTCCTTCGCCTTAATAAATTTAAGGCTTGTACACCCACTGTTGATCATTTTGACTTCTTCCAGTAGCATTCACCACTAGTGGAAGGTGGCTCTACACTGCGTCTATGCACCCAGACCAAGAAAGCAATGACATGTTTACACCCTTTAAAATTACCATGCTGCGTTCACTCCTTTTATTTCAGTAGACGTAAAATCCGAATTTGATGCGAAATACGTAGCCATAATAAAAACATCAATTGTCCGTATATCAGACATCAGTCATTTTTCTACTACTCTTATACAAAACAAATATAATTTCACTTCAATATCTGCCAAAAATCACAATAAAACTGAATTTAATCGCAAGCATTCAACAACTCACTAAAACATTTTTGTTATTATAGACTTTGACATCACAATTTGTTCCGACCAATAGCGTTGCGTCTCAACTAATTTGAATTATCCTCCCATTTTGTACACTTTTCAATAATAATTTTATAATCAAAACGAAATTATATGAAAAAATATGAATATGTATGTGAATCTAAAAGAAAAGAGTCCATACAATAAAATGAGCGTTATTTGAATCATACGCATATTCCCTATTCTGTATCGGCATACGTGATAATGGCGCGACTTACAACCTGACACTAACCCGCAAACTGTAAAAACCTTTGTCTGACCTGGGAATCGAACACATCCGGCAGTAGCACTTGCTACTACTAAACAACTGGGCAAGATAGAACGTGTATGTATTTTTTTTGTGCAGGCAACACACAACCGGCGAGTCCTCAGCACCAGTCGCCTCGAGTAGCGCTCCACACTCGGGAACACTACATGAGTGAGTACAGCGCCCGCAATTGGAGTATTACTTTAATTAAATTTACTACATTTAGTACAGTTTAAGCCATTAACTAATACTACATTAATTTTACACTGTCTTGAGAGCAGCGGTGGCCCAGTGGTGTCGGCCCCGACTTATGAACGGTAAGTCGTGGGTTCGAACCCAGGCAGGCGCATTTGTATGAGTAATTAATTTCATCACCACTGCTCTCAAAACGGTGAAGGAAAACATTGTGAGGAGACCGGCATGTCCTACAACCAAAAATTCGAACATATGTGACATCTACCAACGCGCAATGGGCTCGCGTGGTGGATTATAGCCCATTCCCTCTCATAGAGAGAAGGACGTGTGTCCCAGCAGTGGGAATATTATAGGCTGGTTACTCTGTCTTCAATGATACTTCAATAATGTGAATAATTGTCAATTATTGTCTTTGGTTTGGGAAACAGATGGAAATTAGCAAAATTGCTATAAGTCATGTTGGGCACCAGCAGGGCTATTGCGTATCTCTGTTGACAGTTCATAGTGATCATCACTTGGCGAGATTAGATATACAATAACAGTTCTGCACGGGTAGTGTCAGTTGAAACCAACAAGAACGGTCATTGTATATCAAAACTCGCCTAGTAATGATCACTATGAACTGTCAACAGAGATACGCAATAGTCCTGTAGATCTCCATAGAATAGCATGCGCTTCGAGAATCGTCGGAAATAGGAACGCACGATGTTGATATCTATAAAACTGTACTTATGCCTGAGACAGGCTCTTTCCAATGCTCGAAGTGTGTTTTTCTCCAACTGTTCTGATTAACATTTCATATTTTTTACGAACTTAGTATTTTGGAAGTCATATAATATAATTTAATGAAAAATATCCTATCTCCAAGTTACAATAGTTATTTCTCGCGAAAATTGATTTTAAATTTAGGGAAGTGAATCATATTGGTGCTCGTGACTTTACATAGGCTACCGGGCATTCTCTACCAGTCAACTTTTGTGTCGGATAGGACTACGTTGTGATAGACTACAAAAATATAAATTACATTAAGTTGAACCCAAATGGCGGTCGTCCGCGCAAATACAATTATGGATTGAGACCCGAAAATGTGTTGTATTGTATAGCGGGATGGTGTCCGCAACTCCACGTCTAAGCGCGTATTTTGCGTGCGGGTGGGAAATTTATTCGATCCACCCTAGCTCCCCGAGAAAGGCCAGCAGCGCCTTGATGTTGCTGACGAGATCGCGGAGAGTACCTGGGTTACCGAAGAACTTTGCCCTGTATGTTGCAACCTCTGGACAGTGCAGAAGCACGTGGGCTGCTGTCTCGTCCTCCTCCATGCAGGCTCGGCACTGGGAGCTGTCTGTGACTCCTATGACAAAGAGGTGTTTATTAAAAGAGCGGTATCCAGTGATGGCGGCTGTAACTGCGCAGCTGTAATTTGGTCAGCCGAAGCGCTCGTTTGGTGAAGCGGCCATCGATAGCAGGAAGTGCTTCCTTGGCCTGCCTGCACTCACCATGGTCCTGCCATAGCTTGTGGTGTTGACTGTTGTTCACTAGTTCGTTTCCTTATCAGTGTGCGTAGGTACCCGAAAGGGGGTAGCACGATGGGTTCGGGTCCCACTGCTGCCATACTCGATCCCCTTCTAGCGACTTCGTCCGCTGCATCATTACCTCGGGAATCGCTATGTCCTTTAATGGATGGTTATATTATTGAGATGACCAACCTGGTTCAGGCGTTGATGACACTCTTGTATTAACCCAGAGTTAACTACGTGGTTGTTTAGTGCTAGCAGTACAGCCATGCTGTCTGAGAGTATGCGAATAGAGTGGTCCACAACCTCCCTAGCTAAGATGGCTAATGCCGCCAGGGAAATGCCCATGCATTCTGGCTGAAATACCGTGTTGTGGGCCCCCAGTGGTGTGCCAATGTGGATGTCGAGATCCTCCGAGAAGACTCCAGTGCCAGTACCTGTTTTAGATCCATCCGTGAAGATCCGCCGTTCTGCGGGGCTCAATCCCTCGCAGCGGTGGTCCTCGTGGAGTTGGATTTTGTATTTTTTATCGAATACGAACTGTTTGGGTATCTGATATCCGAAAATGTGTTACTGCGCATCCAAGGTTATAGTTCAACTTACGTGCCGCGAGCTGTAACACATTTTCAGGCCCCAATCGGTCTCAATCCATAATTATACATGCGCGGAAGACCGCCATCGCCATTTTGGTTCAACTTACGTGCCGTGATCTATAACATGGTTGAATGACTCTGTAAAATTTGTTTTTTCTTTTTTTTCCAGAAGCTTTCTGTCGGGCGAAAGAGAAATAAAAATTGAAGATATAGAAATACAAGAAGGATTCAGCTAATTATAAGATTTGACAATTCGTATTGAGTATTATGTGATCAAAATTAGAATTTTGTACTAAAGTTGGACGATTTTTCAAGTTTAGAATTTTCTTCGTCTGCCATTGATATAATCTTTAGATTGTGAGCAGTAGTGGCCGGAGGTAAGGGTCCCGAGTGATGAGATGCAGGGGTACGCTTAAGTAAGCCGGCAAAATTTTCGCCAGATAAAAATTAAACTAGCGAGGGTTCGCTGAACGGAGTCATCGGTCTAGATCAATGTTGACTGTCAAATTCAATTGACAGCTCAGCTTGTATATCATTCTGCCCCTTTCGTCTACAACAATTTACATCATAAGTAATCATAACTTCATCCATAATCCACAAATAAAATTCACGGAGACGATGATTAAGTACTCGTTAGAAATATTCGTTTCTAAGGCGCGAATCCAGCAAATAAAACAACAGACAGCTCAATGTCAATCTGACAGCAGAATAAAATTTAGCGGGGTAAAAAGGTCGCTAAAATTTATCCTAGTCAGGCGAAAACTTATACCAGCGGCGACCGTGAACGGGGCAGATTAAATCAGGCCATGAGAACCATAGTGGCCTAACTAATTTTTTTACAATATTGAGTCTATGATTTTTTCCAGCTAAAATTGAACATTTCTGTTTTTGTTTTCTATGGTACTCAAAAGGCCTTTCACCTCGCGGTGTGCTTGAACGGTTTGTTTGACGTTTAGTCAGTTTAAATTTTAAACTGGATAATTGACTTAAACGCACGCCAGAGCGCGTTACTTTTTGTAATACTGCTCTCAAAACGGCGTAGAAAAACATCGTGAAACCGACATGTCCTTGAACCAATATTCGATGACATGTGCCGTCTACCAACCTGCACTGGGCCCGCGTGATGGATTAAAGCCCACTCGCTCTCATAGAGTGTGGACTGTGTCTCAGTGGTGGGAACAAGGCTGATTACGCATTTTTAGATATATGGCATACGCTTTTTGGGACATTTATACCAACTGTGCTAATCTAATTTTGATCTCATATTCATTATTTTTACAAGTTTTTTTTTTAATGATTTTTATAAAAGCCGCGTGACGCTCGGCCAACAACGACTGACGATTAAGTCTCAATGTCAATGTCATTCCTATAGGAAGTGGATATTTTTAAGTTTAATAATATATAAGTTCATTCGATTTTAATTTTGCTGTGAATAGCTATATGCCTAGCTACAGTCAGTATTTTGTAATTAATTTACTGTTTAGAAGTTAAGATTTACTTTCGTATTTTTTTAGTAATATCGGTCGAAGAGACACCGGCGCAAAAACGGTTATAAAATTTTCGATGGGGGGAGGTTCAGAAAGATGTACTGAATACATGGTAACCGTCGTATATAATACTTTTTTTTTATTTAGGCTGATTGGAGTATAAACAATATTGCGTAGCTCTGTAAACAAAAATTACAGGACTTAATAATGTATAAACATGATAATTACACTGTTTAACATACACCTAGAAACAAAGAAACCACAATTAAAGTTTGTTACTTAAATTGTCAATTCATCTTTATACTAAGGGCTGATTTTTCAATAGTCAGATAACTTTTATCTGAGGAATAAAAATGGCGGTTTGACAGCTTATCTATAGAAAATATGTCAAACCGCTATTTTTATTCCTCAGATAAAAGTTATCTGGCTATTGAAAAATCAGCCCTAATTCTTTTTATATAAATCAAGCCTTTGATTCACAAATTTACGATATGAGCGTTCACGCGAAACAGTTGTACGCGATCACTCACAGCGCCATCTATGAAGTACGCACGACGGCCAATCAAGCTTTACAAAACCAGTATAAGCGGATCTGTCATTATAAAGGAAATCTATACAAAGCGAGGCCCAGTTATATTGGAAATGTACAGCTTTGTGTCGCCGTGTGTACATGCCACTGTTTCTTCATCTGAGCGCGGCATAATCCAAATTATGGTAAAAGCGCCAGGCTAGCCCGCGAAATTCAAATTTTCTTACGTTTTTTGCAATTTGTAGGTCAGTATCAGGTTTCTATGATGAAAATATGATTCGCGTTCGTAACACGTATGTAGTTACAGTATTAAAATAATTAAAATCATCAATACAACCCTTTCAGTTCATTTAACCCCTTTGGACGACTTTTTCATGAAATAGTTATTGAATAGTATTGAATTTCGCGGGCTACCGTGGCGCTTGCACCAAGGAACTTAGTTTCTTTACATTAATTAATATACATACTTTCAATACGTGTAGTCACCATTTATAAAAATAATACATTTACTTATTTTCGTCCCAATGTTGATTGGTTGATTGCTTCAATTTAACCGACTCATGTTATTTTCTTGATCGAAATATATGACAATGCTCTGAACGATTTTGTTTTATTTTTTATCTGATATTTACTGTTTCCTCTACAGTCCGTTCTCAGTTGGTTTCAATGAAAATAATTGTAGACAAGGTGGCGCCGACAATAAATTAAACTGCGAAATACCTCATGACGTTCCTATAGTCTGCTTACAAAAATATTCATTCGAATATAACCATGTTGAGTCATAGGACAATTAGGACATTATATTTCATTTCCAGCCTTTTCTACATGTTATAGACGTGGCTAGCACCGACAGGTTAACGACCCCACCATCAGTATAAACACAACACCATGTTGCCAACTCGCTACCTACTTCAAAAACCTTTTGCCAAATTCGATGGTACGATTTTATTTTATTATTCTATATATAATTTTTATTTTATCTATTCGATTTTATTTCCAGATGCGAATCAGTCTATAAATGATGTATTTTGTGCTACTTAGGTACGTTTAAAAGAAAAAATTCGCTGATTTGATATATTTTTGATAGTTTAAAAATATTTCTATGGGCTTGTAATAACAGTGATATCATTTATTGTCGTATTGTCGGCGCCACCCTGTATATGACTGATTTTGACAGTGAAAAGGTCTACAAACAGTCACGGGAGACTGAGGATCAACCCCCCCCCCCCCCCCATCTTGAACAACAAGAGGAACTAACGTATCCAAATCGAGGCGAAATAAGGGGCGTAGCTATCGCCGTATCAATGATACAGGGCCCCTGATGAGGAAAAAAATCACAAAATCTTAAATAAAAGATAAAATGAAAATATGACGTATCACGGTCCAGAAAGCTCCAATTTTTCGAGCTCGCTTCACTCGTTCTTTGATGAAGGCTTCACCAATCGTGGTCCAGATAGCACCAATTTTTCTACCTTCGCTCGCTTTTCGATGAAAACTTAAACCCTTTCAGGATGTAATTTTCCAGTTATTCAATGAAGTCATAGCTGCTATTCATGATCGCAGTAATTTTTTTTTTCTCAAAGCTGGCTCATACGCACATTCTCTTATTAAAATGAATGACAGCTAAAGCGATGAAAGTCAGGATGCTATTTTCTTAATTTTGCAAAAATCATTTGTTTAATACTAATGATTTTCTCTTCTTTTTGGCTTTCGCCGCACTCGGGTTCAAAAGGCCCCCAAAAAAAATTGATACAGGGCCCTACTAGGACTAGCTACGCAACTGGGCAAAATGAGAAATTAGAGCTCGTTAATAAATTATATATTTTGCAAAGAAGAAGACCTTATTTATTATCCGAGGATCTTAATTATCCGAAGAGGGTTGCTAAGAATTTTGTGTGCGTTACGAAAACTTAAGACGTCATACAGTAAAACTATTACAAGAAGAAAGGCCAAACGGCCGGCGCACAGTGGGCCCATACTGAAAATTAGTGGACTTAGGCAACAAAGTTACCATATCGATGCGATTTTTTTTTGTATGACGTGTTATAATATTCCTGACAACTTTTATTCTTATAAAATTTCTTCTAAACTTGATAGTTTGTCTTGAAAAAAAATTATTAGATTTTTTTGTATGGAGCGAATCACGTTTATTTTTTTTTCTTCAATTGTACTAATATGTTGGGTGTGTGGCGTGAGTATATGATAGCTAAGGTCATTCTCTATCCACGAAAAAAAAATCAGCGCCGGCCATCTGCGGCAGCGCGAGTAATCATTCGGTAAAAAAATAATAATTTGGAAGAATTTTTTTGTCATTTAAAATAAATTCAAAGCATATTTTTTGTCTCATTTGGCTGTTTTCGCCTTCTTTTTAGTTAAATAAATAGTTTTAATAGCGCATACGTACTTAGAACTAGTAATTCTGGTAGAGATTTAGTTATTATTGCATGTTATCGGTACAAATGAGTCATCAATCACAATGCAGGTGCTCTGCATTGTGATTGATGACTCATTTGTTTGTGCGCGCATAACTAATGAGTCATCGAAAAATGCTCGTCTCTGATTGGCTGTGTTATTTTTTAACTGCACGTTATCTATTGTTGAATAAATATATCGTAATGTTTCAGGTTATACTAATTTTGTTAATGATAGGTGAAATAATTTAAATTTGTACGGGCAAGTCGTTGACAATTATCTACATAATCAACTGTATGTATATTATTATAGTATAAGTTATCGTACGTATGATCAATATGAAACTGTGAAGTAATTGTAGCCCTGAAAAGGGCTGTTTGATATATTCCTAACCCTGATGGGCTTTTGTGGGAATAATTTAGAGCCGGATCACATTATTTCTTGTTCCAGAAGTGCTAGTGGGTCCGGCAAATTTTCGGACTCTGCTATGAGGCATTCTTCTTCCTCCATAATTTCACTGTCACAGGGAGGCTCAGTAGTCTGTAACAACTGAGTTGCTTCAGGCAACAACTCATTATGAACCTGTTTCATTATTTAAGGCCTTATGTAGGATATGTGGGGATCAGAGCTTATTAGAAGTCCACGGAGGATGTCTTCGTTTGTTGCTATTCTCCTCGTTTTCCGAGTGTGCCTCTCCCTGACGTTTCTGAAGTCCTTATTACGGGCTTCCGAAGCTTCTTCAGATAAGGTACCTAAAACGAATAAGTACATACATTTTAATTTCAAAACGCAATCGAGTCAAATAATACATCAAACTATATTTATTTTTTACTTACCGATTGGCAAAACACCAAAGTGGTTACAGATGTCTGCACCGTGCATTAGAAGTTTATGCACACTAACTGGCATGTAGTACCACGAATAGTGTTGCACGTACACATCAGCTGTTTCTCTACAGTATCTTCTAAATTTTTCACAGTCAATGTTTTTGCCTGATGATGTGGCTTGTAGAATAACGGAAAATCTGAAAATCAGATTTTCGTCAATTCCCGTTATTCTGGAAGATCTTTTGTAATCTTGGAAAAAGCGCCTCGCTGTATTCCCGTCGTTTGTAGTTCCAAAACCCTAAAATGGGAAAACAATACTGTAATATACAATACATAGAGATATAATTCACAAACAACATAAAGAGAGCGAAAATTAAATACATACCTGTTTGACTATATAATAATAAATAATAATAATAAATATCGCTGGACATTACACACAACGCCATCTAGGTGCCACACTAAGCAACGAGGCTTGTGTCGTGGACAACAGATAGTTGATAATACTACATAGATACTTTTTGTTTGTAAATACATACTTATTATACATATAAACATCCATGACTCGGAAACAAATGTCCATGCTCATCACACAAACATTTGCTCCTACCGGGATTCGAACCCGGGACCCTAAGAACGTAAGGCAGCCTCACTACCGCTGCGCCATTCGGGTCGTCAAATATATCAATCAGCATTCCAGTTTGCTCACGAAACTCTTGCTGTGTGGTATTTTTTTTAGCTTGTTTCAAAGCCTTATGTTCGCCGCGAGCAGTCCATCGTTGAAAATCCAGATTATAAGATATATGGAGAAGACATTCCATACACCGAATCTTCATATGCAGTGAAGAAATTCCTTGTTTGTAAATTTCTTCACGAAGTGGTTTAGAAGTCAAAGCGTCTAAATTATTCATCTCACTCGGTTTTGCCAAGCAAATGGGACACGTTGCATATGATGGTACTCCAGCAATAATATTGGCCACTTTTCCATCAATCGTGGTCATATGCAATTCATGTGATACAATAATATTTCCACACTGTGTAGATATTCGTTCATCTATTTGTTTTTTCATCTCAGACTCTTCAGACTTTATAAAGTCAGCTGTCTCCGAAGTGAAAGTGAACTTCACTGGTCGACAGTACAGAGTTGAGCAAGGTGTGGGGTTCTCCCAAACTAGATTTTCATTCCCAGATGATGGCCTAGTAGACACTAGCCGAAGAGGGACGATGCTTATCATGACTACTGATGAATCATCGAACTCTGTAGCTGTGTTTGACGTTTTCTGTTTATAGTTACTCTGCGACGAAGAACCATCAAGTCCCCATTTCCAGGTCAACTTGAGTTCTTCATTTTGAGACCTATCAACAGTATTTATATCAAGTAATATCCTCTCCACAGTGTGGTCCAATAGCGCTTGCAATTTAATGTGAGCTCCGTTTTCGGTAATCTCCATACTCTCTTGTGGTGGGTAACATCTTTTCTTGGCATTTACAAGCTTTGGATAAGATGGAAAGGCAGCACAGTTTTCTTCTTTCAGAAATTGTCGAAGAGCTAAGTACTTCCATTTCGAGAGCGCAACTGATGTATAAAGAGCTAAACACTTATCTTCAGAGACAGTACTTAAGCTCTGCTTTTTGAATAGTCTCTCTTCTACTTCGGATAGCGCATCTGGATTACTGGAAAGGTATTCGACCACTTTTGCCAGATTCGTTTTGCCGTTGTCTTTCAATTTTGTTATGTACCAGTGCTGCAACTCTTCCTCGGAATTTTCTTCTACTATGGAAGTAGAACGTCTTTTCTTTTGCTTATTACTTAACTCTTCGAACGGTTTTCTGTGCTCCTTTTCTGTAGATGTTCCCGCTTCCGCAGTACATACTGCAAGAGTAGGAACATGGCAATCTATATCCACTAGCTCAGATAAGGCTGCGTCCGAAAAGCCCATCACACTTCTCAGATCAACACTGTCACAAACAGGCCAGTTGATGTTTTTTTCCAACCACTTGCGATGAATTACACGATTCATAAAAGTTTTTTTGATTTCTACTTGACTCTATCCACTTTTTATTTAAATTAACACAAAAAAGTCGACAGAACTCCTTGATTCGGTTCTTGTCTTCTTCAGAAACTTCGGTAGTCAAGACAGAAATGATACTTTCATACAGAAACATGATTTTTCAGATCACCGCCACTTCTTAATTTCACAAAAAGATCTAGGTTGGTACAAAATCCAACCATAGTTCTAATGTAAATATAAAAATACAAGTATTTCACTGTGTTCACAAACAAGCGACAAGAGCGAAACTAGATGGACTTAATGAATGTCTTTATATTTATAGTTAGTGTTAATTACTCAAGTAGTGGACATAACAGTGAGTGAAAATTATTCAGCCAATCAGAGACGAGCATTTTTCGATGACTCATTAGTTATGCGCTTAGCCGAGTGCACAAACAAATGAGTCATCAATCACAATGCAGGTGCTACCGATAACATATGCAATAATAACTAAATCTCTACCAGAATTACTAGTTATAAGTACGTATGCGCTATTAAAACTATTTATTTAACTAAAAAGAAGGTGAAAACAGCCAAATGAGACAAAAAATATATGCTTTGAATTTATTTTAAATGACAAAAAAATTCTTCCAAATCATTTTTTTTTTACCGAATGATTACTCGCGCTGCCGCAGATGGCCGGCGCTTTTTTTTTTTCATGGATAGAAAATGACCCTAGCTATCATATACTCACGCCACAGACTCAACATATTAGTACAATTGAAGAAAAAAATAAACGTGATTCGCTCCATACAAAAAAATCTAATTAATTTTTTTCAAGACAAACTATCAACTTTAGAAGAAATTTTATAAGAATAAAAGTTGTCAGGAATAATATAACACGTCATATAAAAAAAAAATCGCATCGATATAGGAACTTTGTTGCCTAAGTCCACTAATTTTCAGTATGGGCCCACTGTGCAGCGGTCCACAAAAGCCGGCAATAGACGATAGGCAACCTAGTAGTCCAAGATCCCAGGGCCACCAGACCTCACTTATTTTCTCATGAACAAAATGTAGTCATCAAGTACTTAGTGTTAGTATGTACTGTGAACGTATGCATATCTGCTAACTTGTGCCGACGGCCAATTTTTAGATATCAGGTGCTAAAGTTGCGTAAATCAAATCAAAAATCTTTATTTCGAACAAAAGTCCATAGGGGTTAGTAGCGAGTACTTAGGAGCTATGTTAGTACGACATTATGTGAAAAAATCAATTTTCTTAATTATTACAATTTAACCTAATTTAATACATAACAATCCAAATCATTTCATCATTACATTAATCTAACTTTAATTTACCCTAAACTTAACTACTACAGCAAACTAATTCATATATATTTCCTCAGCAAGTCAGCACCGGGCCCGCAGCTATGCCTACGGGACCAGTGCATCAGAAAAGGGCAGTCTGGCCTCTCCACAATAACTTTCAGGATGCTGTTGGAGCCTCCACGTATCCTACGCATTAGGGACGCCGTTCTCTTGCGCATGACAGCCTCGAAACTATCTATGCGAGCCTCGGCAAACATGCCCGACGCACTACAGAACCGCGGAAGCCCCACCAGCACCCGGAAAGCATTGTTGTACTGAACACGGAGGGCGTTGTAGGCTTTCTGCGTATATCTGACCCACAGGCTGCAGGTGTAAAACGTCTGGCAGTATGCCTTAAACAGCGTAATTTTCACGTCTTTAGTACACCTAGCAAACCTGCGGGCCAGCATATTACATCGAACCGACAACGCCCTTCGCTCTCTTTCTGTGTCCTCGTCATCAGACAGGTTCTCGGTCAAAATGTGCCCAAGGTATCTGAAAAGTGACACTCTTTTAAGTGCCACCCCATACAAGTAGACAGGAGGAACTGTCGCTGGTTTTCTGGAACCTACACGAAACACCATCACTTTTCCTAACATTATACAGCAGACCATGAGCCACGGCGTATCGTTCACACACTCCAAGCAGCTGTTTGAGAGCATCAATCGAGGGACTCAGTAGCACCATGTCATCAGCATAGCTTATACTATTGACAATCTCACCATCAATAGACCATCCGACACCAGTGCTACCAAGCTCCCCCAACAGCTGATTGATGTATACATTGAAGAGCGCCGGGGAAGTCAAGCCCCCCTGCCTCACCCCACACTCCAGTTCATACTCACCAGACAATGCACCCGCCCATCTGACCTGGTTAATCTGGTGGTCATACCAGTACTCGAGAAGGTTAACTAGCTCATGAGGTATGGCTTTCTCCAGCAATTTTGACCATAGGATCTTATAATTAACCAGGTCAAAGGCCCTGGAGAGGTCCAGAAAAGCAGCGTACACCGGGGTATTTCTGTCGGTATAGTACCTAACCGTGTGCTTGAGCGCTAGAACAGCAGTTTCCGTAGACAATCCAGCTCTGAAACCAAACTGTGAATCATGTGGATTGAGCTGTCCGGCCACCCTACGCTCAAGCACACCATCAAGAACCTTAGCCGCTATGGTGGCCAAAGAGATAGCCCTATAATTGTCCTTATCCGACGCATTCCCTGTCTTATTCTTGGCAATAGGCACCACTATCGTCCTCATCAGTTCCTTAGGCAGATACGAGTGTCGAACACAAAAGTTGAAAAGCATGGACAAGACCCTAGGGAGGTGTGGACCAGCATACTGCAGGTGTTAAATGCTTAGGCCTTCATGTCCAGGAGATTTGCCTCTGGTCATACTTCTAATGTTTTTTACTTCCTTAGTCAAAATGTGTATTGGCTCTCCAGACATGATTCATCCAGCAACAGGAATCTGCTCCTCCACCTGACGCGAAGCTACTGCAAAATGCCTCCTAAACTTGTCCGCAATCTCTCTCGGTTCAGTAACGCCGTCAACGCTCAACGGAACCGCAGGTTTCGGGTTCAACTTACACTTTCCAGAAATTTTGAAAATGCTTGCGCCTGTGCTCAGTAGCCAGCATGTTCATTTTTATTCGCTCTTCATTATCCTGACAATATTTCAGTCTTTGTTTAAAAACCTTTCGCGACTCATTCATTTCCTCGAACAGCAACCCGGTGCGAGGTTTATTATGCCACACCCAGTTAAGAAAAGCTCTCCTGGCGTTTCCGTGAGCGTCTCTGACATACCTATTCCATCCAATCACCGGACGCCGTCTCCTACCCTCCCCCACTAGGCCAGAACTGCCCTCTGCCGCTTCCCGAAGGGAAGTCACTATATCACTATACAGTTTATCAATCACCAATCTATGATTGTTATCTTGACAGAAATGATCACAGCAGTTTCCTAACTCCGGGGGAAAGTCTATATCCTTAAGCTTTTCCATGCATAAGTTATTGTACCGGTCTATTTGTGAAACATTTCTCTCACCCCAAACAGCCATATCGTAGATTGGTAAAAATAATACAATTTTTTCTTAAAGCCCGAGTGCTGATTTTTATATAAGTTACAGAGAATATTGTTAAAAACTAATAACCAACAATGTCTGACACCGCCCGATGACGGAAATTTCTGCCAGACGCTATAAAGCGCGGAAAAAAATAACGTGAAACATCACGTCAGTCTATTTTTTTTTTAATATTTGATACTCAGAGGGTTTTTTTAATAGTCATTGTAAGCAGTCAGAAAGAACAATTGTAGTGACGCAATTCATCATTTTTGTATGAGTTAAATAAGCCAATGCGCTCATACAGCGACATTTTAATTGTGTCTGGGGGATGTTTGGCCCAACTTTGATTGATCTGGCTCAAAATAAGTACTGATTTCCTGAGTATTAAATATAAAAATTAAGTCTCGGACTATCGGTAAAATCACATTTTTATCCGTGCTTCGAAGTGCTTGGCAGAAATTTCTGCCGACCTGAAGCATCTGGCAGTGTTAATAAGATTTTTTTAACAATCTTCTTTACAACATATTAAAAAAGCAGCACTCGGCCTTCGAGAAAAACTTTATTATTTTTACGCAACTCTAGCACCTGATATCTAAAAATTGGCCGTTGGCACAAGTTAGCAGGTATGCATACGTTCACATAATACATACTAATACTACTTGATGCCACACATTTTGGTCATGAGAAAATAAGTGAGGTCTGGCGGCCCTGGGATCTTGCTCTATAGAGAATATCAAAATGGTTTTGCGCTGTATGACTGCGCAGGCATAACTTAGTGTGTGTGGCAAGTTGAATACACAGCTCTCAATTTTCAGTTTGTTTACACCCAATAAGTTATGTTAGTTATGGTTTGTGTGTTTTCTTCAACGAGCTTCTGACAAAAGAAAACCGGCAGTTATTAATTTCTAGCTGCAAAGCCACGTTCCCAAAGAATGTGGAAAAACGGAACAATCAATAGGAGTTAGGTTATGAAAGTAAGAAAACATGTATCGTAATCTGTTGTCACGGTATGTACAAGTATGTGTATGTAATTTAGATGGGTGTAGTAGGGAAAGACCAAAGAAACGATGGATGGACTGTGTGAAGAATGATATGGCTAGAAAGGAGGTTGCTGACATGACGACTAATAGAGAAGTATGTCTGAAGCAGACATGCTGCGCCGACTTCAAATCAATGGGGGCTATCGCGTATGAATTCGCCGCTAGAGGCGCTAGTGTAGCGCGGGGGAACCGAAATGTCAGATGTCATAGATTGTTCGCGCGTTGCGTGCTGATACAACACGTATTTTTACAAATATTCACGATGCGATGGTGGTCTAGATTGAGCAATTCCTGATTAATTATGACTTGATGATTTTAAGTAAGTAGCAACTTAGAATCTTAATTTTCAGTACTTATGTTTCATGCTTGCTAATTTTATGGAGAATAATGTAAATAATATATGAACCTGAAGTTTGCACTTTGTTGTTAAACATAATAAAATAAACTCTTATGAAGTTATTGGTAGGTACTGTTTATGTGTGTAGTATAAAATAATTATTTTCAGGACCTTAATCGACAGTGGCGCCATCTGGTGAGCTCAAAAACGATAGCCCTCATTGCGTTAAGGGCAGGTGAATGATAATAAATTCAACTCAGTAAATATTATTTGGAGAGCAGCGGTGGCCCAGTGGTGGAGGCCCTGACTTTCTAACAGTAGGTCGTGGGTTCGAACCTCGGCAGACGCATAACTTTGCATAATTTATTTCATCACCACTGCTCTCATAAACGGTGAAGGAAAACATTGCGAGGAAACCGGCATGCCCTAGAACCAAAAATTCGAAGACATGTGACGTCTACCAACCCGCTCTGGGCCCGCGTGGTTGATTATATCCCATTCCCTCTCATAGAGAGGAGGCCGTGTGTCCCAGCAGTGGGAACATTATAGGCTGATTATGCTTATGCTAAATATTATTTAAAAAATGTAATGTCGAACAAAAATATAAATGAAACGATGATACTTTGGATAGTCGGCCATTTTATTTTGTAACCAAGTAAATTATTCAAGATAAACAGGGCCCGTATCATGACATGAAGCAGTATTATTACCTATTACTTAAATGTCATTAGTGTGGGACTCTGACGGAGCTATACAGGCTGAAAAAGCCCCTTCACGAAGCCGTCAACCAAGCATTCTGTACATCAAACTAAGTAACTCGACGCAATAATTATTGCTGGAAAACGACTTTTTTTTTTTTGAGTAAAAAAATACGTTTTACGGTAGGACTCTACGTCATGCACTCAAAACATTGTGATTAAGCTGTGGGGTTAAGATATAAACAAAAAAAAAGTATTAAAAAAAAAACTTGTGAAAATGGAACTTTGACCCCCAATATCTCCGTAACTAGTAGGTTCCCAGGTATGGTATTTTTTTTTTTTTCAGATTGGAGAACCTTCCCATTCTGGGCGGAGTGGAAGGGAGTGTCAGACTTTTACTGACTAAAACCCATCCTTGTTCCTTCCTTTGCCCTTTGTGTTCCAGGGCCGCGACATCTCTTTCGAACAGTCCCGCAACCCTGGCAGGCATCGGTCTTATCTGACATCTCTTTGAGGCGCGCGTGGAACACGAACGCGCCGTCGACACGGCCTGTCGTCATAAGACGGACGGACGGACGGCGAGCTAGACCATAGCTCACCGTCCACAGGCCCGCGCCTACGGAGGCCGGGAGCCACCACGTGGCCCCCGACAGCCAGGGCGTCTCCCGCGGCGGCTGGGACGTGAGGTTCTCTCCCTCTCACGTTCCGCCTCCTCCTTCGCTAGCATGACTGCTTCGCAGAAGGAGGTGACGGCGTCCCATTCCCTCTCGCTCCGGACCATGGATTGAACCAGGGCCGGACGCGGGCGCCGCCGCCCAGTTATGGTCTAAAACAAAAACAAAAACGCAGTGATGGAAAACCAGTACCTTTCGGCTTCGTTAAGGGTACCTTTACAGCCATTAAAGGCCGTCTAGCTCTACCTCTATCCCACACGGAAATAAGATTAAAACAATACAGATATACGAGGTCGTGGTAGGCTACCAGTTATTTATTTATTTTTAGTAGTTTTTCATGTCATGTCAATCGCTTCCACACACATAATACGTGTGTGGATGCGATGAGGAAGAACGAAGGTAGTATCTGCATATAATGCAGATACTACCTTCGTAGAAATGATTTGCGGCCCCTCTTGGAACCGAAGGAGGTGGCGGTGGCGGAGGTGGCGGAGACGGCATCTTCGGCAGCTTCTTGGGCGCACCATGCCGCCAGTTCTTTTTCATACTGCTCCTTGGCTTTGGCAGCTTTTTCTTCCCACACAGACTTGTCGAGCGCCCTCCAAATCCTACCGCCCTCTCTAGCGAGTTCTGTAACTTTTAGGCCGGGATTCTTCGCCTTGATCTTATCTTTCGAGGTGTTCAGCCACATCATATAAGCTGACATAGGATGCCTAGGCTTGCCCATCATTTTTACTTTATTTCTGCAAGCATACAAACATAGTTATGGTTAGTTAATAAGAGAATTCTTGGCTATAGGTTGTGCATGTGCAGGTCATGCTTTGAAGAATCTTTTGTCATGGTTGTATGTTACGTAAGAAAAAACATTTATTTGCGCGACAGCATAATATACAAAAGAAAAAGAATAAGTTTTAAGCGTACTATGTCGTGTTTGTGTAACTTATCACTTCGCCCGCGACTTCGTCCGTCAAAATTGTGATAGCTCGACTAATATGCACGTCATAAATATAATTTATTATAGCCTATAGCACCCACGAATGATGTAGCTTTCTGCCAGTGAAAGAATTTTTAGAATTGGATCATTGGATCCGGAGTTACCCCCTACATACAAACTTTGAAATAAATTTTATCTCTTTATAATACTAGTTTAGAAGTATAGATAACATTATCAGCGTATATAGTTACCACAAGTGGGGCTCAGGCTTCATATCTGTTTAGAGGGGGCCGTAGCACACCATCTGGGCCTAGCACGCATCAGTGAATGTTCTACAAGTGTGATGAAGGAAATAAGACGACGCCATTCAGTAAAATATAGTTTTTATTTAGATAAAATAATTTCTTAAAATGTTAGCTCTCGTATGGTGCAGCTTGTAGCAGGCTACCTCTGGGCTCGTTGGTGTTCTCTCTGTCTTTCATCAAAAAATGAGCAGTTTCCTGCTTAAGCACCCTAAAACAAATTTCGCCACGATTAGATAAAGTTTTTGTGCAACTAATTTATAAGAACAATGATAAAAAAAAAAACATAACGATTTGGATTTTGTTAAATAATGTACAGCGGGCATACACCAGCGCCGATAACTTCTCAGGCCCATAATGGAGGCTCCTGTCAATGCCTAGACACCGACAAGTCCCCTTGAGATAGCCATCGGTACTTGGTATACCTCTCTTCTGGCGTACTCTGTTGAGCTTCTCTAATTGGTGTCATGAGCCAAGGCTCCAAAGCATAGTCTGAATCCCATGCTAATCAATGATAAATTAATTTTGTTTTTGTGTTTCAGATTACATCAAGATTTGAAAAGCACAGGCATATGCGCCCTAAAAATAAATAACTAATATAAATATAATTATTGTTATTATTTCAAATGACATACATATATATTATAATATTTTATATCTTGTACTATATAATACCTTATCTAGTGGATAATACTGGAAAATTTGCATTCACATTGAGTATTGTGTAATCGGCATCTGCGATCTAGAAGTAATAGATTTGATTTTTTTAGATTGTTTATTGATATTATGTTCATCACCATAGAAGAGATCACAGGATCTCTTTTCCCTGTAATCTCATATCAACTTTAATAATCTCATGATAAACCAGTTTCAAGATCTTGTATTGTAACAATATTTTGATTTAAAAGAGTGTCCATGGAGTTTCTTGCCCATTCTTCTCCATAGAGATCTATGCTTTGGAATGAGCAACTACAGTACTTTCTCAAGTTATTATGCCTTGTGTCTGTAATTGTAGCTTAGGGAATATGCATGTAATTTTTTTTCACTTAAATCATCATTATGCAGTACTATCAACCCAAGAAAATAATTAAAAGTTAATTTCAACTACTGCTTGTCGCACAAAAAAAAATTAAAGTCCTACAATTTTCTACGACAGTTCAAACGTCCATGACTATCGCGGCCATTCATGTCAGGACTTTTATGTCACTTACCTCTATCTGCCTTGTTTAAATCTAATTTTTTGCCCTTAGTAGATTAGTTTTACTAAAATATAAGTGCTTTATTTAAGCAAAAATTGCAATAACAATATTATAGTAAAATCTTAGTGAAACTTTAAGTACTTTTCAATAAAAAGTGTTTCCTTGACACACGGATTTTGACGTCACTACCGGAATCGATGCGTTTTGTGTTTGCGTTCCGTTTCACCAAAAACACGCTTAATAAAATATTAAACTGTAAAATAAGTGTTGTATTAGAGAATTAAACAAGTGTACCACAATGTTTTTAAGGGCCAATACAAGGCATTTTTAAGAAATAAAACAAGTTTTGTATTTCTTGCATATACCCTATTGAAATATATGCTTGACTTTGATGGTTTCTATTTTCTTACCAACTGAACATTAATGGAGGTAATGTCATGCCATGTCTGTTTCTGTATTGAGCTTGTTGTGTAAACCGTTATGGGTGCTAATAGTCAATGGCTCCCAATGTCTGGGAGGCCGAATTTTCTGTGGTAGCCAGATGCCACAGTCTGCCTTCCTGCCTCAGTATTTGGGAACAGAATCCACCGCGGTTTCAGTCTGAAATAGAGAGAAGTTAGATATTTATCCAACTAGCTAACACAAGCCTATTCCACAGGGTGTAACAAGACCCTTCACGAAACCGCCAACCAAGCATTATGTACATCAAATTAAGTAACTTTACGCAAACATTATTGCTGGGAAACTACTTTTTTTTTTTGGGTTGGAAAATCTCTTTTTACGGTTGGACTAAATGTCAAAACAACAAACACACAAAACACACAACACACACACACACACACATCAAAACATTGTGTTGATCGATGCATTGAATAGTTCGGGGGCCTTCGAGGTGTTTAAGTAAAAATTTTTCATTACAAACATGAATTTAAGAAAAAACTTGTGAAAAAGTTAGAACTTTGACCCTTAATATCTCCGTAACTAGAAGGTTCCCACGTATGGTCTAGAATAAAAAATGATCGTAATGACGGGGAGAACAAGTGGCTTTCGGCTTCGTTATGGGTCTTGTTACACCCTTTATAGCTTACTTACGTATAACGGTTAGTTAATATGCCTTACTCTAGTAGCTATCAGTGTTTCTAAAAACAAAGTTAGCAATTAATTGACAGGAATATCCTACCCACGTCACTTATCTGTCTCGGAGAGTTGACAGTTGATGTTTCTCTAACTGTTTATCTGAGATAGCAACGTTCAGTTAACTGTTAGTAAGTTAATGAAAACGGCCGTTTAGAGGCCACTCTACTGTGGTATTTTAAGAGGGTAATTAACCAACCTTAAATTTACTGCAATAACAAATTCTTTCAAAAACTTGCTAACAGTGGTTTGGTCAATAGAAATATTTTGTTCTAGGCCAACACCACTTTAGTAATGTCCTGTAAGCAAGACATTCATCGAACAAAGAACCTGCAAATTATTAGTCATTTTTAGATTCACTAATAAGGTTGCTTATTAATTTTACAAGGTACTTGGAAGGCGTACCTAACCTGGATTGAACTTACTTTAACGAGAACAGGCAGATCCTGTGATCCTGTGCTAGGAGACAGATCGTCGCTCAGAGTTCCTGGCACAAATATTGCACCATCTCTTTACTAATTTTCAAGGAACTTGTTTTCAGGGAGCTCGGAAGCCCTCCCAGATAGCATTTTTTGGTCGCAAAATATTTGAGTCAGTAACAAATTGACAAAGTTCCGTTATTGTTTCGAAACAATGCGACTCTGTGCGTTTCGGTTTATATGTGTGGATATATAAAAAGATAAAGAATTTCTTGAAGATATTAAATATAATAGGTAGATACTGGATATTGTTATACACTTTTTTATGTTTTTATTTTATTTTTTTATTATATGCAAGGTTAATGTTAATGTTGTGTTTTATATTTTATGTATTAGATTATAAAGAGTTTAGACATTTAGTTTTGTTTTTTTTTTGTTGCTTTATTCTAATAGAGTGTAAAATTTTAGTGTTTTCAAGTGTAAATAATGTAAATATTCGTATGCCGCGTCTAGCGGCGGATATGTCCTGAACCATGCTATTTATATTTAACAACTTTGTGCCTACCGTATCCTACGAATAAATGTCTTTGTCTTTGTGGTATCAGTGTTCACACAGTTTGACCGGAACGTGTTTCAGTAACTCTTTGTAGTCGCTGTGTCACTGACAAAATATGTATGCATTTGTGACGACTTCAGTTTGGTTTACATGTGTTGTAGCAGTGTTCACACAGTTTGACCGGAAAGTGTTTCAGTAACTCTTTGTAGTCGATAAGTCAACACGTTAAGTACGGATCTATGTCGACTTTATTTTATATACATTGCGTTGAGTTTTCAACAAGCGAACGATCAAAGATTAACTGTGTAGTAACGGTGTGGCAACTTTGTTACTGGAATAATATTCGTGTACACAAAGTTTCGTAATGTTACGTCACAGTTCCAAAACAAAATTTTACCAAAATTAGCATAAAAATATCAACCAGCTGCACCTGGTTCTCAACTATTTCTGAATTGTATGCCAACTAAACATGAGTAAGCAGCCGAAAGAACGTTATGTCCGGACCACATCGACTTACTACAGGAAAATCAACGATCTATTACTAAGAAAAAATGAAGCTCCAAGTAAGTAATTGCTTAATTTATAAATTTTATAATATAATATACGTAGATCATCTTTTTCTTCTTAAAACATAATTAAGTAATTAAAATTGTCTTGTAGTTTTTTTTTTTATTTGTGGAAAATATAGTCTACGTAAAAGTAAACCTGTAGGTAATTAAATTTACGTATTGTTTGGTTAAAAAACATATATCAATAAATTTCAGGTAATATATCAAATGCACGGTCTTCAGCATCTGACAATCAAAATAATGATACAAATAATTCAGGATTATACGACAAAATTTTGATACCTTCTAACGCCGTTGATGCAGCTTCTGTAAATCAAATAAATAATCCTGATTCAAGTGGTGCCGAATTTTCAAATATTTCTGCCGATGACGGTTCCGATTCCATCAGTTTTCCTGTAGAAACCAAAGATTTTAAAGATGCTCTTAGCAACGAATCATCAGATACTGACAATAATGAACCTACTATTAAAACAAAAGAAAAAAATCAGCAATGGGCAATTAAGTATCAAGTTCCTCACACTGCCTTAAATGAAATACTTTCTATATTGCGAGAACATCCAAACTCAGATTTCAAATATTTCTTACCAAAAGACTCTAGGACTCTATTGAAAACGCCAAAATCAATCAATATAATACCCATGGGTAGTGGAAAATATTGGCATAACGGCCTAGAGAATTGTTTAAGAGAAATTTTGTCTCAAATGATGACTGAATTACCATCATGCATATCAAAGAGTACAAAAAATGAATTTTGGCCGATTTTGGGTAAATTAGACGGGTTGGAAGTTGCCCCATTAGTCTTACCCATATATTTTGGAAACACTAAACCCCCGTTGGAATTATTTTTGCGTCCATTTGTAAACGAGCTCGCAAAGTTACTCCAAGATGGATTACTTATTCAAGAGAAAATCTTATCTATCAAAACTCGTTGCTTCATTTGTGACACACCGGCGAGGTGTTTTATTAAAGGTGAGTTCTAAATCATAATTATGAAAATACTCATAAATTATTTCAGTTTCGTTTGCTGTATGTCTCTAGGCACATAAATAAATACAAAAAAAAACTACATTTGCGGATATTTTTATAAATCAATCTTCTTTAACATTTGATCAGCAGATGGTTTGAACCTTCGTGTGTAATAACTGATTTACTTTTATTCTCAGGTACTGTGGGATTTAACAGCTATCACGTCTGCATGAAATGTTCAGTAATCGGAGAGTACGACAGAAGAGGACAGCATATGAGTTTTCCCAGGTCGGACATGCCTTTACGAACTGACCATTCATTCAGAAATCAGTTAGATCCAGATCACCACAAGGAAAAAAGTTCAATCAAAGATCTACCAATAGATCTTGTTCAGGATTTTACGATTGCAGATGCTCTATATTTATTGGATTTAGGAGTAATTAAGAGATCTTTATTGGGATTGACTAGTGGCAGTTACAATTTTCAAACAAAGTGGTCGGCAAGAGAAATTCAAGATGTTTCCAAAAAATTAATGGAAGTTAAAACAACTACTCCATCTGAAATACACCAAGGAAGAATGAGAGAGCTGGATACCCTTCAGTTTTGGAAAGCTGCTGAATTCAAAAACTTTTTGCTGTACTTTGGCCCAGTAGTGCTAAAAGAACACTTATCATTTGAATTTTATCAACATTTTTTGACATTATTTTGTGCCACTACTATTTGTTATTCCGATGAATATGCATCTTACCGGCACATAGCTGCAAAGCTTTTTATTGATTATATAGAAAAATATGCAGAGATCTACGGTCGTGACTCTGTGAGCAGTAACTTTCATAATTTATGTCATATTGTAAATGATGTTTCAAGGTTTGGGTCTCTACCTTCTCTTAGCGCATATCCATTCGAAAGCATGTTGTTTCGAATAATAAACCTTTTACGAAAAGGCGATAAACCGCTAGAGCAAGTAGCGAAGCGCATTCAGGAAATGTCACATTTAAATTTCATAGATTTTAAATTGTAAATCTAAACAGGGATATCATAGTGTTAAAAATGAAATTATATTGGAAACAAGCGAAAAAGTATTTACTACTGTAAAAATTGACGAAAATTACCAGTTATCAAAACATATAAAAAATAAATGGTTCTTAACTACTGATAATAATATTGTAGAGATGAAATTTGCAAGTTTCGATCAAGGAAACACACAAATCGCCGGGGAAAGTTTAAAAAACAAATGCAATTATTTTGAACGACCGTTTAATTCTTCTCGTATTAACATTTTTGCAACATCACTCCCTTACGAGCTAGAGGAATAATTAAATAAATACAATTTAAAAGACGTGAAATGTAAACTTCTAGCTATGATTTGTACTACTCAGATGGTATTTATTCCAATATTGTCAACATTAAGAAAGTAAATTAAAATTTTAAGAGGGCATTTATAATGCTGATAAACCCCAGATATCATAATAAAGGGAAGAAAATGTAATGCAGATATTTTATACAGATGTATCTTCAAAGGGGCAAATTTCTTCGATTGATGATTGATGATGATGATTCTGCCCATGAAACTGAATAACTTTCCCCAAGAAAAATTGGTCCGGATCCGAAAAACAAAAAAAAGATTCGACCTCCCATACAAAATGACTAACTTTAGAAGATCGGATTTTTTTGTTTCCGGACTCATGTTCTATGAAAAGTAGTGGGCATCAGTACCCCACGAAGGATTTGCACCTTTGCGGATACAGCCTGTATTATATATAACATACCTAACTTATATATTAGGGCCTGATCGTAGATCACCTTACCTCATGAAATACATAAACAAAGCTATTAAAGTATATAAGTAGATATTCAGTAGTACTAAATCTTATAAGGGGGCTAACCCGTAAACCTTTAAGAGCTACGAAAAAAAATATGAAAAAAAAATATTTTCCTTTTTTTTTTCATAGTTCTTCTAGGTTTACTGGTTAGCTGGGATATAAGAGTTAGTACTACTAAATACTTACTTTCGCTTTATAATAGTTTTGTTTATGATTATCCATTAAATACTTTATTAGATAAGATTAGCATAATAGATACCTATTAGCAAGAAAAACTGAAAATGTTAAACATTCAGTGTTCTTTAAAATACAAGGATTTAAACCACATAATATAATGATGCGTGTTTTAAATTAAATATTCTTCCCTAAACTATGATATTGCGAAATTTTTTGCAGTACGTAAGTTTCATTTCGACGACCCGAATGGCGCAGCGGTTGTGAGGCTGCCTTACGTTCTTAGGGTCCCGGTAGGAGCAAATGTTTGTGTGATGAGCATGGACATTTGTTTCCGAGTCATGGATGTTTATATGTATAATAAGTACGTATTTACAAACAAAAAGTATCTATGTAATAGTATCAACTATCTGGTGTCCACGACACAAGCCTCGTTGCTTAGTGTGGCACCTAGATGGCGCTGTGTGTAATGTCCAGCGATATTTATTTATTTATTATTTATTTCACATAAATGTTAAAAATAAAAGTAACAAGAACTATTAAAAATCTTTCTGGTAATCAACTTAAATGCTTCTCTAAACTTATCAAATTAATATAACTAAAAAAAAAACTAATAAAAAATACTTAAAAAAAAAAAAAAACTTACTAAATTAATTTAAGAAGAAACATTTAAGTAAAAAAAATGCATCCATGATGCATAAAAATTAGTAATTCTGTGCGAGTCTTGTGACCCTTAATAATATTATTTTCAATTAAACATAATTAAATAACCAGCAGAATTATAATCGCAGCGGTTTTATGCGTGCGATAGAATTATCTTGCTAAACTAAACATAATTCCAATGATGTATAATTATGTCGCAGTTACCTTTTATACAGCGTGTAACAGAAAGGGTATAATCATATGGAATACTGTGGTACGGACCATCAAACTGAACAACTTTCTCTATGGGAGCACCATCGAAATCGTAAAAAAATAATCAGCTGTCCTATACAAAATTTCAATACCTACTCGACCCAAATGTATGGGACAGCTGATTATTTTTTTACGATTTCGATGGTGCTCCCATAGAGAAAGTTGTTCAGTTTGATGGTCCGTACCACAGTATTCCATATGATTATACCCTTTCTGTTACACGCTGTATTTTCTCAAAAACTTGAGATGTTAGCAAATTGTCAGAACCGATATTCATTATTTTAGTCTTACTCTGTATGTCGGTATTCTTATTGTTTATTTTTAATTCAGAGAGTGTTGTAATTTTTCTTGTCTGAGGTATCACCTGTAAACAAAGACGTTAGGTTAAATTGGGTTATGTAAGTGATTGTTAAAACAAATGGCACTATTCTTTGAATAACATACCGATTTTGTTTTCCTTGCAATCAGTCTCATCCTGGACATTATATCAATAAGTCCTTCTTTAGTTTCGTTAACTAAATTATGGATCGTTTCTGAATAAGTTGAAAAAGGATCCTCCTCATTCTCATCTGTAGCGTTCGTTTCATTGTTAGAAGTATTCTCTTTTTCATTCACACACATTATACATTCATTCAAATCATTATAAGCAGGGCTTGGAAACGGTTTTGAAATACCGGTTAATATTGTTCATAAAACGGTTATAATATCGTTCTTCAATTAACCGGTTAGTTACAAAAACGGTTTAGGCTAAACCTAAATCATTTTGGATACCGGTTTTTGCAGAAAATATTATTTTAATACTCGCACTAACCTAAATAAACCGGTTTTACTCATACTCCATTCAAGTATTTTGTTGCACTCACGACAATTAGAACGAAACTACGAGCGCGGTCAAACACAATCTGCTTGCGAGTGCGTTATTCGTTGGCGTAGAGCGACTAGACCGAGAGCTTTATTATTGTAGATGTAAGAGAGATGGCGTAGTAGGTAAAACTCTTATTTACTTACCGCCGAATCTCAAATACACCGGTTAATTTCGCTCAACAGAATCGGAATTTGTAAAAAACGGGTTCTCCCATTAACCGGTTAAAACACCGGTAGCCGAAACCTAAACCACAATGGTTTCTGGTTTGAGGTCAATGACCGAAACCGGTTTGGAAAATTAACCGGTTTCTGATCCCTGATTATAAGTTCTAGGTTCCTTATCAGTCTCAGTAGACATGCATTTTTGATCATTAGTCGTGGTCTCGTTTTTATTTTTAGCAGTAGTCTCCTTTTCGCTTTCAATTTTATTTTTCTTCGGGTGTGAAAATTTCTCTTGCGAACTACAATAAAATAGGAATAAATTTCGATTAATTATTTAATTATTGAACTACAGTACATCATTGTGTACGTTGCTTCTTCAAAGCAAATATATTTTTAAATATAACATGGCGCGACATTTAGTAATAAAATACATTTCTAAGTTTAATACAAATATTTTTGTATCTTTGATAGTATACTAACAAAATAATAAAATGAAACTAGGTATAATAACTGTTCGTACTTACGATTTCCGTTTGAGACGCTGGCCACTATGTTTAATGGCACTGTTTTGTAAAAACATGTCGGAATCTTTTAAAGAGCAAGAGTTGTCAGCTAATTTCACAATTTTATAAAACAAATCTCTTATTTTGATGAAGTTTACTAAAGGTACTTTTTGAGTCCCCTTAATGCCTTTCCAGGTTAATTGATATAGTAGTTTATCAGTGTACAAACATCTTGCTAAGTTTAATCCAATCTTTGATATTTTCTGCTTTCCGCTTGTACCACATATAGAAGAAAATTCTTTGATCTGAAATAAAATAAAATATGTCATGCATGCCTGAAGATTTTTTTACGAAACCGGTCGGATAAAATACACGGTTAATTTTAGGTCGTTCTGGAACCGAAAGCCATAAACTCGATCATCGAACTCGAAACGATTGGCACTATTTTTTTCAAAAAGTAACAATAAAAAAAATCACGCAAAATTATATTTAGTGTTTTTTTTGTGAAATAATGAGAACTCGAAGTAACGCTTCCTTGCAGTAAACGTATATGTGTGTGTAAAACGTATCCACTATCGGCAGCACATGCGAACGGTACCCAATGAAAAATTCATTCATCGATCAGACAGCTTGATCCGTAAGCCACGCCCCTGCCCCCACGCTACAGTCTAGGCGCCGACCGCCCCCGCCCTTCCTTCATAGTTAGTATCGTCGCGCGTTTCGCTGTATTAGGTCACTCACGCGCAACCTAATCACGTGCTAAATATGAGTCGGCAATACGTGTACTCCAACGTGGAGTATTGGGCAATGGTGGATTTTTATGGGATGGCGCACCATAACCTGGAAGAGGCTAGACGGTTGTATGCTCAGCCGGAACACCTGAACTCACTGCGCGCACGTGGAATCACAGACCCTCAAGTTCCCTTCACCTCCACCATCCTAGCTGTAACCCAGCGCCTCCTCGATCATGGACAGTTTCGAGCACCCACACACGCGCAGGGCCGCGGTAGACTACCATACTCGGCGGAATTAGAGGAAGACATACTGGAGTACTTCGAACGCGACCCACGTCGTAGTACCACAATGGCGGCTAGGCGATTCAATGTTAGCCAATATTACGTTTGGAAATTATTAAATACTAATGGATTACATCCGTACCATTTTCGTCGAGCGCATGCTATTTACGAAGGCGACGGGCCAAGGAGAATCGCATTATGCCAGTGGTTATTAAAAAATGTCACTGCCAACATACTCTGGACGGATGAATCGTTATTTACACGAGTGGGTCTGTATAACGTTCACAACGAACATTATTGGTCGTTTTTAAACCCGCATCTCATTCGCGAAGATAACCATCAGGTTAGATTCAGCGTGAATGTTTGGGCAGGCATTATAAACAATCAAATAATTGGGCCTATTTTTATTGAAGGTCATTTGACTGGTGGTTCTTATTTGGATATGCTGCAAACTATGATACCGGAATTGTTGGAGGATGTGCCTCTGGCTTATTTACGCGGTATGTTCTATCAGCATGATGGATGCCCTGCCCATTTTGCTACTGCAGTGCGTGCGTATCTAAACAGTGAGTTTGGTGAGCGGTGGATAGGACGCGGAGGCCCTGTCGAGTGGCCCGCAACGAGCCCTGACTTAACACCTTTGGATTTTTATTTGTATTCCGAAATTAAAAGACTAGTTTATTTTGAGGAGCGTACTACTCGAGATGAGTTAAGAAGTGCGATAGTGGACGCCTTCAATATTGTGAAAAGTGATAGAGACACATTATCTAAATTAAAAGACAATGTAATAAAACGTGCCCGTTTATGTATCGAGCGAAGTGGACTCCATTTTGAGCAGTTGCTTCGATACAGGGAAGTGTAAAGTTTATGTTTCGAGCGAAGCGGACTCCATTTGAGCAGTTGCTTCGATACAGGGAAGTGTAAATAATCTAAAGTCCTTAGCCTTAGTTACCGGTAAAACGGGGTGAATAGGAACGCAGGGGTGAATCGAGACAACACTTTGAAACGGATTTTAACGTTGAATTGAAACTTAAAAATACTTAATTATTTAGAAACCTTGTTGGCAACATAACATTAATTCAATGTTAAAATCTCTTTCAGAGTTTTGTCTCTAATTCACCCCTGCGTTCCTATTCACCCTGTTTTACGTTGATTATGTTTGTAGATAGCTCCAATTTTTTAAATACGCCTGCGCCTGTAATACTGTTTATTGAGAATAAAAGAGTTCTTACAAAGTAAGTATCCACTTAGATAGGTAGTAAAATGTATTACTGACACGACGGTCCTAAGCCCGTATAAAGTATGAAGGAAAAATTAGAGTTATTTAACTGTTAAGTACCTAAACGTAAACGCAATTTGAAACAAACAATGGAGATTGCGGATTCATTATTTTTGCGGGTAGGTATTTACAGCAACAACGTGGTACTCACGACCGCCCTATATCAAACTCATGATTAGCAAACCTTCAATACAAAGCAAAATAATAAGCATCTGTGCCTCGAATGAATTTAATACTTACACTAGTGTAGGTACCTTCACCGTCTCGAAAACAAACGATGCCGCCGCGTTAGATAGATATACATTAATAAAATAAAAATACATACGCGATAGATAAATTGGTACACAAAAATACGAAAAGCGAATTCAGATTTTATTTCATAGCAGTTAACGGTGAAAATTAAAAATTTTACCAAACTAGGTAAGTACGCAGTTTACTAAAATTATTCCAAGAAACCTATTGTCTCGTGTCCGACCTGACTTTACAAAGATGCACAACCGAATTACACGGTTAACTTAATAAAAATAAGGTCTTAATTCCAACTTAATACCTTCAATACCTCCTAATACCTTCAACTAATAATAAACTCTATTCGACAGACGAAACGATTCATTTTTCTGTGCAAATTGCCTGCCTTTGTAGAAGCCGCCACCATTGCCGCAAAAAAATGTTTTAGGCAGTATTATTTTATGGATCATATGGTAGGTTGTGGTGTAAGTACCTATGTGACTTTTTTAATTCATAATTATTTACTTTCTAAGTTTATCTTGGACATCACAGACCACAGAAAAGATTCTTGGTCTGAGAGAAAAGAAAAAACAGTAGAAGTCGCATGTGGGCGGGACGCGCGTACCCCGAGCTTTGCGCTGTTCCGCAAAGTGTTTCCCCCACGCACACGCCACGCACATCAGTCTAGGTAGAAGCGTCACAGTGACAATAACTTTTACAAAACATAACTTTTTTTTTTTTAATACTAAAACGCCTTATTGTGCTGTTCTAGAGTGTAAAAACGATAGCAGAACCAAAAATGTATCAAATGGTGGTATATCATACCATCGGAAAGTCTTAATTTGCATTAATCCTTTAAAAATTGGAAAAAATACTTTATTAGACAACACAGGTACAAATAGACTTTATTAAATATACCATAAGGTCTACTTTCTTTTAACTCAAACATATTATTCTCGAAGATTCCAACTACGCACATGTCACAGTCCGCTACTCAATTAGAGATTGACATTATCGATAATGAGCTATCGATATTTTAAACTTCAATGTTCTATGTATCGGCGAAAAATTAACCCTGTGTACGTTTTTTTTATGATTCTGAATTAGTAATAGGTAGTACATATTTCCATGAATAGTAAAATAATAAATAGTAAATAACAAATAGTATAAATTTCGAAATCAAGCAGTAGTTTAACATGACAATACTAACATATCAATAAATTATTAATTATTCTTTCTATAAATCTTATGCATTATTATAAATTATTATTAAAACACTTGATTTCAAACATAAGTAAGTACTTAATTCATTTTGAAATTTAAAAATATTTATCGACTCTTGTATTTTATTTGAAATAAAACGCAATGTCGATAAAAAGGCAACGACAGTGGTACAACCCTAGAAGAGGACGAATAGCACACAAATAGTAATGAGTTCGTTACGGAAATATCAACCTTATCTCAAAATAAATAAAGATTTATTAAATGCATTTAGTGTAGTGACATCTAGCGGCGAGTAGTAGAACTTGCTCGTGAAACTATTTCGTATGAGCTAATACATAAACAGAGTAGATAATAAACCACTCTATTAGCATGTCTTATGGTTTATTTTCAAATAAACGAAAATGAATATATTACTTACTTTCATTTAATATTAAATTACCAATCACACCACGCTTTTCTTAGTGTTACGAAATACAATTAACCTGTTTATGTATTTGCTTGGTTATTTAATTCGTCCGACGTCCATTGAACCCATGAAACTGAATCGCACACGCACAGCTGTTCTTCGTCACCCAGCGATCGCGTACGATATTGCGTTTATGAATGAAATTGTGGAAGCGCTACTAAGATTTAACTCGAATGACAGAAAAAAAGTGATAAATTTCTAACTTCTATAATTGATGTCCTAAACAAATAATAACAATGCCAATAGTAACTATAACTCGACTGGAGTTACGGTGTTTCGGCTCCAGAACGATGTAAAAATAATCGTGTATAACATATTAAATTAATAAAATAGTGAACCTGCGTATGTACGTATGTCATGCATGCGTGCGTGCGTGTGTATGTGTGTGTTAAGGGACATAAAAAATCGCGAGACAGGCCGCATTCCGAATTACGCTGTAATCGATTTGAGCGTCCATAAATCCGTTCCGAATTACCGTGAGCGCGATATTGACGTCCCTTGAATCGTCATAGATGACGTCATGACATGCGTCATCTTGCGATTACACCGACCATGCCCTAAATAAATATCACCGTGAGCGCTGACAAAAATGACAGTTGTGTTCACAGGTTGTGTTGTTTTGCTATGGTGGAAGCACAGGGGTAGCCCGCGAAATTTAAATTTTCTTACGAATTGCAAATCAGTGTCAAGTTGTATGTTGATGAAAATAACAATCGCGCCAGTAACACGTATGAAGTTACAGAATTATAATCATTCAAATCATCAATACAACCCTCAAGTTCATTTAACCCCATTGCGTGACTTTTTCGTGAAATAGTTATTGAATGGGGTTAATTGAACTTGGAGGGTTGTATGTGCAGTAGAGTCAACCAACATATCGTCCATTAATAGGTCAAAAATAGGTCCTGTGAAAGGTTTCGGTTTGGGGTTATGTTCACTGTGAACGCGTTCACGAGCGTTCCGAATTGATGACAGCTCTCAGCTGTCATAATCGTGATAATCTAAAACGGAACGCAAAATATAGATGTGAGCGCTGTGAGTGATTATTTTGTAATTCGGAATGTGGCCATAGTGTATCATGTTTCTAACAATATGTATTTCATAAAATCACAATCAAAAAAATGAAAGTAAGATTTACATACCAAATCCTTTTCGAATCCCTCGTCAATAAGTTTCTCCTCTAGTAAATTCAATTGTTCTATAGTGTTAATCGGAAATGTAATACCACTGTTGGCTATTTTCTTAATGTGCTCGTCAGATTCGGAAGTACTTGCATCTGTATGTGCACTGTAACTAATGTTACTTCTCACAAGATCAAATATTTTGTCCAGTTGTACTTGAATTTTTATAAAGTTTTTGTTATTTTCTTCTTTAACTATAAAAAAAGATATAGGTACCTTACTGTGGTTACATGGCATACACGCAAAAAATAATAATAAAATTAACGATTTGAGTAACTTACGGTTTTCGAATCGTTGAATAGATTCTTTGAGGAATTTGCTTTCGGCTTGTATCACATTGTTTTCGGCCACCATTTGATTAAATGAATTTAATTCTATGGTGACCATATTTTCTTCTATTTCTGGAGTTTCTTTGGTTTGTTCTTCCGGAACTAATGGGGGATTCGAGGAGCCCACTGTTTTTTGTATTAAAAGGTTAACATTTAAATTTGTATCAGCTTTATTTATATATTCGCTTAGGACATTTTCTTCGATAGCATCTGTAGCTTCACTTGATTTGGTGTTTTCAATAACAGGATTAATTGCAGGTTGATTTTTTTCTTGAATCGTATTTTTTTTGTGTTCCGCCATTTTAAAATCAGCGTTTAAATTAAGTAAATCTCCTTCGATGGACTTTAGAGCTGGATGTTTCCTATTCATTTCACGTGTTTTGTAATACCTGTAAAAAGATGAATGTATTTTGCAAGTTTGCTTAAAGCACACAAGTCACAAAACGATTATAAAGGGTGTAACAGACGGCTTGGCAAACACTTAAAGGACGTGATTAAGTCATTATACTATACAATTATTCTTTATTCTTCCATAATAAATAATCACACGTACGCAACGCGCCGTTATGTCCGGGTGATACACACTGTAGGTATACGAATGTTATATTTTACGCTTATTACATATTACCCTTATTACTTTTTACCTCGGTGCATTATATTTATAAAATTAGAACTGAAAGCACACAAATTTTTAAAAATTGTTCAACATAAACCAGTACTTTAATTAGGCACAGATTCAATTAAAAAAAAATATCGATTTATCCACACTGTTTATGCTTTAAATGCAAAAGTGTCCTTCACATTGAAAGCGTGCAACTCAACTGATCTGACGGCGCGGTGGCCGGCCGGGGCCTTACCCCTTACCCCACCCCGCCCCGCTGCTGTACATCTCTTTCACACTCTTCGCTCCCTATTTTACAATGCTTGTTTGTTTCTTTCTTTGCGTGTTATTATTTTAGAGCCACATATTAAAATTTATACGAGATTAAAATTTTGATAGAGATACCAATACCACATCAAATAAGTATAAAATAAGTTTAAATATTTACTGTGCTTCATCGTCGGTATCCTCGAAATTACAATAGACTTCTTCTAGTTTTATTCCTTCGGCAAAAGTCGGTATGCCTTGTACTTTAATCTTGCATTTCATTCTTCTCCAGTTTCCTTCTGGGACGCTAAACTCGTCTCTTCTCAACTGCTCCAGATCACTATTTTTTTTTGTTCGTGGCCAGTGCAAAATAGAATTTTCGACCCATGTACTGGGTACCATGGATATCAATTGAGACGAACCCTCTTTAGTAAGGACAATTGTAAATGGCATTGCCAAAAGTTTTAGAACCGCCGGAAAGAATAAAGTGAGAGACACCATATTATAAATTCAGTAACTTTGTGTCTGCAAGTCGACGCAGTGTCGTAACTTTTTTACCAAATACGACTAGAATAACTTTACTATAAAAACAAATGTTTTTGTAAGTTAATGGATTATTTTTGATTAAATATCATAATTATTAGAATAAAGTGTCCATTTTGATTAAAATAAAAGGTAAAACTGGAGTCCAGTAAAATGAACAAAACTTGTAGTGCAAACCATGTAAACATTTCAATAAACTGGTTAAATTGCAATTATATCATGGCCCATCGATGATTTTCCGTGTATTCCCGTTCGTCCCACTGACTTCGTCCCCGTAGTGGGACGAACGGGAACGTACAATAATAATATTAAATTTGTTCCCGATCGTCCCATTCATGATTTTTAGGGGGACGAACGTGAATAATTTATTAATTATTTTTAGTCCTGTTGGTCCCACCAAATAATTTCAGACTGGTTGTTTTAGTGGTAAAAAAAAACAAATTTTAAAATAAAAATCTGTCATTTATTAAGGAATAAAAATCACAGTTAAAATATCACAATAATAATATCCCGACAAAGGAGATGTTCCAGAAATGTATGGAGCCTTGGCTAGCGCCATATGTATACGCTATGTAAATTTCGCTGTATAATCTAGTAAACGTTTTTAATTTAAATGATCATTTTTGAACGCTTGTACCATTCTTCAAATTAATTTGTTAGTATTTTTATGAAATTCCCCTATTTTTTCCTACTTATCTATGTAGTGTACATAGTAGCGCAAAATCAAATATCTCCTTTGAAAGTAAACTACGAAACAACGACTAAACAATACGCACAAAATTATTTAGTGGGACGAATGGTGCTAATCTAAGAACCTAAAATCATGAATGGGACGATCGGGAACAAATTAAATATTATATTTGTATATTCCCGTTCGTCCCACTACGGGGACGAAGTCAGTGGGACGAACGGGAATACACGTGATTTTCAATGTATTTTGTTAAATAATACGACAAAATTATTTTCCCACTAATATCACATTATCACAACACATGTAAAACTAATTAATTTCAAAAATAAACTTACGCTGTCAAAACAATTATTAACAAACCTTTCAATTTGTCTTCTTAGTGTACAGAATTTTCTTTGACATTTTACTTGTTTCTTGTAGGTCGCAAAGAATGAAGAGAATTGACGAATGAACGAATGATTTCTGAAATAGTCGGCGCAATGTTACCGTACAGCGTCGTAACTTAAAAACCAAATGTTACCGTGTCGAGAATTGCCCCATTTTAGTCGCAGCGACTGAAACAAAGTCGTAGCAGCGACCAAAAATGTTACTGGTGTCGTCTTTTCAGTGTCGACTAGTTTCGTAACAGCTACCAAAAAATGCTATCTGGGCTGGTAAATGCTCGTACAGCGTTCCTTTCGGCCTTTTTTTCATTCTTCTGGGCATAAAAACTGAGGAGACGGCCACGGTAACACCCCGATATGTTTTTAAAATCAAAGTAGCTCATTAAACACAAATAATAGTAATAAAAATATTCTTGTCTAGGTACTATGTGATGTAGACTATTAGATATTTGTTGAGAAGAAATCTTTCTACCCCCAAATGTCAAATAGAGAAAATTGTTTTGTCATTCTTGGTGTTGTAGACTTTTTTCGACAGAAAAATGGAAACATTTATTTTTAACATTGCCATGCTTACGAAAATAGAAATCTTTCTATATATCCACGGTGGTTATGCTACGCGTACAAACAGACGGGTTTTGTGGCCTATTCATTTCCCGACAGTTGTTCGCGAGTTTTTCTATATCTATACTAATATTATAAAGAGGTAAAGTTTGTGAGGTTGTAGGGTGTAATCTCTGGATCTACTGAACCGATTTTGAAAATTCTTTCACTAATAGGAAGGTACATTATCACCGAGTGCCATAGGCTATATTTGCAACGACCAAAACGCGAGCGAAGCCGCGGGCAACAGCTATTATGTATATTCTAACTCGCGGAGAACTCCAAAATCGCAATTCAGGATATCGATTTTAGTTCTTCATGCCACATAGATGTCGCTGTTGTTATGTTTGACGAATTGATCACGAAAGAGAGGTATCTCTTTCGAACAGCGGCTCCGGAATACAAAGGGCGATGAAGGAACATGGATGGGTTTTAGTCAGTAAAAGTCTGACACTCCCTCCTGCTCCGCCCAGAGCTTGAGGAGTCATTTGACGATATCCAATCCGACAAAAAAAAAAAGGTACCGTACCCCTAAATATGATTACTATACCTCTCCGATACACGCATGCGGACTGAGTTTGACCCGGCATATGGTTGATATGTGGACCTCAGGGTATGACTTGTCCGTAAGATCATGGAGGACTACTTAAAATAGTAAAAAAATTACGACTTACGTATCCACTTGATCATCTCGTGGTTCAGTCTTCACGTTTAAAGAAATTGGGTCAGTTGGCTTCCTAAAAATAAAATAAAATCTTAAGTAACATAAAAAACATAAGATAATATAATATATATATCACGCCTCGTAATCTCCGAAGGTTTAGGCAGAGGTGTACCTAATACTACACCCACACACTAGGGGGCGAGCCTAATGCCATCAACCAGGTATAGATCCAAATTCCGAGACTGCTACAGAGAAAATTCCTGATGGAAAACCCAATAACACTTTGCCCGGCCCGGGAATCGAACCCAGGACATCTCGCTCAGCAGTCGCCCTTGCGACCACTAGACGAAGGCAGTCGGTGTTTTTTTTTAATGCTTTGTATGTTTATTGTTATTTTTTTTTTTTTTTTTGTGTTTTTATCATTTTGTATGATGCACGTCATGTCCCTGCGACAAATAAATATATTTTATTTCTTTTTCTTTCTTTCATAAAAATCTTTAAGTATACAATACTAGCTGTTGCCCGCGGTTTCGCTCGCGTTTTGGTTGGAAATTATCCCACGGGCACGTTGTATATATAGCCTATGGCACTCGGGGATAATGTAGCTTCCTATTAGTGAAAGAATTTTCAAAATCGGTTCAGTAGATCTAGAGATTACCCCCTACAACCTCACAAACTTTACCTCTTTAAAATATTAATATAGTTAAAGATTAATATTTTTGTTCAACCCCAAACGACTCGAATAAAGAACGGGGTTTGACTTACGCGTCAGTTTCACCATCGCTGGGTTCTATCTTCACTGGCGGAATGTAAATTTCTGGTTCAACACTGAAATTAAAATAAACATCATTAGAATCTAATCTCAAGTCAGATTCTAGCCAGTTCAACCAAGGGGTATAGTCAAGTGTTGCACAGTAACTCAAACTCAAAGCATTTATTTCAATTAGACCAATTACAGAAACTTTTGAATGTCAGAAAAACAAAGAAGGCGAAGCTACAGTCACAGACACAAGGCATAATAACTTGTGAAAGTACTGTAGTTGCCCATTCCAAAGCGTAGATCTCTATGGAGAAGAATGGGCAAGAAATTCCATGGACTCCTTTTTAATCAAAATATTGTTACAATATCATTCATGTTGGAATTATACATATAGTAATATAAAAGCCACAATTTCACCTACATTTTGTCTCATGTTTGGCGTACAGGGCACGCGCTTGCTTGTCACGAATATGTGACAATGGCATTCAAAAGGTTCAACCCCAAACGACTTAAATGAGAAACAAAGTTTTGACTTACTTGTCCATTTCATCATCGGTAAGTTCTAACTTAATTTCTGTCGGCAAGATTAGTTCAGAGCTTACAAGTGTCTTACTGAAATCAAAATGAATATTACTAGCATACATTTAATTCATATAAATTAATGATATTTATTCGTACAAGATTTTGTCCGCGGCTTCGCTCGCGTTAATTTAGAATTTGACAATCTAGCGGTGTGAAATATTAAGTATATTTACAACCTATTCTCATACCTTCCAAATAAAGGGTGTAACAAGACCCTTAGCGAAGCCGAAAGCCGCTTGTTCTCTCCGTCATAGCGATTATTTTTTTTGTTCTATACCATACCTGGGAACCTACTAGTTACGGAGATATTGGGGGTCAAAGTTCCAACTTTTTCACAAGTTTTTTTTTTTATTACGTTTTTTTATTGTTAGATTTTAACTTTAAACACCTCCACGACCCCCGTACTATTCAATCCATCCATCAGCATAATGTTATGAGTACGTTACATTGAATCCTACCGTAAAACGTGATATTTCAACCCAAAAAAAAATTCGTTTCCCAGCACTAATTATGGCGTAAAGTTACTTAGTTTCATGTACATAATGCTTGGTTGACGGCTTCGTGAAGGGTCCTGTAACACCCTGTATACATCTATACAAATATATAAAATTGAGGTGTCTGCAATATCAAAATAACAGCTTTATGAGCATATATACGGTTCATATAACAAAAACAAATTATTTTCAATTTTTGTCGGTCTGTCTGTTTGTTCCGGCTAATCTCCGAAACATCTGGACCTATTTTGACGGTACTTTTACTGACAGATAGCTGATGTTATAAGGTCTAACATAGGCTACTTTTATTTAAAAAAAAATAAAACCCTTGAAATTGGAAACAAAATTAAAAAAAAAAATATAATAATAATTTCAAGCGAACGAAGTTCGCGGGCAACAGCTAGTTTATAATAATATACGTATATATATAGGGTGACTGGTAATTAGTGAACGATACTTAAACACGTGATTGTGCTCATGATAACCAACAACTTTTACTATGGGAACAAACCTGAAATCGCGGAAAAAAAATCAGCTGTTCAGTACATTTAGGTTTGCCTAATGTACTGAACAGCTGATATTTTTGTTCCACGTAATGAGCATTTTCTGCTAAGAGAATAAATTTGAAGATCTGGAACACCTGCAGTGGAACTCCAAGAGCCCAGCTACACTATGGCTGCATTCCGAATTACGCTGTAATCGATTTGAGCGTCCATAAACCCGTTCCGTATTACCGTGAGCGCGATATTGATGTCCCTTGAATCGCATTGATGACGTCATGACATGCGTCATCTTGCGATTACACCGACTATGCCCCAAATAAATATCACCGTGAGCGCTGTCAAAAATGACAGTTCTGTTCATAGGTTGTGTTGTTTTGCTAAGGTGGAAGCGCCAGAGTTGCCCGCGAAATTTAAATTTTCTGACGATTTGCAGATCAGTGTAAAGTTGTATGTTGATGAAAATAACAATCGCGCCAGTAACATGTATGAAGTTACAGAATTATAATCAATCAAATCATCAATACAACCCTCCAAGTTCATTTAACTCCATTGAGTGACTTTTTCATGAAATAGTTATTGAATGGGGTTAATTGAACTTGGAGGGTTGTATGTGCAGCAGAGTCAACCAACATATCGTCCATTTTCAAAAATAGGTCTTGTCAAAGGTTTCGGTTTGGGGTTATGGTCACTGTGAACGCGTTCACGAGCGTTCCAAATTGATGACAGCTCTCAGCTGTCATAATCGTGATATCTAAAACGGAACGCAAAATATAGATGTGAGCGCTGTGAGTGATTATTTTGTAATTCGGAATGCGGCCTATAACATATATAGGAATGACGTCTTAGCAAGAGTTGTTCAGCCTTATGAGCACTCTCTGCGTAAAGACTTATTTTGATGTACAGAATGCTTGAAAATTGACCGCTTCGTGAAGGGTCTTTTTGTTGTAAAGGTATTAAATCTGGGCAACATATAGGCTATAATTTAGTTTCTACGGAGCGAGTTGCAGCCTGATGTTCTCGAACAGCATCAAGTCTCTCCTGACGCTCTTCCTAAATATATCCTTTACGCTTCCTAATATAATATACTTCCTAATATGATCCTCAATCTTTTAGCTCCTTTGGAACGTTGGGAAAGGTTTGACCTCTTTCTAGACATAGTTATAGTTTAATTCTGAAGATACCTGATCAATTAAAATCTAAGTGACTGCTCCCCTGAAGTAATGATGAATTTATTAATTCGACACCGCCAGAAGTCTCAGAGGCAGTTTTATTTATTTACTCGCAAATGTGTTATAAAACGTCGTATGACATACATGCGCTTTGATAATTACAACCTCTACTTTCTTGTAGCCTTCGCCTACGGCTCGGGCTAGCAATATCGCCTCGTCTGTAATTTTCAACTTACCGCACTTATATCATAATGTACTATAACGATTTCGATGGTGATCCCAAAGAGAAAGTTGTTCTCCGTACCAGGGTTGTTGCTGATGCATATTTTTTTTCACATTAGCGGATGCTGAATTGCTGATGCTGACCTTTTATCATTGACATCAGCGGATGCTGATGCTGATTTCAAATTATTTTCTTAAAAAAAAAAATACGGGGGAATGTAGTGTTTTATTTAAAATACGGCCATATTCCACATACACACCAACGGGGCCGCGGGGGCGGCATTATATTATCATAGAAAAACTCAACAGTTTACGAAAAAATCAAAAACTTTCACGCGCAATGGCGAATTATAACGTAATGAGACAAGTTTGTGTTTGTTTGCAATCGCAATCCCCGCGGTCGACCATTTGATTGTTCAAAACTCGCAAGCAAAACCCCGCCACCCCCGCCTGCGTGTGAGATAAGCCCCGCCTCCTCTGCGGTCATGTAACGATTCGAACTTCAGCATTAATAATCAGCATCGATCATCGCGGATGCTGATGCTGATGTAGAAAATGATGCTGAAGTTCAGCGGATGCTGATGCTAATACTGATGTTCGCAACAACCCTGGTCCGTACCACAGTATTCCATACGATTATACCCTTTCTCTTACACGCTGTATAATATACTCACTAGTCCGCATGGCGTGGTTGTTCAATACCGTTGACATTATCATCCGAATGGTCTTCTTCACCTGAACTGAAACAAAACACACAATATCATTTAATTTTTATCTTGTTAACCTTAAGAATTGTCCCATAAACGTGACAAGCAAACGCGTGCCTTGTAAATTACACAATTATGTGACAAAAAATGCGGTGCACTATAGCGGACTTTAGCGGTGGAAAGGATACCGACGCATGCACTATTCAGTACATCATTCTGGGCCCGCCCCACACATATACATTTTTCATCGGTTAGTGGATGCGCAAGGGTAGCCCGCGAAATTTAAATTTTCTTACGTTCATTGCAATTTGCAAGGTCAATAGGTGATGAACATATGAATCGCACCAGTAACACGTATGGAGTTATAGAATTATAATCATTCAAATCATCAATACAGCCCTCCAAGATCATACCCCAACCCAACCCGTTTTCACCAACACAAAGAAATACCTAAATTAATGCATACTTTCCGTTTTCACCAACTCTAAGTAATGCCTAACGCCCGTTTTCACCAACACTAAGAAACACCCAACTCAACGTCTAACGCCCGTTATCACCAACACAAAGAAACACCTAAATGAATGCCTAACGCCCGTTTTCACCAACTCTAAGGGACACCTAACTCAATGCCTAATGCCCGTTTTCACCAACACTAAGTAATGCCTACATTAATGCCTAACGCCCATTTTCACCAACACTAAGAAATACCTATCTCAATGCCTAATGCCCATTTTCACCAACATTAAGAAACACCCAACTCAACGTCTAACGCCCGTTATCACCAACACAAAGAAACACCTAAATGAATGCCTAACGCCCGTTTTCACCAACTCTAAGGGACACCTAACTCAATGCCTAATGCCCGTTTTCACCAACACTAAGTAATGCCTACATTAATGCCTAACGCCCGTTTTCACCAACACTAAGAAATACCTATCTCAATGCCTAATGCCCATTTTCACCAACATTAAGTTACACCATCTCAATGCCTACTGCCGGTTTTCACCAACACTAAGTAATGCCTAAATGAATGCCTAACGCCCGTTTTCACCAACTCTAAGTAATGCCTAAATTAATGCCTAAGACCCGTTTTCACCAACACTAAGTAATGCCTATCTCAATGCCTAATGCCCGTTTTCACCAACATTAAGCTACACCTATATCAATGCCTAATGCCGGTTTTCACCAACACTAAGTAATGCCTAAATGAATGCCTAACGCCCGTTTTCACCAACTCTAAGGGACACCTAACTCAATGCCTAATGCCCGTTTTCACCAACACTAAGTAATGCCTACATTAATGCCTAACGCCCGTTTTCACCAACACTAAGAAATACCTATCTCAATGCCTAATGCCCATTTTCACCAACATTAAGTTACACCTATCTCAATGCCTAATGCCGGTTTTCACCAACACTAAGTAATGCCTAAATGAATGCCTAACGCCCGTTTTCACCAACACTAAGTAATGCCTATCTCAATGCCTAACGCCCGTTTTCATCAACATTAAGCTACACCTATCTCAATGCCTAATGCCGGTTTTCACCAACACTAAGTAATGCCTAAATGAATGCCTAACGGCCGTTTTCACCAACTCTAAGGGACACCTAACTCAATGCCTAATGCCCATTTTCACCAACATTAAGTTACACCTATCTCAATGATTAATGCCGGTTTTCACCAACACTAAGTAATGCCTAAATTAATGCCTAACGCCCGTTTTCACCAACACTAAGTAATGCCCACATCTAAGTAACGCCTAAGACCCGTTTTCACCAACACTAAGTAATGCCTAAATAAATGCCTAACGATCGTTTTCCCCAAACCTAAGTAATGCCTAAATTTAAGTAATGCCTAAATTAATGCCTAAAACCCGTTTTCACCAACACTAAGAAATACCTAAATTAATGCCTAATACGCGTTTTCACCAACACAAAGAAACACCTAAATAAATGCCTAACGCCCGTTTTCACCAACACTAAGAAACACCCAACTCAACGCCTAACGCCCATTTTCACCAACATTAAGTTACACCTATCTCAATGCCTAACACACACACACACATACACGTATAGAGTTATAGAATTATAATCATTCAAATCATCAATACAGCCCTCCAAGATCATACCCCAACCCAACCCGTTTTCACCAACACAAAGAAATACCTAAATTAATGCATACTTTCCGTTTTCACCAACTCTAAGTAATGCCTAACGCCCGTTTTCACCAACACTAAGAAACACCCAACTCAACGTCTAACGCCCGTTATCACCAACACAAAGAAACACCTAAATGAATGCCTAACGCCCGTTTTCACCAACTCTAAGGGACACCTAACTCAATGCCTAATGCCCGTTTTCACCAACACTAAGAAATACTTATCTCAATGCCTAATGCCCATTTTCACCAACATTAAGTTACACCTATCTCAATGCCTAATGCCGGTTTTCACCAACACTAAGTAATGCCTAAATGAATGCCTAACGCCCGTTTTCACCAACTCTAAGTAATGCCTAAATTAATGCCTAAGACCCGTTTTCACCAACACTAAGTAATGCCTATCTCAATGCCTAACGCCCGTTTTCACCAACATTAAGCTACACCTATCTCAATGCCTAATGCCGGTTTTCACCAACACTAAGTAATGCCTAAATGAATGCCTAACGCCCGTTTTCACCAACACTAAGAAATACCTATCTCAATGCCTAATGCCCATTTTCACCAACATTAAGTTACTCCTATCTCAATGCCTAATGCCGGTTTTCACCAACACTAAGTAATGCCTAAATGAATGCCTAACGCCCGTTTTCACCAACTCTAAGTAATGCCTAAATTAATGACTAAGACCCGTTTTCACCAACACTAAGTAATGCCTATCTCAATGCCTAACGCCCGTTTTCACCAACATTAAGCTACACCTATCTCAATGCCTAATGCCGGTTTTCACCAACACTAAGTAATGCCTAAATTAATGCCTAACGCCCGTTTTCGCCAACACTAAGTAATGCCCACATCTAAGTAATGCCAAAATTAATGCCTAGCGATCGTTTTCACCAAACCTAAGAAACACCTAAATAAATGCCTAACGCCCGTTTTCACCAACACTAAGTAATGCCTAAATGAATGCCTAACGGCCGTTTTCACCAACTCTAAGGGACACCTAACTCAATGCCTAACGCCCGTTTTCACCAACACTAAGAAATACCTATCTCAATGCCTAATCCCCATTTTCACCAACATTAAGTTACTCCTATCTCAATGCCTAATGCCGGTTTTCACCAACACTAAGTAATGCCTAAATTAATGCCTAACGCCCGTTTTCACCAACACTAAGTAATGCCCACATCTAAGTAATGCCTAAGACCCGTTTTCACCAACACTAAGTAATGCCTAAATAAATGCCTAACGATCGTTTTCACCAAACCTAAGTAATGCCTAAATCTAAGTAATGCCTAAATTAATGCCTAAGACCCGTTTTCACAACACTAAGAAATACCTAAATTAATGCCTAATACGCGTTTTCACCAACACAAAGAAACACCTAAATAAATGCCTAACGCCCGTTTTCACCAACACTAAGAAACACCCAACTCAACGCCTAACGCCCATTTTCACCAACATTAAGTTACACCTATCTCAATGCCTAATGCCGGTTTTCACCAACACTAAGTAATGCCTAAATGAATGCCTAACGCCCGTTTTCACCAACTCTAAGGGACACCTAACTCAATGCCTAATGCCCGTTTTCACCAACACTAAGTAATGCCCACATCTAAGTAATGCCTAAGACCCGTTTTCACCAACACTAAGTAATGCCTAAATAAATGCCTAACGCCCGTTTTCACCAACACCAAGTTATGCCTAAATTAATGCCTAATACGCGTTTTCACCAACACAAAGTAACACCTAAATAAATGCCTAACGCCCGTTTTCACCAACACTAAGAAACACCCAACCCAATGCCTAATGCCGGTTTTCACCAACACTAAGTAATGCCCACATCTAAGTAATGCCTAAGACCCGTTTTTACCAACACTAAGTAATGCCTAAATCTAAGTAATGCCTAATGCCCGTTTTCACTAACACTAAGTAATGCCTAAATTAATGCCTAACGCCCGTTTTCACCAACACTAAGGGACACCTAACTCAATGCCTAATGCCCGTTTTCACCAACACTAAGTAATGCCTACATTAATGCCTAACGCCCGTTTTCACCAACACTAAGAAATACCTAAATAAATGCCTAACGCCCGTTTTCACCAACACCAAGTAATGCCTAAATTAATGCCTAATACGCGTTTTCACCAGCACAAAGTAACACCTAAATAAATGCCTAACGCCCGTTTTCACCAACACTAAGAAACACCCAACTCAATGCCTAATGCCGGTTTTCACCAACACTAAGTAATGCCCACATCTAAGTAATGCCTAAGACCCGTTTTTACCAACACTAAGTAATGCCTAAATCTAAGTAATGCCTAATGCCCGTTTTCACCAACACTAAGTAATGCCTAAATGAATGCCTAAGACCCGCTTTCACCAACCCTAAGGGACACCTAACTCAATGCCTTATGCCCGTTTTCACCAACACTAAGAAATACCTATCTCAATGCCTTATGCCCATTTTCACCAACATTAAGTTACACCTGTCACAATGCCTAATGCCGGTTTTCACCAACACTAAGTAATGCCTAAATTAATGCCTAAGACCAGTTTTCACCAACACTAAGTAATGCCTAAATTAATGCCTAACGCCCGTTTTCACCAACACTAAGTAATGCCCACATCTAAGTAATGCCTAAATTAATGCCTAACGATCGTTTTCACCAAACCTAAGTAATGCCTAAATGAATGCCTAACGCCCGTTTTCACCAACACTAAGTAATGCCTAAATCTAAGTAATGCCTTAATTAATGCCTAATACCCGTTTTCACCAACACTAAGAAATACCTAAATTAATGCCTAAGACCCGTTTTCACCAACACTAAGACATCCCTAAATTAATGCCTAACGCCCGTTTTCACCAACACTAAGTAATGCCTAAATTAATGCCTAATGCCCATTTTCACCAATATTAAGTTACACTTATCTCAATGCCTTAAGACCCGCTTTCACCAACCCTAAGGGACACGTAACTCAATGCCTAATGCCCATTTTCACCAACATTAAGTTACACCTATCTCAATGCCTAATGCCGGTTTTCACCAACCCTAAGGGACACCTAACTCAATGCCTAACGCCCGTTTTCACCAACACAAAGAAATACCTAAATTAATGTCTAAGACCCGTTTTCACCAACACTAAGTAATGCCTAAATTAATGCCTACTTTCCGATTTCACCAACTCTAAGGGACATCTAACTCAATGCCTAATGCCCATTTTCACCAACACTATTACACAGTTTACACTTGATGCAAAACATTGAAGCTCGGATCTGGATTCCTTTTCGATGGCTCGAGTTATTAGATGTGATATAGATGATATAAAAACTCATGTAAATCATAACAATCGCCATGTCAACATTCTCTCGCAAAATATTCGTAGTATTTCATGCAATATGCCAAACATCATTACGCTTCTGCATAGGTCTAATGTAGCATGGGACGTGTTGGTTCTTTCCGAATGCTGGCTTCGCTCAGCCAAGGATATACCCATCCTTGACAATAATTATAACTATGCATCAACCACTTTGCATAGGACACAAAATGAAGGGATCGTTATTTTTTACAAAAAACAACTCAAAGTGTCATTTGAAAAACCACCAATTAGTGACGCAAACTGTCTATTACTCAAATTTCAGGTACTTGTATTCTTGGAATATACCGCTCCATACATTTCTGTGCGCGTAACTCGACAAAATGTACTGAACAGCTGATATTTTTTTCGCGATTTCGGGGTTGGCCCCATAGTGAAAGTTGTTCATAATGATGAGTACAATGACCCCTTAAGAGGTTTTGCGTTTATTGTTATAATCAGCCCATTTATAACAATACCACAGCTGGGAGACGAGGGAGTGAGACAAACCGATTTACTCACAATGCTTTCTGTTTTGTTTTGAGAGTATTGGTGTTGAAATGATTTACACAGACTCAACCACGACAGTTCTCATAAGTGTTCCCTCATACTGATGTACTAACACTGTATTATGACAACATTGTAGACGAACACATACCAATCTGTCTGTCTGCGTCTCTTGCGAGCTGCGGGTTGTATCTGAGGCGGTTCCATTAGCTTGTTCGCATTCCGTTCCTCTTCCTCCTTCAATATCTGCAGAAGCTTCGTCTCGCTCACTCCGGTGGCCAGCGAAGTTCGCTGGTGGAACTTGGACAGAGGAGTCAGGTCCAGGTCTCCGTACATCTTCTTTATATCTTCATACTCTTGCTCAAAGTAATGGTACACTTTTGCGACGAGTATTTTTGTTTCATCCTGTAGAAGTTATTAATATTACATTATTATGAATCCCCAAGATTAGAGCCCGCCTGGTTTTTTGTGTGATTGAGGCTTGCACCCAATCACATTTTTTTTGACCGGGTTCCATTCCAGTGATGCCTGACTGATCCACTGACGGTTTGAAGTCAGAAACAAAAATGTCTCACAACCAGTCTTACCAATGAGGGCTATCGTTTTTGAATTCACCAGATGGCGCCACGATCGAGTAAGGTCATATCAATAATTTTATTTTATACTTTATAGTATCAATAACTTCATAAAAAAGTTTATTTTATTACTAAAAACAACATATTGTCAACTTCAGATACATATTTACAATATTTTCCCTAAAATTAGCAACCCTGAAAATATAAAAAAATCATTCTACCTCCAAGTACTAACAAAACAAGATCCTAGTTGCTATTTAAAATTTTTAAGTCCTAATTAATCAGGAATGGCTTAATCCAGACCACAATCGTGAATATTAGAAAAAATACGTGATAAAAAAGCACCCAACGCGCGAACTCTTTATGACATCTGACATTCCAGTGACTCCGCGCTACACTAGCGCCTCTAGCGGCGAATTCACACGCGATAGCCCCCATTGTTTCATATCGAAACTATCCGCCTTTTTTTCTTGGTACATGGTTCTAAATTAAAAAATGTATTTTTTTTTTTAATTTTCTTCTCTATTTTGATAATTGAATCATATCCTACTTTTGGTAGGTTACCCATTGAGTTGTGGCAGCCAAATACCATTATTTGGCTACCACAACTCAATGGGGGCTTCAAAGAGGGGGAAATTAAAGGCTCTAATTGTTCTCCCCGTTTTTTACAAGTTTTTAATATTATAACTTTACTTTCAATACGGTACCTCTTTGACCCATTTACTATTCAATGCATCAGCACAATGTTTTGATTGCGTTACACTGAATCCTATCTTACTTATTAACAATCGTTGTCCAAGGCACCCAAAAAAAAAAGTTCTTTTGATTCCTTATACAATCCATCAATCTTTTCTGTCTCCCTCTCAATCCATCAACATTTAAATTCATTTCACATGCGATTCATCCCTCCTCTTCAGTTGCCTGTACCAAGACAGTTGATTCCCTTTCAACAAGGCGGAAAACAAATATGAATAGTATGTATTTTGATAGGTACCTCTTGTATTCCTTCGGCAGTGTGTGAGACTTCAGTGTTGCATTTCGGACAAAATACTTTGATTTCCTTCACACTGGAGGAGACTTCACTCTGTAAACAAAATAAAAATAGTGTTATTCTTTATAATTAAAGCAAAGAGGCTGAGCATTTTTAGGGGTCCGTACCTACCCGAAGGGTAACCAACGAGACCATATTACTAAGCCTCCGCTGTCTGTACGTCCGCCTGTCTGTCACGCTTCGTCATACGTAGACAGTTGAAATTTTCATAGAATGCGTATTTCTGTTGCTATAACGATTAGTAAAAAATGAAAAAAAAAAAGACAGACTAATTGATAACCTCCCACCTCCTCCTTTTGGAAGTCGGTTAAGAATAATCAAAGTGGGGTTCCTTACTTGGGGGAGGTCTATGTCCAGCAAGTGCGCGAGTCCGACTCGAGTAGTTAAATTAAATTACAGTATAATTCAAAAATTTAATAAAAACATCAATTAAATTGGAATAGGAAAACAATTATAAATTAAAACTATAAAATTACAAATAAATTATGACAAAATTATTACATAAATTATAATTCAAATTAAAAGAATAGAATAGATTGAAATCTGAGTTCAAAAATTAAATTAAATTGTACAGTATTAAATACATTGAATGGAGGAATGGATACATGACGTTATCTACAGTAGGTAATAATACAAATAAACTTTTCAAGTTTGGACGTAGAGAAAAACGGGTAAAACTTCTCATCCAAATCCGAAAATAAGTCGCACCAACATATTGCTATAAAAATTGCATTTAATGCGCGTACTCGTGCAAATAATAATACTTTATGTTTCATCGAAATCGGCCCAGGATTTCCAAAGTTACTGCGATGTAAAGTTTCACCGCTTTATTTAGATAACTTGCGTTCCTTCGCGATGATGTCACGCTGCGAATTTCATATCTGATTGCGGTGATGCGGAGTGTTTACATTCACACAATTTGATATTAAGTGGTTTGCACGTGTTTCTATTAGAGTTGACTAAAATATTATTGTTACATTTACAATGTTAATCTATCTTTGTATTTCTCATAGCGCTTCGCTTCTTCTAGGATCGTTTTGAGATTTATAGGTGATGTGAGGTACTCAGGGTACTGTTTTGACTTCTTTGAATCCACATGATGTTTGATTTGATGCGGAAGACCATAATTTAATCCCATTTGTCCATATTGGTTTTAAGATGGAACATTAATAAGCTGATATTGTGCTGCCTGATTAAGTAGAATTTGGACATTGGTCCTGATTCTGTAAAAGTGTGATGCTTTCCACACATCTATTATAGTCACTTCTTGGTTGACTGATAATGAAGAAAAAATAATAATAATAAGTATACAATGTTCTAATGTCTTAAAGCTGGAGTAATTCCAGTGTGGGAAAGAGATGGCGATAGAGGACTTGTATAGCTCTGTCTCTTTACCGCACTGGAATTCCCTAGTAAGTAACCCCGCAGTTAGTAAGTCTATAGTGAAAAAACATTGTTTAGGAAGACCTAAAAGTAACTGAGGCTCCTGAGAAATACATAAAACTGAATGTTTTTGCATATGACTTTTAAATGCGAAATTCTCACAATCCATGTCTTCTGAACCGTCACTGGCATTTGACATATGTACCAATAGCCCAAGATGAACCTGCTCACTTTTAAAACAAAATCCCGTACACAGGATATCCACATCTGTTCACCACCGTTTATACTATTGGTAAGCACAAAGAGAGTGCGGACCTATAGTAGGAAAACAAAAAATAATGCGACCTTTTTACCTTATATTTTGTTTTACAAAAATTCACAGGCTCTGTTAATGATCACATGTTTGACCACCCTTTTTTAACTAGTAGGAATAACACAGGAAAAGGAAAAAGGAAGAGAAAGTTTTTAACTAAGTGCTTCTGTAGCGGCCGGATGCGGCAAGCAAAAATAGTCTGTAAGGTGATCAGATTCATCTTGGGCTGATTATGATAAAATTAGTACAATACAATCTTGAGAAGTTATGCTAGCAATATTTCTTTTAAACCATCTATCATTCATATATCATTTTATCTTAAAGCCATCATTTACTTTTTGTTTTCTTGTTTCATTTGCTCGGCTCTTTTTTTTCAACAGTTTTTCATTAGTCATTGTGGTTTTGTGATGAGTTTTTTTTTTTTCATGCAAACGTGTATTTTCTTGCTGCATTTTTCTACAAGGGCTAGGTTCTGGATTGACTTGGTAATTTGTTTGTAATGACTGTAAAGGATCCTCGTTGACGGTTTTATGTGGAGCATATTTAACAACAAAAATTTCTTTAATATTATTGTTTGACGTAGCTGGTAAGTCATCATGAAGTATTTTATTAACTATTTTATTTTTACGACGTTTCTGAACAGCAAGTCGTTCCTTTACTTCGCTTTGTTGTTTTTGACATAAAAATTTATGTGGCACAACGTCTTTTTTAAGTTTCAGTATTCCTCCAACTAATTTATATTTGACATAATTATCCATATCATTTTCAATCTGCAACATAAAAACGTGTGTGTGAAATAGTGCAGACGTACTACTGTTTTGTAATGATGAGCCTCCACTAAGATACCCAGTACTGACACAGTCAAACATAGTAAACACATAGAAAAAGCACCCAGACTTTGAAAAAAGAACTCCGGCTTGTAATAATAAATCATATTTACTTTTTTACAGTCAGTGTGCGGTGCCAGGTATGATCTTGGTAAAAATATTTTTAAAATGACTACCTAATACAAAAAACCTAGTAATAACTTGTTTCTTACCCCTAACTTTAAACGTAAATAACCCACTTTTATTAAGTATCTAATACTTACTGTAGTCTTGTGTGGCTAGGTACGTAATAGGTACTAATAACTACAATTTTAAGCCATTTGTGTTAAGATTTAATAAACATGGATTTGTTTCTGGTCATTAGCCTGCTGCACATTCAACTACAGTTTTAGGTTGCATCTAATATAAAAGGAACACCTATGGATGTACATATACCTACATAATGAAAACAAAACTTACGTCAAAATGATCTTCACAACAATGAACGTGACTAGAGGCTGTGAGAGGATCTGCTCTTTTCATAACTTTTAACCACTTTTTCCGAATATCATTATCTTCGTTTGTTTCTGTACCATAAGGTACAGAAAAAAACAATTTTTGGGGTGTTTTTTCACTGGAGTTGGTACACAAAGGCACAATACAATATTTCTTAACCATTTTAGTGATCCACTAAAACTACAACACTTAAAACAATTAAATTTATAGAGAAACCGCGAGATCGCAACGAGTCAAAATATGCAGGCGCCGACTAGTAGCTCGCAGCGTGACGTCACACGTCAGAGCGGTCGCTTAGGCGGATTTTGCCGCGGCAGCCGTACTTTTAAGTTTATTATCTGTCATTTTTGAAAATAGAAATATAAAGTTTCTTTTTCTCGAGTTTACCTATTTTTTAGATTAGCTGCTAAAAGAATAAAACATTGGTGTGAGTCATTCTTTCTATCCCAGGATATATTTAAAACGTCACCGTGAGATATATACTCCATATTTACTCCGTCGGCAAAAACTAGCTACATTATAAAAACCTAAGTACCGTTTTCCTCCGTTCCTTCCTCCGTTTATGCAAGAGCAAAGCCAACGTAGTCAGGAAATCATCGTCCTCTTCGTCATCCAACAACAATAACGTCTGAATAACTGATTTTAATTTGTTCGACATTTTATGAAATAAGAGCCTAACCCGTCACCTGTTGGTTTTTTTTAAAATGAGCGAAAGCAAGCAGCGGGTGTCTGCGAGTTAACCACAGTAAAACTGACGTCTAATTAGTCAGGGTTGCTAGATCGAGTTTATGAATTTTCCCAATATTATTCAATATTAATTGCTGCAAAATGGTACGTTTCTTAAAATTTTTCCTGAAAAAAAAATTTTCAAACAGGACAAACAAAAGTTAAGACATCAAACGCGATAGTCTTCACTAACAAAACATACCAATAGGCATCGAATTTTGTGAAAAATCAGACCCTCTTATAGTACACACAGCTACACATCCAGCTATACATTTCCAGTTTATGCTGATCTCGCAATGTATAGGTGTATGTATTTCCGTACAATGCGAGGTCAGCTTAAACTGGAACTGTATAGCTTAATGTGTAGCCGTGTGTACCTACGTAACAAACTGTTGACTCACCCCATTTCGAGACGATATCCCAGGCACGTCGTCGCCGCAGTTTACGTCGACATTGGCCGGCTCCTGAAACAATAACAACAAAATCAGCCTAAACCGTTCCCACAGCTGGGACACATGCCTCCTCTCTGTGGGAAGTGGGTTTTTATTGTCATCGTAGAATTGTAAATACCTTTAGATTAGAATTTATCTCGCGATATTGCAAACTGTCAAAATATTGTGAACCGTAACACGGTTCGGATACCGGTCATAATTCTTGACTGGTTACGGTCATTGACCTCAAACCGAAATCAATTTAGGTTAAAGGTTGCACTTTACCGGTTTTGACCGGTTTATGTGATAAACCGGTTATTGGTTGAACCGGTTACCGGTTATGGGTTTTTGTTTTACTAGTGAAAATTAGAAAGAAAGAAAATTGTGTTTATTCGGCATTATTAAAAAAAACACCTTAAAAATTTAACTAAATACATAAAGAAAAATAATGCCAAAAGGGCATCAGGTCAGCATAATGCCAGATGGCCACACAAGGTGTACCACCTGACGCTGATTTTCAGCTGCAGCCCATGAGTGCCATACGGACGAAAACATGAACAAACACATTAACACTATAAGACTAAAAAAAAATGTTGCTAATCAACCGAGTCAACCAAGTTTGATACCCCGGCCCCCGCTCACACGGTCTAAATGACATTTTAGTCGCATGCAAGTTAGCGACGTCGTCGCCGCCACCGTCTTTCATCCTTCACCAAAGTTCGAAACTTCATACTGCAGGTACAAGACTGTAAATAGGCAACGAAGGATGAATAACAGAGGTGAGTTTTATTTGCACCTTTTTGTCGACGTTTTATAAGTGCCCATCTAGGCCTAAGTGAAATAAAAATATTTTGATTTGATTTGAATTAATTATGTAGTAACCGAAAAAATTACGAATTACGGAATTAGCCGGTTAATTTTGGTGTCAAACCATTTGTGCTTAGGTAACCGGTAACCTTTATCATTTGGGTTACATAAAAACAGTGCACTTGTTTATCCGGTAAATAGAGGAACGATATATTTACCGGTATTAATTCTAAATTAACCGCTCTTTTTAAACCGGTTCCGAGTCCTGCATACTGCTTACAATTTAACGCATTATTTTTCGGTAGATTATGATCTATCGAAGTGAAACTGTTAAATCCAGTGTTTCCACTTTAATGATTTCCTTTCTCCACGCCTCAATTGAGATTTAGCCTTCTCAGGTCTTCCCCCCCCCCCAAATTATTCTACTATACAGGGTGTAACAAGACCCTTCACGAAACCGTCAACCAAGCATTCTGTACATCAAATTATGTAACATAACGCATAAATTATTGCTGGGAAACCACTTTTTTTTTTGGGGTGAAAAATCACGTTTTATAGACTCAATGTAACGCACTCAAAACGTTGTGCTTACCAATGGATTGAATAGTACGGGGGTCGTGGATGTCTTTACACTAAAAATCTTACGTTACGTAAAACATGTATTTATAAAAAAAACTTTGTGAAGAGTTGGAAATTGGACCCCCAATATCTCCGTAACTAGAAGGTTCCCAGGTATGGTCTAAAAGAAAAAAATGATCGCAATGACGGGGAGAACAAGTACCTTTCGGCTTTGATAAGGGTCTTGTTACACCCTTTAGTTTTGGCACCAGTAGTAATAATCTGCTCAACGGTCACTTATCATTTGGTCACATTATATTATTGTAGTACTATCGATAACACAAGACAAGTGTCAAAGTGTGTGTTTTGTGTAATTTGACTTCCGTATTATTTATATTTGGCAACGCCGCGTAACAAAAAACAGATATATGTATGTTTTCAGTAACTTTGCTTCACACTCAAAATAAGATCATGCGCAAACATCTATTACAGTTATTTACTAGAATGTCGGAGTTAAATTTGTCAAATAAAAAACAAAAATTATTTAATTGGAAACGCAAACGATGAAAAATACATATATGAAACAAGTTTTTTTTTTTGAGGCTTTACCCATAATTTCCCTCGATTTCCCCTGTTCATCTCTTTCTCCTTTTTCTACCCCTCTGGACCCTAATTTCCCCTCAAAAGGGGAATTTCCCCTCATTGTTGAAACACTGGTTAAATCACAATCTGTCATGCGTTAAATTCAACTGCCCGAAGGCTGTCCCTGATTGGTAGGTCTTACATTGGTTCGTTTCGTTCTGTGTCCATAGAGTTAGGAATCAAACACAGATGTCAGTCAAATAAAATCACTTCAAGAATTGTGACATGTTTTTATTAAAAACATGTCACAATTCTAACACAAATTAAAACTTTAAAAATAAAATAAAAAAAATCTCTTAGAAAAAAACGATCACAAAAATAAAAATAAAAAAAACAAATCGAAAACACTTTTTCTCTCCGAAACAAATCAAACACAAACTAGAATTAAAATTAAAATCAAAAAGTAGGTAACAAAATTGTCTATTAGGAAAAAAAAAACAAAACAATCTACATATTCTACGAGTAATCAAAAAAATATATTAAGGAAAATGCACCAATAAAAGACTTGCAATTACACTTAATGGAAAGTTTGAAGTGTAAGCCCAAGGTATAGCCACAATATCACTACATAGTATAAAACAAAGTCGCTTTCTCTGTCCCTATGTCCCTTTGTATGCTTAAATCTTTGAAACTACGCAACGGATTTTGATGCGGTTTTTTTTAATAGATAGAGTGATTCAAGAGGAAGGTTTATATGTACACATTGCACCCGTGCGAAGCCGGGACGGGTCGCTAGTAAAATATAAATATGGAACAGTACGGAAACTACGTACTAACGGTCGAATCGGCACACTCACACAAACGCGCGCATCTACGAGACCCCGAAGCGGACATCGGAGTGCGCTCAGTCGTGACTGTCGGTCAAGACGAGTGGTCGCGTAGTAAGTTTTTCACCCGAATAATAAAAAATGCCACGTACGTGTTGCGTAGCCTATGGGTATTTAAACACGGCTTTATCAAAACCAGAGCTTTCGATTTTTAAACTCCCTGCTGATTTAGAACGGTAAGAATGATTTATTGTTTTATTCGTTATCGTATTAAAAGTCCGTGTGATCGATCATTATAAGTTCGTGAAATTATTTGTAAATCCAACTTGGCGGCTGCTACAAATTTCTCATCATGGGTATTGTTTTCGTGGCTTTCGAGGGTGTTTAAGCCGATAGTGCTGTCAAAATGTCAATGCAAGATGGCGGCTGCAAAAAATTTCAAGTTTTTTGTCATGGGTGTCGTTTTCGTGGTTTTCGAGGGTATTGAAGCCGATAGTGCTGTCAAAATGCCAACCCAAGATGGCGGCTGCAAAATATGTCAAGTTTTTTTGTCATGGGTGTCGTTTTCGCGGTTTTCGAGGGTGTTGAAGCCGATAGTGCTGTCAAAATGTCAATCCTAAATGGCGGCTGCAAAAAATGACAAGTTTTTTGTCATGGGTGTCGTTTTCGTGGTTTTCGAGGGTGTTAAAGCCTTATTTTCAGTATTTTTAATGTTATGGTTTTTTAATTATTGTCACACGCATTCTCGGGTTGTAACTAGGTACGGTGCGTAGCCGCTGGGTTAACCAGGCATCGGCACCGCACATGCGCCCGCATGCGTCGTCGTCGACGAGGTACAGTTTGTCTTTTAATAGATTTTCAACTTTATACCATAGAGCATAAAGTTGAAAATCTATTAAAGACCAACTGTAGTTTCAACGGAGGAGCGCACGAAACGTATTAACCTTTCCGCGGCTCACGCGGTCTCGCCAAAACATGTAAAAGGTACATTGACAAAGCCAAGTGTAATTTATATACTTCTACAAGTTATTGTGTATTAATAATTAACTGTTCCCTACTTCAACTCGATTGTTTGATCAATACACTGCACACTATTTTCATAAATAAATTTCAATTTCAAAAACATTATGAGTGACAACCCTAGTGCTGCAATTGAACGTAGGTAATTATTTTAACAACTAGGCCTAGTTTCTGTACTGTTCCATATTTATACTCTGGTATAGCCAAGCCATGTAAAAAAAAATGTGTTGCTAAAAAGTTTTGGTAACATTTAAAAAGTAAAACTAATACTGAGTACTGACCTCTTTAATGTCACTGTGTAATTTTGCATTTTGCCCACTGTAATAGTTTTGTAACTCTATGGTAAATCCATCCAGATTAACAATAACTGGTATTTCTGAGTTTTGTTGATGGACAAGCTCAATATCCGACATAGTTAATATTTTCAAATGAGATCACATATGTCCACACGCATAAACATTTTAAAACACGGAAAATATATTTATCTTACATAAGCTACGTTCGGTGACTAACAGTAACAGATCTAACTTATATCATTCAAACTGCACTTCTTTTGGTTAGTCACAGATTAATTTTACTTCAACAATAATTTCATATCACTAATTCTAAAGCTTTGAGTTATTTTCAACACGAAATCAATTTACAATCACCAATACACTGTTTACATTCGACAACAAACGAATTGACAAACAAATATGGCGGCGCGGGGCACATGGCGTACAACCAATCAGCGCGCGAGGTGCGTTTCGTTAAATGCCAATTCACAATATTTATTGACGGTTTCATTTCGATAGATCTAACGAAAAATAATGCGTTAAATAAAATTATAAGCAGTATGTTACGGTTCACAATCTTTCGACAGTTTACACACACGCGAGATGGATTATAATCTAACGGTACTTATTTACAATTTTACGGTGACATAATCAATGTAAGCCAACATAGTGGACCAGCAGGGCTATTGCGTATCTATGTTGACAGTTCATGGTGATAATCACTTGGCGAGTTTTGATATACAATGACCGTTCTTGTTGGTTTCAACTCACGTTACCCGTGCAGAACTGTCATTGTATGTCTAAGAGATACGCAATAGCCCTGCTGGGCAACATAGTTCTTTCGGCGCTTGAATGATTACGGCAGCTTTCAATCGTGAATTTAAGATTTCCATTGATCCAGATTTTATCTGATCCCTCGATTGATGTTGAATCTGCATTTCAATATGCCGATCTTGTCTCCAAATCCATTGAAAGAAAGAGAGGAACGGAACGTCAGTCAATCCAAAAGTAGCGTCCGTCAGTTTGACATTGACAAGATTGACACTATTGATTTTGGTTGTTGTTTGTTTCTTGGAATTGGAAAGAAGAAAAGTGAAAAATGGAGCCAGAAACTGTAAGTAAATAATTATGACTAAATAATCGTGCAATAAACATTCACTTCCACAAATGTATTATTTTTTGCTGTAAAAGATAAATGAGTTGGGAGTTGGGACGCGGTACTTTGCGCGAGTTCGTACGAAACTTACAAAGCTTTATTTTATTAGTTTGTAGAGTAAAACCAAACCTCTTTCGAAGGAAGAGACAAAAGAGCTGCTCTATCTCTTTATCGTATCTCTTTCGAACAGTCCCGCAACCCTGGCAGTCATCGGTCCTTTCGGACCCCTTCCTGTTTGCATACATCTCTTTGAGGCGCGCGTGGAACACGAACGCGCCGTAGACACGGCATGTCGTCATAAGACGGACGGACGGCGAGCTTGCGCAATTCTCACCATCCACAGGCCCGCAGAGTATGTGGTCTTAGGCAGTGTTTTCAGTTTATTAGTTTCTTCATTAGGAATTTCTCAGTAGTAGCCTGAAGTCTGGATACGTGCCCGGTAGATGGCAATAGGCTTGCCCCCTGACATGCAACTTAAAACATAACTGGCATAATGTGGGTGTACTACCGCTGCTCAACCTGTTGGGGAATACAGGGCATAATGTAATGTTTATGTTTTACTTATAGTTAACCATAAAGTTCGGTACGGGTACCTTTGGGGGCGCGACACACAAACCTCCGCTGACTTGGTACCGGCCCCTAAAGGGGCAAGCGTTTAAGTCATACGTCATCCTCATTAAATAAGTAAATATTTAATATTCCGATTATCAAATGCTATGAGTGTGCGCTAATTAAGAGAGTTGGATAAAAAGTTCATATGTCCTCGCCATTAAAACTTCTGTCTTTAGCGCGCAAGTTTCTTAATTTACCCTTAAAAAATCCAAGTGCGTAAATACGGTCATCGCCATTTTGACGGCAGTGCTGGCCGAGGCTAAAAATCATGAAAATAGTGGTTTTCGGACATCCAAGCTCCAGTATGTTGAGAATGATTAACTTGTCATTTAATTATGTGACGAATTAATCGAGGGTTCAATTTAAGTAAGCAGTGGTAATGACGAATTTTGATATCAAAAGTCGAAGTTTCGCGCCAAACTTGCGTGTTTACATTTTTATTTTTCACATTACATCACACAGACGCGTATTAATTCGATAACAAATATGACAAAATATCATTCCAATTATTCTAAACAACATGAAAATGCCCTGATCTTAGAGTAGTTTACTAATGCGGGACCAATAACTCGTAATATTCATTACCACTCCTCAATTGGACTGCGTTATGTAATAACGAATTAAGCGACGAAATCGAAAAAAAAGAGTTATGAATGCAGATCGACTATAGGTATGATAAACTATGTATTCAGCTATTTTTGTGTTCAAAAATCACTCTTACGGCCTTATAATAAGGGGTTGAATCAAGCGACATTTCGAACTTTGCTAGAATTTGTGCACACATTCGTTTTGTATTAAAGAATTATGCGTCAAAGTTACAGTTACAAACAGTTTTCAAATTGCATAAACGAATTAAACACGTCCACGATGAAGATAATTCAGTTTTGCCTTTTGATTTAACCGTTTTTAAACCGCAGCATCGAATTAACCACCTAAAATGGTATTTAATTCGTTAATGCGTATCACCACACGCGCAATCTTTCATCCGTTCGTGAATGAAGCGCCAGCTTCTGGCGTTTCATTCGTTATTGCATTCTATTTTCGCGGGTTTTTGCGTACGGGACGGGGTGGGGCGGCAGCGGGTGGTCTCATTACGCATCTAACGTAATAACGGAAGGATGTTTTGTTTACTTATCCATCATTTTTGTTCATTTGTCATCCCAGAAAGCATCCGTCGCTTAAAAAGCGACGGGATATTTTCGACCAGAACAGTCAGTTTTAAGAATGACTTCGAAATGATAGGGCAGACTCTATTGGGAGTAGCGCCCAACACGCCATTTGAACCATATTATCTGCTCATAGTCTGAAAGACTGATCGCAAGATTATATAAACATAATAATAATATTAATTATTATAAGATGCTGACCAGAAGCCGAGCCAAACAACAGGCACACCCACCATCTCCGGGCTCGTCGCTCAGCTCCGCCTCGCAGCCGCCGGGACGCGCCACATCCGTGAGCATCGTGTCGCCGGTCGCTGCAGTTGCGTCGAGCTCGAGCGACGAGTTTTTCTCCCCGCCGTCGACACCACCACCACCATCGCCTCGACGACGAGCAAGAGGACGGCCACCAGCGGGCTTGGGACCTCGTGGCCAACCGGCCCCGAACAGGGTCCCCGCTGCCGGTGGAAATGTGTCGCGCATGCGATGGACTCTTTCCATAAACGAGAATGTCATGCGCGCATATATTATGGGGCTACAGAGGGAGGAAACAACCTGACCGCGTACCGTGTTCGGATGCTCTCTCTGTTTCAGGTGCTTGAGCCAGCTGTCAACGTGTCGGCGCAACGACTGTCGGATCAGGTGCGAGTCATCCAGCGTAATCGTATGTTGGATGACATCGTACTTGATCGCTTGCGGACTGAAATGCAGAGTAGCCATGTCATTGCCACGCCGTCGCAGGCTGTGGTTCCACCACAGTCTAGCATAATACCAAATCGCAATAACGACGTAAGTGATGACATGGTTACTAATGTAAGTACCCAGTGCAATGAGGAAATGAGGAGTGCTTTGGAAGGTGCGATTCGGGAATATCGGTTCATGCCAGCCGACCTTAGGCCACGCATACCTCGTTTGCCCATGCATAACAAAAATAGGGCGCTGGTGGCTGTTCTGGATTCGCAGTTGTCAAACTATTTTGATAACTGCGAAGACCTCATCGATGCTCATTCAATCCTGTATTGTACAGCTGTAGCGGCATGTCGTGTAGCTCACGTCAAATTTTCTGATGACAGAGCTACACGACCTAAGCCAGCCGTACCAGCATGGCAGTACAGGATTGAACGACGTATTGGTGGGGCCAGAGCACTCATCGGCAAACTGATCTGCTTCAGGGAGGGCAATACACGCCCTAGAGTGATGCGTTTTGTGAGGCGGGCGTTCTCGGGGACTGATATCAGTCCTCGAGACTACATGTCCCGTGTCACAGAGCGCATCGACTTCCTGAAGCAGAAAGTGTATGCATGGGCAAACCGTATTCGTAGGTATAAACGGCGGGTCGACCGATACACTCAGAATCGCACATTCCAAAGAGATGAAAGGTGGGTTTATAGGGCTTGGGAGCGACCGGACCAAGGTGTGGCTGACACGCGCCTGCCGGATGATGATGCCATGTGTTCGTTCTGGCGCAGCATCTGGTCGGTGCCTGTTAGCCATACCGAGGATGAATGGACCCGGGAGGTCGAGCGAGCGTGCGATCCAGTACAAGAAATGGGGGCAATCACCATCTGCCCCCAAGACGTAGTTCGTGCAGTCCGTCCGTTGCCTAACTGGAAATCTCCAGGGCCGGATGGGCTGCACAACTTCTGGATCAAATGGTTCACAAGGTCGCACGCTCGCCTGGCAACCCTGTTCCAGTCAGCCTTAGAGTCAGGGTCGCTGCCCGAGTTCCTGACAACAGGTATAACCCACCTGCTCCATAAATCGGGTAGTACTGCGGAGCCTAAAAATTATAGACCGATTACCTGTCTTCCGACAGTCTATAAAGTTCTTACATCCATTTTGAGAGCTAAAATTAACAAACACATTGATGATAATTCTATCATGTCCGCTTCTCAAAATGGATGTAGGAACGGGTCCCGCGGTACTAAGGAGCTACTCCTCATTGATATGGCCATTAGCCAACAGGTTCGCCGTTCCCGAAGGGATCTGTCGACATGTTGGATAGATTATAAGAAGGCCTATGACTCCGTGCCACATACATGGCTCATGAGGGTGCTAGAGTTGTATAAAGTAGACTAGTATTTGCGTGTTGCGCGAGGTGCAAGCACCTCGCGTGCTTTACACTTGGTAGATTTTTCACTTTTAAAACCCCTAAATGTAGTAAAAATATCAAACATAACCTTTTATTCTTTCACTTTTCAAGTTCTAGTGAAATGCCAAATAAAGCCCAAAAGGACCCGAAAGGTTTCCACTTGATTAAGCTCTTAAATGTAGTAAACGTCTAGAGAAAGCCTAGGAAAACCTATTATTGTTGTTTGAATGAACTTGTACAATTAACTAAAACTTAAAAATGATGTGAGTATTATGTACTTTAGCACCATCGAAAAACGATACTCATGATGGCAAAAATTGTTAATTTTTGCATTCACCATCTTTGATTTTGATTTTAACCTCACTAACGACTTTAGCATCCCCGAAAACCATGAAAACGAAACCCATGATGAAAAGTTTGAAAATTACAGCAACGGCCATCTTGGATTTTTATTTTGATCTCAGTATCGGCTTTAGCATACTCGAAAACCATGAAAACGACTCCCATGATGAAAAATTAGAAAATAATCGCAGTCACCATTTTGGATTTTGATGTTGACCTCACTATCGGCTTTAGAATCCTCGAAAACCATGAAAACGAATCCCATGACGAAAAATTCGATTTTTTTTGCCGTCGCCATCTTGGATTTTGATTTTAACCTCAATATCGGCTTAAGCATCCCAGAAAACCATGGAAACAACTTCCATATGAAAACTTAGAAAATAATCGCAGCCGCCATCTTGGATTTTGATTTTAACCTCACTATCGGCTTTAGCATCCCCGAAAAACATGAAAACGACTCCCATGACGAAAAATTAGAAAATTATCGCAGCCGCCATCTTGAATTTTGATTTTGACCTCATTAACGGCTTTAGCATCCCAGAAAACCATGAAAACGATTCTCATGGCGAAAAATTAGAAAATAATCGCAGCCGTCATCTTTGATTTTGATTTTAACCTCACTATCGGCTTTAGCATCCCCGAAAACCATGAAAACGATTCTCATGGCGAAAAATTAGAAAATAATCGCAGCCGTCATCTTTGATTTTGATTTTAACCTCACTATCGGCTTTAGCATCCCCGAAAACCATGAAAACGAAACCCATGATGAAAAGTTTGAAAATTACAGCAACGGCCATCTTGGATTTTTATTTTGATCTCAGTATCGGCTTAAGCATACTCGAAAACCATGACAACGACTGGCATGATGAAAAATTACAAAATCTATCGCAGCTGCCATCTTGGATTTTGATTTCGACCTCACTATCGGCTTTGGCATCCTCGAAAACCATGAAAACGACTCCCATGATGAAAAATTAGTCCCAGAAAACCATGAAAACGATTCTCATGGCGAAAAATTAGAAAATAATCGCAGCCGTCATCTTTGATTTTGATTTTAACCTCACTATCGGCTTTAGCATCCCCGAAAACCATTAAAACGAAACCCATGATGAAAAGTTTGAAAATTACAGCAACGGCCATCTTGGATTTTTATTTTGATCTCAGTATCGGCTTAAGCATACTCGGAAACCATGAAAACGACTCCCATGATAAAAAAATAGAAAATAATCGCAGTCACCATTTTGGATTTTGATGTTGACCTCACTATCGGCTTTAGAATCCTCGAAAACCATGACAACGACTGGCATGATGAAAAATTAGAAAATTTTTGCCGTCACCATCTTGGATTTTGATTTTGACCTCACTATCGGCTTTAGCATCCCAGAAAACCATGGAAACGACTTCCATGATGAAAACTTAGAAAATAATCGCAGCCGCCATCTTGGATTTTTATTTTAACCTCACTATCGGCTTTAGCATCCTCGAAAACTATGACAACGACTGGCATGATGAAAAATTACATAATCTATCGCAGCTGCCATCTTGGATTTTGATTTCGACCTCACTATCGGCTTTGGCATCCTCGAAAACCATGAAAACGACTCCCATGATGAAAAATTAGAAATTTTTTGCCGTCGCCATCTTTGATTTTGATTTTAACCTCAATATCGGCTTTAGCATCCCAGAAAACCATGGAAACGACTTCCATGATGAAAACTTAGAAAGTAATCGCAGCCGCCATCTTGGATTTTGATTTTAACCTCACTATCGGCTTTAGCATCCCCGAAAAACATGAAAACGACTCCCATGACGAAAAATTAGAAAATAATCGCAGTCGCCATCTTGAATTTTGATTTTGACCTCACTATCGGCTTTAGCATCCTCGCAAACCATGACAACGACTGGCATGATGAAAAATTACAAAAATTATCGCAGCCGCCATCTTGAATTTTGATTTCGACCTCACTATCGGCTTTGGCATCCTCGAAAACCATGAAAACGACTCCCATGATGAAAAATTAGAAAATTATCACAGCCGCCATCTTGGATTTTGATTTTGACCCCAGTCCTGTAATCAGCGACTACGAAAACCATGAAAATGACACCCATGTCGAAAATAAATAAAAAACAAAGCAGGAGCGCGTACACTCTAGTTAAAAACTTTGATGTTGACCTATTATTGACTTTGTTTGTGAAAATCACAATAAAATAAAATAAATAATTTTAAAATCCTTATGAACCCCTAAAACAATCTAAAACCTTATTTAAAAACTAACCTGTTCCCATAATGAAAAGGGTATTATTTAAATGGTTAGCATAGTATTCGTATTTTTGTGAGCAGAAAAATATAATCTGCGATCAGAAATAGCTAATTGATCAGCAACTCATGGCCAGCAAACATTCCAAAATCAATCACCAATCTAATTCATTCTGGATGGCTGTTATTATTTTAGTACAGCATATTAATTATATAAGCTGCAATGAGCTGCTCCTGTTTAATAAAATTTTAGTAAGCACTCAGAGGGTAAGCAAAAAATTCATTTTGAGCTGCATATAAAAGTAGCAAAAATAATTTACTTGTCTAAAAATAGAAATTACGCTGAAAGGATCGGATCGGGCGTAAATAAAAAAAAAGCTGCCGCCCTATCTCCCGTCAGCCATGTCGTCGGAGCTCCGCCGGCCTTCGGCCTACGCTCCTCATGTCCCAAAATCGGACTTTTGGGACCAATTAGTTATTTTTCTCACCATGTTTTATACATGCATACCAATCAAATACACTGCTTATAGACATGTTTTCTCTGCTGATCAATCGTGAAGTCTTGCTGATCAAATAGTTTTTTTGCGGACTGAATGTTTATTATGCAAACTCATGTTATTGTATAATTATTTGTGTAACAAGGATTGCTTTCTGATTTTTTAATTGTAAACGACATCTTTGTATGTCGACCAAATTATTTAAATGCTGTTTTTTGTGGCTCACCAAATGTTATAACTGCTAAACATTTAATTTAAGTACTTCTATTATAAATTAGTCAACTAATAACAAACACAGAAATGATTTTTTAAATCAATCTAGTGATGATATTTCCATCACCAGCTGTATTTCAGTACATCGTCCCCCTTTGCTGCACGCAGCCTTATCTCTACTACCATCGGACAGGATTCGACGTCTACTATAATATTTGTTCAAACACATAATGGCTATCTCTAACAGTTCCGAAGTTACAGCCATTTTAATTTTAGGGGAGGTTGGGGAGAGGAGGGGAGGGTATACAAATTTCAACGCCCCTCTAAAATAAAAATAGTTAAAAAATCAAAAAGCTGCTGAGTTTTTAAAAATGTTTTTGACCAACTCTGCCATTTTTATGAATCTGAAAAAAATGTTCAGTCTCTTAACTTTCGAGATCCGCCGCCTAAAGGGGTGAGAAGGGGGGCAATTTTGAAAAATGGTTTTTACTTTTCCGAGCCTCTTCGATATGAATCCGTAAAAAAACAGAACACAAGTCTCTTAATTTCTGAGACACGATATCGAGGGGGGGAGGGGGGCAAGGGGGGCAGTTCTGAAAAATGTTTTTAACTTTTCCGACCTTCCTCTATATACATCCGTAAAAAGCACAACACAGGTCTCTTAGTTTCCGAGATACGATAGGGAGGGGGGAAAAGGTGAGGTTTGGCGCCTCTTAATCCATTGAAAAACCCTTGAAGCCCCTAAAGTATCCTAAAATTCGAAACAAACTCATACACCTCATTCGGATGAATCGTTTGTACGACCTCAATCGGTAAATTTTTGGGAAACCGGAAGTAACGTGGCCGCCATTTTGAATCAAGTCAAGTAAATAATTATTCTTCAAAGACCTAAACACCTAAAATTCGACACAAACTCATATCCCGCCGCAGTGGGATGGACCGCTTGAACGACCCCAGGACAAGGATTCGGAAACCGGAAATGGCAAGTCCGCCATCTTGAAATTCTGAAAAGTCACAATTTTTCTAAAGTAACCAGGATACAAGCTACCTGTCAGTATAAAAACGGCGGCTGTACGTTGACTTTGGTAGAATAAAAGAATTCGCCAAAGTCGGGTCTGACCCGAAAATTCAAGCCCAATGGACTTTTAAGATTTTGAAACCCCTTAAGAACCCCTAATTCAATCTAAAACCTTTTTCAAAAACTTAGCCCTTTACCCAGTATAAAAACGTTACCCTAAAGTTTACTTGTCGTCGCCCCTGAGTTACGCTTCACCCACTCAACCTTCGTTACGCTACGGAGGTCGCCGGCTCGCTTCGCTCGCCACCTCCCCCCTTCGCCCCACTCGGTCTCGTAGGTTCGCTCCGCTCAGCTATATCCCTACCACCATCGGACAGGTTTCGACGCCTACTATAATATTTGTCCAAACACATTATGGCTACCTTTAACCGTTACGAAGTTACAGCCCTTTCAATTTTAGGGGAGGTTGGGGAGGGGAGGGTATACAAATTTCAACGCCCCTCAAAAATAAAAAGTATTAAAAAAATCAAAAAGCTGCTACGTGTCCTAGTTTCCGAGTTACGGTGGGGGGAGGTTTGAGGGGGGGAGAAGGGGGAGTTCCGAAAAATGATTTTGACCAACTCTGGGCCCCTTTTTACGAATCTAAAAAAAGAAATGTTCAAAGTCTCTTAACTTCCGAGATCCGCCTGAAGGGGGTGGAGTAGGGGGCAAGGGGGGCAATTTTTAAAAACGGTTTTTACTTTTCCAGGCGTCCTCTATACGAATCCGTATTAAAACAGAACACTGGTCTCTTCGTTTCCGAGATACTATAGGGAAGGGGGGGGGAAGGGGGTGAGAAGGAGGGGTCTGGCATGTTTCCCCTATTTGCGAGAGTTACTTGTTTACGAATCTATCAAAATATACCCCCTTCCCCCTCCACCATCTGGGAGAACATTATGTCCGTCAGTGGTAATCGAGAAACCGGAAATGGCTCGGCCGCCATCTTGAATTTCTGAAATGTCAGAATTTTTCTAAAGTAACCAGGATACAAGTTACCTGTCAGTAAAAAAACGGTGGCTGTACGTTGACTTTGGTAGAACAAAAGAACTCGCCAAAGTCGGCTCTTACCCGAAAATTCAAGCCCCAATGGCTCTCGGGGTTGCCAGCTGAAAGTGATGAAAATGGTCAAATGTCATTTGGGGGACCCCAATGTTGCCGGCTAGTCAAAGTCTCCTTCCGAAATGTCGTTATTTCTACTTTTCATGTTTTTGGGGAAAATCGGGAAAAATACCCTAGAAATGGGAAAAAAATTTGCACCAGGCAACACTCCTTGACGAAACACACTTCCGGTTCATACAACACAATCCAGTCGGGGGATGCCAGCTGTTCCATTTATCGCGTCGAAAATTGGGATTTTTCGTCGTTCTTACAAGACGGCCGCCACACTGTCCGCCATCTTGTTTTTTTGAAAAGTCATAATTTTCCTGAAATCTCAAGGATATAGGCCACCAACCGGTGTACTTGGTGTTGCCAACTTTTGAGTTTGGTAGAACAAAAGAACTCGCCAAAGTCGGGTCTGACCCGAAAATTCAAGCCCCAATGGCTCTCGGGGTTGCCAGCTGAAAGTGATGAAAATGGTCAAATGTCATTTGGGGGACCTCAATGTTGCCGGCTAGTCAAAGTCTCTTTTCGAAATATCGTTATTTCTACTTTTCATGTTTTTGGGGAAAATCGGGAAAAATAACCTAGAAATGGGGAAAATTTTTGCACCAGGCAACACTCCTCGACGAAACACACGACCGGTTCATACAACACAATCCAGTCGGGGGATGCCAGCTGTCCCATTTATCGCGTCGAAAATTGGGATTTTTCGTCGTTTTTACAAGACTGCCACCACACTGTCCGCCATCTTGTTTTTTTGAAAAGTCATAATTTTCTTGAAATTTCAAGGATATAGGCCACCGATCGGTGAACTCGGTGTTGCCAACTTTTGAGTTTGGTAGAACAAAAGAACTCGCCAAAGTCAAAAAGTCCCAAAAATTAAAATATTCAATGGCTCTCGGGGTTGCCAATTAAAACGAACCAAAATGGTCAAATGTCATTTGGGGGACCTCAATGTTACCGGCTAGTCAAAGTCTCCATTCAAAATGTCGTTATTTCTACTTTTCATGTTTTTGGGGAAAATCGGGAAAAATACCCTAGAAATGGGGAAAAATTTCACAACAGGCAACACTCCTCGATGAAACACACGACCGCTCGGTACAACTCAAACCCGTCGGATGTTGCCGACTACCCGAAAAATCGTTTTGAAAAAAGTCGAAAATTCCAACGTTTCACAAAATGGCCGCTACATCGTCCGCCATCTTGGATTTTCAAAATGTCATAATTTTTCTAGATTGCCATGGATATTATCTACAATTCGTCAACGTCATAGTTGGCGACTTTGGAAATCGGTAGAACGAAACAACTCGTCAAAGTCGAGTGAGAAAAGTCGAAAATTTCAAAACGTACCAGCGCAGCCGCCATCTTGTTTTTTTTTTTTTTTTTACTTTTTTTTTAAATCGTTCCAAATCTGCTATAGGACCTACGAGTCAAAAATCGTCCAAGTCTTTTCCCCACCGAAACCGGAAATGGACCCGGCCGCCATCTTGGATTTGAATCTCCCCTATAATTTTCCTCTACTCACATAATGGAGTTGCACATAATCGCAAAACATACCCCTGACCCATCTCCCACCCATCCCGAGAAACGACATGTCAATCAGTCAGTCAGTGAGTGAGTGGTCTTGTAGTTTTATATAATATAAATGCAACTCTGCGCACCTTCCTGATGTCGTGTATGGGACAATGGAGGACAGTCCTTCGCTATCCAGGATGTCGGCAAATCCAGAGGAATAGCGAGCCGATAAGGATAGAGCGAGGTATATTTCAGGGCGACAGTTTGAGTCCACTTTGGTTCTGCTTAGCCTTGAATCCTCTTAGCACGCTGCTGGAGGATTCAGGTCTAGGCTATCGGTTGAGGAGAGGTGGTCAAGTTGTATCTCACCTCCTTTACATGGATGACCTGAAACTCTTTGCCCCCAACGATTTGCAACTGATGGAGCTACTGAAGGTAACTGAAACTTTCAGTAGCGCCATCAGGATGGAATTTGGTGTGGACAAATGTGCGGTCATGCATGTAAAACGAGGGGAGATTATGGAATCTGTGGGTACCCAGCTCTCGGATTCCATAAATCTTAGATCCCTCTCAGCAACCGAAACCTATAAGTATTTGGGTATGTCGGAAGCGCTGGGCATCAATGTTGCTGACATGAAGCAATCGTTGAAGGAGCGCTTCTTTGGCCGCCTGAAAAAAGTATTTAATAGTCTTTTAGCAGGCGGAAATAAGGTGCGTGCCTTCAACGGTTGGGTCATGCCGGTTTTGATGTACTCTTTCGGCATACTGAAATGGACTCAAACAGAACTAGACGCCCTGGATAGGAAGATCCGTACATTGTTGACGGCATATCGAATGCATCACCCACGTTCTTCGGTTATGAGACTGTATATCCCGCGGAAGTGTGGGGGTCGAGGCTTTTTAAACGCTAAGACTCTCCACAATCGCGAGATATGCAGTCTCAGGGCATATTTCCTAGAAGCCGACGTGGGGATGCATCGAGATGTGGTCGCGGTGGACAAGGGCCTCACCCCGCTCTCCTTGGCTAAAGAGAACTGGCGCAAACCTGTAGTGCTTGACACTAACGACCGCAGGGAGGTATGGCAGAGTAAGGAGCTTCACGGACGCTTTTTCCGGGCCCTCCACGGGCCCGATGTAGACCTGTCAGCGTCCGTAGCCTGGTTACGTTCCGGGGACCTCTTCGGAGGAACCGAAGGTTTTGTCTGTGCAATTATGGATGAAGTTATGATGACGAATAACTACCGGAGATTTATTGTGAAGGACGGCACGGTTGACATATGTCGGGCATGCCACCGTCCAGGTGAATCAATCCGTCACATTATCTCTGGGTGTTCTCGTTTGTAAGATGTAGAAGTGTTACAACATTTGTTTTGTTTAAGTAAATTTTATTAAAATAACTGGATTTAATCTTATGTTCCAATTTATTTCACCCGAAAAAAATCGCAATAAAGTATCAAACGACAATAATGCCGTATAGTACGTTATTGATAAATAAAATGGTCTGAATATGGCTTAAAACACATTAACAAATTAAGCGGAAAAATGGCTATAACTACAAAACTGTATAGTTTAGCCTTATATTTTTTTAACAAATGTGAACTTATACATATTTTATATGTTCAGAATAAAAATTATACTCTTGACATATTAAATGTATGCACAGCGACCATTTTAAGTTTGAAATTTTTGAAGCTCATTTTCTCAGGATTCGTTAAATGGCGCTTAATCGGTTCTTACATAACGCAGTCCAATTTATATTCGAACATGACGACCATTTTTTTTTTTTTTGTTATCTTTATGTGTGGAAGCGATTATTTCAATCGATTCTTTTTTTGTAAATTTCGATCAAATCGAGAAATTAAATTAAGGAATTTAAAAAATTGATAGATTGAAATTAAAATAAATTTGTTTTAAGCGTAAAATACAATAAATAAACACTAATTATGTTTTTAAGTTTATAATAGTCATTTTAATAGTTTTTCGTACATTGTTGTACTAAAACCGACACAACAAACAGCACAGACTAACTATGGCTAAATTCGCGCCGTTTTTATTCTATACTTATAAAAAATTAAATTATGAATGCATTCACTGTTCAATTTTATATTGTATTTAAATTATCTACATAATTTGTTAGTAAGTATTGGCCAAATCTTGAAACTGAATTACAAACCAGTTCCCCTATACCGATTGAGCTGAAATTTTGCACACACTTTTGGTTCTGGTGACAATACATTCTTATGAGAAACATTACTTAGTCCCGCAGCCAGGATCGTCTCCTCACGAGAGAACTCCTCAACGGTTAATAGCGCGGACACAAAACCCTATCTACGCGTTTGATTTTGATAGATATAGATAATTTCTTTCATGACTTTATCCTGCAAGCAGGATCGTCTTCTCATGACGGAACTCCTTAACAGTTAATAGCACAGATAAGAATTTTTTTATATGCGTTCATATTTGATGAATAAATATGATTTCTATCATGACATCATCCTGCAGCCAGGATATTCTCCTCACGAGGGAACTCCTCAACGGTTAATAGCCCAGACACGAAACTTTGTATAGATACTCGTTCAATTTGGATGAATAGACATAATTTCAATCGTATTTGATCCTTCAGCCAGGATTATCTTTTCAGGATGACACTACTCAACGCTGAATAGCATAATATAATGATGCGGTATACTGATACCGCTGCTACCGCTGTTAAAATTTTTACAAACACTTACAAAAAAATACTTAAGTCTCTTTTTAAAAATTTTAGTTTTGCCGTTTACTGAAACGGCAAAACTAAAATTTTTAAAAAGAGACTTAAGTATTTTTTTGTAGAATTACTTAAAAATAAATATTTTTCTATTGTTTGGTCGATTGAACGAAGTATTATATTATCTGTGGTTGGATATAGAATACCCAGGTCTTGGGCCCTTAGAAAAAAATTTATTTGGTTCCCAAGCAAGGCCTCTGTTAAGGCTTGTGGGTTGTAATATTGAGAGAGAGGTTTTGTGGAAATAAAAAACCGTGACTTGTTTCATGGAGACAATCGAGTTGCTATATTTTTGAACTGAACGTTGATCTGACATAAAAATATTGACATTGACAGTTAAAGTGTTGCTAGACAACAAATATAATTTATAAAATGTTGGGGATGCCAACAGCCTCCCCGTGGGTAAATGCAAAAAATTAAAAAAAATGTAAATGTAAATGTAAATGCCAAATCTCACGCTGTTAGTTCAGTCTGTAGGTCAGTCTGTCTACCGGTCTGTCGATCAGTCTGTCTACCGGTAACGTCTGTCGGTCAGTCTGTCTACCAGTCTGTCGATCAGTCCGTCTGTCAATCTGTCTGCCAGTAAGTCTGTCTACCCGTCCGTCTGCCAGTCTGTCGGTCAGTTTATCTACCGGTCTGTCAGCCAGTCTGTCTACCAGTCTGTCTTTCAATCTGTCTTTCAGTCTGCCTGTCTTCAGTCAGTCTGTTGGTCTGTCTGTCAGTCGGTCGATCAGTCTGTCTGTCTCTCCATTAGTCTCCATCTGTCAGACAGTCTGTCTACCAGTCTGTCTGTCAGTCTTTCGGTCAGTCTGTCTACCGGTCTGTCAGTCAGTCTGTCTGCCAGTAAGTCCGTCTACCCGTCCGTCTGCCAGTCTGTCGGTCAGTTTGTCTACCGGTCTGTCAGCCAGTCTGTCTACCAGTCTGTTTTTCAATCTGTCTATCAGTCTGCCTGTCTGCAGTCAGTCTGTTGGTCTGTCTGTCAGTCGGTCGATCAGTCGGTCGATCAGTCTGTCCGTCTCTCCATTAGTCTCCATCTGTCAGACAGTCTGTCTACCAGTCTTTCGGTCAGTCTGTCTACCGGTCTGTCAGTCAGTCTGTCTGCTAGTCTGTCAGTCAGTCTGTCTGCCAGTCTGTCGATCAGTCTGTCTATCAATCCGTTTGTCAATCTGTCTGTCAGTCAGTCTGTCGACCCGTCCGTCTATCAGTCTGTCGGTCAGTCTGTCTCTCGATCTGTCAGTCAGTCTGTCTGTCGACCCGTCCGTCTGTAAGTCTGTCAGTCAGTCTGTCTACCGGTCTGTCGGTCAGTCTGTCTACCGGTATGTCGGCCAGTCTGTATACCAGTCTGTCTGTCAGTCTGCCGATCAGTCTGTGTATCAATCGGTCTGTCAATCAGTCTGCCTGTCAGTCTGTCGGTCAGTCTGTCTCTCGATCTGCCAGTCAGTCTGTCTACCAGTCCGTCGGTCAGTCTGTCTACCAGTCTGTCTGTCAGTCTGTCGATCAGTCCGTCTATCAATCCGTTTGTCAACCGGTCTGTCAGTCAGTCTGTCTACCGGTCTGTCTGTAAGTCTGTCTACCGGTCTGTCGGCCAGTCTGTATACCAGTCTGTCTGTCAGTCTGTCGATCAGTCTGTGTATCAATCGGTCTGTCAATCTGACAGTCTGTCTGTCAGTCTGTCGGTCAGTCTATCTCTCGATCTGTCAGTCAGTCTGTCTACCAGTCTGTCGGTCAGTCTCTCGACCAGTCTGTCTGCCAGTATTTCGGTCAGTCTGTCTACCAGTCTGTCGGTCAGTCTGTCTACCAGTCTGTCTGTCAGTCTGTCGATCAGTCCGTCTATCAATCCGTTTGTCAAACGATCTGTCAGTCAGTCTTTCGACCCGTCCGTCTGTCAGTCTGTCAGTCAGTCTGTCTACCAGTCTATCGGTCAGTCTGTCTACCGGTCTGTCGGCCAGTCTGTATACCAGTCTGTCTGTCAGTCTGTCGATCAGTCTGTGTATCAATCGTTCTGTCAATCTGTCAGTCTGTCTGTCAGTCAGTCGATCAGTCTGTCTATCAATCTGTCTGTCAATCTGTTTGTCAGTCAGTCTGTCGACCCGTCCGTCTGTCAGTCTGTCGGTCAGCCTGTCTACCGGTCTGTCGGTCAGTCTGTCTACCAGTCTGCCTGTCGGTCAGTCTGTCTTTCGACCAGTCTGCCAGTCAATCTGTCTGCCAGTCTGTATGTCAGTCTGTCGACCTGTCCGTCTGTCAGTCTGTCTATCAGTCTGTCTTTCAATCTGTCTATCAGTCTGCCTGTCTGCAGTCAGTCTGTCTGTCAGGCTGTTGATCAGTCTGTCTGTGGGCCTGTCTGTCAGTCTGTCTTTTAATCAGTCTGCCAGTCTGTCTATTTGTCTATCTCTCGATCTGTCAGTCAGTCTGTCTACCAGTCTGTCGGTCAGTCTGTCTACCAGTTAGAAGTGGGCGCTGACCAAAAATTTGCCGGCGGCGGCGCGCCTGGTGGAACTGGTCGGTGCGGCGGCGCCAAGCCGCGGCGAGGGTGTTTAAAAAAAAAAAAACCATTTCTGGTTTAAGTGTTATATTATAAAGCGATCAAAGGAAGGAAATAAACATTAAAATCAGAAAAATATATATTTTAAAGATTTTACAATATTTATAATTGTCATGGATGAAAATTATTTTGTTGACGCGTGTAGGGCTCAACCGCGATCTTTTAGTGCTCAAAACCAATCCTGCTTTAGGAAAAACACGTTCACTCGGCGTACTTATAGCAGGAATTACAAGAATAGTCCTGGCAAGCGCAGCAAGTCCTGGGATCACATTTTTCTTCTCTCGCCAATAGGCAAGCACATCTCCGTTCAAAATCTCCACTTCTTTGGGGTAGACCGAAGCTAGGTATCTCCAGCATCTCGAAAAGAAAAATCTGTTCGCGTTACCTCTTCAATGTCGCTGAAACTACTATGCTTCTTATATAATTTTGTCAGCAAAGATTGAGTCGAAGAGGACCTTGGATCTGATAGGATGCTCTGTAAGATCACGGGAAGTATTTACATGTTCATTGATGCAATCTGCCATAAAAGCCACACGATTGGTATTTCTTTCTTCTACATAAGAATCGATTTCTTTCAATTCTGAAAACAGGGATCTAAAAGAGATGCCACTACTACGTTTATGGTCAAAAGAAATCTGTGATGAAATTTCTTTGGTATTCTATTTTTAAGCGATATCATTGTGACTCTTTCTTTGTCTGAGATCGAATATAAAATCTCTTTTAATTCAGAGCGAAACACAAGAGCAAGAAATTAACAGAAACAGACTTTTGCGCACATAAAACTTCCGACAGCTTCGCGAAACTTTCGAAGAAATATAATAAGGTCTTCCAGCAGGTTCCATTCTAATTGTATTAGTTTCAAGTCTTCCTGGCCAATCTTTGTGAGTATGATGTTTACTGGATTCCTATTGCAACAATGCACCAAACTCTCTAACATGCTTAGCACACTATGCCAACGGGTCGGCATTGCAGTTTTGATGCTTTGCAAGTGATTTATATCGCCAAACTCAGTATTGAACGTTTGAAAATTCTGTAAAACGTCATCATCGTCACCAGTTGGTTCATTTTCGAGTCAAAGTCAGTCAGGTTCCAAGTCAAGAGCGTACGTGGCAACTAGCGCGAAAGTGCCGTGACGACTGGCGGTGGCGCGTACCGCGCGGGCGCGGGTTCACAGCGGCCTGGGCCCTCGGCGCCGCCCGCCTCAATCGGCGCCAAATTTCAAATGATCGGCGGCGCCCAAAACGCGGCGCGGTGCCGCCGCGCCGGCGCGGCGCCAACCTCTACTACCAGTCTGTCTACCAGTCTGTCTGTCAGTCGGTCCGTCAGTCTGTCAATCTGTCTGTCAGTCAGTCTGTCGATCTGTCCGTCTGTCTATTTACTAGCTTTTGCCTGCGGTTTCGTTAGCGTTTTGGTCGAAAATTATCCCACGGGCACATTGTAAATATAGCCTATGGCACTCGCGGATAATGTAGCTACCTATTAGTGAAAGAATTTTCAAAATCGGTTCAGCAGATCCAGAGTTTAACCCCTACAACCTCACAAACTTTACCTCTTTATAATATTAGTATAGAATAGAGGAGGAGAGGAGATTTATTCTCCTTCTCTTGAAATCAGCCAAAAGCATCGAATAATTACTAAATAAGATTATTCTAAAAGATAGCATAAATGTTAATTTTAAAATGATATAATTATTTGAAATTATACCAAGGAGTTTTTATTCCGTTTCAACTTTTTTTTTCCAAACTTGATTTCATTGCGAGTAATCGATTAGGCTGACTGCAACTTTTTAATCGAATGTTGAATCTTGGGTTTACGGTCAGCACTAAGAGGTTTTAGTAATATTTGTCAAGACTTGGAACGTGTTTTTTTATGAAATTTTGTATGAATAATGGCATAATGGTAAAAATAAGAACGCAGATAGAATGTTACTGTCTTTATTTTGCCCTTTCGAGTTTTTTTAGCAAACGAGAAACTTGTCCATGTACATTATTTCAAGCGCATCTAAGTTACCTATTTTTGGAAGGGTGTAGTGGTATGTAATTTACACATATTTGGCAATAGACTGACGCCATTTTACCGACATCAACACGTTTTTGGAGATATTAACCACAAACTTATCGTATGAAACAGCTGCCGCGACATATTTTTCATTATAAAATCGAATGCTGAAAGTTCACGAAAATTCTTGAATTTCTTGACAATGCGCATCACCCCGCCGATTCAGCTGATGTGTCATGTGTCAAAATTCTGTCGTGCATAGTGGTTAAGTACAGCAAATGTGAGCTGTCATAGCCTAGTGATGTGACCGTCTTTCTGCTAAGTCATAGGTTTCAAGTTCGAATCCAAGACACGCACCTCTGATTTTTCAGAATCATGTGCATATTGTATAATTATCACTTGCTTCAGTGAAGGAAACCAGCATGTCTGAGAGATATTTCTCGATGACATATAAAACCAAGTCAGAGACCCTTGGGTGGCATAAAAACTCTGACATCAAGTTAGGCACTAACCACACGATAAAGAAGAAGCATGAGTGTAGTCCAGAACATGTTAAATTATGTCATATTATGTTCCAGACTGGGGGTGGGCCACCAAGGTACTTTCCTACTGATGACATCCTGGATAGAGTAGCATTACTGGAGAGCACTGGAGAGGGTTTCACAGTGAGGTTTGGTGGTGATGCTGAGCCTCAAATTGATAGTGATGGGAGTGTTGAGACAGCTTATATTGAGCCAATTAATAATAACATATCTCCAATGCTATTGATTGAAAGTCCACTGCCTGTGAAAAATCCTTCCATGAATTATACACGTGTCCACTGAATATCCAGTGTCCATGGGCAGTGAAGTGCCAGCCAATTGCATTGGAGAAGAGTTGGTGACACTGGGCAATATTAATACTCTAATTGTACTAAAAGAAAAAAAAATTAGAACTAGTTGTAATATCCTACTAATACATAATCAGTGAAGCTTTGAATGTCCTAAACAAAAAAACACTTTTTTCATGAACTTGGTTAGTAAAAAGAAAAAATTGGTCTCATAATCTCATAATTTATAAAATGGTGATTTTACATTTCAATTGTGTTTCTAGTTTTTATGTGTCTCATTGTATCTTATTTCCAGTCTGTTTATTAGTGGGTTTACCAAAGGTGTGTTAGTAAGTTTACCAAAGGTGTGAGCAAGTAAGGCCGGTTTGGTTAGGCACTGTCCCCAAGTAACCAGCGATTTACTAGAATACCATCTTCTTCTTCACACTGGGTTGTAGAAAGGACAATAAGCCCAATATTACCTCTGCAATATTAAAAATAGTAGCATCATGAGCAGCATCTAGCTAAAACATATTCAATAATTTAAGGTCTGAATCACAGATGGCTTAGACATTGATTGAAAAGTATCCTTTCCTATTTCTTTATTCCTCCTAAATGATGTAGTGACACGGAACTTATTAATTCCACGCACTGTTTCAGTTTTTGTTTCTTTCTGTAAAATATTTCGAATTATACTGATATTACCTAAGGACCATTTTATATATTCATTTCGTGCCACCTACACTATCTGTACCTGAACACGTTTATGGCGGAAATCCGCCAAATTGGCATCACTCCCCCCTGTTGAACCTGAAATACAAAATATTATATTTGTTGTAGCAATAATGTATGGCAACTTTCTAAACAATTAGGTAGGTAAGTAAATTGCAAATGTTTAATTGATAACAAATCAAGACTTCTATACTTAAATGGAAGTCTCCATTTAAGTATAGAAGTCTCGATGAATGTGTACATGTGTATAGTCAATAGCACCACAGACTAGGAAATTGACCTATGTTATACAATTTGTCTGTACTTCTGGATTTCTAGAATGCAGAACAAGTCCAGTTAGGTCTGCCACTATTCTACAAGCTGACGATAAGGATACTCCAGCAAAGTCGGCCACTGAATTGAGCATTGTCCCTAATGCTTATAAACGAAGTGCCACTAAAAGTTGATGCAATGCTGGTAGGTGTTTAGGTTATGTTTATATAGTGAAGCAATTTGAGCAAACAAACAAACATACCGTCTTGATTTCACTTTGTTACACGGCATTTTTGCATTTAAAACATTCAATTGACGCTTTGTTCATGCTGAATCGGAATGTGAACCCTGCGTCAGTTAAACTTACCATGAAGTTTATTCGTCGAAGTTTTTGAGGATACAGAAGATCTCTCTTGTTCGCTGTCGCTACTATCCCAATCCGATAGCTGAGCTAAAAGTTCAAGATCACTACTATCACTATCACTTGAAAATATGTACATTTTGACGCCTTTATCAGTAGAACCGGCCAAAATTAGCGGATCGCAAATAAAGATCAATAACGTTAAAAAATCGTTTTTTCAAAATCCGAGATCAGAATATGCATAACTGTCACTTTCATACAAATAGGTACTTACCAATGTAATCCTGCAAAAGATCGATTGAAAAAAAAAACGAGATAACGATTCATCGATCGGCTAATGAAATACCAAAAGTAGGAAATTGATTCAATGGGGGCTATCGCGTATGAATTCGCCGCTAGAGGCGCTAGAGTAGCGCGGGGGCACCGAAATGTCAGATGTCATAGAAAGTTCACGCTTTGCGTGCTTTTTTGATTAACACGTATTTTTACAAATATTCACGATTGTGGTCTAGATTGAGCCATTCCTGCTTAATTAAGACTTGAAGATTTTAAGTAGCAACTTAGAATCTAAATTTTCAGTTTCGATATGAAACAATGGGGGCTACCGCATGTGAATTCACCGCTAGAGGCGCTAGTGTAGCGCGAGGTCACCGAAATGTATCTGACATTTCGGTGACCTCGTGCTACACTAGCGCCTATATAATATTTTTAGAAATATATTTAGCTACTCGTGTATGTTTATGCTACAGTCGCACATACTTTGGTTTTGGAGGTACACGATTCTGCAAAACATTACCCTAGCAGGAAACGCAATATATGTCGGAAACTTGAAGACGCACAACATATATTTTTGGTGCACTTCTTTACACAAACATAAGCTCTCTAGCCATGCAAAATATTTCTCTCTCCGATCATTCGTTTTCAATTTTCCTGCTGGAAGAGCGTTACCCTAGCAGGAATCGTTTTCTCCGTTTTTTTCCAAAACGACAAAGCGCACCAATTTTTTATGTGGTGCACACACACAGCAGATCATACACTTATTATTCGTCCCACTCATATCACTCTAGGAGACCGAGACACTTTCCTCCTAGGGTAACGTCCACGAGTAATTGCTTCAGCGAGTTGTTCCCCTGGAGCGCTTGACTTCTCGAATAAAAACTTAAAAAAATAATTACGTGTTTAGTTCTGTATTGTGCCTTTCGGCAAGCCTGAATTGCTTTATGTTTCTGGCTCAGAACTACTTGTGTTTCTTTATGTTCCTGTGCTTGAATGCCTTGATTGTCACATTCATTTTTCATTAAAGGAACATCCACTGCTGTCTGTGAAACAGTAAGTGAATATTAATCAAAATGCTTGTATTACAAAGAATAATAAATAAGTGATAAGTATTACAAGAAGGTATACAGTGAGTGTCAAAAAGTTTTTCAACAATCGACTGTCTACACATACATACTATGTATGGACGGAACGGTCAACTCACTGCCTTGGTGATTTGGTACAAGGCTGCTGTTATTTTATTTTATCAAATATGAACAAAAAACAGCTACATTATGGTATATTACAACACGATATCATAAATAACTTAAATAATAATGTAGCCCACAGCGCTGTTCACAGATTACCATTAATATCTAAACTTTAAATTGCTAGGAGATAAACTGTTCATGCATGACAGTTAAAACACATTAGAAATCCAAAAAGAGAAGTAATCAAGACTTATGCCTACTAATAATAAATTACTAAATAAGAATATAAATTAATTATAAATTAATAATAAATATTAATTAATATATATATATATAGGCCGGCCTAGAAAGAGGTGGCGAGATGATCTAGACGCGCATCTCGAGGGCTGGTTCGAGGTGGCGCAGGAGAAGAGTACCTGGAAGGATATGGGGGAGGCCTTTGCCCAGCAGTGGGGCATTCAAGGCTATCGAAAAAAATAAAAAATAATATATAAATTAATCTAAGAGCTTGAGTGTCTCATACAAAATTTTTAAAAATTATTAATTTTAACTTCAGTGAGTTAGATTTAATATGTATTACATGTAAAATTACCTTCAACACAGGATATAATGCTATGACATTATCTCCTGTATCATCTTGGACAGAATCATCAGATATAGATATTCTTAGCCTTTTAGCTTCTGCAAAATGAGATTCATTTGAAACAGACTTATGTTTTATATTCCAATTGAATCTGGTGGGTATGCAATCCGGTTTCAATCGAATTCTTTTTACTGAACCCATTATTTTATACTGTATGAAGTTTTCCATGTCGTGTTCCAACTGAAACGTAAGATATAAATAATTTAGCAACTTATTTATTTAACTCTATAACTTCAATCCAAAATTATGTAGTAGGTAATGTAGGTACTTACTGTTTTATGTAGTACTATTGTGAAAGGTAATTATATTACATACTTACATCAAAATGATCTTCACAAAAGTACAAACGAGTTTTTTCAGATAGTAGTTCAGGATCCCTTCTCGCAAGTATGAACCAAGTTTTCCTCTTATTAATATCAGTTGGCACTTGAATCCACAATTTGTCCGGTGTTTTTACACTAGTATTCTTGCATTCAGGAACAGCACACCAACGATAAGTGGAATAATAACTCATTTTTTAAATATAAACAAATAACTTATCATACAATATCACTGCATTTGTTTACACAGCCAACTGACGTCATGACCACAGAGCAATATGGCGTCCACTGCGTCCAGCGCAGCGTTTTCGTCAAATTACGCGCGAAATTTGAAAATGAAAAATTTAAATGCATTTTTATGGCACTTGACGATTGAATAAAAAAATGAGAATTTTATAGTGGTTCATTAACACTACAGAATCTAATTGAGACACTTTTCAAAAATGGGTGTAATACCCTATTGTAAGAGGAACATTGATATTTATTGTTCCATCATTTTTTGGGACGGCGTAAGTAACCATCGAAGAAGTCCACCTTTTGTTGTTTAAAAATCATTCTCCTCAAAATGTTCACTACAGATTACACTAGATTTGGATGGATTACAATTTTTTTTTCAAAACTGGCAAACAAAAATGCCTAATTGCTCTGTGATAAATTATTAAAACTATACAAATGTGAGCAGAAACAAAAAAAACGTGTTGTTGAAGTCTCGTTATTAATAAATTAGCTGTTTAAAAGATTTATTGTGTCACAAATACAATTAAGCAAATAATAAATAAAAAATTACATTTCAAGTGTATTATTAATTAATTTACCTGTAGGTAATCTATGATGTGCTGTTTCCACCGATCGGTGTTGGTTATTATTTACGGATATATCGGATTTATCCTATCATCCTTGGGAAGAAGATGGGCTTGATGTAGCAGGCCGGACAGGAGCTCTGTCTGCAGCTACCCAACAACTGTGGCATATGCGACTTCTTACTTCTACCTGCAAACATACAGAATCCTATAAGTATTTAAACATCTACAGGGTGTAACAGGACCCTTCACGAAGCCGTCAACCAAGCATTATGTACATCAAACTAAGTAACTTTATGCAAAAATTATTGCTGGGAAACAACTTTTTTTTTGGGGTGAAAAATCACGTTTTATGGTAAGACTCAATGTAACGCACTCAAAACGTTGTGCTTATGAATAGATTGAATAGTACGGGGGTCGTGGATGTCTTTACAGTAAAAATCTTACGTTAAAAACATGTATTTATAAAAAAAACTCCTTGAAAAGTTGGACCCCCAATATCTCCGTAACTAGAAGGTTCCCAGGTATGGTGTAAATGAAAAAATGTTTTGGGGTCAAAAAGCACGTTTTACCGTAAAACTCAATGTAACGCACTCAAAACACTGTGCTAATGGATGTATTGAATAGTACGGGGATCGTGGAGGTGTTTTATAAAAGTCTAACATTAAAAACATGTATTTAAAATAAAAAAGTTGGAACTTTGTCCCCCAATATCTCCCTAACTAGAAGGTTCCCAGCAGGGCTATTGCGTATCTCTGTTGACAGTTCATAGTGATCATCACTTGGCGGGTTTTGACTTACAATGACAGTTCTGCACGGGTAACATCAGTTAAAACCAACAAGAACGGTCATTGTATATCAAAACTCGCCAAGTGATTGATCACTATGAATTGTCAACAGAGATACGCAATAGCCCGTCAGATAATAATATGGTCTAGAACAAAAAAAAACATCGCAATGACGGGGAACAAGAACAAGTATCTTTCGGCTTCGTTAAGGGTCTTGTTACACCCTTCATATGGCTTGCTGTTTATGTAAATAACATGTAAACTAATTCAACATACAGTTCGAGGCCTACTCCACTCTTGTACAAAATTATAAATTCTCAATTCACGAGTTGAGCCTGTGTCAAGGACATGGCTGACTCGTGATGCCATAGAACGACCACAGGGGGGGGCAGACATTACGGTGGCCAAGTTGTCGTGGTTCATCTATAGATGATCGTTGAGCCAAATCCCAGCAAGCTCTACAGACATGGTCACTGCTGATTACCTGAAAGATGGGAAAAGTGTCAACAAAATCACGACTACTGTAAAATATACTGTCAGTTTTGGTTTTTAGTTAATGTAAACAGTCTGCATGTGTCTTTTGTATGTTTAAATACCAATTCTTTATTTATGTATATTTCAAGGGTACACCTTTGATTATAATAATGTCGACTTCACGGTTGGCGCAGTGGCTGAGCGATTAGCTGCTGCGCTGCGTGTCGCGAGTTCGATCCCCGCACGGAACATATATTTGTATGGCCTACAGGTAGTTGTTCCGGGTCTGGTTGTTTGTGTATGTGAGTTTAAATGTTTGTAAATGCACCCACGATACAGGAGAAATTCGTAGTGTGGGGCAACGTTTAAAAAAAAAAAATGTCTAGATAGAGCATTAAATGTACGCAAAAGTGTCAAAAAATATCAGCCAACTGTTGGCTTATAATTTCGCACACAGACATAGACGCACAGTGTAAAACACCAGCCTTACGCACGCATGTTTGAAATTATTGGCTCGTTTTCTTTGTTTTGATTGGAGGGCGACGCTCCATCTAGACATTATATAATCAAAGGGCTACACTAAAGTTTAATAATAATTATTGACGTGTTAAGGAACAACTATTAACAACACAAGGTTTCCTTTATAACGAAGCCGCCACTAAGAAAGGATTTTTAGAAATTCCACTTCATATTTAGTATCCAATAACGCGAAAAAGGCAAAAAACTTGGATAAAAACGAACGCGATAAAGACGTGGATAAAATTTCCATTATGGACCGTTGATTTTGAAATTCATATTTTTTTTAGTAGATAAATAGAAAGCTTTTTACAAATTTTCAAACTGCGGAGATTCATGGTTTACGAGATATAATTCTTTAAAGTTTCCATACAAATTGGAAAATAGCACACCATTTGCAAATTTTTAGGTTGGATTGTTGGATAAATTGTCATGGTAGACGTCAAAATTGACATTTCACGTTCCGTTGACAGTAGAAGGGTATTTTATGTCATGTTTTTTATATAAATATAATTTCATTTTCACGTTTTATTACGGTGTGTAATAAATATTCACGGTGCACGATAATTGTTTCTGTATTATGCAATTACAGTAAAATTTTAGACAAAAAAAAATAACGAATTTTTGTTTACACTATGTGGAACGGAACGTGAAGCACCACCATCTGTCAAAATCCTCATTATAGACCCACTGACTGTATGTGTGTACAAAAGGCAATGTTACTACTTCTACTATTAGAATTTGGATGCAAGAGCGAGACAAGCGAGCTCTGTACTTGGGGCAGGGGCACCACGGCTCGGATAGGTTAGGTTAGAAGGGGATGGCGGGGTCGAGTGAGCGAGCGAATAGATCCCGCCATCCCGTTCGTGGTTATTTTTTTATAAACCATTCAGAAGTAGGAGCCCCGCCAAGCGGGGCTCTGTCGACCGGGCCTCCGTGGTCTACATGGAAGTGGTGCCAGGACACATTGGGCACCTCCCCCTCCTGCCAAACGATACAATTTGTTTACCTTTTTATTCTAATAAGTAAATAGCGCTATTCTAACCACAAAACTTAAACCATGGATATCTCTAACCATGGGACAAACCCCAGCGTAGTAGACGCTGGGTAACTTACAAACAAAAGGTGAGTAATTAGTTTACTTACAGGTTGTGGAGCAAGCCATTGACGAATCACTGCCAGTGTTGATTCATTATCTAAGGTTCGTCGGCCTAGTGTATTACAGTGACTAGTTGCTAAACCACAATTCACACAGCGATCCATGGTGTCAAATTTCAATTGATAAGCAGGCCGCAAAGTCTATACAAATAATTAAAATTATGGTGTCTGTTTGTTTTCAAAATAACACCTTTTTATATGAAAATATATGCGCAACCTATAGCAAAAATCACTTTACTGGCAGATAGAAGTCCGTAGAAAGAAAACAGTGGTCGAGGAGTATATCTATAAAACAACGGGGCACACACTCAAAACGCACACACAATAAACGATACGAGACGAATGATCACAAAGCATTATACAACATTATTTTTAGTTTAAGCGAAACCTGAATATAGTTTGTTCAGAATCAGTAACTGAATCGATTCCAATAATTTTTACACCATGTTATATGTATGTTAAATTATTTAAAAAAGGTTACGAGTTGGACACCTATCCGCAATCATACGAGCACAACAAAGGATGAAAGGATACAGCAGGTCATAGCGATCAGCTGAACTCGCGTGCGGCGGCGGCGCGGCGCACAGGCAGCGGGGCGCACAACGGGGGGCGGGGAACACAACCCCTACCCTTCAGTCGTCCGGTTGCAACAGTCGCACGCGCCTGTGTCACGCTTGCGCTCAGCGACACAATGCGATACGCGAAATAGTTTAGCGTGTATCTGCTGTGATCGTGAAATGTCGTTTTCGTACTCAAACGTCCAGTACACCGAAATGGTGCGCACACTCGCAGTCTGTGGTGATAACGTATCCCTGGCTGTTGGCGACTATTCAGGCGCAGGGGTTCTGTTAGCAGGAAGTAGAAGTAAAACGCAGAGGCTTCAAAGTCACAGCGATATATTCACGATTCGCACACAAAGTTGTTGTTTACAGGATGGCAAGACTGATTTGCTGCGTTTTTTTTTTTTGAAGGGACCACTCGCAGCGCAACAACTCTCGGAGGTTTTTTTTTGAAGGGACCACTCGCAGCGCAACAACTCTCGCCGGACTATAAACTGTTTTGCTGCGTTTTTTTTTTTTTAGGTGATGGCATCTCGCAGTTCAGCCTCTGAGGCTGGCTACTGCTTAACCGGTCTATCCCTGTGGATGCCTAGAATTTAAGGCCTCCAGCCAGGGGCAAAATGAACTTATAAACTAAGCGACCACTCGCTAAGGGCACCCCCTGTGGGGTACGAGCCTCGGCTTAGGGCGTCACTGGGGAGGGCAGCAAGGGGACAGGCTGGATCTGATTTAGGGGCTGTTTTATTGCTACTGGCTCAGCATCTAGGGCTGGCTCATGCAAGGGTCGGGGGGGGGGGTTTGAAACGGGACGTCGCGACGGACCACGGCGGCGGGGTCGGAATGACGGCGGTCTGTGTTTGTATTTCCTGAGTGTGCTGGTTTCCCTACTGCTTTCCTGGAGGAGGGTGGTGGGGTCATCGGGGGTGAGAAGAACGTGCCGTGGACGGCGAACGATACTGATACGCGATGGCTCGTATCGGGCGGCCGATGCGATAAGGGGGTTGGTATGCTTGACAGCTGAGTCGAAGAAACGTTTTGAAAGACGTTTGATAAATTGCTGGGTGGTAGGCAATTTGAGATCTAAATGAAGGCTTTCGTTGCGGACATAAAAGGGAGCTCCGGTGATCTTACGGAGGAATCGGTTCTGCAAGGTCTGCACCCTATGGAGGTGGTGGGGGTGGGCATGGGCGAATACGACACAAGCATATGTCATAATCGGTCTGATGACTGCGGTGTAGAGACGCAACTTGCACTTAAGTGACAACTTGCTCTTATCCGTTAACATGTAGTGGAGTCTACCCATAGCAAAGGCCACTCGGTTTTTTTTTTTTTTTTTGGTGATGGCATCTCGCAGTTCAGCCTCTGAGGCTGGCTACTGCTTAACCGGACTATTCCCTGTGGATGCCTTAAATGAATCTAAGGCCTCCAGCCAGGGGCTTAAAACTATACTTAAAAACTAAGCGACCACTCGCTAAGGGTACCCCCTGTGGGGTACGGGCCTCGGCTTAGGGCGTCGCTGGGGGGGGCAGCAAAGGGACAGGCTGGATCTGAGTGATATTATTTAGGGGCTGGTTTAAAACTACCGGCTCAGCATCGCGGGCTGGCTCTGGCAAGGGTCGGGGGGGTTCGTTGAACGTGGGCGTCGCGTCGGGCCTCGGCGGCGAGGACGGAAACATGGCGGTCTGTATTTGTATTTTCGTAATGTGCTGGTTTCCCTACTGCTCTCCTGGAGGAGGGTGATGGGGTCATCGGGGGTGGTGAGAGCATGTCGCGGACGGCGAACCATGCTAATACGCGAGGGCTCGTATCGGGCGGCCGATGCGATCAGGGGGTTCCTATGCTTGGCCACTCGGTTACGTCCTGGCCACAGCTACTGGCGGCGCGGTGCGCGGCGCGGTGCGCGGCGCGGTTCGCTGCGCGGTGCGCGGCGCGGTGCGCGGCGCGGTGCGCGGTGCGGCGGGCGGCGCGGCGGGCGGCGCGACTTGCGGTCGTAAGCCCGCGGCGGCGTCAGCGGTGGACGTATTTAGAGAACGGCTAACTATTAAACTGGCCCTATCAAAAGTGGCACGGTATTTAAATTGTTGTTTTATTTCGTCCAGTTTTTATAACATGTTTTGATATCCATATTACTGGGGGCCTAAAATTGCCACTTTATCAGAATCATAATACGCATCACGTTAAAAATTTAAAACTCTTAAAATGGACTTTGTGGTCATAACCATAAAGACCATTTAAAGAATTTCAAATTTTTAACGTGATTCATATTATGATTCTGATAAAGCTTCCATTTTAGGTCCCCTGATCTACTCAGTATTTCACTAATAAATTGTTCAGTATCCATTATTTATACAAGCTCAACGCCCGATAAAAACAAAATTATTTGTTTCGATCGTGCGATGTTGAATACGTCCACCGATGCCGCCGCGCGCGCCGCTCTGAGCTGTGGCTTCCTCGATACTCGCTAGTACATTTGTTTCAATCGCACACCGCGCAGCCCGTCGCCGCCGCGTGCCGCGCGGCGCTCACCGCGGCGCAGGTCGCGCCGCAATTCGCGCCGCCGGTAGCTGTGGCTTACTTCATACATTGTCTACTATTTGTTTTCGCCGCTCACCGCTTGCCGCGCCGCACGCCGCGCCGCAATCCGCGCCGCGCTTGGCTGTGGCCAGAAGGTTACAGCGGCGCCGTATTTATACGCTTGGTCGTTGGTGGTAGGTAGCGGGCGGACCTCGCGCTCATACAATTTCGCTCTCCACCAATCACGGCCGGCGTTTACAAATAGACAAACGAAGCTATCTATACAATGTATATTTACATTTTCTATTTTTCTATCTTACAACTATACACACGTGGTATTTATTCAATATACACGATTACTTTTACATCGTTCTGGAGCCGAAACACCGTAACTCCAGTCAAGTAATAATTACTATTGGCATTGTTATTATTTGTTTAGGACATCAATATTATAGAAGTTAGAAATTTATCACTTTTTTTCTGTCATTCGAGTTAAATCTTAGTAGTGCTTCCACTATTTCATTCATAAATGCAATATCGTACGCGATCGCTGGTCGACGAGGTTGCGCGGAACAGCTGTACGTGTGCGATTCAGTTGCGTGGGTTCAATGGACGTCGGACGAATTTAATGACCGGATGCAAGTAGTTATTTCATTTCAGGTACGATTTACCTACATCATCTCTCGTTCATATCAGAAGCACGGCACGGTGTTTACCACTATCACATCTCGACACGAGAGAAATTAAATGGCATTTAATTCACCAGTCTCGCATCACGAAATTACTAGTACTTATACCGTACCTATTCTACTAGACAACGACACGACGAGTACTCTTGGGAACCAATCAAGCTAGGTACCTAATAAGCATACCTACCATAATAAATAAATAAATAAATAATACCAGCCTATTACTGTCCCATGGCTGGGCAAAGGCCTCTTCTCAACAGAGAAGGCACGAGCATTGATCACCACGCTTGCTCAAGACGGGTTGGCGATTTCAGACTTTTATAAGTCCAGGTTTCCTCACGATGTTTTTCTTCACCGATGTCTGTGATGTCCAAGATAAACTTAGAAAGTACATAATTATGAATTAAAAAAGTCACATAGGTACTTGCCCGAATTTGAACCCACAACCTACCATATGATCCATAAAATAATACTGCCTTAAACATTTTTTTGCGGCAATGGTGGCGGCTTCTACAAAGGCAGGCAATTTGCACAGAAAAATGAATCGTTTCGTCTGTCGAATAGAGTTCATTATTAGTTGAAGGTATTAGGAGGTATTGAAGGTATTAAGTTGGAATTAAGACCTTATTTTTATGAAGTTAACCGTGTAATTCGGTTGTGCATCTTTGTAAAGTCATGTCGGACACGAGACAATAAGTTTCTCGGAATAATTTTAGTAAACTGCGTACTTACCTAGTTTGGTAAAATTTTTAATTTTCACCGTTAACTGCTATGAAATAAAATGTGAATTCGCTTTTCGTATTTTTATTTGTGTACCAATTTATCTATCGCGTATGTATTTTTATTGTATTAATGTATATCTATCTAACGCGGCGGCATCGTTTGTTTTCGAGACGGTGAAGGTACCTACACTAGTGTAAGTATTAAATTCATTCGAGGCACAGATCTACTTCTTATTTTGCTTTGTATTGAAGGTTTGCTAATCATGAGTTTGATATAGGGCGGTCGTGAGTACCACGTTGTTGCTGTAAATACCTACCCGCAAAAATAATGAATCCACAATCTCCATTGTTTGTTTCAAATTGCGTTTAAGTTTAGGTACTTAACAGTTAAATAACTCAAATTTTTCCTTCATACTTTCTACGGGCTTTAGGACCGTCGCGTCAGTAATACATTTTACTACCTATCTAAGTGGGTACTTACTTTGTAAGAACTCTTTTATTCTCAAGAAACAGTATTACAGGCGCAGGCGTATTTAAAAAATTGGAGCTATCTACAAACATAATCAACGTAAAACAGGGTGAATAGGAACGCAGGGGTGAATTAGAGACAAAACTCTGAAAGAGATTTTAACATTGAATTAATGTTATGTTGCCGACAAGGTTTCTAAATAATTAATTATTACTAAGTAAATAAAATAGAGCACTTTTTGGTATCAATTCAACGTTAAAATCCGTTTCAAAATGTTGTCTCGATTCACCCCTGCGTTCCTATTCACCCCGTTTTACCGGTAACTAAGGCTAAGGACTTTAGATTATTTACACTTCCCTGTATCGAAGCAACTGCTCAAATGGAGTCCGCTTTGCTCGAAACATAAACTCTACACTTCCCTGTATCGAAGCAACTGCTCAAAATGGAGTCCACTTCGCTCGATACATAAACGGGCACGTTTTATTACATTGTCTTTTAATTTAGATAATGTGTCTCTATCACTTTTCATAATATTGAACGCGTCCACTATCGCACTTCTTAACTCATCTCGAATAGTACGCTCCTCAAAACAAACTAGTCTTTTAATTTCGGACCACTGTTCAGATACGCACGCACTGCAGTAGCAAAATGGGCAGGGCATCCATCATGCTGATAGAACATACCGCGTAAATAAGCCAGAGGCACATCCACCAACAACTCCGGTATCATAGTTTGCAGCATATCCAAATAAGAACCACCAGTCAAATGACCTTCGATAAAAATAGGCCCTATTATTTGATTGTTTATAATGCCTGCCCAAACATTCACGCTGAATCTAACCTGATGGTTATCTTCGCGAATGAGATGCGGGTTTAAAAACGACCAATAATGTTCGTTGTGAACGTTATACAGACCCACTCGTGTAAATAACGATTCATCCGTCCAGAGTATGTTGGCAGTGATATTTTCTAATAACCACTGGCATAATGCGATTCTCCTTGGCCCGTCGCCTTCGTAAATAGCATGCGCTCGACGAAAATGGTACGGATGTAATCCATTAGTATTTAATAATTTCCAAACGTAATATTGGCCAACATTGAATCGCCTAGCCGCCATTGTGGTACTACGACGTGGGTCGCGTTCGTAGTAGTACTCCAGTATGTCTTCCTCTAATTCCGCCGAGTATGGTAGTCTACCGCGGCCCTGCGCGTGTGTGGGTGCTCGAAACTGTCCATGATCGAGGAGGCGCTGGGTTACAGCTAGGATGGTGGAGGTGAAGGGAACTTGAGGGTCTGTGATTCCACGTGCGCGCAGTGAGTTCAGGTGTTCCGGCTGAGCATACAACCGTCTAGCCTCTTCCAGGTTATGGTGCGCCATCCCATAAAAATCCACCATTGCCCAATACTCCACGTTGGAGTACACGTATTGCCGACTCATTTTTAGCACGTGATTAGGTTGCGCGTGAGTGACCTAATACAGCGAAACGCGCGACGATACTAACTATGAAGGAAGGGCGGGGGCGGTCGGCGGCTAAACTGTGTAAGCGAGGGGGCGGGGGCGTGGCTTACGGATCAAGCTGTCTGATCGATGAATGAATTTTTCATTGGGTACCGTTCGCATGTGCTGCCGATAGTGGATACGTTTTCACACACATATACGTTTACTGCAAGGAAGCGTTACTTCGAGTTCTCATTATTTCACAAAAAAAACACTAAATTTATTGCGTGATTTTTTTTATTGTTACTTTTTGAAAAAAATAGTGCCAATCGTTTCGAGTTCGATGATCGAGTTTATGGCTTTCGGTTCCAGAACGACCTAAAATTAACCGTGTATATGGATAGATAGATTAGTCGATACAGTGTGGAAGTTACCACGTATTCAGTATAACAGTTGCACAAACCGTTATTAAACCCATATTTAAAAAAGGTGAAGTAACGGATATTAACAACTATAGACCAATCGCATTAATACCAGTTTTATCTAAGGTATTTGAAAAGATAATGCATTGTCGTATGACCCAATTCCTGACGAAACATAGTACTAAAAACTGAACAAAGTGGATTTCAGAAAGGCAAATCGACCACTTTGGCAGCTTTTAACTTAATGTCAAAAATTACTGCAAAATATGTGGATAAACATACACGTACCTGCACTGTGTTTTTCGATATGAGCAAGGCGTTCGACTTTGTTGACCACAATATTCTTCTCAACAAATGTGAAATGTACGGTTTTCGCGGTTTAGCATTGAAATGGCTGCAAAGTTACCTTACAAATAGGACCCAACATACAGCCATTACCAAAATAAATTCAAATAATTAAGAAATTTTATGTAAGTCTGACGTTAGGGTCAATAACAAACACAGGCGGACAATACAGGCGTTCCACAAGGTAGTGTAACAAGGTCGTTATTTTTTCTATTGTATAATAACGACCTCCCAAATGTTACCGATCATTATTATTCACTGTTTGCCGATGATATTGCGGAGGTTATTACGGAGAGCAAAGTACTTATAATATAGAGATTAATGAGACGGTTAATGATATAGTATGGCTTAATAATAATAATCTAAAAGTGAACATAGATAATACCTCCTTCGTTCAATTTTACAATAAAAAATCGAAATCTGACCTTCTGATCACTTATTCTGATCAAAAAATTATCGAAGCAAACGAAGTAACTTTTCTAGGTATAACAGTGGACAGTGGCTGCACATGGAAACCTCACTGCGTAAAGGTCACAAAGAAAATTAATCGTTTCGCCTTTGCTTTATGGAGACTTTGTAAAATAGCCAACCTCAAAACAGCCCTTTTAGCTTATCATGGTTACGTGGCTTCGAACATTAGATTTGGCATTGTATTATGGGGGAATTCTATAAACCTATATAGGGTATTTATAGCCCAAAAACAATGTATCCGTGCTCTTTGTGATCTGCCACCATTGACATCACGTAAACCTCTTTTTAAAGAACTAAATTTAATAACAGTTCCTGGAATGTACATTTTTGAATGACTATATTTTGACGTCTCGGAGACACTGTTACGTTTAACACGAGATATCCTGATAGACTGATTATTCCTCAAATGAAAAGCCGCTTATATCACAGAAGTTGCTTTCCAATGGTAATAAGGATATTATAAACTACCAAAATCATATTATAGGGAACTGCCAATCAATCGATTTAAAACTGCTTTATTCAGATGGCTTATAGAGAAATCATTTTATTCTGTGAATGAGTATCTTAACCTCAAAGAATCACGATGACATTTTCCCATTATTAATTAATAGAAAATTATTGACATTCTTATTATTGACATTGTTATTAGTGCCATTCATATTATTTTAGATACCAATTATATTAGATTCAATTATTGTATTAATGTAATATAGGTACCTATTCTTTAATTATGCATGCTAGTTTTAGCGAATTGTGTGAGCAACTGTAATAAAACTCGACCATCTATAATGTACTACAATTCTAAATAAATTTCATTTCATTTAATTTCACAAAAAGTAAGAAAATTTGAATGTCGCGGGCTACCCTGGCGAGCGATTTCACCTTTTAACAGGAACATCAGAGAATAAAAACCTGAACATGAGGAAAAACAGTAATTGCAGTCTGTGCACCAAATGTGCAGTTCAATGTGGTGTTGCTTGTCAAGAAAATTTGCATCGATATGTCAAACTTGGTATTTATTTTAGTTCTATGTTTTCCCGCCTGCACAGATAAACTAGCTAACTTGGTTGATGTTGAAGCTCTCAAATTTTAAACTGGTTAATTGACTTAAACGCACCCCGCGTTTAAGTCAATTAACCAGTTTAAAATTTAAGCTGACTAAACGTCAAACACCCCGTTCAAGCACACCGCGAGGTGAAAAATTAAACTGACTAAAATTTAATCTGCCCCGTTCACGGTCGTCCGCTGGTATAAGTTTTCGCCTGACTAGGATAAATTCTAGAACTAGCAATTCTAGAATTCTAGCGACCTTTTTACCTCGCAAAATTTTATTCTGCTGTCAGATTGACATTGACATTGAGCTGTCTGTTGTTTTATTTGCTAGATTCGCGCACTAGAAACGAATATTTGTAACGTGGTGTACTTAATCATCGTATCCGTGAATTTTATTTGTGGATTATGGATTAAGTTCTGATTACTTAGGGTGCAAATTGTTGTAGACGAAAGGGGCAGAATGATAAACAAGCTGAGCTGTCAATTGAATTTGACAGTCAACATTGATCTAGACCGATGACCTATGCCGATGACTCCGTTCAGCGAGCCCTCGCTAGTTTAATTTTTATCCGGCGAAAATTTCGCCGTAAGATGCTCTGTGTTTCGCCGGCTTACTTAAACGCACCCCCGGCTCCGCTAGGACTCTAGGAGTAATAGTCCAGTATATATATGATGCTCTGTGGTAATAGTGTTCTGTGTGTTGAAGTGTTTTGAGTTCTACTCTTTGACATTATTTTGACAGATTTGCTTTAAATTTTTTTGAAATTGATGATTATTTTCTCTTTTCCTCGGGTTTCCACCACCGATCTATGTTTACAAGTATATCTTGACACACTACAGACCTCAAGTAAATAGCCATCTATTTTCTTCTCGTGCTGGACTACCTTGTGCAGTTAAACTGGTTTCTAATACGCTATGAAGTTGGTTTCAAGATTTGACCCAAGTCGTAACTAAGCTCTTTTGTTTGTGTTTAAGTAAGGTGAAAAATTACTTTTGTCACGCTCGATTTTATATAGTAGAACACCGAATAAAATAGGCCGACGAAGATAAAAAAAAAATTTTTTTTTGGACAAAAACTTTAAAATAAACTATTATATTAATTTTTCATCAACACATAGTTAAATTAAGTTTCGTGATGACTCAGTAGTTAAGCCTCACCTCTCAGGCACAGGTTATCATTTCAAATCTGGGCATCAATAAGTTAATCTTGGGTATAGGATTCTTTTTGTCCAAGGCATTTTTTTGATGGGTAAATAATCTAAATCTATGGTACAAATAAAATAATCAGACAATTGACATCAGATGTTCATCTTCCTGCCAAACGCCCATATAATTATTAATTTATCTATTTCAGATATCAATCCATACTTACATTTTTTATTATTTATTAAAATCTAACTAGACAATAATATTACTTGAGGTCAGCATTATAAATTTTTTCTTTAATTTTCCTCTGTCAGCCGTTAGTTACATTTTGTCATATGAAACACTTAATTACAGTAAATATAAAATGAACTCTGCAATGGAGAGTTATCAATTGTGTTGCTGCTGCCTAGAGCTGGTGTGCCTCAAGAGCCTGTGGAGACAGTACTCATGGATGGGCAGGACCGAGGTGTACGGAGACATGCTAAAGGAATGTTTTGATTTATCTGTGAGTAACGTTAGATACACTGAGTATCCTAATTACCATATTTTAATCAACATACAACCTGACACTGACCTGCAAATTGCAAAAAAACCCAAGATAATTTGAATTTTGCGGGCTACCTTGGTGTAATACGATTCTACTTTATTCTCTGTAAAAACCGGCTGCAATGACGAAAGTGTTGGTCAGGAGGAGATTCCTTAAACACAATATAACATCAATGTGTTTGGCCTTCCAGTGGGAGGAGCAAGATGAAACGAAGGACCTTATCTGTGAAGTATGCATCACACGCCTAAGAAATGCCGCACAATTCAAGCAGAAAGTGATGCAGAGTCAGTCTACACTAAGATTACAACTTGTAGGTAAGAGCTTTACTTAGCAGAGCGCAGAGGGTAGAGGTGTACCTAATAGTACACCCACACAGCGCCAGTTATGTTTAAGTCCTTTGTCCATAAACTGTCACTTACGGGATATCTTCCATGTCAACCCGCGATCATGGCCCTTGCAACAGTGTCGAAATATCGGGAGCTCAAAATAATAGACAATCACGGAAGATATACCGTAAGTGACAGTTTGTGTAAGTTTAAACTGTGAAAGTTTAAAACAGTGTTTAAGTCCTTTGTAATAGGTGGCGAGCCTGTTGCTTTGAAATGGGCACATATCCAAGCTCCAATTGAGAAGTTACTGATGAAATACCCAATAACTAACACTTTGCTGGACCCGGGAATCCAACATAGTACCTCATGATCATCATTAGCACTAACAGAAGCTAGACCAACACCCAATAAAAATAACACACACACACATATTTTATCCTTAATTTTCAACAGTTTAAATATTATCTGCATCGCCAAAGATTGACTAGATAGAGAATATCTTTAGCATGAAGTCCTCCTCTGTGCATTTGTGTTTCCAAAAATATTATATAAATAAATTTGTTTACAATAAACAAATATTCACATTTTCAGATGGAATAATACCATTGAAAGAGGAGCCAATAGAGATAGAAGTTCAACAAAAACAAGAATATGGTAAGTATTTAAGCGCCATCTCGCCATGGCGGCCGTTATTCCAACCAGGCCACCTCCCTCCAGAAGCAGATCAATCTTCCCGGTCGTCACAGGGCCATCCGCAAGGGATCTTGGTGATCCAAGAGTTTCCTTGCGGATCTGGGTGACGCCGGTGCACTCGAAGAGTACATGCGCTACCGTTTCCTCCGCCTCCATGCACGCTCTGTATCCCTGGACTCAGGGGCCAATGATACTTAAGGTGTGAAAGTGTTTGTTCAGAGAGCAGCGTCCAGTGATTGTCCCCACCACCAGTCGCAAGCTATCTCTGTCCAGGCGCAGGAGATGCTTGGTCAGCTTCGTATCCAGTGATGGCATAGCTTCGATTTCATAGCTGGCTTAGTGTCGAGGCCCACCATGACTAATAATAGATTTCTTTAATTTACAGAGATAGTCATGAAATTAGAGAGAGAAGACGCCTATGATGACCAGACTGATGATTTATTTGATAAAAATGATGTTTATGAAATGAATGATAGCGGTAAGTCACTCATTAGTCATTACTATAGATGGTGGAATGTATACCGATTCTCGGCCGGCATCTGTGTTCCCACCCACGTTTAATCCGTCTGACTTCAAAACAAGAGTGAACAGGCATCTTCCGGGCCCGCTCTTTCCATCATTGACCACATCCTTATCATCAGGCGTCATCGAGGTCAAGAGCAGGCTCATCTATATTTCTACACTAATATTGTAAAGAGGTAAAGTTTGTGAAAAATTGTTCACCAATAGGAAGCTACATTGTCCCCGAGTGCCATAGGCTATATTTACAACTTGCCTGTGGGATAATTTCCGACCAAAACGCGAGCGAAGCCGCGGGCAACAGCTAGTAGGCTATAATTCATTAAAAATAGGGTAAAGAAAAAAATAACTTCAGCAGGCGAAGCCGCGAGCTGGAGATAGTTACACATAAATGCAATAAAATACCAATTATCTTTCACAGACACTACTGCAATAAAGGAAGAAAAGCTTACATTTGAAGTTGGCCCAGTTAAAGGTGAGTCTGAGTGTTTTTCCTTAAGGTGGAAGCGCAAGGGTAGCCCGCGATATTTAAATTTTCTTAAGTTTATTGCAATTTGCAGGTCAGTGTCATGTTGTATGTTGATGAAAATATGAATCGCGCCAGTAACACGTATGGAGTTACAGAATTATAATCATTCAAATCATCAATACAGTCCTCGAAGTTCATATAACCCCATTCAATTGCTATTTCATGAAAAAGTCACTCTTTGGGATTATATGAACGTGGAGGGTTGTATTGATGATTTGAATGATTATAATTCTGTAACTCCATACGTGTTACTGGCGCGATTCATATTTTCATCAACATATAACATGACACTGACCTGCAAATAGCAATAAACTTAAGAAAATTTAAATTTCACGGGCTACCATTGCGCATCCACCTTAAACAGTCCTTTCAAAATAACTTTTGCCATGGCAGCAATCAACCAAGAACCAAATTGTAATGTGAATAGGGGTGACTTTGATTATGACAATGTTGCAATATCTATACTTTATAGTATTGACTTCCATACTAATATTAAAAAGCTAACGAGTTTGTTTGTTTCAACGCACTAATCTCAGGAACTACTGGTTCGAAGATAAAATAATTATTGAAGGATAGAAAAATGCGATTCCATGCTGCTTGTTAAATCATCTCTCAACAATGACTTTTATATATAACTAGCTGTAACCTTATGTAAAATTATTCCCTATTTGAATCAAATTTTGTTAAATCAATTCAATTCAATTTGTTGAATCAATTCAATCGGTTTAAATTTTTTTACACGGAAGACTATTTTTTGTTCTTAAATAAAAGAAGCGTTAGTTACTTCTTATAATATCAGCTATCTGCCAGTGAAAGTCCCGTCAAAATCGGTCCAGCCGTTTCAGAGATTCGGTGGAACAAACTGACAGACAAACAAAAATTTTAAAAATTGTTTTTTTTTTATTAGATCCGTATACGGGTTGGAAGGATCACCGAACGAAAACGGTAACCACATATTCAGTACATAGTACATAATTCCGTGCAATCCAGTATAGAAAATTTTCATTGATAATTAAAAAAAAACTGTTTCCTTACAAAAGTGCAATACCTACACGGTGAAAACGTCGGTGCAAATACCAGCTGTTTTTTTTTTAAGGACGCGTTCTCAAAACAGATAGGTATCGAATCACATCACTACACTGACACGGCTCACACACACACATACAGTGTGTGAGCCGTGTCAGTGTAGTGATGTGATTCGATATACGCAAGGTAAACTGCGGGAATAATGAGTAACTAAACTGATGTCGATACTTTAGCAAGTTCACTCACGACGGCGGCCGAGCGCTACTAACGCTTTCTCTTTAGAACTTTTTTTGCAATACTCCAGACAGTGACAAAATAAAATAACCCTTAATACCACACGTTAAGGTTCATGCGTAAGAGCAAATTACGTGCAAAATTAGACGGTTCGTTTTTATTTTTTTCTGACATTATTTATAACATTTTCATGAATATTTTTCCGTAATTTTGAAAAAATTATATCTGCCTTACTAGGGTATTTTTTAAGAAACAAAATTATGTAGCTATTAGCAGAAAAATTATCCCGAATGAAGCCCCAAATCGGCAATTTTGTGTGAAGAGGTAATGGAAAATCGTTTTTACGATACCAAATACCAAGATTTCAAACCAGAAATTGTCCATTATTTGGAAATCAAGAAGTAATCTATTTGTGGCAATTATTAGTTTTGTTTGATTTAGTTCCATTTCATCGCAAACTCTACCGAAAAATAGCTTATTTTTCTCGGATTTGAGAACGCGTCCTTAATAACCGATGAAAAAATTCTATGTGGGAGGGCTCAGAATGATGTACTAAATACGTGTGTAATATCGCGTCGGCGTCCTTGTCACCCTGTATATTTTATCTATCTTCTTTCAGCAAATGACATAAGAATTACTTTGTTGCAGTGCTTCCAAAAGGGATCACGGTAAAACGGAAGATACCAGAAAGCAAGTCAAGTAAGTCGTTGCCAGGTCAGTCACGCCTGTTACCCGAGGGGTATGCGGAGTTGTAAAGGGTGTAACAAGGCCCTTAACGACGCCGAAAGGCACTTGATCTCTTCGTCATTGCGATCATTTTTTGTTCTAGACCATGCCTGGGCACCTTCTAGTTACGGAGATATTGGAGGTCAAAGTTCCAACATTTTCACATTTTTTTTTAAATAATTACAATTTTTTTAACGGTAGATTTTTACTTTTTACACGCCCCCCGTACTAGTCAATCCATCCACCAGCACAGTGTTTTGGGTGCGTTACATTGAGTCCAATCGTAAAACGAATTTTTCACCCCAAAAAAAACCGTTTCCCAGCAATAATTTTTGCGTAAAGTTACTTAGTTTGATGTACACACGGCTACACATCAAGCTATACATTTCCAGTTTACGCTGATCTCGCATTGTAAATGATTTCCTTACAATGCGAGGTCAGCTTATACTGGAAATGTATAGCTTGATGGGTAGCCGTGTGTACATAATGCTTGGTTGACGGCTTCCTTAAGGGTCCTGTTACACCCTGTCTATTAGTACACTCCTGTCTCCTCAGACCTTAGCACGAGTGCGCGGTGTAAACGTAACGTAAACACGTCGATTTAAAACTAAACATATTTGTTTCACTTATATTTTCATGTTTCAGAGTTTATTCATATCTATGGATGATATTGATTGTGCTTGTTGTAACGACTTTAACTAAAATGCTATAAGATAATAGTATTTTCGATTTAAAAGCGGACAAGTGCGATTTCGACTCGCATGGAGAGGGTTCCGTACGTTAATTATCTAAATTCCGTAAGTTGTTTTAAATCTAAGATTTGTTATAGGTTTTCTTGTAATCTATAGGCAAAGAACTATTATTTGTATTTTTTTCAAAATTTTCGGCCTTGTAGTTTCGGAGTTAATAACCCCGGGAATGGTCAAGAATCGCAATTAAAAAAAAAATTGAAATGCTCACAATGAGGCCTTTTATTTGAGTATTACAATATAGTTTGCAGTTTTTATCATTTTCTAATTTACTCCTCAAAAGTGGCCCCCATGTTTAAAATTCATTCATTTACGTTACACATCCATCTTTGATTCACCGACTTACATAAGTGTACCAAATTTCAACTCAATCAGTCCAGCAGTTTCGGAGTAAATTGTCTGTGACAGACGGACAGACAGACAGAACAGACACGCGAGTGATCCTGATAAGGGGTTCCGTTTTTCCTTTTGAGGTATGGAACCCTAAAAATTACGAATTTACGTTACATTTACACCGCGCGCTCGTGCTTAGGGCCTCACTTTCGTCCATAACATCACGCTTGGCATTTCTCTGAAGGGTTAGGCAATAGTCCAACCACATTTCACCAGTTATGTTTAAGTCCCATTTAATAGGGGCGAGCCTATTGCCATCAACCGGGCACGAATCCAGCCTCCGTGGATGCTACTAAGAAATTGAAATAAAAATCCTGGGAATCTGTACCCAGGAGCTCATGCTCAACAGTAACACTTGCGATCCAACCTATTTCTTCAGTTTTATGCCAGTAACTAGGCACAAATGATAGACAGACAGCACTAAACGATGAGGTCAACCAACATTATATCAAATCTGGTTGCTCAGCACCCTTTGTTTAGCATGCCAATGATATAAATGTGATAAACTATTGTAGACTAAAAAAAACTATTTTTATTATTTTCAGGTAACATAAGAAAATCTGCTACGAAACGTAAAGTTTTCGACAGTAAATCTTTTAACTACGTCAATCCTAGACAAAACGTAGCTCTCATTCTAGAACATTCCACCATTGTGCCCTTCAAATCTAGGGTAGGGTATTTCAATTGTTTCTATTGCAATAAACAATTTGTAGGCTTCGATCTGCTAAAAACTCATGTTAGTGAGCTACACGAGAATATCAGCTCAAAAAATATTTTTAAAAGCATTTATAGACCTCACGACCGAATCAGAGCGGATGTCAGTGACATAAATTGCAGATTATGCAAAAAGAAAATAGACAACCTAGACTTTTTAATACAACATTTGTCAGATGACCATAATGTCAAATTCAATTTTGACAGTGACACGAAAAAACCCGGGGATTCTATTTTGGGTTACGATTTGAGTGAAGGGAAGTATAGATGTTGCCAATGCAAACAAGAATTTACCTTTTTTAAAACGTTGACGAATCATATGAATGAGCATAGTACAGACCATGTTTGTGATGTGTGCGGTCGATGTTTTTTACTCGCCGACCGTTTAAGAGCACATTCGCTCTCACACAAAGAAAAAAGTACAGTAACGTGTGATACATGTGGAAAAATATGTGGGTCCAAAATGTTACTAAAAAGCCATATTAGATACAAACATCAAAAGCTGCCATACATGTGTTCAATTTGCGACAAAGTGTTCAACACAAGTCAGAAACGTATGAAGCATTTAGAAGAAGTACACAACCGCGCTCCTATAGATTTAACTTGTAAAATATGTTCCAAAAAGTTTGCCCATCATTTACTTTTATATCGTCATATGAAATATCATTCAAATCCGAAACGGGAGCGGAAATACGGCTGTAGTGTTTGCGGCATGAAGTTTTCAACGAATAGTGGACTTTCAAATCATAGTGTTGTACATTCAGGTGAGAAAAATTACGAGTGTGAAGTCTGTCACAAAAAGTATGGGCGAAGAAAAACATTGACAGAACATCTAAGGATACATAAAAATGATAGGAGGTTTGCTTGTGGCGCTTGCTCGCAGGCTTTTGTGCAAAAGTGTAGCTTAAAAAATCATATAAGAGTCCATCATGGTGATGTGGATTTTGAAAAACTGATTGTAGATAAGAAATTGAATGCGAAATAAAATATTTCATTTGCAACTTTGTTTTTTATTAACAAGTACCGTCAACTTCTTAGTATTTGATTGCCTAGAAACTTATGAAGCCTGTACCGTAAAATCGTTAATATATTTCAATACACTTTCTCGAAAACTGATTCTTATCGCACTACGATTAGGTTCAACATGCAATGTATTTCACACGCGTGGATTTTTAATATATGTCCGCACACGTGCGGAAATAAAAAAATCCAATAAGTTCAATGACATAGCTATAATCGGCGGTGATGTTTTTTTTAATCTCTCCAAGGAGATATGCGTCTTTATGGCGTAAATATTTTTTGAGTATTTAAGGTGGATGCGCAAGGGTAGCCCGCGAAATTTAAATTTTCTTACGTTTATTGCAATTTGCAGGTCATTGCCAGGTTGTATGTTGATGAAAATATGAATCGCGCCAGTAACACGTATGGAGTTACAGAATTATAATCATTCAAATCATCAATACAGTTCTCCAAGTTCATATAATCACATTCAATAGCTATTTCATGAAAATTTCACTTTTTGAGATTATATGAACTTGGAGGGTTGTATTGATGATTTAAATGATTATAATTCTGTAACTCCATATGTGTTACTGGCGCGATTCATATTTTCATCAACATACAACTTGACACTGACCTGCAAATTGCAATAAACTTGAGAAAATTTAAAATTTCGCGGGCTACCCTTGCGCTTCCACCTTAAATTGTTTTTAAATAAATTATCATAGATAAACATGATTATTTATAACAAGAATTTACTTTTATGAACAAATTAATATTTATTTGTGTTCCAAATTCAATTTTTTTTTTAATTCTGTCTTTCATAATTTATTGTTTTTTTTTCATATTAGGCTATATAGCGGCATCAGACCTTTGCTTCTTCTTCAACCTGGCAAAAGCAAAGCGCGGAAAAAAAAGCAAATTAAATCATAGTTTCCTAATTAATACTTTCCGTTCTACTATTTTATTTCTTCGAAAGTGTATTGAAAAACGTCGTTTGATACGCGTGGGGATTTGTTATTGCAGTTCTCGGCTCCATAACACCCTCGCCTGCAGCTCGGGTGTTAATTCCGCGCTAGAATGCATTATCAAAGTTTCCCCACTTATATCAAAATGTACTATTTCCCCACATATCCGAGGTCACCGAAAAACCAATCAGTGTGTTTTTCGCTCCGCGTCTATTGAGGTAAATAGTGCCGAGCGATAACCAACTTTGTAAAAACTGGGTCAGTGGGTCGTCTTAGGCGCGGATTTTCCCCGGCGGTTTTTACCTCGGCTTTTACCCTTGCAATAAGATAATTTCCTTTTTTTTTTGTTTTTTTTATTTAAGGCACCACTCGCAGCGCAACCACTCTCGGAGGTTGATGCTGCTTATCCGGACTATCCTGTGGTGGCCAAAAATGTCTTTAAGGCCCCCAGCCAGGGCTTACAAACTAAGGATATTACACTTTAAATGAACGGTCACTAAGGGCACCCCCTGCGGGGTTCGGGCCTAGGCTTAGTGCGTCATTGAGGGGAGGGCAACTAGATATTGGCTGGGTCGGATTATTTAAAGGGAAATTAAACGCTACTTGCTCAGCGGCGCGGGCTGGCTCGTCGGGCAAGGGTCGGGCGGTAAAGATCATTTGCACGTCTCTAGGTTTCTTATATCCAAAGATAAGCATTTCATTGAACATACTTTAGATCAGCCGATTAAAAAAAACAAAATGGCTGCCATTCGCAGGGTATAGGGTTAGGAGTATTTATAAACGTGTAGTTGTCGATAGAAATGACCCAATCCGTTGATCGTATCGGCCGCCCGATACGTCCCACATGAGTAGGATTAGGAGACCCCGCCTTACCCTCCTCGGACCCGATGACCCCATCACCCTCCTTCAAGAGAGCTGTAGGGAAACCAGTACACTTCGCAAGTACAAGAACAAATACCGACCGCGATTCCGGCCCCGCCGCCGAGGCCCACCGCGACCCCCCCGTAACATCACTGACCGACCCTTGCTCGACGAGCCAGCCCGCGCCGCTGAGCATGTAGCGTTAAATTCCCCATTAAATAATCCGACCCAGCCAAATTCTAGTTGCCCTCCCGTCAATGACGCACTAAGCCTAGGCCCGAAGCCCGCAGGGGGTGCCCTTAGTGATCGTTCATTTAATGTGTACCCTTAGTTTGTAAGCCCTGGCTGGGGGCCTTAACCACTATGCACGACAGAATTTTGACACATCAGCTGAATCGGCGGGGTGATGCGCATTGTCAAGAAATTCAAGAATTTTCGTGAACTTTCAGCATTCGATTTTATAGGTAATGAAAAATATGTCGCGGCAGCTGTTTCATACGATAAGTTTGTGGTTAATATCTCCAAAAACGTGTTGATGTCGGTAAAATGGCGTCAGTCTATTGCCAAATATGTGTAAATTACATACCACTACACCCTTCCAAAAATAGGTAACCTAGATGCGCTTGAAATAATGTACATGGACAAGTTTCTCGTTTGCTAAAAAAACTCGAAAGGGCAAAATAAAGACAGTAACATTCTATCTGCGTTCTTATTTTTACCATTATTCATACAAAATTTCATAAAAAAACACGTTCCAAGTCTTGACAAATATTACTAAAACCTCTTAGTGCTGACCGTAAACCCAAGATTAAAAAGTTGCAGTCAGCCTAATCGATTACTCGCAATGAAATCAAGTTTGGAAAAAAAAAGTTGAAACGGAATAAAAACTCCTTGGTATAATTTCAAATAATTATATCATTTTAAAATTAACATTTATGCTATCTTTTAGAATAATCTTATTTAGTAATTATTCGATGCTTTTGGCTGATTTCAAGAGAAGGAGAATAAATCTCCTCTCCTCCTCTATTCTATACTAATATTATAAAGAGGTAAAGTTTGTGAGGTTGTAGGGGTTAAACTCTGGATCTGCTGAACCGATTTTGAAAATTCTTTCACTAGTAGGGTAAGCTCGAAGTGCCGTGACGACTGGCGGTGGCGCGTACCGCGCGGGCGCGGGTTCACAGCGGCCTGGGCCCTCGGCGCCGCCCGCCTCAATCGGCGCCAAATTTCAAATGATCGGCGGCGGCGGCGGCGCCCAAAACGCGGCGCGGCGCCCACCTCTACTACCAGTCTGTCGGTCAGTCTGTCTACCAGTCTGTCTGTCAGTCGGTCCGTCAGTCTGTCAATCTGTCTGTCAGTCAGTCTGTCGATCTGTCCGTCTGTCTATTTACTAGCTGTTGCCTGCGGTTTCGTTAGCGTTTTGGTCGATGTTAGAGAGCTTGGTGCATTGTTGCAATAGGAATCCAGTAAACATCATACTCACAAAGATTGGCCAGGAAGACTTGAAACTAATACAATTAGAGTGGAACCTGCTGGAAGACCTTATTATATTTCTTCGAAAGTTTCGCGAAGCTGTCGGAAGTTTTATGTGCGCAAAAGTCTGTTTCTGTTAATTTCTTGCTCTTGTGTTTCGCTCTGAATTAAAAGAGATTTTATATTCGATCTCAGACAAAGAAAGAGTCACAATGATATCGCTTAAAAATAGAATACCAGAGAAATTTCATCACAGATTTCTTTTGACCAAAAACGTAGTAGTGGCATCTCTTTTAGATCCCTGTTTTCAGAATTGAAAGAAATCGATTCTTATGTAGAAGAAAGAAATACCAATCGTGTGGATTTTATGGCAGATTGCATCAATGAACATGTAAATACTTCCCGTGATCTTACAGAGCATCCTATCAGATCCAAGGTCCTCTTCGACTCAATCTTTGCTGACAAAATTATATAAGAAGTAGTTTCAGCGACATTGAAGAGGTAACGCGAACAGATTTTTCTTTTCGAGATGCTGGAGATACCTAGCTTCGGTCTACCCCAAAGAAGTGGAGATTTTGAACGGAGATGAGCTTGCCTATTGGCGAGAGAAGAAAAATGTGATCCCAGGACTTGCTGCGCTTGCCAGGACTATTCTTGTAATTCCTGCTATAAGTACGCCGAGTGAACGTGTTTTTTCAATAGCAGGATTGGTTTTGAGCACTAAAAGATCGCGGTTGAGCCCTACACGCGTCAACAAAATAATTTTCATCCATGACAATTATAAATATTGTAAAAACTTTAAAATATATATTTTTCTGATTTTAATGTTTATTTCCTTCCTTTGATCGCTTTATAATATAACACTTAAACCAGAAATGGTTCTTTTTTTTTTAAACACTCGCGCCGCGGCGTGGCGCCGCCGCGCCGACCAGTTCCACCAGGCGCGCCGCCGCCGGCAAAATTTTTGGTCGGCGCCCACTTCTAACTGGTAGACAGACTGACCGACAGACTGGTAGACAGACTGACCGACAGATCGAGAGATAGACAGATAGACAGACTGGCAGACTGATTAAAAGACAGACTGACAGACAGGCCCACAGACAGACTGATCAACAGCCTGACAGACAGACTGACTGCAGACAGGCAGACTGATAGACAGACTGATAGACAGATTGAAAGACAGACTGATAGACAGACTGACAGACGGACAGGTCGACAGACTGACATACAGACTGGCAGACAGATTGACTGGCAGACTGGTTGAAAGACAGACTGACCGACAGACAGACTGGTAGACAGACTGACCGACAGACCGGTAGACAGGCTGACCGACACTGACAGACGGACGGGTCGACAGACTGACTGACAAACAGATTGACAGACAGATTGACAGACCGATTGATACACAGACTGATCGACAGACTGACAGACAGACTGGTATACAGACTGGCCGACAGACCGGTAGACAGACTGACCGACAGACCGGTAGACAGACTGACTGACAGACCGGTAGACTGACTGACTGACAGACTGACAGACTGGCGGGCCGACAGACTGACTGACAGACTGGTAGACAAACTGACCGACAGACCGGTAGACAGACTGACTGACAGACTGACAGACGGACGGGTCGACAGACTGACTGACAGACCGGTTGACAAACGGATTGATAGACAGACTGATCGACAGACTGACAGACAGACTGGTAGACAGACTGACCGACAGACTGGTAGACAGACTAACCGAAATACTGACAGACAGACTGGTAGAGAGACTGACCGACAGACTGGTAGACAGACTGACTGACAGATCGAGAGATAGACTGACCGACAGACTGACAGATTGACAGACCGATTGATACACAGACTGATCGACAGACTGGCCGACAGACCGGTAGACAGGCTGACTGACAGACCGGTAGACTGACTGACTGACAGACTGACAGACGGACGGGTCGACAGACTGACTGACAGACCGGTTGACAAACGGATTGATAGACGGACTGATCGACAGACAGACAGACTGGTAGAGAGACTGACCGACAGACTGGTAGACAGACTGACTGACAGATCGAGAGTTAGACTGACCGACAGACTGACAGACGGACTGACAGATTGACAGACCGATTGATACACAGACTGATCGACAGACTGACAGACAGACTGGTATACAGACTGGCCGACAGACCGGTAGATAGACTGACCGACAGACCGGTAGACAGACTGACTGACAGACCGGTTGACAAACGGACTGATAGACGGACTGATCGACAGACTGACAGACAGACTGGTAGACAGACTGACCGACGGACTGGTAGACAGACTGACTGACAGACCGGTAGACAGACTGACTGACAGACCGGTAGACAGACTGGTAGACAGACTGACTGACAGGTCGAGAGACAGACTGACCGACAGACTGACAGACAGACTGACCGACAGACTGACAGACAGACTGACAGATTGACAGACCGATTGATACACAGACTGATCGACAGACTGACAGACAGACTGGTATACAGACTGGCCGACAGACCGGTACACAGACAGACTGACTGACAGATCGAGAGACAGACTGACCGACAGACTGATAGACGGACGGGTCGACAGACTGACTGACAGACAGATTGACAAACGGATTGATAGACAGACTGGCAGACAGACTGACTGACAGACCGGCAGACAGACTGACTGACAGACCGGTAGACAGACTGACCGAAAGACTGACAGACAGACTGGTAGACAGACTGTCTGACAGATGGAGAGACAGACAGACTGATCGACCGACTGACAGACATACCAACAGACTGACTGCAGACAGGCAGACTGATAGACAGATTGAAAGACAGACTGGTAGACAGACTTGCTGACAGACCGGTAGACAAACTGACCGACAGACTGGCAGACGGACGGGTAGACAGACTTACTGGCAGACAGATTGACAGACGGACTGATCGACAGACTGGTAGACAGACTGACCGACAGACGGTAGACAGACTGATCGACAGACCGGTAGACAGACTGACCTACAGACAGAACTAACAGCGTGAGATTTGGCATTTACATTTACATTTTTTTTAATTTTTTTGCATTTACCCACGGGGAGACTGTTGGCATCCCCAACATTTTATAAATTATATTTGTTGTCTTGCAACACTTTAACTGTCAATGTCAATATTTTTATGTCAGATCAACGTTCAGTTCAAAAATATAGCAACTCGATTGTCTCCATGAAACAAGTCACGGTTTTTTATTTCCACAAAACCTCTCTCTCAATATTACAACACACAAGCCTTAACAGAGGCCTTGCTTGGGAACCAAATAATTTTTTTTCTAAGGGCCCAAGACCTGGGTATTCTATATCCAACCACAGATATTATAATACTTCGTCCAATCGACCAAACAATAGAAAAATATTTATTTTTAAGTAATTCTACAAAAAAATACTTAAGTCTCTTTTTAAAATTTTTAGTTTTGCCGTTTACTGAAACGGCAAAACTAAAAATTTTAACAGCGGTAGCAGCGGTATCAGTATACCGCATCATTATATTATGCTATTCAGCGTTGAGTAGTGTCATCCTGAGGAGATAATCCTGGCTGAAGGATCAAATACGATACAAAGTTTCGTGTCTGGGCTATTAACCGTTGAGGAGTTCCCTCGTGAGGAGAATATCCTGGCTGCAGGATGATGTCATGATAGAAATCATATTTATTCATCAAATATGAACGCATATAAAAAAAATCTTATCTGTGCTATTAACTGTTAAGGAGTTCCGTCATGAGAAGACGATCCTGCTTGCAGGATAAAGTCATGAAAGAAATTATCTATATCTATCAAAATCAAACGCGTAGATAGGGTTTTGTGTCCGCGCTATTAACCGTTGAGGAGTTCTCTCGTGAGGAGACGATCCTGGCTGCGGGACTAAGTAATGTTTCTCATAAGAATGTATTGTCACCAGAACCAAAAGTGTGTGCAAAATTTCAGCTCAATCGGTATAGGGGAACTGGTTTGAAATTCAGTTTCAAGATTTGGCCAATACTTACTAACAAATTATGTAGATAATTTAAATACAATAAAATTGAACAGCGAATGCATTCATAATTTAATTTTTTATAAGTTTAGAATAAAAACGGCGCGAATTTAGCCATAGTTAGTCTGTGCTGTTTGTTGTGTCGGTTTTAGTACAACAATGTACGAAAAACTATTAAAATGACTATTATAAACTTAAAAAAATAATTAGTGTTTATTTATTGTATTTTACGCTTAAAACAAATTTATTTTAATTTCAATCTATCAATTTTTTAAATTCCTTAATTTAATTTCTCGATTTGATCGAAATTTACAAAAAAAGAATCGATTGAAATAATCGCTTCCACACATCAAGATAACAAAAAAAAAAATGGTCGTCAATTTCGAATATAAATTGAGGAGTGGTAATGAATATTACGAGTTATTGGTCCCGCATGTGTAAACTACTCTAAGATCAGGGCATTTTCATGTTGTTTAGAATAATTGGAATGATATTTTGTCATATTTGTTATCGAATTAATACGCGTCTGTGTGATGTAATGTGAAAAATAAAAATGTAAACACGCAAGTTTGGCGCGAAACTTCGACTTTTGATATCAAAATTCGTCATTACCACTGCTTACTTAAATTGAACCCTGGATTAATTCGTCACATAATTAAATGACAAGTTAATCATTCTCAACATACTAGAGCTCGGATGTCCGAAAACCACTATTTTCATGATTTTTAGCCTCGGCCAGCACTGCCGTCAAAATGGCGATGACCGTATTTACGCACTTGGATTTTTTAAGGGTAAATTAAGAAACTTGCGCGCTAAAGACAGAAATTTTAATGGCGAGGACATATGAACTTTTTATCCAACTCTCTTAATTAGCGCACACTCATAGCATTTGATAATCGGAATATTAAATATTTACTTATTTAATGAGGATGACGTATGACTTAAACGCTTGCCCCTTTAGGGGCCGGTACCAAGTCAGCGGAGGTTTGTGTGTCGCGCCCCCAAAGGTACCCGTACCGAACTTTATGGTTAAAGTAATTTTCGGCCACCACAGGATAGTCCGGTTAAGCAGCTTCAACCTCAGTAGAGTTGTTGCGCTGCGAGTGAAATACCTAAAAAAAAAACGATATAAATGAGATAATATCCCCATAAATTATCGGTAACCTGTAGCCAAACACACTGTATATTTGGCTCTCATTAGAGTGACACCTGTTCTAAAGACTTTCTCAGCACAGGTCTTATGCTGGAAAGGTAGGGATCTGATGATACAAAGAGACCATTGAAAATGTTTTCGCTTTACAAACAAAATTCTATGTTTTTTTTTAAGTTTTTGTATCTGGCTTTCGTTGCCTCTTCAGATTTGCCAATGTGCAAAATATTGAAGTGTTTGATAACTTCAGCACCATGCAGTAAAAGTTTGTGGACACTCGAAGGCATTATATAATATACCAGCCATAGAGCTCCACAGTAATAAAACACACTCCACCAATACCATCCATATGATAACATGTTATGATGTCGGAGGTTGCAGAGCCATTGCCAAAGAGTATAATAATAATAAGGCAGGCCATTGCATTTTTAGGGTTCCGTTGCCCAATGGCAAAAAACGGAACCCTTAATAGATTCGTCATGTCTCTTTGTCTGTCCGTGTATGTCACAGCCACGAAACTGTTAAGGTGGATGCGCAAGGGTAGCCCGCGAAATTTAAATTTTCTTACGTTTATTGCAATTTGCAGGTCAGTGTCAGGTTGTATGTTGATGAAAATATGAATCGCGCCAGTAACACGTATGGAGTTACAGAATTATAATCATTCAAATCATCAATACAATCCTCCAAGTTCATATAATCTCAAAAAGTTACTTTTTCATGAAATAGCTATTGAATGTGATTATATGAACTTGGACAGCTGTATTGATGATTTGAATGTTTATAATTCTGTAACTCCGTACGTGTTACTGGCGCGATTCATATTTTCATCAACATACGACTTGACACTGACCTGCAAATTGCAATAAACTTGAGAAAATTTAAATTTCGCGGGCTACCCTTGCGCATCCACCTTAAGACTACACAGTTGAAACTTGGTAGGTAGATGTGTGTTCTTTAAACCGCTTTACGGTCTCCCCATACATGGAAGTGAAACTTAAAAAAAAAACATCAAATCTATATTACTTTACTCTATGATCAAATCTATACGTGTTCCTCAAACCATTTTTGTCAAAGTCAATCGTTTGAAAGAGACACTTCCAAAGTGGTAAAATGTGTGTCCCCCCCCTCTAATTTCTAAAGTAAAAGGAGGAAAATTCTGAAAAAATGTAGGATTGTAGAACATAAAAAACACTTTCAACCAAAAATGGTTTGAATAAAATTTGAAAATTGATATGGGACTTTTTCATCTAACTGCAGCAGTAACTTTATTTTTCATTTACATCCTATGAAAAAACAAATTTAGATTTGCTGTACCTGTACCTATTTTTATTATATTGGTTGCTGCTACGGAATCCTATGTGCGTGCGAGTACGACTCACACTTTGTTTTTTTTTTTTAAATCCTGACAGTTTCTATGAGTACGGAGCTCGATTTCCAGACCACTGTGGGACAGTGCGAGAATGCATAGGTCGACGTGGCACAGTGCAAGATCACGATAAGTTTAGTGTAAAATTAACAGATGCACCACCTCGAAGTTTTGGTTCAAAATAATAGAATAAGTTAGGTGCTAGACTACACAGTAACAAATGAAGTAGCGCTGCGAACAAATGAAACTGTCTGTTTTATCGTAAGATTAAATAGACCATTAGACATTATAGATTCCGACATTTTGCTGACATCAATTTGCCTCAGACCTCCGCTCCAAAAACAAGTAAATAAAATGTAACTTTTGCACCAAAAATGTAACATTTCAGGAAACGAATTGTTACTTACGACTCAAGGGCCCTGGCAACACTTGTCAATCTGGTCAATGTCAAAATCAAAAGAACAACAACATGGCGACCGTTCCCAAACGTACACCATAGATAGTACAATGTACATGCTTCTAATGTTTATCCCACTAGTACGCACTTAATATTAATAGTTTGCGATTAATGTTAAGTTAAATATTTATCGTAATAAGTTTTAATTTTAATTAAATGTCATCGTAGACTTCAAAATGTCAGATACTTTTAAATTAGAACAGGATTTGTGTCGTTGCTGCCACAATGAGGGAAGTTTTAAAAATTTGGCTGAGCCGGTCAAAACTTCGAGTTTAAAGGAAATTTATGTGGATATGTTGAAAGAATGTTACGCCATTGATGTGAGTATAATGCACTAATTATTAAAAACACGCGCTCACGCCGTATAATATGATTTAGTATGTGAGTGGGTTGCTTACATTTTGCTTTCGAAAATAAATGTAAGTGGCTCTGAAATAACCTCCTGACTAAAGTCTGGCTTACATTGGCATTCCTTTATACCTAGACATCATTATCAGTACAAGTCATATATATGTCCCACTACAGGGAAAGGCCCTCGCTTCCCTCTTTGCACTTATGCCTATCCAGTGCTGTTAGTAATGAGTCTACGTTCGTACTAGTTTGTTCCGCCATCTCCTGGCGGCTTTACAATGCTTTTCTGTACAATTATATTTCTTTGTCAATATGATGGAGATTACAACGTACTATACCGGAAGACTTTTACGATGATTATTGAAAGATGGGTATTATTATTGTAGTCTTTTATAATTATTAAAGTACCTTGTAATTTATTTATTTTCGGAAAGTATTTTTTCTTCTCAGCCGTTAGACTGATTTCAGCTACATTTACGGTCCCATTAACCAGAGCAAATGCAGTGTGTGGTGTGTTAGTTTTATGTATGTTTGGCTCTTTCTATGTTAAGAGGTATTCATATAATATACAACAAATATACAATGTCCATGGATACATATCCATACTTTTCTTAATAATTTGAAATAAATGACCTTAGTACCTTTTAATACATTGCATTTACTTTATGGACAGTCAATTAGAATTCAATAATTAACTTAATTTTGATCACGACATTCATAATAATGGATGCTGTTGACATAATGTGGTGTCTCCTCTGGTCACTTTCATTTTATAATTATTTATCTAAAAATGAAAGTACCAACTGATTTTTTTTTTTAATTTTTCAATTTTTTGTATATATTACAGGCATACTTAATTTTATTTACTTGTAATAAATACTTTTACTATTATTCCTGTTTTCATATGAAAAAGTCTCTTCCCTGGTGCATAATTTACCAAAATATTTAGCTACATATGAATATTTATTTAATGAGGGCTATCGTTTTCGAGCTTACCAGATAGCATCACTGTCGAGTAAGGTCCTGTCATTAATTTTATTTTATACTTTAAAGTACCAATAACTTTATAAAAAGGTTATTACGTATAACAACATAGTGTAAACTTCAGATACATATTTACAATATTTTCCCTAAAATTAAAACATTTAAAAATCATTTTACCTCCAAGTACTAACAAATAAGATCGTAAGTTATTACTTAAAATCCTCAAGTCATTATCAATCAGGAATGGCTCAATCTAGACCACAATTGTGAATATTATTAAAAATACATGATAAAACAGCACGCAACGCGCGAACACTCTATGACATCTGACATTTCGGTGCCCCCGCGCTACACTAGCGCCTCTAGCGGCGAATTCATACGCGATAGCCCCCATTGAACTATTACATTTTAATTTGTTTTGTAAGATTAGAGTTTTTGAAGAGACCAGGGTCGGGATTGTTTTACATTAAGACAGGACAGTCTCACCCCTGTTCGCATAAAAAACAAGATAAAATTAATAAATGGACTGGCCACCTGGCAGATCAAATCAGTAGTTTAAATAAAAATGATTTATAATTATGTTAATATTCTAACATTTATTATTCTATCATATTCTACCTCTTAACTTAGAATAACCCATTTATGTGTTGTAATGAGATCCTATTTCGTTCTCTTCTGCATGAACTTACCAACAATACAAGTTTTTTTTTTTTCCGGCATTCTGGTTAGACCACTGAAAGCTGCCTGTATCCTGTTATACCTGTTGATGAAAGTATAGACAGACCCTGTCCAGTTTATCTTCTTACAAAATTACTCACTAAGCTTCTTCATACACTTTTCTTTTTATTTATTTCATCACTTGACTTGCTGTAGTACCTACTTTTTGTAGTGCCATTTTTCGGTTTTCGCACGTAGTCCTAAAAGTGGACCATTGTACGTGAGCCATGGCGGCCGTTATTCCAACAAGCTCACCACCCTCCAGAAGCAGATCAATCTTCCCAGTCTTCTGAGGACATCTGCAAGGGATCTTGGTGTACCAAGAGTTTCCTTGCAGATCTGGGTGACTCGAGGAGTACATGCGGTACCGTTTCCTCCGCCCCCATGCACGCTCTGCACAGGGGGCTGTCAGTGATACCTAGGGTGTGGAAGTGTTTGTTCAGTAAGCAGTGTCCAGTGATGGTCCCCACCACCGCAGGCTATCTCTGTTCAGGTGCAGAAGGCGCTTGGTCAGCTTCTTATCCAGGAATGGCATAGCTTCCTTGGCCAACACCAAGCGTCGAGGCCTACCATTTCTCTGCTTGTGTTTGAGAGCTGCTACAGTTTTATCGATAACTTTTACAGATGGCGCCAATCCCAGGCATGTTGAGTGCAATGACATACACAATCTGCGAGGTCTGCATTATTCGGCTTCGGGATGCATCCGACTTTAAAAAGCAAGTTCTACTGTGTGAGGAGCGATTTAACGAAATTTATAAGAGGAATGGTATGGCAGGTATGTAGATATAACTTATAATCACGCCTGTAATCCCCAAAGGGCAGACGAGTACTGAACAGTACACCCACATTCCGCCGGTTATGTTTAAGTCCCATGTTATAGATCGCGAGGCTATTGCCATCTACCGGACGCAAATCCAGACTCCGTGGCTACTACACAGAAACTCCTCATGGAGAAACCCAATAACACTTTGCCCGACCCCGGCATCGAACCCAAATACCTCATGCTCAGCAGTCGCGCTTGCGACCACTACCCAAGAAGGCATTCACTTATTTTAACTGAACTTTTAATTAATGAATGCCATTATAATTTTGCTTTACTTACATTTCATTATATTTTTTATTGTAACTATGTATGTTTACGTATTGTATACAAAGCTATATTTTTTATACAGGTTAATATGTTTAAAAAAAAAACTTGCCCCACACTAGGGGATGTATTTCTCATGTATTCAAGATCTTGTAACGATAATTTGATTGAAAAGAGTGTCCATGGAGTTTCTTGTCCATTCTTCTCCATAGAGATCTACGCTTTGGAATGGGCAACTACAGTACTTTCACAAGTTGTTATGCCTTGTGTCTGTAGCTTCGCCTTTGTTTTTCTGAATTTCAAAAGTGCCTGCTAAGGTCTAATTGAAATAAATGCTTTGAGTTTGCGTTTACAAACATTTAAACTCATGTACCCAAACAGCCAAACCCGGAACAACTATCCGTAGGCCATATAAATATTTGATACGTGCGGGGATCGAACCTGCGACTCTATCAATTGCTCAGCCACTGTGCCAACCACAAAAAAAAAAGAAATTACAGGCCTTACTTAACTCACCCCGGGTTCAGTATCAATAAACATTATGTAGTATTATTTTTAGATTAGCAATAACACCATTCACTTTGTCACCCTATGTTAAAATGACAAACCCCACAAGACCTGATACTATGACAGCTGACACACCATAAAACGGAGTGATGTGGATGCACCACTGGGCGCATACCAATTACCAAGCATGACTAAACAAAAGCATAACACAAAAGATGCGGAATGTCAGTAAATTGCCAGATCGCATCATAAACAAGGAAAATAAAAACCCCGGACAAGTGCGTGTTCGACTCGCGTGGAGAGGGTTCCGTACGTTTATAGATCTCACTAGAGAACGTTTCTTTTCATTTTCTAATTTACCCCGCAAAAGAGGCCCCATGTTTAAAATTCATGAATGTACGTTACACTTCCGTCTTTGGGTCACCGACTTACATACGAGTACCAAATTTCAACCCAATCGGTCCAGTACTTTCGGAGTAAATTGGCTGTGACAGACAGACAGACACGCGAGTGATCCTACAAGGGGTTCTGTTTTTCATTTTGAGGTACGGACCCTAAAAATGAAAAAAAAAAAACCTATATTTATAATTGTAATTTACTTATTAAACACTAAAGAGTAGTCTGTTTATCAATTTGTCTATATTTTGGTTAAAACATTTTATTCAGTACTGATGTAGCTGACAGGTTTTTTTTTTTAAATTTTCAGCAGCTGTAACATCGGTAGATATTGATATAGAGATCAAGGAAGAAGTACCTGACCAAGAATCAGATGGTAAGTGACTATAATGGATGTAATAATAATTCATAATTCATAATAATAATTCATAATTCATTTATTCATTTTGTGAAACATAGGTGTTTACAGGTGTTTTCCAATAGATTAATGTACAAACCATGTCCCGCCGATAGGCATACAAAATCAGTTTTAGAATGTTAATAGTATAAAATGTACGAGTATAATTATGCATGTCAAGTTATCAAAATTGTGTCATAAAGTAGGGAAAATGTCATGAAAGTATCAAAAAAAATAAAAATAAAAATGTTAATAATAATGTCAATGTAAATTACCCATAATGAAGCCGAAAGGCACTTGTACTCCCCGTCAGCGTCATTACGATCATTTGGTTTCTAGACCATACCTGGGAACCTTTTAGTTATGGAGATATTGGGGGTCAAAGTTTCAACTTTTTCACAAGTTTGAAGTCTGAAATGCTTTTCAGTTATCAGAAGAGTTTTTTAGTTTTTAAAATAACTTTTTTTTAAATGTTATACTTCAGAAATGTATAATTTTATTATCTTCTTCTTTATCGTGTGGTTAGTGCCTAATCTGGTGTCTAGAGTTTTTAGGCCGCCCATGGGCCTCTGACTTGGCTTTGCATGCCGTCAAGAAATATCTCTCAGGCATACTGGTTTCCTCACGATGTTTCCCTTCACCGGAGGGAGTGATAATTATACAATACGCACATAAATCCGACAAATCAGAGGTTTCAGAGGTTTTATTATAATTTTAAATTATAAACAGTGTGAGTCTTCATAATGTGCGCATATCGAAATGATCCCAAACTATGCTTAATTTTATCGACGGAAAAATTATTAAAAAAATTATCTAAAAAACTTTTTTTTAATTTTGAATTTTTGAAATGTTGAAAAAAAATTTGTGTTTTTGTTTTGCAATGCCTTTCTTTAACAGTTGATAGGAAATGTTGTGATTGAGTTATATACATGCAATTTTTACTATTAAGTAGGTACCTAATACAATGAAGAATAACTTAAAGTAATAAAAAAGGTCGGTAATGGGGGCGTCTTATTGAGAAATTTTACGATTATTGTAAAAACTGATGATAAAAAAACAGATTTATGCTAAAAGAAACATATTTATTTTCAATTGAGGGTAGTTTTTTTCAACAATTTTCATTTTATGAGGACGCCTTATTATTTCCAATGTTTATGGAGTTTGTTACATCGCGCTAGATCATTTAGTTTAAACGTTACACCGTTTTGTTTACACTGGGGCCAAATTAGAGAACATTTAAAAAAAAAAACAAAAAATATAAAATAAAATACTTAGACTTTTTAAATATTTTTTCCGTCGATAAAATTAAGCATAGATTCCCTCGATTCGATATGTGCTCATTATAGAGAGTCACACTGTATTATTATAAAAATTTATTTTTTATATTCTTTTACAGATGATTTCACTCTGAACGACAAGGACAATCCGCCTCTAGACGACAAGGACGAGGACTACGAAGTATCTGAAGAGTTAAAAGCAAATGAAGAACAAGAAGGTATTAAAAACATTACATACAATTCATAATATCACGCCTAGAAGGGTAGTTTGACAGAGGTGTACCTAACAGTACACCCACACTCGTCAGTTATGTCAAAGTTCCATTTAATAGGGCGCGAGCCTATTGACATTGACAGACAATGGCAATGACAAGGGCCATGCAAAAATTATGTCACACGTAAATGGGGCGGGTAAGGGGTCGACGTCGAGTGAGTGTTACAAGGAGTGGGAGGGGTCATAAACTTCGTGACGTCATATTTCAAAATCTAATACAGGGTGTAAGGGACGGCCATCCACAAACTGACAGGGTGCATTCAGCTCTTTGTTTTGAATCATATTCGACCGGAATTTTTCTCAGGCAAATTTTCATTTTTTTTTTTCAGTTACTATTTGTTCCTATATTTCAATGTAAAATTACATTATATCTGTACGCAGCACTTCATTTATGTAAATAATACGGTTAAAAAAAAAAACAATCAAGAAGGGGGAGGGTAAAACAATCATGAAATTCGCGTAACGTAATTTATAGATGGCTCCTAATTTATAAAAGAGTGTCCATGGAGTTTCTTGCCTATTCTTCTATATGATCTACGCTTTGCAATGGGCGACTACAGTATTTTCTCAGTTATTATGCCTTGTAGCTCAACTGTAGCGTTATCTTTTTGCTTTTGAAAATATCAAAAAAAAAAAAAAATTGTCCGTCAGATAGATTTCCAAAAAATATTAGATACGTATTTTTTCTTTTTTCTCGTAAACAAAAAATGAAGACGATACAGTGCGTCGAAAACTCGCGTGACGTCACTTGTATGTACACTTTTTACGTACAAGTGACGTCACAAGCCCCCACTTCGATTAGTTGTTGCGTTTTATCTTCCGTCATTTTTATTGATTGAATAAAACAAAAAATACGTATCCAATACTTTTCGATAATCTAACTGACGAACTAAATAGAAACACATTTTTTAACTGACTTCAAAAAGGCGGAGGTTCTCGATTCGATTGGTATTTTAATTTTTTTTTTTACTCTGGTATGTTAATTTTTTATTCAAAAGTGCCTGTAACTGGTCCATTTGAAATAAATGATTTGAGTTTGAAATTTTATTTTCAGCAGTAGAAATACCCGTACAAGTTGAAGTCAAGAAGAAGAGGGTTCCTAAAAAGAAGGTAGTGAAGACTAACTCAGTGAAGAGTAAGAGAAAGAAGGAACAAGATCTTAAAGAAGAGCCGGCAGACGAAAATGATGCGGAGAAGAAACCAGGTAGGATACTATTCATGTATATACAGTACCTCCCAGGCAGCGACGGAGCTAGGGGCGAGTCAGGCAGGCGGCGGTCGGGCCTGTGGACGGTGAGCTATGGGCTAGCTCGCCGTCCGTCCGTCTTATGACGACAGGCCGTGTCGACGGCGCGTTCGTGTTCCACGCGCGCCTCAAGGAGAGTCAGCAAACAGGAAGGGGTCCGTAAGGACCGATGCCTGCCAGGGTTGCGGGACTGTTCGAAAGAGATACCGTGGCTCTGGAACACAAAGGGCAAAGGTAGGAACATGGATGGGTTTTAGTCAGTAAAAGTCTGACACTCCCTCCTGCTCAGCCCAGAGCGGGAGGGGTTATTTGATGATAATCAATCCGAAAAAAAAAAAAAAACGCAGTCGGCGGTCAAGAACCAGTGTGGGACCTTCAGGGGGCGCTCGCGGTGGACCCACAGCCTGCAGGTTGCTGGGGAACAGACACACAATTAAAAAATACAGGTTGGAACGGAGATCGAGGCGAAAACGGTTATAATTAAATACAGTATAGTTATAGTTTCTGGACTTCGAAACCCCCACATAGAAATTTTTTAATCGGTTATTAAAAAATATATTTCATTTTGACCGTGTAGATATTGCACTTTTGTAGGAAACAGCTGTTTTAAGGGTTCCGTAGCCGAATGGCAAAAAACGGATTCTTGTAGATTCGCCATGTCTGTCTGTCTGTCCGTGCATGTCACAGCCACTTTATTCCGAAACTATTAGGACCTCTAAGTCACTCCAGCTTTTTCTGGGCCTCCCTTGGCGATGACGCCCGTCTTCTGGCACCCACTGAGTGACGACTCTGTTCCATCGGTTCTGATGCATTCTTCAGACATGGCCTGCTCACTCCCACTTCAACCTAGCAGTTTTATTGCCCACATCAGCGATTCCAGTTTCTGAGCGTATTGTGGTAATGCGAATTCTGTCGCTGAGCTTAATACCCATTACACTACGCTCCATCGCCCTTTGGCAAACCTTGAGTTTGGACTTCTGCGACATTTTCATACTATGGAAAATAAATTTAAGACCCTTCAAGAAGCCGTCAACCAAGCATTATGTACATCAAACTAAGTAACTTTACGCAAAAATTATTGCTGGGAAACGACTTTTTTTTTGGGGTGAAAAATCACGTTTTACGGTAGGACTCAATGTAACGCACTCAAAACATTGTGATGATGGATAGATTGAATAGTACGGGGGTCGTGGAGGTGTTTAAAGTAAAAATCTCACATTTAAAACATGTATTTAAAAAAAACTTGTGAAAATGTTGTAACTTTGACCCCCAATATCTCCGTAACTAGAAGGTTCCCAAGTTTGGTCTAGAAGAAAAAAATGATCGCAATGACGGGGAGAACAAGTGCCTTTCGGTTTCGTGAAGGGTCTTGTTACACCCTTTATGAATGAGCCTTTAAAATATTGCTGCTACGGAACCCTGTGTGCGTGTGAGTACGACTCGCACTGGGTCAGTTTTTTTAAATAACCGATGAATGATTTTCATGACGATGAATCATTTCCTTGAGTTATAAGTCGAGCTACACGATAACTGATAAATGCTTGCACTGACTGGACAGGTCCACTCAAATCTGTGTGGTTTTGTCTTCAAGAGACCATCTCAGACACTAATCTGCATAGTCCTCATGTGAGTTGAACAAGATTATTTCTGGACTTTAAAAGAGACTATGACCTCTGAGTTTGTTTCGGCTGTTTCTTCTCAGAGTAGTCAGGTACGAGACACCGGCCCCATCTAGTTTAAAAAAGAGACGTGTAAAAGTGTTTTTAAAAAACCTATTTCTCTCTTTTATCTCCGAATAATGTACTGAATACCTGGTAACCGTTGTCTGGTCGGTGTACCTTCTACCCCGTATAGTAAGTTGTAAATGATGGCCCCTTCACGAAGCCGTCAACCAAGCATTCTGTACATCAAACTAAGTAACTCTACGCAAACATTGTAGCTGGGAAACGACGTTTTGGGGTGAAAAATTACTGTTTACGGTAATAGTGCTGGGATCATTGGGTATTTAGTTGGAACGTTGACTTCCAGTATCTCCGTAACTAGAAGGTTTCCAGGTATGGTCTAGAACAAAACATATCACACTAATAAAGTTATAACCCCAAAAACTAGTATTTTCAAAAAAAAACTTGTGGAATACTTGTAAAAGGAAGTTTGGTCTCTAATATTTCCGTAACTATAAATATACAAGGTTCCCATATATTGTCCAGAGCAAAAAAATGATCTCAATGACAGGGAGATACGTCCTTTTGGCTTCGTGAAGGGTCGCTCTACGATCATTATGCTAACACCAACAAAAACTTGCAATTGTGAAATGCGCTCCCACAGATCACAAACAGCGCCTCTAACTTAACACAGAAGGGTTAGAATGAGGGCTATCGTTTTTGAGCTCACCAGATGGCGCCACTGTCGCGTAAGGTTATGTCAATAATTTTATTTTATACTTTACAGTACCAATAACTTCATAAAAAGTTTATTTTATTACGTGTAACAACATAGCGTAAACTTCAGATACATTTATTTACAATATTCTCCCTGAAATTAGCAAGCAAGAAACATTTAAAAATCATTTTACCTCCAAGTACTAACAAATAAGATCCTAAGTTGCTACTTCAAATCTTCAAGTCTTAATTAATCAGGAATGGCTCAATCTAGACCACAATAGTATTATTAAAAAAAAGTGATAAAAAAGCACGCAACGCGTGAACTTTCTATGAAATTTGACATTTCGGTGACCTCGCGCTACACTAGCGCCTCTAGCGGCGAATTCATGTAATGCGCCCCCCAGATTACAAACAGGGTTTGAATTATTTGTCTAGCCTTGTTTCCGCCATTATTGTCTTGTAGACCCCTTGCAATGTTTCACGATTTTGGATAGACAGTGCTTAGCTAATATTACATTTTTGAAAATTCATCGACTTCAAATGTATTTTGACTGATTTCTAATGTAACTATACCGTACCATAACGTACGATTCATAACGAAAAAAATAATGTGCTTTTCATGGTAATGAAAAGCACATTAATTTTTATACATATGTCGGAGACGTCAGGATTTATTCCGCTAGGCTTCTACATCATGTGGGCAGACGATGGGTTTCGTGCTATGAAAAGACACAGAGCCATACACTGTTTCTAGCAACACTAACGAATTACTCGAGATTACAATTTGACACAACACGGGGCACAATGAATCAGGTACAGTTCCAAGTTGTCAAGATTAAGGTTATTTTTTGGGTTTATTAGTTTAAGTATGGCAAGAAATGCTGCAATTATGGATTTTGTGCTGAAAATAAATTTATGCTGTCACCTTGTAACTGCAGGTTAACCTCATTAAATTTAAATAAAATAGGTAAGGTCGCGATCAAACTATCGTGGACCCCCGTTTACATCTCATAGAACCCCAGTTTTTCCGCTTTCATGGACCCCTTGTAAGTCGTCGTCGACCCCTGAGGGTCGATATAGACCACTTTGGGTCACACTGGTCTAAACGGTTGGCTTTGCAGCTACCTTCGGAATCGTACCTTGCTAAGTTCCGTCTGTAGATGGGTGGGTGACTATCCGTTCTTTTGGGAGCATGGAGGTGGTGCCTCGGAAAGCATGTTAAGACGTTGGTAGCAGCTGTCATTCGTAGATCTTAGTCAGTCGTTACCAGAATCACCTGGATACGAAACGCACAAGACCGTGTGGTACGGCGACGCCTGCAAAAAGCCTATGTCTAGCTGTGGACCTGTCCGGCTGATATAAGGATGATGTGGGGTAGTCGGTTTGAAAGACTGGGGAACAAAGGGTACGTAGAAACTTGGTTGAGGAGGTCAGATAGACAGTCGCTTCAGGTAAAATCCTGGTAGTCAGGTGCATCCGATAGACTGGAAGCTGTTCCCAACATATGAGCGAAAGAGGCTTTTTTTTTTTACCGATGGGAAATCATCAAATAACTCCTCCCGCTCTGGGCTGAGCAGGAGGGAGTGTCAGACTTTTACTGACTAAAACCCATCCATGTTCCTTCCTTTGCCCTTTGTGTTCCAGGGCCGCGGTATCTCTTTCGAACAGTCCCGCAACCCTGGCAGGCATCGGTCCTTACGGACCCCTTCCTGTTTGCTGACTCTCTCTGAGGCGCGCGTGGAACACGAACGCGCCGTCGACACGGTCTGTCGTCATAAGACGGACGGACGGCGAGCTAGCACATAGCTCACCGTCCACAGGCCCGCGCCTACGGTGGCCGGGGGCCACCACGCCCGGTGCGTCTCCCGCGGCGGCTGAGACGTGAGGCTCTCTCCCTCTCACGTCCCGCCACCTCCTTCGCTAGCCTGACTGCTTCGCAGACAGAGGTGACGGCGTCCCATTCCCTCTCGCTCCGGACCATGGATTGAACCAGGGCCGGACGCGAGACAGGCTGAAGATGAAACTGATTATTTAACCAAGACACGTTTTCAGTGAGGACTTGAATGGAAAGTGAATGGTGTTTTGCTCTTATGAATCTGGGATCTGCAATAGGGTATATGCAAGAAATACAAAACGTTTATTATTTCTTAAAAATGCCTTGTATTGGCCCTTAAAAACATTGTGGTACACTTGTTTAATTCTCTAATACATCACTTATTTTACAATTTAATATTTGATGTAGCGTGTTTTTGGTGAAACGGAACGCAAACACAAAACGCATCGTCCCTCGATAACTCTGGTAGTGACGTCAAATACTATGTGTCAAAGAAACACTTTTATTTGAAAAGTATTTGAAAGTTTCACTAAGATTTTACTACAATATTGTTAAATTTTTGCTTGAATAAAGCACATACAATTATTCAAACTATTCTATTAAGGGCAAAAAATTAGATGTAAACATGGCAGATAGAGGTAAGTGACATCACATACTATGACATGAATGGCCGCGACAGTCACGGACGTTTTTTTTAAAAAAAAAAAACGTTGCCCCACTAGGAATATCTCCTGTATCGTGGCTGCGTTTACAAACATTTAAACTTACATACACACACAGCCAGACCCGGAACAACTACCTGCAGATCATACAAATATTTGTTCCGTGCGGGGCTCGAACCCGCGACATGCAGCGCAACGGCCACTGCGCCAACCGTGCCGTCACGTTTGCACTGTCGTAGAAAATTGTAGGAGTTTAATATTTTTCAATTCACTCATGGTCTAAAAGTTTGTCTTTATGTCGTGCGTAGGCGACATAAAGTCGCTTTTTATGCTCTAGAGCAGGGATCCCCAAACTATTTTGGACAAGTGACCCCTTTTCCAAAATGAACTGTTACCTCAGACCCCCATGGCCAAATTACCTACTTTTAAGATCAACCCCCTTATTCATAATGGTCCGCTAACTTAAAACAGCTGCTACAGTGTGTTATTTTTCATTCTGACTTAGGTCAATAGAAGAAGACAGAGTGAGAATTAGCAATGCTTTAAGTTAGCAGACTATTATGAATAAGGGGGCCTATCTTTAGTTTTTTCCTATTGACACAAAATACCTAGGTACTAAGGTACCAATTGGAAAACTTTGCACTTGGTTAAGTGAGTAAAATTGACTTCATTTTCGTATCAAAATTTAACAAAATAAAAAGACATACAATTCAGTAAATATCAAGTTTAATTTATAACGATTATTACAAATTAGGTACTTAAAGAATTTTAAGTAGGTAGGAAATTATATTTAAAAAAGTATTAATTCGCAAAGAGAAAATAAAACATTCAGTGTGATGGATGAACCTGGTGACTATCTACCAATCTAGCTACATCCGGTTCAATATTGGTGAGTTGCAGCCTTAAATCTCCACGTTCGTTGATTTTCAAACGGTTTCTTTGTTTCGTCAAAATGTTTGTTACCACACTGAAGCTTTTTTCAACTAGGTATGATGATGGAAAAGCGATAAGGTATTTTTCAGCAATGTTCCACAATGTAGGATACTGTGTTTCAATGTTGCGTTGCAACCAGAACTTCTGATAGCCTTGGTTGAACTTCTGCTTAAGCTCTTCGTCTGTGCTGATGGTAATCAACTCTTCTTGCATTATCACATTGGCTTCTTCTATGGCTGTGGTATTGTACGGATTTATTATCCATTGAGGAATTTGTAAATTTAAAAGATCCTCAAACCTCTCCGTAAAATCCTTGTGTAATGCGTCCAAGTGAGTGACATATAATAAAATGTCAAGTGACATATAATATCATCATCTTGAAGCGTTTCTGGTAATTTTGACAAATGCAGAAACTGCGAATATTCTTTTCTGCCTAAATTTTGTTTATAAAGGATTAGTTTACCCACGAAGGCCGATATTATTGATTTTGTTTTAATCAAGTTAAGATCGTCACCCTGCAGCTGCAAATTAACTTTGTTGAACATTCCAAAGATATCAGTCAAGTAATAAATATCTGTTTTACAATTGTTCAGATTTTCTTTCAAATTCGGATCTTTTTCTTGTAAAAACTCCAACACAGATTCAAAAACGGCTGAAAATCTTTCTAAGCAAGAGCCTCTTGATAGCCAGCGAACTTCAGTGTGAAGAAGTAATCGAGTAAAGACTTCGTCGTTTTCCTCACATAGCTGAGCAAATAACCGAGAGTTCAAAGAATTGCTTCGAATCTTGTTGATAGCATTTATTACATATTGTAAAGACTTATGCAATCTAGGACTCAGCTTTTTTGCTACTAAATGCTGCCTGTGAATCACGCAGTGAATGACCAGTACATCAGGCAGTTGTCGCTTTAAGTGAGCTATAAAACCACGATGACGACCAACCATAGACGGTGCACCATCAGTCGCAACAGAAACAATGTTCTTCCATGGAATAGCTTTGTCAGTAAAAAAATGTTCCACGGCCTGAAAAATTGATTCTCCTCTGGTATCAGTCTCTAAATATGTAGCAAAAAGCAGTTCTTGGCACATATTTTCATCTTTGATATATCGAACATATCCTAACAACAGAGCTTCATTGCCGGGTAATGTAGACTCGTCCAACTGGAGAGAGAATCTGTTGGTCTGTAAGAACTTGCATAAAATGTTTTCCACATCGCGTCCCATCTCGTCTATGCGTCTCTGAACGGTGTTATTGCTCAAAGGTATTCTCTTTAAAATATCATGTGCGGGTTTGTGCAATACATTGTTAAGGACCTCCGCAATGGCTGGTAAGATAAGCTGCTCTCCAATTGTGTGGGGTTTCCCCGACTTCGCTATTAGTAAAGATATATTATAGGACGCTCGTAAACCATCATCGTCTTTAATAGATGATGACGCAAACATCGATACTATGGATGGCCTTTTGTCTAGTTTTTCTTTAAGTGCTTGAAAAAATGTCAAGGGCTTACTTTTTTTGTCAGCATGTACTCTCGATAAGTGGTCATCCATTTTTGAAGGCTTCATGGCATCGTTACTGAATACTTTTTCACATAAGAGACACATCGGCAAGTGTTGATTTGATGGAGATGCAATAAATCCGAACTTCAAGTAGTCCAAACTGTATTGTCTGCATTTTTTTTTCGTGTCCGCCATCATAAAACTCTCAGTAATCCTGCAAATAAAAAAATAAGAAACTAAGTACCTAAATTAAAAACAATACCTAATAAACTGTTAAATTTACTGGTAAATTTTTACAATTGAAACAACTGAGGCAACTGCAAACTGTTGCAAACAATCTACAGATAGCTCAACTGATCACTATCACACAGTGTGCAGTGGGGCAATGCTGATGCGCTGTGCCGGATAAAAACTGTTTGGTACTTACCCTGTTAATTTTTCATAAACTGCAGATATTGTGTGGTTACGCTATTAACTCGCGTAGGGAGCTCAGCATTTTGTAAATTCTTTTTCAGTCACTTTACTTCACTTAATTTAGCTATGTAATAACTTTGTAATCTCTTGAAATAAATGAGTACTTATATGAGTTATTATCGTTCAAGCTCCAACGAATTTCAAAACGCAAATGAACTTTCAACCTAAGTGCAACCTCGTTAAATAGTAAAATATCAGGAACATGTTTGGACTTGCAACTTGATCATGAATTCGTTCGTGTTAAATCGCGCAAGCGTCAAATAGAGAGCAAGTCAAAACGCGCCTGAAAGACGTACGCTCGAACTCATTATCTTGCACAAACTTGTCCACACTGACTTGCCGAGTTTTTCATCTTGTACGAACTTGAGGCTTTATATTACTACAACAATGCTATTTCCTACATAAATATTAATTATTCTTAGTACACGTAACACAACATAAACAATACAGTACCTACCTACCTATCTTGAAAGTTTTAAATAAGAACTTGTGTTAATTTAATAGGGGTCGATTTTTAGACCTCGTCGACCCCCATAATCAGTTTTCGTTTATGTCGACCCCTAGGAAACCGATATCGACCCCAAGGGGTCGATATCGACCACTTTGGGAATCCCTGCTCTAGAGCATAAAGTAAAATCTTCGTCGAAGAACAAGGCAATCGCTCCAACAGCCACACGAACAACTTCAACTTCATAGAATAACCTCTTTATTTTAATTCGTTTCGTTAGTATTCTAAGAACAAGGCAAGGATACCAACAGACAAAGCACACTTCATGAAATAAACTTATATTTTTATTTCGTCCATTTATTATTTCTCATTGCCCTAATGTAACTTTCAATTTTTAATTAACTTTACAATATTTACATGTTGCTGTTTCATTTCCTCGCAATCGAAGTGAAAAGTAGAGTGTACAACTAGTCCATAAAACATTTTTTACACTCTACTTTATCACTACATAGTATAAAACAAAGTCGCTTTCTCTGTCCCTATGTCCCTTTGTATGCTTAAATATTTGAAACTACGCAACGGATTTTGATGCGGTTTTTTTTAATAGATAGAGTGATTCAAGAGGAGGTTTATATGTATAACATTGCACCCGTGCGAAGCCGGGGCGGGTCGCTAGTATCCATATAAAAGTCTCGCGTAAAATGGTGCGTATTGTGCGTGGAGGGGATTTAAGTAGGTTCCTAAGATGCGACCTGCAAGGTGCATCAGAAGGACGAAGCGTTCGCGCAGATATGTTGGCGTTCTAGGGTTATGAAGGATGTTAAATAGCAAACACAATATCCGAGAGTTCCTGCGAAGTGAAATTGGTAGCCACTTGAGTATTTTGCGAAAGTTAGAAACATGAATACAGATGTTTTGCAAGCGCAAGACTTTACTGACCAAACCATTCTGATATACAAGGTGTAAACATAAATGTAAACATATATGTATAATCTTAACGTGAATGATGTAACCAAGATTTTGTAACAATTTTTTGATTAAAAAGAATGTCCATGGAGTTTCTTGCCCATTCTTCTCCATAGAGATCTACGCGTTGAAATGAGCAACTACAGTACTTTCTCAAGTTATAAGCCTTATGACTGTAACTTAGCTTTTTTTTTTGTTTGACATTCAAAAGTGCCTGTAATGGTCTAATTTTTTATTTATTTATTAGGTCTACCAACAATTGTTTACACTAATCTACAAACAAAAATAAAATATGCGTTTAAAATCTACACAGTGCAACAATTACTTAAAGGTAAACACCACATGAACAAAAAAAAAAGTAATTATGTTAGTTGTGAGCTACATACTAGTAAACTAAAAGTAAAGATAAAATATAGTAACAGTAGGAGGAGGGGGGGGGATAGTATATGTATTAGTAACATGTGCTAAATATGTATGTATATTAAAAGCATCATATCTTTAAAAAGTAACGTACACACAGTCCAAAAACTTTTACAGCAAGTATGATATACAGTTCAGAAAAGTACATTTTTGCCTGCTGAGAGAATCAAAGTGAAAAAGTTTGATTTTTCACTTTGATAAATGATTTGAGTTTGAGAAACGCGAACCCTTCACGAAGCCGTCAACCAAGCATTCTGTGCATCAAACTAAGTAACTTTAAACTAGTTTATTTTGGGGGTGAAAGTACACGTTTTACTGTAGACTCAATGTAACGCACTCAACACATTGTGCTGATGGATGCATTTAATAGTACGGGGGTTGTCGAAGTGTTTAAGTAAAGTTATAACAACAAAAAAACCGTATTTAATAAAAAGTTGGAACTTGACCTCCAATTCTCCGTAACTAGAAGGTTCCCAGATACAGAACAAAAAAACAGATAGCAATGGCGGAGAGAACAAGTGCCTTTCGGCTTCATTAAGGGTCTTGTTACACCCTTTATACCTATCTATTTCTGTTCATTTTTGGGTGTATTATTGGAAGACTTCTATCTTACTCACCATTCTTCACTTTCTTCCCTTACCTAGCTTAATCTTATTCTAAGTCTATATATACAAAAAAAAAAAACAATAATAAAAAAATACTTATTAGTCACTTTTTTTTTTTACCGAACTCGTAAATTACACATTTAAATTAATTTACTCGTTATACAGCGTGTAACAGAAAGGGTATAATCATATGGAATACTGTGGTACGGACCATAAAACTGAACAACTTTCTCTATGGGACCACCATCAAAATCGTAAAAAAATAATCAGCTGTCCTATACAAAATTTCAATACATACTCGACCCAAATGTATGGGACAGCTGATTATATTTTTACGATTTCGATGGTGGTCCCATAGAGAAAGTTGTTCAGTTTGATGGTCCGTACCACAGTATTCCATATGATTATACCCTTTGTGTTACACGCTGTATATTGATTTGTAACCACTTATTTATTTTATTATTATGTTTGAAACTGTTGTTCAGTCACTTACCCCCCAAAGGTTCATTGGAAGACCATCGTTTCTGTCTGGCATGCATGCTGAAATGGACCTTTTTGGCGCAGCCGTGTGGCACACAGCATATAAACTGTGTGTGTGACATCAAAGGTGATCAAAAACACAATTTTTCTGTTCATCTCAGCGTGTCGGTGATAATCTAAATTGAATAGGCCCAGAATTTGATGACGTAAACCTTCGGTTTTTTTCTACTGATGGAAATAAAGTCTTAGGATCTTTAACATTTGTGATAGAAGCAACATGATGTCTTAATAAGTTTGCGAACACAAAGCAATATTTATAAGCAACATGCTGCATTCATTCTCGGTTTTCGTATAAGAATGAAATGCTTCGTTTTGGTCGTATAAGTACACCCCTTGCATCCAAAACGAGCTTGGTATCGTTCTTATTTCGTGCCTTACCGGGAGGAGCTGAACTTTACACGACTCGGCTCCGGGGAACACGGGTTGCGCTTCGAGATATGAACAACAATTCCTTACTCGCTTGTAATGTTCAGTTATCGTGGCTTACGCAGCGCATATCCTTTTCCCTCAATTAAGAGGGCTCTTCCCGGCCCGTCTACAGTCAACGCGAGCAATGTCAAAAGCTTGTTTTATCCAGAGCCACAGCGGCGATCTTCTTTCAACTCCCCCGTCTTACCCCGTCCCGACCCCGCACATCTCGTCTCCCGCGCACCTCATACCGCCTAAAGCGATGCCATTGAACGAAAAATAGTGTTCGAAAATTTCTTAAAGTTGTTCCAGGAAATACATGTTTTTGAATTAGCCTTACAAGTGCGTGAAATAAAAAATTTGCCATTAAGAATCTCCATTACATGTGCAAGGTTTCTATTGAGATGTTTTCTTTATTTTTACAGTGTATGAGTACATTATGAACGGCCAAAGTTCAGGTAAAATTTGTGCAAAACAGCAATTTTTGGAGGCTTATACTGAATTTGTTTCTACTTCTTTTTTTTTTTGCATCTATAGAAACCTAGATATAGTGCACAAAATACTTATTAGTTCAAAAAATTCAAATATAGATGTGTAAAAAGGGCATAATCACGTACGAGCGTTTGTATGAAAAGTATGACGGGTTGGCCGCTCTTAAGTCTCACAATAAGCGGAACGAAGACCTACCAATTAAGTTTTTCTCTGATTCCCACATCAACTTGGGAATAATTCGTTAATAATCATCTTCATGCTTCGTTTTTAATTCGTCATTGATTTTTTTTTCATCTTTTTGACGTCAAATAAACTTTATTCTTTCATTCTTACTAGCAACCCTCGGGGAATTCAGAGGTGTTTTGGTTATGTGAGTTTTTATTTCAGTGGTCTACAAAAAGTCTTATTCGATATGGGAGCGAGCTTCTTGCAAAACCATACTCCATAATATAATAAAATTATAAACCAATCAACATTGGTCTGATTGCTTAGGGTGCACCTTATTGCCAAACGAAAGTCCTTTGGACCGACGTCGAACCATAATGATACGCGCCCTGTCCGATTGTTCCACAATATCTTTACTGCCTACCCCCAGTTGAAAAAGGCGTGATAGATATCATCGAGAGGAAACCGGCTTGTCCTAGAACCATGAATCCGTAGAGATGTGTCATCTACCAACCCGCACTAGGCCCGCGTGGTGGATTATATCCCACTCCCTCTCATGAGGAGGCCGTGTATCCCAGCAGTGGGAACATTACAGGCTGATCTGATTATGTGGTCGGTTGGTTGTGGGGTGGTTGTAGCAGTTTACCGAATATTTTAAAGTTAATATCCAACCGAAAAATAGACGGTAAACAGGCGTTTGTGGGCATTACTTTATACTCTGTAAAAACTATTTACGATAAAAATACAGTGTGGACGTTCATAATATTTGTACCAAGACTGATAGAAGTTAGAACGACAAAAAAGACAGAGAGAAAAAATCCCGAAGTCCGAAGACCGAAGACAAACGAACAATGCCGAAGAAATAAATGAAAAATGTGTTTTCTGTCAACAGGCCGGGCCGCGGCGCCAAAATTTCGCCTAAGCGAAGAAGACTATAGACAAGTCGGCGAACTATTCCATTGTACCAGATGCGAGAAGACTTATGACAAAATGAACACACTGAAATTCCATGTTAAGTCAAAACATTACAAGATCCCGAGATTCAAATGCTCGATCTGTATGAAAGAATTCATGACCCCAGCGCCTTTGACCGTTCACAAGCTTGAAGTTCACAATGTGGACGACAGATTCAACTGTATGGCTTGCAATAAAAATTTCAATACAAAAGTGCAATTAAGAAAACACATTAACAATTTCCACATGCTTGGCGAGAGGTATAAGTGCGAATTTTGTGAATATGAGTCCTTCAGTTTCGAAGGTATGTACAAACACAAGTTTAAGCATAAGACTGTGAAAGACTATCACTGCAAATTTTGTAGAAAATCGTTTTTGAGAAAGACTACGTTGGATTTGCATGAAAGGATACATACTGGTGATCGGAGGAAAATTTGTTTGGAATGTGGTCAAGCGTTTGTACAGAAAGCAAGTTTGAACTATCACATGACGAAGTATCATCCCGAGGTGAATTACTAGCAGGCAATTTTAAGGGCTATTAAGACCTGAAGACCCTCGCACCAGCCAGAATAATAGCACAGAAGGCAGGAGACTTGTACTCGGCAGTTGATGGCACAAGACTGCCAATACCGATGATGAATTTTAAGAAAACCCTTCCCGGTCCGTCTATCGTCAACGCGAGCATGGTAGAAAAGCTTGTTGTTTCATCCAGAGCCACAGCGGCGTCAGCATCTTCTTTCAACTCCCCCGTCTCACCCCGCCCCGACCCCGCACAACTCGTCTCCCACGCACCTCATACCGCCTAACACGAGAACATTGATCGAAGAATAGTGTTCGAAAATCTCCTAAAACTTGTTCCAGGAAATACGTGTTTTTGAATAAGCCTTACAAGTTTGTGAAATAAATATTTGTCATTTAGAATCTCCATTACATGAGAAAGGTTTCTATTGAGATGTTTTCTTAACATTTACATTTTTAGAGTACACTATGAACGGCCAAAGTTCAGGTAAAATTGGTGCAAAACAGCACATTTTTGGAGGCTTATACTGAATTTGTTTCTCCAAATTTTTGATTTTTTGCTCTCATAGAATCTTAGATATAGTGCACAAGGTACCTATCTGGTTTTGTTTTAAAAATTAAATTGTTTATTTTTAGTTAATTGCAAAAATATATAAATGTATTCAAAGGGTTTATTTATATAATATATAAAATATTTAAAAAAAAACGATTCTCCAACGTGTGTTCTTGATACAAAGGTTACTTTCATTTTTAAATTAATTCGATGATTACTACGGTATGTTATTAGAAAAAATGCATATTAATTAAAATATATCTGAAAAATACATACAAAGAAATATAGAATCTTTTGTTCTGAGAAAATGATCCTTTGTACAGTTATTTCGAATGTAAATATTATCATTTTATAAATATTGTAAGGTTACTTACTGAAAGGTGCTAAGTATATTCTAATTTATATTTCACACACTCGTTTTGCAATTATATGTTTAGATGCATAAGGCTGATGCCCGACTCGTCATTGTTCCAACTCGTCGTCGAAAAACAAAAGATCATGATTCACAAGTGTTTAATTTTTTTTTTTGTTTTCATAGTACCGATTCGTCATCGATGCTAAAGTGTCATCAAGTGTTATTATAGGGTAGGTAGGTAAGGAACATTTACACAAGTTTTGTAAACGGACCAACATTTATTATCTTCATTCCCAACGACGACACTGCCAAAATTGATCCATATACATTTCACTCCTATTGTTTTAAATCGTGTTTTTGATAAATAGTTTCACCTTACAAAGAGTACTAGGCTGGCATGAATTCAAGATGGTATTGTATTGTATAGCGGGCTGGTGTCCGCAACTCCACGTCTAAGCGCGTATTTTGCGTGCGGTTTAAGATGGTATTTTAATTTTTTAACTATCTTTTATATCTACTGGGTTAGGCCTTCTGGTACTCGTAAAGTATATTTTTTTCAGAACTGTAAAAGCACTAGGCTGTCATTAATTCAAGGTGTTATATTAACGGTTCTGGATCTTTTCAGGGTTCCGTACAAAATATGAAAAAATGGAACCCTTATAGGATCACTCGTGTGTCTGTCTGTATGTCCGTCCGTCTGTCACTGCCAATTTACTCAAATATTTACGCTTACTGGACCAACGAAAAGCTTTTTATTTATATTGAATGTTTCTTACTAACTGTACTTTTTGACACGCAAATTTATACTGATGGCGAATCTAAATTAAACAAAAATTCATTTGTTTTCTTATGATGGCGAATCGGGAATTCTCGTATGGGAAAAAATTTGGTGACCAATCGGAACAGTGACGAGTCGGGCATAAGCCATGCATAATACATAAAAATCAGGAATAGTTTTAGATGATACTTATTAGTAGAGACCGGATTACATGCAACTTAAAAATGTCAAAATATGCAGGCAAATATGCATATAAATGCTCAAAAATGCAACGAAAGAGGCAAACTATGCAATAATGTTTTTTTTACTACATTTTCCACAAAATATCACCATTTTGTTATATTTCATTATGAGTGCATCACTAGTTTTAAATATTTGATATTTTAAAAGTTGAATATAATATTATCTAAATGTAACGACTTTTTTTGTTTTATTTTCGTCCCTTTATAATACAATACTCGACGCATTCCTCATTATACACGGTGTAGTGGTCATATCTTTGAGGGTTTTTTTTTAAGGGTGTTTAGTACATATCATCAAACTAAACAACGTTACTATTTTTAAGTTGCTAGTAACTACCACAGATGTACAAGGTGTAAGCGGGCCCTTACGAAGCCGTCAACCAAGCATTCTGTACATCAAACTAATTTAGTACATATCATTAAACTAAACAACGTTACTATTTTTAAGTTGCTAGTAACTACCACAGATGTACAAGGTGTAAGCGGGCCCTTACGAAGCCGTCAACCAAGCATTCTGTACATCAAACTAATTTAGTACATATCATTAAACTAAACAACGTTACTATTTTTAAGTTGCTAGTAACTACCACAGATGTACAAGGTGTAAGCGGGCCCTTACGAAGCCGTCAACCAAGCATTCTGTACATCAAACTAAGTAACTCTACGCAAAAATTATTGCTGCGAAGCGACTTTTTTTATGGAGTGGAAGATCACGTTTTGCGGTAAAACGCAATGTAGCACACTTAAAAAATTGTGCTGATGGATGCTTTGAATAGGGAATAGTGAACGGGGCATGGAGATAAACAAAGTATTAAAAAAAAACTTGTGAAAAATTTGGAACTTTGACCTTCAGTATCTCCGTAACTAGAAGGTTCCCAGGTATGATCCAGTACAATAACATGATCGCAATGAAAGGGAGAATCCCCCCTTCCCCCGTTTTGGCTTCATTAAGGGTTTAAACCCTATAGATATACCCAGATAACGCAAGAGTACCTAATTGCGTGCCCGGCTTTAGGGTGGTAGCCCGCGAAATTCAAATTTTCTTACGTTTTTGCAATTTGCTGGCCAGTGTCAGACTGTATCTTGACCAAAATATGATTCGCGACCGCAACAAATATGACTACAGTTATTAAAATAACTGTCATTAAAATTACATTCAATTAGTATTTCAGTCACTCATGGCTAAATAATAACAGCGGCATGGGTTGGTCTACAAGGTTAAGCTGTACTTGCTAAGGTTGATCCGTGGATGGATGACCGTCCCTCAGTTGGTCCCAGATGTCAATTGTAGATCTTTGACAGTCGTTGCTGATAGTCAGTGGCCCGAAAGTCTGACAACCAGTTCTACCAAAGGGTATCACCCAGTAATAACTAGATTCTAGAGGTCAGACAGGCAGTCGCGCCATGTAAAATACTGGTATTCTGCTGCATCCGGTTAGACTGGAAGCCGACCCGAATATAGTTGGGAAATGGCTAGGCAGATGATAAGTCAGTATATAATGCCACGGTAACGGTACGGCTAATAATCAAAATATAAGGAGCAGTACTAGGCCTTAAAAATTTGATTTAATAGTCTTACCATAGTTACGAAAGAAGAAAAAGAAATATTTCCACTACCGAATCGAGAGTCAACGTGTGTTTTCTGTCTGCAGAACGAGCGCCGCTATTCCCACTGAAAGATGGCGAAGATTATAAAAAAGAGGGCGACAAATACCACTGCACGAGATGTGACAAGATTTACTGCAATAAAAAATCGCTGACGAATCACGTGAAGAAATTACATTTCAAAATTAAGAAATTTGAATGCTCAATATGTATTGATGCATTTAATACGGAGGCCCTACTAACCGTTCACAAGCTAGAAGTTCACAATGTGGATCAAAGAGTGTCATGTGGCATATGCAATAAATTCTTCAACGCAAAGTGTTATTTAACGATACATATCAGAAATTACCACTTGCAAGGGGAAATTGGAGAAAGATACAAGTGCGAATTTTGTGACTTTGTCACATTAAAAAAGAAAAATTTGAGCAAGCATAAGTTTACACATAAGACAGTGAAGGATTTAAATTGTAAATACTGTCAGAAATCGTTTAAAAGGAGGACTACTTTGAATTTTCATGAAAGGATACATACTGGGGATAGGAGGAAAGTCTGCTCGGAATGTGGGCAAGCATTTGTGCAGAAAGCAAGTTTGAATTTTCACATGACCAAGTATCATCCTAATGTCAACTTTTAGCAAGCAAAGGAGAATTGGCAATTCGTTCAGTTTTGTAACGAGTTGTTTGATTTTTTTGTAATCTTATTTTTAATTACAATAGGTTGGTATAGTAGGTTGGTATGTAGTACATCTGTTTACGGGTTTCTTCCGAATGAAAAAATAATCACTTAGAACAAAATGCCACGGTAAAGGCTAATGATCAGAATGTAAGGAGCAATACTAAGCCTTAAAAATTTGATTTAATAGTCTTACCATAGTTACGAAAGAAGAAAAAGAAATATTTCCACTACCGAATCTGAGAGTCAACGTGTGTTTTCTGTCTACAGAACGAGCGCCGCCATTTCTACTGAAAGATGGCGAAGATTATAAAAAAGATGGCGGCAAATACCACTGCATGAGATGTGGCAAGATTTACTGCAATAAAAAATCGCTGACGAATCACGTGAAGAAATTACATTTCAAAATTAAGAAATTTGAATGCTCAATATGTATTGATGCATTTAATACGGAGGCCCTACTAACCGTTCACAAGCTAGAAGTTCACAATGTGGATCAAAGAGTGTCATGTGGCATATGCAAAAAATTCTTCAACATAAAGCGTTATTTAACGATACATATCAGAAATTTCCACATGCAAGGGGAAGTCGGACCTAGATATAAGTGCGAATTTTGTGACTTTGTCACATTAAAAAAGAAAAATTTGAGCAGGCATATGTTTACACATAAGACAGTGAAGGATTTCAATTGTAAATATTGTAAGAAATCGTTTAAGAGGAGGACTACTTTGAATTTTCATGAAAGGATACATACTGGGGATAGGAGGAAAGTCTGCTCGGAATGCGGGCAAGCATTTGTGCAGAAAGCAAGTTTGAATTATCACATGACCAAGTATCATCCTAATGTCAACTTTTAGCAAGCAAAGGAGAACGGGCAATTTGTTCACAGTTTTGTAACGAGTTGTTTGATTTTTTTTTTAAACCTTCTTTTTAATTATAATAGTAAGTTGGTATGTAGGACTTGTGATTACGGGTAAAACAGAACAAAATGCCACAGCAAAGGCTAATGATCAAAATGTAAGGAGCAATACTAGGCCCTAAAAAATTGATTTAATAGTCGTACCCTAGTTACGAAAGAAGAAAAAGAATATTTCCACTACCGAATCTGAGAGTCAACGTGTGTTTTCTGTCTGCAGAACGAGCGCCGCCATTTCCACTGAAAGATGGCGAAGACTATAAAAAAGATGGTGACAAATACCACTGCATGAGATGTGGCAAGATTTACAGACTAAAAGAAACAATCACGAGGCACGTGAAGAAATTACATTTCAACATTAAGAAATTTGAATGCTCAATATGTATTGATGCATTTCATACCGAGGCCCTACTAACCATTCACAAGCTAGAAGTTCATAATGTGGATCAAAGAGTGTCATGTGGCATATGCAATAAATTCTTCAACGCAAAGTGTTATTTAACGATACATATCAGAAATTACCACTTGCAAGGGGAAATCGGACAAAGATATAAGTGCGAATTTTGTGACTTTGTCACATTAAAAAAGAGAAATTTGAGCAAGCATATGGTTATACATAAGATAGTGAAAGATTTCAATTGTAAATATTGTAAGAAATCGTTTAAGAGGAGGAATACTTTGAATTGTCATGAAATGATACATACTGGGGATAAGAGGAAAGTCTGCTTGGAATGTGGGCAAGCGTTTGTGCAGAAAGCAAGTTTGAATTATCACATGACCAAGTATCATCCTAATGTCAACTTTTAGCAAGCAAAGGAGAATGGGCAATTTATTCACAGTTGTTGTTGTAACGAGTTGTTTGATTTTTTTGTAATCTTCTTTTTAATTATAATAGTAGGTTGGTATGTAGGACATGTGTTTACAGGTATGCTCCAAATAAAAAAAAACTATACATACATCACTTAAATCAGAACAAAATGCCACGGTAAAGGCTAATGATTAAAATGTAGGGAGCAATACTAGGCCCTAAAAATTAGATTCAATAGTCGTACCATAGTAACGAAAGAAGAAAAAGAATATTTCCACTACCGAATCTGAGAGTCAACGTGTGTTTTCTGTCTGCAGAACGAGCGCCGCCATTTCCACTGAAAGATGGCGAAGATTATAAAAAAGAAGGCGACAAATACCACTGCATGAGATGTGGCAAGATTTACCGACAAAAAGAAACAATGGCGAAGCACGTGAAGAAATTACATTTCAACATTAAGACATTTGAATGCTCAATATGTATTGATGCATTTAATACGGAGGCCCTACTAACCCTTCACAAGCTAGAAGTTCACAATGTGGATCAAAGAGTGTCATGTGACATATGTAATAAATTCTTCAACGGAAAGCGTTACCTAACGTTACATATCAGAAATTACCACTTGCAAGGGGAAATCGGAAAAAGATATAAGTGCGAATTTTGTGACTTTGTCTCATTAAAAAAGAAATATTTGACCAAGCATATGGTTACACATAAGACAGTGAAAGATTTCAATTGTAAATATTGTAAGAAATCGTTTAAGAGGAGGAATACTTTGAATTTTCATGAAAGGATACATACTGGGGATAGGAGGAAAGTCTGCTCGGAATGCGGGCAAGCGTTTGTGCAGAAAGCAAGTTTGAATTATCACATGACCAAGTATCATCCTAATGTCAACTTTTAGCAAGCAAAGGAGAATGGGCAATTTGTTCACAGTTGTTGTTGTAACGAGTTGTTTGTTTTTTTTTTTGTAATCTTTTTTTTTAATTAAAATAAATTGGTAGGTTGTTATGTAGTACATGTGTTTACGGGTTTCCTCCAAATGAAAAAATAATCACTTAAATCAGAACAAAATGCCACGGTAAAGGGTAATGATCAAAATGTAAGGAGCAATACTAGGCCCTAAAAATTTGATTTAATAGTCGTACCATAGTTACGAAAGAAGAAAAAGAATATTTCCACTGCCGAATCTGAGAGTCAACGTGTGTTTTCTGTCTACAGAACGAGCGCCGCCATTTCTACTGAAAGATGGCGAAGATTATAAAAAAGAAGGCGACAAATACCACTGCATGAGATGTGGCAAGATTTACAGACAAAAAGAAACAATGACGAATCACGTGAAGAAATTACATTACAAAATTAAGAAATTTAAATGCCCACTATGTGTTGATGCGTTTAATTCGGAAACACTTCTAACCGTTCACAAGCTAGAAGTTCACAATGTGGATCAAAGAGTGTCATGTGGCATATGCAATAAATCCTTCAACATAAAGCGTTATTTAACGATACATATCAGAAATTTCCACATGCAAGGGGAAGTCGGACAAAGATATAAGTGCGAATTTTGTGATTTTGTCGCCTTGAAAAAGTCAAATTTGAACAAGCATAAGTTTATACATAAGACAGTGAAGGATTTGAATTGTAAATATTGTAAGAAATCGTTTAAGAGGAGGGCTACTTTGAATTTTCATGAAAGGATACATACTGGGGATAGGAGGAAAGTCTGCTTGGAATGTGGGCAAGCGTTTGTGCAGAAAGCAAGTTTGAATTATCACATGACCAAGTATCATCCTAATGTCAACTTTTAGCAAGCTAAGGAGAATGGGCAATTTGTTCAGTTTTGTAACGAGTTGTTTGAATTTTTTGTGATTTTTGATTATAAAAGTAGGTTGGTATGTAGTACATGTGTTTACGGGTTTTATTTTAAAAACTAGCTTTTGTCCACGACCTTCGTTCGCGTGAAATGATTACAAAAAATATTAATTCCCTTTTTGATTCGAATGTTACCAATTTCAAGGGTTTTAAATTTTTTCCATGGATCCCTAAATATTATTCTAAAATAAAACCTTTAGTTACTCCTTATAACATCAGCTATCTGCCAGTAAAATCCCGTTAAAATCGGTCCAACCGTTTCAGAGATTAACCAGAACAAACAGACAGACAAAAACTTACTATACTTTCATATATCCATTCAGTAAAAATCTGTTATTTTGGTTATACAAACAGACACTACAATTTTATTTATTTGTATGTATAGATGTATAGATATACTTGCGCTCTGGTATTTCAGAAGTAGACCAGAAGAAAAAGCTGCTCATGTTTGTCAGTACTTTTACCTTCAGGATATCATTGAAGAATAGTAGCCAAGTTGCCAGATCAGTTTACTGAAATTTCTCCTCTGGGCTTAGTTAATCAGGTTTTGAATAAGTTACGTTAAAATAAATGCTGCTTAATTCATGTAATGTGAATTTGATTTAATTGTTCTTTTAATTTGAATAAATTATTATATTAGTGAATTTTGTGTTTTTTTTTAATCATGTTGTCAATCCAATCAATCAGTTTATTTGTGAAACATAGGTGTTTACATAAATAAGGGGTGCGCTATGTTTTGTCATAATTAAGACATACAAATTTATAAGTGACCCACTGACACCTGTCATTACATAACATTGTGTGCATGCATGTAAGTTTCTAAACATAACACAACGCATTTCCTGTTGCTTACACACAATATTGGAATTTCTTTAAGAAAAGCTCGTAGATAACTTGAAACATAAATAATATTGATTAATTTAGAATTTTTGTTTGCGGAGCCGAAACAAAATTTTCTAGCCAACCATATACCTTAAAAATTTTGAATATAATAAAAGAAATGCTATAGACGCAAAACAAAAATGTGATGAATTGGTCTTAAACTATAAGCAGGCGCGTACATCTGTTATCCTCGAACGTTTTGACAGATGTGTACCTAATAGTAACCACATTTCATCAGTTATGTTGAATTGGCGTGAAATACGGGGCAAGCCTATTGCTATTAAGGACGCGTTTGCAAATCTGACTTAAACTTTAAAAAATAAGCAGTTTTTCGATTCATTTTGCGGCAAACTGAAAGTAAACCAAATGTAACTAATAATTACCACTTATAGATTACTCCTTCATCTTCAAATGTAGGCATTTTATTCGAAAATTTTGGTGTAATATTATTTTAAAAAATAATTTCCGGTGCCTTCCGCACAAAATTAACCATATCGTGTTGAGTTCTGGATCAGTTTTCTTCTATTTAATAACATAAAGAACAGTGGGCAAAATGTCCCTACCCTTGTATCACTCCCATCTGTGTCAAATTAAAGTACTTGAAAAGTGTATCATATTGAATGACAGCAAACCTATCAAACATGGGGAAAAAGTTATTGAAACTTAGAAATCAAAATACAAACGGTACATAATGTTAGGTATATCTCGTCAATATAATTTAATTAAATCCAGAAAAGTATGAATTTCGCTTTTCAGAACAAAACAACTGCTGCTGGTTTGCTGTCGTACAATGAAATGATACACTTTTCAAGTAGGTACTTTAATTTGATATAAAGATGGGAGTGCTACAATGGTAGGGACGGGGTTTATATAAAAACGCCCATTGTTCTTTATTTATTTAAAAATATTTTAAACACACACTTACATTACATTTTGATAAAGTAATTATCAAAATGTTACAATTTAACTCATAAAAAAATAAAATCGCGTCTACATTTTTAACAAATTATGCATAATTGCGTGAATCTTAAGCGCTTAAGCGCTTGGGTTATTTTGCTTGTCTCTCTCTTGATTTATTGCACAAAAAAAATGTGATAAAATATTACTCTGAGCTCGCCCGCGCCGTCGTGAGTCGTAAGTAGGAACTTGTGTTGAAAAAGACCGCTGTACGAATACAAAATATTTGACATTCCGAACTTGATACTTTGCGTGTTTTGTACGGACTACGGACAACCAAGCTAAATGTTTATTCAAAGTTTCTTATATTTTTGATTGAAGTAAAAAGGGACTATAAATTCACATTTCGTTTCGGACTTGATGGAGTGACCTGAAGGTGTGTGCTAGTCGAACGAATAAACGAGTAGCACTAGAGTGTGCCGAGTTTAGGTTTGTTTTGTTAGTTACGTTGAGATCTGACCTCCAGATTTGAGTGACCTGAAGGCGTACTTCAAAGACTGCTACTGGAACTAATAAACGAGTAGCACTAGAGTGTGCCGAGTTTAGGTTTGTTTTGTTAGTTACGTTGAGATCTGACCTCCAGACTTGAGTGACCTGAAGGTGTACTTCAAAGATTGCTACTGGAACTAATAAACGAGTAGCACTAGAGTGTGCCGAGTTTAGGTTTGTTTTGTTAGTTACGTTGAGATCTGACCTCCAGGCTTGAGTGACCTGAAGGTGTACTTCAAAGACTGCTACTGGAACTAATAAACGAGTAGCGCTATGTGTGCCATGTTTTTTTTTTTTTGTTTTTCGGATGGGAAATCATCAAATAACCCCTCCCGCTCTGGGCTGAGCAGGAGGGAGTATCAGACTTTTACTGACTAAAACCCATCCATGTTCCTTCCTGTGCCCTTTGTGTTACAGGGCCGCGGTATCTCTTTCGAACTGTCCCGCAACCCTGGCAGGGGTGTGCCATGGTTCGATTCTCACATGGAACAAATATTTGGTTGGCTTTTAAAGGGTGTAACAAGACCGTTAACGAAGCCGACAGGCACTTGTTCATTGCGATCATTTTTCTGTTCTAGACCATAATTGGGTACCTTCTAGTTACGGAGATATTGAGGGTCAAAGTTTCAACTTTTGCACAAGTTCTTAACGTAAGATTTTTACTGTAAACACCTTTACGACCCCCGTACTATTCAATCCATCCAATACCACATTTTTTTGATTGCTTTACATTGAGTCCTACCGTAAAACGTGATTTTTCACCCCAAAAAAAAAGTCGTTTCCCAGAAATAATTTTTGCGTAAAGTGTGTACACTTTGCTTTTGAATGCTTGGTTGAAGGCTTCGTTAAGGGTCTTGTTACACTCTGTAGATAGTTGTTGAGATGAGAATGCTAAGGCGGATGTGTGGTGTTACGCGAATGGATAAAATAAGAAATGAGTCCATAAGAGGAAAGTCTGAAAGTGGCGCCGGTGACTGAAAAGTTGTATGGTAATCGATTATCGGGGTATGGGCACGTGATGCGGAGGAATGAGGAGAATGTCGTGAGGAAAGTTTTGAGTATGAATGTGGATGGGTATAAGAGTAGACGAAGACCAAAGAAACGATGGATGGACTGTGTGAAGGATGATATGGCACGAAAGGAGGTGTCTGATGAGATGACGACCCCAGAAAAATTGGGATAAGGGCAAAAATTATGATTTTGCACACACCAGACAACACTCGTTACGTTTACACTTAGCGTTTATTCATTAATTAAAGCACGGGATTTTATACACACACATTACATTAATTAGACACACACATTACATTAACAGAAACAAGGTTACATTTGGCGGAAACGCCGGTACGATCAGTATGCCAGCTCGCAGTTATAGCTTTTACACGACTCATCGAGTTGTCGTCGGCGGGTGCAACGCTGACCGTTAGTCCCACAAAGCGCGGGCGACGCGACGCACGGTGCCCTTCCGAGAAATTACAGAAATGACAGAAATAGTCAATTGCCTACAATGATGATGAGTTTAAATGTTTGTAAACGCAACCACGATACAGGACTAATTCCTAGTGTAAGGCAAAGAAAATAAAGAATACTACACCCACATTTAACCAGTTACGTTTCAAGTCCCATTTCAATATGGGGCGAGCGTATAGCCACAAGCGCTACTGAGAAATTCACTGGGTTTTTCCATTAGTAATTTCCCAGTGGCAGCCCGGAGTTTGGAATTTGGCCCTATGATCCTCTGTGCCTCGGAGATCACATCAAGCCTTTAATACTGCGCCTAGTGTATGTCAGTCTCTTCACGAGGAGAAAAATACAGATTGTTATTTCACTATTTCAAGTAACTTAATTTCATCATTTTCATTAAACAATCATTTGAAATTAAAAACGATTTTACCTATTTGTTGTAAACAGTTTTGATGACTAATTGAAAGAGATATGAGGCTCGGTTGTACATATCTCTCTCGGCATGTTTTTCTGGTATGAGTTGCTCAGTCCAGTTTGTATATGGCCATGGACGAAACAGTAGAAGAGTATTATAATCCAACTATAACGAAACAGTAAAAAAGGTCTATTGAGAATATTGCCGAAGAAATTAAAAAAAAAATAAAGTTTGTTTTTTATCTGCAGACCGGAGCGCGCGGCCGAGATTTTTAAAAGACGTTGACTCCAAAAAAGTCGGCGACTTATACCATTGCGTGAGATGTGACAAGAAATACTCCAAATTAGAGTCCCTAAGGCGCCATGTTAGGGCGAAACACAATCGCAAGGAACACAAATGCTGCTATTGTTTTGATGAATTCAGGACACATAATTTGTTAAACATTCACAAGCTTGAAGTGCACAATGAAGACCACAGAGTCACTTGCAGTTTGTGCGATGGAATATTCAACACAAACAAGGAGTTAAACATACACATGAAGAAATTCCATCTTCTCGGTGAAGTCGGACGGAGGTACAAGTGCGAATTATGTGATTTTGTCACTATGAAAAGCGAAACTTTATACAAACATAAGTTCAACCATAAGACGGAGAGGGATCAGCATTGCCGTTTTTGTAGCAAGTCGTTTAAGAGGAGGGCGACGTTGCAATTGCATGAGAGAATTCATACTGGCGATCGGAGGAAAGTTTGCACTGAATGTGGCGAGGCGTTTGTGCAAAAAGCGAGTTTGAATTATCACATAAAGAAATATCATCCTGGGGTGAAGATTTAGCAGACAAAGGAGAATGGGCCATTTGTTCACAAGTTGTGAATTTTTGTGACTTTCTTTCATTCATTTTTTATGATCATTTTAGAAGTAGGCAGGTGTATAAGTGTTTACGGGTTCTACTTTTAAAATAAACTTGCCCTCGAGTATTTTAGATGTTGTCCAATAATAAATGTTGTTCTTAAGATTGTCAGTACCTTACCCTCGGTGGTAAGGGTCTTGTGACACCCTTTATGTATAAGACACAATAGACATACTAATTTAAGAATATTAGCCCTTTTGCCTAAATGGTTATCTAGAAATTATCCGTAGACGTAGTATCCGAGACTTAGTTAATCAGGCTTTTAGTTCGTTTTAACAAATTAATTAATTGTGAATGCAACACTGGTTTTTATTATTTTTCTTATAATATAAATAAATCTTAAAATGAGAAAATATAGTGTTTTTTTTTATCCTTTAACAGTAACATTTACCACAACAAATTATCACTAGTTATCCCCAAAGATAAGGCAGAGCTATACAGCGTGTAACAGAAAGGGTATAATCATAAGGAATACTGTGGTACGGACCATCAAACTGAACAACTTTCTCTGTGGGACCACCATCGAAATCGTAAAAAAATAATCAGCTGTCCTATACAAAATTTCAATACCTACTCGACCCAAATGTATGGGACAGCTGATTATTTTTTTTACGATTTCGATGGTGGTCCCATAGAGAAAGTTGTTCAGTTTGATGGTCCGTACCACAGTATTCCTTATGATTATACCCTTTCTGTTACACGTTGTATAAACCTAATAGTTTGACAGGCACTGTTGCCGCAGTGGCTGAGCGATCGGCTGCTGCGTTGCATATTACTGGTTCGATTCTACACGGAACAAATATTTTGTTTGGCCTATAGATAGTTGTTCGGGCTCTAGCTGTTTGTGCATGTGAGTCTAAATGTTTGTAAGTGCAACCACGATACAGGAGAAATTCCTAGTGTAGGGCAAAGGTAATAAAAAACAAAATATAGTACACCCACATTTTACCATTTACGTTTCAAGCCCTATGTAATTGGGGGCGAGCTTATAGCCACAAGCACTACTGAGAAATTCCTGAATTCAACCTAAGATCTCATTCGACTTCCCTGAACGTGTCAGATGTTACTGGGTTTTTCCATTAGCAAATTCCCAGTGGTAGCCAGGAGTTTGTTATTTGGCCCTATGATCCTCTGTGCCTTGGAGGTCTCATCAAGCCTTTAATACTGGGCTTGATGTCTGTCCCATCGTGTCTGATTGCCGTCTCATCGGGATATACTACAGCCAGTTTTTCCTTATGAACAGACTTCACGAGTACACTCTAATATACAGGATTATACACCTGCATCCTTCAAGGAGGTGAGTCTATTCCTCATAAATAGCTTCATAAATGTATCGAAACAGTCGGTCTACTGTTGTATAGGATTTTTTTTTTTCGCGAATCCGTTAGAAGTTTCTTTGCGTGCTTTTTATTTCCCTCATTTTAATATAAAATCAAAATCAAAGCATTTATTTCAAGTAGGCCAGTTACAGGCACTTTTGAACTGTCGAAACAAAGATAACGATTAAATGTAGCTACAGTCCCAGTCACAAGGCATAAAAACTGTGAAAGTACTGTAGTTGCCCATTCCCCAGCGTAGATCTGTATGGAGAAGAACGGGCAAGAAACTCCATGGAGACTCTTTTAAATCAGCATATTGTTACAAAACCTCAAAACCTTGGTTACATCATTCATATTGAGATGGTACATTATGTGAGAACGATGTAGCAAGATGTGCACGTTAAAAGTGTCCATAGTAAAAACAAAAAAGACAATTAAAAAAATAAAATAAAATAAATGTTTGTGTTGCCCCATTCATAGAATAGAATTCATGGGTAATTCATGGGTATAGCCCAATTTAAAAAATCAACATTAGTTAGAACATGCAGGGTGAATGTAAAGCATTCAGTATTGATTAGAGCAGTGTTTTTCAACCTTTTGCATGCCCCTTAGTAAGATAAAATATTTCGCGAACCCAACCCTTGGTTTTTTTTTCTTGTATTTTATTATGTTACAAATATTCAACCCATACAACAGTTTATATAGCATTTGCATAACTAGGATTCGGAGGATTAATTAATTAACACATTTTTTTTTTTAAATTGGAAAACGATTTAATTCTTAATGAAGCAAATGGATGCATGGATCCACAATGAGAGAAATTAGTTAATGGAAAAAAGCGCAATCTTCGCATTAAGATGGACGAGTACTCAAAGGTTTTTATATTTGTTAATTTCGGTCTTGGGTTCATGCAAGACCGTTAAGTAGTATTTTTACCCGGTAGATGATCCCGTGGGAATAGTTACCGAACTTCACGCGGGCGTAGCCGCTTGCACAAGCTAGTTTTTTTTTTTTTTTAAATAAATCTATCTTTTTTAACTTTATTGTTTCTTTTTATGAGGTAATTTTCGCGATCTCTTGCGACCGTAGAGAGGCTTCGCGACCCCCTTTTTTTTCGGATGGGAAATCATCAAATAACCCCTCCCGCTCTGGGCTGAGCAGGAGGGAGTGTCAGACTTTTACTGACTAAAACCCATCCATGTTCCTTCCTTTGCCCTTTGTGTTCCAGGGCCGCGGTATCTCTTTCGAACAGTCCCGCAACCCTGACAGGCATTGGTCCTTACGGACCCCTTCCTGTTTGCTGACTCTCTTTGACACGCGCGTGGAACACGAACGCGCCGTCGACACGGCCTATCGTCATAAGACGGACAGACGGCGAGCTAGCCCATAGCTCACCGGCCACAGGCCCGCGTCTACGGTGGCCGGGGGCCACCACGTGGCCCCCGACGCCCGGTGCGTCTCCCGCGGCGGCTGAGACGTGAGGCTCTCTCCCTCTCACGTCCCGCCACCTCCTTCGCTAGCATGACGGCTTCGGAGAAGGAGGTGACGGCGTCCCATTCCCTCTCGCTCTGGACCATGGATTGAACCAGGGCCGGACGCGAGAGGTCGCCGCCGCCTATTGCCGCTACGAGGACACGGCGGTGCTCCGCCCAAGCGGAGTAGACCTGCACAGTGTGCTCCACTGTGTCCTCCGGTCGATCCTCGCATTGGTGACACCCGGGCGTTTCCTCCCGCCCGATTAGGTGCAGGAACTTCCCGAAACAATTCGCGACCCCCTGGGAGGTTGAAAAACACTGGATTAGAGATACGCAACATAAAATAAATGTTTCGCCATTGATACATTTTTTGTAAATATTTAATTTATTATAGCGAATTTGAAAAGATCTAGTCTAGAAATGAAGTATTAATATTAGGTCTAATTAATTTGAAATAAGGGCATTATTTCAAATTAATTAGACCTAATATTAATACTAAAAAAAAAAAAAAAGAATAGGTACTTATTTAAAACAATTTGAACTGTTTGTCTTAAAAAATTAAAAAAAAAACTGTTTTTTTTTCCAACCCAGTCACTCACCTCCTTGAAGGAGCCATGTTACTGAATCACCACCCTGTATTCAGAGTGTCTAATCGTGGAGGCTGTATAGCAGAAAAAATTGACCAATTATAAGTCGGTTACGCACATGAAATGAACTCTACACATTTCATATTTCTTATATCGAGCAAAAACGCCGAAAAAAATATCATTGTTATTATAGCGTTTACCGTAATACACACTGAGAAAATTTCAAGAGTCTATGTGATATGGTTCAAAAGATACAGCCTTCTAACGAAACCCTAAAGTTAATTAAATCGTCTCATGACTGAGGAAACCATGATCATCATCGTCTGCCTTGCCTTTTCCCAACTATGTTAGAGTCGGCTTCTAGTCTAACTGGATGCAGCTGAATACCAGTATTTTACATGGAGCGACTGCCTATCTGACCTCCACAACCCAGTTAGTACTGGGTAATACGACACCCTTTATTTTGTACCCTTCCACAATGTTTTGTTAATGTTTCTTATTTAACCCAAAGGTGACTGATAGAGAATGCCTTGTGGCATTAACTCCGCCTATGTACCACTATTGTACATGAAGTTTGAATAAATAATAATACCCCTTGGTAAGACTGGTTGTCATACTTTCGGGCCACTAACTAAATCTAACGACTGTCAAAGATCTACAAATAAGAAGCTAGGTCCAACAGCTTAACGTGCTTTCCGAGGCACGGAGGAAACTCGGTATGTAATGGGTGGTCACCCATCCACGGACCAACCTAGACAAGCGCGGCTTAACCTAAAGATCGACCCGTGCGGCTGTTAATATTTAGCGATGAGCTCCACACGAAACCATGGACTTAATATTCAAACGGGACTGAGTAGATACTCCAAAATTCGTATCACACAAAAATGAACCCTAAATCGTCTCACTATAGGTTTACTTTTGTTAAGCTAACAGAAAGGAGGTGAGAGAGATAACCAGAACGGAGCCCTTGGTCCCTTTCACTCAACATATAAAAATGTTAAATAAGGTAGAAAATATTACACCGACTACTAGTAAAATAAGTTACGTGTATTTTATGATATATTTTTCACTATTTTCTCTTATAGGTTTACAATTAGTACTTAGCACTAGTTAATTTATAATGTAACGTAACGATAGCATCGCGCCTATAATTCCTGAAGGGTTTGGCAGAGGTGTACCTATTAGTACCCCCACATTTCGCCACTTATGTTTAAGTCCCATAATAGGGGACGAGCCTTTTGCCATCAACCGGGCACAAATGCGAACAATTAGTCGTGGGTTCGAACCCAGGCAGGCGCATTACTTTGTGTAATTTATTTCATCACCACTGCTCTCAAAACGGTGAAGGAAAACATCGTGAGGAAACCGGCATGTCCTAGAAACAAAAATTCGAAGACATGTGACATCTACCAACACGCACTGGGCCTGCGTGGTGGATTATAGCCCATTCCCTCTCATAGAGAGGAGGCCGAGTGTCCCAGCAGTGGGAACATTAACATTGTGGGCTGATTATGATGGGCACAAATGCAGACTTCGTAGTTGCTACTGAGAAATCCCTGATAGAGAGACCCAGTAACACTTTGCCCGGCCCGGGAATCGAACCCAGAACCTCATGTTCAACAGTCGCACTGGCAACCAAAAGACCAACGAAGCAGACAGTATCATTATAATTTATATTAAGGTGGAAGCGCACGGGTAGCCCGCGAATTTTAAATTTTCTTAAGTTTATTGCCATTTGCAGGTCAGTGTCAGGTTGTATGTTGATGAAAATATGAATGGCGCCAGTAACATGTATGGAGTTACAGAATTATAATCATTCAAATCATCAATACAACCCTCCAAGTTCTTAGAATCAATAAAATAGTGATATAACAATCTCAGAAAAAAAAACCCATTATAGTCAATGTATACATACATTGACTATAATGGGTTTTTTTTTCTGAGATTGTTATATCACTATTTTAAGTAACTTCACAAACAACATCATTTTGTAATACAAAAAAACATTTTTCACTTAGTGTTGACCGGACACAAATCTTGTGTCAAACGATTTTACCCATTTATTATAAAAATTTGGTCACCCTATTAGAAAGAGATACGAGCCTCGGTTATACATATCTCTCTCGGCACGTTTTTCTGGTATGAGTGCTCAGTCCAGTTTGTATAATATGGCCATGAACGAAACAGAAGAAGGGTCCGAAAGTCCAACTATGACGAAACAGTAAAAAGAGTCTATTGAGAATATTGCCGAAGCAATTAACGAAATTCAAGTTTGTTTTCTATCTGCAGGCAGGCGGTCAACATATTTAAAAGACGTCGACTACATAAAAGTCGGCGACATATACCATTGCGCAAAATGTGACATGAAATACTCCAAAGAAGTCTCCATACAGTGTCATGTTAAGAAGAAGCACAGTCGCAAGGAATACAAATGCTGCTATTGTATTGATGGATTCAGGACATATGGTCTGTTACTCACTCATGAGCTTGAAGTGCACAATGTTGACCGCAGAGTCACCTGCAGTTTGTGCGATCAAAAATTAACCACAGAAAAGCAGTTAAAGCGGCACATGGACAACTTCCATCTCCTCGGTGAAATGGGACGGAGGTACAAGTGCGAATTGTGTGATTTTGTGACCATAAGAAGCGGAAAAATGAGCAGGCATAAATTCAACCATAAGACGGAGAGGGATCAGCATTGCCGTTTTTGTAGCAAGTCGTTTAAGAGGAGGGCGACGTTGCAATTGCATGAGAGAATTCATACTGGCGATCGGAGGAAAGTTTGCACTGAATGTGGAAAGGCGTTTGTGCAAAAAGCGAGTTTGAATTATCACATGACGAAATATCATCCTGGGGTCAACTTTTAAAACAATGAATAGGAATATAACTCAAGTGTAAGTCGCCGTTAATGAAATACTAGTTTCTGCTCGCGTCTTCATCTGCGTCGAAGAAACATATTCTATGGCACTTAGCAATAGTGTAGCTTTCTAACCACGAAAGTAATTTTGCAATCGGATGAGTAGTTTCGGAGATTATAACCTATATCTAACCTTACGAACTTTACCTCTTTATAATAAACTAGCATCTCGCCCGCGACTTCGTCCTCGAAAAAATGTGATAGCTCACTATACATGATATAAATTATATTTATATCATTTATGCTGAGCTATCACATTTTTTTATATAAAACCCACGAATAATGTAGCTTTCTGCCAGTGAAAGAATTTTTAGAATTCGATCATGTGTTCCGGAGATTAAAGGATCATGCCAGGATTTGAATGAACTCTGGTCCCACCTTCCAATAGCTATGTGTAATACATTATTGGATACGTCTTTTCAAGCTGCACAAAAGTTACTATGGCGCCGAGTTTCAAATCTAAGTGCGTTCAGAGTTATGCAGTATTAAACAAGTCAGTTTAACAATATTCAAATGTAATGTTTTTTCCCTAATATAATGCACTTTTTGAATTAACAATACATTGACTACGTAACTACCGCGATTATCAGAGACGTAGGGATTTTTTTTTAAAATAAAACTCAATTTTATGGTATTGTATGTTGTATTTATTTATTAAATAAGGTATTGATTCAAGGGAAAATCAAACATTTTTATACTATCCTACTCTCTAATCTCATTTAAAAATAAGGCTGGTCCTACAAATCCCTCATGCCTGGCATACCCCTTAGGGTAGGGTATTGTGTCAGTCGTTTGGTACCTAAACCAAAGGATTGACACAATATGCGCACAGGTACATACAGTACATCGTCCGGTCATGCAGGTACAGTATCTCTATATGATTGTTGTGAAATAATTTATGAATTGTTCCTTCTGGCTCTATGTTCTATGTTAAGGGTTTTGGTTTCTGCACATAATCCCTAAAGTGGACCATTGTGCGTGAGCCATGGTAGTCGTTACTCCAACCAGGACATCCGAAAAGAATCTTGGTGTTCCAAGAGTCTGCTCGTGGATCTGGGTAACGCCGGTGCACCCGAGGAGTACAAGCGCTACCGTTTCCCCCGCCTCCATGCACGCTCGGCAAAGGGGACTGTCAGTGATACCTGGGTGTGGAAGTGTTTGTTCAGTGAGCAGTGTCCAGTGATGGTCCCTGCCACCAGCCCTAGGCTATTTCTGTACAGCTTCCTATCCAGGAATGGCTCAGCTTCCTTGGATTGCATGCACCCTGTTGTAGACTTTCTATTCTTTGTGAAAAGGACGAATTCGGTTTTGGTAGGGTTCACTGCTAGTTTATACTCCTTGCACTAGTCCTCTACCATCTTCAAGGCTTGACGCATAAGGTCGCATAGTGTGTTTTTATATATTTAGAAGCTTGTGCATGGCACGAATAACTTACCACCGATTAGGCCAATCTCGACTGGTCACATTTGCCGCTGGGTAGTAGGACCTCCTACTACCCAGCGGCAAATATAGGTTAACGGTAGGTTCAAGCGCGATTTTAAGCTGTTACGCCAAAGATATTTCAACAATCCACTGCGCTGCCGCTATCACAAACCACGTTCATACACCCATCGGTATATGATGATAGCGGTAGTTATGTAGATAATACTAGTTAATTAATCGTTAATTCAATAAGTGCATTATTTTAGGGAAAAACATTACGTTTGACTATTGTGAAACTGAATTGTTTAATACAGCATAACTCTGAGCGGACTAAGATTTGAAAATTGGCGCCTTCCTTCCACTTCAAACGAATAATTTTAAGGCATAAAAATTACTTAATCATTATAACTATTTTTGTCCGAATGTTTATACGTCCGAATTTACAATGGCATAGGTACTTTTAAGATTACCTTTGCCAAAGACAAAATTTCGCATAATTTCGTTTGGTATAACGTTTATTTACAGCGACGATTATTTGGTACAATTTCACTTGGCATACTAAGAAGATGGCAGAATTCATTTGGAATAATTTTATAAGACATTGCCATTTCTATAAATAAGCATTTTTAACCCTATCATAAAATATTGTCTTAAAAAGTCAATGTGTTGTGCTTGTATCACAACATGTTGACTTTCTAAGACAATATTTTAAGTTAGTGACAGAAACGAATTGCTGCTAAACCGACTTCACGTAATCTTGTCTGCCTTACACCTACCCTCCTATTAATAAACACAGAATAAAGTTATTCCAATATATTTCCGTTATATTTGAAAATGTATGGTTATTCCTTTGTTATTCCTGGTATAATTTTATTCCGTGTTTATTTTATCAAAGAACAAAAATACTTAACTTAAACATAACTTATGCAGATCAAATAATAGCTGAAACAAGCTGTGCTAGATTTTTAGGACTTCACTTGGACACTCACTTAAACTGGAAATGTCATGTGGAAACTGTTTGTAAAAAACTAAACCAATATTCATATGCACTCTATAATCTAGCAAAGATAGTAAATCAGTCCGTTCTAATTTCTTACAAGGCCTAGGTTACATCTACATTACGTTTTGGATTAATATATTGGGGAAATTCCACTGACAAAGAAATTGCGTTTAAGGCCCAAAAAAGATGTGTGCGTTCTGTGTTTAAGCTGAAACCAACTGAAAGCTGTTTTCCTTATTTCAAAAAATTTAAACTCCTAACATTGCCCTGTTTGTATATTTTTGAGACAGCAATATTTGTCAAATCCAACTTCCATCTGTTTGAAACATTGAGATCCAAACGACGCAACAGAGAGATATGCGCTAAACCACATAGCACTGCTCTTTTAAAAAAAAGTCTTTTAGGAATGGCACCTAGGATCTATAATAAGATCCCTAGACAAATCACAGACATTAAAAACATACACGATTTTAAAAAGGCTTTCCTAAAAATATTACATGAAAAAGCATATTATACGGTGAACGAATACCTAACTGACACATCATGACTTCCTTATTATTATTATTTTTATTTTTTGTTGTTTACAGTTTATACTAAAATTATTTATTATTTTATTGGATAGTGTGTTGACAAAGATGATTCCGACTGTGAATTTTCTGCGATATGATGGTTCTACTTTTCAATTCTTACGGATATGAAATGTATGCATAAAGATGATTCAGACTTTTAATTTTATGAGTTTTGTATGTATGATAATGATAAATAAGTGTGCCAAACGATTTTCTGCTGAAATGAAGTTTATTCTATCCGCTGTTAAGCAAAATAATATTATGACATTAAAAGTTTTGCAATAAAGGGTAGACCCGTTTTGAAAGTATATGGGGATTAATTTTAACCCTATAGTAATATATCATTTAGAATCTATACTTATACATATATCTATACTTTATAAAGAGGTAGAATTTGTTAGTTTGTATTTAGAGGATAATCTCTGGATCTACTGAACCGATTTTGAAAATTCTTTCACTAATAGGAAGCTACATTATCCCCGAGTGTCATAGGCTATATTTACAACGTGCCCGTGGGATAATTTCCGACCAAATCACGTTTATCTGAGTTAATAATGGTTTAATTCTTGTTTGTGTTTTAAGGTGGATGCGCAAGGGTAGCCCGCAAAATTTAAATTTTCTTACGTTTATTGCAATTTGCAGGTCAGTGTCAGGTTGTATGTTGATGAAAATATGAATCGCGCCAGTAACACGTATGGAGTTACAGAATTATAATCATTCAAATCATCAATACAACCCTCCAAGTTCATATAATCTCAAAGAGTGACTTTTTCATGAAATAGCTATTGAATGTGATTATATGAACTTGGAGAGCTGTATTGATGATTTGAATGATTATAATTCTGTAACTCCATACGTGTTACTGGCGCGATTCATATTTTCATCAACATACAACCTGACACTGACCTGCAAATTGCAGTAAACGTAAGAAAATTTAAATTTCGCGGGCTACCCTTGCGCATCCACCTTAATTCGTTAGTCTAGCTGGTAGTTGCAAGCGCGACTGTTGCGCATAAGGTTCGATAGCCAGGTTGGGCACAGCCGGGCGTCGAAGGAATGAATGAATGATCACTTGACGAAGTATCCTCCTGGGGACAAGTTTTACCTGTCAAAGGAGAATGGACAATTTGTTCACAAGTTGTGATTTTTATTTTGATTCTATAATCAAAAAGAAAATCATAAAAAATTACTTCTATAGGTAAGTAGGCAGGTGTTTATGTGTTTCCGTATTTACGGGTTCTATTTTAAAAATAAACTTGCTCTCGAGAATTTTAGAAGTATTCCAAAAGATTGTCAGTATCTTTACCCTCAGAATATAAGACCATAATACTTTTGTTACAATATTAATATTTTTGTTTGTATGTAAAATCAGGAAAATTATAAATAAATAATTAACAAAAATGCATTATTTTATTTTATATTTTAAGTTAAGATCCCGCCGCGGCCTCAGGCCGGTAGCGAGTACTACGTACCTAACCTTTCTGAAGAACATCACCAATAGGATAGATCAGTTGGTGATAGCGTGTCAGCCTATATCTGGACTGTGGTCAGATAGGCGCTCCATATGTACAAAATGCTCGTATTCAGCTGCATCCGGTTAGACTGGAAGCTGACCCCAAACATAGTTAGGAAAAAGCTAGGCAGATGTGGGTAGTACGTACTTATTATTTAGTACAGAGTTGGACTTAATGATAAAGGCATTTGTTATCTGTCAACCTTTGGGTGATGCAGAGACAAAATTGTAATATGTGCAGTTGAGAAAATTGATTATTTTGTATTTATTTTAATAATAGCTGTTGCCCACGACCTTCGTTCACGCACTGAAAAAAATGCACGCCAATCAAGTGACTTTTTAGCTTGATTGACGGTATCTTGTTTAGATTAATCAAAATTTTAGTTAAGTTGATCATCACGACATGATTGCAGCAATACTAGTTCAAATGATTGAACACTCAAACAAGTTTCTCGATTACCCTCAACATGACATCATTGTAGAAAAGTTAAAAAAGAGACAAGTTCTAAAAATGTTAATTTTAACAAAATAAGTTAGTTGTGTCAATCAAGCATATTGATTACTTCAATGAAGATCATTTGACTTGATAACATCTATCATTGCAATTAATTGTATTAATCATACAACTTGATCAAATCTTGCGCTAAATGTTTGCGCTAAATAAGTTTCTTGGTTGTGTTTATCACTATTTGGTTGTGGTTATTACTATTTGACTTGATTGTGGCAAAAAGGTTTTGTGATAACTCCAATCAAGATACCGTTTCAAATCTCAATCAAATAAAAGTAGTAGATGTGATCATTGTGCTTGATAGGCTCAGATGCAAACAAGTTACTACAATCTAAACAAAATCTTGATTGTGGCAAGTACTTTTTTTTTTTTCAGTGCGTGAATTTATTATAAAAAAATCCCCATTATTATAGGGACTTCCCTTTTTGAATCGAAATTTGATACCAATTTTTTTATTTGGGTTTTTTTTTTCAGTAGTCTTGAATATCCTACTTCTGAGCAAAGGCCTCCCCCATATCCTTCCAGGTACTCTTCTCCTGCGCTACCTCGAACCAGCCCTCGAGATGCGCGTCTAGATCATCTCGCCACCCCTTTCTAGGCCGGCCTCGGCGTCGCCGTCCATCCTCAGACACCCATCGTGTTGAGATCTTTGCCCAGCGGTCATTATGCATGCGGCTCACGTGACCCGCCTAATCCCATTTGAGCCTGGCAGCCTTTTTGCCTACTTCTGCAATTCGCGCAGCATTTTCATTTTTTAACAAAGATTTTTTTTTCTAAAATAAAAGTAGCCTATGATAGACCTTCTAACATCAACTATCTGCCAGTAAGGATCCCGTCGAAATCGGTCCAGCCTTTTTTGAGATTAGCCGAAACTAACAGACAACCGACAGGCAGAGAAAAATTGAAAAAAAAAATGTATTTCTGTTCTATGTACCGAATATATTTTCATAATTATTCAGTAAAAACCTGTTATTTTGATATTACAAACAGATACTTCAATTTTATTTATTTGTATAGTATACATATATAGATAAACTTACCTAAACCTATGCGGATTTATCGTACAGATGACATGCTTGCAATCTTTGCATGTGACGCAATCCGGAGCGACGAGAGAAATTGAGTCGCAGGACCAACGGCTTAGCGTGCTTTCTGATGTACTCCTTACTCCGGGCTTCTAATGAAAAAAACCTAATGAAAAAAGCCATTAACGCTTTGCCCGACCAGGAATTTCAAGACAGGATCTTTCGTTTAGCAACCGCTTTAAAGTCGACTATACATAAGAGGCAGTCGGAATAGATTCTCACATAATAAACTAAAAGACTTGCTTGCTCCCACGGAAATTACCTACCTACTAACTTATACTGTGCCACATTTTTATCTTTCCTTGTCTGGACTTTTATAAGAGAGAGGTTTCTTCGGTAGTCAGTCAGAAAATCAGAAAACCGACTACGTCTATCTTGTTAAAATATTGCCATGCCAAAATGCTTTTAAAAACCTACTAAATAAAAATAAGGTTTGTTTCTTTAGCCCTCATTTTTTTTATTCAGAAAAAAGAAAGAAAATTGACGCCCATTTTTCTTTCTAGGACCTCCCACCTACTACACGATCGTTCAAAACGAATACCAATGCAAAATCTGCGGCAAAGCTTACTCTTCGCAACCTCTAGTGTCCCAACACTATCGGTTCGTTCATCTCAAACGTCGCCCAAAAGACAGAAAATGCACGAAGTGTTCCGAGCGAATCCCCGACCACCTGCGAACGGCCCATTTAGAAAAGGAACATGGAATACCAGCTCCGTCTTGCGGAGTTTGCGGCAAAAAGTTCAGATTCCCTTGCAACGTGTTACAACACCAGAAAAAAGTGCATATGGGCGAGAAGACAGAAAGATGTCATGTGTGTGAAAAGGACTTTTTCAATAAACTCAGTTTGAAGTTGCATATGTTGACGCATTCTGTAGAAAAGAAGTTTAAATGTGGGGTATGTGAGAAGGAATTTCGATGGGAGAATAATTTGAAGGATCATGTAAGGATCCATACGGGGGATAAGAGATTTGTTTGTCCTGTATGTGAGAAGGCTTTTGTTCAAAAGTCTACGTTGAAACAGCATGCTGTGAGGAATCATCCTGGGGTTGTTGTCGCGTGATGTTCTTTTTTTGAAAATGATTCTTCATCTTCTAGCCATTTTGTCTGGTATTTAGGCAACTTATAATTTTCATATGTTCCGTCCACGAGCAGGGTTTAATCCTAGATAGCTTTGCAAAACGCCTCGGAGAATAAAATCATAATTATATTACTTGATCTCACTAATAAATCCTCTAATATTTTTAGTCTCAGCAGAAAGACCTAGGGTATATGCAAGAAATACAAAACTTTTTTTATTTCTTAAAAATGCCTTGTATTGGACCATAAAAACATTGTGGTACACTTGTTTAATTCTCTAATACAACACTTTTTTTTACAATTTAATATTTTATGTAGCGTGTTTTTGGTGAAACGGAACGCAAACACAAAACGCATCGATTCCGGTAGTGACGTCAAATGCTATGTGTCAAAGAAACACTTTTAATTGAAAAGTACTTTAAGTTTTACTAAGATTTTACTATTATATTGTTATTGCAATTTTTGCTTTAATAAAGCACTTACAATATAGTAAAACTATTCCATTAAGGGCAAAACATTAGATTTAAACAAGGCAGATTGAGGGAAGTGACATCAAATGCTATGACTTGAATGGCCGCGACAGTCATGGACGTTTGAACTGTCGTAGAAAATTGTAGTAGTTTAATATTTTTTTGTGCGACAAGCGGTAGTTGAAATTAACTTTTAATTATTTTCTTGGGTTGAACGTTGCATTTTATTAATTTAAGTGAAACAAATTACATGCATATTCCCTATTGTAGATGGGAAAATTACTTTAAAGGCTTCGTTTATTACCTATACAGGAGTCCAAGACCTTCAATTGTGAACACTCCATTGTCATAAGGAACAGACGCCAGCACATCAAGCTTCTACAATCTGCCAAAGTTCTTTATTAGGTTTCAACGTTTATCGTTAAAGCATTTGGTTCATCGTTGATTGGGATTCGGATAGCTTGATGTGCGCCGTCTGTACCTACTCACTTACTTTAGTTCACTATGTTGATTTTTGAATAACCATTTGTAATGTCTTAATAAAGTTATGATTATCACCGGAATTTTTACTCAGTCAAATTGAATTTTATGTCTGATTTTTTAATGATTCAAGAAATTAGTCGTTTTTTTTTTCTAATTACGTTCACAAAACTGTATTGCTGTTTGTAATCAAATAGAAGTACCTACTGAATGAACATTTCTATTACTTTTTGGTTTTATTTCTACTTTATCTAGGAACCTTCTTACTTGTATCCTGGGATATCCTACCTGACCTCCACAATCCTAATTACTGTTTTTGGAAGCCAGTTAGGCAGTAACTCCTTGTAAAATACTGGTATTCAGCTGCATCCAGTTAGACTGGAAGCCGACGACCCCAACGTATTTGGGAAAAGGCTACGCAGATGATGTTTACTTAGTTTTACTTTTTCATTGCTTTTTGTTGTAGGTATGTTTATTCAAACCCTTACCTACTAGGTATACAAATTTTACCTATACACCCCCTTTAATTTTTAATGTATTGTTATTATTCGTTGTTATAGCGGCAACAGAAAGACACATTCTGTGAAAATTTCAACTGTCTACCTATTACGAATCAGTCCGCTGACAGACATACGGACAGCGGAGGCTTAGGATCCCGTTCGTTACGCTTCGGGTATGGAACTCTAAAAAGAATCAGATTTTTGAACTTCCACCTATTTCTCGGTAGAAACCAAGATATGTATTCTGGTTTGGAGGGATAATTACACACACAGAAATGAATGAAAGATCATAAGAGATGTCAGTTCTGTCTCTGTTGTGGCAACACATCTCAAATACCACTGCGATTGGATTACTTACCGTGATACCTATTTGTTTTAAATGACAATGAATAATTGAAATTTGACAATGAAATTAAAAATGTTTCCCATGGTGGTAGGCATAAAGTAAAGAATGCCATCTGCTACATTTCTTACGTACTCTTTTAGCTTTGTACACACACGTTCGTACTTCGTACATCTCATCGACGCAAATGTGACATATACAGTGTGATTCTTCATTCCGTGCACATATCTAAATGAGGAGAATCTATGCTTAGTATTATCGACGGAAAAAAAAAAAATTAAAAAAAAAAAATATTTAGCTAAATATATTTTCTATAGAATTTAAAAAAAAATGTTCGCTACTCTGTGACCCCAGTGTAAACAAAACGGTGTAATTTTTAAACATAATGATCTATCGCGATGGCACAAACTCCATAATGATTGGAAATAATTAGGCGTCCTCATAAAATTAAAATTGTTGAATAAAACTACCCTCAATTGAAAATAAACATGTTTTTTTTTTAGGGAAAATCTGTTTTTTTTCCATCAATTTTTAAAATTCTCAATAAGAAGCCCTCATTACCTACCTTTTGTATTACTTTAAATTATTCCTCATTGTAATAGCTACTTAATAGTAAAAAATGCATTTATTTATTTATTACATTTAGTACAGCTTATGCCATTAACACTAAATTAAGTAATCCTTTTACTCGGTCTTCTCACAGAACCACAAACATTCTAACATTATCGTCTTCCATTCATCAGCAAACAAGTCCACTCCAGGGTTGGTCTCCACGAGCGCGTTGAGCATTGTAAGCATACGCGGTATAGGGGAGGTGGATCGAGCTACAGTGCGACAAAATGGGACATTAAACAATTTATGCTTTCTAGAGCGATTATAATTATTTGGAACATAGAATTGACACAGCTCCGCATGTAAATCCGAGGCGTCGGTATAACCATGTATAATTCTATACGCTGTTGTTATTTGCATGTTTATAACTCAATCACAACATTTCGTATCAACTGTTAAAGAAAGGCATTGCACACGGCTACGTACAAAATTACAAATAACAATTTAAAAAAATATTTTCGTTTTTTTTTTATATTTTTTCCGTCGATAAAATTAAGCATAGTTTCCCTCAATTCGATATGTGCACATTATGAAGCACACTGTATGTGCCACCGTATTTCTACCTAGCTAACTCGTAAGCCACAATTACGAAATCGGTGTAGCTGCAGACTTCCTCACTATTATCAGCCTGAAGCAGTCCACTGCTGGACATAGACTCCTCCAATCCCACGCCACTTAGTTCGATTCTTGACAACTCTCATCCAGCTGCTAGCAGCCAGCCTGCGGAGATCTTCGCTCCTAAGTAACTTAGCTTTCTGAAAATACCTGTATGAAATGTTCCATGTTTTTCAAACCACCGCGGCTCCGCCACAAAGATAGAAATAGTCATTTCGGTTTCCATCTAGCTGGGCCCTTCTTATTCTATTTCTTAGAGAATTATAAAAAAAAAAATGGAATAGAAGTACTAAGTATGTTCATTTTTTTTCACACATTTCAAATCATGTTTTTATTTTCGAGCACCTTTTGTAGTACAACAGAAATTAAATTGGAAAAATTTATATATTTTTTACTTAGTATAGACTTCCTCACCTGTATAATGGTCGCCATCGCTACTGCTGAAGATGAGGTCAAAATGGGTTTGATTCCAAAGCTAGGCAAAATGTTATAGGGTCCTTCTATCTACCAAGAAACTCAGTAGCAGCCCTGAGTGTGGACCTGTGTCCGTCTGATGGCAATAGGCTCGCCACCTTTGCCATGGGACTTAAATTACTGGATTACTTTTACTTTTTGACGACCCGAATGGCGCAGCGGTAGTGAGGCTGCCTTACGTTCTAAGGGTCCCGGGTTCGAATCCCGGTAGGAGCAAATGTTTGTGTGATGAGCATGGACATTTGTTTCCGAGTCATGGATGTTTATATATATAATAAGTATGTATTTACAAACAAAAAGTATATAAGTATTAATATATACATATACAACTATCTGGTGTCCACGACACAAGCCTCGTTGCTTAGTGTGGCACCTAGATGGCGCTGTGTGTAATGTCCAGCGATATTTATTTATTTATTTGGGGTAAAAATCTGCCTAACTTTGACATGGGACTTAAATTGCTGGATTATTACCATTAGTTAGAACTCTGCATAACTCTTCGGAGATTACAGACATGCTCTTATTTACAAATGTAAGTAGTACACCCTCTTAAAGTATTTTCAGTGTACTCAGATATGTCCCTAGCCCACCTAACTTTAAGAATCAACCACAACTTACTCGAAAATTTTGTTCTAGATTACGCGACAGAAACCGCTCCTTACTACAAGTTAGAAGTCCAAGAAGACGGCTCAAAAGACTATGTCTGTACGGCTTGCACGAAGAAGTACAAGTCTCTGCCTTGTGTAGTCCAGCATTACCGTCATGTTCACCTACGTCTAAGGCCAAAGCTCCGATCCTGTTTCTTATGCGAGATTAAAGTCCCTGGATATGCCCGCGCCCGACATCTCGAAAAGGAGCATGGGATACCAGCCCCGACTTGCCACGCATGCGGCAAAAAGTTCTCATTTCCATTCCAAGTGTTGCGACACCAAAAAAATGACCATATGGGAGAAAAGAAATTTGCTTGCAGCGAATGCGATATGAGATTCAAGTCCCAAGCGAATTTGGACCAGCATACCATAAAGCACACCGGTGTAAGAGGCCATAAGTGCGAGATTTGTGAGAAATCTTTTAAGTGGAGGAAGAATCTGAAGACACACATGCTGATGCATATGAATGAGAGGAGACATGTATGTCCTGTGTGCCAAGATGCGTTCGTTCAACAGACGAGTCTAAAGTATCATATGACTAAGAGGCATCCGGAACATGTTTAATATACTATATTGCTTTTATTTGGGTGGATAGGAGGTGACTGCTGAGACGACGAGAAATAGAGAAGTCGATACTCCTCTCAGAACTCTTTTTCTCTCTTCTTCGATAAGAAGAAGACATTCTGCGCCGAGCCCAAATAAATTTGGAGCAGGAGAATGATGATTACTTCAATTTATTTTGTTGTTTTCCTGACTGCAATGTTTTCATCATGTGTGGTTTCTGAAACACAAAGGGCAGGAGTACGGGAAGGCAGCTCAAGTGCAAGTTCCGTGTCAGTAATAAAAACTCATAATGTGTGTACGAAGATCCTTAACGAAACCGAAAGGTATTTGGTTTCTCCGGAGCATACCTGGGATCCTTCTACCTATGGAGATATTTGGAGGTCAAAGTTTCAACATTTTCACTAGTTTTTTTTTTTAAATACAAGTTTTTAACGTTATATTTTTACTTTACTATACCTCCATGAACCTGTACTATTCAATGCATCCATCAGCATAATGTTTTGAGTGCATTACATCGAGTCCAACCGCAAACCGTGACTTACCACCGCAAAAAAAAATCTTAGCAATCATTTTGCGTAGAGTTACTTCGTTTGGTTTACAGAATGCTCGGTTGACGGCTTCGTGAAGGTTCTGTTCACACCTTGTATATCAATAGATGATCGCTGTCTGTTCACAGTGTCAGCAATTTTGAGCTATACCTATCATAAAAACAACTCGATGTTTATCGCCTGTGTTGGGACACTACCTAGTCCCTAACATGGAACTACTAGCCTAAAATTGAATAAATCTCAAACTGCTAACCCAACGTTTTTGTTATTTTGCCTGTGGCTAGGTATTGACAATCATTATGGATATCTTCCGCCTTAGGGCGGGCGTCAGGGGGATACCATAGGTCTACTGACTTTAACTACACCCAGTCACCCAAGTTTTGGGGCACAAATGCAGGCTCCGTGGCTGTTACTGAGGAATTGCTGATGGAAAAATAATAATAACATTTGCCAACCTGGGAATCGAACCCAAGACCTCATGCTCAGCATTCGCGCTTGCGACTAAAACTACTAACCTAACCGTTTTGTTATTTTTGCCTGAGGCAATCATCATATTATGGATGTTCTCCGCCTTGGGGGGAGTGGGCGTACACTGAACATCACTGTAGGTACATCAGACTCCTGCTAGCTAGCTATAACTATACGGTGGTTCACCTCGGCCCTTCTGGCTGGGGTGGGGACACATTTGCAGTTTACACAAACACCCTATCAGTTTTTCTAACCTAACACCCAACTACTATAAGTCTCACGTAATAGGCCCTATTGCCATTAATGGAGCACGAATCTGGACTCCATGGCTGCTACGGAGAAACTCCAGATGGAGAAATCCACTAACACTACCTGACCTCAGAATCGAACCCAGGATCTTATGCTCAGACGCTGCACTTGCGAACAACGAGGCTAATCTATATAATCTGTTGATTGAAAGTGGCTGCAAACAAGATGAACATTTTGTTTAATGAAAAAAGATTGCAGCTAAGATAGCATAGCATTAGCATAATCAGCCTTTAATGTTCCCACTGCTGGGACACACGGCCTCCTCTCTAAGAGAGAGAATGGGCTATAATCCACCACGCGGGCCCAGTACGGGTTGGTAGATGTCACATGCCTTCGAATTTTTGGTTCTAGGACATGCCGGTTTCCTCACGATGTTTTCCTTCACCGTTTTTGAGAGTAGTGGTGATGAAATAAATGACACAAAGTAATGCGCCTGCCTGGGTTCGAACCAACGACTTACTGTTCGTAAGTCGGGGCCGCCACCACTGGGCCACCGCTGTTCTCTGCGCGTCTCTATGCTGCAGCTAAGTTAGAGAGAGAGCGAAAGGGAGAAATATGGATTTCTGCCCGGTTGATGGCAATAGGATGAACCCTATTACATGAGATTTAAACATAACTGGCGAAATGTGGGTTTGCTATTAATTATATCTCTGCCTACCCTTCGGGAATTACAGTCGTGATGTTATAAAGCTACTAAACTAGCTGTTGCCTGCGACCCTCACTCGCGTGAAATTGTTATAAAAAAATATTACATCATTTTTTTTATCGAATTTTGTTACCAATTTCAAAGGTTTTAATTTTTTTCACGGACCGCTAATTATTTTTCTAAAATAAAAGTAGCCTGTGTTAGACCTTATAACATGAGCTATCTGCCAGTAAAAGATCCCTCAAAATAGGTTTAGCTGTTTCGGAGTTTAGCCAGAACAAACAAACAGACAGACAGACAAAAATTGAATAAAATGTGTTTTTGTTGTACCTGCCGTATATACTTTCATATGCATTTAGTAAAAAGCTGTTATATTGATATTACAAACAGACACTAACATTTTATTTATTATATAGATTTTGTAAAAAAAACTTAGGTACCTATGTACACAGGTCATAAATGAGAAGGAGCTACATGTTTTGCCATCTAAGAATGGCGTACCTACAAACATGTTAACCGACTTTTTTCGCTAACTAAACCTAGACATTTTCTTATGGAACGGTTTTTTAAAATAGTGTCCACTATTTAAAAAAAAAACCGTTAGAAATAAAACTCCATTAATTTCAAGTCACATAATTTTATTTTGGAATATGTTTCTCCATCAAATGATAAGCTTTAGTATGACTTGTCAAAGACCTCTGGTTGTCAAAAGTTTTGTCACATGCTTGACATTTCAAAACTTTGGGTTTCGCGCCATGCACTAATACTTCATGACAGTTCTTTTTCGTATAATCATTGAATTTCTCGCCACAATATCCACATTTATTCCTCTTATTCATACAAATATGTACTGCTTTTTCATGAGCCTGTTTTTTGACATTGTTATTAAAAACTTTGGAACAGTATGTACAGTTAAATACCCCGGTTTTATGTCTATACGAGTGTGTGAGTAAAGTTTTTTTGTTTACAAATCCGGCGTCACACACATCACAGACATAATTTCTATAATGTGAATTCATATGTTCTAGTAATACTTTAAAATTCCCGTATTCGTTACCACAAAAAACGCATTTTGACATATCTGAGTCGAATTTAAACGGTAAAATATAATTTTTTAGGCCTTCATGAAAGAATTTTTGGTGTTCAGATTTCAAGTGTTGGACTAGTTGATCTAAACTATCGAGATTTGTTTGACAGATGTCACATGTCAGATTAGTAATGTCTAGTTTGATGATGTAATTGTGCAGCGCTCTTTCTTCCATGAATGTCGATTTTGAGTTTTCATGTTTGGATAATGAGTGCGTTTTAAGTTCAGTGGTAGTTTCATACTGTTGGGGGCAATAGCTACAAGAGTAACCTATCCCACCGTATTTTCCTATCGGCGTAGCATTAGAGTGATACAAAATAGTCCTGATGTTATCTTTGTGTTTTTCCGCTTCTGTTTTTCTTTTCAATTTTACCTGAGTTGAATTGTTCGGATTTATTACTATGATTCCTTTCTTCTTACACCTCTTTTTCGTTTCTCCTTTCTTTGCTTTTATCGTTATGATGTGTTTCTTCGGTTTTCGTACTGCCACTATAAAAAAAAAAATTGTATTAAAATGTTGTTGTTGTGACCATTTTTATTTAAACCAGTCTTACCAAGGAGTACCATGTTACCGCGTTACTGAGTTGTGGTCAGATAGGCTGTCACGACCTATTGTCGGGCCTACGCTGTCCCCCCATACTTAAGTACTAATGCTGTAACATGATAATATGGTAACACCAAATGATTTGAAAAGAGTAACCATGGAGTTTCTTGCCGGTTCTTCTCCATAGGAAACGACCAACCCGAACCGTGCACCTTTTTGTCGACGTTTTATAAGTGCCCATCTAGGCCTATGTGAAATAAAAATATTTTGATTTTGATTTTAAACAAAACTGTTTCACATGTGTGTCGATTTTATAACTACTTTTTGTATGGTAAAATATGCCGTCTCCTTAGGTATATCTCAATGTGAAAACCTGATGCGGAAACTCCAACAACCCTGTTCACCTTTTACGACCGCAAAGAGAAGGATAGATGTAGAAGGTTAAAAAGGTAAATAAAGATTTGTTAAGTTGACTACATATTTATTTCTAAAAAACAGTTTCTACTACTTAATTTTGTGCGATGTTTAGGTAGGTACTCTCCATTTTTAATTGTGCAAAATACAAAACCAGTTCGAGGAATAAGGTCTCTCTCTAATTATTTATTACTACTTAAATGAAAAAAAAAAAAAATCAATATTCATTAATATTTTTGAAGAAATGTGATTAACTTTTATTTGGCCTTCAATGACATCATGCTTGGGCTTTTTAAAGTTCCGGCAACCCGTAAAACTTATTAAAGTTTGCGCCAGTGATTCGTGCAATAAAAATTATTAATAGTGTCTCTCGGCGTTTGGATTCTCTTTGGCGGAATTCCAGAGGGTGACACTTAGTATGTTGTCCAATGTGTAACCTGTGCTTGTCCCCAGACCCGTTACTTGGGACTGGAGAATTAGTAATTTATGACTACTTTGTTAGCTAGGGTCTTACCTGTTAAATCAAATGTATGTGATAATGAATAAATAAATCATCTCAAGACTGAATAGGTTTCGTGAAATTCGCACGATTTGCAATCGCGCGGTTTGGAACCGCAAAAAGCGGTCTTCTCGCGTGTCTGGACGAGCCCTTAGGTTCATGTGAATGCCATTAAAATCCAACTATCATTAGTGTCGCTCACGTATTACATCGTAGAATGAGCAAAGGAATCTTTTCCATTGATGACGTCATCGGCCCTTAAACTTTAAAATTAAATTTAAATCAAACATACCATTGAATTTCAATGAAATTAAAATATACAGGTTAATTTTTTTTAGAACGCCCGTTACCTACTGAGAATAATATTATTCTATATAATTATGTATATCTTAAGAATATAATATTATGATATTCTAATATTCTAATAAATAATCTTTAGTAATGGCATTACTACAAAAAGGTACGTTACGTGTTTTATAAAAAATATTTTTTACGATCTAATATAAAACAATTCCTTTGTCACTTTTCTTTCCATTATATTCTTGGTCTAATATGTTAAAACAACAAATCGGATAACACTGAACTGTTTAGTGAGCAAACAGCAGTTTTAAATGAAAAAATATCACGAATGTGAGATCAATAAAAAAAAAACTTATTACATACGTACCATACGTACGTGTATACAGCATAACTTAGCAACATTACATAATAACAGTGCATGATACATACTAAAGATTCTATATGATACACTAGCTTTAAACCCCAGCTTCGTTATGGTCGGAAATTATCAGACACGGGGACGTTTTAACATAGTTTTAAGGTTCTATTTACTAACACAATTTGCATTTTATCATAATGTGCGTTAGTCTGTAAGGTATAATCAGCTTTTAATGTTCCCACTGTTGGGACACTCGGCCTCCTCTCTATGAGAGGGAATGGGCTATAATCCACCACGCGGGCCCAGTGCGGGTTGGTAAATGTCACATGTCTTCGAATTTTTGGTTCTAGGACATGCCGGTTTCCTCACGATGTTTTCCTTCACCGTTTTGAGAGCAGTGGTGATGAAATAAATTACTCAAAGTAATGAGCCTGCCTGGGATCGAACCCATGACTTACTGTTCGTAAGTCGGGGCCACCACCATTGGGCCACCGCTGCCTCTCGTTCTCAACTCTTTCTGTAAACTAAACAGGATGAATTTTTTCGATTGGGCGTGGATGGCCAAATCCGAAACTGTGAGGAATATCGAAAAATTACCTTAGGAGTCTCGAGCCCGATTTTGATGAAAACTAAAACTGCATCATTGGATTTTTGAAAAATCAATATTCCTGGCCAGGAATCGACTTAAGTAAGTACTTAAGTTCGGCGGCGCCCTCTCGCGTCCGGCCCTGGTTCAATCCATGGTCCAGAGCGAGAGGGAATGGGACGCCGTCACCTGCTTCTGCGAAGCAGTCATGCTAGCGAAGGAGGTGGCGGGACGTGAGAGGGAGAGAGCCTCACGTCTCAGCCGCAACGGGAGACGCACCGGGCCTCGGGGGCCACGTGGTGGCCCCCGGCCACCGTAGGCACGGGCCTGTGGACGGTGAGCTATGGGCTAGCTCGCCGTCCGTCCGTCTTATGACGACAGGCCGTGTCGACGGCGCAAGAGTGTTCCACGCGCGCCTCAAAGAGAGTCAGCAAACAGGAAGGGGTCCGTAAGGACCGATGCCTGCCAGGGTTGCGGGACTGTTCGAAAGAGATACCGCGGCCCTGGAACACAAAGGGCAAAGGAAGGAACATGGATGGGTTTTAGTCAGTAAAAGTCTGACACTCCCTCCTGCTCAGCCCAGAGCGGGAGGGAGGTTACTTGATGATTTCACATCGGTAAAAAAAAAAGTAAGTTCTTAATAGTTTGCTCTTTAGGCTATATTATCTACAAATACTTCAATAGTAATAAAATTCCGGGGATCTTTCTGAGCCGGAACGTTATTTCGAAGCTTTCTACGCAAACTTGATTACTTTGCTATGCATAAACTCGGGCCGCTTTCCCTTGGGGGTAGGGAGAAACCACAGAACGCCACTTGCTACGATCCTTATAAATTATATTTCTTTTGCCTCGGCCACGTTCATGATCATGTCATATAGGGTGACTGGTAATTAGTGACCGATACTTAAACACGTGATTATACTCATGATAACAAACAGCTTTCCCAAAGAAACATTTTTTTAATACTCATTCAATGTTATCATAATAACACAACAGCCCTATGAAATTCGCGCGCGCGTGCCTGTGACCTATCAACTGTTAGCCGCGTGACTCCCTACTCACTGTTGCACGATACGATAATAATGAGTCAGAACGGCGTCACGCAGCTAACAGCAGATTGGTCACAGATGAAAAAAAATGTTTCTTTGGGAAAGTTCTTTGTTATCATGAGTACAATGACGTGTATAAGTATCGGTCATTAATTACCAGTCACTCTATATGTATAAGATAGTAAGTTAAGTGAAGTAACAGTAAGGGAATTTTATGTCACATTCCACGTGGTTTTCGCTTTAGTTTGACCAGAGTTTAGTTTAAAAATATGAAATGTTCTAAAATACTGAAAAACATACTACAGCTAATTGGATTGCACTTAAATACACGTTAAGACTCCGACTTACTACTTTGCACTTGTAAGTAAAACGCCTCGGCCTTAGTAACTACTTACTCTACTACTATCGTTACTTTTTCGGCTTAATACTCTTACTACTTAAGTCTATAATCGTCTGTCTTTTACACTTGTAACCATATGCAGAGGTAGACAGACTTTCGACAACTACTTGAAAGTTACATGTAATTTGAGTATTTGGAGGCTGTTTTAATTAAACTGATGTCGACATTTCCCATAAGTAATTCAATTCAACTCATGAAAATATCGTTTTTGAAATTTAACGAACTATTCGGTAGTTTGTGCTTTAACTTAAGCGCTTCTGTCGTTTCTTTAGAGAATTCAATTCCATGGACATCTCTACTCTAATCATTAGGAACACAGTGAATCTTTTTATGAATAGTAAAAGACCTTTTAGTAGAAAACATTCTACAACACTTCTCACACTTAAACTCTCTCTGAAGACCATGATCATCAGCTTCATGCTGTACCATCTTTTGGAAAGTATTAAATTTCTTCTCACAAATGGTACACTTTGGTCTTTTCTTGACGTACAAGTGTACCATTCGTTCGTGCACTTTCATCTTTATTCGGGTGTCGAAAACTTTTGTGCAATAACCACAATGGAAGATCCCAGTTTTGTGTCGGTACATGTGGGCCTGCAACATCCTTCTGTTAACGAAGCCAGCTTCACAGACGTCGCAAACATGATTGCTGTAATGAGAATTCATGTGTTCGAGTAAGATCTTGAAATTATTGTATTCGAAGGCGCATTCGACGCAGCGCAGCACCTCTGAATTGAACCGGAAAGGGACGATGTGGCTACCAATGTCGGTGTGAAAGAATTTCTGGTGATCTATCGTGAGATGGTCAATTAGTCGTTGCAGTTCATTGAACGGTTTCATACACATTTCGCAGCGAAGTCCAGTTATGTCTAGTTTGACGATGTAGTTAAGCATAGTGTAGTTTTTCATATAGGAGGAGATGTTTTCTTCGTCGTGTGATTCGATTGTGTGCTTTTTGAGATTTCTAGGGGCTGAGTAGACTTCCGTGCAATAGCAGCAGTTGTATCCGAGGCTCCCGTATCGCCCTATCGGCGTGGCGTTGGACGAAAGTAGGATAGTTCGGATGTTCTCTCTGTGTTTATCAACTTCGTTGAGGGTGGAGACTTCACCTTCTTCTGCGTCATCAGAAGTATAAAAAAATGAAGATGTGTCGACTTCTATCTCGATCAATATGGATTCTGGATCAGTACCTACAAAAAAAGCGCTTGTTTAATGTTTGATCACTTCACACACAAATGAGGGTAGATGAATATGATTGATACTACTTGTCATTGATGAGAGTGATGATTTTGAGATGGAGGAAATATAGTTGATATTTTCTTAGCTGTACATTTGTTTCACAAATACTGATGCTGTATAATTCTACTGAGGTTATTTTAATAATTTTTGACGGCATGATATATAAACAAATAACGTTTTAGACAAGTTGCATTATTGACGGGTAGAGCTTTAGACCAGTTGCGTTTTAAACGATATGTATTTTTAGACCAGTTGCGTTTTAGGCGAAAAGAGTTTTAGACCATCTGCAAGTTGCGTTGTAGACCAATTTGTACTTAGACCAGCTACTTTTTAGACCACTTGCCAATTAGACTAGCTGCTTTTTTAGACGAAATGATACTAACCCGAGAGTAAACCCCGCTGATAGTAAATTCGTCGCAATAAAATGTAATTTGCACGAATTATGTTGATTGATATGAAATTTTCTTTTGTTTATTTAGAACTATTTTCTTACTGACAACTGATATGACTGACTGTTACAATTCGAAAGCTACTGACTTTCCTAAAGAGATTTTTGTTTTACGTTAAGTATTTAAAAACGTTTTTTTGATGTGGATTAATATCATTAAATGATTAAAGACAGGCTGCAGCTGGGATGAACTTAAATAGTTGAAATAAATGAATACACTGTTATCAATCAAGCAGAACATTTATTAAAATACCATAGTATTGATATTAAAACTAACATAAAATTACTTAACTAGTAAATACTAAGTCGATTACACTTAAGACAGTTAATAACCAGCATAATATGAAAAAGGCATGAATATTGCCTTCCCTAATGACGCTGGAGCCCTACCTTTAAATCAAGGAATGGTGGCCTTCTTCTTCTTTCGTTTCGATGTTACGACTTATTCCGTTTCTTGGACCCAGTCTGTGACCTCTCTACTGGTGGCATACGATGACGCCATCAGTATTGTTTTAATCTTACTTGGAGCTATGCTGGACGTTTAGCTCTTGCTTTTTGCTGCACTGGTGGTACGAACCCTGAACACAGGAAGCATAAAAGTTGATGCAAGAGTCTAACCTGGCGGTCTACCAAGGCCCCAGTGTGCGAAAGAATTGGACTTATATAGGAAGGCACACTGAAGTAACGTATGCCGCTATAAGAGGTAGTAGTACAGACACTGATGTATTTTTTTGTGGCTACAAGTTTGTTAAGGGGCTTAGTTAAAACTTATTTATTTACGACATACAGTTACAATCTAAGCAATATTCTTAACAATACAAGCAAATAGGGGCCTTAAAATCAGCAAGAAATTAAACCAAATGGACCGCTTTCTTATGTTCAAGCATCTTGCTGCGAATAACGAATCCAGAATCGCAGAAACCGCAAATATAGTTTCTATAATGTTCAGACATATGATCTTGGAAGTCACTGTACTCTCCTATGTCGGCTGCACAAACTCCGCATAGAAGCTTCCGACCATCGTACTTAAACGGAATGATTTGATTCTTAATCTGTTTATAAATCAACTCACCGTGAACAGTCTTCAAATGGTCCATCAACTGCTCCAGACCATCTATAGACTGTTCACAAATCGTACATTTCAAACCAGTAATGTCTAAATAAACTATATGTCTGGACAAAGATCTAGCGTTGAAGAATTCTGGTCTATCATTAACGTGGACTTGTAAAGAATGGCTTCTCAATTCTGTCGGGTTTTGGAATTGGTCGAGGCAGTAGCTGCAAGCAAATCTGGAACCGACTCGACAGCGAACTGGCGAAGCGTTGGAGAATTTGAGAATGGTCTTAATGTTATCAAATTGCCAGTCGAGTTCTGTTAAACGCCTTTCTTGGGCAATTTTCTTCTGCTGTTCACGGACCCAAGGTATTGTTGTATTCTTGCCTACCGGTCGGATGGATACGAACGATGAAAAGTTTAGTTTCCTGTCCAAAGTGATGGATTTCACTTCTTCTTCTTCCTGTTCTTCTTCGAAGATAATTGGTGATTCGCGAATAGTCCTGGAGCGAAGACCTGGAAAAACGAGTAGATAGTATGTTTTAGAGATTATCAAAATAATTAATTAAAGTATTAGTACTTTGATACCCACTTGAATCTGGTGACGATGAGTTGTTAAAACGAATTCCAGTGGTCCGTTATTTCAAAATTATTGTTAATTTTTAAGCATGCATTCTGGAGATCGTTCATGTTTTATCAAAGATCAAGATGTCAAGAATTCCGTTGATAGCACAGTTATTACTTTTTTTGTTTAAATACGTACTTAAAATGTAAGTGTGCACATACAATCCTATACAATTTACAGATGTAATGTGGCTAAGTTATTATAGGGTATGCAGAAAAATTAAATATAATAAATAGGTGCTGTCGACTAGTCGTAGGTTAGATATAAATCCTTCGAAAGGAAAAGATGCTCTAAGGTTCTACGAATTAGATAGGGTGACTGATACTTAAATACGTGATTGTACTCATGATAAGAAACAAATTAATGAAAGAAACATTTTTTTATATATTCATTCAGCTAACGAGTATAAATAATGATGCAAGGATCTGTAGTTCCGGCTCATCAAGTCATGGCTGTGTCTGCAAGACCTATAAGGCGTACATCTAATAAGCGCGGGCACCTAAAACGAGCATGATGTTTGACTTACACTTTCGCTTTTTTTCAATGACAAAATGTACCTATTATAATATTTTATTAGGAGTATCTTTTCCTGGGCGAAAAATAACAGGTCTAGTGGTCGTAATCGCGACTCCAAAGAGTCGGGCAGAGTTTTTCCATCAAGAATTTCTCAGTACCAGCCACGGAGTTTGGATTTGTGCCTGGTTGACGGCAATAGGCTCGCCCTCTCATTACAGGCGTGATGTTATGTTACGTGTTGATCTCTGTTCTTAGAATATAATATAGGTTTGATACACTGTATACCTGTTACTCGCGATCTGCGTCCGCGTGTAATAATTTTTCAGGGTTTTAATTTTTTCGGGTGTCGTCGAGTGTGTACCTCGTGCACACGTGGTACTTAAGATAATTTAATCAAATTAAATACTATTAAATTAAATAATATTACTATTATAGATTATAGATTTGTTGTTTGTAAATAATGTAAATATTTGTTTAGAAATATTTAAAAATGTAATTTATATGTATACAGCATGTAACAGAAAGGGTATAATCATATGGAATACTGTGGTACGGACCATCAAATTGAACAACTTTCTCTATGGGAGCACCATCGAAATCGTAAAATAATAATCCCATACATTTGGGTCGAGTAGGTATTGAAATTTTGTATAGGACAGCTGATTATTTTTATACGATTTCGATGGTGGTCCCATAGAAAAAGTTGTTCAGTTTGATGGTCTGTACCACAGTGTTCCATATGATTATACCCTTTCTGTTACACGCTGTATATATGAATAAAGGAGATAATAATACAATTAAATACACTTTTACAAAAGTGAGGTTATTGGTATCCGCGGCTATCTACATAGCTTAGAATAGCCTTACTATGGCTTACAAGAATGGAAACTCAATTAAAGCATTAATTTCAATTAGACCGTAACAGGCACTTTTGAATGTCAGAAAAACAAAGGCGAAGCTACAGTCACAGACACAAGGCATAATAACTTGTGAAAGTACTGTAGTTGCACATTCCAAAGCGTATATAGATCTTTATGGAGAAGAATGATCAAGAAACTCCATGGACACTCTTTTCAATCAAAATATTGTTACAAGATCTTGGTTAAATCATTCATGTTGAGATTATACATATATGTGAGAACGATGTACAAAGTCGTGCACATTAAGAGCGTCCAGAGTAAAAAAGGAACTATCGTTTGCCTAGTCTTCCCAGCTATGTTGTGGTCGACTTCCAGTCTAACCGCACACAGCTGGATACCAGTATATTACATGGAGCGACTGCCTAGCTGACCTCCACCAGTTAGTACTGGGTAATACGATTCTCCTTGGTAAGACAGGCTGTCAGGTCAGACTTTCGGGCCACTGGCTACTTAACGACCGTCAAAGATATAAATTTACACCTTCAGTGCCGGGAACCCACTTGGTGGGTTCACTCAAGTTGCACTTGCGATGCCGGGAACCCACCTGGTGGGCTCATTTTAAATGTAGGTTTTTCTTCGCGAATATAGAATTAAATAATGTAAAAATAAATACAGTAAATTTTAACAAGATTAATAAGAATACACCGCGGTTTCAAAATACAATCATTTTAATTTTCAATTTTGTGATGTCTTCCTAGATCACTATCACTTCTCCCAGGAACTCGATATTGCGTATCAAAACTCAAAATTCTAAACAGATGTAGGGCACATGGCTGCCAAGCTAAATGGAACTTTAATGTGCTGGCCACACGTATCGCAGGCCGGAGGAGCTATGGGCTGAAGTACCTAACCACAGAGTGGGTCCCAAACAACAGCAAACGGCAACGCGGCCTGGGAGGATGACGGCACGAACTCGACTGCTATATTATGTAACTAAGTAGAGGACTTATATTTTGCGTGACGCACAATATTGGAATTAAAGTGTCATTAGTTTTGAGAATCACTGGACGTATCTTTTAAATTATTAAAAAAACTTTCGCCGAAAACAAAACCGAGTTCCTAAAAAACACTAAAAAATTCTAAAATAACTTGACTTTCAGAAGTCGGTGTCTTTGTTTGTATCTTTTTTTCCACCGATTTCCGAAAGTCAAGTTATTTTAGACATTTTTAGTGTTTTTTTTGAAAGTCGGTTTTGTTTTCGCAGAAAGTTTTTTTATTTTACCCTTTTTAGTTGTAGTATACCGCACAAATTCTTGTCATGAATTAATTATTACATTGTAACTAGAAGTTAGTTAAAGTACTCATCAAGACGAATCATATGAGCCCAAACTCGATGAAAGTTTTGTCGTTTTATAAAGGAGTTCCAATGGCCACCGTCCAGCTCCATCATCACACACTGGATACCATTTAGGACCAAAGTAGTCGTCAAGACGAATCATACGAGCCCAAACTCGATGGGATTGTGTCATTTTATTACGGACTATCTGTGACCACCTTCCAGCTCCATCACCGGTCCCTGGGTACCATCTAGAGACAAAGTACTCGACAAGATGAATTATACGAACCCAAACTCGATGGGGTTATGTCATTTTATAACGGAGTTCCTATGGCCACCTTCCAGCTCCAACATCAGACCCTGGGTACCATTTAGGACTAAAGTACTTGTCAAGACGAATCAAACGAGTCCAAACTCGACGGCGTTGCGTTTTATTACAGAGTTCCTATGGCCACCTTCCAGCTCCATCATCAGATCAGCTCTATGTCATCATAATATTGCATTGTCTCGCGATATAGGTACACATGCGTGCAAAATTTCAGCTCAATCAGAAATCGGGAAGTGTGTCAAATTTAACTAGCAAGTATCATGCGACGGCGCGTGATGTGACAATGAACGTGAGGAAAACAACCAAATTCTTAAACCGATTTTGATGAAATTTCTATGGGACCAATCGGGAAGCCTATTCTTTCAGATGTAAAAATAATTTTTCAAATCGGTTTACAAATACGGGGTTAAGAGGAACAAAGCAAAAAAAATTACAACCGAATTGAGAACCTCCTCTTTTTTGAAGAAAGTCGGTTAAAAAGAAGAAAAATAAAAATCGCCAACTCGGCAAACCCAAAAGGAGTTTGATCTATGTTCGGCAAATTATTAATTCATTTATTTCAGATAATTATAATACAAACAATACGTATACCTACAATTAAAATCAATTTATACTAAAATTACATAAAATAAAATTAAAATTTTGTACAAAACTGACATAAAGTATGTACATACATAAAATTAAATAATTTACAATGAAATCTAAATTGTGTTATTTTTTCTTTTTTTATGTATAGTAAAACAAAAGTAAAATATCCAGTTGACAACAGTTGAGAGACATTGTTAGTTGTATGCGCTGCTGAATGGGTCGCACACACCTTGATTGTTACCTTAAGTCACGGATAGCCAACGATGATGATTGGACCTATACAATGTGTTTATTAAAACAATGTGCATCCATTTATTTTGGATAGGGCAATCCATGCGAGATACATTCTGCTGGCTGTCGTTGCTACTGCCTCGCACACGTTACAAAGAAGCTATCCTTTTGCGCACAATCGCATGGAAGCCGTCCGTTCTCGCCTCAGCAAACATACCCGACGCACTACAATAGCGAGCCAGCATCAGCATTCTGAAAATGTTGCTAGATTGGACACGCTGAGCATTAACAACCCGTTGAGTATAATTTCCTCACAAACTGCTCGAGTTAAAAGGCTGTCAATACGCCTTAAAAAGAGTTAAGGTAAAGCCGGGGTAGCTATTTAAGAAGTTTATTTTTTGAAAGCGCGCGGCTTACACTGCATTAAAACTATACTATATGCCTACGAACGCGGGGAACCAGCCCATTATACAATACAATACAGTCTACTCGCCATGCTTAGCTTTCATGTGATTTTTCAACGTACTTTTCTGCACAAAAGCTAGAGTGCACACAGTGCAACCGAACCGACGATCATCTGCATGCGATCGCAAATGCTGACGCAACGACTTTTTAGTCGCATAGTGCTTCGTGCACACATGACATTGAAACTTCTTGAGCCCAGTATGTACCCGCATATGTTCTTCTAAGAGATGCTTCAAGAAAAACTGCATATCGCAGATGGTACAGACATGTTGTCTTTCCATCAAGTGATCCTTTTTCACGTGTCTTGTCAAGGACCGTCGATTTGTGAATATTCGTTCGCAGGCAGTACATTTTAAAGATATAGGAGGAGCTCCATGCTTCTGGACCATGTGATGCATTTTCGTCCAGTAGTCTTCGAATTTTTCTCCGCAAACTTTGCATTTGTTTCTCTTCTTCATTCCCAAATGCATTCTCTGTATGTGGTCTCTTCTCTTTTGATCGGAAATGAAAGTTTTATCGCATTGACTGCATTGAAATTCTCCTTTTGCGTGTCTTCTTTTATGACAGATCAGCAAACGTCGTGTTATGAACCCTGCATTGCAGACTTGACAAATGTAGTTCCTAAAATGAGAATGCATATGCTCTTGCAATATTTTAAACGTCGAGTATTCCGTACCGCATATAGCGCAATGGAACTCCTCAGAATCGAATTTAAAAGGAATAATTTCGCTTAAGTTTGTAGTAATATTTTTGCTGTGATCACTTTTTAAATGTAAGGTTAAATCATCTAATTTTGAAAGGCTTTTCTGGCAAATTTTGCATTTTAAATCTGTGATGTCAACTTTGATAAGGTATTCAAAAGATTTTGGCATTCGTAAAGCTTGTACGTCGGAATGTTCTTCTAAAGAATGTGCCTTTAATTTCTTGGGGTCTTCAAATTTCTTGGGGCAAAAATTACAGGAGTATCCGTTGTTATCTTTATTTCTGATTAAACTTGCATTAGAATACAGAAGAATCGTTTTTAAATCGTCAGATCTTCTCTTTGTTTCTTTCCGAGATGTTTCAGGGATTGATTCAGTTTTCAGTATAGGTTCCCCTGTAGTTAAATTATCTTCTTTTAATGGTGTGTTCCGTTGTTCACCTATGAAAAAATAAATGCTATCAATTCTTTCAGTACTTAGTTTTCAGTTAGGTTCTTGAGGTAATTCAATATTATAGTGATGAAAGGACAACCCTGAACCCTAACCCTTTTAAGAGTCTTCGACTCACGACTCGGAGGTTTAATCTTACGACTGTCGTTTTAAATACTCGTAGTTTTAAACGACTCAAGGTTAGAAAATGTTCGAACCCTTTTGAAAACAACTCAGTTCGTGAGTCGTGCGAGTCGCCAGTCGTGAGACGTGCGTAGTGCAATTTTACACTTGATGAGTGGCCGTGTGTGCCATCAAAAGTTAACTATTATTATTAAGTACCTACTGATCTGTGATAAATACGTAATAATCATACACTGAAGTTTACTTTATTAGGATCTCATATTAAATTAAGCGACTAAGCCTTGAACCTCTTAGTAAAGAACTCGAGTCGTCTTATTGAGTCAAGTCTTTTCTAATGACTCGAGCTCTTTCACTTTAGTAACAAGGCTTTTTTTTTGGATGGGAAATCATCAAATGACCCCTCCCCCTCTGGGCGGAGAGGAAGGGAGTGGCAGACTTCGACTGACTAAAACCCATCCATGTTCCTTCTTTTGCCCTTTGTGTTCCAGGGCCACGGTATCTCTTTCGAACAGTACCGCAGCCTTAACAACAAGACTCAAATCGTATTTTTGGATTCAAGTCTTCAAAATCGAGGCTAGTCTAACTATAAAGGTTTGAAAGCCTCGAGTCGGAGGCGTTTCATCATTAGGTAATTCTTCGGTAACGGCTATTAACATTTAAAGGTCATGAGTTTGTACGTTGATAGATCACACGAAAGCGCAACATTTTCTTTAAGAAATAAAACAACGGTATTGAACTTCATAAATGAAATCAAAAATTGTTTTGTGAGTGACTTAATAATATGGCGCGAGTAACTTTAGACTTATACATTTCCCTTGCTCGTACATAGCATTGCAAAAGCCAAGCTGAGATGGAATAACGAATATTCTCATTAGAAAATTAATATAATATTAACAATGAATATACTTGAAATCTATATTAAAACTACTCAAAAATATTAACTCTACAGAATGTCTACGGCTGCTACACTTGTTCTCCATGTTTAGAACGCATGTGACTCCGCCAGCTACACTTTTGTACGAACGCTTGGCCACAGTGAGTGCAAGCGAATCTCCTATCATTCGCATGGATTCTCATATGCTCTCTTAGCGTATTCTTCCTTCCATAAGCCTTTAAGCAAACTTCACATCTGAACTGCCTCAAGCCTGTATGTTTTGCCATGTGTTTCTGCAAGCCACTCTTTCCAAAGAATCTCATGTCGCATTCTGTACACTTGTGCCTTCTCTCCATAAGATGATCTTTCTTCGTGTGTCGTGATAAGGATCTTTGGTTGCTAAAAGTTCGGTCACAAGCGGAACATTTGAGGACAACAGGCGCCATCCCATGTTCTTTCACCATATGATCCATTTTCTTCCAGTAATCTACGAATTTTTCCGCGCAGTAACTGCATTTGTTTCGCTTGCTCTGACCCAGGTGTGTTCGTTTTATGTGGTCCCTTACTCTGTACTGGTTTGTAAAAGTTTTGTCGCATTGTTCACATTTGAACTCTCCGCTATCATGCCGTTTGACGTGGCTTGCTAGAAGCCTGTCGGTCACGAACCCTGCTCCACATATTTCACAAATATAATTACCGAAATGTGAATTCATATGTTCTTGTAAAAGCTTGAATGAAATGAATTCTGCTGAGCACATGACGCATTTTAGTTCGGGCGAGTCAAATCTGAACGGGACAATTTGGCTTTTAGTCTCTAGATACATCTGCTTTTTATGTTCATCCTTCAGATGTACTATAAGGTCGTCCAAATGTTTGACGTCTTTGTCACAAAGTGCACAATTTAAGTACGTTATGTCTAGCTTGATGACATGATCAAATAGTTTAGAGGTCATGTACTTTATAAGGTTGTCATTGTTGTGTTCTTCTAGAAAGTGCTTCTTGAGAGCAGTCGGTTCCTGATACTGTTTGGGACAGAAAGAACAGCCATATCCATGACCATCTTTACATCTTATTGGGTTGGCGTTAGAGTTGAGCAATATATTTTTTAGATTTAACTTATTCATCATTGTCTCTGATATTGAGCCTTTTAGGATGGTATTTGTGTCTCTCGTTGTTAATTTTGAGATGAACTTCAATTCAACGCTTGCTTTTGTCGGTTTTTCTATTCTGATAATCCTAGTTCCCCGTCCGTGACCTACAAAGAGAAATTTTACATTATTGTATTATATACGAATGCTCAAAGCATGTGCTGCTTTGTTTTAAACATTATTAATGTTAACTTTCAACAACGTACTTTTATATTCCATCACTATGTTACTTAATTTATCTTTATGAAATTTTACATCAAATTAAGGTAAAAAAAACGTCGGTATAAATACTTCCACATCAATCTAAAGAAGAATCCACTTCACTGTGAGAACGAAGTCAGTTTTGAAAATGAAAATATTAGATCAAATTGAACAATAAAAATACTTATTAGTTAGTTTTTTTTTTCTGACATTATCAGATTCGGAACACGATACTGTGCTATAAGACGCAAGACAAGTTGCCGACGTTACACAAAAGCAGGCAACAATTGCGGCATGCCAGATGCATTGTGAGCTAAGACCATCATGACGTGGGTGCCCAGGAACATCCAAAGACACCATGGCAGACCCAGGCGTGGAAGGCGAGACGAGGTCCACGCTTATTATGGGTATATACCAAACCCGCCCGTTGGCGCAAGATCGAGTTGAATGGAAAAATAAAAGAGAGCGCTGCAGTAGGACAACACAGACTCATTTATAATCATTACCAAATAAAACAAGCGGCACCCTTTAAGCTTTATAATGATATAAATACAATTACATTCAAACTTTCTCCCCATGCTTAGTTTTCATATGGCTCCTCCAGCTGCACTTCTGGACGAAAGCCTGTCCACACTGTTCGCATTTAAAACGCCTATCGTCATTATGAATCCTCATATGCTCCCTCAATGTCTTCGCTAATCCATACGCCTTTAAGCAAACTTCGCACTTATAAGGTCTCTCTCCCGTATGCTTTGTCATATGATTTCTCAGCTCGCCTAAAGCGAAGAATTTCTTTTCGCACATTGTGCAAGCATGTGGTCTTTCCATCAAATGGTCTCTCTTTACGTGCACGGCTAAACGTTTTTGGTGATCAAATAATTTGTCGCACGCTTGGCATTTCAATTTCGGCTGTGTCATTCCGTGAGCAGCTATCAGATGAGCTTCCTTCTTTCTATAATCATTGAAAGTTTCTTTGCAGTACCCACATGTGTGACGAATCTCTTTGGCATGCTTAGTCTTTACATGACGGTTTCTCTTAGCCTTTGTATCGAAAGTCATAGAACAAGTTGTGCAGCTGTAACTTCCAATCTTGTGTATAGATTTATGAAGCCTAATTCCAGAAATATTTACGAAACCGGCATCGCAAATATCACATACGTAGTTTCTGTAGTGTTTATTCATATGTATGGTTAATAATTTGAATTTGTGGAAAACATTCTTGCAAATGAAACATTCGAGAGGTTTTGTGTTCAACTTGAAGGGGATTATGTGGTTTTTGATGTCAGTATATATTAATTTCTTGTGTTCATTTTGCAAGTGGTCCATCAGTTCTTCAACAGTGTCAATACTTTTGTTACAGATCTTGCACATCAGGTCAGTGATGTCTAATTTGACTATGTAATGGTACATGCTCATGTTTTTCAAGAAGCATGTTTTGGAAACATCCTCATGCTCTTCTAGGGTATGTTTCTTGAGATCTGCCGCTTCTGGGTAATGGTCATCACAGTGACAACACATGTAACCCTTATCACCCCACATCTTTATTGGTGTAGCGTTGGAACAACGCATTATTTCAATTATATTCGATTTATGCTTGTAAATTTCATAACTGAACCATTTTGAAGCTATAGGATTGTTGCAGTTTGATCCCGCTACCCTAGGATGTCCAGCACCAATTTTCGGCGGTGCAATTTTTCCTTTCGCAGGTTGATCCGGTTTGTCGACTTCTTTTTTAATGTCGACTGTATCTGCTTGAGGTTTACCTATAAAGAAAAGCACGATTATATTTAATGCATTGATTTTATCAGAAATATATAAATAATGATCATAAAGATATATAAGTTAATTTTCATTACAATTTGCGAAATGTATAAATGTTTATTGTCAACGAAGATTTTATTGATAAAATTTAAGTTCAATTTTATAATTTGGATTGTGGTAAAATACCTCACGCGCTCTGAATCAATCGATAATCGTGACATAGAGTGTGATCGCAGAGTGATCCAGTTAAAAACAGTTAAATCGATAGTCACCCGTCTACGGCAAAGCCAAAAGGAACGGTTATGTTTTAACAGCCTATGAATGTATGCATGTATGTATATTTGTAAAAAAATGAGGATCACCGAAATTCTTTTTTTACTTCTTCTTCTTAACGCATTGATGTTCCTTCCATATTCCATTTCATTTGATCTCAAATGAAAGAGGAGAAATTTCGGAGTTCATAAATGTAGTATAAAATAATCCCAAAAATACCTTATGAAATCTAAAAAATATAAAAAAAGTTGAAAACTATCAGTGTCACACATCATCTATACATATAATAAAACAGTAAAAAAACTGTGTCTGTACATTGAATATATTAAAAAAATAATTATTGAGGGAGGTTTGGAAACAGTAATAGAGCACGAATCCAAAAAAAAAAATCTGTCTGTTTGTCTGTATGTCTGTTTGTTTGTACACGCTAATCTTCGGAACTACTCGACGGATTTAAATGATTTTTTTTTGTTGTAAAGGTATTAAATCTGGGCAACATATAGGCTATAATTTATCTTGGAAACTTGAACATCTGATGCAGCACCGCAACAGACCAGCTAAACTATAACAGATACAAAAATGGTACCCTAGCAAAAATTGTTCCACGTGATGAGCATTTTCTGCTAAGAGAATAAATTAGAAGATTGGAACACCTGAAGTGGAACTCCAAGAGCCCAGCTACACTATAACATATATAGGAATGACGTCTTAGCAAGAGTTGTTCAGCCTGATGAGCACTCTCTGTTGTCGTATAAAATTTGAAGACCTGGAACAGCTGATGTGGAACTCCAAGAGCCCAGCTACACTATAACATATATAGGAATAACGTCTTAGCAAGAGTTGTTCAGCCTGATGAGCACTCTCTGTTGTCGTATAAAATTTGAAGACCTGGAACAGCTGATGTGGAACTCCAAGATCCCAGATACACTATAACATATTATATAGGAATGACGTCTTAGCAAGAGTTGTTCAGCCTGATGAGCACTCTCTGTTGTCGTATAAAATTTGAAGACCTGGAACAGCTGATGTGGAACTCCAAGAGCCCAGATACACTATAACATATTATATAGGAATGACGTCTTAGCAAGAGTTGTTCAGCCTGATGAGCACTCTCTGTTGTCGTATAAAATTTGAAGACCTGGAACAGCTGATGTGGAACTCCAAGAGCCCAGCTACACTATAACATATATAGGAATGACGTCTTAGCAAGAGTTGTTCAGCCTGATGAGCACTCTCTGTTGACGTATAAAAAATGAAGATCTGGCACACGCGTTGTGGAACTGAAAATTAAAAAAAAAAAAAATTGAAGATCTGGAACACCTGATATGGAAATCAAAGCTATCACTAATTTCACTGTATAATTATAAAATAACATAAGCTGGGAGTACCTCCACGCGGTGAAGGCGGTAACAGTTTAGGACTGATTTTCGACGAAAATTCGATGAATCATTGAAAATTTGACTCTACTGGCCAAAACTCCCATTCATTATTTTATTTTATCAAATAAATAAGCCTTCTTATGTTATTTGAGTGTTTAATTTCCTTTTTCATTTATTTTCGTGACACGGTAGCCTACCCGGTAACGCAGGGGAGCAGTCACTTAGATTTTAATTGATCAGGTATTTTCAGAATTAAACTATAACTATGCCTAGAAAGAGGTCAAATCTTTCCCAACGTTCCAAAGGAGCTAAAAGATTGAGGATCATAAGATCCCAAGAATCTACCGAAGAGCGTCAGGAGAGACTTGATGCTGTTCGAGAACATCAGGCTGCAACTCGCACCGTAGAAACCTCTTCGGATCGCGATCACTGCATCAGATATTCAAGTTTCCAAGATAAATTATAGCCTATATGTTGCCCAGATTTAATACCTTTACAACAAAAAGACCCTTCACGAAGCGGTCAACCAAGCATTCTGTACATCAAACTAAGTCTTTACGCAGAGAGTGCTCATCAGGCTGAACAACTTTTGCTAAGACGTCATTCCTATACAATGTGTAACATAATTAACGCACAACCTCTTAAAGGGTCATTGTACTCATCATTATGAACAACTTTCACTATGGGACCAAAACTGAAATCGCAAAAAAAAATCGACTGCCCCATAAATTTCTGTGCGCATAATTCGACAAAATGTACTGAACTGCTGTTTTTTTTTCGCGTTTCGGGGTTAGTCTCATAGTGAAAGTTGTTCATAATGATGAGTACAATGACCCCTTAAGAGGTTGTGCGTTTATTCTGTTACACATTGTATATGTTATAGTGTAGCTGGGCTCTTGGAGTTCCACTTCAGGTGTTCCAGATCTTCAAATTTATTCTCTTAGCAGAAAATGCTCATCACGTGGAACAATTTTTGCTATGGTACCATTTTTGTAACTCTTATAGTTTAGCTGGTCTGTTGCGGTGCTGCATCAGATGTTCAGCGAGGAAGTGAGGAAACTCGGTATGTAATGGGAGGTAACCCATCCACGGGCCAACCTAGGCAAACGCTTAACATAGCGGACAGTCGCGGATCATGTTCCGCACTTATCTCTAAAGACCTCTGTTGTGGATCTCCAAAGCCCAGCGACACTATAACATATTAAGGAATGACGTCTTAGCAAAATGAAAGATCTGGAACGTCTTCAATCGTCTCGCTCATCCAGTTGCTTTCCCGTCCCAGGGCCCCAGAATTCTACATTAGACGTTTCAGATCTTCGATTTTCTTGACGACCCCGTTGTCGCTGGCAAAAGCAACAGGATCCGCGTACGAAGTCGCGGGCAGAAGCTAGTTGGTAAATATGTCTTGTACTGCAGATTCGTGTGACTCTGGTTATACGTAAACCGAAAAAGTATGACATCAATGTCTTGTTAAAGCATTTTTTTGTTGCTGTTTTTGCCGTAGTTGGGTTTTAGTTTTTAAAGTGACAAACTTAAATGGGGCACATATTCACCCCAGGGGGACTCCCTCTCCTGCCAGGGTTGCGGGACTGTACGAAAGAGATACCGCAGCCCTGGAAAACAAAGGGCAAAAGAAGGAACATGGATGGGTTTTAGTCAGTAGAAGTCTGACACTCCCTCCTGCTCCGCCCAGAGCGGGAGGGGTTATTTGATGATTTCCCATAGGAAAAAAAAGGGGGACTCCGTCTGCTTATACTAATGTTGATCTTCCTTTAATTTGATTAGCTATAATACTCATAAACCTTGCCTCCTTAGTTTAGTGGTCACACGCAAGCGCGACTGCTGAGCATGAGGTCCTGGGTTCGATTCCAAGGTCAAATCAAATCAATCTTTATTTATGCACACAGGTACTACAATAAGGTCTTATGTATACATTTTAGTCGAGCTTTGTGTCATACCAATGAAACTGGTGTACAAATATTAGTTTTTTAATAATAAGTCTGAATCTTTGATTATATATCGGTCTGAATCCATACAATACAAAGGCAAAGCAAGCAAAGCAGTCAGGCAAATTGTCATTGGGCTTTTCCATTCTGGATAAATTCTGGATTTGTGCCCGATTGACGGCACTATGCACGCCCCATATTATATAAGACTTAAAAACATTACCAGCGAAATGTGGGTGTTCTTCTAGGTACACCTCTGTCTAACCCTGTCGGGATTACAGGTGTAATATTGTGTCTTATCAAAATAAGTAGATTTGCTGCTAAGCCGTTGGACCCGGCTGTCATGTATAGAACACTAACAGTGGTTAAATTGGCCTAAGAGACTGACAACAAGGGGTATCATATTACCAAGTATCTGAGCTGTCGAGGTCAGATAGGCAGTAGCTCCATGTACAATATTGGTATTTAGCGGCTTCCAGTTAAACTCGATGCTGATGATAGCATAGCATAATCAACCTAGAATGCTCCCACTGCTGAGACACTGACCTCCTCTCTATGAGAGGGAGTAGGCTATAATCCACCACGTGGGCCCAGTGCGGGTTGGTAGATGTCACATGTCTTCGAAGTTTTTGGTTCTAGGCCATTCCTCACGATGTTTTCATGCACCGTTTTGAGGCTGATGATATAAATTTAAAAAAAAATGGAGATTTAATAGTAGGATTAGCTATTCGTTCTAATATTTTTGGAATTAATAATAAGGTACGGTAGTGTCAAGTTAAGAATGCGAGGCATACATGTTAGTTAGCATGTTAACTAACCAAATAAAAAACATAAGTTTAATCATGAAAGTTATATTTTATTTTAATAAATCACAAAATATTATTCAATAAATTTTCAGTCATGCTAGTACTTATTATTCCCTTTATTCAGTTTATAACATATCTGTTACATTTTTAAACATTCCTTAAAATAATATTAAAAAAAAAAAAACATTTTAAAATATAAAAAATAGCCACCAGCATGGTCAGGGCTCCTAAGATCTTCCTAACAATAAGTGCTGTGTCCAGAAGTACTGCAATCTCAATTAAGCCCTTGATCCAGCTGCCAAGCGAGAGCCTCTTTGGATGTTGAACTAGGCTATTGGCTATGCCATTGGCTGACACTAATATCATCACAATGACTGCTGTACTCAAGTCCCACATGACGACAACCTCGAGAGCCAGATCTAGATACTTGAACTGCTTATCTTTCTCTGCTTTCACTTGGTTCTAGTCATGCGGTACCGCTATATCAACAATCATTGCGTAACGCTCCAATCGATCTATCACCACAATGTGAGGCTTATTGGCAACAATAGTGAAGGCAAAAACTGTCAGTGACGATACGTCGATTCCAATACAACGTGATTTTACCATCATTGAGAACTGTGTCGGGCGCATACCTATAGTATGGCACTTCTGATTCCACAAGGTTGTACTTCAAAGCAAGTTGCTGGTGGATAATCCTGGCAACGAGGTTGTGTCTAGGCAAGTCTTGTCTAGTACTTATAATTATTAATTTCAAAATTTCTGGTGTCCTGATTTCAGAAATTATTTCTTTTCGAGCTACTATGTTAAATAATGGTATTCAGCTGCATTCGGTTAGACTGTCGATATTATATGCCTAAAGTATTCCCTCAGTCTTTTTTTAAGCATTAATTCCATGTTGAGACTTCAAATGAGCTTTCAAATTGTTTTTCTGTGTATATTTCTGGCTACAGTGTTCACATTCGAGCACCTTTTTAGCATGGGTTTTCATATGCACATTCAGTGTCTTTCTCCTGCCAAAAAACTTCAGACATACTGAACACTGAAATTCTTTCAATCCAGTATGGCTGACCATATGACTTTTTAACTTTGTCGTGGAATAGAACGCCATGTCGCATTGTGTACATTTGTGTGACTTCTCCATGAGATGGTCCTTTTTTATATGAGTGTTTAGTTTCCGTCTAGTGTTAAATACTCTGTCGCACGCTTGACATGCAAGCCTCAATGCTACAGCACTATGCACGGAGGCCACATGAGCTACTTTTTGTTCATGTTCTTTAAACGTTTCTTTACAATAACCACATTTATATTTGCGTTTTCCGTGTGTGTGGACGACTCTTTCGTGAAATCTTTTATTCCCTTGAGTAGTAAAGATTTTTGGACAGTAATCACAAACAAATGTCCCTGTTTTGTGGTGTGATGAATGTTGCGTAAACGTGTTTCGGTTCACGAAGCCAGAGTCGCAAATCGTGCAAATGTAATTTCTGTAATGTAAGTGCATATGTGCAACTAGACCTCTGAACCTAGTGAAGGTTTGGCCGCAAAACATGCATCTGAGCAAATCGTCACTGAATTTAAAAGGAAAGATATGGGTCGTATAGTTCATGTCAATTTTTTTCTCATGCACGTTTTGAAGATGGTGTATTAAGTTGTTTAGAGTATCCATGTCGTTGTTGCATAGCTTGCATTTTAGTGCAGTTATATCTATTTTGACGACATACTCGGACATATTCATTTTCTTCATGAAGTTTGCTTCTGCAATATTATTGTGGTTTTCTAGAGTATGTTTCTTCAGGTCTGCAGGCCGTTCGAACTGTTCTGGACAATAGCAACAGTTGTAACCAATCCCTTCGTACCGTCTTATGGGTGTCGCGTTAGAGTAAAGAAGAATTTCTGTAATGCTATTTCGATGTTTTAAAAGTTCAGTTTTCGGTGTAATTTTAGGTTCTTTTTTAATGTTCTCTAGATTGTTTTCACTTTCTATAGATGTATCGTTGCTCGTTTCTTGTTTATCTCTTAAACTTTCTGTAGATGTAATCATGATTGTTTGTTGTGTTTCATCTATATTGTCTGTTGGTGCTATGTCGATCGTTTCTTGTTTTTCACCAACACTTTCTGTAGGTGCTAAGTTGTTCAGTTCTTGTTTCACAACAGCTGCTTCTTGATCACCTACAAAGAAAAGGAAATCAAATGAGGTTTATATTTTTCGGTTATTTGGTTGAAAATATGTTGCATGGTTAAATTTTGGAGGTTTATAGTAAGAAATATTGTGGCCTATCTAGTTTCAAAAAAGAAAAGTAAGTTTTTGAGTCCAGTTTAGACGTCTTTTCCTAATGTGCACCGGATAGTTAATAATTTCACTAAATATTCATTTCAGGTTCAATCAGCAATCGAAACCATGAACACATCATTCTCCTGCCGTTATCCCAATTCATTAAGGGACCGCGCAGCATGTCTTCTGCATCCATACTTCTCTATTACTCGTCAGCTCAGCAGTCACCTCCTTTCTAACCACTTCCCACAGTCCATCTATCGTTTCTTTCATCCACATTCATATGTAACACTTTCCTCATCACACTGCCCTCATCCGTCCGCATCACATGCCCATACCATTACAACCGATTTATCACACAAATTTCTGTCTCCGGCGCCACTTTTACAGGCCGTGAACTCAATCTACTTTAATACTGAGTTCGTTTTGCCTGTTAATTATATAGATTTCCAATTCTTCAATGAGAGGTGTGGAAATCTATATAATTAAAAATCAACTGCGCATTTATGAAGGTTCGAAAGATTTGCCTGTTTTGTTTTATGTTTTGTCCGCGTATTAACAGTGTTAGGATAAGGTTATAATCACTTCTCATTTTCTTCATTAGTAAATTGCACTCGTGCGTTGCCTGGGCGGGTTGCTAGTAAATTATAAAACGCATTGGATATTATAGATTAACACCTTCAGTGCCGGGAACCCACCTGGAGGGTCCACTTCTCACTTTCCATATGTATGGTGGGATGGCACATGTACTCTTAAGAAACGGGGGTGGACACGAATGAACTTACCACACACACACACACAACCTACACACAACCTACACATACACACCCTTCACTAACTTACTACACGAACACAAACACACACACTCTACACGTACTCACCTCACCATACAGTTAAACGTTTTTTTTTTTGTTATTTCTTTACACAAATTAAAATTCTGTTTTCTTTTCCACTATTTGCTTTTTGCTAAAATGTTCCGATTGACGATAAATATGGCTTCGTTTTTGTAATAAGCCTTTTATGTTCTTAGTCTTATGGATATCGTTATGTGATTGCTATTGATGAAACAAAAATAAATAATGTTTTTATTTATTTAATGGTTGTGGAATTGTCGCGTGACTTCACGTTTCTAAAGCAAACACTGCTGTCGAAGGCTCAATTTCCACCAAAGTGGAGCACGGCAAGTAGGAGAAAAGAGAAACTGCAGCAACCCGTCTTTGCCTGTTTTGGCCCGACTCAACAAGAAAACTCGTGTTTACTTTGGAGTGAAAATGGGGATTTCAGAGTTGCTTATTTTTGCAATTATATCTGAAGCAGAAGAGAACGAGCACAATGGATATGAAAATAGAAATAAACATGTACATAGGGGAGAAACGGGCACCAGCGCCGTTCGCGGCGCTATGGGCTACCGCGCGCCCTCCCCGAATCATAGATTAATACTATGCGAGTCTTATATATGAACTAATGCTAACGAAAGTTTACAATTTTTGGACACTGAAATGTCAGCTGCTAAGATGCTAAAAATATTCATTTTCTATACAAATTAACTATCTATTGATTATTGATCGAAGATTGAAAGTGTTCTACAACGTGTAACAGAAACGGTATAGTCATATGGAAGAGTGCGGTACGGACCATCAAACTGAACAACTTTCTCTATGGGACCACCATCGTAATCGTAAAAAAATAATCAGCTGTCCCATTTGGGTCGAGTAGGCATTGACATTTTGTATGGGGCAGTTGATATTTTTTAGTGATTACGATGTTGGTACATATATACCCTTTCTGATACACGCTGTAAAAAGGGTGTAACAAGACCCTTAACGAAGCCGAAGGGCATTTGTTCTCCCCGTCATTGCGATCATTTTTTTGTACTAGACCATACCTGGGAACTTTCTAGTTACGGAGATATTGGGGGTCAAAGTTCCAACTTTTTCACAAGTTTGTTTTTAATGTTAGATTTTTACTCTAAACACCTCCACGACCCCCGTACTATTCAATCCATCCATCAGCACAATGTTTTGAGTACGTTTCATGGAGTCCTACAGTAAAACCTGATTTTTCACACAAAAAAAAAAACGTTTCTCAGCAATATTTTTTGCGTAAAGTTACTTAGTTTGATGTACTAAATTGACGGTTGACGGTTTCGTGAAGCCTATTAAAATGAAACAGCGTTTTATATAATAGGTATATTTAATTAAACAGAATTGCTACTACTAGACTTGCTAATTCAAATTAACAAGTTTTTACTCCTAACATACCGTACATATTACATTAAGTACATATTATAAAAGACATCAAAAAAATATCAAAAGAGTATGCGTGGATGGTTTGGTCATGTTGACAGAATGAGTTAAAGGAGCCTAACGAAAGTTATATATGTAAGTGAAATTAGATTTTTTGATTAAGATTATGTTAAGTACAGCTAGCATCAGTCTGAGTGCTTCGCCCTCATGTGCCAGGTCAAGCTAGGTTTCTGCACAAACGCTTTCCCACACATTGTACATTTAAAACGCTTATCATTGTTATGAATCCTCATATGTTGGTTCAAAGTAGATTTCTTGGCATAATACTTCGCACAGACTTCACATTTAAAATCTTTAGCCCCTGTATGAATTAGCATATGTTTCTTTAGGTCGCCATCTCTGAAGAAAGCTCTATTGCACTCAGAACATTTGTGATTTTTCTCCATCAAATGAAAGCGCCTTATATGTACTCTAAGAATACTGTGGGTAGTAAAACTTCTATCGCACGCGGTGCAGTTATACATCCGTGGAGTAACACCATGAGCTGTAGACAGATGCAATTCTTTCGTAATATACTCCTTAAAACCCTCGTTGCATAAATGGCATATATGCGATTTGCCAGTTTGAGTATGTTTGCGCATTTCGTGGTTTCTTCTCTTGAATACGTTGTCGAATGTGACAGGACAATGTCGGCAGACAAAGGTCCCTGTCGTGTGAGTGATGCTATGATTCGATAGTGACATATGATTGATGAAACCAGCGTCACATTGGTTACAGATGAAATAACGGTAGTGTTTGTGCATATGCTCGTGTAATGCTCTAAACGTGGTGAAAACGACGTCGCTTGTGCATAAGCAGCATTTCAGTTGCTTCGTATTGAACTTGAAAGGAAATATTTGATTTTGTATATCAGTATGGAAGATTTTATTATGTCTCTCTGTAAGATGGACGAATATGTCATCGAGAGAATCTATGTTGGCGCTACAAATCATGCATTTTAGGTTCGTTATGTCAAGTTTGACTAAGAACCTAGCTGGTCCATTAGCTATAATGTTGCCATAGAACTTTACTTCATTTTGATGTTCCGTTAAAGTATGTATTTTCAAATTCATGGGTTCATTGAAAGCTTCCGTGCAATAGCAGCACAAATATCCTTTATCCCCATGTTTGAGTATCATCGTCGCATTCGTAGATTCTAGTATTAGTTTCAGATTGTGAAGATGCTTGTGTAGTAGTCGCTTTGTGCGTGGTCGCGGTGCCGTCTCAGGTTTTATCTGTATATTGTACTCTTCGATAGGTACCAATGTCGGCTCTATTTTGATGTACGTAGCTGTAGCCACTTTTTCTTGTATATCTATAAAGAAAATGATTGAGTTATTGTCAAGTTCTTTACTTGCTAATATTCACGTTTTTTCCCTGCAGATACAAACACGCAGCGACAATGCCTATACAAAATAAATAACAAAATAAAAATCTATGTATTCTTAACACATTTATTTTAATATAAAGCTTAGAATACTTCAGAAGCTGTTTGGCTCAGTGAGTTCTTAGCAAACATTTACAATAACGACCGATCAGACTCGAGAACGTATCTAATCTAGTTTTGGTGGGAACTTGCGACCTTAACCCATAAAATGGTCACGTTTGGAACCGCAGGCTTCATGGAGTACTTCGAATACATTTGGTGCAGTTGGAAATGATGTTGTGTTAACATATATAGAAACTATGGTATTAAATGAAGCTGGCCGGGATAATATTGTGGTTCTACTTTACCAGAACCGGTTACTTAATTGGTAACAGACGTGTTCGTGCGAAAATAAGTAAACGAAATCGAGAGTAACATAATTCTTTTAGAATTCAATGTTATAACTAAACTTCAAATAACCGCGTCTCTCTCATCATCTCAAAGCCCGCAAGAACAGTCGTTTGCGAGTGTAACATTTTGAGCTACAGTTAACAGCGGTTGTAATTACACTAAGAATAAAAGTTGTTTCCTAGCAATGATTTGTGATTTGTACCTACGAAATTGTGTGAAAAATTAAACCTAATAGAACAGAACTAAAATACGACTTAGTGATATAACTTTTGACAGCGTAAGTTAAATCAAAACTACGTTATTACTTGTTATAGAACTTAAATTAAAAGCTAACTCAAGTAGAGCTAGTATCTACATGCTTCTTCATATGCCAGTTAAGGCTAGGTTTCTGCACAAACGCCTGCTCACATATTGTACATTTAAAGCGTCTATCATTGTTATGAATTCTCATATGACGAGTCAGAATCGATTTAGTAGTGAACTGCTTTGAACAGACTTCGCACTTGAAATTTTTAGCCCCTGTATGACACAGTGTGTGTTTCTTTAAATGGCTTTCTCTGAAGAACGCTCTGTCGCACTCTGAACATTTGTGAGTCTTCTCCATCAAGTGGAACCGTCTGATATGTGCGCTAAGGAAACTATTAGAAGGAAAGCTCCTTTCACATGCAGTGCAGTTGTGTTTCGCTGGAGCAACGCCATGTACCGTAGCAAGATGTATTTCCTTCGTATTATAATCTTTAAAAAATTCATTGCAGAAGTGGCATTTGTTTAATTTGCCAGCTTTACTGTGGCGAATCTCGTGGTTTCTTCTTTTGTAGACGTTGTCGAATACGATTGGACAATGTCTGCAGGCAAAGGTTCCTTTCGTATGGGTGACTTTATGGCTGGATAAAGTATCATGATTGACGAATCCAGCATCACACACGTCACAAACGAAGTATCTGTAGTGTTGGTGCATATGCTCATGTAATGCACTAAACGTGGCGAAGACGACGTCACTAGTACATTGACAGCATTTCATTTGTTTCGTATTGAATTTGAAGGGAAATATTTGGTTTTGTATATCAGTGTGGAAGCTCTTATCATGTTTCTCTGTAAGATGGACGAAAATATTTCCGAGAGAATCTATGTTGTCGCTGCAAAGCATGCATTTTAGGTTCGTGATGTCCAGTTTGACTAAGAACCTAGCTGGCCCTTTGGCTTTTATATTGCCATAGAATTTGTCTTCATTTTGATGTTCCGTTAAAGTATGTACTTTCAAATTCATTGGCTCTTGGAAAGCTTCCGTGCAATAACAGCACAAATATCCTTTATCCCCATGTTTTAGTATCATCGTCGCATTCGTAGATTCTAGTATTAGTTTCAGATTGTGTAGATGCTTGTGTAGTAGTCGCTTTATGCGTGGTTTAGGAGCTGACTCAGGTTTTATTTGTATTTTTTCTTCTTTAGGTATTACTATTTCTTCAGTTTTCGGCTCTAGTTTGAGGTTCGTAGTTGTAGTCAGTTTTGCTTGTTTATCTATAAAGAAAATTATTATGTTATTGAAAAGCTCTTCACTTCTTTTCCTTAAGAGACAAAAACTTACATGAGCTTAAAGCCCCGTATTCGTAAATTTAGAAACAATTACGCTACATCAAATGCTGGCTGGATTTCATATTCATAGAAATAAATTATACACAACTTTGTGATTAACATGTAATTAGCATTACTGCAACATTCCACGTAGCTCACATTATGTTTCCAAATGAATAAGCGGCTAAAATCGAAAATTACAGTAAAACAATCATCTTATTCTAATTAGATTTATTGAAATGCATTATAATTTGCAAGTACTTATAAACAGTTTACATGCGATGCTAAAAGTATCATAGTCGGATTCGAGCGAGCTATTTTTCGTAGTATTTGCGACACGAAGTTTCAGCACCCAGGTATGAATAAACAAAAAACTCGTGCTTTTGGAAATTATAGTGTATGGTCACAAACCAAATAAGTTGTTTTCTTTTAGGTTGAAGGTAATAAAGGCAAGCGAATATTTACCTCAAATAGGTTAGATTTTCTTTAAACAATTCATACTTAAATTGGAGCTACTTTGTCGACTTCAAAAAATAAATAGATAGAACTAAGAGATCCTAAGATGCAGGAGCTCAATAATATTAGCAGGTTCCCGTCACAGGTAGTTTAGATTTTCTGTTGACTATTCTTCGTTAACGACATTAAAAGTTAAGTTGCGTAGTGCTGCATAAACTATGGAGTGAAATTATGGCGACCGCAAAAAGTGCCACCGAAGACGGGTGCCCCACGCCGTCTGGCTCCACCGCTATTTTGAATCACTAATAAATTGTTCTCTAGTATCGGTTTTCTAAACATAACTGGACTTAATATTTTCATTCTTTAATTTTTAGTTAGCCTGTATTGTCCCACTCTTGAGCAAAGGCCCATTCCTTCCACTCATTCCTTATTGAAAACATTAAAAAAAAACGTACTGACCAGTTGCAATTGTTCATAGTTATTACCCTATATTTAATTCTACATAACAAGTTTATAGGGTCTATCTATTCATACACGAAATCTCTTAAGGGGTCATTGTACTCATCATTATGAACAACTTTTACTATGGGACCAAGCTCGAAATCGCGAAAAAAGAAAGCGTTTCAGTACATTTTGACGAGTTAATGCGATCATATTGTAGGGAACAGATGATTTTTTTTCGCGATTTCGAGCTTGGTCCCATAGTAAAAGTTGTTCATAATGATGAGTACAATGACCCCTTAAGAGATTTCGTGTATGAATAGATACACCTTATATAAAACAGGATCTTTAGAGACAGTAATGGTGACATATTACTTAGATGTTTTTTATTCTTCTTACTGAAGAACAACAAAAAGCACATCGAAGCAAACTATAAAGGGTGTAACAAGACCCTTAACGAAGCCGAAAGGCCTTGGTCTCCCCGTTATTGCGATCATTTTTTTGTTCTACCATACCTGGGAACCTTCTTAGTTCCGGAGATATTGAGGGTCAAAGTTCCAACTCTTTCAGAAGTTTTTTCTTAATGCATGTTTTTAATGAAGACTTTTACTTTAAACACCTCCACGACCCCCGTATATTCAATGCATCCATTGGTATAATGTTTTGAGTACGTTACATTGAGTCCTACCGTAAAATGTGATCTTGCACTCCAAAAAAAAAGTCGTTTCCCAGCAATAATTTTTGCGTAAAGTTACTCAGTTTGATGTACATAATGCTTGGTTGACGGCTTCATGAAGGGTCTTGTTACACCCTGTATTAAGTTTTAAAAGCTTCTTTGTGCTTCGCCTTCACATGATAGTTCAAGCTTGGTTTCTGCACAAATGCTTTGTCACACATTGTACATTTGAAGCGCCTTTCATTGTTATGAATTCTCATATGCTGAGTACGAATAGATTTTGTAGCATAGCATTTAGAACAGACTTCACATTTAAAATTTTTAGCCCCTGTATGAACTATCATGTGACTTCTTAGATCGGCATCCCTGAAGAATGCTTTGTCACACTCAGAACATTTGTGATTTCTCTCATGCAGATGGAATCGCCTGACGTGTACGTTAAGAAGACTACTATTAGGATAGCTCCTATCACAAGCTGTGCACTCATATTTCTTAGGAGTAACGCCATGCACCGTTACCAGATGCGCATCCTTATAAATAGCTTCTTGAAAACCTTCATTGCAGAAGTTGCATTTATTTATGATACCAGTTCGACTATGGAAGCGAAATTCGTGGTTTCTTCTTTTGTAGACGTTGTCAAATACGACCGGACAATGTCGGCAGGCAAAAGTTCCTTTCGTGTGGGTGACTTTATGGCTGGATAAAGAATCATGATTGACAAATCCAGCATCACACACGTCACAAACGAAGTATCTGTAGTGTTGGTGCATATGCTCATGTAATGCACTAAACGTGGCGAAGACGACGTCACTAGTACATTGACAGCATTTCATTTGTTTCGTATTGAATTTGAAGGGAAATATTTGATTTTTAATATCAGTATGGAAATTCTTATCATGTTTCTCTGCCAGATGGGCGAATAGATCTTCTACAGAATCTATATTGTCGCTACAAATAATGCATTTCAGGTTCGTAATGTCCAGTTTGACTAAAAAAGCAGCTGCTGGTTTGGCTTTTATGTGGCTAGGAAATTTTTTTTCATGTTGATGTTCCGTTAAAGTGTGATCTTTCAAATTCGTGGGTTCTCTGAAAGTATCCGTGCAATAGCAGCACACATATCCCATATCACAATGTTTATGTATCATCGTGGCATTTGAAGATTTTAGAATTAGTTCCAAATTGTCTAGATGCTTGGTTATTAATCGCTTTCTAGGATCTCCCTTAGGTACTGTTTCTTCAGGTTCCGCCTTTATTAGGATTTCCGTAGCTGTAGCCATTTTTTCTTGTTTATCTATAAAAAAATGATCAAGTTAATGTCAAGTTTTTTTTTCTGTTTCTATGTATGCTTTTCTATGCTTACATACCCGTATTTGTTGGACACAAACTTTAGAAACAGTTCGTAGCATTGAATGCTGATGACAAACTATTTGCGCAAGTTTCGTCAAAGGACTCAACATTATGTGAGTCAACATTTAGTGATTCAACATTTTGCGAATTCAACATTGTAGTCCAGAAGGAATGAAGGAAAAACAATTTGCGTTCCAATATTTATGAGAATAACATCTGAGTCCGCGTAACACTAGTCAGTTTTTCTCACTCGTCAGGTTATTTAATTCGACAGTTTCGTTGCTTAGTCAATTTCGTTGATTGGACAGTTGTGTGAATTTGACAGTTGCGTCAACTCGACAGTTTCTTCGATTCGTCAGTTTTATTTAATTCGTCAGTCGAAGTACAGTCGTTGGAAAATTCAAAGATTTTAAAATAATACAAAAATGTATTTACAATGAACAGTAAGCAAATTAGACATAACAAAAAAAATCCGCTTTGTTCGACTCGGTGGGACAGGATTAGTATTCTAAGGGCAGAGGAGAATATACCTTAAATCAATCAAAATCAAAGCATTTATTTCAAGTAGGCCAGTTACAGGCACTTTTGTACTGTCGAAACAAAGATAACGATGAAATGTAGCTACAGTCCCAGTCACAAAGCATAAAAACTGTGAAAGTACTGACTTTCACAGTTTTTATCACATTATCACACCATTATCAGACACATCACATCAATATCTTTGTTTCGACAGTAACTAACTAACTAACTACAGTTAGTTGTCCATTCCCTAGCGTAGATCTCTATGGAGAAGAACGGGCAAGAAACTCCATGGACACTCTTTTAAATCAGCACAATCATGAATGTTTAGCAAAACACAACGTCACGTTAGTCTAGTCGCGCATGCGACATGCGCATGTCCTGGGTTCGATTCCCGGGTCGGGCAAAGTATTATGGTATTTTTCCATCAGGAATTTCACAGTAGCAGCCACGGAGTCTTGACTCGTGCCCGGTTACATGGGACTTAATAGTTACTGGCGAAACGTGGGTGTACTGATACACCTCTGACTAACCCTTTGAGCATTGCAGGCGTGATGTCATGTATGTAGTATATCTTTCGTATGTGTGGTAGTTAGGGCTGCAGTCGGAACTATAATGGAATAGATCACAAGAATAGTTTCATGTATCCAAACTGATACTTCCACTTGCGCAGGACGTTACATCATGTGGCGATTTGTGATTTCCGCCTGCTTTCATGGGAAACGTTAAATGGTATTTTTCTGAGGTTCCAATCCACAGTGGGATCATGAACGTAGATGACTATAAGAGTAGAGGAAGACCAAAGAAACGATGGATGGTCTGTGTGAAGGATGATGGTTAGAAGGTGACTGCTGAGATGGCGAGTAATAGAGAAGTATGGAAGAAGACATGCTGAGCAGACCCCAAATTTATTTATTTATTATTTACAAAATCCACAGGTCTTTACAATTTTGTCTTGAACTATATAAACTAATCCAACAGCCAATTATGGATTTACAATTTAATAGCTATACAAAACATTGCTAAGAGTACAGCGTGAATGAGTGTGGAGTGTGCATAAAGAGTTACAAATGTGGGCATGGGTATGTCAGTGGTGTGTGGTGATTGTCTGTATACCTTCTGTTTAAATTATATTTATTTAGTTATTTTTATTTGTCAATTCGTCACATACTGACATTTTTAATTGTTTCCGGAATATACCTTTTGTAGTATTAAATATATAAAGATGAGAGAACCTTTTGTTAAAATTATTAAGCGTCCTACCAATGACTGAATTTTGAGCGTAGTTTGTACCACTGTGTGGTACTTCGAATAACTGCGTGTGCCTAGTCCGTCGAGACGGAGCACACAATCTTATAACTAAGTTATCTAAAACAGTACTGTCAATATTCCCTCTACAGATATTATAAAGAAATAGCATGTCCAGAATCATACGTCTGTTCTCGAGGGGTAGCATATTATGATGTTTACATGATTGCAGATAATCTGCAGATCTGAAACCAGTGCGATAGTTAATGTATTTAACGAATTTAGATTGTATTGATTCTATCTGCTGTATATAAACCAAGTAGTGCGGAGTCCAGATATTACTGCAGTATTCTAAAATACTGCGTATGTACGCAATATAAAGTACCTTGATGCTATTTTTATCAGTAAATAATGTACATGTACGCATAATAAATCCCAGGGTTTTGTATGCCTTGCCGACGATATAGGACACATGCTCCGAATACAGAAGTTTCGAGTCCAGGACGACACCAAGATCCCTAATAACATTGCAACGCACAACATTGCCACCACTAAGATTATAGTTGTAGGTAATGAAATTTCGTTTCCTAGTAAAGGTCTGACATTTGCTTACGTTCACTTTGATTCTATTAATAATATAGTAATTAGATAGTCTATTTAAGTCATTTTGTAGCTTCTCACAGTCAAGCTTATTTCTTATAGTCATAAAAATCTTGGTGTCGTCGGCATACATCAGGAACCTTGAATTAGAAACATGCGCTCCTATATCGTAAAGGTAGGCAGAATATAAAAGAGGTGCCAAAATGGAGCCCTGTGGCACACCAGATGGTATGGTTACGCAGTTAGACCTTACTCCGCCCAATAAAACAATTTGAGACCTATTCCTAAGGTATGACTCGAACCATCTAAGCAAGTTACCGCGAATTCCAAGCTCTTGCAGCTTACGCAGGAGGATGTCGTGATCCACGCGGTCGAAGGCTTTTTCGAAATCCGTGTAGATCACGTCAACCTGCCCACCGCCATCCATATCATGGACCACACTTTCGAGAAATACTGCCAAATTGGTATTAGTAGACCGTCCCTTAATAAACCCGTGCTGTTGTTGCGGAATTAATTTAGAAATGGTAGGATATATAAAATTATGTACTATTTTCTCCATCACTTTCCCCAAAACATTCAGAATCGATATTGGACGATAATTTTCTATGGAGTTTATGCTCCCTTTTTTATGAATAGCCACAATGTGCGCAGTTTTCCAAATAGTTGGACAGTATCCCTCACGAAAACATCTATTGAAGATATAAGCGATTGGTACGTTGAGCGATTTGGCACTTTGACGTATCCAGATTCTCCAGGAGTTTCAAGATCCTCGCACTGTCAACGGTCAGGTTGTGCAGTGTGTCGCCGTATGTTTCACAGTCAGTCGAGAAAGGAGTGTAATTCCCGAGCCTACTGCTAAAGTTTCCATAGAAAAAATCATTAAAAGCGTTACAGATTGCAGTCTCGCCGCTTAATTGACTATACGTCATGTATTTAGAATAACTACTTTTATTCTTCTTTCTGGATTTAACGTACGCCCAAAAATATTTAGGTGAAGTTTTTATGTTCTCTTGTGATCTGTATAAATAATTCTTATGACACTCCACCTGCATCTTTTTTTGTCGATCAAATAAAAAATAAATATATTGGGACAAGGGCAGGAGAATGATGATGAATCCACAGTGGGATCTAAACCTTCTTCTAAAAGTCAGAAGTTAATGGGCAACAAATGTGAGCAATGCAGTAGTAAAGGCGTGCTGATGATAACACGTTGAGCGTAGCTCAAGCTCGATGTGTCGTCATCACGCGGTCAAATTGCCTTTAGTAGCTAGTTAAAGTATAGTACTTTCTTGATTTATCACATAATCAAATTTACGAAGTATCAATGTATAAGTGTCAAGTCAATTTATTAACCCCGCGGCGGATGGGACGTGAGGTTCTCTCCCTCTCACGTTCCGCCGCCTCCTTCGCTGGCATGACTACTTTGCAGAAGGAGGCGACGGCGTCCCATTCCGTCTCGCTCCGGACCATGGAATGAACCAAGGCCGAACGCGAGAGGTCGCCGCCGCCGATCGCCGCTACGAGGACACGGCGGTGCTCCGCCCACGCGGGGCAGATCTCCACCGTGTCCTCCGGTCGATCCTCACAGTGGTAACACCCGGGCGTTTCCTCCCGCCCGATCCGGTGCAGGTACCTCCCGAAGGCTCGCGTCCACCTTACGACCGAATCCGGTTGTTTTGGGATCGCTACCGGTAAACGGAGAGCAGAAGGGGTCTTAAATGAAATCCACGCGTATCTACTAAGAGCCATTTATTCAGACTAATCTTAATATCTTAATTAAAGTACAGATTGAACTTATCCTGAGTTTATTTATGTTTTTGCTAAACTTAGCAGTACTATTAAACACAACGGTAACTTCAGCCATTGCTAATGATCATAACAGGGCTGTACTACAACCACGTTAGCAGTACTATTTCAAAATGACTTGAGTGTGGGAAAGAGATGAACCTAGATGTCCTGTATAGCTCCATCTTTTTCCAAAGCAATACTGTTTTATGAAGTGGTGATGCAGTACCAGGACAGCTTACGCAAACCGAAGGGCATTTGGTGGCATCAAAAAAAGCAGTAAAAATAAATACAAACACTGTTTGAAGCTTTTACGGTTTATAACTGGATTTACGGGATATCTTCCGTGATAATACATTATCTGAGATCAACAACAATGTACAACAGCCGGCGTTACGACGCCGGCTGTTGTCGGCAAAAGCAAAGAAAGAGGGTAGACAGATTGGTTTCCACCTGACATATTTAGCACCAACCTGCATTTTCCAGTCACCCCGCGATCATGGCGCTTGCAACAGCGTCGAAATATCGGGATCTCACATTAATGGATTATCACGGAAGATAACACAAACAGAAGATATCCCGTAAGTGACAGTTATAAGTGTATATATTTAAATATTTAATAAATAGAAATGGCTAGTGATTTTGAAAAATATTATCCGGCCGATTTTCAGTTGTAAAACTTGTTAGGCTCTCAATGTTCATATTTATGTTAATTGCTTTATTAAATTAAATATGTATTCGCAAGATATTTCTCCGCTCTTCTACATTACGTCTGGCAGCCATGATATTCAGAGAAGAATGCATGTGTCAATCCTTAAGTTTAATAGTTATGAAATTCTTTGTTTTTCATTATGCATATTAACGCTCCCTAAAATAAATACTATTTAAATTATTACTTCATACATCAAGCCTGAGGCAGGCTGGGGGAATATCTAAGAACTTTAGTTATTTAATTTACAGGTGCACCTTGTTATCTTAAGAAAAATGGTAAAAAAATTGCAACTAGATATCAAAATATCTGTCCATGCGTAGTCTTACAATGATTTTTCCAGCTACACTTTTGAATAAACGACATTCCACAAAATTCACATTTAAATCGTCGATCATTGTTATGGATTCTCATATGACTTTGAAGAGTCGATTTTCTCCCAAAAGATTTCAGACAAATTTCGCATTGAAAGTTCCTTTCACCCGTGTGTGTGATTATATGCTTCTTAACATCATGGGAAGAAAAGAATGTCATGTCACAAGTCAGACACTTGTGCCTCCTCTCCAATAGATGGTCTCTTTTGACGTGGATCCTCAGGTTACGCTTGCTTGTATAAGTCCTGTCGCAAGCATTACATTTGTACAGTGATGCTTTAGCACCGTGGACTTCAGACATGTGGATGTCCTTATCATAGTACTCTTTAAAGCCTTTGTTGCAGAATGCGCATTTATTGGGAAGCATATCGGCGTGAATATGGCTACATCTCTCATGAGACCGCTTCTTCAACATTGTGTCGTAGACTTTCGAACAGAAGCTGCAAGGAAAGTCTCCTTTTAAGTGTGTGCTGCGATGTCTGATCCAACATCCCCGAGTAACGAACCCAGAATCGCATTCTTCACATACGTAGTTCCTGTAGTGTGAGTGCATATGCTCTTGCAGTTTTTTAAACTTGTCGAAAGTACTCTGACACAGGCAGCACGTAAGATCATCTGTTACAAATTTGAAAGGAATGAAATGATTTGGAATGTCAGTGTATATCATTTTTTTATGCTCATCTTGCAGATGGGTCAATAGATCTTCTAGACTGTCTATAGTTTTAGCACATTCCGTGCACTCGAGGTTGGTGATATCTATTTTGACATTGTATTCTGATATGCCTGGGCTTTTAGCATACCTAATTGTGGGGTCTGTTTTAGACGTGTGATTTACTAGTGTATGCTTTTTTAAATCAACAGGCTCTGGAAACTCTTGATAACAGTAACTGCACATGTATCCAACGCCTCCGCGTCGCATTATTGGTGTTGCGTTAGAACATTGCAGGATTATTCCGAGGTTGTGGCGATGTTTCCCCAACTCACTTACATGCGGGTTGACGTGCACTTTGGGCGTACTATTTACCTGCAATTTGGTTTTCCTTTCAGATCTTACGATAACTAATACAGCTGGCTCTAAGGGTTTGATTTCAATTTTCTTGCTCACTGTTTCTTGGTTACCTATAAAGAAAATTTTAAGGTTATTGTTTAATTTAGTTTTATTTTATGATTCAAATGTCCATTTTCTTTCGATTTTGTATGTACAATAATATGCATAATAATACGCGCTAGGGCGTGGAGTTGCGGACACCAGCCCGCTATACAATACTATACAATATGCACGAAATACAAAACTTTTTTTATTTCTTAAAAATGCCTTGTATTGTCCCTTAGAAATATTGTGGTACATTTTATTAATTCTCTAATACAACAGTTATTTTACAATTTAATATTTTATGTAGCGTATTTTTGGTGAAACAGAACGCAAATACAAAACGGTTCGATTCCGGTAGTGACGTCAAATACTATGGTGTCAAAGAAACACTTTTAATGAAAAGTACTTAAAGTTTCACTAAGATTTGACTATAACATTGTTATTGCAATTTTTGCTTGAATAAAGCACATACCATTAGTAAAACTATTCTATTAAGGGCAAAGAATTAGATGTAAACAAGGCAGATAGAGGTAAGTGACATCACATACTATGACATTAATGGCCGCGACAGTCACGGATGTTTGAACTGTCGTAGAAAATTGTACGAGGTTAACATTTTTTTTAATTGATAGGCAGTAGTTGAACATAACTTTTCATTATTTTCTTGGGTTAGTGATACTGTATTTTATTGATTTAAGTGAAGAAAAAATTACATGCATATTCCCTAATAGAGCCATTTTCGTCTAGATGCAGCAGACATAGAACAAAAACTGTTTAAATCAGTTGTAAAAATGTTTAAAGGAGAAATAACTAATATTTTTTTTAGTTCAACAGTTACTGTAATTTCACTTCAGTGTGAAATAGATGGACCTATACGAAATGTCTAGCTCCATCTTTTGCCCCCACTGAAGTAAGATAAAGACTGCTTCGTCGGTCGAGTGGTCGCAAGCGCGACTTCTAAGCATAAGGTCCTGCCCAAATAACAAAAATACGTTATATCATGGTCATGGAAACGTTTTTACGAAAACGTTGGTTATATAAGAGTGGTCTTATAAACTTAATTATAACGTTTATGGGACGCGAAAGTGGCCCAATTATAAGACATTATAGTTACATAGAGGTTGCATTAATGTCATCTTGTGACTATTTAACATCAATTAGAGATTTTATAAACGTAAATAACTAACTTGGTTGTGTATTGGTTATGACGAGACCATTATATGACGTGTAAGTTAAATAATAGTCATATAGATGTATTTTTTTTTAATTTCATTCATGCTCGAACTGCGGGCGCTGCTGTGAATAATACTGTGTTGTTTTTCAAAGCAAGTTTAAACTTTAAAGTATTATTAGGTGGATATTACATTAAAGAAATTACAGATATTAATTCTGATTACTTGCTATGTCAAGTATATTTCTACTAGGGAACTTAGTTTTTCGATCATGTTTTTATGTATTGCTGGAAATTTTTGAACGCCCTCTTGAAATTTTTGATATTTCATTATTTTTGTTTATTTCTTTTAAACATATTTCTCTATAATAGTTGCATCCATCTTGGTTTCGTTATGAGATGACAGTTTCACGACACTTATTGAACTTATGGTAATTTAAAGGTGGCCAACGTTTAAATGACCATATATACTTACCGCATATATTCTTTAATAATAATCCAGTATTGTATTAATGGCTGAGATGACGGCTAAAAGAGAACTATGTATGTTGCGCCGACTCCAAATAAATGAGGGCTATCGTTTTTGAGCTCACCAGATGGCGCCACTGTCGTGTAAGGTCCTGTCAATAATTCTATTTCATACTTTACAGTACCAATAACTTCATAAAAAGTTTATTTTATTACGTATAACAACATAGGGTAAACTTCAGATACATATAATTAGAATATTCTCCCTAAAATTAGCAAGCATGAAACATTTAAAAATAATTTTACCTCCAACTACCAAATAAGATCCTAAGTTGCTACTTAAAATCTCAAGTCATAATTAATCAGGAATGGCTGAATCTAGACCACAATCGTGAAAATTAGTAAAAATACGGGATAAAAAAGCATGCAACGTTTAATTTTGCACGGAACTCTACCGTTTCTCTAAAATAAATAGTAGCCTAAGTTACTCCTTAAAACAAAAGCTATCTGCCCGTAAAAGTCTCGTCAAAATAGGTCCAGCCATTTCGGAGATTAGCCGGGACAAGTACACAGAGAAATTTAAAAAAAAATGTGTTTTTGTTATAAGTACCGTACTTTCTTAGGCATTCAGTAAAAAGCTGTTATATTTAAATTACAAATAGACACTTCAATATTATTTGTTTGTATAGACAATCTTACAGATATAAAAAATAGCAGAATAATGTTGACAGCCAATATATTATATTACAGTATTTTTATATCCACATTTAGAGTTGCTGAAAATCGAGCTATGTGGCGTGCAATTGGAGAAGCTTACGTCCAGCAGTGGACTGATAATGATATTCACATATACAAACACACTGTCCGAAACATTTGTATGTTTGAACATGGACAAACCAGCAGTGACAAACACCCACGTGAATCTAACGACGTTTTTCAATACATTTACGAAGAAATAAAAACATCAGAACGAAAAGTATTTTTGTCATTCTCAATAAGAAACTAGTCTTTAAATTGACTCTGAACCCAGGTTGGTCGCAGCAAGGAAAACCTGCTCAGGTGGAGTTTCATTAATGACTCTGCTCTGAGAGTGTAAACGTAGTGCTGTTCCACAAACGATGGGGCACTTAATATCGTGTCCTGCGTGTCCTGTTGTTTGTTCACTACAGGAACTGATGGACGCTACCGAAAGCGCCAAACTAGTAGCTCAATTCTGGGCCGACACCATTTAGATTGCTATAGACACGCTAAGAAGAAGAATAAGAAACTTGGATTTAATTTGCTTTTTTCACGATAGTGCGGTAAGAGCTTATTTTCAAGAAAGTGTATTAAAAAGTGTATTATTCGCACGCAAAACGCTTGGACGTGGAGTTGTGAAACCAGCCCGTTTTACAATACAAGTGTTTTGAAAAGATATAAGCTTCTGAATTACAACACGATGCGTTTAAGGTGTAGCTAGTTCAAAACTTCATTGTTGGTCTCCGTGCCTACTCTTCATATGTGTATTCAAACTACTCTTCTTCACGAATGCCTGCTCGCAGCGTTCGCACTTAAAGCATCTCTCATCTGAATGTGTCCTCATATGCTGCTTCAAAGTCTTCTTTTGAGCGTAGGACTTCTGACATACGTCACATTGAAACTCCTTCAAGCCTGAATGCTTGACTGCGTGCATTTTTAAACTACTAGCGTTGAAGAATGACATTTCACATTGGGAGCATTTATGTTTTCGTTCCATCAAGTGATCTCTCCTCGTGTGTATTGTCAAAGCTCTTTTGTTCTCGAAAGTTCTGTCACATGCTTGGCATTTGAGTGCACGCAACTGTACGCCGTGAACTTTGGCTAAATGTTCATCCTTATTTTTAGTACTCGTGAATCGTTCGTTACAGTACCCGCATCTGCTCAACAAATATCCCGTTACATGCACCGCTTTTTCGTGCGACTTTTTTTTTCGATGTGTATCATATATCTTGGGGCAATACTGGCATTTGAATTCGCCTAATTTGTGTTTTTCTGCATGACTTTTTAAACTTAATAGGGTCACGAAACCTAGATCGCACTGCTCGCAAACAAAGTTCCTGTAATGTGAATGCATATGTTCCTGTAATTTCCGAAACTTTTCGAATACGTTGGAACAAATGCAGCAGCGAATGTCTTCACTTTCGAACTTGAATGGTATGATCTTGTTTTTGATATCCGTAAATATCTTTTTTTTGTGCTCATTTTGGAGATGATCTTTAAGTGCCTCTAAAGATGGAATTTCTCTTCTGCAGAGTTTACATTGTAAGCCTGTAATGTCTAATTTGATGCAGAATTCAGATTTCCTGCTGTTCATAATAACGTTTGGAGATACTGGGTCATATTTGTCTCCATGAATTTCTTGGTTATGCTTCTTTAGATCGGCAGGGTCCTGATATTGTTCCCTGCAGTAACAACAGACATACCCCGTGTCTATCTTCTGAAGGAAAGGGGTCGCATTGCTGCACATTATAATCATTTGCGTGTTATTCGATTGCTTTTCGAGTTCTTCTCTTACAGACGGCTTTGTTTTACCAGCGGGCGTCTTTGGCTTGGCTGTCGGTTTATTTGGTTTTGGTTCAGGTTCTTTCTTTAATTTGATGATACCTACAAAGAAAATACAAGGTTATTCGGGGCTTATTATTACTTTTTTTATCGTATAAATAGCACTTTCCGCTTTTTTTATTACCTACCTTATGATTAGGGATAATGAGACGATTTAGAATAAACGTAAGATTAAGAGGTACACAGAAGACAGAATGAGCGCTATCGTTTTTGAGCCCACCAGATGGCGCCACTGTCGCTTATGTCAATAATTCTATATTATACTATAAAGTACCAACTAGTAACTAATAATTAATAGTAATAATAACTTCATAAAAAGTTTATTTTATACATTGATACATTTATTTACAATATGCTCCCTAAAATTAGCAAGCATGAAACATGTAAAAATCATTTTACCTCCAAGTACTAACAAATAAGATCCTAAGTTGCTACTTAAAATCTTTAAGTCATAATTAATCAGGAATAGCTCAATCTAGACCACAATCGTGAATATTATTAAAAATACGTGATAAAAAAGCACGCAACGTGTACTTTCTATGACATCTGATATTTCGTCGACCTCGCGCTATACTAGCGGTGAATTCACACGTGATAGCCCCCTTGAGAGGGTAGGAAGCCTTTGCCCGACTGTCAAACAATACTGGCCAGTCAGTAAAACAAATAGATTCCAATACCTATGTGCTGGCGTCTGTGCTACCTAATTTATTTATCATTATCACTGATATTGTTTGATCCAAACATTTATAGGGTGACTACGGCGCACAGTGGTGCAGGTAGTACGGGCATGCGGAAAATATTATTTTTAAATGAAAAGACGTTGCGTTTCTTCATAATACTTTATTAAAATGATATAATGGATGTACCAGTTTACAAAGAGAAAGATATAACACGTATTTTTTTTTTATTAATATGAAAATATTCATCAAATTTTTTCACATGAATTTCATATAATTAAATCAGCATTTTTAAATAAATAAATATTAATAAACTAAATATTAAATAGAGAAGACATTGATTGAGAGATGGGTGCTATCCACTAATAAAGTTTTGGCATCATCGTGAAGAGGATAGTATTTTTTATTCGGTACTGCACGTAAACTGTTGATAAGGGGATCTGAGGTAGCTAAGAGCATATTCATAACATCTTCATTACATGATAGACGAGAACATTTTCTTGAATGACCTAACCTATAATTGCGGTAATCTTTATTTCGCGCTTCTTGAGCTTCCTCAGATAACATCCCAATAGGTAAGGCAGCAACACTTATTATTTCTTTGCCATGCAGCAAGATTTTATGCACAGTATTTGGCATATTATACCAGCTGTACAGGCTTACGTATAGTTCAGCAGTCTCGTAACAATAACTACCAAACTTATCCGAATCAACTAATGCACTAGAATTAATTGTTTGCAATATTATACCAAACCGATGAATAAGTTCTTTATCGACTCTTGTGACTTCAGCTACAATGTCTGCATTATTGAAAAATCTTCTAGACGTATTTCCATCGTTAGATGTTCCCATTCCTTGCTTTACAAAATCCACTTTTAGACCTAAACGTTGAAACAGCTCACTTTGGATTCTTTTCTTCTCTTCATCTTTTTGTTGTTTGGTAGTTGCGTTCGTTCTCCAACTGGTAAATGACATATTGTACGCAATATGTAATATGCATTCCATAAATTTAATCCGTGCGTGAAGCGGGGATAAACCGACCTTGAGAGCCTCCGTATCCACAGTTTTATTTCGCACTTGGTCAAGGTTATTCATTTCTGATGGCTTTGACTTGCATATAAAACACACTGCACATGATGATGTGTCCGTAACTGTCTGCGCTATTTTGCCATCTATCATTGTGAACACAAGTTTATGGTAGACTTTGTAAGTCTTTTCCTTTAAACTAATAACAGTTTCATTTAAGTTTGCTATTTCAGACTCCATTCTAGCAATTTCATTTTTCGTAGATTCTGTAGTTTCTTTTTGAAATTGGAATTGTACCGGGCGACAACACCTTGTAGAAGAAGGAGTTGCATTTGTCCAATACACAACAGATTTATTTTCCTTTTCATACAGACGCAGTGGAACTAATGATGTCAAAAACATATATGAATCTGACACATTTTCGTCGATAAATGACTGTTTGTACTCAGCATGACCTGATGATCCGTCACATCCCCACTTGTGTAAAAACGTTGAATTTACACTAATCTGTGTAAGGTCGTCTTCAGACATTACTTCAAATAATCTTCTGGTTGTGTGATCCAGTAATGACTGCAAACTTACACAAGCGTAGCTTTCCGTTACATCAATATCCGTGGGGTAGCATTGCCTTTTTACTTCAAGTACTTTATGATAATCGGGAAAGATATCACAACCAATACTTTTTGCTGCATTTCTCAGTACTTGATATTGATGTTTCGAAAGTGATGCATCAAGTAATAATGCCAACGCTTTTTCTGGAGTAAACTTGATAGTATCCGATGATTCTTCTTGTACGAGTACCTTAGAGGCAGCTTTCTTAATCATTTCTTCAGGAACGCTTTCACACAATCTTTTAACTTTATATCGCTTTGTTCGATCGCAACATTCATCAAATGATTTTTCTGGTCGTCCTCTATGAGAGCGTTTTGATGGCCCTGGAACATTACTGTCACAATTCACCACATCAGTCTGCACCGAAGATGTCTCAACGGTAAAAATATTTTTCAGCCACTGTTCATTTTTTGCCATAAAAGCATTTTTATTTCTCGCTGCAGTTTGCCACTTTTTTGTAAATACGGGTAGAAAATTACGGCTTAACTTTTCATAAACTTGATTCCAAACACTTTCTGTAAGCTGTGGATACATAAGTTTTAAATTTTCGAGGCATTTATGTATCTCACGATTACTTGATATTATGATTTCCACTAAATCGGCATAGACAATAGTAAAGCTATCCATCACTATAATAACACTGTTATCGTAAGAGAAAATAATTGTAAGTGAAGTTAAAACTACCATTCAATGCTATTTATACTTACACGATATGATAAAATGTTAATTACCCTCATTAGAAACACTTATTAATATAATGCACTTTTTCTTAATTACAGAGCGTCATTAGTTAAGGACCTGGTATTTCCAAGATCGCAGGTTATCGCAGCCAAAACTAATGTATTCTTAATCTATAGGGTCTAATTAATCTCCGAAAGTATATTATTACGTATCGGTCGATAACGGAGATTAGTTATGATCTCATGATTGAAAACAAAAGGTTCCAAATGACCTTCTTCACTAAAAATGTAATAGCAAGTAATTATTCATTATATTATAACATTATGTTTACTATTTTATTAATACACACAATAAACTTATGACTAAACTAAAAATGAAAGTTGATAATTATAGTATTTTGGTTCTATTCATACTTGAAATAACAATATTTTTTGCACGAAATTTGTAAATTCTCGATCACCCTACTTTGGCATCATATAATTAAATACTGTATAATTATTTATCCGTATTAATTTTAGGACTTGTTTCTACTAACATTCTAGTATGTGTGTACCAAATTGTAGACATTTTAAATAAGGTTGAAACAAAGGATTTTTTTCCGCCCTTGAACCAATGTGCGGCGTTCAATCATATTTGTTGGGAAAAATATAGACAGGTTGACAGAAAAAAAATTTTATTTAATAGATACCCATGTTGCAAGTACATAAGTTACTCCAGACGTTACAAAGAACTATATAAATATTTAGTATTAATATTATCAGCTACAGAAACGAAAACATCGATTCGGTAAAGTTCCACTGGCGTGGCGACATGTTTCATGTGCTTTATCTTATTTAAATTGATAATAAATATAAACGTCATAGTAAAACTGTGATCCTGACTCAGCGATGCCTTGACACGTCAACCTAGAACTAGGCAAGCAACCGATGGCCATTTGACCCTTGCAAACAGATAAAGATTTTGATCATGTTGTCCCTTATACAGTAATATAATATATCTTTGGCAATTATGAAAAAGATGCGTTTATTAGACGAAAACACAGTATAGACTATACTAAATATGTATTTCTAGCAATATGAATGAATAACAAAACATTTACGAGTACATTTTTCTACAATTAGGAAACACGTTGATTTAAAATTGTACGTTAATAGTTTTGAAACTGACATGGTCAATAACACTAGACCAAAAACTAACTTCATCACCAGATTTAAAATAAAAAATTATGATGGTCACTATCCCGTTTTTAGTGTTAAAATTGTACCGTTTTTATTGACGAAGTTTGACTTATCTTAATACAACGTGCAACAGAATAAACGCAAAACCTCTAAAGGGGTAATTATGCTCATCATTATGAACAACTTTCACTATGGGAACAACACTGAAATCGACTGCCCCATACATATCTGTGCGCATAACTCGACAAAACGTACTATTTTTTTTTTTTTGCGATTTCGTTGCTAGAAGGTTACAGGCCAGAACAAAAAAGTGGTTGCAATGACGGGGAGAACAAGTGCCTTTTGGCTTCATTAAGGGTCTATTTCAGCTTTTAAAATTAAGGCTTTATAACGATCGACTGCAAAGCTCATATTTGTATATCACCCGAGTGTTTCTTCATATGCTCTTTCAACGCCTTCTTTCTAGCGTAAGTCCTTGAACAAATATTGCACTGAAAGTCTTTTGTCCCCGTGTGTACTATTTCATGATGCCTGAGCATGGGTGCGGTGAAGAATTTTTTTTCACACAGCTCACATTTGTGTTTGCGCTCAATTAAATGATCTCTCTTAGTATGAATAGTCAGAGATCTTTTGCAAGTAAAGGTCTTATCGCAAGCACGACATTTAATCAGGTTACTTTGCACCCCATGCACTTCAACTACATGATCATCCCTCTTCTGATGATTTTTAAACATCTTTTTGCAGTACCAACATTTATTTCTCAGATACTTGTGGACGTGAACAGCAGCTTCGTGACTTTTTACCTTTCTCATAGTATCATAGGTATTAGAGCAGTAGCTACATTTAAATTCGCCTGTTATGTGTGTCTGGGCGTGCCTTTTGAGACAACCGCCGGTAATATAACCCATATCACACACTTCGCAAATAAAATTTTTGTAGTGAGTGTGCATATGCAATTGCAAACTTTTGAACTTTTCAAAAACACTTGGGCACAAACAACATTTTAAGACTTCACTACTGAACTTAAATGGTAAGAATTGGTTTTTAATGTCCATGCATATTTCCCTTCCGTGTTCACTCTTTAGATGCTCTAACAAGTTTTCTAAAGTGTCTATGTCAGCGTCGCATAGTGTGCATCGTAAATCCGTTAAGTCCAGTTTGACACAAAACTCATCTTTTCTAGTAATCTTTTCAATTGGAGTTACAGCACTGTACAAGCGCCGATGATTGTCACGAATATGCTTCTTCAGATCTGCAGGGTCTGGATACTGTGTATCACAGTAGCAACACATATAACCTCGATAATTTATGCCAAGAAAAGGCGTGGCATTGGAGTAAGTAAGAATTTCTTGTAGATTTGAGCGGTGTTTTTTCAGTTCCTCGCACATTTCTCTCCTCGCTTTACCGATTTCAGTGAGAACTCCTTTCACTCTCTTCCGTTTTGGTTTCTCTTCGGTATTTGCTTTCGGAACTTCAATCGTTATAGTTCCAGTACCTATAAAGAAAACGTTGTTTTAATTGATTTCTGATTATTCTTGCTGAACGTAAAGAGTTATTTAAAGAATGAAATAATGAATAATTATAACATTACCAGACAACTAACCTACGCTTTAAAAATAAGCTGACTAGTAACAAATATTGGAAAAATATAATTGTGTTCTTTTAGTGCAGATGACACTGTTAGTACGTACCGAATGGTCACGAGCAATATTTTCTTTTCTAATTCTTATGCCAGTGTATCTTTTTTTAAATCAATTTATGTGTAAGTACATACAATGATTCTAATACTAACCATTATTAAGCTATTGCACGATGACTATAGTGAAAGAAGACTAGAAGCTGAGTAAATACTCTCTGTATTTTGTCAGCGAATGTATTCGACTTCAAAAACACTACTTCCCCGGTTGGATGCAGGTTTGACTGGGCTATGACATTTTAGATGACCTATAGTAACTTTATAATATTATGTTACTCCAATTCTGCAGCCATAGCGGTAGATGGCATGCTCCTTCCAGTCTGCTCCAACTTTCGATATCTCGGTTCACGCGTGCAAAGCGATGGCGAAATAGATCGGAGTGTTAAGCACAGAATTAACACTGGATGGATGAAATGACGGCAGGTCACGGGAACAATATGCGACTCCCGCATTCCCCTTCAACTCAAGGGGAAGATTTATAAAACCATGGTTAGACCTGCTGTTCTTTATGGTTCAGTATGTTGGGCCACAAAAGGGATGAATGAAAGGTATTTGCATGTGGCTGAGATGAGAATGCTAAGGGATGTGTAGTGTAACGCGGATGGTTAATTTAAGGAATGAGTACATAAGAGGAAGTCTGAAAGTGGCACCGGTGACTGAAAAGTTGTGTGGTAATCGGTTATCGTGGTATGGAGATGTGATGCGGAGGAATGAGGAAATGTATTGAGGAAAATGCTGGGTATGAATGTAGATGGCTATAAGTGTAGAGGAAGACCAAAGAAACGATGGATGGATTGTGTGAGGGATGATATGGCTAGAAAGGAAGTGACTGCTGAGATGACGGGAAGTATGGAAGCAGAAGACATGCTGCGCCGACCCCAAATAAGTTGGGATAAGGGCAGGTAAATGATGATGATGGTGATAATATTATGTTACTTAGATTATTAATATTTCCCTGCAAAAGGAGATGTTTCATTTTTGTATGGGACTCCGGCCATAACATGTACTTTTTATAAAAGCTGGGAACAAACCTCTGAATAGAATAAAGTAACATTTTTTACATAATAGTATATGGTTTTTATGCACGCTTTAAAAACGACGTTTGCATAACCTAGAAATTGTTATTTGATAATAATTGTATAAAGCAAAAGTCGTAGGAACAAAACATAAATGAGAGAACGTAAAATAACACCGAAAGCCACGAAAGTCGAAACCAAGTCGACACGAACGAGACTCAACTGACAGACACATGGGTTTTGTCGAAACAAAATGTCATTTTCATTTTTTCGTTCAGAAATACACTACAGAAAAGTATTATATTTTTTTTACAATGAAATCATCACTCTTGCTTATCTTATAGTCTAAAATTATGTTTATAAGTATAATAATAATTATTATTACAAGACCACATACTTTTCATATTTAACACCGACGTGATATTATGTTTTGATGTGACATGATTTCAGAACGAAAGCAGACTAAGCAAACAGTAAGACGCCATGTTGAATAGAATATGGCAATAATTGAAAAACTATTACTTTCCATGCACAACAAATCAGGCTTAAATTCCCGACAGAATATTTTTACTAAATTCGTGGTATTTTTTCCTCTTTTTCGATAAATGTACATCTTATGGTTGAAAATGAAACATGTCCTTAGACGCAGTACCTTCCCGTGGCTGAGTAATATTTTTCGCGATACATGGTCATGGAATCATCGCAACGTGATGTCGTCAACGTCGTGCATCACAATGAAAAGACGAAAACTAATCTTAAAACTAACATAGTCCATAATGTGACGATGTGAAAATTAGAAGATTACTTGATACTGGTTGTCGCTTTTGTAAGAAGTTCAGACCTATGGTTATGGCTGTTATTGTCGATCTCTAAAAGCCATTCGATAAAGTAGGTCATAAGTACAATATGAAATCAAAAATGTTTTTATTTTGTATTTTATCAAATGGCTTTTAGACTGTTGACGTTATAAATAATGTTAGCTTCAGAGGTCGCATTTAAGTTCGCTAAAGCTCTACATGATAAAACTGATGTATTCACGGAATACAGCAAGGGTCTGTTCTGGGTCCACTATTTTCAAAATATTTATCGAAGGCGAATATTTAAACTATGAGAAAATAAACCTTAAAGGGTCTTAAATCGTTTATATGAACACCGTTTCTTCGTCAAGTTACGTTGAAAACGAGATCCTTTAAATTGATTCGATCACTTGAAATCAAACAACTATTAATAATATTATTTTATTTCACAAATATAATCAATATTCATTAAAGATCTTGAGGAGCTCGTGGCCTAATAATAAAAGCCACTAAGGTCGATCTTTAGGTTAAGTCGCGCTTGCCTACGTTAGTCGGTGGATGGGTACCAGCCATAACATACCAACTGTTAAGCCGTTGGTCCCGGCTGTCATTTGTAGATCTTTGATAGTCGTTACAGGTAGTCAGTGGCCCGAAAGTCTGACAACCAGTCTTACCAAGGGTATCGTTGTACTCAGTACTAACTCGGTTGTGGAGATCAGATAGGCAGTCGCTCCATGTAAAATACTGGTATTCAGCTGCATCCGGTTAGACTGGAAGCCGACCCTAACATAGTTGGGAAAAGGCTAGGCACATGATGATACATTAAAGATCTTATTGATACATGATCCAAGCCGATTGAGTAAACCAAAGCATTATAATGACATTAAATAGCTACCTTAAAAATAATTCTCGTACTTTCTTAAGTACGTGAATTATTCGTCTCAATATCATATGTACAAATCTTGTAAATATGTAAATAAATTACAGGTATGTTTGATGGATGCGACTGAAATAGATAAACAAGGATATAAAAGTGCATGTTTCGCCCCACTGAGTACATCTGACGTCGGCCTCATTGAAATCTGGAGGATGCTGGGAGTAGGTCAAGACGAGCATGAAAGACATATCTAAGAGGCTTGACACTAACACTGTGTATGAAATTGGTCGGTCGCCAACCTCAGCCCGTAATTGGGCCTCAGATTTCATACACGTCAGCCAATACAATTCCTGACTAGCAGGTTGTTGGTCTACCGATTTGAGTGTTTTCTCCATTGCTCATATCTCTTAACCGCTGATCAGCTTTCCGAATCACGTACCAACAGAGTGCTAGGACCGCCAGTTTAGCACACGCGAAGCTTAATAAGTCAATGTGCATGCACCCCATGTTATGGCATTCATTTCGTATATAATTACTTATTCTGTGTAATTCAGACCAATTCGCCGTGTCTACTTTCATGTGCGCTTTCCAGATGGCTTTCTGCACGAACGCCTGACGGCAGCGCTCGCATTTGAACCGTCGTCGTCCGACGTGGCGACATGTCGAAACACCGTTTCCGTTAGGTAAATAATAAAACATATCAAATGCCATAGTAACACTGTGATACCATTACTCAGTGAGCCTATGCACAATGGCCTATTTTGACACGTCGCACTTGAACTTGGCGAGTAACCGATAGCCAGTTGACCCTTGAAAGCAAATAACGATTTTGTTCACGTTGTTCCATTTATATCGTTCGTAGGTGTAAAATCTTTGAAAATGATGAAAAAGAATGCGTTTACCAGACGAAAACACAGTTAAGAATATACTAAGTATCAATTGCTAACAATATGAATGAATAACATTTATGAGTAAATTTTTCTACTATTAGGAGAGACGTTGATTTAAAATTTTACCGTCAATATTGACGAAATTTGACTTATCTTAAAACATGTACTCGACTACCCTTTGCCGTGAGTATTTATCGTGAGTCGTGAGCCTTCAAAGTACTTTTCTTTTGATCGACTTCAATGTTTAAATTTGTATATCATCTGCGTGTTTCTTCATATGCTCTGTCAACGACTTCTTTCTAGCGTAAGCCCTTAAACAAAGACTGCACTGAAAGTCTTTTGTCCCCGTGTGTACTATTTCGTGATGCCTCAGCATGGATGCAGTGAAGAATTTTTTTTCACACGACTCACATTTGTGTTTGCGCTCAATCAAATGATCTCTCCGAGTGTGCCTAGTCAGAGATTTTTTGCTTGTAAAGGTCTTATCGCATGCATTACATTTAATCAAATTACTTTGCACCCCATGCACTTCAGCCACATGATCATCTCTCTTCTGATGATTATTGAACTTCTTATTGCAGTACCAACACTTATTTCTCAAATACTTGTGTATGTGAACGGTAGCTTCGTGACTTTTTACCTTTCTCATAGTATCATAGGTATTGGAGCAGTAGCTACATTTAAACTCGCCTGTTATGTGTGCTTGGGCGTGCCTTTTAAGACAACCGCCGGTAATATAACCCATATCACACACTTCACAAATAAAATTTCTATAGTGAGTGTGCATATGCAATTGCAAACTTTTAAATTTATCAAAAATACTTGGGCACAAACAACATTTTAAGACTTCACTACTAAACTTAAATGGTAAGAATTGGTTTTTAAATGTCCATGCATATTTCCCTTCCGTGTTCACTCTTTAGATGCTCTAACAAGTTTTCTAAAGTGTCTATGTCAGCGTCGCATAGTGTGCATCGTAAATCCGTTAAGTCCAGTTTGACACAAAACTCATCTTTTCTGGTAATCTTTTCAATTGGAGTTACAGCACTGTACAAGCGCCGATGATTGTCACGAATATGCTTCTTCAGATCTGCAGGGTCTGGATACTGTGTATCACAGTAGCAACACATATAACCTCGATAATTTATGCCAAGAAAAGGCGTGGCATTGGAGTAAGTAAGAATTTCTTGTAGATTTGAGCGGTGTTTCTTCAGTTCCTTTATCATTTCTATCCTCGCTTTACCGATCTCAGTGAGAACTCCTTTTACTCTTTTCCGTTTTGGTTTCTCTTCGGTATTTGCTTTCGGAACTTCAATCGTTATAGTTCCAGTACCTATAAAGAAAACGTTGTTTTAATTGATTTTTCATCATTCTTGTAGAACGTAAGCTAGCTCTGGATCACGCGGGCGCGCACCAACAGTTATTACAGCATAGAATAGCTAACGATTATGACTTTACCAGACAACTTAGTATACTAAAAAAATAAGCTAATCAAAATTAGACTTACGACTACGTTGCGATATCGTCATATGATAAATCTGATGTTCTCTCAGACTACCGCAAGGGTCTGTACTGGGCCCGCTATTGTTTCACAACATCTATCGTAGGCGGATAGCTAAACTACCATCAAAAAACATCTTACTTACTGTACTGTGAGAAAATGAACCTTAAAGGGATAAACCGTTTAAATGAATGTTATTTAGTGCTTTATTTCGCCTCCTTACTTCTGAATTTTATATGAAACATCAATTCTTCGTCAAGGTCACGGTGAAAATAAAATCGTTTAAATTCATTCGATCACTTGAAATCAAACAATTAATATAGTTGAAAAAAAAAAAAAACAAACAAAGTACTAACTAAAAGACAAAAACCTTATCAATACAAATAAACGATCTTGTTGATACATCATACAAGCCGATTGGGTTAACTTAAGCATTAAAATGACAGTAAGCTAGCCACCTGAAAATAGTTCTCGTACTTTAAAACGTCTCAATTTAGCTAATATAAAACTTGTCCATCATCCTTCTAATATCCTTATCCCAATTTATTTGGGGTCTTCTTCAATATGTAAGTAAATTACAGGTATTTTTGACGGATGAGACTGAGAGACAAGGACAGCAATTTGCCCGTTTCGCCCCCTTGGGGAGGTCTGACTTCGGCCTCGTCGGGAGTAGTGCTGTGACGTTGTATCGTTACTTTTGTTTACATAGCTTATTTCAACATGAAAATGTCAAAACAAACCACAGACGTTAAAAAATATTAGGGCCGTCCTAAGTTACTAAACGATATAAAGAAGATGTTTCATTTTTGTATGGGACTCCGGCCATAACATGTACAGTTTATAAAAGCTGGGAAACAAACCTCAGAATAGATTAAAGTAACATTTTTTGCATAATAATATATGGTTTTTATGCACGCAATAAAAATTAAAAATGTTTGACGTTTGTCGTGAGTGTTATGACAGCTATGACAGGTTGTAGAGATGACGTTTGCTTAACCCAGAAATTATTATTTGATAATAATTGTACAAAGCAAAAGTCGTAGGAACAAAACATAAATAAGAGAACGTAAAATAACATCGAAAACCACGAAACTCGAGACGAACGAGACTCGACTGACAGACATTGATGGGTTTTGTCAAAACAAAGTGTAATTTAGAATATTCCTTTCAGAAGTACACTACAGAAAAGTAGTACCTATTATATTTTTTTAGCAATGAAATCATCACAGTTGCTTATAATTAGTCGAAAATGATGTTTATGAGTATAATTATGATTATTTATTACCACCAGATTAAGTTTTTATGTGACATGATTTCAGAAAGAAAGCAGACAATGCAAACATTAAGACGCCATGTTGAATAAAATATGGCAATAATTGAAAAACTTTAACTTTTCAGGCACAACAAATCAGGCTTAAATTTTCTAGAGAATATTTTTGATAACTTCGTGGTATTTTTTCCCCTTTTTCGATAAATGTACATCTTATGGCCGAAAATGAAACATCTCCTTTGCTGTTTTACCAGTGTTGGCGCGCGTTTAGTGTATCCGAACGAATGAGTGAGGATTTGTCTATACGCTTCGCGCACGCCGCGGTATGCCATTCATACTTTCCCAATGATTGACACAATTGAATCACCCGACGAACAGACACATACACTTGATTCTCATCACCTGTGACCTGACCTTCATGGTCTCCGACATTATTCGGGCCTAAAGCAGGCAGTTTATTATTGCTCATAATTAGCAGTAAACCGCATTAAATTCTGTGTCTTCGTAACCCCCATCTTGGGTAAGTGTTGAACAGCCTAATCACGTTTATATTTTTTGTACCTAACTATTTAGGTTAACTCAGGATGTGTGCCTATTATCTCTCACTTTTTGCTATGATCATTATAGTTGTTATAAAATCTAGTTGCCTACAGCTTAATACATTTTGATAATCAGTGTTTTTTTATGTCACTCAAATGTGCAAGTCATGGCCGTGCTTCGCGGGCCTGTGGACGGTGAGCTATGGGCTAGCTCGCCGTCCGTCCGTCTTATGACGACAGGCCGTGTCGACGGCGCGTTCGTGTTCCACGCGCGCCTCAAAGAGAGTCAGCAAACAGGAAGGGGTCCGTAAGGACCGACGCCTGCCAGGGTTGCGGGACTGTTCGAAAAAGATACCGCGGCCCTGGAACACAAAGGGCAAAGGAAGGAACATGGATGGGTTTTAGTCAGTAAAAGTCTGACACTCCCTCCTGCTCAGCCCAGAGCGGGAGGGGTTATTTGATGATTTCCCATCGGTATGAAAAAAAAAAAAGAAAAAAAAAAAAAGAAAAAAAAAATGGCCGTGCTTCTCAATACTATACAAAAATAAAAAAAAGTAAATTCCGTACTGATTGTGACTACCACACATCATTTTTATTGGCGCACGGGTAATCTCGCTTTGCTTATGCCTTGGTGTCACAATCAGCGGAGATGACTATTGGGCATCTTGTGACACGCTTGGACGTTGTCTTCCAGTGTCCAAAGTTTCGGTTGATACGTCCAAAGTTCCGGCTGACACGTCCAATTTCTGGCTGACACGTTCATCTGGTTTTACGGCTGATCTTTCCGGCCTAAGTACCGGCTGGTATATCGACTCAAGTTCCGGCATTCCGGGTTTCCACGCGCTCCTGCGTGGTTGCGCCGAGAATCTGCGGGTCGACGGGAACATCTGCCGAACGTCACCCTTCACTGGTGGGACACCACTACGGTCTTCGACACACCGGGCTGAGCCAGGAGAGTACCGTGCGAGTCGCGAGTGAACTTGGAGAAGAGAATTTGTGGCCATAGCCCTACAGGGCTATTGCGTATCTCTGTTGAGAGTTCATAGTGTTAAGTTCATTTTTATGTTGACGAGGTTCGTGGTTTTTTATTCTTAGACCACCACGATAACCCTTACCGTCACAGTGCATGACATATCTTCTGAAGTGGCTTCACACTAACATTGTGTATTAAATTGGTCGGTCGCCAACCTCAGCCCACAATTGTGTCTCTGATTTCATGCATATCAGCCAAAACAATTTCTGATCAGGAGGTTGTTGGTCTACCATACGATTTGAGTATTTTCTCCATTGCTCCCATCTGTCGACCGCTGATCAGCTTTCCGAATCACAAACCAACAGAGTGCTAGGACCGCCAGTTTACCACACGCGAAGCTTGATAAGTCAATGTGTATGCACCGCCTGTTATGAGGTTAATTTCGTATTTAATTAGTCATACTGTATTATTCAGACCAGTTCACCGTGCCTACTTTTCATGTGCCCTTTCCAGCTAGCTTTCTGCACGAATGCTTGACCGAAACGCTCGCATTTGAACCGTCTAACGCCACTGTGTATTTCCATATGCTGCCTTAAAGTTTCCTTCCGGCTTACCGTGTGTCTGAAGACATATGTCTTCAGACACACGGTACATTGGAACTCTCTTGCTTTTGTATGCGTTACCATGTGAAACTTTAAATCAACATCTCTGAAAAATGCCTTATCGCATTCTGTACATTTGAACCGCCTCTCCATCAAATGATCTCGTCTAGTGTGGATCTTAAGTGCGCCTGTGTTAGTAAACGTCCTGTCGCACGCTTGGCATTTGACAACAAAATATCCAATTAGAAATTGATAATACTTTAGTTTCAGATTCAAAACTACTTACGTTATGCCAAACAAATAGTAACATAAATGACCAACTAAACACGATTTTCATGAAAACAAAACGGATGACAACATGATACAACCTTGAGATTAATTATAAAAAAAACCAAACTAATGACTAAAAAAAAAATATCTACTCTCAACAAAAATTCTCATTACCAGTCAGCTTCTCAACAAATGGCACAAAAATTTAAGTAGGTAGTTAACGACTTTACGCTATTAGAGCTCACAGGAGACACATTTCTTGAAAGCCCCATGTTATGAAGTACGATAAAAATTATCGAAATTTATACTATATAATAAAGCTCGTTGACTTATACGCTTCGAGAAGTCAAAAAAAACAACCGACTTGCAAACTGCTCTTACCACATACGACGCCTGCGCTCATGCATGGCTCAGCCAGCTACGGTATTGATTTGGGGAAATAGCACAGACGCGCCTACACTTTTCATTGACCAAAATAAATTAATTCGTACCACAGTTAGCATACAACAAACCGATAGTTTTAAACCCTTTTTCATAAAACATATTAATATTCACCTTACCTCTAACCATCATATCATCAATAACATCTATATCCTGGAAATATGCAAATTTGTCTTTCCACGTTCTGATTATCGTTCACCAAGCTCCTTTGACTTTTCTGTCTTCGATGACCAATTTCACAAGCTTTATTTTGAACTGTATTATATATGGAGAACTTTTAAAGTCCATAAGATCTACTTGTCCAAAACAATTAATTAAGACATGCTTTATTATATTCTGGGGTAGGATTCCTGATAGATTAATGTCGAGATGGATAATATTTTTCATGTAAGTCATTTGTATCTTAATTGCAGATAAAGATATCGTACTTTAGGTTGATGAATACAGGTAATATTTTTGTGGAAACAAGCAACGTCATTAATAAGGGATTCAAGCCTTAAAGATCGTCGCTTGAGTTTATTGGTCACATGAATTCAAACAACCACAGTCATGAAAGATTTATATTTCGCAAACAAAACATAATATCAATAACTATTCAATGAAAGACCTTGTTGATACAATTTTAATGCTGATTGGGTAAACTTAGTAACTATTCCCAATTCGATTTTTAAATAAGTCTAAGAATAATATGAATGTCGTTAAATGCATCATCTATTTACCGAAGTTTGAACGATTTGATACTGGAGTCAATTTCATGAAACCAATACTAGTGAGTTTTCGCTTTGCCTGTAACGCAATTTATTTCGAGTTTAAATGAATTATTATGTTTATTCGTTACATGTGAACATAAATAATCGTATCCAGAAATATGCTCGTCCGTTCCACTACCTATGCTATATAATTTAAACAACTTCGCCGTGTTTACTCCTCATGTGCCCTTTCCAGCTGGCTTTCTGCACGAATGCCTGACCGCAGCGTTCGCATTTAAACCGCCTTATATCACTGTGTATTTCCATATGCTGAACTAAAGTTGTTTTTCGGCTAAACAACTTGAGGCACACGGTACATGGGAACTCTCTCGTTTTTGTATGCGTTACCGTATGAAATTTTAAATCGGCTGATTGGAAAAATGCTTTATCGCATTCTGTACATTTGAACCGCCTCTCCATCAAATGATCTCGCCTAGTATGGATTCTTAGTGCGTATGTACTAGAAAACGTCCTGTCGCACGCTTGGCACTTCCTAACCTTCATCTTGACTCCATGTATATTCAACAAGTGCTCATCTCTTCTCATTTCATTTTTAAATCTTTCATCACAATACTTACACTTACTCTTGAAATTCTTGTTTACGTGTACACGTGTTTCGTGATTCTGGGCCCGCGACTTAGTTAGAAAGGTTTTAGAGCACAAATTACATTTGAAAACGCCTGTATTATGTGTGCTGATGTGTCGTCTGAGACTTCCTTTGGTAATGTATCCCATGTCACACTCATGGCAAACAAAATTCCTAAAATGAACGTGCATGTGTTCTTGTAAACATCTAAACTGTCCAAAATTACTCGAGCACAAACAACATTTCAAGGTATCGCTGTTAAACTTAAATGGAAAGAGTTGGTTCGTGATTTCGGTATGTATGTCTCTATTGTGGTCAGTTTCTAGATGTTTCATCAAGTTTTCCAATGTGTGTATATCAGTATCGCAGAGTGTGCATCGTAAATCAGTAATATCTAGCCTTATACAAAATTCATCTAATGTGTACTTATTATCACTTGGTATTACAGAGTTATATAAGCCTTTATGATTGTCACGAGTATGCTTCTTCAGGTCTGCAGGGTCTGGATACTGAGAATTGCAGTAGCCACACATATAACCTCGATAATCAGCTCCGACAAAGGCCGTGGCATTAGAGCAAGTCAGAATTTCTTTTAGATTTTTGTGGTATTTTTTCATTTCTTTCATCATTTTTATCCTTGCTTTACCGACCTTAGTGAGAACTCCTTTTTTCCGTTTGGGTTTACCTCCATTATTTTTTTTAAGATCCCCGATAGGTTTATCTCGAGTACCTATAAAGAAAATGATGTTTTAATTGCCTTGTCAACTGTAGGTACCATAAGCGTAACTTTCTTGTTTCAAGTGTATAACGCAAGTAAGTAGCGAAAACGACGTGTCTAGTCCCTACGGGTTAGTTTGGAAAAAATATCATTATCATCTTCCTGCCCTAGACCCATTCGGCCGGCGCAACAGTTTTCTTATTCCGTTCTCTCCAAACAGACGTCACGGCTTCATTTACTTCTTTCTCTTAAATATCATTTCTCACACAATTTACCCACCTTTTCTTTGGCATCCTTCTCCCTCTCCAGCCATCAACATTAATATCAATCACTTTAAACTTTTTTATAACTGGCGCTACTTTCAAACTTCCTCTACGAGTAATACATAAATACATAATTATATTCATTTCTTACTTTACCCATTCTTGTCACTCCACACATCCATCTCAATATTCTCATCTCCGCTTCATGGAATCGTTTTTCATCCATATTTTTTACAGCCCAGCTGATCCATATAGTACGACAGGTCTAATCACGGGCTTGTATATTTTCCCCTTCAACTTGAGGGGCATCCGTGGGTCGCAAGTTGTTCCAGGGTCCTGTCATCATTTCATCCATCATAAGTTGATCCGGTGCGTTACGTCCCGGTCTACCTAGCTATCCCCTCGGACAAGCGACGCCAGGGTACCAGAAGTAAGATATCAAAGATATTGTACTTTGGTTTTATGAATAGTGGACATTTTTGAGGAAACAAGCAACGATTTATAAAATATAAGGGAATATAAATTAATAAGGGATTCATTGGGGAGTTTATTGTCACAGTTACATGCAATCAAACAACCAGTGTCATGAAAGCATTATATTTCGTAAACAAAACACAAAATCAATAACTACTCAATGAAAGACATTGTTGATTCAATGTAAAAGCTGATTGGGTAAACTTAGTAAGTATTTCCAATTCGATATTTAAATTAGTCTAAGAATTATATGAATGTAATTAAATGCATCATCTATTTTATCAACTCAGGTGAAACTAAAGTTTGAACGATTTGATACTGGAGTCAATTTCATGAACTCACGTTTACTAGTGAGTTTTCGCGTTGCCTGTAACGCGATTTATTTCGAGTTTTATTTAATTATTATGTTTATTCGTTACATGTGAGCATAGATGTTCGTATCCTAAAATATCCTCCGTCCGTTCCACTAGCTATGCTATATAGTTTCAACAATTTCGTTGTGTTTACTCCTCATGTGCCCTTTCCAGCTGGCTTTCTGCACGAATGCCTGACCGCAGCGTTCGCATTTAAACCGCCTTATATCACTGTGTATTTCCATATGCTGAATTAAAGTCGTTTTTCGGCTAAATAACTTCAGGCACACGGTACATGGAAACTCTCTCGTTTTTGTATGCGTTACCGTATGAAATTTTAAATCGGCTGATTGGAAAAATGCTTTATCGCATTCGGTACATTTGAACCGCCTCTCCATCAAATGATCTCGCCTAGTGTGGATTCTTAGTGCGCCTGTACTAGGAAACGTTCTGTCGCACGCTTGGCATTTCCTAACCTTCATCTTGACTCCATGTATATTCAACAAGTGCTCGTCTCTTCTCGTTTCATTCTTAAATCTTTCATCACAATACTTACACTTACTCTTGAAATTCTTGTTTAAGTGAACACGTCTTTCGTGATTCTTAGCCCGTTTCTCAGTTAGAAAGGTTTTAGAGCACACATTACATTTGAAAATGCCTGTATCATGTCTGACGATGTGTCGTCTGAGACTTCCTTTGGTAATGTATCCCATGCAACACACATCGCAAACAAAATGCCTATAATGAATGTGCATGTGCTCTTGTAAACTTCTAAACTTATCAAAATTACTTGAGCACAAACAACATGACAAGGTTTCGCTGTTAAACTTAAATGGAAAAAGCTGGTTTTTTATTTCGGTATGTATATCTCTTTTGTGGTTAATTGCTAGATGTTCCATCAAGTTTTCTAATGTGTCTATGTTAGTTTCGCAGAGTGTGCATTGTAAATCAGTAACGTCCAGCCTTATTAAAAACTCGTCTAATCCGATCTTACGACCAACTGGTAATACACAGTTATATAGGCATTTGTGATTGTCACGAGTATGTTTTTTCAGGTCTGCAGGGTCTGAATACTGAGCGTCGCAGTAACCACACATATAACCTCGATAATCAGCTCCGAGCAAGACCGTAGCATTAGAGCAAGACAGAATTTCTTTTAGATTTGTAAGGTGTTTCTTCTTTTCTTCCGTACTTCTTAAATCCTCTATAGTGATCTTAGAGGGAACTTTTCTACTTTTTTTCCGTTTTGGTTTAACGCCTTTATTTGTATTGCGATCCTTGATAGGTCTGCCTCGGGTACCTATAAAGAAAACGATGTTTAATTGGTTGGTCTCCATCCTCGTAGGTTAAATTAACCTTACTTGTTTCAAAGAGTATAAGCAGTTAAACCTTGGAACGTCAGACTGTAGACTATTCGCATAGTGTTACTGTAGCCGAGTAACCATAGCAGTGATGGCCAAGTGGTGTGACCGTCAGACTGTCAAGTCATAGGTCTCGAGTTCGAACACTTCGAACCCAAGGAACCTCTGATTTTTTCGGATTCATGTGCGTATTGTATAATTATCACGTAAAACAAAATAACACATCGGGAAACATCGCGCGGAAACCAGTATGCCTATAAGAGATATTTCTTGACGGCATGTAAAGCTAAGTCAGAGGTCCATGGGCGGACAATCTGGAATTGTGAAATCTTTTATTTTTGTATAAAATCGTAAAACGGTTTACAGAATACATCTACCTACAACTGTGTAGTCCTAATAGTTTCGGAATAAAGTGGCTGTGACATACACGGACAGACAGACATGGCGAATCTATAAGGGTTCCGTTTTTTGCCATTCGGCTACGGTACCCTTAAAATGGCTAAAAGTATTTAGCAAATAATATTATAAGAGTAAGCGAATTTCTGACGCAGTTTAGTTTGAAGTTCAATAGGTAATTCGAAATCAAACAATTTGTGTAAAACAGAATTATAATTCAAAAATAAAACGACAATGACTTAAGAATCGTACAGACAGATTCATATGTATATTACGTACTTAACGTGAGATTTATAGCAAAAAAAATGAATCGGTGAACTTTTCATTACAGAATACGCACTTGCTTAGCAAGTTCACTTGGATTCGAGCGGACTTTTCGAAACTTTTATTTTTCCTATTGGTATCAACTCTTTCGTACATAAATAGCATGTATTCCTGCCAGATAAAAACAGATTAGATTATGAATAAAAAATGTGGAGCACATCCTGAACTTCATCGTTCGTTTAATCAGTCATACCTACGGCATAGTTCAGACCAGTTCGCTGTGCTTACTTTTCATGTGCCCTTTCCAGCTAGCTTTCTGCACGAATGCTTGACCGCAACGCTCGCATTTGAACCGTCTAACGTCACTGTGTATTTCCATATGCTGCCTTAATGTTTCCTTCCGACCATATGTCTTCAGACACACGGTACATTGAAACTCTCTTGTTTTTGTATGTGTCACCATGTGAAACTTTAAATCAACATCTCTGAAAAATGCCTTATCGCATTCTGTACATTTAAACCGCCTCTCCATCAAATGGTCTCGTCTCGTGTGGATTCTTAGTGCGCTTCTATTAGGAAACGTCCTATTGCACGCAAGGCAATTGACAATCTTCAATTTGATTCCATGCACTTCCGCCAAGTGCTCATCTCTTCTCATGTAATTCCTAAATTTCTCATAACAGAATCCACACTTTAAATTCATTCCCTTATTTACGTGAACTGAATATTCATGATATTTTGCCCTTGCCTTAGTCAAAAAAGTTTTAGGGCACAAACTACATTTGAAGACGCCTGTCAAATGTGTGGCCATGTGTGACCTGAGACATGATTTGGTGAAGTAGCCCTTGTCACACACATCGCAGACATAATTTATATAATGAATGCGCATGTGCTCTAGCAAACTCCTGAACTTTCTGTAAAAGTTTGGACACATACAACATTTCATTGTATCATCAATAAACTTGAACGGCAAGAGATGGTGTTTGATATCGGTGTGCATACCCCTTTTGTGGTCAGTTTCTAGATGTTTCATCAAGTTTTCTAATGTGTCAATGTCAGTATCGCAGAGCGTACATCGTAAATCAGTTATGTCTAGCTTCATACTAAACTCATCTGGTTTGTATTTTCTTGTATACGTTTTTGGAGTTACTGCGTTGTATAAGCTTTTATGATTACCACGTGTATGTTTCTTCAGGTCTCCAGGGTCTGGATACTGAGCGTCACAGTAGCCACACATATAACCTTGACAATTAACTCCGACAAAGGGTGTAGCATTCGAGCAAGTCAAGATTTCTCTCAGATTTGTACGCTGCTGTTCCATGATTTTTGTTCTGGTTTGACTGAACTCGATGGTTTCATTTTTTATCTTTTGTGTTGATTTATGTTTTCCATTAATTTTACTAGCCTTGATAGAACTGTTTCGAGTACCTATAAAGAAAACAAATTTTTAATATATGCCACCAACGTTATTGTATGCCAGTTTTATTAACTTGGTAGAAGAAAGACACGTTCCAAGATTTAATACGTTTAACAGAACTGAAAATCTTTGAAGTTCTCAAGAACAGTTGAAATAAATGCTGTAGCGCCTGGATTGGCAATTATTTTAAATAAATATATTGACTAATTAATAATTGTAATGGAGAATAGTAAGTCAAATTGTTATTTTCTTGGGAGAAAACTGCTGAATACGTTATAAGCGCTGCTAGCCTTTCCTTTTTCCGAGTTTATCTACACGTTTACTGACAGCTAGTTGCACTGACTGGTCAGGTCCATTCAAATCTGTGTGGTTCTTTCTTCAAAACTCCGTCTCAGACGCGTGCCTGCATAGTCCTCACATGATTTGACCAAGACAAACTGTGACCTCTGAGTTTGTTTCTGCTGTGTTTCTGATTGGTCACATGGGAAACACCGACCTAGGTCAGGTCGGTTTGTAAAAATTTGACGTGTAAGTGTTTTAAATAAGCGCCTTACAAAATAAATATGATTTATCATCTGTAAAAAGTATACAAGCTTTCTTATAATTTGGTTTAAGAAAAGTGAAAGGTATTAGGTATGCAACGACGCATGTTTTAGTTCTGAGCTAGTAACACTTAAAACAGAAATAGTTTGAAGTTCAATAGGTCATTTGAAATCAAACAATATGTACAGAAACATAATTATAATTCACAAATACCAATTAACATTCGTACTAACAGAAACATATTTACCAACTCAACGTGAGATTTGATTGCAAAAAAATATGAAATCAGACAAGTGTGCCATGCCTAGTCCTCATGTGCCCTTTCCAGCTGCACTTCTGAACAAATGCTTGACCACAGTGCTCGCACTTGAACCGCCTATCGTCGTTATGTATCCTCATATGTTCTTTTAATGTTTTCTTCCGGCCATATGACTTGAAGCAGACAGAACATTTGAACTCCCTCACTCCGGTATGTTTTACCATGTGGAGTTTTAATTCGTTAGATCCGAAAAATTTCATGTCACACTGAGCACACTTGTACCGTCTCTCCATCAGGTGATCTCGTTTCGTGTGGATCGTTAGTGCGCCTTTGTGATCAAAAGACTTGTCACACGCGTTGCATTTGACGGCTTTAATCTGAACCCCATGGACCTTTATTAAGTGATCATCTCTTTTTTTGTAATTCGTAAACTTCTCATTACAGTATCCGCATTTACTAAGCAAGTTCGCATGGATATGAACGGTTTTTTCGTGACTTTTCTTCTTCCTATGGGTATCGAACACTTTCGTACATAAATCACATTTGAATGTACCAGTCTTATGCCCTTCGGTGTGACATGCTAGAATGTGCTTATTTATAAATCCAGCATCACAAAATTCGCAAACAAAATTTCTGTAATGTACGTTCATATGTTGTTGCAAGTTCTTGAATTTGTTGAAAATGTTTTGGCAAACCATGCATCTTAGTGTATCACTGTCGAACTTAAAAGGCATTATGTGGCTCTTAATATCAGTGTAAATTTTTTTATCGTGTATTTTGATCAAATGATCTATGAGTTCTTCTAATGAATGAATGTTGTTTTCGCATATTTTGCACGTGAGATCAGTGATGTCTAATTTGACAAGGAATGAGAACATCATTTTGCCAACCATGAATTTGAGTTTAGTTTTATCGTCGTGACCTTCTATAGTATGTTTTTTTAAGTCTGAAGGGTCTGGAAACTCATCTGCACAAAAACAACAGGCATATCCGATGCCCCCTCTGCAACGTATAGGAGTCGCGTTGGTACATTGTAATATAAGACGTATATTGCTTCTATGTTTTAATAACTCATTAATTTTGAGCTCCTCAGGTTGTTTGAGCTTTCCTCGGGTACATTTGCGTGTCACTTTTTTGCCACAATCCGTTTCAATCTTGGCGTTCACGTTACGTTGAACACCTACAAAGAAAAGGAAACGGTTATTGAATATTTCGGACACGTTTTCTTCCGTACTGCGGTTTGTTTGCATTATTTGCTATTCCATACAAATTTCAGGGTATTTTCATAATTTCAATTTGCTGCTCAGTTATTTTGCTGACTGTATTTGTTTTCAGAACGAAATTAAGTCATTGAATTATGTATAATTAAGAAAAATAATACAAGCCATAATTATTATCAAATTGCTGCAAAACCCAAATAAATTGGGAAAAGTGCAGGAGAATGTGGAACTTAAAAGAATTGCAATCGTAGTAGCGTTGCCCATCGAGTAAGTAGCAAACTCTTAGAATAAGGACCTCGACTAGATATTCTAGTAGTAACTTCAATTGAATCGCTATAGTCAAGTAAAACGTATATTAACTAGTGCAGAAATAACTTAGTTCCTTTTTAAGCGCATTACGCGCACGATAGAGTATGACATTTGGCTTACTTCAAGTTTACAGGGGTGCTAATTTCTGCTACGTGTACAATCGAGGGATTCCCCGTAAGGCATAAACGAAAGGCGTTATAACTGGGGCGATATTAACTCGCATTTTTTTTTTTTTTAATAAAGCAATGTTACGTAACGCGTTCTTCTTAGATCCCCCCTCCCGCCCCTGTAACGCATAGTAACGTTTTACAAGACCAATTGCGTTACGTAATACTTGAACGCTCCACAAGGAGAAGGAGTGCGGGACGTTTTTTTTCTATTAAAATATTTCATAGAGCATTATGTAAAAAAAGAACTATAAGCATTCGAAAGATGACACATTACATTAATAACCGACCCGAAATAATAAAATAGGGTAGAGTGAGAGAAATAAAAGATGTTTATGTAACCAGAAGTCAATTATTTATTAAACAAACCAAATATAACCCTTAAAACTAAACTCGAGTTATATTTCCGTATACAAAAAAAAAATCCTAAAACGATAAATATGTTTCCTAAGTATCATCATCAGAAATGATAACACCAGTTAAATCAATTAAGCTTAAGATTACCCCATTCAATAGCTATTTCATGAAGAGTCACTTAATGGGATTAAATGAACTTGGAGGGTTGTATTGATGATTTAATGATTATACCAAACCAAAACCAACCAATAGATAATGTATCATTCATTTATAATTCTGTAACTCCATAGGTACCGACGCGATTCATATTTTCATCAACATACAACCTGACACTGACCTGCAAATTGCAAAAAACGTGTGATAATTTGAATTTAGCGGTATATTTGGCGCTTCCCTTTCAATTCATGGTCTTCTCGTACCAGTTTATTTTTGTTTTATTATGTTTATACTTTCACTTATTGTATGACAATACAACTTAGAAACTTTTAATTTAAAAAAAAAGTAGTTTTGTTATAAATAAATGCACTTTCCCAACCTATGAATGTTACACAGAGTTAAAGAACAAGAATTCTTATTAGAGGATAAATGCTAGACTGTTGTAGCCACGGATGCATAATCCGAAACATAATTCAGCGACGTGCATTAAAAGAGCCTCCTCTTTTTATAGTAAATAATAATAAATAAATAAATTCTTTATTACATCAAAAGCAAGATCAATAGACTAAGATAGTACAAGATCTATAGACTGAGACAATATAAGGCTTATAACTAGGTCACAATAATATTAATGCTCTGACTCCTAAACTAGGTGTATGTGCCTGTGTCTTAGGAGTCAGTGATTCTCCGTAACAAACAAAGCCAAATTATACTAATACTAATACGGGACGTTATAACAATAAGCAAATGGTGTAAAATGAAAACAGGATATAATCTATGTAAAGAAAATACAAAATGAAAAACACACTGTAACGTGTCACAGTGTGACTCGTTGGGAAAAATTGTGAATAAAAATCCCAACCAGTTTAAGAATTTAAAACTAAAAAAAAATTAAATATTTATTTTCTCTAAGTTTATAATAAAACTATTCCTCATCATCTGCCTAGCCTTTTCCCAACTATTTTGGGGTCGCTTCCAGTCTAACCGGATGCAGCTGAATACAAGTATTTTACATCGAGCGACTGCCTATCTGACCTCCACAACCCTGTTAGTACTGGGTAATACGATACCCGTTGGTAAAACTGGTTGTCAGACTTTCGCGTCACTGACTACCTGTAACGACTGTCAAAGATCTACAAATGACAGCCGGGACCAACGGCTTAATGTGCTTCCCGAGAACGGAGGAAACTCGGTATGTAATGGGTGGTCACCCATCCACGGACCAACCTAGGCAAGCGAAGCTTAGCCTAAAGGTTGACCCAAGCGGCTGTTAATATTTAGCCACAAATAACACTATTCCTATCACACTGTAATAGCATGCTTAGAACGCATATGCCCTTTCCAGCTGCACTTTTGTACGAACGCCTGGGCACATACCTCGCATTTAAATCTTTTATCATTTTCATGTATTCTCATGTGCTCCCTCAAAGCTTTCTTCAACCCATAGGACTTGCAGCAAACCTTACAAGAAAACATTTTGATCCCTGTGTGTTTGACCATGTGGTCGTTTAGAGACTCTTTGGTAAAGAACTCCATCTCACATTCAGTACATTTGAATCTACGTTCTAGCAAGTGATCCCTCCTAACATGAAGTTGAAGTTTGGAGTCAGACGAGAAGACTTTGTCGCACGCTTTACACTCCTTCGGCTTTGTAACAACAATGCCATGTACTTCAGCTAAGTGAGCACATTTTTGTCTGTACCACATAAACTTTTCGTCGCAATACCCACATTTGTTTAAAGATAACAAGTGAACAGTCTTTTCGTGATATTTCTTTTTTCTGGGAGTTTCAAATTCTTCGGGACAGTGTCCGCATCTGAAAACTCCCACTTTATGGCTGTCACTATGTGTGTTAAGCATTTTCTCGTTAACGAAACCAGTGCCGCAAAGGTCACAAACAAAGTTTCTATAGTGGGTGTACATGTGCTCTTGCAGGACTTTAAATCTGTTAAATATTCGTGGGCAGAAGGTGCACTTAAGATTTGAGTCTTCGAACTTGAACGGTATGATATAATTTTTTATATCTGTGAACATTGGCTTTCCATGTTCGTCCCTCAGATGTTGGATGAGGTGTACATCTGAATCTATGTCTGTGTCACACAAGGTACACTTGAGTTCGGTAATATCTAGCTTGACTAAAAAGTACAGGGCGCGCTGTCCTTTCATGAAGTCCAGTTTATCACTGTCGTCGTGTTCTGTGATGGTATGCGTTTTTAGTTCCTCAGGATTAGGATATTGGTTATCACAGAAACAGCACACATATCCAAGATCATACTTACGAATGGGCGTGGCACTGCTACATAGTAAAATCTCTCTAATATTGTAACGTTGTTTAAACAATTCCTCCTCATTTTGCTTTTGACTCTTTTTCTTAGTTTTACTACCTTCTTCATCTGAGTTTGATTGAGGTATGCCTCTGCTAATATTTTTCTTTCCAACTATTTTTGAAATTGTACGTGCTGTTTCTGGTTTTGAAGCAATCTGTCTTTCTTTGATCTCGGATTGCAACTTCATGGCAAGATCTACCGCTTCACTTCGACCTACAAAGAAAACATTATTTTGTAATTCTTGGATACATTAAAATAGTATTTTTTTCTTTAACAATTTGATTAATTGTTTTCTTTTTAAAATCTACCATAGCAGCTGAGCATTAAGTAAATACTTTAATTTGTAGGTCGAAGGGTTTTTCGAGATGACTATTGTGTCCAAAAATCTGTTGCTATTTGTTCATTATCATTTGGGTTTGTTTTAAAGGTTAAAATAAATATTAACTAAATTTATTATGTACCTTTCGACATTCCATTCTTTATAGCGGACTGTGGTGTTTTATAATAAGACTCAAGACAAGGTTTGATTGAGAACAATTTTTATTAAATTAAATTTTACCGCAAACATAACTTCATCAGCCTAACTTAAGCTAGGCAAGTAATGTTATTAAATATCAATATGTGTACTAAGATGGCTTAACAGTTATTTTAATATTTTGAAATAGTTAAAGATGTATAAGGTTTTAAACTGATGACAGTTTAAAAAACATTATTATCATTGACACTAGAAACGGGATATTAAATAAAATGGGGTGGGAGTATCCCGTTTCTAGTGTCAATGATAAATTAAAGATGTATCAAATTAACACTAAGTTTATCATCAGTCATTGTATCATCTTAGTTTTGTATGGCAATCTAACTTAAATGCTAACTAAGAGACAGTAGACAATCAAACGACATTTCGAAATACAGCAGAATTCTTAATTTTAGACGTAGATTGATCGAAAGCAAATAATCATTGGTAAGTACAATAAAAGTCAGTTGTTGCATTCAGCGTCTAGTTAAAACAATAAAATTAACAACGAAACACAGAACAGAGACTATATAAGTTAACCATCACGGATTTAATTACCATTTTCAGAATATACGATTATTGTAATATTCACAAAAGGGACCTAACAAACTTTTACATTCAGAGTTATAGCTGATAATGTTTATCATTACTTATTTACAGTCAAAGATATGACATGGCTGTTAAAGTCAGTGCATACCCACTTACAACCTGTAAGAGCCCACTCTTAGAGCGCCCATCCTACTTAATAGATTTTTTTTTAGAATTTGCGTATTGCGACGACACTTTTATATTTTTTCAATCAATTCAATCTTTTTTCATACATTTTTTTTTTGTCTTAATTTGATCATGACAGAGAATAAAACCGTTACTAGACCAACGCAAACCCGAATGCACTCCTAGTGCCAAAGTTTATACAAGTTCAACATTCGCAGAAAGATGCACAAATCAAACCAATTCATCATGTCTCGATTTCATGTGATTTTTCCAGCTGCATTTCTGCACAAACGCTTGTCCACACTGTTCACATTTAAATCTCCTGTCATCCGCATGTATTCTTAAATGCTCTTTTAGTGTATGTTTCCGGCCAAAAGCTTTGAAACAGACATCGCACCTGTATTGTTTTTCGCCTGTATGTTTCAACATGTGCATATTCAGTTCTTTTTTTGCATAAAATTTCATATCACAGTACTCACATTCATTTTTCCTTTCGAGTAAATGATCCCGTTTAGTGTGTCGAGTTAATCTGTCTCGTCTTGTAAACATTTTGTCACAGGCCATACATTTAAGGACTCGAGGGTTTGCACCATGCTCTTTCACCATATGTTCATTTTTCTTTGCGTAAGTCGTGAATTTTTCGTGGCAATGTGGACATTTGTTTCGTCTATGATCTCCTATATGTACAAATTTTTCGTGGCATAATTTTTTACCATTTGTATCAAATACTTTTGAACAGAACGAACAAGAGAACTCTCCTTGCTTATGTCGAGCCATATGACTGTTCAGCGTTCTCTTGTTTACAAAGGGAGAGTTGCAGGTTTCACAAATATAATTATTATAGTGTATATTCATATGTTCTTGGAGAAGCTTAAAGCATTCGTAGATTTTAGAGCATATCACGCACTTGAACGTGTCCCCTTCTAGATTAAAAGGCAGAATATGATTTTTTATATCTGTGTGTATAATTTTATAGTGTTCAGATTGTAAATGACTCATCAGTTGTTCTAATCCATCAATATCTTGACCGCATATTTCACATTTCAAACCAGTTATGTCTACTTTAACTATGTAGGAACTTAACGGGTAGCCTCTCATGAATGTGCTTTTTGCTTTGTTGTCATGTTTTTGCAGTGAATGTATTTTAAGGTCAGTTGGCATGATAAAGTGCTCTGGACAAAAGCCGCACAAGTACCCATTTCCTGTGTAACTTCTGATAGGGGTAGCATTAGAAAATAAGAGAATATTACGAATATTCTGCAAATGTTTATCTATCTCTCTTGTGTCTGCTTTATGAGGTCGAACACTTAATATTTCATCTTTGATCGCCAGCAAGCTACCTTTTTTGGCGACCGTTACCGTCCAATCAACATTGTTGTCGTTTGCTCGTGTAGGTCTCGGTGCACTGAGTGTGTTTAATATTTTACTTACATGATTTTCTAATTTAATTTCTGTATGGCAGCCGAGACCTACAAACAAAAGTTTGATATAATTATTTCCTGCAAATAAAATCTACTAGTTGATTGGATAATAATTTATAGTCTTAAAATCAAGTACCAGAAAAACCATGCTATGCTTTCTAAGTAATGTCAAAGATTAGAAGTAGACTGCGATAATGTTATTTGAGTACTTTCGCCTTCAAAATTACATTGACAAGTATTTTGTAAGCAGTTATTTGCAATATTATGCAGATAAAACAAAAAGTATAGGCTGAAACCCGTTCTAACTGGATTAGCATGAAATACGTGGGTGGATTAGATCTATAGAAGCAAGACCGTTTAGTTGTCTTGCGGTTAAAACATCTGCTAGATCTACTTTTGTTGTTAGGAATGACCGCGGTTTAAAAAGGCTTATTTTAGTATATTAGACTCTGAGTTCTCACTTGTTCAAGAAACAGTATTTCTAATTATGTATACAGCTATTGTTACAATAAATACATGATTTAACTTAACTACATGTCGAAGTTTTTTAAAGTTGCCTTTAAAAACTGTTGTTTTTTAACATTAAGAATTACTTAGCTATACGCTCCACCTTAAAAACGCAAGTTCTCACTTGAAATACAGAACGGCATCCTTTATCTTTACGAAAAAAAATACGTTTACTGTACACTATTCTAGGACCATAATTTAAGTTTACTGGAATCCGCAAAACCATTACATTGAGAGTTTTGTCATAACTAAAACCCGCTCATTGTGTTTCGCCCGCATATGGCCTTTCAAACTGTTTTTCTGCACAAACGCTTGCCCGCACTCTTGGCATCTAAAGGGTGTAACAAGACCCTTAAGGTGGATGCGCAAGGGTAGCCCGCGAAATTTAAATTTTCTTACGTTTATTGCAATTTGCAGGTCAGTGTCAGGTTGTATGTTGATGAAAATATGAATCGCGCCAGTAACACGTATGGAGTTACAGAATTATAATCATTCAAATCATCAATACAACCCTCTAAGTTCATATAATCTCAAAAAGTGATTTTTTCATGAAATAGCTATTGAATGTGATTATATAAACTTGGAGAGCTGTATTGATGATTAGAATGATTATAATTCTGTAACTCCATACGTGTTACTGGCGCGATTTATATTTTCATCAACATAGAACTTGACACTGACCTGCAAATTGCAATAAACTTGAGAAAATTTAAATTTCGCGGGCTATCCTTGCGCTTCCACCTTAACGACCCTGAACGAGTTCCAACTTTTTCACAAGTTTTTTCAAATACATGTTTTAATGTAAGATTTTTACTTTAAACACCTCCACGACCCCCGTACTATTCAATCCATCCATCAGCACCATGTTTTGAGTGTGCTACATTGAGTCCTACCGTAAAACATGATTTTTCACCCCAAAAAAAGTCATTTCTGTCATCAAACCAATTCATTATGTCATCTCATGTCTCGATTTCATGTGATTCTTCCAGCCGCATTTCTGCACAAAAGCTTGTCCACACTGTTCACATTTGAATCGCCTGTCATCCGCGTGTATTCTCAAATGTTCCCTCAAAGTATCTTTCCGTTTGAAAGCTTTGAGACAGATATCGCACTTATATGGTCTTTCATCTGAATGTTTAGACATGTGAACCTTTAAATCGACCGGACCAAAAAAAATCATATCACAGTGCTTGCATTTGTGTTTCCTCTCGAGTAGATGATCTCGTTTGATATGTCGATGCAATCTGTCTCTTCTAGTAAACGTCATCTCGCAGGCCATACATTTGAGGACGAGAGGTTCTGCGTGATGCTCTTTCACCATATGTTCTTGCCTCTGTATGTGAGAAGAGAATTTCTCATCGCAATGTAGACATTTCGTTCTTTTATGACCTAATATATGTACGGATTTTTCGTGGCTTAATTTCTTGGCATTTGTGTCGAATATTTTTGGACAAAAACTGCAAGCGAACTCTCCTTTTCTGTGTCGAGTAACATGTTTGTTATAAGTTATCCTGTTAACGTGAGGAGTGTTGCAGATTTCACAAATGTAATTACTGTAGTGTACATTCATGTGTAATTTTATTTGCAAAAAGTGGTCGTAGATTTTCGGGCACATTACGCAATTAAACATGACCCCTTCAAATTTAAAAGGCAGTATCTGATTTTTGATGTCAGTGTGTATAGTTTTATCATGTTTCGATTGTAAATGATCCATCAGTAGCTCTAATCCGTCAATATCTTGCTGGCATATTTCGCACTTCAACCCAGTGATGTCTAGTTTTACAGCATAATAAGTCAAAGTGCAGCCTTTCATGAATTGGAGTTTGGTTTTGCTGTCATGTTTTTGTAGTGTATGTTTCTTAAGGTCTCTCGGTAAGGTGAAGTGCTGCTTACAGAAGCTACACTGGTAACCATTTGCTGTGTATCTTCTAAATGGAGTAGCATTAGAATGTAAGATAATGTTGCGAATATTCTGCAAATGCTTTGCTAATTCTATTCTATCAGTTTGAAGACGGCTTAATTGAACTGGTTTGGATATTTGATTGCTACTTCCTTTAGATACTGCAACATCTCTTTTGGCGTTTGCTTTTGCAGAAGTTGGTTTGGCAGGCATGAGTGATTTCAATATTTTTCTTACTTCGGGTTCTAAAACAATTTCTCTATCGCTGCCGAGACCTATAAAGAAAAGTCAAATTAAAATCTTCTAAATATGTAGTGGCCCCGTAATTAAGGCGGACCTCTCATGAATGAGATTGTGGGTTCATAAACGGTCAAGAACTTGTGTGACTTTTTCATATTTAGTCCGGAATCTCCTGCTTTGATCAAGCGTATCGATCAAGGCGCAAGTAGGCCGCTTGGCAAACCAACCCTATACATATATCCCTATAGGTATCATATTATAAGAAGAAGAGTACTAACTTCTGTTACTGAGACTACGAACATTGATAGTCGTTTGATTAGTCAATAACCTGAGACAAATTCTATTTTACCATAACATAATTATGTAGGAAGGCACAGAAGAGTTGCTGGAAACAGGCAAACGCTCACGTGGACACGTACGTTGATCTTGGTTTATGTCCACCGACAGCCAGTCTCGAGTGCACCTCACTCGCTTTACGTGGAGTATCTTTGTGAACGTGCGATTTCGCTCGTTCGTTGTATGAAGCTGGTCTTCAAGGCATATCTCTTATGAGATTTGTCTGTTGAAATTTTCCTACGATGCGAAGAGAAGAAGAAACCACATGGACTCGTGCAATTTTACATTATTAATCCTGAAAACCAGAGCCGATGTTTAAATTTTGCTCACGTAACTGATTAAGATTAGTTGAGTACAGAGGAATAAAAAAAGCTCTATGGAAATTATACACGCGTTTTGTAACAGATATCTTTACTATAACGACATACCGTACACACGCACACACTTTGTGCGTTATTGTTCTAACAAGAGCGATTTTAAAGTTTTCTAATTCTAATAATTGTAACATCTATGGAAAAACAGCGTGCGTACGCCTGCAATGTTTTTAAAGTTATAATGATAAATTCACGTCACGTTGCATAGAAAACAGAAGCTTACACCCGTTCATTGTGCCGCGACCACATATGGTTTTTCCAGCTGCATTTTTGCACAAAGGCTTGACCACACTGTTCACATTTAAATCTCCTGTCATCCGTATGTATTCTCAAATGCTCTTTTAAAGTAAATTTTCGTCCAAAGGCCTTGAAACAGACATCGCATTTATACTGCTTTTCGCCTGTGTGTTTTAACAGGTGAGATTTCAACTGTTTCTGTCTATAGAATGTCTTATCACAGAGCTCGCATTCGTGTTTCCTTTCAAGTAAGTGATCCCGTTTAGTGTGTCGCGTAAGTTTGAATTTTGTAGTAAACATCCTATCACAGGCCATACATTTGAAGACGGAGGGCTCTACGCCATGCTCTCTCACCATATGTTTATTCCGCTGTACATAAGAAGCGAATTTCTCATCGCAATGTGGACATTTATTTCTTTTATGATTATTAATATGCACGAATTTTTCATGGCATCGTTTCTTGACAGTTGTGTCAAACACTTTAGAACAAAATGAACAAGAAAATTCTCCTTGTTTGTGTCGGGCCATATGACTTTGAAAGGTTCTCTTATTAAGGAATGGAGCATTGCAGATTTCGCAGTTGTAATTGTTGTAGTGTACATTCATGTGTTCGATTAGTAGCTTGAAGTGGTCGTATATATTAGGGCACAACACACATTTTAATACATCCCCTTCAAATTTAAAAGGTAAAATATGATTTTTTATGTCTTTATGTATAGTCATATTGTGTTCAGATCGTAAATGATCCATTAGTGGTTCTAATCCGTCAATATCTTGTCCGCATATTTCGCACTTCAGGCCAGTGATGTCTATTTTCACGGAATAATAAGTTAAGGGGAATCCTTTCATATAAGTGCTTTTGGCTTTGTTGTCATGTTTCTGTAATGTATGTTTCCTAAGGTCGGTCGGCATTTTAAAGTGTTCTGGACAAAAGCCGCACATGTATCCATGCCCTGTGTGACTCTTTATAGGAGTGGCATTAGAATATAAAAGTATGTTTCGTATATTCTCCAAATGTTTGTGTATCTCTTTTTTGCCAGCTTCTTTCACGACAATCCTTATTTTTTCTTCTGTAGACTTCTGTTTGGTATCTTTTTTAGTGACAGTTACCGTCCAGTCTACTTTTTTGTCGTTCGCTTTTGTAGATGTCGATATTTTACGTGTTTTCATCTTTTCACTTACTTCTGGTTCTAATTTTATTTCTTTATTGCACACGAGACCTACAAACAAAAGTTTTCATTAAAATCGTCTATACATGATGCGAATGGTAGCTGTTCTACTTCGTTACAAGTTTTTTCTTTACCAGGATGTAGGTAAATTCATTGCTAGGTGTTGTAGCCCAACGAAGAAAACGCCGCATATTCTATGGACCAGAACCTATTGACAACCATTGTCTTTATTAATCAACGGCGTTTACGGGGCCTTTAATAAGTTATTGTTTTTTAAGTGCTTACAAAGAAGATATATTTTGAATTTTCTTTACGATGTAACTTTTTTATTCTTTTATTCCTGACATGATACTTGCTTTCTTTATTGCTATTTAAGTCTTGGTTCAAAGTGAGAGACACCGTTAAGACATTTCCTTCAAATGATGCAGCCCAATACGTCACAGGGAATCAAAATAAAATGTCAGATAATCATCATAAATATAATAATTTAAGCTTAACACAAAGATCACCAGTACATACAGATATCACGATTAAATGCTGTGTAGAATGAAATTTCAAGCGTTACCATTGTCAAACCTACGTTTTCATTCATACTTAATATACTAAAAAAAATCCCTCATGGAGAGCTCATGTTTATCTAGGTGTCTAGAAGAATTACTATCCTTAAGAAATCAGAAGTTTCTGAGTATAAAGTCTGTGTTAACCGCTGCAAAGGATTTTCTCCTGGGATAATATCCATATTATAAGAAAAGTCATTAAAGTGGAATGACTACTTGCTCTGATTAGCTCCATCACTTTCAAGCAGTGATGACCTCAAGTCTAATTTCTGCCGGGTGAACATTTCATTTAAGATCTTAGTCGGTTATATGATTTATCTAGATATAAACAAGTTTGTTGGCCATCCTGATTGCTTGGCCATCGTACCGTGGCCGCGATGTTCGGTTAATATAAAGTGAACTCAGTCACAAATAATCGCAGCTAATACTGTGGCATACAACCATTTTTTACTGTCTACTTCGCCATGTTTGGCACCATCATACTAGAAGAATTCTTAGTTAAAGAAATCCCATGATTTTTCTTCATATGCTTCCTCTTACTATTCTGCGTCGCATACCCTTTCCCACAAACCTCACATTTGAACTTCCGCTCGTTGGTATGAGTTGCCATGTAATGTCCTAGCATATGCCTTTTGATGAAGAAACCCATACTGCATACGGAACATTCGTATGGTCTCTCTTTTAGATGAACACTTCGCATGTGCAGCATCAAATTCGACTTTAGATTGAACTTTTTCTCGCAAAGGTCACATTTCAAACCTTCAGCGTTATGAACTTGCATCATATGCCTCGTCTTTTGATAGTAATTCTTGAAGCGAGCTTTGCAAATCTGGCAGACACTGTCACCAACTATGCCTTTGTGTTCTGTGTTCACATGAGCTTTCTTCTTGGATTCCGCGGCAAACACTTGGCCACAATGTCGGCAAGGGTAGCTAGACTTTTTCTTGCTATGTGTTGTTTCATGCCGGTTGAGACGAAAAGAGTTGACGAAGCCAGCACCACAGGTAGTGCAAATAAAGTTCCTGTAATGTACATTCATGTGTTGCATCAGGAGTTTCATGGTGTGAAAGACTTCGTTGCAAAGGCAGCAGTTCATACGCTGTTCATGCGTCAATTTAAACGGTTGAAAGTAATCTGTGACTCCGAGGTAGTATTTTTTATCGTGTACCGAGACTAAATGTTCTGTTAGAGTGTTCAGGGTTTCCATTGGCTGTTCACAGAGCGTGCATTTGAGGTCAACTACATCTAGGAAGGCGAGAAAGCTAGACATGCCTGTACCAACTTTGTAAGAGGGTTTTTCTGCATTGTGATCGCGGTGGGTGTGGGCTCTTAAATCATCAGGGTCAGGGTACGTCTTGAAACAGTAAGCACAGACGTAGCCTGCATCGTTCCTATCCTTGAAAGGGGTAGCGTTAGAGTACTTGAGCAAGGTGGTGAGATTGTGCCACTGTTTCTTCATTTCTGGCAGATGTTTTTCGCGATACATTAAACGACTTAATGCCTCATCGTCGGTTTCCTCCTTAACAGCGCGTTTGCGGTGTTTTTTGGTTGCTCCGGTATCGCCTATAAAAGAAAAATAATTCTTTCACACGCGGTTCAGGTCTTCATATTATTAAATCTAGCAGCTATCATTCGTGGCAGTTGGAGGCACGGGTTTCGAGCATTGGTAGACGTTCATATTATAATTAGATTACCTTGTATCTTAAAAAGCTTGGATTGAAGTACGTCATCGTAGGTTAAAAGTTGTGTAGGAAATGTGTATGGCTCAACGAAACACAAGTAAATTCTACATCTAATAATATTGCTTTCACATTTATGAAGAATAACTGTAAACTGAAAACACCCTGCACGAAGTCGTTGGTAATTTATAGGTCATAGCATGATGTAGCATGGTGTTATATAGCTGGGGGACTTGTGTGATTTTCAGACTTTCTTTCCGGCTGTCGCTGAAAACCAGCGCAATGTCACTGTCTCGCATGGTGGTCGTTTACAACATTATCCTGATCAATACCCGTTTTGCGTGTATATGACGCATATATTCCCCCAACTTATTCTTTTTGTGTCTTGTCTCGCGAGGTTTTCGATGTGGGAGGTGGACTGGACTCGGCGATTATTTTGCCGATAGTCGTGACAGCCAATGGCTTCATTACCAAAAGCCTTGACCAACACCTGAGGAGTATCTGGTTAGGCAGCTAGATCAAGGCGTTTATTCAGAAAACTGTACTTCTGAACACAGCTCGTATTGTTACGAGGTTCCTTTTTCTGAAGCCCTGATAGCCGGCAGCCCTAGCCTGACCCTGTTTCAGATTCTGGGGGGCTACTATTTTATTATATTTGATTTTTTCTATATTATTTAGTGTAAAAAGTGTGTGATGACTTGCTGAGTTAATGACACAGTATTAATATTTTGGATATTTGACAAGGCCCGTTAAATAATTTTAATCTCAGTTGAATGTAGTCATAATTTAGAACACTAAGTAATTTTACGAGGTGTCGTTGTGTTGTCTTACGATGGAAATTTAGTGATAAATAAAAAGCAGAAACATTGAAATATAATGATAGTTTATTTGAAATATATATCAAATACTGTGTACAATGCACAGATTAGAATATAATTACATACATCGCTTCACGCGAAAACTTTTGTTTGTGACTGTACCTACTCCTAGGGTATCAGTTTGGCTCATATAGGTACGTGATACGGTCAAATCTTATAAACATAGGATTCTGAATTATATTTGAAAGTATAATCATATGCTTGTTACGCAATTTAGCAGAAAAAGCTACGTGCATTTTTCCAAGATTTACGAATTTTTTTCAGGTTTTCGTTTATGGTGAGGTATGGACAGTTAACCATATTTACAGAAGTCATTATGAAAAACTAAAAGAACTTCGTCGTTAACTAAAAATATACATATACATAGTTGTAATGCAGATTAATATGCGGAATAAAAAAAACATAGGGTATAAGTAAAAATTACTATGAAATCTGAATAAATATAATATCTAGACGAAAATTATTATTAAAATATATTTCTTGCTTTTCGTAAATAAAAGTTGATATTTTTCTAACATTACAGCAGTTCCCGGCTAGAAAAGAGCTTTCCAACTATCTGACACAAATATCTGAAGAAATTCTTCAAAAAGACCGTATTATCCGTATGACCGTGTTGTATTGTATAACGGGCTGGTGTGCGCAACTCCACGTCCAAGCGCGTATTTTACGTGCGGGTGGGAAATTTATTCGAGCCTAACTCCCCGAGAAAGGCCAGCAGCGCCTTGATGTTGCTGGCAATCTTGCGGCGAGTACCTGGGTTACCGAAGTACTCTGTATGTTGCAACTACTGGGCAGTGCAGAAGCACGTGGGCTGCTGTAACGTCTTTCGCCAGGCTCGGCACAGGGGATGCCCGTGTTGTATCGTGCAACCATTATTTTATAGAATCTAAAGGTTCTCTCGGTTTCGGATAGCCAATCAGAATTAGATACAAAAGTATCTCATGATACTTATTAAGATTGATCGATCGTTATCAACATCATTTCAGCCGAAAGACGTCCACTGCTGGACATAGGCCTTCCCCGAGTGTCGCCACATTGACCGGTCCCGTGCGACTCGCATCCAGCGGATCCCCGCAACCTTCACCAGGTCATCGGTCCGTCGGGTGAGAGGCCTTCGAACGCAACACATCGATCGTTATAGTCTTTCCCTATTCTTTCATTTTATCAGCAAAGCCCTTCGTGTTACTGGTAACAAAATATATCATAATTCGGATTAGGTGTGTGAAAACATCTCTCTAAGTGTCCAATTAAACGAATACATTCTTAGTCACAAGTCATATAAGTATACAAGGTGGACGCAAGCGCGTTTACCACGTATTCAAACGGGGTGATTGAACGCAGGGGTAAATCGAGATTAAACTTTGAAAGGGATTTTAACGTTGAATTGATATGATATGGCTAATTTCATTTGACCCCGTAGGTAATGATAATTTCGGATTGTTTAGGGCTACTTTTGATCATAGACCTTATTACAGACGGTTGTTATAAAATTTAATATAATGCAAAAACGAAAAGTCTAGTGTTTAGAAAACAAAAAGGATATGCTCTTTTTCGTACAGAAATTAATTGTGACGCCTGACGCAGAAAAATGATCAGTATTTAATCACACATAGAGGTTTCCTTAGGAAAATCTGCTCCAAGAGAAGTGTGATTCGAACATTATGGTATTTTCAATCTACTTACACGTACAAAATGCACCGATATAACAAAAAAACTTAAATTCTTATTTTATATGAGAACGGAACATTATCTCCTAAAGTCTTTAGTACTAAAAATTAGGTCCTCTAGGTTGCGGAATGTCCCATAACCACTGGTTTTGAAAAACTAACACTACTCGAATTCTCCTTCTTCTTTAGCTTTCTCTGCTTGTGCTTTGATCTTACTTTCGGCCGCTATCTGCTTGAGAGTGAGTTCCCTATTATCTATAAGATGCTTAACATCGTCAAACTCCTTGAAAATATCCAAATCGTCTTGATGCAAGCGAACATGACTCTTCAAACTACATTTCTGCATGAAGGTCTTATGACATATCTCGCATTGGAATCTCTTGTCGTCTTCGTGTATTTTCATGTGCTCTTTTAAGGTTCTTGCTCTCGTGAAAGCTTTACCACAGACGTCGCAAGAGCATACTTCGCCTCCGGTATGTCTCGAGAGATGGTCGGCAAGACCGCGCTTGGAAAAGAACTTGGCATTACATTTGTCGCATAAGAAACTCCTCTGCTGCAAGTGATGATGTTTAATATGCCTGTTCAGCTCAAACTTCTTCTTATAAGTCTTGGTGCATGCGTTGCAAGGATATATGACCGGAGTCTGATTATGTACTTTAACCAGATGTTCGCTTCTATCGTAGTAGCTGACGAAAATTTCTGGACAATGAGGACATTTATTCCTCAGCCAACCGCCTGTGTGTACACCTTTCTCATGATTCCTCTTCTTCGTCAGAGACGTGTAAGATTTATCGCAAAAATCGCAAGGGAATATGCCTTGAGCGTGGGTCTTGCCGTGTTTCCTCAAAGCTGCGATGGTTATGTATCCAGCTCCGCATTTCTTACAACAGTAGTTTCTGTAGTGACTGCTCATATGATGATAGAGGTTCTTAAAGGATATGTGTACTACAGAGCAGACGACACAGGTAAAATTACGTCCGTCTTCTAAGCGAAATGGGAGAATAATGTCTTTAATATGCTTGTAAATAGTCTTATTATGTGTAGCTACGAGATGGTCCTTGAGATCGTTGAGGTCTCTCATTTCTAGATTGCAGACAGTGCAGTGCAGGTTAGTAATATCTAGTTTAATGGGGTTATAGCTAAGTTTATAGTCTATGATGGTGTTGATTTTGTCTTTTTCTGATTGCTGGGCGGTGTGCTCGCGTAGTGCGTCAATATCGGGGAATGCTTTAGCGCAGTAGAGGCAGGAGAAGCCGCGGATGGTTTTGTCCCTGAAAGGGCTCGCATTGGAGTATTGTAGTATGGCGGTAAGGTTCACTCTGTGCTCTACACGCTCCGGGGTGGCGCTTTCGTCCGATTTCTTTTTCCTTTTCCTGCGTTTGGGCCCGTCCTCGTCCGTTCCTACAACAAACGAGCACATCTCATTATCTCCATCTTGTCTATGTCTTCTTATATTAGGGTTATCTTCTTGAGGACGGGCGTGCATTTTTTGGTCACTCAACTATTTCTGAAAGATTTTTGGGTTTTACTCTCAGTGTTTGGAAGGATTCAAGGGTCGTTTAATGTTCGTTGATTTGCTCACGAATACACAGGTAGAATTCACAGCATTTTATAGGAAAGCAGTAATAAATAAGACCCATAGCACAGCTATTAACGAGTTTGATCAAGTGATCTGATCGCAGAAAAAATTAATGAAACATAATGGTAAAAAAGCAGAAATACACTTCATAAATACGACAAGGTTACATTGTTTAAAATTACGTAACCAGAAAATAAACTGAACACTGTTTTGGTTTGAAGTTGGAATTTTCCGATAGAACCAACCGTGTGCATTGGCGATACGTCATTGTTTGAGGATCCTCTTTTCACGTTGGAGAATCTCCCCTATACTTGAATGAAAATCCCTTTTCGTTGTAGAAACGTCACAACGAGATGTTCCACAAACGTTTTCGATGGAAGAGTACTATTGTTGACCCGAATGGCGAATAACCGAATACGTTCTTAGGGTCCCGGGTTCGAATCCCGGTAGGAGCAAATGTTTGTGTGATGAGCATGGACATTTGTTTCCGAGTCATGGACGTTTATGTGTATAATAAGTACGTATTTACAAACTATAAGTATTTATGTAGTATTACCAACTATCTGGTGTCCACGACACAAGCCTCGTTGCTTAGTGTGGCACCTAGATGGCGCTGTGTGTAATGTCCAGCGATATTTATTTATTGATACAGCCACAATTTAAAATAGTCAAAGAAAGATTAGTGGTAAACCCCTAAATTAATATGACGTATGACAACAGGTAGCTCAGCAAGACTACTACATCTCTAATAAGGGTGAAATAGTCGGTCATACTCCCATACAACGTAGTATGGCGATTACTCCACTGTTTGATGGTGTACGTTCGAAATAAAAATTCAATTTGTCTCATCATTTTCTAGCTCTTTAAGGAAACAAAAAACTAAAAATCCGGCCAAGTACGAGTCGGGCTCGCGCATGAATGGTTCCCGCATCTTTATCTAAAAAAAAAAACACGTTTGTTGTACGGAAGCCCCCCTTAAGTATTTATTTTATTCTGTTTTTAGCATTTGTTGTAATAGCGGCAACAGAAATACATCATCTTTGAAAATTTCAACTGTCACGTTTCATGAGATACAGCCTGGTGACAGAAAGCCAGACGGACAGTTGAGTCTTATTAATAGGGTCCCGTTTAATAGTTATTTTTTCCATACAGCGCTAGATAATGATGAGACAAATTGATATCATTTTTTATTTTGAACGTACACCATCAAATTGGAGTAATCGCCATACTACGTTATATGGAAGTATGACCGACTAGTTCACCCTTAAGGTCATATTATTGTGTTTTAGCGCAAATCGATACATTTTAAGAAGTTAAAGAGAATCAAAGTTCACGGTGTCTTTATGGTTATGACCACAAAGCCCATTTAAGAGTTTTAAATTTTTAACGTGATTCATATTATGATTCTGATAAAGCAGCCATTTTCGGCCCCCTTACGAGTAGTTATAAATAACTGTTCTGGTTTAGGATATTCAAATTATATGGTCTAAAAGTAATTCAACGTTTTGAGAATACTAGCAATGAGTGTTGCGCATTACTAGTATTCCTTTTAACCACTCCAAGCAAGCTACTAGGAGTGGATTCACGGTAATAGTCCAACGGAAGATTAACGTGCCCACTGCTGGGACATGGGCAGTCTCTGTCAGAAAGTGGGATACAGTGACCACGCGGGCCAAGTTTTTGGTTGGCCGGTTTCTTAATGATGTTTTCCTTCACCATTTTAAAATCAATGGTCATGAAATAAATAACAAGAAAATTACTTGTCTGCGTTTCAAGTTTGAACCCACGTTTAGACGCGTAAGTTAGGGTCGTTATAATACTGGAAATCCAATACTCAGAAGATCCCACATTAAGGTGAAAATGACAGGATAGCCCGCGAAATTCAAATTTTCTTTACAGCCGCGGGAAGCCCCTGGCGCCGATGGCTTCACCAATAGGGTGTCTAAATTACTCCCCCCTCAGCTCATAGCGGCGGTTTTTTTTAATTTGCAGGTCAGTGTCAAAATGTATGTTAAATTGAATGACTATTTCATACAAACATAATTATATGTATTTCAGCTCTGTAATAAATTACAGTGCTGTATGAGACATCTACACTATTTCAATGCATTCAAAACTCAACTTAGCCAGCACATAATTGCGGATCAATCACTTCTGAAGAAATTAATGCATTGGATTACCTTGTAATACTGATGACGGAACTTTTTGCAACCTTTAAATGTATGTTTTTTAGTATTGTTCTCAAGTAAGTGATATTATGTCTTTATTGGGAATAAAGTTTTTTTAAACCGAAACCGATGTTTTGTTCAACATACAGCTTGACACTGAGCGGCAAACTGCAAAAACAGTAAGAAAATTTATAAACCGCGGGCTGACGCTTCCAACTTAAGTGCCTGTTCTTAATGAGGGCTATCGTTTTTGAGCACACCAGATGGCGCCACTGTCGCGTAAAGTTATGTCAATAATTTTATTTTATACTTTACAGTACCAATAACTTCATAAAAAGTTTATTTTATTACGTGTAACAACATAGTGTAAACTTCAGATACATTTATTTAAAATATTCTCCCTGAAATTAGCAAGCATGAAACATTTAAAAATCATTTTACCTCCAAGTACTACCAAATAAGATCCTAAGTTGCTACTTCAAATCTTTAAGTCTTAATTAATCAGGAATGGCTCAACTAGACCACAATCGTATTTTTAAAAATACGTGATAATAAAGCACGCAGCGCGTGAACTTTCTATGAAATCTGACACTTCGGTCGCCTTGCGCTACACTAGCGCCTCTAGCGGCGAATTCAAACGCGATAACCCCCATTACAATAGCACCCATTTACCCTTCAAAATGGAAGACAGCAATGCTGCTGTACGGGAGAAATAAGTATGGTGGTAAGTCATCATTCATCATAATCGACATCCCGACTTGACCCACTACTGGGTATATTATAGGCCTCTTTATTTGTGCCAAGTACCACGTGCTTGTGCCAGCCTTGTGGTAAGTACTACCCCAGAAAACTACAAAATCACCCGTTGAACTATTGACGCTTTGTTTTTTGTTTAATGCAATGTAGGTAGGTTAAGTTTTTCAAAACGAGTTAATTTCACTCGCAATAACTTCAGTTTATCCGTGATCATGGTGCTTGCAACAGCGCCGAAATATCGGGAACTCAAAATTAACAGTAAACGTGGTAAATAACCAGTTTCTAGTGTTAATATAAGAGTTCATTTGTTTCTAAGGCAGTCAATAGGTATAGTTAAGTTTAAGTCATTCAATTTAAGTTGAAGGTAGTTAAGTAAAAGGTTTTCAAGAGTCAAATAACTTAATACTACACATGCAGACACAGTATTGCAAAGTTAAAAACGCTTTTTAAACAATCAAAATATCACAAATATCAATAACCAAACGATTATATTTTTGATGTAGAGGTTCCGTATGTGTTTACTTACCTTATTTGTTCTTCTCTTGTTAGGGTTCCGTGGTTAACTAAAAAGCTGTGGAAACAGGCGCGTTACAGACCAGACCCATTGATTTGAGATAATATAAAGGGTGTAACAAGACCCTTAAAGAAGCCGAAAGGTACTTGTTTTCCCCGTCATTGCGATCATGTTTTTGTTCTAGACCATACTTCTAGTTACGGAGATATTGGGGGTCAAAGTTCCAACATTTTCAAGTTTCTTTTTTTTTTAACGGAAGTTTTTTACTGTAAACACCTCCACAACCCTCGTACTATGCAATACAATTAGCACAATATTTTGAGTGCGTTACATTGAGTCCTACCGTAAAACGCTATTTTTAACCCAAAAAAAAAGTCGTTTCCCAGCAATATTTTTTGCGTAAAGTTACTTAGTTTGATGTACATAATGCTTGGTTGACGGCTTCATTAAGGGTCTTGTTACAAACTGTAATGTTATAAACTAGCTTTTGGTCGCGGCTTCGCTGCCGTTATGTACTGAAATTAACCCACAGGATCGTTTTAAATATAGCCTATAACACTCAGGGATAATGTAGACTACCGTTAGTGAAAGAATTTTCGCAATCGGATCAGTAGTTCCTATAAAAGTTAGCTTCACAGGTAAACATGCAGAAAAATAATAAAAACTAGCTGTTGCCCGCGGATTCGCTCGCATTTTGGTCGGAAATTATACCACGGGCACGTTATAAATATAGCCTATGGCACTCTGGTGCCTTTTGGCCTCGCACAGGAGCTATTTCACTTGTTTTATGTTTTACCAATGTTTACTTTTTAAACAATTTTGTTTTAATGTTAATTCAACCATTTTTTTGTATTGAAAAATTCCTTCCTCGTCTTTGTGAGTCTAATTAACACTTTTTCTTTCTTTCTTGCAGGGATAATGTAGCTTGCTATTAGTGAAAATATTTTCAAAATCGGTTCAGTAGATCCAGAGATTACCCCCTACAACCTCGCAAACTTTACCTCTTTATAATATTAGTATAGATATAGCAGAGAGTCACCATCGTCAGCCTTCGGCAGTCTAAGGCTGGACATAGGCCTCCTCAATCGCACGCTACTCAACTCGATTCTCAGCAACTCTCATCCAGTTGCTACCAGCCACTCTGCGAAGATCGTCACTCCACGCTCGCCTGAGGGCGTCCCACCTTACGTTTGCCGATTCGCGGTCTCCACTCAAGAACACGTCTACCCTAACGGTCATCGGTGCTACGGCTAATATGACCGGCCCATTGCCACATCAGCTTACTTATTCTGTGAGCTATGTCGACAACTCTGGTTCTTTATCGGATCACCTTGTTCCGTAGCAGAGAGTGACTCGAACCAAATTTTTTTGTTCTTTTTTATTTTAGTCTATTCTTAAAAACGTTTTGATCATCATCTGCGTAGCCTTTTCCCAACTTTGTTAGGGTCGGCTTCCAGTCTAACTGGATGCAGCTGAATACCAGTATTTTACATGGAACGACTGCCTATCTGACCTCCACAACCCAGTTAGTACTGGGTAATACCCCTTGGTAAGTCTGGTTGTCAGACTTTCGTGCCACTGACTACCTGTAATGACTGTCAAAGATCTACAAATGACAGCCAGGACCAACGGCTTAAAGTGCTTTCCGAGGCACGGAGGAAACTCGGTATGTAATGGGTGGTCACCCATCCACAGACCAACCTAGGCAAGCGCGGCTTAACCTTAACCTTATTCATCCGAGCGGCTGTTACACAGAAAAATATGACAGAGAGGGGCTCGAACCCTTTCTTTCTCCTTTTACACAACTATACCAGCCGTCATGTCAATCAGTAGTCATCAGTTCACCACGTTCCTAGCCATCAGTGGCGAAGGCTCCATACAACCCGATTCCTAACGGCTTTCCTTTAAGGTGGAAGCGCAAGGGTAGCTCGCGAAATTTAATTTTTCTTACGTTTATTGCAATTTGCAGGTCAGTGTCAGGTTGTATGTTAATGAAAATATGAATCGCGCCAGTAACACGTATGGAGTTACAGAATTATAATGATTCAAATCATCAACACAACCTTCTAAGTTCATTTAACCACATTGAGTGACTTTTTCATGAAATAGCTATTGAATGGGATTATATGTACTTGGAGAATTATAATCGTTCAAATCATCAATACAGCCCGTATTGATGATTTGAACGATTATAATTCTATAACTCCATACGTGTTACTGGCGCGCTTTATATTTCAATCAACATACAACTTGACACTGACCTGCAAATTGCAATAAACTTGAGAAAATTTAAATTTCGCCGCCTCCCTTGCGCATCCACCTTAAATGGCACAGATAGTGTTCTATAGACAAACAATTTACTCACATTAAAAATATGTACTCCGGCTAACCTCTTACAAAAATGGACCCTTCGCTACTGCTAGCCATATCGTCTCACACACATAACATAATTTCACGGCGTGATCCTCGAAAGGTCAGGCAGAGGCGTACCTAATAGTACCCACGCGAGCCTATTGCCATCAACCGGGCACAAATCCAGACTCCGTGGCTGCTACTGAGAAATTTCTGATGTAAAAACCCAATAACACTTTGCCCGACCCGGGAATCGAACCCAGGACCTCATGGTCAGCAGTCGCGCTTGCGACCACTAGACCAACATGCACTCCACAATTTCATTTGTCTTTCTCTACTAGACACCTTTAGGTGATACATAGAGATAATATCTATTTGTTGTTGCCCGCGACCTTCGTCCGTGTGAAATAATTTTATTTTTTTTGAATTTTTTTTTGATTTTTTTTTTTATTACGTCCAAAAGTCCCTATTTGTAACGGATTTTGCTAACAATTGAAGGGTGTTTGTGTCAATGTCAAATTCATAAAACTAGAAGTAAATAAAACTTACAAAAAAACCGGCTAAAAGCGAGTCGGACTTGTGCACGAAGGGTGCCGTACCGTTAACTAAAAAAAATATATCTTAATTGGCGTCAACTATGTACATATATATAAGGGGCCACCCTTTAATTTTCAACTTTTTATTTTTTTGGTATTTTTCCTTTATTTTTGCTGTTAGGCCTTGCTTTTTGCCAAATTTCATGATTCTAGGTCAAAGGGAAGTACCCTATAGGTTTTGATTCCCTTGTGAAATCGCATAATATGCGACATAAACAGTCATATCTTTTGATCGCGTTGACATACAAGTTTGATTTTTTCATTGCTCCAAGGGGTAGCAGACTTGAGTATTTGGTATTAATTTCAGCTTGATACAGTCACGCATTCCTGAGAAAAAGAGTCTTGACAGACAGACAGACGGACAACAAAGTGATCCTATAAATAAGGGTTCTGTTTTGCCGATTGAGGTATGGAACCCTAAAAATGGAAATATAGGAATAAAAACATTTTTTTTTAAACCGCCAATGTTCATGGACCTAGGCTCTTTTTGCCAGATACATTATGGACGTTGGTTGTTTTTCCAGAAACACCTGAATTTTGGCGTTATATTTCTCTCGGACGTTGGCTGTTTTTGCATTATCTGCAATAGTCAAGTTTTAGTATAAGTTATGGAGAATACAAAGAGCAAAAAAAAGTGACGTTTGTTGTTTTTCCAAAACACCCTTCAATTGCAAGGTATTTAATTTTTCGCAGGGAACCCTAATCTACTGAAAAGTGGTCAACCGCCAGAGAGTACGGTAGTACATAGAGCGACAACTTTCGACAACTTCGTCTCATCCCATTTACTGGGTCACCCATAAATTAATTCAGTATAACATTGTCCCAATCTTGAGCTGACGATCTTCAAAGCTGAAAAATGCAGGAACCTCTTTGCAAGCTTGGATATGACAGAGCACTTTTTAACTTTGCAATACCGTGAAAATCATAATAGCTACACATACAGGATATAAGAATTAAAATGTGTTGAAACAGCTGTTTTTCCGGTTGTTATTAATTTTGTTTTTGGAAGTAATATTACATCACGCCTGTTACACGCGATGGGTTCGGCTGAGGTACACCCACATTTCGCCAATTATGTTTTAAGTTCCATGTGATGAGGAGCTAGCCTATTGCCATCAACCAGGCACAAATCCAGACTCCGTGGCTGCTACTGAGAAAACCAAAGACAAACTTACTTTTGGGAATAGATTGTTTGCCTTTTATTAATTTAATTGAAAGCCATTTTAACCAACATTTATCAAAAACATTATATATGATCAAAAGACAGCTCTTTCAACATATTTCACAGTGAAACCATTGGCCGAGTGTGCAAGCAACTTGAAACATACACCTGCGAAAATATACTCCACAAATATTTACTTCAAAAATCATCATTTTTACCGTAAAACTTTTGCTGCGAGGTGTAAATTAATATGAAAGAATTCTAGTAAGACGTGTTACACGTTACTAGTACTCCTGCTTACCCCTCTAAGCTACGTGTGCTTAGTTAGGAGTAAGTGAATAGTACAATGGTGAATATTTAATACATTAACCATTGGGCTATTGTGGTAAGACCTAACCCCACTTGATAAGTATACCTCTTATATAGGGTGACTGGTAATTGGTGACCGATACTTAAACACGTGATTCTACTCATGATAACAAACAACTTTCCCAAAGAAACGGTTTTTTATACACACACTTTTATCATAATAACTCAACAGCCCTATGAAATTGGCACGCGCGCGCCTGAGACCTATCAGCTGTTAGCCGCTTAAAAAATATGTTTCTTTGGGAAAGTTGTTTGTTATCAGAAGTACAATCACGAAATGTTTAAGTATCGGTCACTAATTACCAGTCACCCTTCATACGGGGTGGAAGGACACCGACGCGAAGAGTTACCGCGTTTTCAGTACATCATTGTAGACATAGAAATATATCATCGGTATTTTTTGTTTTAAATCCGCCTTTCCATATGTTTTGACCGTGTAGTTTAGGTATAAGGGTTTTGTACGAAACTGCTGTTTTTTTTTAATAACCGACCAACAATTTCTTTGTGGGAAAGGGGGAGGGGAGGGGAGGGTGGGCGAGTGTTCTGAATGAGGTACTGAATACGAGGTAGGTAACCGTTTAGCGTCGGTGATTCCACCCTGTATATAAAAAAGATAGAATACTTGTACGAAAATAATAATATCGTGAGCAGGTGTATACTTGTCGTGGAGGCCTTTAAGCAACATAGTCTGTAATAAAACTGTGGGACGTAATAAAAGACGCAAATGAAAATTAATTCAATCGGAAGTCTCTTTAACAGCTTGTTGACGTCATCATTTTCTTCAGTACAACATCACGATTGTTTTAAAGTTTATCTATTTCAGTTATTTTCTCCAGTATTCATTATAGCATAAATGATTTAGTTTCTTGTCTTATGGAAAGATTATAAGTCTCCACAAACACCACTAATTAATAGTTGAAGAGTTCGTTATAGTTGAATGATTTTAAGTTTACTCGTTTTCTCTCTCTTCAATTCCTCAGTCTTCTTTTTCTCAACTTTCGAGTCTCATTTCAGCCATAATCAGGGCTTTTTTTTAAAACTACCTTCCGTCTGGGCTTTGTATCTTCACCTCTCTTGGTTTCATTCTTTCAAATGCCGAAGCATTATTAAACATAACACTGTCAGCTTCCACGTTAAAAAATGTATTCGAAAAGAGAAGACAACACCTAGATTTAAAAAAAAAAAAACGTCATTCTCTCTGACCTAAATTAAAAACACACACAAAAAAGAACACAAATATTTCACATTTGAAAAAAATCCTAAAGATGCGTGCACACTCGGTCAAAGTCACGTAAGAACTTATATTTAGGAACTTACGTTTTGTTGAAGTCTCGCCAGCGGCGTCAGCTTTCGCCTTTTTAGCGCTAGCACGAGTTGTTGTAGCCGGAGCTTTAGCAGCTCGCTTCTTCGGCTTGGGGTCGTCTACCTCCGTCTTTATAGGGACTTCGAATTCTAGAAAAGAAATGGTGTGCGTTTTAGTTGTGAAGTTTCAATATTCTATACCCTGTCTTCCATTTTGACAGATGAACAATTATTGGCTGGTACCACATTGGGTAGGGCAGGTAGGCGACATTGTTGCCCTCGTCGGAATATCGTGGATAAGGCTGGCACAAGAACGTGGAGCTTGGCACAAGCAAAGAGAGGCCTATATCCCTGCTCCCGTAGCATGACCACCGTAGAAGCGGGTTTTGTCGACGGAAGAATTGACAATATCACACATTTCTTGTCGATTCTTCCGTCGACAAAACCCATTTCTACGGTGGTGATGCTACGCATGCTGGTGAATATAGGCCTCTCTGGGTCTGGGTGAAGTCGGGATGATGAGACCCCATTTTTAGTAAATTTTTCGACAGGCGGAAAGATACGTCCTTATTTTATAGCAGCAATCATTTTTTTAGGATTTGGTAAAAAAAAAATATCAATGAGCCGTGTTCCCGTAATTACGTGATAGGACTTTTTATTGCCATAATTATCTAAAACGGAATGTACGCCTGTAAATATTGTTATTCACCTCTAGTGTTGTTTCGTTAATGTATTGTGTCACGTGTCACTGAGATCTCATTTTTTTCTTGCATGTTTTTCCGTTTTTGTTACTGTTCCAATTTTATACATATTTAATTCCTTGCTCCAAATTGATATAATTTGCATTTACAAAAATAGCAACTATAAGCTACTCTAAATTAAATTGATTTTAGATTGATTGGTACGCACGGCGGCCAACCAAGCTATGCAAAACCAAATTAAGCTGATCTCTCATCGTACGAGAAGCTCATACAAAGCGAAGACAGGTTATACTGGTTATTTAGAGCTTGATATGCCGCCGTGTGTACAGTCAATATCATGCTTTACCTGACCCCTTTAACAATAAAGAAAAGGGGAAGCGGGGTGCAGTGACTGGTAAAAAAGGCCCATTAGATGTGTGAACTTACCGGTTCCCGAAAATCCCTCGTCGCCAGAGCCCATGTTGTCATCTGAGTCTTCTTCTCCTTGTACCTCCACCTTCACTATATTAGCTGTACAAACAAAAAAATATGTTATTACACGTTTATATGTACGGTTTTTGTATGGACGAGTATTTGATGGATGTAAAAATACCCTTAACGAAGCCGCAAGGCACTTGTTCTTGTCCTAGGGACCTTCTAGTTACGGAGATATTGGAGGTCAAAGTGTCAACTTTTTCACCTGCTTTAGTTCGCACGTAGCGAACGGCAAGCGCGACGACGAGTTCGATGAACTTTGTAGCTAGGCAGGAAGAACAGTAGATTTCGCGTCGTTCGTTAGAGTATTTAAACATACATTGTTGGTTTTACGATTTAAGCCGTATTATTAACTTTAATGGAGTGCTGCGTACAGAGAACGCAATTTTACGTTGAAATAAAGCAATAATAAATGAAAAAAACGACAAAAAAATCCTAAGAAAAATTTCTGTGGAATATGATTCAAAATAAGGAGCTGAATTTCCTATGTCAGTTTGCGGAGGGTTGGTTTGGGAATGCTTAGTTGACAGCTTCATAAAAGTTCTGTTTACACTTTGTATAAACGCTTCGAGGATTCAATAGTAGAGAATTAATGGTACCGAAGCATGTACACGTACAGTCCTACTCATAATTGATTTACCTTGTTTTACAAGAAATCCTCGAATTGAACTGAAGTTGGAAGTACCAAAGGGAACACGTGACGCGCACTAAGCAGCCACGACAACGACCTATCGCATGACCAGCCGCAATCTTGAAGGAACCGATCAGACGACAGATCGTGCGAACAAACGTTATTCCTGATTTCAACCAAGTCGGTTTTGCGTGTGGTACGCGAGATCCTTACTGTCACATCGACTTTTTCATGCTAATGACATTCAAAATTAGGAGCAATTACGAGGTTGTCTATAAGTACCACGTCTATTTTTGCAGTCAACTAAAGTAAGTAGAATAGCTGAAGGGTAAGGCTCCTGCTAATATTGCAAGTATAAGTAAGTACTTCTCATTTATTTAGACTAATATCTTAAGGAGGTAAAGTTTGCGAGGTTGTAGGGGGTAATCTCTGGATCTACTGAACCGATTTTTAATTCTTTCACTAATAGGAAGCTACACTATCCCCGAGCGTCATAGGCTATATTTACAACGTGCCCGTGGGATAATTTCCGACCAAAACGCGAGCGAAGCCGCGGGCAACAGCTAGTAACGTAGGGATAAAGCTGACTGACTCGACTGCCCCGTTGGCGTAGTGGTCGCACACACGACGGATGAGCATGAGGTCCTGGGTTCGATTCTCAGATCGGGCAAACTGCTCCATCACGAATTTCTCAGTAGCAGCCACGGAGACTGTATTTGTGGTCGGCTACTTAGATATTACCCACAAAATGTAGGGTGTACACACGGCTACACATCAAGCTATACATTTCCAGTTTATGCTGATCTCGCATTGTACGGAAATCCTTAATACAATGCGAGATCAGCATAAACTGGAAATATATAGCCGTGTGTACTATTAGGTACACCTCCGCTAACGGGGGTTATGGGGATTACAGGAGTTATGTTATGGATAAAGCTGTACCAGGTTGGTAATTGGGCCTATCAGCCAGTCATCTCCTGATAGGCTGCCTTGGGGGACAACAGCACCTGACCTGAGTATTAATTTCTTATACTTACGTCTAAACAATGTCTTATTCTGCAAATGCTTCTGGAACTGCTCCTCGGTGTGCAGCACTTGCTTCTTGAAGTTGATTGCATTCCGCAGCTGAGTGATGCAGACCTCGCATATGCCTCCATCATCTCCATGCTCCGACACGTTCAACTAATTACAAAAGATTCAAGTGTTGTATTGAACATTTCTCATACGATGACGAAAAGGACTGCCCAGTGGTCTAATGGTCGCAAGCACGACTGCTGAGCTTGAGATTCTGGGTTCGATTCAGACAAAATGTTATTTGGTTTTGCCCTCTGGAATTTCTCAGTAACAGCAAGAAAGTCCAGACTTGTGTCCGGTTAATGGCAATAGGCTCGCCCACCAGTACATGGGACTGAAATTCAAATTGGCGAAATATGTGTGTACTATTAGGTACACCTTTGCCTAACACTTCGGGGACTACAGGCGTGATGTCATGATGGTTTCACAAGAATTATTTTAACCGACCTCCGAAAAAGCAGGGTGTTAAGAATTTAAAAGATCAAAAAAAAAACTTAGGATGTAAACAATAACATGTGTTGACTTTTATAAGTAGTCATTTTTTAAGAGTGTTACCGTCTTACGGCATTTCATACAAACTTTGAACTCATTTGTTTTCGAAATGACTCAACCGATTTTAATTAAACTTCAAACGCAGGTTACATATAAAAAAAATTACGTAAAACATGTCTTTAAAAAAAAAAATGATAATTGGAAATTTGTTTTTATGGAAAATCTACAATCGGTCTAATTTAGCTGTAACACCATTTTTCTAAAATGTTCTCTGTCAGCTTTTGCTGTCAGACGCTAACGGTCTTAAACCAAGCCTAGTCCTGTTCGCAGACAGCATAACTTACCGTAAGGTGGCCCACCTATTTCTAGACAGATAAAGTATGTTATAGAACTATACATCCATAATACACGGTAGAAGGGACACCGACGCACGGTTACCACATGTTCGGTACATCATTCTAAATCTCCCCGACCACTTAAAAAGTTTTAATGAGTAATTTAAAAAAAAAAATAGATGTTCCATGCATTTTGACCATGTACGTAGTGCACTTTTGACAGTGTTTTTTTTTTAGCATGTTTGTGCACCGGTCGCCCATCCACCCTGCATGAGATAAATGTTGTATTTTAATCTGTTTATCATAATTATGTATTTTAATATCTATAGGACAAAGTAGCCTGATAATAAATGGATGTTGGCGTTGTTAAATTCTTTGTTCAAATAAAAATCAAATTGGAAAAAAAATTGTCAATTTCAAAATTAATTATATTGTCAGATTTCACTGAAACCTAAGTTTGATTGAATTGTTGGATTTTGTCTCATAGATCTAGGGGTAATAGGCGCTTATAGTTGTGCTAAATGTACTGGGTTCGATTACCAGGCAGGGGGGGCATCCGTTGCCAGTTTTCCATAGCATATCAGCCATAGCGGTCATAGTCTGAATTTGTGACCAGCCCGCGTAGCATGGCCATACTATCTCTATTCAGCCAAGAATCGACAAAGCTCTTTCTATACAACTTGACATGTCTGTCATACATTTTTAACATCACCACGCTTGCGACGATCGAAATCTTTCCACAATCTGTAATTTTTTTCGATTCTTTATTGACAAAACCCGTTTCTATGTATCTTCTTTCTTCCCTTGTATTACATTAGCCATAAATGGCACAATGTGTGGGAAGGCTGCTGTTGTTGTGTCTAACCCTTCGGGAAATATGGGTGCGATGTTATTATTTAATGTTACTAGTTTCATTTTCAAAACTTAAGTCTCAATGATCCAAACAAAGGAATTGGGAGCAAGTAGACTTCGAAACGAAACAAGAGCTTAAGTCAAAAGTAACAATAGAGCATCAGGGTTTATTGGGCCACCTCCTGAAGAGAACTCGTCCGATATATTAGACCACGAAGAATATGTTTTTTTAGGGACAGAGTGTTCTAGCCATGAAGATTGAAGATACGCTTGAGCTACAGTAAAACCAGCCAGTCTAATCGAACCGGCGGCGGAGGCTGCCATGATGGCTTACACCGAACAAACAATAAATGCAGCTCACTGTACGTACAACCAACTGTCAGCAAATTAAAAAATACTGAAGCTAATATGAATAGCTTCGAAATTGAATTTTTTACTTTCGAAAGGTTTGCAAAAGCGTTTTACTTACGATTATGTCGAAACATTCCTTCAACATGTCGGAGTAAATCTCCTCTTCGCCCATCCAATGATACGAGCTTTTAATGTCTTTAAATGCACCTTCCGATGCACAACACCGACACATACCGGTGTTCACTGTAGAATCCATCATTTTGAAAGATTCTTTTCTAACATTTACACATAATAATCTTAAATTTAGTTGGGAAAAAGATAAAGGACGCCACAACTTCGAAGCTCCGCCATTTTCTGAGTGTTTTTTTTTTTCACAGAGATTTTCGCTGGGAATTGATTTGTAGGCAAAGGTGGCTTCAGCAAAACAGCCAGAATGGGATTGCTGAATTATTTATCAAGTCCAGTGTATTTAAACACAATAAAAGAACAATTTCATAAGTTTAAAAGTTGTAAAATATTGTCAGGAAAAAGAAAGGAACAGAACATCTAAGTAAAAATAATGGAAAGGCAGGAGTTTGATGATGAAGAATGTAAATGGCCTGTGGTTCATCGTAGCCATTTAAAAATAAAAAAGTGACTGCTGTCATTTTGCGTTCCAACTACATTCCAACAGGTTTCTACGACTGCTATAGCATTAGAAAAAGAAAGAGAAAACTCCTTGAGCTGTGAAGTGAACAGACTAACACTTCAAGTTATGTTTCAAATTGTACAATTTTTATATCGGACATAATTGTCATCAAGATAATGGCTCTTGGTTTGCGCTGTGTAGAAAAATTTATAAAAGTTAACAGCAAATAGGTACGTCGTTAAAGTAATATTAAAGCCATGTCGTACGGCATCGTTTGCCGTTGCTGCCTTTTGCGGGCTCCTGATAAAGTGCTGAAGGCAGAATATTCAACTTTGGGCAAATCAGAAGTTTACGCCGATATGCTGAAAGATTGCTTCGAGATTCAGGTAAATAGTACACAAATACAACCTCTTTATAATGAAAATTACGACTAGATAGATCTTCCTACTGGTCTATGCCTTAAATTTGACCAAAATAGGTACAGAACTGCATAATAGTTGCCTTGAATCTTTTGCGTTTGTGTTTGTTAGTAAATTACATTATTGACCTAATTCATAGAACTTAATAAGTTTCTAATGATTTGTATGCTTCGTTGGTATAGTGGTCGCAAACGCTAATACTGATCACGAGGTCTTGAATTCGATTCCCAGGTCTAGAAAAGTGTCAATAGGTTTATCCATCAGGACTTAGTAGCGGACATGGAGCCAGGAACTGTGCTCAGTTTATGACAATAGTAAGCCCGCGCCTTAATATGTGTCTTACTAGAGATGAACCACCCCTAAGAAGACCCACTGAGGGATAAATGCATGACAGACTTTCATGTGGCAATGCAAGAAGTACATTACATTTTTTATTTCATAAAAATGCTTTGTATTTTTTTTTTTTTTTTTTTTTTTTTTAATTTTGAATGATTTATGGAGAACACTTACATTAAACATAATTATCGATGCTTCAGAAATCTGTACACAATAGATTAAACTCAGTCTCTTAAACTAGGGTATCCTGTATCTTAAGAGACAGAAATTGGGGGTATTGGCCCTTAAAAACATTTTGGTATACTGGTTTCATTCTATAATACAACACTTAAGTTACAATTTAATATTATATGTAGCAAGTTTTTGGTGAAACGGAACACAAACAAAAAACACATAGATTCCGATAGTGACGTTGAATACTATGTGTCACTTTTAGTTGAAATTATAATATTGTTATTGCAATTTTTGCTTGAAGCTAAAGCACATACAATAAAACTATTCTATACGGGCAAAAAATTTGATGTAAACAAGGCAGATAAAGGTAAGTGACAGCAAATATTATGACATGGATGGCCGCGACAGTCACGGACGTTTGAACTGTTATAGGAAATTGTAGGAGTTTAATATTTTTTTAAGTGACAAGCAGTAGTTGAACTTAACTTTTCATTATTTTCTTGGGTTGGTGAAACTGTATTTACTTGATTCAAGTGAAGAAAAATTACACGCATATTCCCTATTGTAGTAGTGTATGTAGTATTTTTCAATAAAATATGGTTTTTTTTCAACGCTATTTCAAATGAATCTTTCGCTTCTAACATGAAAAATGCGAGTTGTAAACATAAATTTTTCAATAAAATAAAATACTGCCTCATTGGGTGCTATTTTTTTTTAGTGATAAATTTATGAACATTTAACAAAAAGTATATGTATGTAACTAAGTATAATGTAATTATTGCCCGCAAACTTCATCCGGGTCAAATTATTAATATAAAATGTTATTTCCCATTTGAATCATATTTTGTTAACAATTTCATGGGTTTAATTAAATTTTATTGAATGAAACCCTAATCGTTTTCCTAAAATAAAAGTATCATAAGTCCCTTAAGTTAAGACGGACAATTTTTTTAAAAAGAAATGGTTTTTTTGTATTGTTTAAGTACCTTAAACACTTTCATATGCATTCAATAAATCTAATAAACAATCTGCTAAAGTGGCCATTTTAGACCGCCTGGCCCAATGTTATAATCTTCTAAACACATTTCAGATACATTTGGATAATGACAGTGAAGATGGTATTTGTGAAGTCTGTATCACAAGATTACGGGATGCTTGCGACTTTAAGGAGCAAGTACAGCAAAGTCAGAAAGAGTTCCTGTCGAAACTTAACGCTTATAGTGTTAAAGGTATGAATTAGATTTATAATACCACGATTATAATACACTTAATTAGGGGTCGCCCTTTAATCACGTGAGGTAGGTAGGGGGGGGCATAGAGTGACACGGGCATAATTTTTTAGAGCAACAAAAAAAAGGAAATTTGTTATGTATTAAATATAAAAAAATAAATATTGTAAACAGATATTTGTTTGTTAGTTTGTATGTAGGGGCCAATCTTCGGAACTAATGATCCATTATTCGTGGGTGCTCTAAGATATAAATATATTATATCACGCATATCGCCCGCAAAAATTGTGATAGCTCGTCACAATTTTTGCGGGCGAAGTGCTAGTATTAAATATTTTTGCCATTATTGGATTGGATTTAATTGTGTCCACGTAAACCCCCAAGCAAGTGAATTTTTAAATGTGAGATTCTAAATATCTCTGTTCCTTTCAATACCAAAAAAAAAAAAAGACGTGATGCTGGGAAGGGCGAGGAGGGGTGCCCTAAAACCTCACGACGTGTCACCAAGGGGAGGTGGGGGTATAAAAGTCGCTAAAAACCTCACGTAATTAAAGGATGGACTCTTAGGTGTAACTTGACAAAAAAGCAAGTTTTTTTTTGTCTTTCAGATTAGGCTGGGCTTGTTAGAAAGTTGAAGCTAGTAGCCTGTTCCCAGGAAATCAAATTCGACTTTTTTGTACTAAATAGTCTTGCGTTTGACCGCAACTCGTCTAATGTGAAGCGATGAGGCGGCCTAGGGTGGAGCACGCTTCTAACATTTTGCATGATGTTGCAGGCCACTTCTTCTCCATTGAGATCTATAGGAACAGGAAACTAGCTTCAACCTATTAACTAGCCCAGCGTTAATCTGAATAATAAAAATAAATCGGTTGGTAAAAACGGAACCCTTATAGCATCACTTTGTTGTCCGTCGGTCAAGACCCTTTTTCTAAGAAACGCGTGGAGGTATCAAGCTGAAATTAATATCAAATTCACAGGTGTGTCAACGCGATCAAAAGATATGACCGTTTATGTCGCATATTTTGCGATTTCTGTACTTCCCGTTGACCTAGTTTTTCATAATCAGCTATTTGTGTCCCACTGCCCTCCTTCCTCATATCCCTATCCATAGGTGTTATTAGCTAATCTTTGAGAAAAGAGTCAAGTTCGTTCAGCGATCTCCTTCTAGGCCTGCCGCGTTGCCGTTTACTGCTGTTTGGGACCCACTGTGTGGCTGGCCCAGTTCCATTTGAGCTTGGCTGCCGTGAGACCTAAGTAGTATAAGTACCTAATTTGAGTTTTGGAATGAGTTTCTTAGGCGATCAGTGTTTTTGACTCCCCAGATACTGCGCTTCTTTGCTCGCTGATATGCTCCGAGTGCGAATTTTTGAGGCTTTCGGATTCGGATGCGGTTTAGCATAACCTGGGTTATGGTGTATGATAGTTTTTTAGGGTTCCCAATATACCCATTAGAATACAATATACCCATTTGGTATATGCAAGAAATACAAAACTTTTTTTATTTCTTTAAAATGCCTTGTATTGGACCATAAAAACATTGTGGTACACTTGTTTAATTCTCTAATACAACACTTATTTTACAATTTAATATTTTATTTAGCGTGTTTTTGGTGAAACGGAACGCAAACACAAAACGCATCGATTCCGGTAGTGACGTCAAAATGCATGTCTCAAAGAAACACTTTTAATTGAAAAGTACTTAAAGTTTCACTAAGATTTTACTATAATATTGTTATTGCAATTTTTGCTTAAATAAAGCACTTACATTTTAGTAAAACTAATCTACTAAGGGCAAAAAATTAGATTTAAACAAGGCAGATAGAGGTACAATAGTAAGTGACATCAAAGTCCTGACATGAATGGCCGCGATAGTCAGGACGTTTGAACTGTCTTAGAAAATTGCAGGAGTTTAATTTTTTTTTTTGTGCGACAAGCAGTAGTTGAAATTAGCTTTTGATTATTTTCTTGGGTTGATAGTACTGCATATTAATGATTTAAGTGAAAAAAATATTACATGCATATTCCCTATTACCCAAGGGGTAAAAACGGAACCCCTAAGACACTGTCCGTTTGTCTGTCTGTATCTCATGAACCGTGATAGCTAGACAGTTGAAACTTTCACAGATGATGTATTTCAGTTGCCGCGATAAATAAAAATACAAAAAAAAATGTTTAGTGGTGCTCCCATACAACAAACGTGTTTTTTTGTTTTTAGGTAATGACTCGCAAACGGCCGGTTTTTTTAAATTTAGTTCTCCTTATTGCTTTTCAGATGAATCGGGGCCAAAGGTTAAGGAAGAATACCTGGATTTGGATGACGAAAATGGGATATATTTTCTAGGTAAGCAGTAGCAGGTAGAGGTTGACTGCCTCGTTGCTCTGGTGGTCGCAATCGTGACTGCTAAGTAAGAGATCCTGGGTTCGATCCCCGTGTCGGGCATATTGTTATTGGGGTTTTCCATCCGGAATTTCTCAGTAGCAGCCACGGAGTCTGGATTTGTGCCCGGTTGATGGCAATAGGCTCGTTCTTTATTACACGGGACTTAAACAGCGTAATGTGGATGTACTATTAAGTAGACTCGACCTTCTTCTTTAATGTTATTTATTATAAGTTACACTTTTTTAGGCTGCCGAAACGACGACGCGATGTTACTGGTTTCTACGTAATTTGTTGAAAATTATAAAAAGCGATGTTGTCGCCTAAAGCTGCGGTCGAGCAGCGACCGCAGACCGCAAAACAACTCAGTAGTGCCAAATGTCTAAAACGGAACTTTTATAAATTCGACCTGTCCGTCTTTCTATGTGTCCGTCTGTATGTCACAGCCATTTTACTCCGAAACTGCTGGCATACAGTTCAAATTTGGAGAGTAGGTGCCTTCTATGAACCGCTACACAAATATGATGCGAAATTATGAAAAAAATAAAAATTGGTGTGGCCCTCCATACAAGTAGGTAACTGATGTTTAAAAAAAATATATCTACGTATATCAATCACTGTGTGGGGGAACAAATTTTATAAAAAAAAAACGAAATGTTAAACGAGAACAACTGCCGACAAACTGTTTTGCAGTTTGGCAGACTTTTTATATAATAATAATAATAAATATCGCTGGACATTACACACAGCGCCATCTAGGTGCCACACTAAGCAACGAGGCTTGTGTCGTGGACACCAGATAGTTGATAATACTACATAGATACTTTTTTGTTTATAAATACATACTTATCATACATATAAACATCCATGACTCGGAAACAAATGTCCATGCTCATCACACAAACATTTGCTCCTACCTACATGTCTACCTATATGTCATAGTATTATAGATTTTGAATAAATAAATGACTACCGCGAAACAGCAGAAGAGACATGCGACAGCCTTGAAAGTTGTAGTGTTACATTCAGAATTTTTATTTTATTTTTTTGGCTCACCAACAATTGAATACACTGCTTCAAAGATACAAGATACATCCAATAGAATCACAGACAAGTGTATCAACCTCTTAAAGGTAAACGCATCATGCACTACTTATTAAAGTCGCTGAGTGCCTACTTTAAATTAGATGAGTACTTACTACTCACCGCACATAACTATGGTTTTTCAAACACTGTTTTAAACTTTCACGGTTTAAAACTAAGTACACATAAACTGTCACTTACGGGATATCTTCCGTGATTGTCTTTAATTTTGAGCTCCCGATATTTCGACGCTGTTGCAAGCGCCATGATCGTGACTTAGTGACGAGTTCCAGTAGTGCGCGTGCCAAAAGACAAAGAAAGAGGGTAGACAGATTTGTCTGCTCTTAACTATTTATTTTCCATCCACCCGCATTCTCCAGTCAACCCGCGATCATGGCGCTTGCAACAGCTTCGAAATATCGGGAGCTCAAAATTAAAGACAATCACGGAAGATATCCCGTAAGTGACAGTTTATGTGTAACTGGTTTTTAAATACATTATTAAAATTAAATTAAAATTACAATAGAATCAAAACTAAAATCTACTTAAATCAAATCAAATCATCAAATCTAAATTTAAAATCTAAATCAATCTAAATTTAAATAAAAAACCAAATTAAAATCAAATTTAGAATTGCACTTTGATGGTTGAAATTGTTTAATTGAACACGTGTTTTCTCTTACAGAATTAAAAGACGAAATGTCAGACGATTTCGACGACTTCAAAGACGAGGACGATAACAAGAAGTTAGCGGAAATGTTCGGTTTCAATGACGTCACCGTTAAGAAGAGATCCGATAAACGCAGAAACAAGAAACGCCTGCTGCTTGAGAATAGTGGTAAAGGTAAGGTAATACATAATAAATAGTGTAACAAGACCCTTAACGAAGCCGAAAGGCACTTGTTCTCCCCGTCATTGCGATCTCTAACCGACTTCAACTTAGACTGTATTTGTTTAAATAAAAAAATATGTATATATCGCTGGACATTACACACAGCGCCATCTAGGTGCCACACTAAGCAACGAGGCTTGTGTCGTGGACACCAGATAGTTGATAACACTACATAGATACTTTTTGTTTGTAAATACATACTTATTATACATATAAACATCCATGACTCGGAAACAAATGTCCATGCTCATCACACAAACATTTGCTCCTACCGGGATTCGAACCCGGGACCCTAAGAACGTAAGGCAGCCTTACTACCGCTGCGCCATTCGGGTCGTCAAAATTCGCGTCGTTTAATGTTTGTTACCTCATAACTCCGTCATTTATGAATCGATTTGTAAAATTTGATGTGAAAGGGTATATTTTCCGATTGGTCCCATAGAAATTTCATCAAAATCGGTTCTGTAGTTTGGTTTTTTCTTCTTGGCCTCACGGATATGGTGTTTCCGAATTTGTGTGGTAATAGACTACAATTAACAAGTAAAATTTAATTAAAACTATCAAAAACCGACTACAAATTGATCTTATTTTTAATTTCCTTCATTTTGATACCTTACGCGAATAATTAAGTTGAAAAAAAAATTAATATGCTATAGGTACACACGGCTACACATCAAGCTATACATTTCCAGTTTACGCTGATCTCGCATTGTATATGATTTCCGTGCAATGCGAGGTCAACTTATACTGGAAATGTATAGCTTGATGTGTAGCCGTGTGTACGTCTTAAAAGTTAAGTAAAATAAAAAAAAAAACGCCATTTTGTTTTTTTTTTTTTGTACAAACCCTTTCTAAGGTCACTTGGGTTTTAAAGACGAATATACCGATACCATAATTGTCGAAATCCATCCAGCCCTTTGGAAGACACAAGGTTATTAAGAAATTTACAAACATGCAAGATACGCGCGAAAAACATAACCCTTCTTTGGCAGTCGGGTAAAATGGGTAAAATAAATTTAAAAAAAAAATTAAAAAAATACCGACTTCCAAAAAAACACTAGTCAGATCATTAGACACAGACCTGCAAATTGCAAAAAACCTAAGATAATTTGAATTTCGTGGGCTACCTTGGCGCGGTGGTCTTGTAGCTTTACCTTTCTGACTAACCAAGTCCTTGGCAATTCAGAAAAGCCTGTAAATGGTTTTAATGTAAAAAGAAAATTAAATAATTATTATTTACAGAACTTAAATCGAAAAGCCGTGCCATGAAGCTGTCCCTCCGCGCATTAAAACAACAACAGGTGATGGTGAACAAGATCCTCAACCCAGTGAAGGTATGAATTTTCATGAGAGATCAGTCATGACTTCATGAGGTATACAGGGTGCAAGGGACAGCCCTCCACAAACTGACAGGGTGCATTCAGCTCCTTATTTTGAATCATATTCCACCGGATTTTTTCTCCAGTTTTTATTTTTTTCATATACTATTCCTTTATTTCAATGTAAAATGCACTGTATTTACGTAAATAATACGGCTAAAATCAAAAATCCGACACTGGATGTTGAAATAATCTAACGAACGAGGCGTGAAATCAGCTGTTCACTTCCTGCCTAGCTACAGAGTTCATCGAACTCGTCGTCGGGCTTGCCATTCGCTACATGCGTTTTTCCACGGTAACGATACATTGAGTATGAGGAAATTAAACAAATCAAATTTATTGGATTCCCATAACATTCCTGAAATAATTCCTTGTACCGGTCATCTTAGTATGATATATTGAATTCACTCGATCAGTTTGTGGAGGGCTGTCCTTTACACCCTGTATACACAGTTTTATTTATTTTCGTACTGTCGGCGCCACCCTACAAATTCTTTTTTTTTTGAAGATGTCCTCGGGCTCATCCAAGCGCCTGATTAGCGACGCGTCCAAGAACAGAGCCAACATCGACACGCTGCTCAAATACTCCAACTGCACTCCTTTCGCAAATAAAACTATAGCAGGTGAGATTATTTTATAATGTATACTAGCTGTAAAAGGCCCCTTCACGAAGCCGTCAACCAAGCATTCTGTACATCAAACTAAGTAACTCTACGCAAAAATTAGTGCTGAAGTGAAACTATAATCTGAAGGGTGTAACAAGACCCTTAACGAAGCCGAAAGGCACTTGTTCTCCCCGTCATTGCGATTATTTTTTTGTTCTAGACCATACCTGGGAACGTTCTAGTTACGGAGATATTGGGGGTCAAAGTTCCAACTTTTTCACAAGTTTTTTTTAAATACATGTTTTAATGTAAGATTTTTACTTTAATCACCTCCACGACCCCCGTACTATTCAATCCGTACATCAGCACATTGTTTTGAGTACGTTACATTGAGTCCTACCGTAAAACGTGATTTTTCACCCCAACAAAAAGTCGTTTCCCAGCAAAACCATTTGCGTAAAGTTACTTAGTTTGATGTACAGAATGCTTGGTTGATGGATTCGTGAAGGGTCTTGTTACACTCTACTCTACTCTACTCTCTACTTACTAATATTATAAAGAGGTAAAATTTGTTTGTATGTTTGTATGTATGGATCTACTGAACCGATTTTGAAAATTCTTTCACTAATAGGAAACTACATTATCCCCGAGTGCTATAGGCTATATTTACAACGTGCCCGTGGAATAATTTCCGTCCAAAACGCGAGCGAAGCCGCGGGCAACAGCTAGTAAATAAATAAAATAGGTTATTTGCACCTTCAAGTAAAAAATACGGGGTGGAACCTACCGACGCGAAAACGGTCACCATGTATTGAGTACCTCATTATGACCCCACATATAATTTTTTTTACTGATTTTTTTTTTAATTCACCGATGAAAAATTGCTCTTTTTTGTGTCGGTGTGCCTTCCGCCCTATATACATATATGCATGCATGTTCGTGGCAAAATAACAACAACCGCACAGCTCGATCTTAAGGTTAAGCCGCGCTTGCCTAGGTTGGTCTGTGGATGGGTGACCACCCATTACATACCGAGTTTCCTCCGTGCCTCGGAAAGCACGTTAAGCCGTTGGTCCCGGCTGTCATTTGTAGATCTTTGGCAGTCGTTACAGGTAGTCAGTGGCACGAAAGTCTGACAACCAGTCTTACTAAGAGGTATCGTATTACCCAGTACTAACTGGGTTGTGGAGGTCAGGTATGCAGTCGCTCCACGTAACCTTCCGACTCCTACATAGTTGGGAAAAGGCTGGGCAGATCTTGAGGCTGTAAAACACAGAATCCTCCTCAGCCGGATAAAAATACTCACCATTACCTCCTCTCTCTCCAGGAATCCTCTGCGCCTACTGCAAAACAACATACAGAGATCTACACCACATCCGGACCCACATCCACGAAGAACACGGCAAGGACCACCTCATAGAGTCCAAACGGATGGACAAAAACAACTTATCCATTAAAATGGATATCACAGACCTCAGGTGCAAGCTTTGTAACACTAGTGCGGATACTATAGTCAGTTTAAAGAATCATTTGACTATAGCACATGACATAAAATTCTATCCTGATGTAAATGATTATGTTCTAGAATTTAAGTTGACTGACGGAGAAATTCATAACTGTGCTTTGTGTAGCTCAACTTATGAGACGTTCAAAATGCTTTTACAACACATGAATGGGCATTACAGAAATTATGTCTGTGAAATATGCGATTTAGGTTTCATAAACCAACATAAGTTAAGAAATCATCGGCGTACGCATGAAATTGGCAATTTTAACTGTACTTTCTGTGACAAAATCTTCAGTACTCGAGTAAGGAAATTGTGGCATGAGAAGTACACACATAACCCCAGTGCTAGATACACAACCAGTTGCCCTCATTGCGCAGAATCCTTCACAAGTTACTACAGAAGAAACCGACACATGGCCGTTGAACATAACATGTCAGCAGCTACTTACAAATGTAACATTTGTGACAAATCTTTCATTTTAAAGTCAAAACTAACATTTCATATAAAAAAAGTACATTTAATGGAGCGGAATCACATATGTCCGGAGTGTGGGCAAGGATTTTTTATAAAGCAGTCGTTAGACGAGCATATGATTAAGCATAATGGTGAACGGGTGTTTAAATGTTCAGTTTGTGCAAAGGCTTATGCTAGAAAAAAGACTTTAAGAGAACATATGAGGATACATAATAATGATAGAAGGTTCAAATGTGGGGTGTGTGCACTAGCTTTTGTACAAAAGTGTAGTTTAAAAAGTCATATGCTCTCAAATCATGGGGTTACTTTAGCGGAGTATGAGAATGGAAGAACTGGATTATGTAGTCCATAGTCTTGCGTCAGATACCTATTAAGTATTGAATACAGATGCTGATTCGCACAGAATTATGTACAGGGTGTAAAATAACCATTCTCCTAGCCAATCTGTACATTTACCAAAAAATCCTGAGCAAAAATTGATTTTTATTTTTGACTAGCTGTTTCCTTTTTTTTTGCACTGAACCTTTATACTTTTTCTGAATAATAGCCTAAGTAACTCGATAGAACATCAGCTATCCGCCATTAAGTCCCGTCAAAATCGGTCCAGCCAGGTGTGCCCGGTTCATGGCAATAAGCTCGCCCCCTACAGGGTGTGCACTGTTAGGTACATCTCTGCCTAACTCTTCGGTGATTATAACCGTGATGTTAACTATGTCGAGATACTAATAAGAGAAATGTTAAAGCAATAAACAGGATTATTAAGTATATACTATGTTATTGGTAGCAAAATTGCCTTTTTAATATTAAGAGCGCATTTCATACAAACTTTGAACTCATTTGTTTTCGAAATGACTGAACCGATTTTAATGAAACTTCAAATGCATAAGCGGGATTAGAGATGCAAAAGGAATTTTAAACGTTTTAAACCATTTTGTTTTAAACCGTTTTTTTGGTTTAAAACGATTTAAAACCACACTTAGCGGTTTAATATGGTTTACCACACCTTCCTGATTTAGAATATATACAAGGAAAATAAAATAAAAATGTTTTAAAATCAACCTTCATTAACATGACAGACAAACATAAAATTGATCCCTATCTGCCCCATCTCTCCCCGTTGCGATTTTGGTAGCAAAGTGAAAAATAAAAATGCGGCATTGCCGTTTTATTTTAATAAATACCCAAAACCAGATTGTTTTCAGTGTCTAATCCTAAATAATAGTATAAATATGATATATGACTTCACATATATTAATAAAAATGGTAAATGATTTCAATTAGCCTTTTAAACTATTTTTTTAAGTCATTCGTAATCAAGGTACGGCCCACGTGGTCGTGGTTTTAAACCGTTTTAAACAAATTTAAAACGGGTTTTAAACCACAGATTTTGGTTTAAAACAGTTTATTTACAACTTTAAGCGGGATACATTATGTCTAAAAAGTTGACAGTCTCAGTTGACAGTGTCTTTTAACCTTTTGAACGCCACGGTCGGATATAGCCGACAAACGAAAACGTGCCAAACACGCCACCGTCGTCTACAGCCGACAAGAAAACGACATTTTTTAAGTACAAATTATAAAAATACTAAATTAAGTTTTCTGTTTCTTTTTCCTTTTATTTAAAACTACGATATTGAAATATTGTAAAATGGGACAAAAATATATTCATAACTTACATTTCACTAGAAAAAACAATCGTCAAAAATTGCTAATCGAAATCCGAAAAAAAGTGTACTTCCTCAACTCACAGTCGTCAAGACACGACAGCTAGTGATGGGTAAGTAAGGTAACTTATATTTCAAATTTATGAAATACTATATTAAAAGTGACTTGCTATTACTTCGACAATTATTTTTTTAATGACAACTATTATATACTAATTCGTATCTGAATATTCCTAATGCATAATATTTATAAAATTATTAGTTTACCGTCCACTCTCGCGCATTCCTACGCAATTGCTCATAAACAGTAACCTGTACGCCATAGTCGGGAATAGACGTCAAGCGGTGACGTCATTAGCGCTACGGGAGACGGCTAGTGATTTCGTACATTTATTATTATGATCGGTGGTAATATTTGTAACGGCATTATTATTATGCGAGTGTATAATAAAAATGGCTGGCAATCAAATGACTACTGAAGAACTCCTTCGTGTGTTAGCAAATGTAGAAGAGGTTGATGAATTTTCCGAAGAAATATCTACGAGGATGATTTGGAGATAGTTTAATTCTTGATCAAACTTTTCATATAGATAGGTATGTAGTTTTTGTTTAATATTAAATGATGCGTTAGGGAAACAAAAGCGATAACATAAAATATTAAAAAACCCTTAATAATCTATTACTTTTAATGATCATTATGGAACAAATTTGGGACGCAAACGAATTAAGGTGTGACCTCTTCAATTTACCTCCGTTGGATTTTAATCAATCAAGACCTAGCGACCCACGAAATGCGGCGTTCGCAAAACTGGTCGCTTTTGAACTGGATCGAGTGCCAGAAAAAAACGTTCAGTAACTTACGTCAATATACTGGACGTTATTAGAAAAGTACGACTGCAAAAGGACTTGGATGACATAAGTTTGCCAAATTACGAGGAGTCAGAGTAATATTTATATATATAAATTGGTAAATTGGTTAAATTTTTTTGAATAATAGATGATTATTATTTATTATGTCCCACAATATCACATCCCTACTCGCATACGAGGAAGTTGTTAAAAGTCGTGCCAGCCACGCCAGAGTCGGGTCTTCCCGACAGCGGATGACGTCACGAACGAGATTAGTGATGTACCTTAATATTATTTGATTTATTCGTTTGTAGTTCTAATGTCTGCTTTTAGTTTGTTTAGAACTTGTAACTCGTGTTTAATGATAGTATGATACCAAATAGGGTCAAATTAAATAAAAGAATAATGCAACGAGTAATATTTTATTTTAAAAATATGGAACGAAAAGCAATGATTAATTGGTTATCGATAACTTATCGATAAGATGTTGGAATGCCTATTTCTATGGAAAATCTAAAATCGGTCTAATTTAGCTGTGAAGTTTCATTAAAATCGGGTCAGATATTTCGAAAACAAATGAGTTCAAAGTTTGTATGAAATGCCGAGTATGCTTTGATAATCGAAAACAATGTGGTTGTAATTTTATTTAATCATTAACTATGTAAAATCTTAATAAATTATTGTTTTTATGTTAATCAGTCGATTACTGTAAATTATAAACTTATTTACATCATTTTTTTAAGATGTTAAAACGCGGGACTGGAAGTGTATGTATTATTTTGTAAATATTATGAGTTATTTTAGATTGTAGATGTAGATCCAAGGCGACGTTTCAAACAGTAGGAAGGAGCAAAGGAGCAGACGTCTTAGTAACCCCCATGGTGGCTGTGTGGAGTGTGGAAAAGAGACAGAGCTATACAGGTCGTCTAGGGCTATCTTTTTCCCACACTGGAATTACTCTTGCTTTAAGACGTCATGGTAGGCCACCTGATCTCGCTCGAGCAGATGAGGTTCAACCCTTAAAGGGGAAGCGCCAAGGTAACCCGCGAAATTCAATTTTTCTTACATTTTTTGCATTTTGCAGGTCAGTGTCAGGTTGTATGTTGGTTAAAATATGATTAACCCCATTGAATGACGTATGTTATGAAAAAGTAATTCAATGGGATTCACCTTTTGAACTCCAATGTCACATATACGTGACAAGCAAGGTCGTGCCCTGATATATAGGTAGATAAACCATTTATTTAGTACACACAAAAGACACAACACACAGAAGCACAATTAAATGATACAATTTACATGAATATTGTTTAAATACTATATAAAAAGACAAGGTGCCAATGCACAAAAAGGAAAACATAATTTACGAAAGAAGTAGACTAAACGACACAAATATGTGATAAAATGATAGGTGAAATTGTGGCTTGCGCGTGCGCTTATGCTCTGGTGTTTGAAAGGTTAAATGAACTTAGAGGGTTGTATTGATAATTATAATTCTGCACCTAGATACTTGTTACTTGCGCGAATCATATTTTCATCAACATACAACCTGTCATTGACTTACTAACTGCAAAAAAATTAAGAAATATTTAATTTCACGGGATATCCTGGCGTCACCACGCTTGCTCAAGACGGGTTGGCAATCACTACATAGTATAAAACAAAGTCGCTTCCCGCTGTCTGTCCCTATGTATGCTTAGAACTACGCAACGGATTGTAATGCGGTTTTTTTTTATAGATAGAGTGATTCAAGAGGTTTATATGTGTATAACATTGCACCCGTGCGAAGACTGGGCGGGTCGCTAGTTTCATATAAATAAAGTAATTTTAAGTTTATAAAATGTAAGGCGAGCTACATACTTGCTCAGGTCACCGCGCGGCAAACTAAAATACTAATATAAATGATGTAAATATTTATTCCTTCTCGTCGGCTTTGTTGTTCAAGAATCCTGTCGAAACAAAAGTGCGACCCGAACAGATGTGTAGCACGGCGAAATTGAACGCGATCAATACATCTAAACGGCGTTCAAGAGCTGTCAGTTTCAATTTGTCATAGCTATTGGGTACCTAGTTAAAACCAAAAATTTCCACAGGTAAGGTTTAGTAACGAGTCGTCTAAAAAAAAATTCCCCCCTGAGGGAGGTAAATTAATTTTTAAAGGTTACAATTTTTATTGAGGACTTCGGAGATAAATCGCCTTATTAGACGGGGGAGGGGAAGCAAGCAATAATAAAATAACGTAGTCGATGCGGGGCTCTTCTGAATGGTTTAAGAAAAAATACCACAAAGGGGATGACCCCGCCATCCCGTTCTAACCTAACCTGCCCGAGTCGGGGTGCCCCAAGTCCTGAGCTCAACTCGATTCGCTCGTACTCAATGAAACACCTAAATATTAACTTCACGTCAAAAACGTTAGAATTTAGTTAAATTTACGTTCCGTTTCAAGTTTAGTTAGTGATTTACCAATATTTTTAGAAAATAATTTTAAATACTTTGACGCTGCTCCGGCAGCTAAAATCGCATGGGGGCGCTTCAGATAAACCCCCTTCACCCCCACAGCGACAGAATCCTCAAATTCAGATGACTCGATACTAAATCCAACCCATTACCAGTCAAAAACCTGATTATGTTTTTATAGATTTTTAGTTTCATTAAAATCAATAAATGGTTTTGGTTTGTTGTAAAAGCCCATGGGCGGCATAAAAACTCTGACACCAGGTTATGCACTAAACGCACGATAAAGAAGAATGGTTTTATAATCTGAGTTGAAAAATTAAGTTCAAAAAGTACAACACTGGCAGCTCCTGAACGCGTTTAGTAACGTTGGTGTAATTCGTCATAAGAAATCGATTCAGTTGTTCTTTCAGGCAAAGGCCATAATATATATACACACATCAAAAGTGTCTAGGGATCAACATATATTTTTGCAATAACTTTTCTCCTGATTGATATTAATTAAAATTTTCTTTAAGGATTCATCAAATAGAGTGTTTTCGTTTGTCACAGTAACGATAAACCAAGTCACCTTTGCATTAATAAAGAAATTTGCCATTTTCCTAATAAAGGGATTTTTGACATTTGAACCACTAACACAAAAGTTCGAAAAAAAGACTGAAATAACAGTTTTCTTTAAAATTTTATTGGGTAACTTAAACAATTAATAATCCGTGTTTCTACCGCGAACACTAACAACACAAGAACATCGGTTTGGCATACTCAAAATGAGTTCATCCAAATCACGCTGTGGAATGGCCGCCCATGTTCGTTGCAACAACAAAAAAAGGTCTTCTTGCGACTGGATACCCTCCATATTCGGCAGAGCTCTTCTCTGTAGCATATCCCATGCATGCTCAATCGGATTCAAGTCTGGCGACTGAGCAGGCCAGGGCAGGACATTGATGTTAGCTGCGGCGAGAGTCTGTCTTACAACTCTTGCGGTGTGCGGTCGTGCATTATCATGCATTAACTGAAATAAGGGACCGATTTGCACTTGTAGAGGAACGATGACGTCTGATACAATCGTCTCAGCATAAATTTGAGCGTTGAGGTTGCCTCTGATCCAAATCAACTCAGTTCTTCCGCCGATCCAAATACCCGCCCATACCATGATGGTTCCACCACTATAAGGATGGACTTCCTGGCAGGATTTTAATCGCTGTTGGCGTCCAGGGGTTCTCCAGTGTCGTATACGTCTTGTATCCGGTCTCATACCAAAACGAGACTCATCAGAAAAGCACACGAAACGCCATTGTTCTTCTGCCCAATTTCTGTGTTCAAGAGCCCATTGATATCGTATCCTACGATTGTGCATTGCTATAGGTGGTACCCGTAGCGGTCTTCGGGAATGAAGGTTCACTTCATGCAAGCGGTTTCTGACTGTTTGGTCGCTAATTAAGTTCCCTGAAGAGTGATGAAGCCTCACGGCTAACATCATGGCGGTTATTGTTGGAGCTCTTCGAGTTAAGATTTGAATGTATCGGTCTTGTCTCCGTGTGGTGCAGCGATACCGTCCTCCATGGGGCTCAGCCACGGTACCAGTGCTTCGGTAACGTGTCCAAAGTCGACTGATAACACTCTGACTTGTATTCAGAGCTAAAGCCACAGTACGTTGCCGGGAACCAGCTTCTATCATTCCCACGGCTCTGAGCATTTCTTCCCTGCTTAAATGACGTCGCCGCTCCATAATAACGTTGGTTTTAATCAGTAGTAGGGAAACAGTAGCACTAATAATGTCTTCAATGCGTTGTATGTTTTTATAGGGAAAATATTGACAGCTGATTTTCATCTTTTACTCGAATTTGATTCACAGTTCCTGATTCAAATTATGAAATGCACCAAAAAGGATCCATATAAAATTATAAAATCATAAATTTATTACAAAGCCACATCTCAATCTCAAGAAATCCACATAAAAATGCTTGATCCCTAGACACTTTTGATGTGTGTATATATATATATAACTTCTATGTCTAGTTATAACTTGTACAGGTTGATAAATTATTTTGTTAATTAAATAAAAGATTTTAAGTACACAAATACTGTGGTTTTATTTTAAAGATTGTAGTAGCTAGTCTGTACTTAGGTAGTTCTTGCAATAACTATGTTGCACTGTAACTATGTTGGGAGCCGACCCCAACATAGTCTAACCAGACGCAGCTCTGAATTCCAGTATTTTACATGGATGGAAGATGGGGGAGACAAAGTGCTGGAGTGGCGACCACGGACAGGACGGAGGAATGTGGGAAGACAACCGACTAGGTCAGGGATTCCCAACCAGTGGGGCGCGCCTCACTTGGGGGGCGTAGAGTGATCCAAGGGGGGGCGCGACGAGCGGCTTTGGTCGGTATTTATTAAAAATTCATAATTTCTGCTGTGCACTGACCAATATGAAGCCAAAAATTCATCAATTTTTTAATAAAGTGCAGGCACAATGTTCTCACTAATCATTAATAGGATGTTGTACTTCAGTTATTTGATTAGGTACTTATATAGCCACTTATGATTTAATAAAATCCATTAACCCTTCGTGTGCCGGAACGTAGATCCACGCGAGACACTTAGGTTTTTAATTGTGTCTATATACTCGGCATACGAAAGGTTAAAGTTTTCCTCGTTTGTTTTATTTCCACCGTAGTTGGGCTGGGACAAGGGGGGCATAGATTTTAGCGTAAACTTGAGGGAGGCGCATAGGATAATAGGTTTGTGGACAAGCCATCTTATTAAAGTGGCCGGACGAAACTAAATAGCCATTTATGACGCAAAAGTGGAGAGATTTGGAAGAGACCAACACTTAGCATTGGTTTGTCAAAAGTTGAAGGAGAATAGACATGGAGCGACCAGTGGCGAAGGCTCCATACAACTCGATTCTTACCGGCTTCCCTTTGAAAAATCGCACAGTCAGTATTTTATAGACACTAGCGACCCGCCCCGGCTTCGCACGGGTGCAATGTTATACATATAAACCTTCCTCAATCTTGCATCATCATCATCAGCCTACTGCAGTCCACTGCTGGACATAGGCCTCCCCAATCGCACGCCACTCAACTCGATTCTCAGCAGCTCTCATCCAGTTGCTACCAGCCACCCTGCAAAGATCGTCGCTCCACCGAGCCTGAGGGCGTCCCACCTTACGTTTACCGATTCGCGGTCTCCACTCAAGAACTCGTCTACCCCAACGGTCATCGGTTCTACGGCTAATATGACCGGCCCATTGCCACTTCAGCTTGCTTATTCTGTAAGCTATGTCGACAACTCTGGTTCTCTGTCGGATTACCTCGTTCCAATCTTGCATCACTCTATCTATTAAAAAAGAACCGCATCAAAACCCGTTGCGTAGTTTTAAAGATCTAAGCATACATAGGGACAGACAGCGGGAAGCGACTTTGTTTTATACTATGTAGTGAATATTAAGAAGTAAAATCACATTCAAGATATGTATTCCGGCTTACCTCTTACAGAAATTGACCCTTCGCTACTGGGAGCGACTGTCTATGTGACCCAGTCCCCAGTCACTGGATATAATAAAAATAATAAAAAGAAGTTTATTTCGGATCAAAAACAAGATTATCAATTATGTACGACCAGTAAAACAATGGTAGCTGCAAAAATATAAACTGTAGCCCAGCTACCAAATCAATAATCTGATTATCATGAATGGAAATAAAACCCAGAAATACATTCAAAACATTTATGTTACATTTAGTACAACATATTGATAACTATAAACTCTATACATGATACAAAAATTTACAAATAATATCAAATCCATATTATTTTAATCTAAAATTTAACCCAACTAAAATGCAATTATTTAACACATCTATAAATAAAATAACATTATTATCGATTAATTTATCCATAAATTATTATTTAATTCAAATTGTATTGCCATAAAAGTGAATAATAGCCCACTGGCATTAGGAACAGCCTAAGGCTTTAAATTGCAATGTGACAATGACATTTGAATGAGGTCTATCGTTTTTGAGCTCACCAGATGGCGCCACTGTCGAGTAAGGTCATGTCAATTTATTCTATTTTATATTTTAAATTACCAATAACTTCATAAAAAGTTTATTTTATCACGTATTACAACATAGTGTAAACTTCAAATACACATTTACAATATTCTCCTAAAATTAGCAAGCATGAAACATTTAAAAATCATTTCACCTCCAAGTACTAACAAATAAGATCTACGTTGCTACTTAAATCTTCAAGTCACAACTAATCAAGAATGGCTCATTCTAGACCACAATCGTGAATATTATTAAAAATAAGTGATAAAAAAGCACGCAACACTCGAACTTTCTATGACATCTGACATTTCGGTGACCTCGCGCTACACTAGCGCCTCTAGCGGCGAATTCATACGCGATAGCCCCCATTAGTCTTGCTCATCACGCCTGTAATCCATGAAGAGGCAGAGGTATTACTAATAGCAGTCACAGTTACACCCACATTTCGCCAGATATATTAAAGTCCCATATAATAGGGAGCGAGCCTATTTTCACCACGGGCACGAATCCAGGCTCCGTGGCTGCTACTGAAAGATTCATGACGGAAAAACCCGATAACTCTTCGCCTGAACCTGGAATAACCCAGGTCTTCATGCTCAGCAGTCGCGCTTGCGAACACTAGAGACACTCGTGAGTATCACTCACTCGTACAGTTAGCTCAGACAGCCCAAAAGGCGGGGATATGGCACTTGCGCTAGCGTACATCATCTCCTGTCATGTGCAGACAACAAATGGGACAGAGACAGAGTTACACAGGTCGTTTAGCGCCATCTCTTTCCCACATTGGAATTACTCCTGCTGACGTTATGGTAGGCCACCTGGACAGGCAGGACACGATATCAAGTGTCACATCGTACACGCATACTCTCATATTCCTCACTCATGCTTTAAAAACTTAACCTTGTAGGTACAGCCAAAATAGCTTGTCACCGAACATATGCATAGCCCTTAAGGTGGATGCGCAAGGGTAGCTCGCGAAATTTAAATTTTCCGACGTTTATTGCAATTTGCAGGTCGGTGTCAGGTTGTATGTTGATGAAAATATGAATCGCGCCAGTGACACGAACGTACCTATGTGACGTTCTGCAAATTGAAAAAAAACGGTAATAAAAATTGAATTTTGCGAGCAACCCTGACGTTTCCACCTTAAGGTGGATGCGCAAGGGTAGCCCGCGAAATTTGAATTTTCTTACGTTTATTGCAATTTGCAGGTCAGTGTCCGGTTGTATGTTGATGAAAATATAAATCGCGCCAGTAACACGTATGGAGTTACAGAATTATAATCATTCAAATCATCAATACAACCCTCCAAGTTCATATAATCTCAAAAAGTGACTTTTGCATGAAATAGCTATTGAATGTGATTATATGAACTTGGGGAGCTGTATTGATGATTTGAATGATTATAATTCTGTAACTCCATACGTGTTACTGGCGCGATTTATATTTTCATCAACATACAACCTGACACTGACCTGCAAATTGCAATAAACGTAAGAAAATTCAAATTTCGCGGGCTACCCTTGCGCATCCACCTTAAGACCTTAAGAAATACGGTATAAAATTATAATTATAGTATATCACAGACCTTAACTTAATTCAAAAAAAGGTTTTCACAACAGTCACGAACAACATTTTAAAATAAAATAAAATTTAAAAAAATCTCGAGAAAATTGCCTTCTCCACATACACAAGTTTATTTATCGGTCGGCACAGAATGTCTTCTTCTATACATCTCTATTATTCGTCATCTCAGTATGAATAAACTTCCATATTCGTCCATATTCTGGTAACCAAAGCACAATATTTACAATTGACATTTATCTTTAAAACACTATGGTATTTATTTGCATGACCCAGAAATAAAATAATCATAATTTTAGTTTTTAAATCAGCGATGGTCATTTCTGTTCCTGCTTTTTATGTTCCCACTGCTGGGACACACCGTAGTCAACCATAGCACAGAGTGTGTTGGTAGAAACAATGGCTGCTACACATGATCCATTCGGCATTATTCGGCTATACGATTCGATTATATATACGTTCGAAGTACTTCGGAAGAGCTCGTGGGTAAATAATACCAGCCATTCGGATCAATCTTTAGCTTAAGCCGCGCTTGCCTATTGGTCCGCGGATGGGTCACCACCCATTACAAACCGAATTTCCTCCGTGCTTCGGAAAGCACGTAAGCCGCTGGTTTCGGGTGTCAATTATAGAACTTTGAAAGTCGTTACAGGTAGTCAGTGGCCATAAAGTCGGACAACCAGTCTTACCAAGAGGTATCGTATTACCCAGTACTAACTGGGTTGTGGAGGTCAGATAGGCAGTCGGTCCATGTAAAATACAAGTATACAGCTGCATTCGGTTAGACCGGAAGCCGACGCCAAGATAGTTGCTAAGTTTTCATCTCGCCCAGCCGACTTGGGTCGATGCCGAACGGAGTTTGCCGATCGGGCACGAACTGAACAAAAGCCGAATATGTGTAGTAATTACTTCGAGAAGGCTTTGTTGTTCATAAATTCTGAAGTATTTATATCAGAACGAGAGGTTAGTACCCCAAATCTACGCGGACCCTGTGCTGCTTGGCGGATGTCACGTGGCCTCACAATTTGTGACAATCACGTGTATTTTAGGGAAATTAATTAGGTACGTATCAGAATACCAGCGCTGTGACTTTTTTTTTATGTTACAGCACCATGCTGAGATTTGACCTTTTGGCGTCGCGTAGGACCAATTTCAGTAGTTTTTTTTTTTTTCAATGTTTACTTTTTTATATAAATTTGTTTTATTGTTAATTCAACCATTTTTTTTGTCCCGTTTGTGTCTAATAAATACTTTTTTACCAATATCGGATTGAATTTTATTGTGTGACCACTTAAAACCCCGAACAAGCGAACTCGAGTAATTTTTTTATCATAAGATACTGAGGGGGAGTAGAGGTGGAATAATACCTCACGGCGTATCACAGAGAGCGAGGAAGTGGTATAAACGTAGCCTAAAACCCTCACATGATTAAAGGACGGCCGCTAACACCTAAATCGTCAGCCTACGGCAGTCCACTGCTGGACATAGGCCTCCTCAATCGCACGCCACTCAACTCGATTCTCAACAACTCTCATCCCCCTGTCGTCAACTCTCATCCCACTGTGTCACCATCGTCAATCCACGCTCTCCTGAGGGCCTTACGTTTGCCGATTCGCGGTCTCCACTCAAGAACACGTCTACCCCAACGGTCATCGGTTCTACGGCTAATATGGCCGGCCCATTGCCACTCCAGCTTACTTATTCTGTGAGCTATGTCGATAACTCTGGTACTCTGTCGGATCACCTCGTTCCGGATGCGATCCCTCAGAGAGGCTCCACGCATAGCCCGTTCCATGGCTCGCTGAGCGACTTTTAAATTTATGGACCAGCCGAACCGTGAGTGTCCACGTTTCGCTCCGTAAGTCATAATAGGCAGGACGCACTGATTGAAGACCTTAGTCTTTAGGCTTTGTGGAATACGTGACGAGAAGACCCGGCGAAGCTTCCCAAATGCTGCCCAGTCCAGCTGGATTCTTCTGTTGGCCTCCCAACACCTAAATCTAATTCTCCGTCTTCTGCATGATCTCACAAGCAGCCATACTAATTCCATGATTCGACAATAGATGACTTTTTAAACTACATTTCTGAACAAATGTCATACTGCATACTTCGCATTTAAACCGTCTATCATTGTTATGTATCCTCATATGTTCCCTTAACGTATATTTCCTTGCATAAGACTTGTGGCAAACTTCACACGAATAGTTCCGTTCGCCTGTATGTTTGACCATATGAGCTTTCAAAGCCTTTTTACTGAAGAAACGGTATCCACACTCCGTGCATTGGCAATTCCGTTCCATTAAATGACTCTTTTTAATGTGATACATTAATAAACTCTTTAAAATATACGACTTATTACACACATTACATTTGTACTGAGCTTCTGTATTATGAACTTTTACTAAATGTTGGTTCCGTTGGTAGTAACTCCGGAAAGGGACGTTGCAGTACGGGCAGTTTGAAATGTTTCTTGCTCCTAAATGCTTCATTTTCTCATGGTAATGCTTTTTAGTACGACTCGCGAAGACTTTTTCACAGTGATCGCATTTGAAACTCCCCTCTTGGTGTGTTGTTCGGTGAGCATTCAAAGACCGTTTGGTAGCAAACGAAGAATCACAAATAGAACATGTATAGTTACTATAATGTATATTCATATGCTGCTTAAGCATTTTAAAAGTCTCATAAGTCGAAGAACACATTGCACAATCGTAAACCTCACCTTTTTTTAGCTTAAACTGTTGTATATGATCTTTTATGTCATTATGGATGGTTTTCCCGTGTTTTTTGACTAGATGATCCTTAAAAACGCCAAGACTGTCCAATTTGTCGTTGCATATCTTGCAGTATAAGTCAGCAATATCAACTTTGACATTGTACTCAGTCATATCGAAGTTTGATTTGAATTTCAGACGTTCTTTCAGATGTTCCTTCTCAGTATGTTGTCTCAAATCTGCGGGATCAGGGTAGGATAAGTCGCAGTATCCACAAGCATATCCCAGCAAAGTCTTATTCGTAAATGGAGTAGCATTAGAGAACTTCAGTATAGTTTGTAAGTTCTCTCTGTGTTTCATTTTGTCGTGGTGCGGTTGTCCTGACCATAGTAAACTTATTTTTGACTCGCTAGGGGGGGCAGTCAGTTTTAGTCTTGTTTTTTTAGGTTTTATTTCAGTCTTTTTTACTGGCTTTATATCTATGTCTTCTGTGAAAGAAAAAAAATGGCATTAATGATTGCATCTGTATTTGGTGGCTTTGCAATCGGTGATATGCTATGGTGTTTGGTGCATCGTTTGCCAAATAGAAGGGGCCGAAAGGAGGTATCATTTACTGTCCCTTCAGCCCCAATAACTCGTCCATGGCCCTACGTTTTTTTTTTTAATTTCAATTATTATTATATTTATTTTGAAAATTGCAAATTCGACATTTTAAACTTGAAGTTGAGTTTTAAGTTCATTTTTATATTTTCAAAAATGTTTGTGACTGAAAAAAAAATCTAGATATTCTTTGCACCAAATTTTATAAATAAATAAATAAAGCGATTTTTCAAAAGTTTTTTTTTCATGGGAGCTAAAGAAAATACAGAACGCCATAAGCTATTATCTTTACATATAAATATATCCCGTGTGAATTTAATTTAAAAAAAAAAAACTCACTGATAGAAGTAGCAAGCCTGGACACCAAGGTCTTGATCTTGTCATTCTTCCACGCGCCGTCAGAGGGCGCTGTCTTCTTCTTCACTGAAGTACGTTTGGGCTGGACACTCGAATCAGTTCTGGATTTTGTACTCTTTGATTCAGCTTTCTTCTTTGCAGGAACTACTTTCTCGTTTTTGATTTTTTCTTGAGAGGTTACACTGGCTGGAAAGATAAGTAGCAGATTTATATAGACGTCTAAAACGCGAAGTTTTGCTTAAAAAATTATTGATCTAGCCTAGCCTTTTCTCATGCAACTATGTTGGGGTCGGCTTCCACCCATTTATTGATTATTTTTTTACTATTTCGATGGTGGTCCCATACAGAAAGTTGTTCAGTTTGATGGTCAGTACCACATTATTCCATATGATTATACCCTTTCTGTTACACACTGTATATGCTTAGATCTTTAAAAAAACGCAACGGATTTTGATGAGGTTTTTTTTAAAAGATAGAGTGATTCAAGAGGAAGGTTTATATGTATGACATTGAACCCGTGCGAAGCTGGGGCAGGTCGCTGGTAATATATAAAAATAAAAATAATTTATTTAAAAAGTATTACAAAAGTGTACATTAAGATGCAGTGGTGGTATTTCTCAAACAACTTAAAATTGGCTTCTACTTAACATAGATATTGTTATAAGTTCACATAATAATATTATATTATCATTGGTTCCAGCTAGTTGAGTAAACTATAACTAAAATTTATTTAACAGTTACAAGTAACGATAATTTTGAATGTTAGGTAGAGGACAGGCGAATACCAGTATTTTACATGCAGCAACTGCCTATCTGACCTCCATAACCCAGTTAATACTAAGCATAGACATAGATAATGGACTGAGCGTTAGCGTCCAAAAAGTGATCACACTGTAGAAAGAGGCAGAGCGATGATGCGGCCAATACCTGGACAAACCATGGCCGCTCCATTGATTTGTCTCTCTCGCACTTCATGGTCAATTTTATTTGACATTTGGCAGTCCATGCTCTATGTCTAATTGTCTATGGTACTTAGTAATACAATACCCCTTGGAAAAACCGGTAGTCAGACTTTCGGGACACTGACCGACTGGCCAGGAACAACGTCTTAAGAGCGGCCGCAGCGGCCAACCCGTCATACTTTTCATACAAACGCTCGTACGTGATTATGCAGTTGTTACACAGCTATCTTTGATTTTTTTGAACTAATAGGAATTTTGTGCTCTCTGCCTATAGGTTTCTATGGTAGCAGAAAATGAAAAATTGTAGAAACTAATTCAGTATAAGCCTCCAAAAATTGCTGTTTTGCATAAATTTTAACTGAACTTGGCTGTTCATAATGTACTCATAAACTGTAAAAGTAAAGAAAACATCTCGATAGAAACCTTGCACATGTAATGGAGATTTTTAATGACAAATATTTATTTCACACACTTATAAGACTTATTCAGAAACACGTATTTTCTGGAACAAGTTTAAGAAATTTTTGAACATTATTTTTCGTTCAATGTCATCGCGTTAGGCGGTTGAGGTACGCGGGAGACGAGATGTGCGGGGTCAGGGCGGGGTAAGATGGGGGAATTGAAAGAAAATCGCCGCTGTGGCTCTGGATGAAACAACAAGCTTTTCGACCATGCTCGCGTTGACGATAGACGGACCGGGAAGGGCCCTCTACACGTGCTTTCCGAGGCACGGAGGAAACTCGGTCTGAATTAGATGGTCACCTATCCACGGAGCGACTTGGCATGCGCTGCTGGACCTTGAAGATCAACCGTGAGGTTGGTATTATTTGGCCAAAAACTCATACGATATTCATATTTATTAGACAACTGCCCAAAAATACCATCCAGACTATAGCGATCTGCATTTTTGATGTTTCTACACTACATTTAAGAGATTTTGTAAGTTTGTATGTAGGGGGTAATCTTCGGAAGTACTGATCCGATTCTGAAACTTCTGTCACGGATGGGAAGCTACGTTAATCCTTGAGAGTAATGGACAGATCGCATCATAAAAAGGGAAAAAAACCTTGAGTGTCAAGGTCTCGATTTACGCCCTCATGTGAGAATATCCGAACATAATGTGCGTGTTCGAAACCGAGGTCAAAAGCTAGTTTGTAGCGGCACTACAAAAAGTACTACGGCAACATAGAACAAAAAGTACTACAGCGCCATCTATGAGACGCATTAAGAACTAACATCAAAATTCTAAATCGTGCTAATCTAAGTATCCGCGACATCACTACATAGTATTTTAAAACAAAGTCGCTTTCTCTGTCCCTATGTCCCTTTGTAAGCTTAAATCTTTGAAACTACGCAACGGATTTTGATGCGGTTTTTTTTAATAGATAGAGTGATTCAAGAGGAAGGTTTATATGTATAACATTGCACCCGTGCGAAGCCGGGGCGGGTCGCTAGTGAGACTATAAACCCGACCACAAGTATAGGGCAGTACCCGCAGTAGCACACCAGGCACAACACCCGTCTGGTCCAAAGATCCTCCTTTTTCTATGGGCGATGAAGATTGAAGTTCTTCACACTGTTCTTCATAACTCAATGTGTTAAGGTGGAAGCGCAAGGGTCGCCCGCAAAACTAAAATTTTCTTACGTTTTTTGGAACAGACCTGCAAGGTCTGCTTCAGGTTGTATGTTGATGAAAAATGAGTCGCGCCAGTAACACGAATGTAAAATACAGAATTATAATCATTAAAATCATCAATACAACCCTCCAAGTTCATTTAACTCCATGAAATAGTTACAGAATAGGGTTAAATGAAATTTGAGGGTTGTATTGATGGTTTGATTACTTAATTATAATTCTGGAGTTACATATGTACGTGTTACTGGAGCGACTCATTTTTCATCAACATACAACCTGAAACAGACCTGCAAATTGCAAAAAAACGTAAGAAAATTTGAATTTCGCGGGCTAACCTTGCGCTTCCACCTTAACACATAGAGTTATGAAGAACAGTGTGAAGAACTTCAATCTTCATCGCCCTTAGAAAAGGGACGGGCACGTTATTAAATATAACTAAACAATGACGGTCATTTGTAATATTGCCAACATTTAGAATGTATGGTGCACCATACTTGGGTGCAAAGAAGTTAAGAAGCTGAACTCACCCGCATCTATGAGATAGTAGTCATCTGAATCTTCCCCACTGTCGTGTTTGGGCTCTAGTTTTATTTCTATTTTCTCTTCTGAAAACAAAATAGAATACTTAGAATATTTATGTGCTCAGAATGTAGGTATTTACAATAAGGTGGTATCATTTTGGCATGCAAAAATTGATGCAGTTCATCATCAAACATACAAACATTAACACACAACTAAAATGTATCATCTAGAAAATCCGATACGGAGTAATAAAAAAAATCATGAGAATTCTCTTGTGCATTTTTTTTTTTACTTTAACCGTACACTTGGAATTTCTCCTGAATCATGGGTGTGTTAAAAAAACATTTCAACTCCCATAGATAGACCTGGCTCAACTATCTGTAGGCTATACAAATTTTTGTTCCGCGTGGGGATGGATCCCGCAACACGTAGTTAAGCAGGCAATCGCTCAGCCACTGTGCCAACTGTGCCATCAAATTATCTTGAATTAACATAACAACTACCTGACTGTCTCCCTAGGTTTAGTTTGTGGTTGTAAGGCACAAGTTTTTGGATCTGATTCCTGGGTTTTTTGGGATTTACTGTGATTTTCAGATTAGGAATTTTAGAGTAGCAGGCGAGAGCCTGGACTTGTGCCTTTGATTCAGATTCAATTTGCACAAGTACTAATATTGATTTCCCATGCACATTTTTGAGGCATAAATTAGGCACAACTTTAATCCAGGTTTTTAATGAGTGAGTTACATAATAAAACATTTTTCGTTACCTTTTTCAACACATTGTATATTCTTAAAGAATTCTTCATTAGCGGTCAGGACTTGCTGCTTAAAGCTGAAGGAACTGCGAAGACTCTTGATGCATGTATCACAGATGCCTGTAGGTGTCTCATTTAAAGGCTTTAGCTGCAATTATAGAAGTTATGAGAGCAAATTGACTGGCAAAACTTCGCAGCAATAAAGGTAATTTTTTTTTTTGGTTTTAAATGGTGCACACTAAGAATGTTTCCTTTATCATGGGTGCAAATTTAATCATATACACAAAGAGCCAAACCCGGAACAACAATCAGTAGGGCATACAAATATTTGTTCCAAGCGGGGATTGAACCCGCAACACACAGCACAACAGCGAATCGCTCAGCCACTGCGACAACTATGCCTCACTGCAGTGTAATACTTGAAGTCAGGAGATAAAAAAAAAACTTTTTTTTTTATCATCCGACTCATTTAATATCCAGTAAGAATACAAATAGAATGAAACTTAAATTGCCACTTAACAATGCAACTTCTTTACATGGAATTTAAACAGAAATAAGAGTATAAAAAGAAAACAATATGAAATAAGTTGTGTGACAAATAAAATTATACTATCCCAAATACACTTTATCAAAGAGAAAGATATGTCACTCTTTTATTGACTTTGTATTTGAAATATTTTTTTTTTTAACCATTTTAAAATTCTCAATGTGTGAGGATAAAATTCCAAAAAAAAAACAAATCCAGTAGCCTCACGGGCAACCAAATGTGTTACATTTTAGTAGCTCGTTTATTGATAATATTCAAGCAAAGATAATACAATAAATACATGCCCTTGACTTTGATAAGCAATTGCTGTTGACTACAAATTAATCCACTAAGTTTCTTAGCAAGTTCCTATCTAATTAGAATATAGTTCGATTATTACAGTTTGATGTTAAACAAACTATCAGTCGTATTATTATGCTCACGACCGGCGTTTAACGTGACTAGCAGTGATCTTATATCGGAAATTGACCTTGATTACTAACACCAAAATAATAACTTATTCCACCAAGTACGTATTCTTAGTTAGTAATTAGGTATTAGAACTGTTGGGTATATAAATCTGTAGTATAGAATGTAAACTTACGATGATATTGAAGCATTCCTTCAACATATCAGCATAGTTCTCTTTTTTGTCGAGCCAAATGAAGTTTGAATTTAAATCTTTGTTCAGGCCTTGGCCGAGGCAGCAGCGACAGACACCGACCACTTCCATTGTTTTGGTTTTCCTTACATTCAAACAAACAATTTCATACGCATTTCATGAAAAACTCCAAGAAAATACAAAAAGTACATCAACGGGACGTCGGGAAATCCTAATCCTCTTGATTTTTTGGTTTTGACAGCATAATTTATGTGCAGAAATTCTATTTTTTTATGTCTCGGTGTGGCCATTTACGTTATAAAAATTCCCGTTATTACAAAATGTCAACACTCAACAAGCAACAAAAAAAAAACTGAAAATAAATATTTACCAAAAATTCGGGAAAGAAAATGTAGTCCAAGCAATTTTTCTAAGTTTTTAAAACTGAAATTATAATATTAACCAAAAACTCAGGAAAGAAAATGTAAGTGAAAGCAATTTTTATAGGTTTTTATAACTGAAAACTAGTTTTTCAATTCTCTCAGTGATTCGGATGACGGATAGCCCACCTAATTTCATCAACAGTTCAAGACCGCGCCATCCTTTGAAGAAAGTTGGTTTTGTATGCTTTAACACCAAACGTATTGCCCAATGAAAAAATAAAAAATGGTAATAAAACAAAATGGCCGCCGCTGCCTATTGATTTGTTAGCGGATTTGACGCCATGTAATTTTTCTCTAAATTTTCACTGAAAACGTGAAAATTTATTGTTTCCCGTTGTGGATATGTTAGTGTAGTGTTGTGATGATGGAGTTTGACGAGATTGTGGTGAAGGAGAGCCCCGGGCTGTGCCGGTGCTGTCTCTCCGAAGGATGCTACAAGGATTTGGGGACCGAATACACTTGGATGAACGAAACCGAAGTGTATGCTGATATGCTATTGGAATGCTTTGATATTAGCGTGAGTTTACCTTTTTTACCCCTAAATAACCGCTTAGTAATATTGTTCCTATAATCTCCAAAATTGTTATCTGTATTTTATGCCGGTTTTTCATAATAGAATCACAAAAATATTATTCTATTCTATGGTGATATAATTAATTGTTCACTATGATCACGCCCAAGATCCACTTGAATAAACGGTCATTGGGTCGTCTTAGGGGTAAACATCTCCACAATAGGTATTATAATAATAGAAAAATTAGTAAAATATACATCTCTCCATAATATTGTGATACGTCAAAATATTGCAAAGTTACTCCTCATAACAGATAACCCAACACAATGAAGGTCCAAATGGTCCAAACCGGCTCATCTGCGAGGTCTGCATCACTCGGCTACGGGATGCCTGCAACTTCAAGAAGCAGGTCATGGACTCCGAGAAGAAGTTTATTGATATGATGGGCAGGGGAGAATTTAGGCCTAAGAGTAAGTAGTCATAATTGTATTCTATCTATGCTTTTAAATGACTTTTTAGTATTTCAAAATGTTTTTACTTAGCTGCCAGCAGTTCCTACCATGGCAATATGAGGTTGACGGAACTTAATTGCTTAGTTGGTTGAGTGCTTGTAAGCACGACTGCTGAGCATGAGGTCCTTTTTTTTTTTTTCGTATGGGAAATCTTCAAATAACCCCTCCCGCTCTGGGCTGTGCAGGAGGGAGTGTCAGACTTTTACTGACTAAAACCCATCCATGTTCCTTCTTTTGCCCTTAGTGTTCCAGGGCCTTGGTATCTCTTTCGAACAGTCTCGCAACCCTGGCAGGCGTCGGTCCATACGGACCCCTTCCTGTTTGCTGACTCTCTTTCAGGCGCGCGTGGAACACGAACATGAGGTCCTGGGTTCGATTCCCAGGTTGGGCAAAGTGTTATTGGGTTTTTCTTTCAGGAATTTCTAAGCAGCAGCGGAGTGTGGATTTGTGCCTGGTTGATGGAAATAAGCATGCCCCCTATTACATGGGACTTAACCTTTCGTGTGCCGAGTATATATAGACACAATTAAAAACCTATTGTGTCTCACGTAGATCTATGTTCCGGCACGCAACGGGTTAAGGTGGATGCGCAAGGGTAGCCCGCGAAATTTAAATTTTATTACGTTTATTGCCATTTGCAGGTCAGTGTTAGGTTGTATTTTGATGAAATTAAGAATCGCGCCAGTAACACGTATGGAGTTACAGAATTATAATCATTCAAATCATCAATATAGCTCCACAAGTTCATATAATCACATTCAATAGCTATTTCATGAAAAAGTCACTCTTTGAGATTATATGAACTTGGAGGGATGTACTCATGATTTGAATGACTATAATTCTGTAACTCCATAAGTGTTACTGGTGCGATTCATATTTTTATCAACATACAACCTGACACTGACCTGCAAATTGCAATAAACGTAAGAAAATTTAAATTTCGCGGGCTACCCTTGCGCATCCTCCTTAAACATAACTGGCCATCATTATTGTACACCTCTGCCTTACCCTTCAGGTATTACTAGTGTGATGTTATGTTACAGAAAAACAACTTGTCAATACTGGCAGCCAAGAAGAATAACAAATTGTTTTCTTATTTTTTTTCTAATGTGAAATCAAACAAAATTGTGTTCAGAAAAGCTTGGCAAATGATGAGCTGGATAATGAGTAATGATCTTCATTTCTATTACAGTGCTAATTTACCAGACGCAGTTGAAGTGTGAAGTTCCAGTCACAGTGGAGGAGCCTATTGAAGATGCGGATGTTGAATATCTAGAAGATGAAGTTGATTTTGGTGATGGTATGTACTTAGACTTACTAACTTTGAAGATCTGTTTTATTTACAACTAGCGACCCGCCCCAGCTTCGCACGGGTTCAATGTTACACATATAAACCTTCCCCTTGAATCACTCTATCTATTAAAAAAAACTGCATCAAAATCCGTTGCATAATTTTAAAGATTTAAGCATACATAGGGACATACAGCAGGAAGCGACTTTGTTTTATATTATGTAGTGATTACAAGCACACAAATGCATAGAGAAGAATGGAGGAAGAAGACATGCTGCGCCGACCCCAAATAAATCGGGATAAGGGCAAGAGAATAATTGATAAATGTACGGGGGCACACTTAATGCCATAACCATTTTCTACCCGTCAACCTCAAGTACTTGTATGAAGCAATGGGATTTTTAATATCTAGGAGACTGACTGCCTTATTACTCTTGTGCGGGCGACTGCAACATGGAATCCTAGGTTAAAAAAAATTACCTAGTAATTCTCCGTAGCACCCTTGTTTAAACCAGCCCCGAAATAATTTAACTCAGGTCCAGCCTGTCCTTTTGCTGCCCTCCCTAGCAACGCTCTAAGCCGAGGCTCGTACCTCATAGGGGGTGCCCTTAGCGTGCGGTTGCTTAGTTCATAAGTTTTATGCCCCTGGCTGAAGGCCTTACACTGAAGGCATCCACAGGATAGTCTAGTTAAGCAGATGCCAGCCATACAGTTCATACGTTGTTCTGCAGATTCTTGTCGAAAAAAAAATCTTAGACTAATATTGTACCAGTTTTTTGGGTATAGTCTTACCCTACACGAAAAATAAAGGGTGCTACACACGTGTCCCATTTAATTCGGCATTATATGTTGAACAACAAAGCCAGGCCAAAGTCATTACAATACATTTTCGGCCTTTATTCGGCTCCCGCCGTTCGCAAACTCCATTCGACATCTTCCCTTGCTGAATCATGTTTGAGTCGACTTGGGAGTTGGCACAATTAGAACAACGCCGAAAGCCTTGTTCCGTCACATTTAATAAAAAAAAATATTGCCCCTCACTAGGAATTTCTCTTGTATTCATGGGTGCGTTTACAAACATTTAAACTCACAAACACAGCAGCCAGACCTGCAACAACTATCTGTAGGCCATACAAACATTTGTTCCGTGCAGGAATCGAATTCGTTCAGCCACTGCGTCAGTCGTGCCGTCAAATCAGTCAATCAGTCAAATCGCCTGATCTGTGCCGACCCGAAAATGATGTATATGTGTAGCTCTATTACAATCCAATGTCACAGAGAGGATTCCAGTATCCCTGCAGTGGGAACATAATAGATTAATCTATTTAATGCTCACATTTAATTTCCCTTACAGAGGAGCTCGTGGCAAAATAATTACAGCAGCTCGAGTCGATCTTTAGGTTAAGCCGTGCTTGCCTGGGTTGGTCTGTGGATGGGTGACCGCCCATTACATACCGAGTTTCCTCCGTGCCTCGGAAAGCACGTTAAGCCGTTGGTCCCGACTGTCATTTGTAGATCTTTGACAGTCGTTACAGGTAGTCAGTTACCCAAAAAGTCTGACAACAAGTCTTACCAAGGGGTATCGTATTACCCAGTACTAACTGGGTTGTGGAGGTCAGATAGGCAGTCGCTCCATGTAAAATACTTGTATTCAGCTGCATCCAGTTAGACTGGAAACCGACACTAATCATCATCTGCGTAGCCTTTTCCCTACCATGTTGGGGTCGGCTTCCAGTCTAACTCGATGCAGCTGAATACCAGTATTATACATGGAGCGACTGTCTATCTGGAGGGTTACTATGTGTGAGTAATGAAACAGTCTTTATGCCGAAATCAACACGTTTAATTAGAGCTATGTACTACAAATCACATGGCACGTTCGTCACTCATAGAGAATGGAGGTAGACTGCCGGTCGCGGGCGTACAGCGCGGTCAGCTCTGCGTGAGGTCACAGGGCTGTCTGCGCGGGCGCCCATGTTGCTAAAGCAGGAGTAATTCCAGTGTGGGAAAGAGACAGTTATACAGGTCGTCTAGCGCCATCTCTTTCCCACACTCGAATCACTCCTGCTTTAAGACGTCATGGTAGGCCACCTGACCGCCACAACCCAGTTAGTACTGGATAATACGATACTCCTTCGTGAGGTTGATTTTCTGACTTTCCAATCCGACAGTTGGAAAAAGGCTAAGCAGATGATGATGCCCTCATTTCCTTTACAGATGACCTAAAAGATGAACTAACCCAGCCCTCAGTATCAGACGTGACCGTATCCACGCTCCCCGTTAAGGGCAAGCGTGGCCGTCCCCGCAAGAACACACCGGTGAAATCTGAAAAGAGAGCCAAGGCAGCTAAGGTTGATGATAAGGCGAAGACTTCGAAAGCTGTTGCTAAAGGTAGGTCAATAGTAATTAAGCTGTTTAGTGGGGTGTATGTGTTGTGATTTTAACATAAACATAACATCAAGTTTTGTATTTTCCAGCCCGCGTAGCGTGGCTCATACTATCTCTATTCTACCAAGAATCGTCAAAGCTTTTTTTTGTATTTTCCAGCCCTTGCAGTAGCATGGCAATACTATCTCTATTCTACCAACAATCGACAAAGCTCTTTCTATACAACTTGACATGTCTTGTCATTCTTCTAACATCGCCATGCTTGCGACGATAGAAATTTTTCCACAATCTGTCATTTTTTTCGATTCTTCGTCGACAAAACCCGTTTCTACGGCGGTCATGCTACGCGGGCTGGAGTAGAGGTTGTATTTTAAAACGAGGAAACTCCAGCATTTTTTCCTGGTCCTTTCAAGGCTTGTCGTCGCAATTCTGATTGATTCAGTGGCGAAGGTTCCATACAACTCGATTTCTACCGGCTTCCCTTTGAAAAAATGGCACAGTCAGTGTGATCCGGAGATCATCACATCGCGCCGGCATGTAGCATCGCGTCATACGGTTCTACGTCACATCAATGCCCCACCTAACGCCGGACCCTTGACCATACTGCGGACACTCGCTCGCCGTCACTTACCGTGCGCATACGCCGGCCATTTTTAATTTGTAATCCCAGTCAAAATTATAGTCTTCTCACCAGCGTAGCATCACAACTGGAGCTTGAACAAAAACTAAAATAGTCAGTATTTTATAGGCCAATAATAAACTCACATAGATGATAATTATGTACTCCGGCTAACCTCTTACTTAAATTGACCCTTAGTTAATGCTGATTATGTTGCACATATTATCTTACACTTCAAAGTAGCCCAAGTGTTAGCTAAACGTAGCATCAATTTGAAATCTATAATTATGACGGAGACTTGTTAATGTATTGAATTGACATAAAAATCGGTACCTCCCGTACCATTCAAAGGGCTGTTCTTTCTTTCTATATCTTGTGGTTAGTACCTAGCCTGGTGTTTGAGTTATTATGCTGCCCATGGGCCTCTAAAGGTACGCGTCCATTGGCCATTGGCCTATCCGCGCCGCCCGCACCGAACAAAGATGGCATTTATGAGCAAAGAATACGTTGCGTCGGGTGACGTCACTCAAGTCAGTTCGCCGCTTCAAATTTATTTCATGAACCCACATTCTACGTTTAGTTTTACGTTCTACTTCATCTTCCAACAAGCAACTAATAATAATATGTTCATCAATCTCCATGACTGATATATAATGTCAACTCACGACCAGAAAACACTCGAAACTAAATAAAAAATCTGGGTACAGTGGACGCATGCCATCGGCAAATCCGTTCAAACCGTTGCGTGCCGTACGTGCGGTGTGTCCGGCGCGGGCCAATGGACGCGTACCTTAACTTGGCTTTACATGCCGTCAAGAAATATCTCTCAGGCATGCTGGTTTCCTCACGATTTTTTCTTTCACCGACGCAAGTAACAATTATACAATATGCACATGAATCTGAAAAATCAGAGGTGCGTGTCTTGGATTCGAACTCGAGACCTATGACTTGGCAGTGCATTGGTCACACCACTAGGCTAGGCTAGGCTATCACTGTTATGGCTGTTCAAAGTTGTACACCGACCCTGCGGCCTCTCGCGTCTGCCCCAGAGTTCTTTTAACATCGTCAGTCCTAGCAAGTTGGTGATCATATTAAACAGGTTTTTTTTTTTTTTTTACAATAAGTTAAAATACGAAACATAATCTTTATTTACAAAATCACAGCACATACACTCTACTGTTTCATATATTTGTTGGCAATATTTCTGAAACAAAACTGCTACTAGAAATATTTTTATATTTTCTTTAGTACTGTATTAGAAATATTGTCAACGTGTTTTTTAGTAATTCTAAAAGGCCAAATCATTAGCAAACAGCTGTTGCCGGCGGCTTCGCTCGCGTAGCTTGTGATGAGATGTAGCTTTCTATAAGTGAAAGAATTTTCAAAATCGGTTCAGTAGTACCAGAGATTACCCCCCTACAACCTCACAAACTTTATCTCTTTATAATATTATTAGTATAGATAATTATAGGGCACCAATGATCTAGGACAGTGAATTGTCAAGAATGTGAAGAGGCCTTTAGCTAGGAGTGGGACCAAAGTTCGACGAGAAGGATAATATTATTCAATAGTTTGATACAAGGTGTAAACGAACCCTTAATGAAGCCGTCATCAAAGCATTCTGTAAATCAAACTAAGTTGTAAACATACCCAAAAATTATTGCTGGGGAACGACTATTTTTGGATGAAAATTCACGCGTTACGGTAAAACTCAAAGTAACGCACTCAAAACATTGTGGTGATGGATGCATTGATTTGTAAACGGGTCGAGGAGGTATTTAAAGTAAATTACTAACCTTAAAAACTTTTGAAAAGTTGGAACTTTGACCTCCAATATCTCCGTAACTAGAATCAAATATGATCGCAATGACGGGGAGAATAACTGCCTTTCGGCTTCGTGATGGGTCTTTACACGCAGTATAAAAAATATACAATCCATGACTATTTGAGTAGTACTCCAAAAATAAAGTAATCCCAAATGATATTTATTTTTAATAAATTTATGCAATGGTGTGGCCTTTTAGAACACGTCTTATTCTGTGTTAATCATAAGTGCAATATTCACCGTGGTATTGATTAAATGCAGTCATAAGCCTTGCATTTTTTTAACTTCTGATTGCATGGAGATCGGAAATTATTCCACGGCAACGTGCTACCGGGGTATAAAGTATCCTAAATTGTCCTAACCCAGATAATAGTTATATTGAAGCAGCTGTCATAGATTCCGATCTTCACATTAAATAATTCATCGATCGGGCCTGAACTATTTGCCCCTTTTCCTACGGTAAACCTTGCATTTGTGATTCATGTACAGTCACGGTAAGATATATGTTTGCAATCTTTCGAAATAAACTTTAATTCATGTGCTTTGAAGATTGAAATACCGATTAAATGACCATTACGACGTAATCTACCATAGATAGAAGGTTCCATAATACTTCTTCAAGATTTTAAATTCTTGGTTCGTATGAAGTTTACGTTAAAATATTAGCCAGTCAGTAATAGGGTATATGCAAGAAATACAAAACATTTTTATTTCTGAAAAATGCCTTGTATTGGCCCATAAAACATTGTGGTGCACTTGTTTAATTCTCTAATACAACACTTATTTTACAATTTAATAATTTATGTAGCGTGTTTTTGGTGAAACGGAACGCAAACACAAAACGCATCGATTCCGGTAGTGACGTCAAGTGCTATGTGTCATAGAAACACTTTTAATTGAAAAGTACTTAAAGTTTCACTACGATTTTACTATAATATTGTTATTGCAATTTTTGCTTTATTATAGCACTTACAAGTAAAACTATTCTATTATGGGCAAAAAATTAGATTTAAACAAGGCAAGAGGGAAGTGACATCAAATGCTATGACTTGAATGGCCGCTTATAATTATTTTCTTGGGTTGATAGTACTGCATTTTATTGATTTAAGTGAAAAAAAAATTACATGCATATTCCCATATTGTGTAGCGGGCGAGGGTGAGTGTCTAGACAATGTATCGCCATAAGTTAAGGCTATTTTCATAAAGGATCAGGAACGCAATTTCGTATCCAGTAAAAAAATTAACTCTATTTTGTTTAGAATCGCGTCATGCCTCAGGTATGTTTACATAAAGAATATGGATATAACTCACTTTTCCGTGACTGTACATTTCTCGATAATATTCCTAGTTTATAATTATTGATTCTACTAGAACTTGTCCGTGAAAATTAACCTACGGTAAAATACTGATTTCTTTGACAACCAGTATGGAATACCTATAAAAAAATAAGCTCTTTGACTATGAAAAATTTTTCATTAAACAAACTATAGTGCACATCTGACTATGCGAAAATTAATACTTACTTTATTTTAAGACATTTTACTTTGCTGGACGATTTTATTAGCTACTTATTCTATTTAAAAATCTCTGTCTGGTAATCCTGTGAATTCAGCTGATATAGTTTGTATGACATTTGTCGGTAGATTTGAGTTAATTCAGAGTTGAAACATAAAACGCGTTGCAGACAAATTAGGTTGACAATAATACCATAATTCTGACTAAAAAGACCATTACTATTGGTTGCTGGACTATAATCTGTAGATATAAGAAAAAGCTGCCGGACATGGGCTCTTGGCCTAAGAATAGGCATAAAACATTTCGACTTTTTTGAGATAAAGGTACAGCATACTATTCTAAAGGTAGTCTGTAGGCTTATATCAAACGGACTTAGAAACTGAACAAAAAGGATTTGGTAGTGACGATACAATGAGCAATCGCTCATTTAGTGTCAATCGACCTAAAGAAAATAAAACGCCAAGGATTTGAATTCGCCAAATAATTTAATTTGACCTGCTATTTAGCCAGAACCTTGAATCTTATTACTTGTATCTTCTTTCTTCTTTCGTTATTTTAAATATCGTAACACATTGTATATAATCAAAATTACTATGAATCACTGTCTGTGATTTTTACTTAGAAAACCACCAAAATTTGAAAAGGTTATATTTGCGAATCGTATGTTTAAGGATCACCACGTCACTCATAACGATTTTAGAAGCTGTAATAAACAAGACTCCAAATTTGACCAAACTAACTGAAGAAGCAAGGCGCCAAGATATCTCATACAAAAATTTCACTTTTTAGGTAAGAAACGGCGCATCACAGAGGCGTCGAGTAAGTCCTCAATGACATCAACAAAACGCAACAAACTTATGAAGATGAACGCTATCATAGTTCTAGAAAATTCCACCGTCGTACCTTTCAAATGGCATAGACAAAATTACCTTTGTTTCTTCTGCCATCTCACTTTTAAAGACACGGATTTACTTAAAGAACATACTAGAACTCGGCATAACAAATCTAGTATTCATGCTGCCGTTTCTTACTTGAGGAGAGACGAAAAAGTGAAAATAGATATCTCCGATTTACAATGTCGGCCTTGCTATGATAAATTCGAAGATCTAAACGCTCTTATAGAACACTTGAAAGACACGCATGAGGTAGAATTCACCGAAGAGTGTGGTTACGGCCTTATACCGTACTTTCTACAAAACGATGCGTATAACTGCGCGGTTTGCAAAGAAGAATTCCATTACTTTATGAAGTTAAATCAGCATATGAATGAACATTACGGAAATTATATTTGCGAGTTATGTGGGAAGTCCTTTTTAAGCCAAGATCGATTACGCTGTCATTCTCTAACCCATGGATCAGGGTTCCACTGCAACTTATGCCCAGAAAGCTTTGACTCGCTAACCCAGAAGAATAACCACGAATCTAAAGTCCACAATAAAGAGAAGCTTCTAAGATGTTTCTTTTGCGCAGAAACCTTTCAGAATTACAACCAGAGGAAGCGTCACCACAATTTGATACACGATATCAAAGCCCCAGAGTTTTCGTGCCCAGTTTGCGGAAAAACCTTTCACATTATGAGCAAAATGAAGGTGCATTTGAAAGAAGTGCATATCAGGGAGAAGAATTTCTCGTGTTCTATGTGTGAACAAAAGTTTTTCTCGCGAACGCATGTACAAAAGCATATGGTCAAGCATTTCGGAGAGAGGATACATCAGTGCGAAGTTTGTAAGAAGTCTTATGCAAGGAAGCAGACTTTGAAGGATCATATGAGGATACATAGCAATGACAAGAAGTTTGTTTGTAGTGTTTGTAGTCAGGGTTTCGTTCAGAATAATAGTATGAGGTTGCATATGAAGGTACATCATCCGGAGGCTGTGATTGTTTGAACATTATAAAGTAGCTAAAGAGGAAAGATTTGGGAATTAATGTGGATGGCTATATAAGTACAGGCCAAAGAAACGATGGATGGACTGTGTGAAGGATGATATGGCTGGACAGGATTTGACTACTGTGATATCGAGTAATAAGAGAAGTATGGCAGAAGAAAATATGAAGAAGATTTTTTTTTCGCGAATTCTTTATACCCATTTACTACTTTTTGGGAAAGTTGTTTAATATGACGGGTTCACCTCCTTGAAGGATTCACCCTGACCTACCCAAAACTCGTAGGGAGCGTTAGTCGCTTGTGCGAAGAGGGTCCATTTCTGCGTGACCAATCCCGTTTCTGGAGTTCGACTAGCTAGTTCTACTTGACCTTGTAAATAAATACGTAATACAATAGGTTCATGCGAACTATATGAGTCGTATTGCGTTTAAAAATGCGCCTTCAAGTCTATGGAGTGCTACTAGCTAGTTCCAACTGACCTTGTAAATAAATACGTAATCCAATAGGTTCATGCAAACTATAGCAGTCATATTGCGTTCACAAATGTGTAACCATTTCGTCTATGGAGTGCCACTAGCTAGTTCTACTTGACCTTTTAAATAAATACGTAATGCAATAGGTTCATGAGAACTATAGCTGTCATATTGTGTTTACTAATCTATAACCATCACGTCTATGCAGTGCCACTAGGTACTTTTACTTGACCTTGTAAATAAATAGGAGTTCGTTCGGAGTTTTGCTAGCTAACTTATTTTGACCCTTTAAATAAATACGTAATATAATAGGTTCTCTAATAATAAGCACTACAACGTACGGACAAACGAATGCTGCGAAACGATTTTTTTTTTGAGGTTTCTTATCACGTTTTTGCGTAGTAGGATTCAACGTATAACGCACTCAAAACACTGTCCTTATGGATGCATTGAATATACAGGGGTCATGAAGGTGTATAAAGTTATAACATATAATTATAACTTTTATTAAAAAAAAAAACTTATTTTAAAGTTGTAACATGACCTGGGGATCTCCGTAACTAGAAGGTTACCAAGGTATGTTACTAGAACAAAAAAATGATCGCAATAACAGGGATAACAAGTGCCTTTCGGCTTCGTTAAAAGGTACTTTTACCCCCACTATATAACACCATGCTTGTGATCCCCAACGGGTTAGACAGAGTAGTACGTATTGTACTCCCACATTTCGCCGGATAAGAATGAGGCTTTTGAGTGAGTTTATCACTACATAGTATAAAACAAAGTCGCTTCCCGCTGTCTGTCCCTATGTATGCTTAGATCTTTTAAACTACGCAACGGATTTTGATGCGGTTTTTTTTTTCAATAGATAGAGTGATTCAAGAAGAATGTGTATATGTATACCTTGCACCCTGCGAAGCCGGGGCGGGTCGCTAGTAATATATAAAGTAGAATTGGATGATTGAAAGTCTGTAGCAGTATTTGCGCATTTTTTACTTAGTAAGGGTGCATTTATCTCATTATGTTAAGAAAAACTGTAATACTTCATATTAGTAATCAAATTGTATTCTTTGTAAGACATGGAAATACTTTAGAATTATGAGGCAACGTATTTTTATATTCCTATTAAATTAAATTAAACAAAATGATAATAATTATTGATTTTTATTTACGTATCTAAGAACAGTCAAGTGTTTTATACCTTCGTCAGATTGAGAATCGATAGATTATAAAATTCTTTCCTTTATCAAGTCAGGAAACATATTTCCTTTTGAAGCAACGGAACTGAACAGATCACTTGGAAAACTATATTCAAATACTTGAAAAAAAGATTACAATGGCATACACTACCACATCAATGTACACTAAAAGTATGAGAATAACCAACGATTTAAAAGAGCGTTTCAGAATTCAGCCGTTACATTCTTTAAACAACTTTAAATGTACCCTAACCACAAAATTATCCTCACCTTTATTGAACAAAGTAGAAATAATTAGATCCTGATTTTTTGTTGACATACTAAGGGTACCTTTACAGTAGACCAATCTTCTTTTCAGGTAAAAAACCGAAGAAATACAAGAGCTCAGAGTCTTCTTCGATGAGAAGACGACGGAACCTCCAAATTCTATTCAACAACACATCTATTATACCTTTTAAATGGCGCGGGAAGTACCTCTGTTTCTATTGCAGCAAAGACATAGCCGAATATACAGAGTTAAGGAATCATACCAAAGCACATGGCAACTGTTCCATAAAAGACCATTCCTTAAAAGTTTTAAAAGGAGGGAAGAACATGGAAATAAAAGTAGACATCTCTTGTATTTCTTGCGAAGTTTGTGCAGAGACCTTACCGTCTTTCGATGAAATCATTGCTCATTTGTTTGACAAACATGCTCTGGAGTACGACAAAGGCGTAGAAATGGCTATCGAAGAGTATAAACTTGCTAGTCTTAGTTGTACTGCATGCGATGAAACATTTACGTACTTCGGCTACCTAGTATCACACGTCAACAATAACCACCCCAAAAACTGCCACATTTGCGAGAACTGCAGTCAAAAATTCAATAAAAGAAGAGATCTCTTTTCTCACGTGAAAAACTACCATCGAGAAGGAGGATACAAATGCGAAATATGCCCCCAAGTCTTCAATTCAATGAATATTTTAAGAAAACACAGAAACAATAGGCATTTGACTAGATGCAATATATGCAATTTGAAACTACCGTCAGCTTCTATGAGACAAAAGCATATCGACTTGGAACACCCAGACGACGGGTCTTTGCAATGCGATGCTTGCTTCAAGGAGTTCCATACGAAACGAGGCCTCAAAATGCATGTAAGGAAATGTAAAGGGGAAGAGATTTTCGGAATCGCAATCAAAGAAGAAAACTCTGCCATGGACTTAGATTTAGACCAAAATTACGAGGATTCAGTCAAAAGACCTTGCGTCAAACAACTTCGGGAAAATATAGTCACAATCATTAACATGTCGACCGCAATACCTTTTAACTTTTATAAGAATAAGTTCAACTGCTTTTACTGTTCCAAAGATTTCGGCGATTCAGATTTGATGAGAGAACACACGGTTATAGAACACCCCGTATGCGATGCTAACGAGAAATGTATTAGGAAGTGTAGGGAATCAATATCTTGCGTCAAAATTGATATTTCGTCACTCGCTTGCAAAGTCTGCTTCGAGTCTTTGACAGACTTGGACCATCTAATCGATCACTTAATAGAAAAACACGATGCTAAGTACGACAAATCGATAACTACATGTCTGCAACCTTATAGGCTGATTAAAGACAACATGGTCTGTCCACACTGCCCCAACGAAGTATTCAACTTCTTCGGATCGCTTCTAAAACATATCAACCTTAAACATACAAACAACAATATAATTTGCGTGTACTGCGGTCAAACGTTTCGCAGAGATCAAAACTTACGAGTTCATATTTGGCGTCATCACAGAGCTGGGAGGTTTAAATGCACCATCTGTAATGCTGATTGCAATATTCCATCTCGTCTGTACATGCATATGGCTCGAGCTCACGGCGTCAGAGCCGCTAAATGCCCGAAATGCCCAGATTCTTTTGCCACGCAATACGAAAGACAGAAACATTTGATCGTCGCCCATAACACTGGCCACAAATGCACGTATTGCGGGAAACTGTTCACAAGAAACTCCTTTATGAATAATCATATAAGAAGAACGCATATGAAAGAGAAGACCAAAGAATGTTCTGTTTGCAATGCGAAGTTCTTTAATACTGTTTTGTTGAGAAGGCATATGGTGAAGCATAGCGGACAGAAGATATATAGTTGTGATGTGTGTGGGGAACGGTTTCACTGGCGTAAGACTATGCAGACGCATCGAGCTAGGCTACATGATAAACCGGTTTATCCTGCTCCGGACTTATAATCTAGCTTTAGGGAGGTCGAGAAAATATCTAATTATCCTTCTATTCCATGAAAAAATGCCATTAATATTAGCTCATGTTTGTAACACAAACATAATTACATATATATGACTGGTTCTGTATAAAGGGTGTAACAAGACCCTTAACGAAGCCGCCAACCAAGCATTCTGTATATCAAAAGTAACTTTACGCTAAAAATATTGCTGGGAAACCACTTTTTTTTAGGGTTAAAAATCATTTTTTACGGAAGGACTCAATATATATATGCACGTACAATGGTCCAATTTAGGGACTAAGTGCGGAAACCAAACCCTTAACATAGAACATAGGACTCAATATAGCACTCAAAACATTGTGCTGATGGATGGATTGAATCCTTAAGGGGGTCGTGGAGATCTTTAAAGTAAAAATGTTTTTTTTTTTTAACTTTTGAAAAAGATGGAACTTTAAACCCCAATATCTCCGCAACTAGAGGGTTCCCAGGTATGGTCTAGAATAAAATGGTCGTTATGACGGGGAGAACAGGCGCCTTTCGGCTTCGTTAAGGGTCTTATTACACCCTTTATAGAGCTGGTACAGAAAAAGTAACATAATATAATAAGGATATTTAAACTAATTTGTACATTACAAATAATACATACAATTTTCATTAATTTATAAGTACATTTAGATTAAGATATCTAGAATTCTAGATTGTCGACTATAAATTTTTTGGAGTATTTATTATCTAAGCGTCTTTTAAGTGCCATATTTATCCTTAGAATGTATAGAGATAGACCATAAAAATCTTAGGACTAGCAAGATAATTTGTACGTCGTTTTTTACTACGTATTTAAGCTAAACATTATGATAAAAGAACCACTGAAACCTCTGTGGTTTGTGGGTTTAAACTAATAAACTATCCTTATGAGCTAGCTGTGTGTGGCTGTAGCTCTCATAAGACTGATTTTATCAAAGTCAGATCTTTCTTCTCCGACAGTTTTTGAATGAAAACTGTTTTTTTTTCTCTCGGGACTTGCTCTTGTTTTAAAGGTCGGGTCGAAATCGTCCTCAGCTTCATAACGGGCCTATACAAATTAACGCATACTTCGCCATCCCTCCATGCACTGCCTTTGCCAACTCAAAAGTACAAAACAGTCATTTCTTTTCAGATTTGGAAACCGAGGTGACAAAGCACAGTGCTAGTTATCTAAGAAGGCGAAATCTGCAAATATTACTCAACCACACAACGTTGATACCTTTTAAATGGCGCGGAAAATACCTCTGCTTTTATTGTGGAGATGATACGAAGACGCCCGATCGTCTCCGAAAACACACGAAAGCTCACGGACCTTGCAGTGATAGGGACCGAGCTATAAGACTAGTTAAATCAGCCGATGTAGAAATCAAAATAGATGTTTCCGATGTTAGTTGCGAGATTTGTTCAGAGTCTTTTCCATTTTTAGACGAAATCATCGACCATTTAATTTTCAAACACCAATTGCCTTATGTTAAAGACATAGACATATTCTTATCAGCCTACAGATTATTAGATCTACAATGTCTCCTCTGCGATAAAAGCTTTAATTACTTACGTAAACTAATAAGCCATATGAATGTCGCTCATCCGAATAACAGCTATGAGTGCGCTAAATGTACAAAGAAGTTCAATAAAAAGAGGGATTTAGATTCGCATATAAGATTACACCATAAGACATGCCATCCTTGTACCAAATGCGATGAGAAGTTTCCTACCAATTCCGCTTTACAAGTTCATAGGTCTACTGCTCATTCTTCGACCTGCAACATTTGTTTTCAAGTCTTTGCGTCTGATGGAAAGAGGCTAGCTCATCTAAAAGCGGATCATGTCACTGAAAACCAATGTGGATTCTGCAATAAAATTCTAACAACTAAACAAGCTTTTATAAGACATGCCGCAAATTGCGACCATAAACCAAGCGAAGAATCCATCATAATTAATGAAGAAGACAAAAAGATTTCTGTTAAAGAAATAAGAAAAGGTTTAGCAGCCATCTTTAATATAACTACCGCACTTCCTTTTAAATTCTACATGAACAGGCTACGATGTTTCTACTGCACGAAAGACTTTAATTCTTGCGAGGATTTAAAGGAACATACGTTGAACGAACATCCTCTTTGCGATATATCTTTCAAATCTATGAGGTTAAGGAACAGATATGACGGTGTTCAAATCAAAGTTGATACTTCGGCTTTGTCTTGTAGACTGTGTGAAATCTCCTTGCAGGATTTGAACGATGTGGTCGACCATTTGAGCAGAGAGCATAAGGTGAAATGCGACTTTTCTGTACAGAGTCATCTACAGTCTTACAAACTGATTAAAGACAACTACCCATGCCCTATTTGTGGTGAAGTTTATAGATACTTTGGGCTCCTACTCAAGCATGTTAGTGCGTCTCACAGTGGTAATAAACATATTTGTATGTACTGCGGCAAAGCGTTTAGAACGGACCCAAATTTAAGAGCTCATATATCGAGACGACATAAAAACACTGATAATCACAAGTGCAGTAATTGCGATCTGGTTTTTGCGACTAACGGTGCGTTAAGGAATCATCAAGGGACTGTTCACGGTACAAAATTAGTTCAGTGTTTCGAATGTATTGAAAAATTCACTTCGCAGTATGCCATGCAAAGGCATTTGATCACGTCTCATGGTACGGGACATAAATGTACTTATTGTGATAAACTGTTCACTAAAAACTCTTTCATGGTCAACCATGTAAGAAGGTCGCACTTAAAAGAAAAGAATGTAGAATGTTCTGTATGTTTCGACAAGTTTTTCGACAGTCAGAGGCTGAAAATGCATATGGTTAAACATGTAGGAGAAAGGAACTTTCATTGTGATATTTGTGGTAAAAAGTTCTTATGGAAAAGAAATCTTAGAGGCCATATGGCTTCCCATATTCGGAACGCGAATGCTCGAAATGTTACCTAACATTTTTTGATGATGTCTTTGTTTTTTTTTCTGCTATTGGCTAGTGATTTTATTGCTAGTTCTGAATTGATCATGGTGAGGCTTCCCTTCAAAGGTTTAGCCAAGATTTTTCCTAAACGCTTTATGCCTCCAATACCTTCTATGAATTATTAGTATCCTCTACAGTAGGGAACATTCCAAACCACTTGAAATTTTGCCAGCGAGATCCAACCAAGATCTGAATTTTATACACAAATGTTACGACTAACGGAAAATATACGAAAACGCTCAAAACTAACCTAGTATGGGAATAGAAGATTGAAATAACAGCACATTTATAGAGAAGAACAATTTGTTTTCAGATGGTCTACCAGGGCCGTACGAAGGCTGTACCTCTGAGAGGCGACGGAAAAACTTGAAAATACTGTTCAACCACACAACCATCATGCCTTTTAAATGGCGAGGCAAATATCTTTGTTTCTACTGCGGAAAAAACTATACAGAATACATAGAATTCAGAAAACATACAAAATCTCACGGACTATGTACCACTAAAGATTACTCCCTTAAATTAATCAAAGGAAACAACGTCGAAATTAAGATCGATGTCTCAGAAATTGGTTGTGACATCTGCAATGAACCCTTCAACAGATTCGAAGAAATAATCGATCATTTGATCTCGAAGCACAATTTAGAATACAATAAAAACATCGATATACCCTTCCAGGAGTATCGACTCGTCGACTTTCGATGTTTGCACTGCGAAGAACAGTTTTCGTACTTCGGTTATTTGGTTAAACATGTTAACAATGTGCACCCGCAGAATTGTTTCATATGCGATGATTGTGGAGTAACTTTCAACAAGAAAAGAGATTTGTCTATACACTTAAGGAATTATCACAGACAAGGAGGTTATCCCTGTGATTTATGCTTGAAAAACTTCGAAACTCGTCTCATGTTGCGGAGGCATCAAAATAATATGCATTTTAGACACTGCAAGAGTTGCGGTTTGCGATTCGCGTCCCTTTCTCTTTTACAAAAACATGTACTAGTCGATCACCCACAAAATGAGAGTAATATGAAGTGCAGTTACTGCTCCAAAGAGTTTCACACTTCTTTAGGCTTACGACAGCATATAAGCAAATGTAAAGTAAAAATTATTTCTCAGGTCGAACCACAAACTTCTTTCTTGAACGACAGTAACATAGAACCGAAGAAAAAGCAGAATATATTACAAATAAGACAGAACATACAGTGTGTACTAAATATGTCGACTGCTGTGCCTTTCAAATTCTTCTCCAAATACTCCTGTTTTTATTGCTCAAAGAAATTCGTTGAATTCGACGAGTTACGCCACCATACCGGTCTTGAACATCCTGTTTGTGATTTGAAATCCAAGTGCATGAAAAAATGCAAAGGAGAAAGGATAGCTGTCAAAATCGATATATCTACATTAGCTTGTAAATTATGTTGCCTTCCTATGCCTAACTTAGAAGATTTGATCAACCATTTAATAGCCGAACATAAAGCTAATTACGATACGTCAATTTCAGGATGTTTAGAACCTTTTAGGGTTATAAAGGACAACATGCCATGTCCTATATGCCCCGATACTGTATTCAGATACTTCGGCATTTTGCTTCGTCATATGAACTCCGAACACAGCAACAATAATCGAATATGCGATTTTTGCGGTCGAAGTTTCAGAAATGCTGCAAATCTAAACGTGCATATAACCTACGCACATACCGGTTCATGCGAATGTGACATCTGTGGTGTTAAATATAAGAACCAATGGTGTTTGGCACGGCATAGAGCACGAACCCACGATGCGAAAGACCATAAATGTCCGAAATGCCCCGAGCAGTTCCAGTCACAGTATCATAAGCAAAAACATCTAATAAAAATGCACAATGTAGGACATAAATGTAGTTATTGCGGCAAAATGTTTACAAGGAACTCTTTCATGAAAGACCATGTTAGGAGAACGCATTTGAAAGAAAAGAACATTCCATGCTCAATATGTAATGAGAAGTTTTTCGATAATTATCTTCTGAGAATGCATATGGTAAAGCATGAGGGGGATAGGAAATTCAGTTGTACAGTTTGTGGAAAAGCCTTTTTGAGAAGAAGTAATTTGAGCTCGCATATGGAGATGCATAAAAAGTATGGGCATGTGCAATTGTAGGTTTAAGCTCATTAAAGGAAACAGGCATGTCTTAAACCCATAAAATCGAAGACATGAGACAATCTACCAACCCGCACTGGGTCAGCCCACTCCCTCTCGAAGAGAAAATACCTGTGTCCCGGATGTGCGGATTATGCTAAAGTGCGCCGCATTAAAAATTGCGCTAAAGAACATAAGCAGTCGCGTCGGGTCACGCATCACCTAATAATTGCGCCAATCAGATATTTACAGCGACTCAGTCCAGTCCAGAGCAATGGATAGGCTCGCAAACATTTCCGCGGCTTGCACCGCTTTGCTTTGCAGAAATCGACCTACATAACTTAAGTAGCTTTCATACAGCTATACCTAATGTCGTCAATGGTGTCCTGACATGTCCGCTTTGTGCTCGGAGTTTTCGGCCAAAGTTGGATATGCTACCCTCTTGAGAGAACATGATAGAGCAGCACACCAAAGCTCTCGACAGCCACACTAGAAAGCCATCAAATGCAGTCGCTGTGGCCGAAATCAGCTAGATGGCATTTAGCAACATAGAACAAAAAGTACTACAGCGCCATCTATGTCACAGACGAAGAACTAAACATCGAAATCCTACATCGCGCAAGTAAAGTTATTCGCGACTTATGAGTATATAGCTGAACCCGACAACAACTGCCGGGCAGCAGCCCACCAGACATAACACCCGTCTGGTCGAGGATCCACCCTTTTCTATGGGGCATAAAGAACTTTACACCCTGTTCTCCATGCCCCCAAAGCATCAGCATCACATTTTGTACTATCGCTCAATCTGCGTTCGCGTTATAAGTCGCGTGTAAGGTTTAAGCATTGAAGATACGTAGTATTTTAGGTGTGGAAATTGATTCAATTATCCCATGAATTACTTCTTATGAAAGTTAGTATGAAGCGACGAATTCTCTACCTTTACAACGTATTATAAAAAATGATCTCGATTAAATTAATGTACTCTGTGTTAAGCAAAAAACTACTTCAACGTTTATTATTATGTTAAATTCACGCCTGTGCATGTAATAAGTAAAACGGTATTAAATATAATTTTAAAATAATATGTAACCGCCTATATTTATATCAATACGTGTAAATATCCATCAAATTCAATATATATTATAATTTATTCATATTATTTATTCATAACTCAACATTTATTATAATTTCATGTAAATAAATATTTTATCATTATGTCATATGTATGTTTTATAATGTTCACTATTTAAATCCATTAAATGTCTAGCTAAAACTAGAATAGTCTGAAAAAATATGCTAGTATTGGTGACGATGTATAAATATGGTTGATTAACTGAACATTTGTATTCCTAAAGCTGATATCAGACACTTCACGCGAGTGAATGTTCATTTTGGTTTTATTCCACGTTCAGTCGACACCGTCAATATAATATAGAAATCATTGGGAGCCGCAGAACTCGTATTAAGATACCGAATTTTGAAATCCAACATCATTAAACTGGTTTACTAAAGTTAATTATATTTTTTACACTTTTGATTTGTGTTCTGACGTTTCTCTTCGAGTGTAGCGTAAATAAACGAACAAAAGAGAAACGTCTGATATCAGCTTGACTACTGAAGAAGACTTGTAAATATGTGATACTTGAGAATGTACGAAGTGTGCGCCATTTAATTTAAAAAATATACTTGTTTGTATTTCAACTTGTCGTTTTTATCACTCCTGCTAACTTCTATAGAATTAGTTTTTCATAAAATACCTTTAACAACCCGACTTAACCTTTTGACTGCCATAGTCACATATACGTGACAAGCAAGCGCTGCCTTGTACGTCAAACGACACAAATATGTGACAAAATGGTAGGTACAATTATGGCTTGGCGTGGAGGGCTCGTGCGTGCGTTTTTATGATTTGGCGCGCCAGAGCATGGCGGTCAAAAGATTTAATGAGACTAAAAATAACATGGATCAGTGATAGAGATCATTTTTTACGTGTTAAATAGATGGAAATTATGTTCTTTATTTTCCTCTAATTTCACTGTTGTAACAAACGTAGTTCAGATATTCTACTCTAACGAATCTAGAACACTTTCTTGAATCATGTTGATCGATAGATTACATTGAACTAGAAAAACTATGAAAATTGAGGCCGCATCTTGTAAAAGGTTTTTTTTTTAAATAAAACTCGCACTGCTAATACCCGTTTTCAACTAACACGATGCATTCGTGTAATATCTAGAAAAAAACTTAATTTTACATTTTTTTAATTAAGCGCAGCGCCGAGAGATGAAAATCCATCAGTCATTTATTTTTGGTATTACATTCAGGTGACACCTAGTGCTGATGTAAACGGGCCAATATCTCGCAAGGAAAGTTATATACTAACACACCAAACAATCTAAACTATGTCGACCCAGAACTAAGCCACTAGTTTCACGTCTTCAGTAGCGTACAATTACCACATGACTATCTTAACCTATTTGATGTTCGTAATACCCATCTGTGACCACTATTCTCAGCAAATGGCTAAAAACTCGCAGACATCAACGAAACCACGTACAGAAAAGTGCCGGTGGAATACATAAATTTCTCCCTAGTCGGTTAAAAATAACAGAAACAAAGAAAAGTAAAAGCTGAATTTCTTTCCAGGTACAAAATTCAATACTGTGGAGGACAAATGTAAGAAAATGGAAGTCGCCCGAAAGCTATTGATAAAACGACGCAATGTCGAATATGTCTTACAGTATAGCAATGTTACACCCTTCATGTGGCATAAAGGGAAATATAAATGCTTTTACTGCAACGAAACTACGAAAGACCCAGGGGTACTTCGAGAACACACTTCCGAGGCACATCAATTCGCTAACCTAGAACTCGTTGTGTTCGACAGAACTAAAAATAACAGGAATAAAGATGCTGCCGTCAAAATTGATGTTACTGATTTAAGTTGCAAGCTTTGTCCCCAAGCTGTGACGAATTTAGAAGAGCTAATACACCATTTGATCATCGCACATGATGCGGAATATGACGTAAGCGTCCCAAATTGTCTATTACCATTTAAACTAGACAAGGATCAACCTACATGTCCAACTTGCAATATGAAATTCGTTTTCTTCGAATATCTGTTACGCCATGCAAATAAACACCATCTATCCCATCACTATATTTGCGATGTATGTGGCACCAGTTTCCAAGGAGAAAATCATTTGAAAATGCACTATAGGTATTATCACAGAGAGGGTGGGTATACTTGCGAGTACTGTGGAATCAGTCTTGCTACGTTATCCAAAAAGATCTTGCATGAAAAGAACGTGCATTTAGTCAACCTTTCGACGTGCCCCCATTGTCCGGAGACGTTCAAGAGTCCGTACTTAAAGAAGCTTCACTTGGCTAACGTACATGAGGTAGAAGAACTGAAGATTAAGTGTCCGTTCTGTTCAAAAGTTTATCCACAAGAGTCTATAATGTCACGGCATATGAGAAGGGTACATTTAAGAGAAAAGAATGTAGAATGCGAAGTCTGTGGAGACAAATTTTTTGGACCTTACGATGTCAAATTACATATGGTAAAACACAATGGTGAAAAGAAATTCGTTTGCTCTGTTTGTGGGAAGAAATTCTCTAAACGAAGTAATTTAAACTCACATGCTGTGTTACATACTAAAGAGAAAGATTATGTATGTGATGTCTGCAATAAGGCCTTTGCGCACCAAACGAATTTGCGAATGCATATCCGTAACAGACACAGTCGGTTCGACCTAGCTCCTATTGTTGACGAAATTGATGAAGCCGATATGGTGCAGATGGAGATAATTCAGGAAGAGTTAGACGGAGAAGTAACAGGGCAATATATTGAATGATATTACTATACTGTGGAGTAGATCCACAATTTTCTTATAGATTATTGCCAGTTGCACGCGAAAGTCAATTTAAATTATATGGGACTGAGTTCGTTTTTGATAGACAACGGCCGTGTTTGTTTCAATGTGAATTGTGAATAAGGGTTGCAAATTTAGAAGTATGTTTCAAGTGGCTTATGTGGAAGGCTGGACAGTAATAGGGTCATATGTAGTGAAAAGGACTCGAGTAAAACTCGTGGGATATTGTAGAAGTGAGCGGGTGAACCTAAAAATCGATCTTCCAATGTGAAAACTGGTAAAATGATAGACTGTTTCTGTTTTAGAATTATACACTATGATACTCGTATTATAATAAACTAGCGACCTGCCCCGGCTTCGCACGGGTGCAATCTTATACATATAAACCTTCCTCTTGAATCTATTGAAAAACCGCATCAAAATCTGTTGCGTAGTTTTAAAGATCTTACGTAAGGACAGACAGCGGGAAGCGACTTTGTTTTATACTATGTATGTAGTGATACTAGGTTTTTAAGGTTTTTTCTGTCATCTTCAAATCATAACGTACAATCACGCTTGTAATCCAAGAAGGGCTACGCAAAGGTGTACTTAATAGTACACCCACTTTCGCCTGTTATGTTTTAAGGTGGATGCGCAAGAGTAGCCCGCGAAATTTAAATTTTCTTACATTTATTGGAATTTGCAGGTTAGTGTCAGCTTGTAAATAAACTTTTTATGAAGTTATTTTTATGATGTTATTGGAACTTCATAAAAAGTTTATTTTATTACGTTTAGCAACAAAGTGTCAATTTCAGATACATATACAGATACAGATACAGATATATCAGATACATTTAAAATATTCTCCCTAAAATTAGCAAGCATGAAACATTTAAAAAATCATTCTACCTCAAAGTACTAACAGAAAAGGTCCTAAGTTGCTACTTAAAATGTTCAAGTCGTTAATCAGGAATGCCTCAATCTAGACCACAATCGTGAATATTAGTAAAAATACATGATAAAAAGCACGCAACGCGCGAACTCTATGACATCTGACATTTCGGTAACCTCGCGCTACACTAGCGCCTCTAGCGGCGAATTCATACGCCCATTGTATAAGAATTTGTTTTTTCTTTTCATGAATCGGTTATTATTTATGAGAGGTAGGCTCACCTCCTTGAAGGATACAGGTAACTTAATCGCCATCCTGTATTGGATACTTTTTCATAAAAATATAGTCATTCAATGGGATTAAATGAACATAGAGGGTGGTATTGATGATTTTAATGATTATAATTCTGTAACTACATATGTATTACGGTCGCGAATTATATTTTAATCAACATACAACTTGATGACACTGACCTGCAAATTGCAAAAATCATAAAAAAAAATTGAAATTCGCGTTCTACTCTATGAAGCCTTGGAGTAGACACCAGAATAACCTAACTTTTAGCACTACTGTTCAATTATGTTTTACTTTGTACATATTTTACATACTTACCTATTTTTAGTACTTATAATAAACATTTATGAATTCTAACATGTTGTTTCTACCATAACCACCACCGTCCATCTATTCTAGAATATTCACATATATCTGAGGCGAAGCTAGGGTGAAATCACACTCAAATCAGCATTTTCTTGCATCTTTTTCTCTTTCTGTCGCTTAGAATAACACCTCACTAAAGTGAGAGATCCAACCACACGCAATGCTTCCGAGTGCACTTCTCGCTCCACCAAATGACGCCTTTGCGTGACAGAATGAGATAGAGATACTCGAAAACGCTGATCGGTGCTTGCAAATGTGATTTCACGCACAGTCATCTACCCATCCAGTATGAAATGATACCTGATGGTATTGAACACATGCAACCACCACTTAGACATACTACTACCAAAATGAAAACGCAAAAAGGAGGCGTAAACCTTGACTCTCTTTTCAGGACGTCGCACCACACACGAAACATACATCGAACAGCTCAATAAAAAACGAAGAACATTCTCCAAATCCTTCAATACGGCAACGTGGTCCCTTTCAACTGGCATACCAAAGGATTCCGATGCTTCTACTGCTCAAAACCCATGAGGGACTGTGATACACTCAAAGGACATACCCTGAAACATTCAATAGATCTTAATGCTTTCATTACTAAGAGAATCATATCCAAAGATATACCAGTCAAAATTGATGTCACGAATTTAAGCTGTAAAATGTGCATAGGAGAGCCTTTGAAAGATCTGGAAGAGTTAATAACACATATAATTCTAACACATGGTGAGGACTATGATAAAACATTGGGTGTATGCGCATTGCCTTTCATTTTAAAGAAGGATTTAATGCAATGTGTCCTGTGCCAAAATCAGTACGACAACTTTACCTGTATGGTCGGTCATATGCACAAGGACCATGTGAACCATTCTTTTATCTGTCAGATATGTGGTTTAAGCTTCATCAGCACGATTCGCCTTAAGAGACATATAAGCAACAGTCATGTGGGTTACAGATGCACAGTGTGTGGAAAAATGTTCACCGCGTCTCATAGAATGGAGAAACATAAGCAAAGAATGCACGGGCAAGCTAAAATGCATGAATGTACCCTTTGCACTGCGACATTCGAAAGCCAGTATCAATTAAAAGTGCATTTAGGAAAGATGCACAATGTGGAAAAGTATAGAATCAAATGCGAGCATTGTCCTAAAATTTGCACCACCAAAGGTGCAATGTTGCTTCATATGCAATCTCAGCATTCTTATTCGAAGTTCGAGTGTGATTTGTGCAATTACAAGACTGGGATAAAATGGCTGATTACTTTACATAAGAAAAAACATTTTGGGGACCGGGATTATGCTTGTAGCATTTGCGAGAGGTCGTTCCGTAGGTCTAGCAACTTGAGAGCTCATATGAAGGTCCATTCTGGAGTTTCAGGGCGTGTCTGCCGGATGTGTCGGAGAGGTTTTATTGATTTAGAGTCCTTGAATGTTCATACGAATGAGTATCATTATTATGAAGAGGCTTAGGTATTAGTAATTATGATTGTAAAGGTCGAAATCTAAAGTTCTAAACGTTACTTACGGTCTTTTAAGTTATTCTACCTTTGAAAGGCAACCCAAAGAGCAACCTACCGGCAGCTTCAACTATGATAAAGTACACTTTGTTTTCGACAGTTATGCAAAATCAGTGGTAGATTATCTTTGAAAGAACTGTAGCACTTGGCTAACCGTAATTCCTGTCACTGTCGCACAACTGTCAAATTACAAGTACAAAATAGAGACAGAAACATGTCTAAGCCACAGCAGCCCGCGTATCATGGCAATACTGTCTCTATTCTACCAAGAATCGACAAAGCTCTTTCTATACAACTTGACATGTCTGTCATACATTTTTAACATCGCCATGCTTGCGACGATAGAAATCTTTCCACAATCTGTAATTTTTTTCGATTCTTCGTCGACAAAACCCGTTTCTATGGTGGTCATGCTACGCGGGCAGGTGACGGGAACATGTCTATTGTCTAAGCCAAAGCAAGTGACGTTGATGAATAACGAGATTTTATTATAGAGGGAGATCTTATGACCGCTAGACATACGGCATTTTATAAAAGTAGTTTCGATGACGTATACATTTCCCTTGCCTTTCGCTCGCACCTACAGGTGACCTTCAACTATGTCTGGCGACCTGGGAAACCGCTTCAAATAGTTACCCAAATAAAACAAACAAGTACATTTATAAAATTCAATTTAATAAAATTAACTAAGTTCACTTACAATTTAATGTAGGTACTTTAAAGGTGTCTGGCGGGGGTTTTCCACCACACAATGTGTTTGGCAGTGAAATCATCACAAGGCCTTAACAGATATTTAGCACAACCTTGTTATCTGATATCAGCCAAAGCCACCACGACCGACTTTTCATAATATCCAAATTGTTCTTACCTATAGTAAGGTACTTCCACAGAAAAAGTTTCAGCTTTATAAAATTACGTAGGTCTAGCGGCCATGGGATCTTGGTCCATTAGGGTTTACCTAGACATACTTTCGATTAAGAGGCATAATGCACATAATGTAGGGACCTGGTGCAATGCAATAGAGCACAGTTTAGCGGTCATAAAAATACCCATGCAAGGTGTCACGTATTTTTATTGTAATAGAGTTGAAAATGCCTGTGGATTTGATTTCCTGAGTAGTCATTAGAGGGAACCTCATTCTGCAGCATTAGATATTGCCTAGTTAAGTTACATAAACATATTAGATACTTAAACATATATGTTAACGCTTTTATTAGCTTCATTTGTAAGAGCGGTTTCACACTACGTCCGATCCGTACCCGTTAAAATACGAATACGAATAGAAATCGGATGACGGAAGCGGCGATGTAGTGCGTAAACTACCTTATAAATAGTTCTACGACTACACCGGGCCGTATTTTCACGAGTTTGGATTGGATTCTAATCGGACGTAGTGCGAAACCGCTCTATGTTAAAAAATCTTAGAAATTAAAGTTGACTCACTTTCCGGATTCCGATTGAGCAGAAATGCATACATGTTTAGTTTGGATAACAATGGCTGATTAGCTAAGTGGCGTCATTTTAAATTCAATATGGCGGACTCCCAAAGATGGCAGACTGGTTATTTTTGATGGATTCCCATGAAATGGATATCAAATTAAAAAGCTTTGCAGAGAAAAATACGAGAAATACAATCACGCCACTGAAAAGCGTTTTTTTAAACTTTAAGTTTTTATTTATGATGAGAATATTAATATTTTGCGTAGGAGAGCATAGCTAGCCATAAATTATTATTTTGTAAGATGCCTAGCTGTTTTTCTAAAAAATGGAAACAATTTCGTATTCATCAAAACTACACGCTTATTATAGGTTATGTTATTATAAAATAAGTTTTGAACGTCTGGTTCAATTGAGTAGTTACTACATTCAATAATAAAAACAATTATACCTTATATCTGTTGTTTCCAGTTTTCCCCTATTTAAAAACTTTTAACCACATGATTGATTATCAAGTACCGTGCATCATATAGAACGATACGATTCAATATTTGAAGAATCGGATCGAAGCCAATCTAAACGATCCTAGAATTTTATAGTTGTGACCCGGATCGATGCAAAATATCGATTTAAACGAAAATGTTGAGCATTCCTTATTCTTTGGACCCTTCACGAAGCCGTCAACCAAGCATTCTGTGCATAAAACTAAGTAAACCAACGCAAAAAAAAAATGCTGGCAAATGACTTTTTTGGAGTGCAAAATCACTTTCTACCGCAAAACTCAAAACATTGTGCTGATAGACGCATTTGCTATCCGTAAATGGGTCATGGAGATATCTGAAGTAAAGATGTGAAAAAGTTGGAACTTTACCTCCAACATCTCCGTAACCAGAAGGACGGTTCTCAGGTATGGTCCAGCACATAAAATGATCGCAATAAGGGGGAGAACAAGTTCGGCTTCGTTATGGGTCTTTTTACATCATTTATTATTGAAGCTCAACGTCTGCATCTCGGTCCACTAGTGCATACTACTAACTTATAACCAGCACCACACCACTTAGTGAATAATGGCTTTATAAACCTACCGTTTAATCGAAACAGTGCCTGAGGTAGCTGCGTGGTCCTGGGACTGCACCTCCATCTCTAATAGCAGTGTTATTTCAACCTTACTTAAGTGTGGGAAAGAGATGGAGGTAGACGGCCTGTGTAAAGAAAGAAAAAGCATGATTGAAAGACAAAACATAAACACACTACCCGACCTTAGAATCGAACCCCTTCATCCTCATGCTCAGCTCTCAACAGTTGCGCTTGCGACCACTGAGGCAGAAATGTGAGTTTGTGGCACAATTGTGATTTGTGGATGTACTATTAGGTACACTTTTGCCGGGGATTACACGCGTGATATTATATTTAAAAAAATAGCATGTCGTATTCTGGCTACCTCTAAACCCTGTGTTTTCCTTACAGGAGAACTAAGAGGTGGCCAGGAACCGACAGAAAAGCAGCCCAACAATACATCTACCGAAGACTACGATACCGCTATATCCCAGTCTACTAGCAAGCAAAGCCTCACTGCCAAAGACAAACGAAATATCATGAGGAATAACGTAGTAGAAGTCCTAACAAAATCCACCGTGATGCCTTTCCGCTGGCTAAAAAGTTCATATAGGTGTTTCTATTGCTACGACATCTTCCAAGAGGCCTCCGAATTGAAAATTCATCAGCAAGTGCACACAGGAGACGCTATCAAAGTCCAAGCTATGAAGAATTATTGGGAACCCGTTGTTTATACCGATGTATCAAACCTGGCGTGTACTCTTTGCCCGGATAAGATTACAGACTTATACGATTTAATTGATCATTTAATTGCAATGCATGGGATTGAGTATAACAAAGATGTGGGGATATGTATGGTGGCTTTCAAACTGGATAATTTTAATGTTAGCTGTCTCGCTTGCGGTGCAAATTTCTACACATTTGGGCCTCTACTTCATCACACAAATAAAGATCACAAAGGAACTTCAGCCATACTTTGTGATGTCTGCGGGCAACATTTCAAAGATGCGAACTTACTCCGACTTCATGTCAAATCCGTTCACGAAAACGCGCTAATTCTTTGCACTGAATGCGGAGAAAAATTTGATTCAAAGTCGAAATTGAAAACGCATCAGAAAAACAGCCACGATATGGAAAAGAAATACAAATGTGCGGACTGTTCCGAAGTATTTCAAAGTCATTATAAGAGGTCTCGACATATGGCAGCTGAACATAAGAATAAACAAGAAATCAAATGCCCTCACTGTCCGAAGACCTTTGTCTTCAGAAGCATGATGATGACACATCTACGGGATTCTCATCTTAAATTCCGTAACCATATATGCGGAGTATGCGGTTGGAAAGCCTTTAACAGCAATCGGTTGAAAAACCACATGTATAAGCATAGCGGGGAGAAGAACTTCAAATGTGAGGCCTGCGACAAGGCGTTTACTACTAAGAAGATTATGAAGGCTCATTTTGCGAGAATGCACAAAAATCCTCATTCTGCTATCATGCCATACGTGAATAATCCTTACATCGGACAAGTTTAATTGGTTTTACGTATTTGTAGATTTTAAGGAAATATTAGTTTGGGTTTTAGATCTCATCTTTCATTGATCTTGTACTTTTAAAGCCCTTTGTTCAGTGCTACTTTTTGTAGCGGTTCTGTACCGCTGCAATTTACCATTGGTCGCATTTGGATCGCACGACATGGTTCAAGGGGACAAGGGTTCCAAACATGCGTCAGTATCACTACTGTTGCGCGCGACTGTTTCTATCGGCGTGGGGGCGAACGAAGAGTGGTGGACGGGGGGACGGTTCTGGCTGAAGAATACCAGCATGGCGACTGTATCGCGGCCATTTTGCATTTGCATCGCTGCAAAAAGCCCCGTTCGGCGAAGGCCCTAAGCAGTATTACTTTAAGGAGGGCAATAACTAATAACATTGTAGTATTATCTTACCGAGGAGTATCGGTTTACTTCAAAAACTGGGTTGTGGAGGTCACATAGGCATTCAGCTGGCAGCCAAGCCCAATGTTGTTTGGGAAAATGCTAGGCTTATGTTGATGAAAACATGCATAGTAGAATCAAGTAATTTATTTAACTCTAGGTGTACTCATAAAAGATTATATGTTTTTTGTGTTGAGCTCATATGTTAATAAGTTATTTTCTAAAGAAATCTTATGGCAACCAATCCGTGGGTAGATATACAACGACGACCTTATAAGCATATTTTATTCTAAACTAGCGACCCGCCCCAGTTTTGCACGGATGCAATGTTCTACATATAAACCTTCCTCTTGAATCACTCTATCTATTAAAAAAACTGCATCAAAATCCGTTGCGTAGTTTTAAAGATCTAAGCATACATAGGGACAGACAGCGGGAAGCGACATTGTTTTATACTATGTAGTGATAAAGCAATGTGAAACGCAGATATAAATGTACTTATTAATATAGTTTATTTAGTATGTATGCTGAATATTTTTTAACGTAAATAGAAACGTAAACATGACTTTCTCCTTAAAACTGGATTTTATTTCACGTATCATCCTTATAACTTCGTTCGTCTCTTCTTTATCGTCTGGTTAGTGCCTAACCTGTCGTCAAGAGTTTATGTCCAGCCCATTGGCCTCTGACTTGGCTTTACATGCCGTCAAGAAATATCTCTCAGGCATGCTGGCTTTCTCATCATGACTTCCTTCACTGAAGCAAGTGATAATTATACAATACGCACACCTGTCCTTAAACTGAACTGTTAGCCTATAACTGATATGCAGTGATGCATTACCAATGTGAAACTACCATTTAAATGCATTACACTTCTTTTTCGAACAAACTATAATCACCTCGTGTTCTAAATCGATGTGCTCATTTACCCACCTACCTTATAACATCGGAAAACCCAACTTTTTTGAAAACAAAATGCATATAAGTACATTAAGAGTACTAAATTGTATAACGGACTGGTGTTCGCAACTCCACGTCCAAGCGCGAATTTTGCAATAAGAGTAATAACTCTATGAAGGAATTTTCTTCTTCCAGGAAATTCAAGCACTGAGAAAGGTGGAGATAAAACAGACACAGAGCAAGTGGGTACTCCAGAAAAGCCAATACAGATTACTACAACTGATTCTGAAGTGAAAACCACCAAATCGTATGGTATACTTGAAAAACAAAAGATTTTGAGAGAAAATATAACTCAAGTCCTTGAAAGATCCACTTTAATGCCTTTCAACTGGCTGAAAAACTCGTACAGATGTTTCTATTGCTACGAAATCTTTCAACAACCTATAGATTTAAAAGAACACCAAGATACACACAAAACTGACGAAATTGCCACGAAAATGAAGTCCTTTTTAGATCCCCAAGTCAGTGTAGATGTTTCGAGAATATCATGCAAACTATGTCCTGATAAAATTGACGATTTATACTGTTTAGTTGATCATTTGATTATAAAACATGAAATACAGTTTAATAAAGATATAGGCATATGCATGAATCCTTTTAAATTAAACAATATCAATGTTTCCTGCGCCATATGCGGTGGCATTTACCAAACTTTTAGTAGACTTTTGTTCCACACAAATAAGTACCACAAAGGATCTTCAAATGTGCTTTGCGATATATGTGGGAGTCATTTCAAGACCAATCAAAGATTGAAGGAACATATAAGCATTAAACACCAACAACAAACAGTTAAATGTAGATTATGTGATGACAAAATGACTCCAACGACTATACGAACTCACATGCAAAGGGTACACGGAAAAAAGTACAAATGTTCCAACTGTTCAGAAGTTTTTGAAACACATTATAAGCGATCTTTACATATGATGACAGTACATCAAAATAGAGAAAAAATCAAATGCCCGCAATGCTCATTAACTTTCGTTTTTAGAAGTACAATGATGAGACACTTAAGAGAAACACATTTGCAGGAAAAGAACGCAATCTGCGGAATATGTGGCTGGGAAAGCTTTGAAGGGAGTAGGCTTCAAATACACATGATGAAACACTCTACTGAAAGGAATTTTTGTTGCAGTGTATGTGGCAAGGCTTTTAAAACTAAAAAGACGTTGAGAGGACATTGTAAAAATATACATTCGAAGGTTAAACAGAAGAATGTACGGCGAACTGTCGCCCCGTAATGGTATTTATTTTTAAGAAAACTTTATATTATAGAGCTGCAAATATACACTAATTGTATACCTATTTGTATCTTTCACTGAATCTTAATTGTTAGTAAGCTAATAATTAAAAATCTAAATTATTAATGTGTTTTTTTTTTTAAACCATCTTCAATAAGTGGGTTATCTATTTCAAAATCTTTTCCACATAGGTCAACGTCACCAGCTTGTTTTTTCAAATTTTCCCCCAAGATTTGCTATATGATGTAGTAGAAATACTTCTTCTATACTAATGAGAACATAAGTGCTAAATCTTCTGTTTTGGAATGGACATATCAACATGTGATGAGGAGGGATGAAACACACGTGACTAAAAGAGTTATGAATAATTTTAATGTTAATGGATGGAGGAGCGGAAAGTCAATGAAAAGATGGATGGATTGTGTGAGGAATGATATGAAACATAAAGGAGTAAATGAAAGCGTGGCGTCTCAAAGGGCAAAATGGAAGAAAAAAAACGAGTTGAGCCGAACCAAGTAAAATGGGAGAACAGCAGGAACCTGATGATAATGTGTGCGAATAAACTTATATATTCTGCACGCAAAATGCGCGCTTGGACGTGGAGTTGCGGACACCAGCCCGCTATACAATACAATACAACACATTAACAAAAAAAATCTTTTAAACGCATATACTTGATAGCAGATACTAAAGTCTGTGCACTGTTATAAACATAATGAGGAACACAACATTACGAGAAAGTATACCAGAATATTTCTCGTTCTCAGCCGCGAAAGAAAATGGAAACACCAAGCCGTGTCTGCCAAGCCGTGTCTGGCACGGCTTGGTGTTTTGAGAGAAAATCCAAATAATCTGCAAACTCTTTGTGGATGTTCTAAAAACATATACAGCGTTACCTTTAAGAGCTACGAACTGGTGGTATCAACCGCTAGTTGTGCTTCTACTGCCCATGTAAAAACCTCCTATTATTACTCAGCTTCCCACTAGTATTCAGCTGGTATGACTGGAAGTCGACCCATCAACGTAGTTGGGAAAAGCTAGACAGATGATGATGACTCGTGAAGGCATTTTTAAAACACCCGGAAATAACACGAAGGACATCTAACGCGATTATTCTCTCATTTCAGACCGAATATCAGAAGAAAGACGAAAAGATCAGCTCGCTACATTACTGACGATCATCATAGAAAACTCAACCATACTCCCTTTTAGATGGAACAGAAGCCAGTTCATGTGCTTCTATTGCCAATCTTACTTCTTTGAAAGCGCTCAACTTCGGGAACACACATCTGAACATGGAGAGATCAAAATCAAAGATGTCATTATAAGAACACTCTATAAAGGTGGGAAGACAAAGCTGGATATTTCAAATCTTTGGTGCACCAGCTGCCCAAGCCAATTCGATAACTTTCAAGAGTATTTTGACCATCTCTCAGAAACACATGGACTTAGGATGGAAAAAGAAGTTTCAAAATCATTTTACTGTTTCCAACTAGATGACGATGGAATGTTCTGCTTGGAATGTGGACAGCACTTCAGATTCTTTGGCCCGTTGCTGGCACACACGTACAAATATCATGTCGAGCAGGTTATATGCGAAATCTGTGGACAAGGGTTCCCTGATAAGAATAATGTACTCAAACATGTTAAAATCATGCATGGAATCAAGTCTTGTAAGCATTGCAATGACACTTTCAGAACACAGTACGCGTTGACGAATCACGTAGAAAACGTGCATAGGACTGATAAGCTACTATGCCCGATGTGCCCAAAAATACTACGAAATAGATACTTAAAGAAACGCCACCTAGCTTTGGTCCATGACTGTAAAAGTGCGCAGTTCATATGCGAATTCTGTTCGAAAATTTTCACCAGAAATAATAAATACATACAGCATAAGCTCCGGGTACATCACAAAGAGAAAAATTGTACCTGCGAAGTTTGTGGGCACAAGACTTTTAACGAAGAAGGGCTGAAAGTACATATGGTGGTACATGGTGAAGAGAGACCCTTCAAATGCGGGACTTGCGAGAAGGCTTTTAGAAGGAAAAAGAATCTTGTTGAGCATATGAAGACGCATAGAAACGATAAAATTAAGACTGTTGTTCACGTTGACAATATTGATAGCTTAGTATTAGACGTTTCTGAATAAAACCATTTGCCCACGTTAGCACTGGCGTTTTGTTTCTTGACTTTTTTTAACTTGCACTGACTCTTCAACTTTCCACGTCGAGCCGTTACAGGTAGTCAGTGGCCCGCAAGTCAGCCAAACGGTCACCAAGGGTTACTACTTAGTACTAACAAGGTTGTGGAGGTGAGATAGGCAGTCGCTCCATGTAAAATACTGGTATTCAGCTGCATCCGGTTAGACTGGAAGCCGACCTCAACAAAGTTAGGGAAAGGCTGGGCAGATGATGATGAGACTATGAAATTTCAGAAGTCCTCCGTTACTGCTCACTTTCGTCGTGAGGGACTGTAGTGCAAAATTTCTAGTTCTAGCCGTTTAGGCTTTGCCTGTAAGTGTATTGTAAGTTTTTAGGGTTCCGTAGCTGAATGGCAAAAAACGGAACCCTTCTAGATTCGCCAAGTCTGTCTGTCTGTCTGTCCGTGTATGTCACAGCCACTTTAGTCCGAAACTATTAGGACTACACAGTTGAAACTTAGTAGGTAGATGTATTCTGTGAACCGCTATAAGGATTTTATACAAAAAAAAAATATATTTATATAAGATTAAGGGGGTCTCCCCATAGGTACATGGAACTGAAACTAAAAATATTTTTTTCATCAAACCTATACGTGCGGGGTGTCTATAGATAGGTCTTAAAAATAACATACAGGTTCTTGAAACCATTTTCTCTCAAAGTCAATCGTTTGAAAGATATACACTTCCAAAGTGGTAAAATGTGTGTCCCCATCCCCCCTCTAATTTCTAAAGTAAGAGGAGGAAAATTCTGAAAAAAATAAAGGATTATAGAACGTAAAAAAAACATTCAACCAAAATTGGTTTGAATAAGAATTGATGTTTATTTTTTGAGATATGGGACTTTTTCATCAAACTGCAGCAACAACTTTAATTTTCTTTAGCATACTACGAAAAACAAATTTAGATTTGTTGATGAATGTAAAACAATACAACATATCAACGAATGCCTTCAAAATATTTTTATTATATTGTTTGGTGCTACGGAACCCTGTGTGCGTGTGAGTACGACTCTCACTTGGCCGGTTTTTTATCTATTAAACTAAAATCTGTACAAAGTGTTGTGTTTTATTCGAGCAGAGTAAACAGTAAATGATGCCGTGACGTCTGACAGGGGAGAATGGAGGAAGAAAACGTGTTGCGCCGACCTCAAGTAGAATGGGACTAGGGCATGGAGATGGTGATTATTCGAGCAGAATAAAGTTTAAAAAAAGGGAGAAAAATAATAAAAGTTAAAGTTACTGCTAACACGGATGAGACGAAAATGATTGCATACACTGAGATGCGAATGTTGAGGTGGATGTGTGGTGTGACTAAAGTGGATAAAGTAAGAACTGAGCATATAATAGGAAGTTTGAAAGTGGCGCCTGTTACACAAAAGATGAAAGAGAGTCGTCTGTCTTGGTATAGACATGTAATGAAGAGGGGTGGATCACTAGTGACTAAAAGAGTGATGAATATAAATGTTGATGGATGGATTGTGTGAGAAATGATATGAAGGAAAAAGGAGTAAATGATAGCGTGGCGATTGACAGGGGAGAATAGAAGAAAAAAAAAAGTGGGCAAGGACGGGAAGATGATTTAGGCAGAGTAAAAAAAATGTGAAATGACCATAGAATTTAGTAATTCTATGGACATAATATTGTTATTGGTGGACACCGAAGACTACTTCGGCTTCTACTATATTATGTTCTGCTACACCCTGCGTTTACGGTCATGTGACTGTTTCTAAATTACCTTTGGCTGATAAAAATTTCATGTAGAATGAATTCTATTAACTTTATGACTAAAGTAAGATTGTTTGACTTATAAAATACTCTATATTGTTCCCCAATAACTAAGCTGCCTGTACATTTGATTTTATCAAATTCGGTTCCGTAATTTTCCGATAAAGCCGTTCCGAAGTCTAGTCAAATGATAAAAAGTCTGAATACATTTTTCTTTTCGTTCCAGACAACTCTATCGCGTCGCGGGAGGAACTTCGAAGAATATTCACGATATTACTAGGACATTCCACAATAATGCCCTTCAAATGGTACCTTAACCGTTATCGGTGTTTCTACTGCGACGAAATCTTTCTCGACTGCTCAAAATTAAAAGAACACACTAAAGAACACGACGAAATTAAAATAAGTAGGATTCTGAAAAAGATAGGATGTCATAGCCGAATTAAATGGGATATATCTGAGATTTCCTGCAAATTGTGTCCTAAACCAATACCAACTTTCGATCACTATTTAAATCATTTATCTGAAGCTCACGATTTAGACATTGATAAAGATGTGTTCCATAAATATTGCTACATATTCAAATTGTCTGACGAAGGTATGATTTGTATCGAGTGCTGCGAAAGCTTCAAGTTTTTCGGTCCTTTACTGAGGCATATCAACAAATTCCACAACAACGCCAAAAAATATGTTTGTGACTACTGTGGTCTAGCTTTTACGTTAAAAGGGACAATAAAGCATCACATAAGAAACGTCCACTCTGGCATAAAAACAAATTGCAATTTCTGCGGCAAAAACTTTCAGAGCAAAGTTCATTTGGCAAATCACTGCAGGAAATATCACAAAACTGGCAAATTCGCTTGCGACCTATGCCCAAAGGCTTTCGAAAGTAGATATTTGAAAAGATGTCACATCGCTTTAGATCATAACGTGAAAAGTCTGCAATTTCCTTGCGAGACGTGTTCTAAAATCTTCACTCGTAAGAGTACTCTAATGAAACATGTTTCAGTGGTGCATTTAAAGGAAACTTTCACAACTTGCCATCTCTGCGGCCACAAGGGATATGATATGCAAGCTTTAAGACGACATATGAATACTCACGATCCAACAAAGCATTTTACATGCCATATTTGTGATATAAGGTTTAGAATGCAGAAGACTTTCGATGCTCACATGAGCAAGCATCGGAATGCGACTGAAGAGATGTATATCCTTGGGTGAGGAAAAATTGTTAGATATGAGGCTTGGATCTCAGGCCAAGAGTGCAGTTGAGTTTTTTAATCAGTAGTTATCCTCGTAGTTATTAACCAGGAGTTAATTAATTTAGTGGTTAACTTATGGGCCGACCCTAGACGGCAATTCCGCCTGATGGAAAGTGTTGGATGTTTATTTAGGTATACCAGCAGCTTTTGTGTGAATTACTACATAAGGTAACACTTATGTGCCCTTGGACTTACATAGGTTTAATGAAAACAATAATTTCGCCCTGACTTCACCCCTTGGGGGTCTGCGTCATTGGAGGATGCAGGCTTTTTATATCTCTGTACTTTTAGATTTTTAATAAATTTTCAATCATGATTAAGTAAATAGGTGCCTAGATTTTAAGGCTACTTAGTTAGGTACTATTTAGTTGTAAGAATTTAAATAAATTCTTTATGAAATGATTTCGATCGTTTTATTAAATCCTTGTTTAACACCGCTACGATACGACCAAATTACCGCAATCTAGCTGACCTTTGTCCACAATTCAGTTTCAAGCATATTTAAGTAGGTATCCTAATTATTCAACTTCTTTAGCTTGGAAAATTCAAACATTCTAAATCCTAACAAATCTTGTTCCAGAATCCGACGAAACAAAAGAATCACGACGCGCAGAAAGGCAAAGAAAAGACGATCTAACAAAATTCATGACCATCATCATAGAAAACTCTTCAATCCTCCCGTTCAGATGGTCTGCTAACAAATATATGTGTTTCTACTGTTGCTGCTCCTTCGTAGAAAGCGCTAACTTGAAAGAACATACCATAGAAGAACACAAAGGTGCCAATCTGAAAAACGTACTCAGAACGTTAATAGGAAGTAGTCGCGTCAAACTTGATACTTCAGAAATCAGCTGCAGAAAATGTGGTCAAGAATTCCGTGTTTTCGAAGAATTTGTGAACCATTTAGCTTCAGCCCACCAGTTTAAAATCAACAAAGATATAGCTAAATGTATATTTACTTTCAATCTTTCCGATGATGGAATGTCTTGCCATGAATGTGGTCAGGAGTTTAGATTCTTCGGAACATTATTAAAGCATGCCCACAAATTCCATAACAAATATAAAACTTTTCTGTGCGAGATTTGTGGGCAAGGCTTTGTAGCTAAAGCAAACGTCGTAAGCCATATAAAAAACGTTCACACATTCACCCAAGGCTTACACTGTAGGAGATGTGACAAAGTATTTCGAAACCACTATTCTTTACAAATTCACTGTGAAAAGGTTCATAGAACCGAGATGCTGAAGTGTCCGAAGTGTCCAGAGATGCTTGCGTCACAATATTTGAAGAAACGACACTTAGCGCTAGTTCATGATGTCAAAAAACTGCAATTTAACTGCGACCAATGCGAAAGAGTGTTTACAATGAAAAGCAGACTCGTCCAGCATAAGTTGAGGACTCATTTGAAGCAAAAGACAATAGCCTGCGAAATCTGCGGCTTCAAAGTTTTCAGCAGCGATCTTTTGAAACGTCACATGGTTAGACATGATGATTCAAGGCCTTTTGAGTGTAAATTTTGCCAAAAGACGTTTCAGAGGAAGAAAACTTTGGATATTCATATACGGATACATACGAATGACAAGAGGTATGTTTGTAAAGAGTGCGGGAGGGCCTTCGTACAAGTGACGAGTTGGAAGTTGCATATGAGGGTCCATCACGGGGGTGCCGCTGGGGCGTCTTGGCATTGATGTAGTGGTCCAAGATCCCAGGGCCGCCAGACATTACTTATTTTCTCACTAACAAAATATGGCATCGAGTAGTGTTAGTATGTACCGTGAATGTATGCATACCTGCTGACTTGTGCCGACGGCTAATTTTTCAATATCGGGTGCTAAAGTTGCCTGAGCGAGCGCTGATTTTTTTGATACTATGTTGCAGCAAATACTGTTAAAATTTTTGACGTTGACGGAAATCTCTGCCAGACGCTTTAATGCTTGGAAAAAATACCGTGAAAAATCACGTCAGAGTCTATTTATTTAAATACTAGCTGTTGCCCGCGGTTTCGCTCGCGTTTTTGACGGAAATTATCCGACGGGCACGTTGTAAATATAGCTTAAGACACTCGGGGATAATGTAGCTTCCTATTAGTGAAAGAATTTTCAAAATCGGTTCAGTAGATCCAAAGCTTACCCCCTACATACAAACAAATTTTACCTCTTTATAATATTAGTATAGATTTGATACTCCGAGAGTTATTTTAATACTCACTGTAAGCAGCCAAATTGATTGTAGGGTTGCATTTTTTTTTTTTTTTTATGGGTTCATTAAAGCAATGCGCTCATACAGCTAGATTTGAAGTGTGTCTGGGGGATATTTGCCGCCCCTGTTCCCCTGTGTCCCTGCTTGGTCTGGCTCACAATAAGTACTGAAATGATTCTCCAAGTATCAAATATAAAAAATTAAGACTCAGGGTTTATATAAAGGTTTTTCCGTACTTTAAAGTGTGGCAGAAATTGTTTTAATAATTAATTTTTAACAATCTTCTAAACAACATGAACAAATCAGGACTCAGGTTTTAAGAAAAGGTGCGGGCCTGTGGACGGTGAGCTATGGGCTAGCTCGCCGTCCGTCCGTCTTATGACGACAGGCCGTGTTGACGGCGCGTTCGTGTTCCACGCGCTCCTCAAAGAGAGTCAGCAAACAGGAAGGGGTCCGAAAGGACCGATGCCTGCCAGGGTTGCGGGACTGCTCGAAAGAGATACCGCGGCCCTGGAACACAAAGGGCAAAGGAAGGAACATGGATGGGTTTAGTCAGTAAAAGTCTGACACTCCCTCCTGCTCAGCCCAGAGCGGAAGGGGTTATTTGATGATTTCCCATCCGAAAAAAAAAAAAAAGTTTTAGGAAAAGGTACTATTATTTTTACGCAACTGAAAATTGGTTGTCGGCCCAAGTTAGCAGGTATGCCAACTTTCATAGTACACTACTTGATACCCCACATTTTATTAGTGAGATAATAAGTAATGTCTGGCAGCCCTGGGATCTTGGTTGGTGTTGTAAATAAAATAAATATATTGCTCAGTTTTTACTATGTTTTGCTTTATTTTCGATTGCTAGTCTAACCCGTATCTTTAAACAAGTCGAAGTGATTACTTGAGTAAAAGTAATTGTATAAGATACGATTTTTAATCTGTGGTTTAGTACTTGCTTGAAGTTAGAACTCTCTGAAACAAGGCCATAAAACAAAAAAAATACAAAAATTGAAGTTAGAACTGTCAAAAGTTAGAATTCTTATCTTTGCTTTCTTTGACGGTTCTTTTACTTCTTCGTTTAAATTCTTGTGTAATGCCTTAAAATGTTTGAATTTATAACTTCCACTTGACTATACATAGGTGTTTAGTTTTGCAAGAAGCTCTCAGACTATAGCAGTCTACTGCTAGACATGCTTGAACAACTGTTTCTCATCGTATCGCATCAGTCTGTACCTGAAGTAAGTACAGTAAGCGAATATGAACCTTACTCATATACAGTTCATTTTCATATTCTTTGAAACGCTCGATCAGTCGCTTAGACAAAGATGCACATTAATCTGATACAAATAAGGTTCATTACATCATGCCTGTAATCCCTAAAGGGTAATAATATATATTTTTTTGGTTCGGGACAAGCCCGTCACCCTATTCCCAAACCACTGTAACTCCTGAAAACCTGAATCAACAGCGGCGACCGCCAGAAAACCGCAGAGACAATGAAGCTCAACGAATTTCCAGTGAAACAATTTAGCTGTCTTGGATCCCGCAACACAATTAATCAGAAAAGATGACGCGGAGAAAGTACCTTTCGGCTTCGTAAAAGGTAATTTTTTACACCATACAGTCAACATAAACTTAAATAAATAAAAAACCGGCCCAGTGCGAGTCGAACTAGCGCACGAAGGGTTCCGTACCATTATCTAAAAAAAATATCTTAATTGGCGTCAACTATGTATCTACGGGGATTGGGGCACCTTTAATTTTCATCTTTTTTTATTTTTCCTGTTTGTGCTGCATACTCTGAATATTCAGATTACTGACAAGCAATGCGGACTATCGCGTGTGAATTCGCCGCTAGAGGCGCTAGTGTAGCGCGGGGGCACCGAAATGTCAGATGTCATAGATTGTTCGCGCGTTGCGTGCTGTTTTAAAATGTATTTTTGCAAATATTCACGATTGTGGTCTCGATTGAGCCTTTTCTGATTAATTATGACTTGCAGATTTTAAGTAGCGACTTAGAATCTTAATTTTCAGTACTTGGAGGTAAAATGATTTTTAAATGTTTCATGCTTGCTAATTTTAGGGAGAATATTGTAACCATATGAACCTGAAGCTTACACTATGTTTTTTATACGTAATAAAATAATATTTTATGAAGTTATTGGTACTTTAGAGTAATAAATAGAATTATTGACAGGGCCTTAATCGACAGTGGCGTCATCTGGTGAGCTCAAAAACGATAGCCCTCATTATTGCAAAGCAGCCACAGACTTGCCACAATTTTATTTTTAAACGGCAATGAACGCTAGCTCCGTACAGCTAAAAAAAAATTTTTACACCGAGTCTTGGACAGCGCCATCTATAATTTTTTAGTGGAAGCTGGCCTGGAAATAACCTCATTGCATTGAATAATGCTTCGAGTTTGAAAAACGAGGTGGTTTGTAATCTTACGTACAAAATTCCGGTGTGCGTGTGTTTATAATTATTCTGCTCCATAACGGGTTGGCCGACTTTGATGATTTTTGTTTTTGTCACGTGATTGGTTCTTAGCTATAGTTTGACTTAGACCCTAGACTAGGTGGCGCTGTTGTCGACTTCTTGAAAATATTGGGACAGGACAATGTGTCGGGTGAACTTGTAAGTTGTACAAAAAAAAAACAATATAGGTACTCCATATACATTTTATTATCACCCAAAGTATATACATTTGCTATTTACATCAATTCACACATATTATTATTGCAATCGCACCCACCAGTAAGTAAAGAATTACTTAAAGAACAATTATGTAAGGAACCTGCCCCTCTAAAAACAAATTAAATATCGACGTTTTTGGATTTGCAAGGCTCCGTTCAGCGCTGAAACTTGAAATATAACAGAATACTTAATGTCTCATATGTTATTTCAAATTTCGAGCGTCGATATTTTGGAAACTTTAACCAAAACACATTAATATTAGGTACCTATGCAAAAAAAAAACATTTTTCTTTAACCCTAAAGAACCGGGAATCGGAAAATAATGCCAACTAAGCATAGGTAGGTATTATTCGAATATTTAATGAGTAATTGATAAGTCTTTAGATTACCTAAGTACAACATTATTTAGTTAAAGATCAGAAAAATTTGGTGGGACAAATATTCCCTTTGCCTTATAAAGGGGATATACCATGCTGGTTATAATTTAAGCATTTAGAAATACAAAGGTGGAATGGGACACCACCGACGCACAAACAATTATTCAGTAAATCATTCCGAATTCGATCGGTCGGTAATTAAAACAAAATTGCTGTTTGCTACAAAAGTGCAATACTTGCGCGGTCCTAATGAATGGAGCATGGAGCAGCCGTTTTTTTTTAAAATTGATATTGTCTTGAATAAAATAGCAGTAGGTATCAGTAGCGAAGGGTAAATTTTTGTAAGAGGTAAGCCGGAGTAAATATATTTAATGTGAGTAAATTATTTGTCCATAGAATACAGACTGTGCCATTTTTCAAAGGGGAGCCGGTAGGAATTGAGTTGTATGGACCCTTCGCCACTGGTAGGTATACTTTTACCATCCAAAAACGCCATTTTTAGTCTATATACTTCCATCCTGGAAGTAACACCGACCCTCAAACGGGTGCTACGTATTCAGTACATCATTCTGAACCCGGGGATTCACGCCTATGCCCACGGGGGTAGGCAGAAATATCCTTACATACTCCTCTCGTCTCGACCTCGTTCATAAATCTGGTCATACGCGCACGCCGTTTGCAAGTACACTATGACGTCTTATAGCAGGAGTAATTCCAGTGTGGGAAAGAGACGGAGCTATACAGGTCGTCTAGCGCCATCGCTTTCCCACACTGGAGTTACTCCCGCTTTAAGACGTCATGGTAGGCCACCTGACCTTTCTGAAGAACCCCACCAATAAGTATTTACATTTTCAATATTGTCTTTCATTGACTAGATGTTACAATGTTTCATTAAGACATCACATTATTGGTTGACCAAAGAATTACTTCTCGTAGTAAATTATTTATCTAAGATTGCATAATTATGCATAGTGGATATATAGGGAGACTGGTAATTAGTGACCGATACTTAATCACGTGATTGTACTCATGATAACATTCAACTTTCCCAAAGGAACCTTTTTTATAATTATAAATTCGCGCGCCGCGCGGGTGCTCTGCCTACCCACTGTTGCACGGTATGATAGTATTGCGACAGAACGGCGTCACGCGACTAACAGCTGATAGGTCAAAGGCGAGCGCGCGCGAATTTCGTACGGGTGTTATGTTATTGTGAAAGTGAATGAGTATAAAATAACGTTTCTTTGGGAAAGTTGTTTGTTATCATGAGTACAATCACGTGTTTTAAGTATCGGTCACTAATTACCAGTCACCTTAAATGTTTAATGCTTGTTTTCACTGACGGTACGTCACTCCGAAATAAATGCCTAAACATTGCAAAAAAAAAACAATATCAGTTCATCGGTTTAGGAGCTACGATGCCAGAAACTGATATAAAGGGTGTAAAAGTTTCCTAAACGAGGCCAAAAGGCACTTGTCCTCCCCGTCATTGCGATCTTTTTTGTTCTAGACCATACCTGGGAACCTTCTAGTTACGGAGATACTGGGGGTGTAACATATTAACAAGTTTTTTTTAAATACAATTTTGTAATGTTATAACTTTACTTCAAACACCTCCACGACCCCCGTACTATTCAATCCATCCATCAGCACAATGTTTTGAATGCGTTACATTGAGTCCTACCGTAAACCGTGATTTTTCATGCCAAAAGTTTCCCAGCAACAATTTTTGCGTAGAGTTACTTAGTTTGATGTACAGAATGCTTGGCTTCGTGATTCATTTACACCTTGTTTATACAAGTTAAACTTATAACGCTTTTCTGTTTCTGGGAATTAAAATTCATCAGAGCGCAACAGATTGCACAGTGCTTTTGTTTAGGTATGTATTTAAGTACTAGCGACTCACCCCGGCTTCGCACGGGTCAATGTTATACATGTAGACATTCCTCTTGAATAACTCTATATATTAAAAAAAAAACGCATCAAAATCCGTTGCGTAGTTTTATAAATCTAAGCATACATAGGGACAGACAGCGGGAAGTGACTTTGTTTTATACTATGTAGTGATAGTGAACTATGACTTAGCGTTAATAAAAACGCGCATATATGAATTGTTAGCTATCTACCTAAATAAATTACAATAAATTTTAACTAAATCAAGAATAATTTACTTACTTATGTTAACAATAAACTATTTTATCTAAGTAACAGAGTTATATAAATGTTATGTACTGTGCAATCGAAATAAGAATATAACATACCATCACTCCTGTTATCCAAAGGGTGAGGCAGAGACTACACCCACATTTCGCCAGTTTGTTGAAGTCCCATGTAATAAGAGTCAAGTCTATAAGAATAGAACTAAGAGATGGCGCTAGACGACCTGTATAGCTCTGTCTCTTTCCCACACTGGATTTCAGGGCTTGGAACCGGTTTTGAAATACCGGTTAATATTGTTCATAAACCCGTTATAATATCGTTCTTCGATTAAGCGGTTAATTACAAAAACGGTTTAGACTAAACCTAAATCATTTTGGATACCGGTTTTTGAAGAAAATATTATTTTAATACTCGCACTAACCTAAATAAACCGGTATTACTCAGACTCCATTCAAATATTTTGTTGCACTCACGACAATTAAAACGAAACTACGAGCGCGGTCGAACACAATCTGCTTGTGAGTGCGTTATTTGTTGGCGTAGAGCGACTAGACCGAGAGCTTTATTATTGTAGATGTAAGAGAGATGGCGTAGTAGGTAAAACTCTTATTTACTTACCGCCGGATCTCAAATTAACCGGTTAATTTCGCTCAACAGAATCGGAATTTGTAAAAAAACGGGTTCTCCCTTTAACCGGTTAAAACACCGGTAACCGAAACCTAAACCGCAATCGTATCTGGTTTGGGGTCAATGACCGAAACCGGTTTGGAAAATTAACCAGTTTCCGAGCCCTGCTGGATTTACTCCTGCTTTAAGGCCCGGTGCCCATTGGCGGCACGGCACGGCAAGGTATTTTAGGTGACGAATAAAAATACAACTTAATGGTCCATACCATTAAGTTGTATTTTTTGGAAATAAAGTTGAAATCTCAATGTTACCATGCAATGCATGCCGTATCGGCAGCCTTAACATTGAGATTTCAACTTTATTTCCAAACCATTAAGTAATATTTTTTTCGTCGCCTAAACATACCTTGCCATGCGTGCCGCCAATGGGCGCCAGGCCTTAGACGTCATTGTAACCCCCCAGATAGGTATACAAGGTAGAATGGGCTCCGACGTGCAAGCGCATACCACGTACTCAGTAGATCATTCTGAACCCCCCCATATAGACATTTTTCATCGGTATTTTTTTTACGTTCAAAATGTAGAAATGGTGAATTTGATGTGAAACATCTATAAGCGAGCCTAAGCAGTTAAATCAACTCGTATGCCGAGACGGAAGATGACATGACGTTGTCATGGTGATGCCTCCTCTATGCCACGTAAAATCAACCGTTTCGCATTAGAATAAAGTTTGTTTTCGAACATTGTTTTGAGTAAAATAAAAGTCAAAATAATGTCTCTTCTATTATAATTATTAAAATAAATTGATTTTATTAACGCCACTATTTTTCTCTTTATCTTACTCCATGTTTCGTTCTAGGTTTTTTTTATTCATTATGAATTCCAATATTGACATAGACGTTTCACATCATTCTGCCGGGCGCGGTCCCGTGACAGCCATTTTTTTTTTTAATTCCCTTCCACTCTGTGTACAGGCAGAATTTAAGTAACGAACATAAATTAACGCATAAAATTTAGAAACATGTACTTTTCACTTCTCATGCTGCAAGTACGCCTTATAGCCCTAAGAAGCGGGACTAGTGACCACTTGTAAGTCTCTAGGGAGTAAAAAGTAATTAGTTTTTTAAATTCCTTCATGTGACAAAGACAAACTCAAACAGCCAGTAAATATACTATTGAGTGTGGACCGTCTCCATTGCGAAAATGTTGAGAGTTTTAGTTCTATTGTTTTTCCGCAAGGAAGGTGACGCTATGTGTTTTAAATTGTTAATCTGTGAGTGGTATAGAAGAAAAAGCTGACCGCGAAAATTTCAGATTTTTTTCGGTTTTAAATAAAATTAAGAATGTCCAGCGACAGTGAAGAGTTTGACGTCGAGCAAAGGACATAATAAATAATCTTTTTCTGTCAAAATCGGGGAAGATTTACCTAAAAACTTACGAAAGTTTTATGGAATAAGACTATTTATGAAATGTTTTTGTACTAAATAGACTATTTTTCTCGCACTGAAAGTAAAAAGTATAGTTTGCACCTCGAGACTAAACGCCAACTTCAATCAAGTCAAACCACCTCTGGTATATTATGGCTTCGTTTAGTTCCTCGTTATAAAATATACTATTAAATTATATGTTGGGGACATACAATTTTCATCAGTTCATTATTTTTAAAAAAAACTGCTGTTTTCTACGAAAGTGCAATACCTACAGGATCAAAATGGATGGAACGGCTATTTTTCTTTAAGATTACCGATGAAAATTTCTATGTGGAGGTTCAGGATGATGTACCGAGTACGTGGAAACCGTCGTCACGTCGATGTTTCTTTCACCTTGTAAAATAAAACGAAATAAAACTTCGTATTGAATTGAAACTGGTCGTATGTTACCCCTTGCCAGCAAATCAAGAACGAACTAAATTCTTATTTGAATTGCACAATACAAGCGTGTGTATATTAAGTATTGTCAATGGGGACTATCGTGTGTGAATTCGCCGCTAGAGGCGCTAGTATAGCGCGAGGCCAACGAAATGACAGATTTCATAGAAAGATCACGCGTTGCGTGCTTTTTTATCACGTATTTTTACTGATATTCACGACTGTGGGCTAGATTGGGCTATTCCTGATTAATTATGACTTGAAGATTTCAAGTAGCAACTTAGGATCTTATTTGTTAGTACTTGAAAGTAAAATGATTTTTAAATGTTTCATGCTTGGTAATTTTAGAGAGAATATTGTAAATAAATGTATCTGAAGTTTACACTATGTTGTTATACGTCATAAAATTAACTTTTTATGAAGTTATTGGTACTGTAAAGCATAAAATAGTATGATTAACATTTACTTTACGCGACAGTGGCGCCATCTGGTGAGCTCAAAAACGATAGCCCTCATTGCTATTGACAGAATTTTGACAAATCAATTTCTGTCAAATTTGGAGGGCAATACGCTTCAACCAACTTCTCCGTGCATGCGGGAAATCATTATTATCTGCCTAGCCTTTTCCCAACTATGTTAGGGTCGGCTTCCAGTCTAACCAGATGCAGCTGAATACCAGTATTTTACATGGAGCGACTGCCTATCTGACCTCCACAACCTAGTACTGGGTAATATGATACCCCTTGGTAAAAAGGTTGACTTTTAGGCGAGAAAACAAAGAACTAAAATAAATGTACCGAGTTTGACATATCGATGCATTTTTTCTTGACAAGCAGCGCCATCTTTTAACTGTATACTTAAAGTGGTCATTCTATACAGAGGATTGGCGCTCGAATGACATTGACAGGGGGCGCTGTAGGTGAACATACCATCACGCCTGTAATCCCTGAACGGTTAAACAGAGGTGTACCTAATAGTACCCCCACATTTCGCCAGTAACGTTTAAAGTCCCATGTAATAGGGGGCGAACCTATTGCCATCAACCGACACAAATCTAGATCTTGTGGCTGCTACTAAGAAATTCCCGATGGAAAAGCAAAAATAACACCTTGCCCGACCCGGGAATTGAACCCAAGACCTCATACTCAGCAGTTGTGCTTGCGACCACTAGACTAACGAGGCAGTTTGCAAATGCAAATGTTTTGAAAATCAAAATGGCGGCGTGGGTTCCGAATTTATCTACAACAAGGCCGCATTCCGAATTACAAAATAATCGCTCACAGCGCTCACATCTATATTTTGCGTTCCGTTTTAGATATCACGATTATGACAGCTAAGAGCTGTCATCAATTCGGAACGCTCGTGAACGCGATCACAGTTAACATAACCCCAAAACAAAAGCTTTCACAAGACCTATTTTTGAAAATGGACGAAATGTTGGTTGACTCTGCTGCACATGTATACAACCCTCCAAGTTCAATTAACCTCATTCAATAAATAGTTCATGACAAAATCACTCAATGGGGTTAAATGAACTTGGTGGGTTGTATTGATGATTTGAATGATTATAATTCTGTAACTTCATATGTGTTACTGGCGCGATTCTTATTTTCATAAACATACAACCTGACACTGATCTGCAAATCGTAAGAAAATTTAAATTTCGCGGCCTACCCTTGCGCTTCCACCATACCAAAACAACACAACCTGTGAATACAACTGTCATTTTTGACAGCGCTCACGGTGATATTTATTTGGGGCATAGTCGGTGTAATCGCAAGATGGCGCATGTCACGACGTCATCTATGACGATTCAAGGGACATCAATATCGCGCTCACGGTAATTCGGAACGGGTTTATGGACGCTCAAATCGATTACAGCGTAATTCGGAATGCGGCCCAAATGATCCTTGTACAGACCCTATCTATTTTTGTTAGCACAAGACTTATACCTGTACCTTTAAACAAGTCAAAGTGATTACTTAAGTAAAAGTCATTATTTAAGATACGATTTTTATTCTGTAGATAGTTTAATGATTGTTTATAGTTAGAACTGTCAAAAGTTAGAATTCTTAGCTTTGCTTCCTTTGACGGTTCTTACTTCGTTTACATTCTTTTCTATTTCAGAAAATGTTGGCATAAGTAATTACTTAAACTCGAGTAATTACTTTAACTTAACTATAGGGTGACTGGTAATTAGTGACCGATACTTAAACACGTGATTGTACTCGTGATAACAAACAACTTTCCGCAAGAAACGTTTTTTTTTATACGCATTCGCTTTTTTCACAATAACACAACAGACGTATGAAATTCGCGCGCGCGCTCTGTGACCTATCAGCTGTTAGCCGCGTGATGCCGTTCTGTCTCATTACTATCGTACCGTGCAACAGTGGGTAGGCAGAGCAACGCCAATTGCCGTCGAATGAGTATTAAAAACAAAATGTTTCTTTGGGAAAGTTGTTTGTTACCATGAGTACAATCTAGTGTTTAAGTATCGGTCACTAATTACCAGTCAACCTATATAGATACCGGTGTTAATGAGCTAAAAGCCCTTCGTACACTTGTATCATTACATTAATGACCCCAAAATCGAAGAATGTTTGTTTTTCACTGACTATTTATTTGTGATTGGTTAGTTCTTGAATCGACTGCGGACGACTGACTAAAGGTGAACGCACATTCGGCTGTTCCTAGGCAAACAATCGAAAGTGGAAACTGCTCACTTTACTAAAGTATCTTTTACAGAAAAAGGAAGCCTCATCCGGAATTTCGAGTACTTATCTAAATAATTAAAAAAAAAAAATATCAAGATCACACATAACCTCTTTCGATATCTAACGTTTGCGAAACAGGTATACTGACATTATATAAATTAGAATTAAATGAGCCACAGTGAATAATAAACCTCAGAATGCCTTCTTACTCCGTTGCGGCAAGATGGAGTCCTTGGCGAAACTGAAGAAGGACAGAAGACTATATCGCTTTGATTTTCTTGACAGGTAATCTGTCAGGACGTTGCTGTCACCTGAAAAATTAAATGATTTATGTAACATCACGCTGTAATCGCCGAAGAGTTGGCAGAGGTATACCAATAATAGGTACACCATCACCTCGCCAGTCATGTTTAAGTCCGTTGTAATAGGGGGTGAGCCTATAGCCATCAACCGGGCTCAAATACTCCGTGTCTACTACTGAGAAATTCCATATGGTAGAAACCCAACTTTGCCCGACTCTGGAATCAAACCCAGGAGTTCATGCTCAGCGGGGGCGTTTTGCGACTCCTAGAACAACTGGGCAGTTTATAAATATAGTCGGCAGATGTGTGTACACAGGGTTAAATTAAACTAGCTAGCGAAATTTCAAAAATGTGATGCGTATATTGCGTACCTATGAATAAATTAAAAAAAACCAAAACCATCATTTCAGATAGTTTAACTTGATTCTTTAGTGATATTTCGCTTGCTATGTTATATCAGAGCACAAATGTAGACTCATCATTTCTTGCGATGCGCAGCTTTGCGCGGTTTTATCTAGCAAACAAATTTCACCATGCGCCGATTGAAAAAAACTAAAAATAATTAGTCCAAAAGAATATCAACGCGAATACTATGGAACATTTATACGATTTTTGAATTTATTTTAAGAGATGTAAACTTGAAATTTGTTTGGCAAAAAAGCCAGCCCCTAGCCCCCTAACTGAAGGGTATAACACACTTACCTAACAACAGTGGTTGTTTTTCCCCAGTAGTCGGTAAAATGTAGTCGTTCGCCGACAGAGACACGAACAGCGCGAATGGCACCACCCATAAACATAGCGTGAAGTATGCTAATACCTGTAATTTTAATAATATACTGTTTTATACACATGAATTTTTATAAAGGGTGTAACAAGACCCTTGACGAAGCCGAAAGGCACTCCCCGTTCATCATCATTTCTTTGTCTTGGGCCGTACCAGGTCCTTCTAGTTACGGAGATGTTGGAGGTAAAAGTTCCAACTTTTTCAAATCTTTTCTTTAAATGCCTCCATGCCCTGTTTACTATTCAATGCATCCATCAGCACAATGTTTGAAGTGTGTTACATTGAGTCCTACCGTGAAACCGTTAGTTCCCTTCAATATGGTTGAGCTGAATGGGGCTGATGCATGCGTCATTTTCGTGAACGGGCGCTGTCAGTTGGGACTGGTCATCTCTTAGCTGCCACGGTTTATTTTAACTACTTTGTTTTTAAATTGTTGATAGTTATAATCTTTTACTCTGGACGCTTTTAATGTGCACGCCTTTCTACATCGTTCTCACATATATGTATAATCTCAACATGAATGATGTAACCAAGATCTTGTAACAATATTTTGATTGAAAAGAGTGTCCATGGCACTGGAGATCTATGCTTTGGAATGGGCAACTACAGTACTTTCACAAGTTATTATGCCTTGTGTCTGTGACTGTAACTTCGCCTTTGTTTTTCTGACTTTCAAAAGTGCCTGCTAAGGTCTAATTGAAATAAACGCTTTGAGTTTGAGTTTGAAACGTGATTTTTCCCACCGACAAAAAAAAATCGTTTCCCAGGAATAATTTATGCGTAGTTAGCTAATTTGATTTACAGAATGCTTGGTTGACGGCTTCGTGAAGGGTATGTTTACGCCTTGTTTATAGATAGGGTTTTTGAAAAAACGCTTACAACCACCTGCAGGTAGCTTCTTCACATCTAATAACTTTAGTTTTGTGACTTTTGGAAATGCTTTCAAATTATTGAAAGTTACGCAATTGCCTTGTACTATTTATTTTTTGACTGAGCGCTTATGCGAGCTGAATTGCACTCAGTTGCTTGGTAACTTTTCTATAAATTATTGCGCGAAGTGCCTCTTCATTTATTCGGTGTTAATCGGTGCTATTGCCGAGTATGAAAGAATGTTTTATGTAAAAACATGAAACTTTACGCTGATCTATTATTATCCTATCCAAACTTGATATTATAAATGTTACTTTGTTCGTTACCTTTTCACGCCTAAATCGCTAAACCGATCATCCTGAAATTTTGCATATGCGTTGTCAGGTGTACAGAAACGGATATACGGTTCCTTTTATCCCGAAAAAAAGTACTGTTCCCGAGGAAGTCAATAATATCGTACTTATGATAATAGATGGCGCCACGTATCTTTCGAATCATTATTGAAAATTATAATTAATTTACAAGCAGAATACAACCCGAATTGATTGTCGAATTCTAAATTAACGCGAGCGAAGCCGCTGACAAAAACTAGCAATTAATAAAGTAAAGTATAATTACAAACTACCCACATACCTCTGAGAAATTATAAAACACAGTCCCAAAGAACTTGAAGGCCAAATAATGATGTAACCCCAGCGTCAGTATAGCCGCAATAAAGGTAACGCTGGTCACCCTAACAACTGGGAAGTCTCGCAACAGTAGACCATGGAGGACCTGCTGTAAGAGCCCTAGGGCGTTCAGGTGGAGCGGTATGTCTTCGAAGATTTGGAGGCCTACGTGGATGGTTGCTGTTGCCTGGAAAAGAAAGTGGATTTTTAATAGTCTTGTCATGTATCTAGCATTATCTCAACTATGCTGGGGATGCAACTGGATACCAGTATTTTATTTGTATGTCAATAGATTTGCAGAGATTGCCTCGCCGGTCTAGTAAATCAAAATCAAGATATTTAAATTTCACATAGGCCTAGATGGGCACTTATAAAACGTCGACAAAAAGGTACACGGTTCGGGTTGGTCGTTTCCTATGGAGAAGAACCGGCAAGAAACTGCATGGCTACTCTTTTCAAATCATTTGGTGGTATTACAATATTATCATGTTACAGCATTAGGTACTTAAGTATGGGAGGACAGCATAAAAATGAAATGAAATATTTATTTACCAGATATAAAATCCATACAACATTCACAAACAGACACTAAAATAAATAAAACACGTTGACATTATACACACACACTTGCGTCCCAAATGCGGCGAATTAAGTGATCGGTGTGTAGAACTGCCACCTTGTGTAGGGGACTATGATACCAGTCTCGTATCGCGGCCACCAAGGAATTGGTTGATCGATGTATGGCGGTGCGTGCGGCGGCCGAGCGGCTCCTAAGCAGCGCCTGCCAGCAGGGCGCGCGGCCCGCGAACATGGCGCTCGCGCTGCACCACCGAGGCAGTCGAAAATCGCACGCCACGCGTCGTTATACTGCACACGCATATCGCTCAGTGCCGCCTTGGTGTAGTTTGTCCTCCTCGACTGTGTAGACGCTTCAGCAGTAGCTGGTAAATAGCTGGGCCTTCACTACGTCACTGCAGCGGCTAAACCGCCTAGCCAGCATGTTGCCTCGCACCGATATCGCTCTTCGCTGTATTTCTATATCAGCGCGGTCAGAGAGGTCGGCTGTTATTACGTGACCCAAGTATTTAACTTCGTGAACTTGCTCAAGCGCCGCCGTGCCGTAAAGCATGGACCCGACAATAAGTCGTTAGTCACTACACAAAAAATGTAAAGTAGTGGACGCAAACGTCGAGTTGCACGTCATTCTACATCGTTCACACATATATGTATAACCTCAACATGAATGATGTAACCACGATTTTGTATCAATATTTTGATTGAAAAGAGTGTCCATGGAGTTTCTTACCCATTCTTCGCCATAGAGATCGCTTTGGAATGGGCAACTACATTACTTTCACAAGTTATTATACCTTGTGTCTGTGACTGTAGCTTCGCCTTCTTTATTTTTCTGTCATTTAAAAGTGCCTGTTGGTCTAATGAAAATAAATGCTTTGATTGAGTTTGACTGTTGAGCATGAGGTCTTGGGTTCGATTATCAGGACGGGCAAAGTGTTATTGGGTATTTCCATCAGGAATTTCTTAGTAGCAGCCACGGAGTCTGGATTTGGGACCGGTCGATGGTATTAGGCTCGTCCCCTTTTACATGGGACTTAACATAACTTGCGAAATGTAGGTGTACTATTAGGTACACCTCTGTCTAACCTCAAGGTGATTACAGGCGTTATGGTATGTGTTTAGCACTTTGTATGTTTTGTTGTAACAACGCTCTGTAATATTTGTATGTTTTCTAAAAAGGAACATCTGCACGCAAAATACGCGCTTAGACGTGGAGTTGCGGACACCAGCCCGCTATACAATACAATACAATTCTCTTAAGAATTTTGCTCCGACCATTGCGTGTATTACTTACTCATAACTAATACATATTATAAAGAGGTAAAGTTTGTGAGGATGTAGGGGGTAATCTCTGGATCTACAGAACCGATTTTGAAAATTCTTTCACTAATAGGAAGCTACATTATCACCGAGTGCCATAGGCTATATTTACAACGTGCCCGTGGGATAATTTCCGACCTAAACGTGAGCGAAGTCGCGGGCAACAGCTAGTAGTAAATAATCCAAAAAAAACTTTTTAAAAGAAATGTTTAAACTGGGGAATAAGTCTGCCTGGTTATTTTTCCCATTATAAAAAATAATACCAGCCTATTACTGTCCCACTGCTGGGCAAAGGCCTCTTCTCAGCAGAGTAGGCACGAGCATTGATCACCACACTTGCTCAAGACGGGTTGGCGATTTCAGACTTTTATAAGTCCAGTTTTCGTCATGATGTTTACCTTCACCGATGTTTGTGATTTTTCCCATTATTATAAGTAAATATTTTAACTACAGTGACATTATACTTACAATAACAGTCCATGTGATAATAGTTTTGGCTATAACGGTGTATTCTTCTACTAATTCTGCTAAATAATATAGACCAGCCGCTGAAATGAATGTCATATTGTTACCTTTAATTATTTCTTTACAAATTTCATACATTTTTAAATTGAATATCTTATTGTTTCATTTATTTATTCAGATACACACAAAATACATTTTTAAATATTCCTAAATAAAATAATATTTAAAAAAAACTGCCCATCTGACCCCCACAACCTAGTTAGTACCCAGCTGATTCGATACTCCTTGGTTAGAATGGCTGTCAGACTTTCGGCTCACTGAGTACCTATAGCGACTGTCACACAACCTAAATTGCCAGCCAGGACATAATGGCTTAACGTGCTTTCCGAGGCACGGAGGAAACTTCGGTATGTAATGGGTGGTCACCCATCCACGGACCAACCTAGGCAAGCGCAGCTTAACCTGAAGATCGACCTGAGCGGCTGTTATTATTTAGCCATGAGCTCCTCATGGACATGGACATGATGACAACCATACCAAGACAATGCCATCACTCTAGGTATCACTGGCAGCCCCCGGTGCAGAGCGTGCATGGAGGCAGAGGAAACGGTAGCGCATGTTCTCCTCGAGAGCACCGCTGTCACCCAGATCCGGGAGGATAATCTGGGAACACCTAGATCCCTTGTGATGTCCTGAGAAGACGGGGAAATTTGATCTACTTCTGGAGGGAGGTGGGCTGGTTGGAGTAACGGCCACCATGGCTCACGTACAATGGTCCACTTTAGGGACTAAGTGCGGAAACCAAACCCTTAACATAGAACATGCCATCACCATTACGCCAACATGGGCACACCATCGATGGGCAAGCCATAATGAAGATTGTCAATTATTTAAAGATTTGTTATTCTGGCACAATTTAATTATCAGCATTGAATCTCAGGTTCATAATTGTGTTTTATTTAATTCATTGTGTGATAGCATAGTGCTACTGATTCATCTAAGTTCAAAATAGTTCTAATTTGATAAGAACTATTTTTTAAATAACAAGTACAATTAGCTAGCAGTGTTTTTTTTTTGGATTATTGCCAGATTTGCTTGTTTTGATACAGGAAATACCTTTATGATGATGCTCTGGCAGTTATTTTATCGCTTATATGCCTCACTATGAGTTCAGAAATGTAGTAATATTAATTATCGGTCAAGAGATATTTAGAATGATTAATTACGCATGATAACGCAAAATCTCGGCTTCAAATTTTTATTCTAAGATAAAGTATATTTAAGAAAATTTGTATTGCTTTATTTCAATGATTTTACCATGAATGAGTGTATGTAGTAACTTATTAACATTTAAGTTACAGGAAAAACATACTATTATATTCCTAGGTTTAAATTTTAACACATAAATTACGATTTTTCTAAAATACTAATTGAATTGCGTTTTTAACATAAAATTATGTTTATTGCTTACCGATGGCCAGTGTGATGAATAAAGCCTGAACGGCGAAGGATAAAACACTTAATAAGTAGAGGAAAATCATGTTTCTGAATTATTTTTCACCTTTGTTTTGAATTTTCTGTACAAAGTTTTAGGTTATACGCGTTGTCATTGAAATGTCAAATCCAATTAACGTCAATGTCATTGTCAAAATAGTGTTATCATCATAGGATTTAAATCTTTACCAAATGAAGTATTAAATTTTCAATGGAATAGTAAAAATCAGTGTAGCTACAAGATTGGATTATATTACAAAAAGATATTTTTCCAAGGGCGTACACTAAAATACGCACGGGTGCTAGCTCTCGTATCTGTGTTGGAAAATAGAACGCGTAGCGCTAAAAGGCGCGGGCGGGCGGGACCTATGCGACAGGATTTCGAAGGATTTAAATTTTTACGTGTGGACCCGCTCATTGCACCGCAATAACTGATACATTTTTGAAAAAAACAAGTCAAGTTTATTTGCAAATAGTTAATTTTAATGTCATTTTACAATGGCATCACATTACAATTTTAATCCTATAACTAGTTAAATTAACGTTTGATCAGTCTAAGCAACATGGACTAGGGTCTCCGCGTACAAATCGCCATGTTCATTTTCAGCTTTGCAGCCATAGTATCCTGTGTCTCCTTTCTTTGCATTCTTAATGGTCAAGACACCATTTTGGTATGTGGCTCTATCACCAAGAGCCTTGGCATTGTATGTCCAAGATACCTTGGGCTCAGGCAGGCCGGTAACTTGACAGGGTATCGAGACGTCTTGACCTTCTTTCACGTCAACTTGCTTTTCTGATTTCTTGGAAAGTTTTGGCGCACCTGTAAAAAGTGAACAAAAGATTAGCTAAAAAATGGGAAACAAGCATAATTACTTAATCAGCAACTGTAGAAATAAGAGTGTGGTTAGGCCTTTCACGGGATGGACCAATGGCCTAATGAAGGTCATGTTGATCCGCCGGAGGAAGCATTAGCACCGCTCGATGTAGTAATGCTTGGGGAAGACTTATATCCAGACCATTGGACGTCTTTTAATTGAATATTAACATAAATAACACGAAATTTGTTTTTCCCGAAGTCTGCATAGCTGTACCTCTAGTCCACTCCCATTTTGTATGTTTAAGTTCCATGTAATAGGGAATAAGGAGCGAGCGTATTGCCATCAACCATCTCCGGGCGGCTACAGAGAAATTCCTAATGGAAACCCAATAAAAATTGCCGACCTTGGCATCGAACATTTTCTCTCACTCATCTTTGACTCATTTTCTATGAGTTCTCCAACTTTAGTGACTATACTAACTGTAACTTTTCATTCCTAAAATCGCATTAAATCTGATACTCACTGACAACAGTCAACCTCATGGTATGAGTCTGCTTCTGCCCGACTTCGTTGTCCACCACACACTTGTACTCTCCCTGGTCTTCAGGCAGCGTCTCCTTGATCAACAGCCTCTTGCCACTGGTGCGGTTGTAAGCGGTGACCCTGTCTCCTGGTTTGTTATCAGTGTCCTTGCCGTCTTTGTACCAGGTAGGGTAACCTAGGGGGCTGTAGAAAGACATTGATGATGAAAACTGATTTAGCTATTTTGGAATGGGGTTGAATCATGTGCCCTATCACCTGCGCACCTGATGATCTACTTGCTGCATCAGTGAGCGGGGTTCGCGTGGCTGAGTTTTGGGCTAAACACCATCCATGATTTTACCATCGATAAGCTATAAGAAGAAGGGAATTTAAAATGCTTCATGCATCTTTTGGCGTCCGAATGTCGTTGATAAGAGGGCGCTGTTTGGTAACCTTTGTGTTTTATTGTAATCACATAGTACATACTGTAATCGCGAAACCCGAGCAATAACAATAAATACTGAATGAGTGAAGTAATCAAGCCGATGCCAATTAAAAGAACATAAAAAAACATGTAACACTTTGCTGACATACTTGGAAAGGTATAAAAAAGTCGTAAAACAAAATATACGTAGGTACTTCGTTAGTTTTGCTGCCGCAAGATTAGCTCTGCACTTAGATGTACTTTGTTCTGAATATCTTAAAATGTTGCCAAACGCAAAAGCTAGATGGCCAAATAGGAAAATCTTATTAAACACAACGATTAATAATTATCATAAGGGATCTACACTTTGGAATGGGCAACTATTGTCGTTTCACAGTTCTGATGCATCGAAAAGGGTCTGTAGATTCATCTTGTTCTTTGTTTAAATACTTTGAAAATTCAAGAAACATGACTTCACGCCTGTACTCTCCGAAGAATTAGGCAGAGGTGTAGCTAATAGTACCCCCACATTTCGCCAATTATGTTTAAGTCCCATGTAATAGGGGGCGAGCCTATTGCCATCAACCGGGCACAAATCCAGACTCCGTGGCTGCTACTGAGAAATTCCTGATGGAAAAACCCAATTTTCGTTTTGCCCGACCCGAGAATCGAACCCAGGACCTCATGCTCCGCGGTCGCGGTTCGACCACTATTGCAACGAGGCCGAAAGAATTCAAGAGTGCCTCTAAATGTTTCATAGAAATAAATGCGTAATTAGAGTTACAGTTAATAAAAAAAACTCACGTTCCACCATAAATGCAGTAGATCATGGTAACATCACCAGCTTTCGCCATCATATCGTTGCTCACATACTGGGGCACCAACTCTCCATTAGACGGGGTCTTATCCTGCACTAAAGTCTTCATGAAATGTTCAGCTAACACCACTTCTTCGGCAGAAGCAGGAGTTTGGGCGAAGCAGACATATTTGAAACTAGGACTGGCATCAGATTCAGTAACGTTGGAGAAATACAGAGTACCTTCAGGTGACAATGTAATTCTTCGGCTGAGGAAAGTTTCAATGATGGTGGGGTCTGATAGCAGTTGAGTCCTCCAAACTATCGTCGGTTTGGGGTAAGATTCTGGGATCGGACACTCCAGTTTGAAAGGCTTGCCTTCGACGGGTGTATGCTCTTGAGTTTTCACTTGTGGGATAATGATAAAGGCCCTTTTCAAGCTGATCTGGCGAGTGCTAGCAGTTCCTGCAGGGGTCTCGACGAAGCACTGGTATTTGCCCTCGTCCTGGGGTTGGGGGTTGAAAAACATGATGCTTCCTTCACCAGGGCGTTGGGCGATGTGCCCAGCTTTCTCCCAGTCGAAAGGCTGGCCGTTCTTGTGCCAGGAGTATCTGAAAGAACGGTGAAATTAGGAACATAACTTAGAGACAACTTAGTTTATTAGCACGCCTGTACTTTCAAAGGGGTAGTGAAAAACGTATAGTACAAGTGCCCAAGGCATTAAGTCCGCCTTTGTAGAGTTTTTACTTGTACATACATAAAGATTTAATAAAGAAATACATTATGCGTTTCTCGAATTGCTTGTCTCTCACTTCACGCCGTTACCGTTATAGTTATCTCTAATCTATATCTATACTAATATTATATAGGGGTATTATTGGTTTGTAAGTTTGTATGTAGGGGGTAATCTCTGGATCTACTGAACCGATTTTGAAATTCTTTCTCTAATAGGAAGCTACATTATCCCCGAGTGCCATAACCTATATTTACAATGTGCTCGTGGGATAATTTCCGACCAAAACGCGAGCGAAGCCGCGGGCAAAAGCTAGTGTTTAATAAAAGTCCTATACTCCCTACCTCTAAATTCTCCTAATCCTCTTTAAAGACAAGCCTAATAAATGAGGGACGCACCGGACCGAGAAGTATAGTAGAAGACGAGGGAGGCCTAGCAATAGGCGATATCGGGCTGAAATGATAGTATGAAGCCTATTGTCATCAACCGAGCACAAATCCAGACACCGGACTGAAGTCGACTACTAGATCCTTATTATTCCGACTCAGGAATTAAACCCAAAATCTCACGGTCAGCAGTCACCCTAGGTTAACGAAGCAATCCATATTTAAATGAGATATAGAATAATTCACATCGAATTTTTGATGAATCAATAAAGACCAATAAATGAACAAATAATATATTTTCCTCAATAACTAATAGACATGGTAATTATTGTGGTTTTCCAAGTAGGGTTGTATCAGGATATTTCTTTACAGTTTCCTTTTAAATGATTCAGGTGATTTACCAAACGTACCTACGTTTGGTGAATCACGTGTCACGTGTTGAAGGAAACAATAAGATTGTTATTGTTTTGTTTTTGCTCTGGTTTTCCTTTCTCATAACATCACGCCTGTACGACTCTATGGGGTAGACAGCGGTTTGTCTTATTAATATACAGGGTGTAACAAGACCCTTAACGAAGCCGTCAACCAAGCATTGTGTACATTAAACTATGTAACTTAACGCAAAAAATATTTCTGGGAAACCACATTTTTTTTGGGGTGAAAAATCACGTTTTACGGACTCAATATAACGCACTCAAAACATTGTGCTGATGGATGGATTGAATAGTACGGGGGTCGTGGAGTTGTTTAAAGTAAAAATCTTACATTAAAAACAAGCATTTATAAAAAAAAATGTTGTGAAAAAATTGGAACTTTGACCCCCCATATCTCCGTGACTAGAAGGTTCCCAGGTATGGTCCAAAATAAAAAAAAATATCGCAATGACGCTGACGGGGAGAACAAGTGACTTTTGGACCTCGTTAAGGGTCTTGTTACACCCTTTATAACACTCACATCTGTAGCAGTTTGGTAGTTCGTAGCAAATACCACAGAACGTCACCTGCTACGATCGTCCCATACTTCTTTCGCTTCGTCCACGGTCATAAGCAAGCTTGTCGCGAGCTCTACGCACCTGACCTTTCTAAAGAATCGGCGTTTCCACATAACAATTAGTATTGTATTTTGCACCCTGTCAAAAACGACAGTCATTTTTTTTTAAATAATTAATGCGTAATTTGCAAAGCTCCGCATAGTTATAATGAATTGGAATACCAACGATACTCGATAGTCTTAAATTCAAAAACAATTATGTATGTTTCTAATAAAAAAATGCTATTAAACTTATTAATTGAATATTTAGAAGATTATAACACAATAGAAAGAGAGAAGAGAGAGAGGCTTTTACTTTATTTCTAAGTGCTGGCGCTGCCGCTGCGGCTGCAGAGAACCTCAAGCGGCGTAAATATAGTAATAACCTTATTGGTGATTATATTTTCGAGCCGTTTGGGGTTGAAACATTAGGACCGTGGGGTCCGAGTGCTCACAGCCTTTTCAAGGATATTTCGAAACGCTTAGTTAACACTTCCCGTGACCCAAGGGCTGGCTTTTACCTTGGCAACGCCGCTAGTCTCTTGGGTACATTACCAGTTGACAGCGTTGAGGAGGAGTTTTTTGACGCCATTTTTTAAGTTTGTTGTTAGTTAGTTAGTTTACTTTAGGTTATTTTAATTTATAAATGTATATAATATTGTCTATCTATAAAGAAAATAATTGAAAACCCTGGCGAAGTGCTAATAGTTAATATTTTCTGCACTCACTTGATATCCTTCTCTCGACCCTCAGTAGCGCACTCCAGCAAGACGGTGGAGTAGTTGTCCGCCTTGAACAACACTTCGGCGGGCTGGTCCTTCAGCACTGGCAGCTTGGAGGCTTGTGCCTGCTCTACTGGGTGAGATACGCCTGTGAAACCGACAAAGCACTAAGAAGAGTTGTAACTGGCTTAAAATAAAAAGGTTATACACTAGGTATTTCCTTTATTTATTATTCTCACATATTTTTACATTTTTAAATATTTCTTAAAAAACGTAGAAAAAAACCATGTAAAAATATATAAAATATAGTAGTCACCGCGGTATTGGAAACAGGGTCCAAGCTACCGGTAGTCAGGACTCTAGAGAGAGGAACATCCTAACTATACGAGCCGTGTACAGGAGTACCGCTTTCTGAATCAAGTTCTTGATCCAACTGCCTAACGAGTGCCTCCTCAGGTTGGCAACTACCATTGGCTAGAACTACTACTGGCACAATAATAGCTGACTTCACAACCCTCATGTCGACAACCTCGCCAAGTCAAGATACTTGATTTACTTACCTTTCTTGGCCAGGTTCTACATTATTGTTGCGAGTTTATGGGACAGCTTCCGACACAAGCTTTATCTCGAGTTGCCTCATGTATTATGTATGACACAATGTATACATTTTGAGATGAAATAACTACACATATTTTGTATTCGATGAAGTTTCTTAGAAGTCTACACATTTACTTGGGTTTGACTCGAAGCAAATTACTACACAGTTTTCAATCGGCTCTTACCGATTAGCAAACACCGTTTGATTTCTACCATCGCTGAATTCTACTATAGATTTCTACCATTGCTGAATTCTACCATCGCTAAAGCCGACAACCACCGAAATTCTTGCTGATGCGAAAAGAAGTTAGCCTATCTATTTACTTCGAGCTATAAACAAAGTTTATTTTCGTAAGACTTCCAATTTAACATAATTATTTCTTTGGGGCGATTAGAAGAATAATTTTATGGAAAAATTAAATGAACTTTAGGTCGGTACTTACAGAAAGCTAGGCATGCTGCCACCACCAAGAAACAAATCTTCAAAACATGAGCCATGATTTCTGAAAAACAACAATATTACGTAAACAAGTATACAGGGTGTAGGTACACTGACGCACAAACAGCACGTACTTAGTAGGTACATCATTCTGACCTCAAAAATTAGGTGTTCCATAAACTTTGACCACGTCATGTGTTGCACTTTTGTAAGAAACTGCTTTTTGTTTTTATAATTACCGATGAGAAAATATATATGGAGGGTTCAGAATGGTGTACTAAATATGTGGGAACTGTTTGTGGGTGGTGTCCCTTCCACCCAGTATGTTTGAAAGTGGGACGCATAACGTAGAACAGAGTAGCCTGTAGCGTTTTGGGAGCAATGTCGTAGCGCTACGAACTACTCCGTAGCTGCGTAATAGTGGTGCGTACCGCCCCAGCGCCTACGCTCTCATACACGGGCCGGTTTACCACATCAAATAATATTTTTCATAACTGATAACAAACTAAAGTTTAAAGTTTTATAAGTGTTAACTTTTTTACAGTCGTTTTTTTACATAACATTTAGTTCCAATTTTTTAATGAAAAATATATTTCGCAGGGAATAAAAATCAAAAGGTTAATTTTTAATTAGATTTGAAATGGCAGTGAAGATGAACAATTTATTTCCCTGACTTTACCTAGATTTAATTATACACTAGCTGACCCGCGCAACTTCGTCTGCGTCATTAATGACACATGATTGGTGAGAGACATTTTTCATTAATACTCCGCTCCTATTGGTCGTAGCGTGATGTTATATAGCCTATAGCCTTCCTCGATAAATGGGCTATCCAACACTAAAATATTTTTTTTTTATTCGAACCAGGAGTTCCTGAGATTAGCGCGTTCAACCAAACAAAGAAGAGAACAGAAAATAATAAATACTTTGTCAAGTACGTACCTCTGTTGCAGCACGTTGTCAGAAACTACGGCATTGGAACGCCATGTACCAGTTTATATATCAGACAAAAATGATTCAGTTATTTGCATAGATAACTTGTTGAACAGAAGGTTAACTTTGCACAATACTGTATTGGAACTCACTTTTTTCCTCCTTATACAAATTGGTGACAAAAAACTTTGAAATCATAAAAAAAACCATAAAAATATAGTTATTTTGAGACAATGTGCTCCTTTCGAAGTTTAATTTGTCGACGTTACTGACATCGATGAAGGAAAACATCGATAAATAATAATAACCTAAGTCTGAAAATCCGCCAACCCGCATTGTGTCATACCTAAAGCCAATCCTAGAGCACATGTTGAATCGCTATTTAAAAAATCTTTGCCAAATTCGTTGCTTAAATTTAATTTCCAGATACGCATTAGTGGAAATTATACCTACCTAAGATTAGTAAACCAATATTTATAAATGATGTTGTATTTCGTTAAAGTTCTATGCTATATGATATCTAATTCTTTTAATTTTCTTGTTTTTATTTCGATTTTAGGATTTATTTGATAGTTTCAAAATATTCCTATGAACTACATAGTATCGCCAGTGTTTTTATTTATTGTCGTCGCCGCCTTGTATAAACTTATTTCATGTCCATTGCTCTCAAAACGCTGAAGAAAACATTGAGAGAAAACTGAGATTTCCTCAAGTGGAAAAAATTGAAGACATGTGACATCTACAGCAAAGGATCAAAGAAAAAACATCCATCAGTGCGCTTTTATTTTAGCACAAGCTCTACCCGCGACCTTCGTCCGTGTGATCCTTTTTATAAAGTAAAAGTAAACCTAAGCTACTTCTTAGAACATCAGCTATCTGCCAGTAAAAGTCCCGTCAAAATGGGTCCTGCCGTTTCGGAGATTAGCCGAAACAAACAGATAGACAAAAATTAAAACAAAATGTTTTTTTTTTATACTAGCTGTTGCCCTCGGCTTCACTTGCGTTTTGGTCGGAAATTATCACTCGGGCACGTTGAAAATATAGCCTATGGCACTCGGGGATAATGTAGCTTCCTATTAGTGAAAGAATTTTCAAAATCGGTTGAGTAGATCCGGAGATTACCCGCTACATACAAAATTTACAAATAAATTTTACCTCTCTAAAATATTAATTTATATTAGTATAGATAGTAGAGAAGTACTCACCTACCGTTCATGCATTCAGTAAAAAGCTGATATTTTGAAATCACAAGCAAACACTTCGATTTCATTTATTTGTATAGATGAAAAATGAGTACTTGATAAGAATTTGTGTGAGATAGCATCATACCTTTCTTTTTTCTGATGGGAAATCATCAAATAACTCCTCCCGCTCTGGGCGGAGCAGGAGGGAGTGTCAGACTTTTACTGACTAAAACCCATCCATGTTCCTTCTTTTGCCCTTTGTGTTCCAGGGCCGCGGTATCTCTTTCGAACAGTCCCGCAACCCTGGCAGGAGGACCATCATACCTCAACTAAAAAGGCAGAAATTAAAAACATTTTGCAAAAAAAAAAAAACATACAGTTGGTTTTCTGTTCTCACTTGTACTACGGCATGTTTTTTTGCAAAGTGCATCGCATACTCAGCTGATAACCTGTGTCATAAGTACCTACAGAGTAGGGACTTTACAGTCACCGGCAGAATTCCAAGTTTGCCATCAAAATATTTATTTTACAATTTTACGCAAATGAGGGATTGGTTTAATGGTCGAGACTGCTAAGCAGGGTTTCCAAGGATCGATGCTTTGGGCATAGACCTGTTTATTAGTTTTTACATTAGGAGATTCTCAATGAGTAGCTTTAGTTTCCGGAATCTTGATTTTTGCCCAGTTGGAGACAACAAATTCGCCACTAATTATGAGCGTGTTGTCCTGGGTTGAACGGGCGCCAAGCGTAGATTTTTGATTACAATTAAATATGTCGTTTATTCGGTTGATTTGTGATTGATAGTTGTTAGTTTGAATTGTTGCGGTAGTTGGTTAGATCACGTGGGCAGAGTCATAGTGGGCTGGACGCCATTTCGGACGAACAGTCTTGTACGAACCGTCGAAATGCGAGCACCACTCTGAAACTGTCTCTTCACCTACTTCCGCCTTAAGGTAGGCCAGTTACAGGCACTTTTGAACTGTCGAAACAAAGACAATAGTCCATAGTAAAAACAAAAAAGACAATTCAAAAAAATAAAATAATAATAATTCAAATAAGCCGTGGCAACTAAAAGATGACCATTCACAACTGACAGCGCCCGTTCCCGAACATGACGCAATTCAACTCAACCATTTTGAAGGGAACTAAATGATCCGACACACGCGCCACCGGTTGATTAACATTGAGTGACTTTTTCATGAAATAGCTATTGAATTGGGTTATATGAACTTGGAGGGCTGTATTGATGATTTGAATGATTATAATTCTGTAACTCCATACGTGTTATTGGCGCGATTCATATTTTCATCAACATATAACCTGACACTGACCTGCAAATTGCAATAAACGTAAGAAAATTTAAATTTCGCGGGCTACCCTTGCGCTTCCACCGAAGTGTAATTTAATCAACGCAATACAATATTGATTGAGTGTGTTTAATTGATTGGTTATCTTGCCCGAGCACCTAAGCCACATGGCTTGGCAGTTGATGTCAGAGCCTGAAGCGGGCAACCCCCCTGATGCCAGTTCCGATGCGGAACCTGGGCGCGTTCCGATAAATGTACTACATATTATGGAATAGCGGAGTCTCGTTACACAAGCATTGTTTGCCTAAAAAGAAGCTCCAAACACAATTCATTGTAATATGAAGCTTTTTGTGAAAATAAAAATATTTTTCTTTTTTTTTTAAAAGGCTTGCTTTAATGTTTGAAGAAATAAACATTAACTCACGCCTTTTTCTCATGCGGGTAGGCAGAAACCACAGCCCTACATACCTACCACCGACCACCATCACATAGCTTACATACTCCTTTTGCCTGCCCGCGTAGCATGACCACAGTTGAAACGGGTTTTGTCGACGAAGAGTCGTGGAAATATTTCTATCGTCGCAAGTATGGCGATGTTAGAAATGTATGAAATGAATGACAAGACATGTCAAGTTGTATAGAAATACCTTTGTCGAGTCTTGGTAGACTAAAGATAGTATTGCCATGCTAGGGGGGCTGCAGGGCTATTCCGTATCTTATTTTTTTAACTTGGCGAGTTTTGTTATACAATGACTGTTCTTGTTGGTTTCAACTGACGCTACCCGTGCAGAACTGTCATAGTATATCAAAACTCGCCAGGTGATGATCATTATGAACTGTCAACAGAGATACGCAATAGCCCTATTGTACATACACGCCAAAAAGGTACTATCCCCGATTAAACGGTGCACGGGACTTATGACATTATCGCATTACTAGTATGAATACTTTTGCCTCGCTTTTCGGACAATTTTATAATACCTATAATATGCGTGTTGTGATGTTACTTAATAATGGGTGTAAATAGACCCTGGAAGGCACTTGTTCTCCCCGTCATTGCGATCAATTTGTTTGTTTTAGACCACCTGGGAACCTTCTAGTTACGGAGATATTAGGAGTCAAAGATCTAACTTCCTCACAACTTATACCTCCATGACCCCTCTAATACTCAATGCATCCATCACTTACAATGTTTTGAGTGCGTTACTTTGGGTCCTACCGTAAAGCGTGACGGACTGTTTACACCAGCGAATGTAGTTCTATTATTGACAAATTTATGTGTTATGGGAACATTTGGATGTAGCCTAGGACACTCAGGGATAATGAAACTTGCCATTAGTGAAAGAATTTTCGGAATCGGATCAGTAGTTCCGTAGATTCCCCCTATAAACAAACTTACAAATAAATAGCTGTATATAATATAGCTGTTGCCCGCGGCTTCGCTCGCGTTTTTGTCGGAAATTATCCTACGGGCACGTTGTAAATATAGCCTATGGTACTCGGGGATAATGTAGCTTTCTATTAGTGAAAGAATTTTCAAAATCAGTTCTGTAGATCCGGAGATTACCCACTCCATACAAATATACAAACAAATACCTCTAATATTACTAGTATAGACTAGCATTTGCGTGTTGCGCGAGGTGCAAGCACCTCGCGTGCTTGTGGTGGTAGCTTTTAAAACCCCTAAATTTAGTAAAAATGTCAAACAAAACCCGGATGACGCTTCACCCACTCAACCTTCGTTATGCAACGGAGGTGGCCGGTTCGCTTCGCTCGCCACCTCCCCCCTTAGTTCCACTCGGTTTCGCAGGTTCGCTCCACTCAGGTTTCGACGCCTACTATAATATTTGTTCAAACACTTATTGGATATTTCTAACCGTTATGAAGTTATGGCGATTTCAATTTTAGGGGAGGTTGGGGAGGGGAGGGAAGGGTAAACAAATTTCAACGCCCTTCAATAATAAAGAATAGCAAAAAATCAAAAAGCAGCTACGTGTCGTAGTTTCCAGATACGATGGGAGGAGGGGTGAAGGGAGGGAGAGTGGGAGTTTTGAAAAATGATTTTTACTTTTCCAAGCGTCTTCTATACGAATCCGTAAAAAAACAGTCAATTGGTCTCTTAGTTTCCGAGATCCGCCTAAAAGGGGGGAGAAGGGGGGCAAGGGGGGCAATTTTGAAAAATGTTTTTTACTCTTCCGAGCTCCCCCTATACGAATTCGTAAAAGAATAAAACACGGGTCTCTTAGTTTCCGAGATACGATAGGGAGGAGGGCGAAAAAGGGGGGGTTTGGCACTACCACCTCCCCATCCACCATCTGGGAGAACAATTATGTAAGTGAGTGACGTAGTGAGTGGTAATCGAGCTTTATTAATAGTATAGATTAGTATAGATGTCGCTCATTTTTGCTTTCGGACATGTAATGCAGAAGGATAAAACACATTGTGAATAAAAGAGTGATGGATAATAATATGAATCTTGAGGGACGGAGATGTATAGGAAGGCCAAAGAAAAGATGGATGGATTGTGTGAGGAATGATATGAAAGAGAGAGCAGTAAATGATGCCGTGATGTCTGACAGGGGAGCATGGAAGAAGAACACGTGTTGCGCCGACCCCGAGTAGAATGGGACGAGGGCGGGGAGATGATGCTGTTGGTGATGAAGCTACCTCGTCACTCGGTAGGTATGTAAGGAGGTAAAACATACAGGGAATACCTACGTAAATGTAGCAGACGTGCTGGGATTAACAATGAGTAGGTACTAAATACATAGGTACTTGAATCATAGCTCAGTCTTTCAAAACAAAGATTTTCCTCAATTTGGCCTTCAATAAACCAATTATTATGCATTTGTTTTTCAATTGCTTGGTTAGGTACCGAACATTTCTATGTTCCAAAATAGGCACTTACCTAAAAAATTAACTCATAGGAAAATAAACTCTTAATATTTTTTATGTAGGATCTCAAATCAAAATTGTACCATAACTCATCCATTGGGTCAAATGTTTTTTTTTTGATTGGATATCATTGGTTAGACGTACCTACTGAACGCTGTGTTAAAATTTTAATGGGACCTTTTATAATATCAATTTTGATTTGAGATGTTGCAAAGTACTGTAAATCTATACAAATAAATAAATTGAAGTGTATGTTTGTAATTTAAAATTTCAAAGCTTTTTACTTAATTCATACGAAAGTATTACGGTCACTGTATTTTTTTATTTTTTGTCTGTCTGTATGTGTATTTGTTCAGGCTATTCTCCGAAACGGCTTTACCGATTTTGACAGGACTTTTACTGGCGGATAGCTGATGTTTTATGGAGTAGCCGACTTTATACATTTTAGATAAAGAACGGTTTCGTGAAAAAAAAATTAAACCTTCGAAACTGTTACTACAAGGTATAAGTGGGTATCACTGTTTCAATGGCATCCATTCCCCGGTAAAGGGATATGCGTTTTTCCGCACGTAGTTTGATGTACATAATGCTTGGTTGACGGCTTAGTAAACGGTCAGTTTAACCCCATTTATGGACTCAGAAACTTGAACTGTGCAAACCAGTCTTGAACCCGAGTTCAAGGTTTTTTGATCTTAGCGGGGGTTAACTGAGAAACTCTTCGAGAGTAAGGTACTCGTAGTATTTACTATAAGAATGGTGCGAGAAATTCATAATTTCAATGCCGATCTGTTTGCAAATGACTTGCTTGTCCTAAGTGTATGGTGTGATAGTTCTTATTTATACCTTGCAAATCTTGCAATATTGGAGATCGCTTGAGTGGTAATCGGTTGGCTTGGTATGTGAAGCGGAGGAATGAAGAAAATGTCGTGAGGAAAGTATTGAGTATGAATGTGAATGGGTATAAGAGTAGAGGAAGACCAAAGAGACGATGGATGGACTGTGTGAAGGATGATATGGCTAGAAAGGAGGTGACTGCTGAGTTGACGAGTAATAGAGAAGTATTGAAGAAGAAGACATGATGCGCTGACCACAAATAAATTGGGATCCTGCCCTTGCAGCAGAATGATGAAATGGAAGGAGATAACTTGAATATCTGCTTAGTAGAAATCATCAATCAATAATTCTTCAGACAAAATACCCTGAAAATATACAGGGTGCAATTTAAGTCATAGGCAATATTTTAATCTAAGGCTCTACTCACGATACCGATTTGCATTAGGGCTAATAATTCGCAGATCAAAAATATTATTAATGCAAGTATGGAATACTTTAAAAATGTAGTAATCACATTGCAAAGGCTTATTGTTGCAAATAAACAATAAAAGTAATTTAAAAAATACTTCTTAAACCCCAATACGTCTTGAAGTATCAATATTTTAAAGCGCAGTACAACGCGTAACGAAAAGTAAACAAACGTCAAATTATAATAATAAATAGTTTGGGGCGGCCGGCCCTCCGGCCAGCCGCACTAATGCAATCAGTAAGTATCGTGAGTAAAGCCGTAGATTAAAATATTGCCTAAGTATGACTTAAATTGCACCCTGTAGAAACAGTGACTGTTGAAATTATCCCACGGGCACGATGTAAATATAGCCTATGGCACTCTGGGATAATGCAGCTTCCTATTAGTGAAAGAATTTTCAAAATCGGTTCGGTAGATCCAGAGATTACTCCCTACAACCTCACAAACACACAAACTTTACCTCTTTAATATTAGTATAGATAAAAGTTTGCACAAGAAAAACATAAAAATGGCGACGGAAAGTGAGCCACTTCATCATCACCACCCACTGCTGGGTAAGGGCCTCTCTTTTCTTGAGCCAATCTCCACGGTCCTGTGCTAAACTCATCCAGGTCTGTCCCCCGATGGCAACTATGTCGTCTGCCCATCTCGCCGCCACGCCCACGTTTCTTTTACTGGTTCTTGGACGCCATTTGGTGACAGCCTTATATTGAATTGAGCATTTGTAAGGAATGTATTGTGGCACACAGCTAGACCATTATCTGAGCTAGACTTCTCGATTGCGGTACGTTGACTTAGGATAATTTTTGACCACACGAGCGAAGCCGCGGTTGATTTATCTAAGTCCATATTTGGCTAGGGTAACGACCCAAAACTACTTGAATACTTGTAATGCACATTGACGGATTTATTGATGTATCTATATCCTAAATTTATTTTCAATACACTTTCTCGAAAACTGGTTCTTGTCGCACTACGATTAGGTTCAACATGCAATGTATTTCACACGCGTGCGATTTTTAAAATTTTTCCGCACACGTGCGGAAATAAAAATTTGCACAGATAAGTCTAAAGGGTTCAATGACTATATCTATAGTCGGCGGTGATTGTTTTTTTTTTTAATCCCGGCAAAGAGTTATGCGTCTTTACGGATTAAGTAGTTTTCGAGTATTTAAATTGTGTTTATAAATAGAATATCATAGATAAAAATGATTATTTAAAACAAATATTTATTTTTATGAACAAATTAACATCTTACTGTGTTCTAAATTTAAAAAAAAAATGAATTTTCTTTTTTTCATAGTAGGCTGTATACAGCATGCTTTTGCCTTTGCATCTTCTTCAACCTGGCGAAAGCAAAGCGCGGAAAAAAAGCAAATTAAATCATAGTTTCCTAATAATTCCTGACAAAAATACTTTCCGTTCTAATATTTTATTTCTTCGAAAGTGTATTGAAAAACGTCGTTTGATACGCGTGGGGATTTGTTATTGCAGTTCTCGGCTTTAATTAACACCCTCGCTTGCAGCTCGGGTGTTAATTCCGCGCTCGAATGCAATAACAAAGTTTCCCCACTTATATCAAAACGTACTACGCCTTCATTTAATAGTCAAAAGATGTATTTTGAAGCACAGCACATTAACATTTCTAGAATACCGAATAAGTCGCAAAAAAATTCCACAATTTTTAGAGATCCGTACCTCAGTCGGCAAAATACGGTACCTTTAACTCGTTGACTAGGTACATATTTTCGAAGTAACGTTACATAGAACAAACAAACGTCGATGAAACAAGGCTTCGATGTAAGGTTATGAAACAGCGAACAAAAAAGGCGGAGTTAAAACATACCTAACATCGCATTATCAAGGCATCGATATAAACTCATCGATGTAAAAAAATTCGCAGAATAGTATTTCGAACTCGTATAGTGAACCCTACAGGATCATTTTGTTGTCCGTCTGTCCGTTTGGCTGCCCGTCTGTCAAGACCCTTTTTCTCAAGAACGCATGGTGGTATGAAGCTAAAATTAATATCAATATCTCAGATCTAAATAATGGCATTATATAGGCAAAACATGGCACTTTAAAAATTTAAAACATCGATTAGCTGTCAGTGTGCATTTCCTAGTATACCAGTAAGTACTTTGGGTCGTTTCCGACCCCCTGGGCAAATATGAGATTAAGTAACTCTGTCTGATAAGTACCATTTCACGTCTTAACTAATGAACGAATTCTGATGAACGCAAACGAATAGACGGAATAGACCATGACTTAGATAGAAGAACATATTTTTATCGTGATATTTTGTCCCGTGGGATAATATCTGATCACCATACGAGCGAGGCGAGGCGAAAACTAGTTGTAATATGAAAGACGAGATTAAATTGAATAGGTACAAAAAACAAGCGTGAATACGTGCTTGATTAATTTCTAATCAATAGCTAATGAAGATGGACAGCTAGATTATCTCGAAATTCTCCCGACCTCATAATAGATAAACGGTAAATCAAGTTGTAATTGCTTAAGTCTATGACCTCAGTCTGGCCTAGGGTTGTCACCATTTTCAAGATTTATAAATATTGTACGATGCGTTTTTCTCAGAGGTTTCGATATTTGTGCTATTGAATGAGTTCACATATTAAAAAGTATATAATCAGGTGTAAAAAACAAGGATTAACCGTACAACTTATGGAATTTAAACGAGCGTTTCGAGAATGCTTCGTCGTCCACTAGCGGTTGCTTGTCGAGTCTCTGAGTCGTGGGCGGTATTGCCAGCGCACAAAAATGTTTTAAAGGCAGTGCTACAATAAGTATGTATTTTTAGGGTTCCGTATCTCAATCGCCAGAACGGAACCCATATAGGATCACTTTGATGTGGGTAGTTCTTCGAGGTCCCTCAAAACGCGGTCACACGGTCTTAATTCCCAACCTATTCAACATTCATTCTTATGACCAAATACAGATTACTCTTTATTTATATATGTGCATAATTTCAACATTAAACATCTAAACGACGATGACGAAACGATTGCATTTGAAAGATAGGCACTTCCAAAGTGGTAAAATGTGTCCCACCCTCCCCCTCTAATTTCTAAAGAAGGAAAATACTGAAAAGTTTAGGATTATATAATCCTAAACTTTTCAGTATTTTTGGTTCAGAGGTTGAAGCTGCTTAACCGGACTATCCTGTGGTGGCCGAAAATTACTTTACGGCCCCCAGCCAGGGCTTACAAACTAAGGATTACACACATTAAATGAACAGACACTAAGGGCACCCCCTGCGGGGTTCGGGCCTAGGCTTAGTGCGTTATTGAGGGGAGAGCAACTAGAGTTTGGCTGGGTCGGATTATTTAATGAGGAATTTAACGTTACATGCTCAGCGGCGTGGGCTGGCTCGTCGAGCAAGGGTCGGTCAGTGATGTTACGGGGGGGTCGCGGTGGGCCTCGGCGGCGGGGCCGGAATCGCGGTCGGTATATGTTTTTGTACTTACGAAGTGTACTAGCTCTCTTGAAGGAGGGTGATGGGGTCATCGGGTTCGAGGAGGGTAAGGCGGGGTCTCCTAATCCTACTTATGTTGGAGGGGCCGTATCGGGCGGCCGATGCGATCAGCGGGTTGGGGTGCCTTTCGGCTGAATCGAAGAAACGCTTGGTGAGACGTTTCATAAACTGTCTGACAGTCGGAATTTTAAGGTCGACATGGAGTCGTCATTCCTAACGAACCACGGGGCATCCGCGGCTCGTCGGAGAAATCGGTTCTGAAGGGTCTGCATCCTATGGAGGAGGTGGGGCTAGACATGTGCGAACACTGGGCACGCATAAGTCATGATGGGCCGAAAGCACGCGGTGTAAATACGCAATTAGCACCTAAGTGACAATTTGCTGCGAGCATTCAGCACGGAATGGAGCCTTCCGAGAGCGAAGGCGGCACGGGCTCGTGCCGACCTAATGTGCTCTCCGAAGGAGAGGCGTTGGTCTAGGATGACCCCTAGGTATTTGGCTCGCTTCTCCCAAGGGATACGCTTGCCAAACATAGAGATCGGTCGGATGGCGGATGTGAGGGAGTGGCGATGCCTGCTGAAGAGGACCGCCTGGCTCTTGTCGGGGTTGACCTCTATCCTCCATCTCCGGAACCAAGCGCCTAGTGCGTTTGCGGAGGTTTGGAGAACGCGGGTAATGTTGTCTGTGCTCCTACCTGAGTAGTAGATGGCAGTGTCGTCAGCAAAAAGTGCTAACTCAGCCTTTCTACTCAGGGGCATGTTGCTGGCGTATAGCGTGAAAGTCAGGGGGGAGAGCACAGAGCCCTGAGGGACTCCTGCGCGGATCGGATGTGGAGCGGAAAGGGCACCTTCGATGCGGTACTGGAAGGTGCGATTCGACAGAATCAAACTGCCGCCGTCAAAATATTTTTATTATATTGTTTGGTGATACATGCTGCGAGTCGTACTTGGCTGGTTTTTTTGTGATTAAAATTATTTTCAGATTACGTGCAAACTGAAAAAATGCCACCGTAAAGTGCAAAGGAGCGACGGGAAAAAAAGCGTCTAGCACAGATAAAAAGAAGAGCACGAATAAAAAATGGCATTCGAGTTAGACAATGCAGTAAAAATTAAGAGAAGAGAAAGGTACTACAGAAGAAAAGAAGAAGGGAAAGTCATACCAGTTAGTGGAATGAGTAGTCGAAGAAAAAGGGCTGTGAGAGAACAAAATCGCATAAAAAGTCGACTTTTTCGTCAAAGAATGAAACATTGAAAGAACCTTTAGTGGTAATTCACTAATGAGTGATAAACACTATTATTGTTGATCTAAAATACAAGTTGATTCATAAATAATGTGTTTTATTTTATAAACTTCAATCCACAGGAAATTTGTGAAAAAATAAGGATTTGAAACCATATTTTGCTTGTATAAAATATGTCTGTAAGTTTCGTAGCGTCTATCGTAACTTTCGTGGGCAACGAAATTTCAAAATACAATATCTCTCCGATTTACATATAGTAAAAATCGTACGTATTATAATTACAGCGTCTTAAATGCGTGCCCATTTATTTGTAGATTTCTCTAAATAAAAATTCGCCACGGAAGTTACGCGGAGATTACTTTTTGAAGAACTACCCTTGTCCGTCTGTCTAACTGTCAAGACCCTTTTTCTCAGGAATGCGTGGCGGTATCAAACTGAAATTAACACCAAATACTTAAGTCTGCTACCCCTTGGAGCAATGAAAAAACCAAACTTGTAAGTCAACGCGATCAAAAGATAACTCTTTATGTCGCATATTATGCGATTTCACAAGGGAATTAAAACCTATAAGCGTACTTCCCTTTGACCTAGTAATTATGAAATTTGGCAAATAGCAAGGCCAAATAAGGAAAGATTCAAAAAAATATAATAATATGGAAAATGAAAGGGTGTCCCCATACATACCTACATAGTTGACGTAAATTAAGTTTTTTTTTATATTATGTACGGGACCCTTCGTTCTTTATCATTTATTTTTCATTCATTATCATTTATTTTCTCTACACAAGTTACTTAATGCTAGGGTTACAGTGGAGCACGAACAAGGAATTAACTTTGTGAGAGACTGGTGCTTGAAGTAGGTCTCTATAGAAACCTGTTACAAGTCACCAGGGCCCTCCCGCAGCTATTTGCCCGCTAACTTTAATGGAATAGTTTAAGCATATTATGAAGAGTGCAGGAAACTAATTTAAAACACAAACTAAAAATATAAAATAAAAATAAAAGTATCCCAATTTATTTGAGGTCGGTGCAGCATTTAAGATCGTTAAATGTTAATGAAGTCCATCCAAAAGTTGCCTCGAAAACATCGCTATCAGCGATAAGACCACGAATTAGAAATATTGTAAAATAGTTTCCATAAAGGTTACTATATTATCGCCGGTTGAGGTTCTCTGCAGCCGCAGCGGCAGCGCCAGCACAGCACGATGAGCTTGGAAGGTGTGATGGCGCAAGAGTATCGGTATGTATCAAAACTGAATAAATAACAATAAAAAAAATATATATACACAAATGGCAACCCTGCCCACTTGTGCGGGTGGACATTCGTCACATATGGTACATCTAGTTAGCATATCCATTACACTCCTGGGATTCACCGGCTCCAGCCGACGAGGAAACTGCTGGTTTAATAATTTTCCTTTTGTTGTTATGTTCTGTAATGCAAGGTCATACGGTCACAACGCGAGGGCGGAAAGGCGATGGCATGATTCATAGAAGCGTTTGACTAATGTAATCAGCGAAAAACAGACAAAGCACACGTTTCTGGAAAATTCATAGTTCGCGGCATTGTCACCAAGTTTGTCAACAGTTTCCATACAAACCACAGAAATCTTTATTAAGATTTCTGTGATACAAACCAACTGTCGCCCTATTATAAAAGCAAATATATATTGAGTAGTACTAAAAATAAAAACCTTGTCAGTCAAGTATCAATTTTACTTAAGGTATGCCGCAAGGGTAGCCCGCGAAATTTAAATTTTCTTACGTTCATTGCAATTTGCAGGTCAGTGTCAGTTTGTATGTTGATGAAAATATGAATCGCGCCAGTAACACGTATGGAATTACAGAATTATAATCATTCAAATCATCAATACAACCCTCCAAGTTCATATAATCTCAAAGAGTGACTTTTTCATGAAATAGCTATTGAATGTGATTATATGAACTTGGAGAGCTGTATTGATGATTTCAATGATTATAATTCTGTAACTCCATACTGGCGCGACTCATATTTTCATCAACATACAAACTGACACTGACCTGCAAATTGCAATAAACGTAAGAAAATTTAAATTTCGCGGGCTACCCTTGCGCATCCACCTTAAAGAAGTTATTAGCACATATAGCGGAAGACGTTTCCGAACGCTCCCATCATTTCCCTGGACCTCTGTCCAATAGAGGTAAAGCGCCCGATCGATATTCGCCAACGTGCTAGCATGTTTGCTCTTGCGCCTCGCGTCGACCAATCGCGGATTTGTCGTCGCGCTGCTACTCGGCCGCCGATTGGCCTTAGTAGTTTTTAGTAGTGTTCAGTTGTTGGTAGAATTGTGTACACAGAGACATTGAATTGAATGGCGGAAGTTTAACTTGTGTGATGTACAGTGTATTCCTTCTTTTTGAGTTTAACGACTATACAAGTATACACATCATCCAATAGACGAAGACTACAGTCATACATAACCTTAATTTTTAGAAATCGGTTAAAAAATGAAAAGACCACTTAGGGCTTCAGAGAAATAGTTTAATAAATGACCTAAACACGTTACAAATAAATTAATAAATCCGGATAAATGACCTTATCAAAACTCTGACATCGCAGTCTGCTTGGGTTGCGGGGGGTTGCTCTGGTGGTCCGGATTTGGATTCAAGTTTTTTTTTTCCACAGGCCCTTTGTTGCCATAATCCAAAAATAAATACTTAGCCTCTTTTAAAGCTTGCTGTCTCGTCGTAGGATTCCTTAACCGAATAACCATTTCGTTTGAATCTGGGATCCTTGATTTTGGTCTCCAGAAAATGTCTTCAGTTTTCGCAAATCTATCGGTAGCGTAGTATCTGACGAGAACGCAAGACAGGGACGTAATTGGGGGCATTAATATACGTTGTATATTCAAAGAGCAGAAGTTTGAAGGTGCCTGTTTATTGATATGGCAACATTTTCGGATTTCCACATTAGAATACGCCCGTTTTTTCTTTGGGATGTCTAAGTTAGAGTAAGAAGCTCTAGTGCACTCAACCGATGCATGCTCTGAGATGATTTCTTCAGCTTTCTTGATCTCAGATTGGCCTACATCTTCTTCAGATGGTACATTCTGTACGTCGATGACGCGTGGTGTTTTGTCTCTAGAGGTAGTGTACGGTTTGGTCACGTCAAATTTCGGTTTCATCCATTCAGTTTTGAAGAAACTTCTACTTATTAGTTTCGAGTTTTTGATTCGAACTGGAAAATAAAATTGATGTGTTGGAATAATTTAAAGAAAAAGAAAGAGTATAAAACAAAGTCGGAGCGACTTGTGCGCTGTCTGGGCGCTTAGATCTCTTAAACTACGCAACGGATTTTAATGCAGTTTTCAGCAATAGTTCAAGAGGAAGGTTTATATAGGGTGACTGGTAATTAGTGACCGATACTTAAACACGTGATTGTACTCATGATAACAAACAACTTTCCCAAAGAAACATTTTTTTTATACTCATTCATTTTAATCATAATAACAACAACCGTATGAAATTCACGCGCGCGCGCCTGTCACCTATCAGCTGTTATAGCCGCGTGACACCGTTCTGTCTCATTACTATGGTACCGTGCAACAGTGTAAACAAATAAAAAAATAGTATCCAAAGACAGCGCGCGCGAATTTCATACGGCTGTCTGTTGTGCTATTGTGATTAAAGTGAATGAGTACCTATATAAAAAAAATATTTCTTTGGGAAAGTTGTTTGTTATCATGAGTACAATAACGTGTTTAAGTATCGGTCACTAATTACCAGTCATCCTATATGTATACGTGTATACCGTGTACCGTGCGAAGCCGGGCCGGGACGCTAGTACAACAGAAAACAATAAAATCACACCAGTAGTACTAGAACTGACCACCCAGTCCACCCACAAACATTTCACTAATTAGAGCTGTTTCAGATTACTTAGACTCATTTTGCGCTTCAAAAAATCGAACGCGGTGTACACGCTTGCGTTTTTTCCCGCGTGTTCGCGATGGGTGAGTGGGCGCGCGAGGAGGCGTTATCAGCTTGTAAGCGCGTCAACGCTCCTACGAATTACGCATGTGGCAAAATGCGCGCTTATACGCGCCTACACGCGCGCTCAAAAGCAGCCGAAAATAAGCTAAACCTTACATTTAAATTCAGGGGCGAGTTTATTGCCATCAATCGGGCACAATTCCAGACTCTGTGGCTGCTACTGATGGACAAATCCAATAGCAATTATTAAGAGATTCGTGTGAAATATTAAGCTCTAAAGTGCTAATTTTTGTTAGACTCAGTTGTGTTTGGGTATGTGAATAAATTCACGGTGATCGTATATAGGGTGTAACAGGACCCTTCACGAAGCCGTCAACCAAGCATTATGTACATCAAACTACGTAACTTTGCGCAAAAATTATTGCTGGGAAACGAGTTTTTTTTGGGGTGAAAAATCACGTTTTATAGTAGGACTCAATGTAACGCACTATCTATCATCTAGGTTACCAAGTCGTCTAATTTTTTTTTTTTTGTTTTTATGTTCGGCGATATCTTCGCCAATTTTGAACCGATCTCGATGATTCTTTTTTTGTTTGGTAGAATACTGTTTCTCGGTGGTCCCATTTTTGGTGAAGATCTGATGCTGGTCTTCGGAGATATACTATAGAATTCTTCAAAAATAGACGGCAAATCTGTCGTGATTGCTGCAATCGCTTGGATGTTTATTGTTTATACAACATCGTTATGATGTTATATAAACAATAAAATAAATCACGCTTGTATACTCTAGGAGGTACGCAGATAGGCCACGCCACAATAGTGGCGGTAAGTCCCCTCTTTGAGGAGTGGCTAGAGAGGCGCCACGGCGCCCTCACCTTCCGCCTGACGCAGGTCCTCACCGGACATGGGTGTTTCGGGAGGTTCCTGCACCTAATCGGGCGGGAGGAAACGCCCGGGTGTCACCACTGCGAGGATCGACCGGAGGACACGGTGGAGCACACTGTGCAGCTGCAGGTCTGCTCCGCTTGGGCGGAGCACCGCCGTAGCGGCAATCGGCGGCGGCGACCTCTCCGGTCCGGCCCTGGTTCAATCCATGGTCCGGAGCGAGAGGGAATGGGACGCCGTCACCTCCTTCTACGAACCAGTCCTGCTAGCGAAGGAGGTGGCGGGACGTGAGAGGGAGAGCATCACGTCTCAGCCGCCGCAGGAGACGCACTGGGCGTCGGGGGCCACCGTAGGCGCGGGCCTGTGGCCGGTGAACTATGGGCTAGCTCGCCGTCCGTCCGTCTGATGACGACAGGCCGTGTCGACGGCGCGTTCGTGTTCCACGCGCGCTTCAAAGAGAGTCAGCAAACAGGAAGGGGTCCGTAAGGACCGATGCCTGCCAGGGTCTATCTCTTTCGAACAGTCCCGCACTGTACCGCGGCCCTGGAACACAAAGGGCAAAGGAAGGAACATGGATGGGTTTTAGTCAGTAAAAGTCTGACACTCCCTCCTGCTCAGCCCAGAGCGGGAGGGGTTATTTGATGATTTCCCAGCAGAAAAAATAAAATAAAATAGGGGGTACGCAGATGTGTACTGTACAACTTTTCGATAGTTAGGTATGTGAAGTTCTATTTTATTGGGGATAACCTTATTACCATGAAATGTATTGTTAGCGGTTCACTAATGTTTCACCAAAACTCTTTTGATAATATTTTAACCGACTTTAAACAAAATGAGGAGGTTCTACGTTTGACTGTGTGTCCCGTATGTTCACCGATTTCTCCGCTAATTGTGGACCGATTGTCAAAATTCTTTTTTTATTCGAAAGCCTATACTTCTGAGGTGGTCCCGTTGTCACAAAGTTAGAATCTGATGATGGGATCCCAGGGAAATCGAGGGCAACCCTGACATTTTACAGTGTTTTTCATATAGGTACTTTCTAGCGATATTTGTACCTGATAATCATTATCTCATGTTGCTGAGCTGATGATGGAAGGTATAAGTCAGGATCTGATGCTCATCTTCGGAGATATACAATGGAACGCTTCATTAATAGACAGAAAATCTGTCGTGATTGCTGCAATCGCTTGGATGTTTATTTTTTACACAATATTAGAACATAACATAACGCCTGTATGCTCTGAGGGAGTACGCAGATGTGTACAGTACACCCAGATTTCGACAGTTAGGTTAGGTAACGATATAAGTTAAATTTTATTGGGGATAAGCCTATTACCATGAAAGGAGTTGTTAACAATGTAATAGTACATTTTGATATAAGTGGGGAAACTTTGTTATTGCATTCGAGCGCGGAATTAACACCCGAGCTGCAAGCGAGGGTGTTATGGAGCCGAGAACTGCAATAACAAATCCCCACGCGTATCAAACGACGTTTTTCAATACACTTTCGAAGAAATAAAATATTAGAACGGAAAGTATTTTTGTCAGGAATTATTAGGAAACTATGATTTAATTTGCTTTTTTTCCGCGCCTTGCTTTCGCCAGGTTGAAGAAGATGCAAAGGTATGATGCTGTATACAGCCTACTATGAAAAAAAAGAAAATTCTTTTTTTTTTTTTAATTTAGAACACCTAATAATGTTAATTTGTTCATAAAAATAAATATTTGTTTTAAATAATCATTTTTATCTATGATATTCTATTTATAAACACAATTTAAATACTCGGAAAAATACTTAATCCGTAAAAACGCATATCTCTTTGCCGGGAATAAAAAAAAAAACAATCACCACCGACTATAGATATAGTCATTGAACCCTTTAGACTTATCTGTGTAAATTTTTATTTCCGCACGTGTGCGGAAAAATATTAAAAATCGCACGCGTGTGAAATACATTGCATGTTGAACCTAATCGTAGTGCGATTAGAACCAGTTTTCGAGAAAGTGTATTGAAAAATAAATGTATAGCAAATATTTGTGTAGAATATTGCAACTAAAAAAAGAAAAAAAAAACGTGGAAAAATAAATTTAGCTTCAGAAGTCGGTGGCAAAAAAAATCAATCAAACAAACAAAAGTCACCGACTTCCGAAGCTAAAGTTATTTTTCCACGTTTTTTTTTGTTTTTGAAGTCGGTTTTAATTTTTTGCAAAAAAGTTTTTATACAGGTGAATTTTTCAAGTGGGCGTGGATGGTCAAATCCGAAACTGTGTGGAAAATCGAAAAATGGTCAAAGGAGCCTCGAGCCCGATCTTGATGAAAACTAAAACTACATCATTGGATTTTTGAAAAATCTATATTCCTGGCCAAGAATCGAACCTGTTGGTTTTGAAAAAAAAAACACACTGTATTATTAGTAGTAGTATAGTAGTATTATTATTACACCCATTTAGTTGGGCAACTGAATTTCAAACCAGTGACCCAACCGATTGAGCTGAAATTTTGCACACACCTTTGGTTTTAGTGACAATATATTTTTATGACAGACATCACTTGATCCTGGAGTCCGGATCGTCCCTCGCCTGAGAACTCAACAGGCTATTTACATGCGTTCAATTTTGATACTATGCCTTATTTTATAAATGCTAATTTTATTTTCAATTTCTTTTTTTGTATTTGTTGACTAGCTTTGGGAGCTCATCCTTCACCAACTTTACCTATTTATAACATTAGTGTAGCCAAGTACCTATAATATGTTAATGCGGGTTTTTATCACTCACAAATAGTATTATTTACTATTTTCCTGTTTTCAAACATTCCACTCGCGTAGATAACAAATGCAGTAGAACTATCGATTGCTTATCTATACATATAATAAAACAGTAAAAGAACTGTGTCTGTACATTGAATATATTAAAAAAATAATTATTGAGGGGGGTTTGGAAACAGTAATAGAGCACGAATCCAAAAAAAAAAATCTGTCTGTTTGTCTGTATGTCTGTTTGTTTGTACACGCTAATCTTCGGAACTACTTGACGGATTTAAATGATTTTTTTTTTGTTGTAAAGGTATTAAATCTGGGTAACATATAGGCTATAATTTATCTTGGAAACTTGAACATCTGATGCAGCACTGCAACAGACCAGCTAAACCATAAGAGATACAAAAATGGTACCATAGCAAAAATTGTTCCACGTGATGAGCATTTTCTGCTAAGAGAATAAATTTGAAGATCTGGAACACCTGAAGTGGAACTCCAAGAGCCCAGCTACACTATAACATATATAGGAATGACGCCTTAGCAAGAGTTGTTCAGCCTGATGAGCACTCTCTGTTGTCGTATAAAATTTGAAGACCTGGAACAGCTGATGTGGAACTCCAAGAGCCCAGCTAAACTATAACATATATAGGAATGACGTCTTAGCAAGAGTTGTTCAGCCTGATGAGCACTCTCTGTTGACGTATAAAAATTGAAGATCTGGCACACGCGTTGTGGAATTGAAAATAAAAAAAAAATAAAAAAATGAAGATCTGGAACACCTGATATGGAAATCAAAGCTATCACTAATTTCACTGTATAATTATAAAATAACATAAGCTGGGAGTACCTCCACGCGGTGAAGGCGGTAACAGTTTAGGACTGATTTTCGATGAAAATTCGATGAATCGTTGAAAATTTGACGCTACTGACCAAAACTCCCATTTATATTTTATTTTATCAAATAAATAAGCCTTCGGGCTTATGTTATTTGAGTGTTTAATTTCCTTTTTCATTTATTTTCGTGACACGGTAGCCTACCCGGTAACGCAGGGGAGCAGTCACTTAGATTTTAATTGATTTAGGTATCTTCAGAATTAAACTATAACTGTTAGAAAGAGGTCAAATCTTTCCCAATGTACCAAAAGGAGCTAAAAGATTGAGGATCATAAGATCCCAAGAATCTACCGAAGAGCGTCAGGAGAGACTTGATGCTGTTCGAGAACATCAGGCTGCAACTCGCTCCGTAGAAACCTCTTCGGATCGCGAAGAACACTGGAACACCTGATATGGAAATCAAAGCTACCACTGCATCAGATGTTCAAGTTTCCAAGATAAATTATAGCCTATATGTTGCCCAGATTTAATACCTTTACAACAAAAAGACCCTTCACGAAGCGGTCAACCAAGCATTTGTACATCAAACTAAGTCTTTACGCAGAGAGTGCTCATCAGGCTGAACAACTCTTGCTAAGACGTCATTCCTATATACGTTATAGTGTAGCTGGGCTCTTGGAGTTCCACTTCAGGTGTTCCAGATCTTCAAATTTATTCTCTTAGCAGAAAATGCTCATCACGTGGAACAATTTTTGCTATGGTACCATTTTTGTATCTCTTATAGTTTAGCTGGTCTGTTGCGGTGCTGCATCAGATGTTCAGCGAGGAAGTGAGGAAACTCGGTATGTAATGGGAGGTAACCCATCCACGGGCCAACCTAGGCAAAACTTAACATAGCGGACAGTCGCGCATCATGTTCCGCACTTATCTCTAGAGACCTAGAAGCAGATGCGTAGATACGCTGAGAACTAATGCGTAATTATCTATCCGTGAACGTCTGCGACTCACGAGACAATGCATGATTTCTTCACTGGTCTCTTGAGACCTGGATGTAAATGCGTAAATACGCTGAGAACGCAGGTATGCTTCGCGATCCGAAGAGGTTTCTACGGAGCGAGTTGCAGCCTGATGTTCTCGAACAGCATCAAGTCTCTCCTGACGCTCTTCGGTAGATTCTTGGGATCTTATGACCCTCAATCTTTTAGCTCCTTTGGAACGTTGGGAAAGATTTGACCTCTTTCTAGGCATAGTTATAGTTTAAATTTGAAGATACCTGATCAATTAAAATCTAAGTGACTGCTCCCTTGCGTTACCGGGTAGGCTACCGTGTCACGAAGATAAATGGAAAAGGAAATTAAACACTCAAATAACATAAGCCCGAAGGCATATTTATTTGACAGAATAACGGGAAGAAAAGGTATTTGTTGTGTAGGTATTAAGTCTGGGCAACATATAGGCTATAATTTATTTTGGAAATTGGAACACCTGATGCAGAACCGCAACAGAACAGCTAAAGTATAAGAGGTATAAAAATGGTGTAATAGCAAAAATTATTCCACGTGAAGAGCATTTTCTGCTGTGAGAATAAATTTGGAGATCTGGAACCCTGTTGTGGATCTCCAAAGCCCAGCGACACTATAACATATTAAGGAATGACGTCTTAGCAAAAGTTGTTTAGTCTGATGGGCATTTTTTTTTTTTTTTTTTTTTACCGATGGGAAATCATCAAATAACCCCTCCCGCTCTGGGCTGAGCAGGAGGGAGTGTCAGACTTCTACTGACTAAAACCCATCCATGTTCCTTCCTTTGCCCTTTGTGTTCCAGGGCCGCGGTATCTCTTTCGAACAGTCCCGCAACCCTGGCAGGATGGGCATTTACTGTGGACTTACGAAAATGAAAGATCTGGAACGTCTTCAATCGTCTCGCTCATACAGTTGTTTTCCCGTCCCCGGGCCTCAGAATTCTACATCAGACGTTTCAGATCTTCGATTTTCTTGACGACCCCGTTGTCGCTGGCAAAAGCAACAGGATCCGCGTACGAAGTCGCGGGCAGAAGCTAGTACAATAATAAATGTTTATAAACATTTTAGAGGAAACATCACGCTTGGAAACCCCGGTTAGGCAGAGATTTATCTCTATTGGTTTATTTATCTCTATCACTACATTTCGCCAGCTAGTCCCATGAAGAAATGCTGAGACTATTGCCATCAACTGTGCGCAAATCCAAAAAAAATGTTGTAGATACTGACTTACGTATACTTAGGCCCGGCACATACGGCGCAACGCAACTGCAACGAAACCCTTTTGAAATGATTAGTTTGAAAATTTGGTTTAAAAGTTTGGTTTCAAAATGGTCGCGTCATACTCGGTCTCGGTCGGTTTCGTTGCATTTGCGTTACGCCGTATGTGCTGGGCCTAAGTATACGTAAGTCAGTTTCTACAACTTTTTTTGTTTTTTTCGTATTGTTAGTTATTTGATGATTTCATCAAATAACTCCTCCCGCTCTGGGCTGAGCAGGAGGGAGTGTCAGACTTTTACTGACTAAAACCCATCCATGTTCCATCTTTTGCCCTTTGTGTTCCAGGGACGCGGTATCTCTTTCGAACAGTCCCGAAACCCTGGCAAGTATCGGTCCTTTCGGACCCCTTCCTGTTTGCTGACCTCTCTTTGAGGCGCGCGTGGAACACGAACTCGGCGTCGACACGGCCTGTTCGTCATAAGACGGACGGACGGCGAGTTAGCCCGTTACTCACTGTCCACAGGCCCGCGCCTACGGTGGCCGGGAGCCACCACGTGGCCCCCGACGCCCAGGGCGTCTCCCGCGGCGGCTGAGACGTGAGGCTCTCTCCCTCTCACGTCCCGCCACCTCCTTCGCTAGCATGACTGCTTCGCAGGAGGTGACGGCGATCCATTCCCTCTCGCTCCGAACCATGGATTGAACCAAAATACTTGAAAAAAAATACTTGAAATATGCATCACATCGACAGTAATTAACAAAGAAACAGACCAAATTGGCGTTTAATGAATGCACGCAGCTCACACTAATACGCCACAATATGAATTCGTCGAATTTAAAGTTATTCATAAACGAAAAAAAATATTCCAAAGGAAAGGCAATAAAAAAAAAATAAGTCGGGAGCGAAAACTTTTTTTTTTAACTTTCTTCTCCACCTGTCGACCACTGTAAACTTCGTTCCACCTTTTGAGTATTTTTTGTCTTATTGCTCTCGGCTAAAAAGATAAAATCACTTTTTTTTTTATGATACTAAGATTTCTTCTGCATTTTATTCTTTACTTTTTTGCGGTTTTTTCGTCATGGGTGTCATTTTCATGGTTTTCGGGGCAGCTGACTACGAAAATGAGGTCAAAATGAAAATCCAAGATGGCGCCGACAAAAATTTTCGGCTTTTCGTCATGGGTTCGTGGTCACTGATAATGAAAATGAGGTTAAAATGAAAATTCAAGATGGTGCTGACGAAAATTTTCAGCTTTTTCGTCACGGTCACGGGGGTCATTTTCATGGTTTTCGGGGTCGCTGTTAATGAAAATGATGTTGAAATGGAAATTCAAATGGCGCCAACAATTTTTTTTTGATTTCTTCGTCAGCGATATCGTTTTTATGATTTTTTGCGGTAACTTAAAAAGAAAATGAGACCAAAATTAACATAGAAAAAAAAACCTTTTTTTTTTCTTCGGCTTCCCCTGACTCAATTTAGACCTTTCGCCACTTCTAGCTCGTCTCCCACAAGAGTAGAGGCAGTTTTGTTTTAAGGTTCACAAGTCAAAGGAAGGCCAATTTTGTCCATTTCCTTCACCAACATTTCATCTATTAGCGCAAGTGGGTGTTTCAGACAGCGTTTAGCAACTTCGTCGTAATTACCAGAAAGATCCCCTTCTTGAGAATTGCCTTGTTTTTTTATACTCTTGCATGTTAATGCTGGGTTAAGCTGGTCTTCCAAAACTTTTGGATTTTCATTGAACCCTGCAATCCCAGGTCTCTGCGCTTCAACAAGAGGGGTTTCTTCTATGGTTTTCAGTTTTTGGGCTAATTTTTCCTCTGTCTCTTTCACAGCGGTAACCTTATTTCCTTCCTTAGCCTTATTTCCTACTGTATCTACTTTAGCGCATTCCAAGTTAGGTTCTTTGAGTGGTGCAGTTCCTCCTTGGATTTTCTTGAAGCCATCTATTTTAAGGTGGGGTTCTTTAGCTAAAGCCACGTTGAATATTTTCACTAGTTCTTTGTTCACAGCAAGTATTTGAGGTGCGGTTTTTTTTGGAGAAAGTGTATCAGTAGCTAGCGCTTCCTTTGTTGTATCCTCCTCAGCCATGATTTCGTCCTCATTATCGCTAAACTTAACTAGTTCCCGAGACATTTTGAAAAGGCCATAATGTCTATCATCAGGTATCATAGGGTTTTCTACATTCATATTTTGATCTTGTAGTTTAACTCTTTCGTTTTCGGCTTCTTGCATTTCACGCCTTGTGGCTTCCGTGTTGAGTTTGTGGGAACAATATTGTTCGCTGGTCATCCTATTCGGTTCCGTAGGGCCTGTTCCAAATTCTTGGTCTATTATCCTCTGACATTTTTCGCGATGTGTAAGAGGGATTCCAGTTGTAGTATCCATGGATGTAGTTTCTAGTATGGGAAAATCGGTGCCTTTTTCTGTCAGGCCTGGTCCATCGTCTGTAGACTTTGTACTTTTGTGTGCTTTTCTTTTGAAAGCATTAAAAGCTGAAAAATAGCGAAAAAAGCCATGAGTATGCTTGTTAAAATGCGTTATATAGTTTAGACCAATATTTGAGTTTGAATTCTAAATTTAAATATTCTTCACAGGCTCTTTTCGCCATTTTTCTTTTCGTCTTCCAAAAGGTTTGAAATTACAGCGTCATTGAACAAAAAATATTACAAAATTAATAAAATTGACCCTGTGGTTTCTGTATTTTGTACCTAGTTGTGATCTAGCCTAGTGTATCATTAATGATAGGGTTTGGTTCAATTTGGGGCATACGAAACCGGTTTTTGCCGGTTCGTAAAAAATCCCAGTTTTAATCTCTGCAAAAATAAAAACGGCCGTAGTAAACCCGGTTATTTTGTGCTTTCGGTTTTTTTGTTTCACTTTAAAATCTTCGCACTTCTTGTGAACTTCGCAGATCAGACAATAGGTCGTAGGTCGTAAGCTTGCCGGTTCGCGGTCTCAACTCAAGAACACTTCTATCCCAACGGTCACCGGTTCTACGGCTAATATGGCCGGCCTATTGCCAGTTTACTGTTTACAGCTCCATACCTCGCTGAGCGACTTTGAATTTATGGACCAACCGTACCGTGAGTGTCAATGTTTCGGCCCCGTGAATCATAATAGGCAGAACGCACTGTTTGAAGACCTTAGTGTTTTTGTTGTAAGATATGAAATTGGCTTACGCTTGAGCTCAATCTAGTCCTGAGGACAGAGATGAGGTCGAAGATGGGACGAGCTAACCCAAAAGAAGCCTATTAACTCGCGACTGAAATAGATTATTCTTTAGCCTTTGTGTAGAATAATCTATTTCAGATTATTCTTTAGGCTTTGTGGAATAAATGCCGAAAAAACCTGACGAAGCTTCACAAATGCTGCCCAGCCCAGCTGGATTCTTCTGTTAGCCTCCCTCTCAAAGTTTTTCTTACCAAACTGCAGAGTTTGCCCGAGGTAAATTAAATATATTCTTGAACAACCTCGTACCGCCTCTCATAGTACACAAATACAAGACAGATTATACTCTTCGGACTTCTGAATAATCTACCGCACATTGTGAATATAGTCTATGGTGCTGTATCCTCTTCGAAACCCGGCTTGCTCTGGTGGCCGGAACTCAACGAGTCTTCGCGCTAGACTTCGGGACGACTCTTGCAAACAGTTTAAACATGTGGCTAAGGGGCGAAATGGGTCTGTTATTCATTAATAGGGTCTTGTTCCCCTTTTTAAAGAAAAGAACAACCACGTTCATTTTCCACACTTCTGGAGTTCTCCCAGAGAACAGGACTGAGTTGTAAAGCTCCCGAAGCTCTCTTAGAAGACTTCCTCCCGCTTTTAGAAGCTCACGTCGTTATCCCATCTTCTTCAGGGGCGTTCCCAGTCTTGAGTTGAGAGCCGCCTCGATTTCACCTTGGCTGACTTCTGGCAGGTCTTCTTTGAAATGGCAGACTAAGGTGGCTCTGGAATTCTGTTTTTCAAAATCAGGTTGCGATGAATGCGATGCGTGCTGTAGAAGTTTTCGACTTCCGAAAGAATCTCCGGCTTCGAAATAACGATATCCCCACTAGATTTGGTCAACTTCGTCAGGTGGCTCCTCCCAAGTGAATGGACGAAAACTTTCGACCCCAGTTTTGCTCAATCGCTTTTTACATACACACGACCATCGATGGTCGTGTCGTACTAATTTTCTTTTTTTTTGTTAAGTGCCTGTAGTTCTGCCGAAGTGATTGGTGGATTTTCACGTGATTCCGTCATAAGTTCCAGACAGACATAAGTAATTTTTTAAAATAACTTAAAAAATTTATTGATTGAATTGATTAATAATTACATACCTAGTAATAATAAAAATATTAAATTAAATTAAATTTCCCAACAACGACAGAGCTACACGACCAAAATTAGCTGTTCCAGCTTGGCAGTGCAGGATTGAGAGGCGTATCGGTGAGGCTACAGCACTCATCGGCAAGTTAATCTGCTTCAGGAAGGGCAATACTCGCCCTAGAGTGATGCGCTTTGTGAGCCGGGCATTCTCGGGAACTGATATAAGTTCTCGAGATTACTTAGTCCGCGTCACAGAGCGTATCGACTTCCTGAAGTGTGTAAATGGGCAAGTCATATTCGTCGGTACAAACGGCGAGTGGAGCGATAAACTCAGAATCGCGCATTCCAAAGCGATGAAAGGTGGGTATATCGGGCTTGAGAACGACTGGACCAAGGTGTGACTGACACGCGGCTGCCAGATGATGACGCTATGTGTTCATTTTGGCGCATCTGGTCGGTGCCTATCAGTCACACTGAGGGCGATTGGACCCGGGAGGTTAAACAAGCGTGTGATCCAATACCAGAAATGGGGGCAATCATCATCAGCCCCCAAGACGTAGCTCGTGCAGTCCGTCCATTATCAAACTGGAAGTCTCCAGGGCCGGACGGACTGCACAACTTCTGGATTAAGTGGTTCCAAAGATCGCACACTTGCTTGGCGTCACAGTTTCAATCAGCCTTAGTGTCAGGGTCGCTGCCCCAGTTCTTGACGACAGGAATTACCCACCTGCTCCATAAATCAGGTAGTACTGCGGAGCCTAAAAATTATAGACCAATCACTTGTCTTCCAACGGTCTATAAAGTTCTTACATCCATTTTAAGAGCTAAAAACAACCAACATATTAGACTAATTCTATCATGTCTACCTCTCAGAATGGATGTAGGAATGGGTCCCGCGGTACTAAGGAGCTGCTCCTCATTGATATGGCCATTAGCCAACAGGTTCGCCGCTCCCGAAGGGATCTGCCCACATGTTGGATAGATTACAAAAAAGCCTATGATTTTGTGCCTCATACATGGCTCATAAGGGTGCTGGAGCTGTATAAAGTTGATGCAACTCTGCGTACTTTCCTGGTGTAATTTATGGGGCACTGGAGAACGGTTCTTTGCTATCCAGGATGTCGACAGATCCAGGGGAACAGCGAACCGATAAAGATCGAGCGCGGTATATTCCAAGGTGATAGTCTCAGTCCATTGTGGCTTTATCTAGCCTTGAACCCTCTCAGCACATTGCTGGAGGGTTCAGGTCTAGGCTATCGGTTGAGGAGAGGTGGTCAGGTCGTATCTCACCTTCTTTACATGGATGATCTGAAACTCTTTGCCCCCAACAATTTGCAACTGATGGATCTACTGAAGGTAACAGAAACCTTCAGTAGCGCCATCAATATGGAATTTGGTGTGGACAAATGTGCAGTCATGCATGTGAAGCGAGGGGAGATTATGGAATCCGTGGGAACTCAACTCTCGGATTAACAATAATAAACAATAAACAATATTTATTTGTTCAAGACTTAAACCTATTTACTGTTATTGTACCTTAATTAGACTAACTTAGTGGCAAGATACAAGACAAGTGCAACTGGGCTTAAACTAGGAGGACTCCTGTGCTATAAGCACCAGTTACTTCCGTCACCAACATGTTCAAGCTGCTATTACAAGTGTGGTGCGGTGCAAAGGTAAGTATAACAATATTTTTAATTTGTTTATTACTATCGTGCGTGTGTGTAAGAATATATTGTGTGAGTGAGCGTCAGAGTGTGGTGTGGGTGTGTATGTGTGTGCGAGTATGCGGGGGTGTGTATATGTGTTATTGTGTTTGCGTATATGGGGCGTTAAATGGCTTTTATTTTACATTTTTTAATAAATTTTCAGTATCAACATAATTTTGAGAGAGAAGGAAGTTATCTATGGTAAGTTTTAGCTTTTTTATCGGTAAGTTATGTAACTGTATATTTTTACTTATTTTATTATAAAGGTATGGACCCATGTAGCACGGTTGTCTCCTGAAGAAGTCTGTTTTACACGGTTTTAGGTCAAAAACTAGGTCTTTTCTTCGTTTGTTTTTTATCCTTTCCGGATCGTACGTTGAACCTTTATGGCTTAAAAGCAGAACCCTCCTGATATAAAGTTGTCGAACCGTTAAAACCATACAATCCTTATATAGATGCTCCGTTGGATACTGGAAGTTCTTTTTATGTATTACTTTGAGAACTGCTCGCTGGGCTCTTTCTAGGGTTAGTAAATGAGTTTTGTGTGTACTCCCCCAGACAGAGATACAGTATTCCAGTACTGACTGGCACAGGGATAGATAGATTGTCTTCAACAGGTTCGGGTCGCACACCCTGCGTAACTTCTTAAAAACTGCTATTAACGTTCTAACCCTAGAGCTTAGTGTTTTTACGTGGTGGTGAAAGTTTAGCTGGTCGTCCACTTGTATTCCGAGATATTTAATACAGTTTGTTTTTTCAATAGGGAGACACCTACATTCGCTGATATTGTTTAGGTTACAGGTGTGTGCTCGGACTTCAATCAATTCTTTAGCAGATGGTGGAGCCTTCTTTATCGAGGACATGAGGTATTTAGTTTTTTCTACGTTAAGGGTAAGTAAGTTTAAGTTAAGGTATCCAAGAACTGTTCTTAGCCCGGCGTTTGTAAGAGCGGCAACCTCTGACCATGTATTTCCATGGAAAAGGATTGCCGTGTCGTCTGCATAAGTTATTATTTGACCATTTTGTAGATTTAAATTACATATTTCATTTATATAGATGAGAAATAAACTTGGTCCGAGCACACTACCCTGTGGTACACCAAAATCTATATTTGCTCTATCACTTATGTGCTTGTCAATCTTTACTATCTGAGTTCTATTAGTAAGATAGTCCGTAAGTAATTTAAGAGGGGTTCCTCGAATGCCTATTTTCTCCATCTTCTCCACCAGCCTAGGGACAGAGACGGTGTCAAAAGCTTTTGCTAGGTCTAGAAAGACTCCTATGCATTTATTTTTGTTGTCTAGTTTACCTGCAATATGTTCTGTTAGTTTTATTATCGCGTCCTCTGTGGATTTCCCTGATATGAAGCCATATTGGTTTGAAGAAATTAATTTATTTTTATTTAGATAATTTATTAGTCTGCTATTAATAAGTTTTTCAAGTATTTTGGAAAGTATTGGGAGCACAGAGATTAGCCTGTAGTTGCTGACACCGGCCCTGTCACGACTTGTAGATAGGATGGACTACAGAGAGTTTAAATAGTGTGGGGAATATTCCCGAGGTAAAGCATAAGTTGGCAATATGAACAAGAGCAGGGACCAGAACATCTCTAGCTAATTTAATTATCTTGACAGGTATATTGTCCCAGCCTCTAGCGCAGTCTTCTCTTAGGTTTAAAATAATTTGCTCTACTTCCTGCTCATCTGTTTCAAGCAAAACGAATGAGTTACACACTTGTGGGTCATTTCTATTTGTTGGGATGTTAGGGGCGTTTATCTTGCTTGCTAGGGTTTCACCTACTTTAACAAAATAGTTGTTTACACTGTTTACTGCTTCCTCCGGGGTATCTTCTAGTTTGAGTAAGTCTAAGTTAGGTTCACGTGTTGAATTTAAGTTTGCGATTTCTTTGACTAGCTTCCAGGTTTCTTTTGGGTTTTTTGTATGTTTCCTTAATTCTGATTTTTCATGTGTGTCTCTAACTTTGTTTAGAATGTCGTTGCAATGGTTACGGTATCTTAAGTAGGTAGTTTTTAGGATGTTATTATTAGGGTACTTTTTATGGTCCATATGTAGTTTGTCCCTATGCCTTATACATCGAAGTAAGCCTGGTGTAATCCAGGGCTTAAATACTCTCTTACGGTGAGGAACTTCGGTGGTTGTTGTGTTCGCTTTGATTGCGTTGTTTATTATGTCTACAAGAAGTTTGACCGCAGAGTTAACGTTGTGATTCCATACACCTTAGATCCCTCTCCTCAACAGAATCCTACAAGTATTTGGGTATGTCGGAAGCATTAGGTATCAATACTGCTGACATGAAACAATCTTTGAAGGAACGCATTTTTGGCCGTCTGAATAAGGTGCTAAACAGTCTTTTGTCAGGCGGAAACAAGGTGCGCGCCTTCAACGGTTGGGTCATGCCGGTTTTGATGTATTCTTTCGGCATAATCAAATGGACTCAGACGGAACTTGATGCCCTGGATAGGAGGGTCCGCGCACTGCTGACCGCAAATCGAATGCATCACCCACGGTCGTCGGTGATGAGACTGTATATCCCGCGGAAGTGTGGAGGTCGTGGCTTCTTAAATGCTAAGACCCTGCACAACCGTGAGGTATGCAGTCTCAGGGAATATTTCCTAGAAGCCGACGTGGGGATGCACCGAGATGTGGTTTCAGTGGAGAAGGGCCTCACCCCGCTCTCCCTGGCTAACGAAAACTGGCGCAAGCCTAGAGTATTACACAATAATGACCGCAAGGAGGTATGGCAGGGCAAGCAGCTTCACGGACGCTTTTACCGGACCCTACATGGGCCCGATGTAGACTTTTTAGCGTCCGTATCTTGGCTGCGCTTCGGTGACCTCTTCAGGGAAACCGAAGGTTTTGTCTGAGCAATAATGGACGAAGTTATGATGACGAATAACTGCCGGAAATACATTGTGAAGGATGGCACGGTTGACATATTATGTCGGGCATGCCACCGTCCGGGAGAATCGATCCGGCATATTATTTCTGGGAGTTCTCGTCTGGCTAACAGATAGTACTTGCATAGACATTAGACACAACCTCGTTGCCAGGATTATCCACCAGCAACTTGCTTTGAAGTAAAACCTTATCGTCGTTGATAGTCCAATTCCGCGTAACTAACTTTGTCAAATACCGCGTATGTACGAAAAAAGCAAAAATGAGATTTCGCGGCTATAGGAAGGTGATTGTGATTGGCGTCGACCCGTATGACATTTTTTTGAATAGACCAATAGGAAGAGTAGTATATCAAAAATAACAATACCGCGGATCATTCGACGAACAAGTTACGACACGAAAGCCGCGTATCCGCGCCCATTTGTATTAGTAAATCTGCTTCAAAATGATTTTTAATTTGTTAACTCCAAAGGTATTAATAATAGAAGACTGTTTCTAGATTTTTTAGTTAAAAGCCATAATTTTGAGACTGCTTGATTTGTTTCTAAATGATAATGTCATCAGCTCATTCTTAGTTGCTAAATAAGTTTTATTTTATTCAATCATTATATTTTTATTTGATTTTCCAAAATGGTCCTGCATTATTTGATAATTGCAGTTTATAAGCTGAGTAAGTTTATAGAAGAAATACTTCCTTTATTCAATTATATACATATAAATTACATTTTTAAATATTTCTAAACAAATTAATATTAAAAAAACATTTAAAAATATAAAAAATAGTGGTCCGCCGGTATCGGGAGCAGGGTCCAAGCTACCGGTGGTTAGGGCTCCAGAGACAGGAACCTCCTCACAATGCGAACCGTATCGAGGAGTACTGCCTTCTGAATCAGGCCCTTGATCCAACCGCCTAAGGCTCTCCAAGGCCAAAAGCCTCGACGAACATCTCTCGAGGCTCTCCTCGAGAGATGTTCGTCGAGGCTTTTGGCCATAAGGCCATTGGCCGTCACAACAATCGGCACAATGATAGCCGAGTTCACATTCCACATGTCGACAACCTCGTGTGCTAAGTCGAGATAGGTATTTCATTTGTTTCTCTTTCTCAGCTTTCACGAGGTTCTCGTCATGTGGGATGGTAACATCGATTATCATTACGCGGCGCGCTGATCGATCTATCACTACTATGTCAGGCTTATTGGCGACAATAGTCCTGTCAGTGATGATAGACCGATCCCAGTACAGCGTGACATGGTCTTGAAGAAATACTCTTTATTACTTTTGATAATTTCTCATACTTGTTGTTTTTTTTTTAAATTTCACGTCTTGGATAATTTAGTCTATTATAACCATATAATATTTATGATTAAACTTAATCATTTAAATAATTAATACTATTAAATAAATGTTGATTTAGTTGTGTTTCTTTTATTATTTTTTTCACAATTTCGCGTAAGTACTGTCTATGATCCAGAATCGTTTGAAACTATACCGCGTAAGTAACTTTGTAAATAAAGTAATGGGAATATTAACTTTAAAAATAGTACATTAGATTAAAGAGAACGAAACGGTCCTATAATCAAGTTCGTTCAAAGTTCGGCCGTTTAGTTTTTTAGAAAATTAGTTTTTTGGCCCTCCTGTAAAATCAGCGAAAGTGCACATCCGCGGTATTTAACAATGTTAGTTACGCGGAATTGGACTATCAACGACGTTATGGAATCAGAAGTGCCATACTATAAGTATGCGCCCGACCCAATTCTCGATGATGGTAATATCACATTGTACTCGTATTGGGATCGACTTATCATCACTGACAGGACTATTGTTTCCAATAAGCCTGAGATTGTGGTGATAGGTCGATTGGAGCGTCGCGCAATGATTGTTGATATAACGGTTCCGCATTACGAGAACCTCGTGAAAGCAGAGAAAGATAAACAATACAAATATCTAGATCTGGCTCGCGAGGTTGTCGACATGCGGGACGTGAGTACAGCAGTCATTGTGTCGGCCAATGGCTTAATAGCCAACAGCCTCGCAGGAAGCTCTCGCTAGGCAGCTAGATCAAGGGCTTGATTCAGAAAGCAGTACTTCTGGACACGGCGCGTATTGTTAGGAGGTTCCTCTCTCAAGAGCCCTGACCATCGGTAGCTCGGACCCTGTTCCCGATGCTGGTGGGCTATTATTTTTTATATTTTTATATGTTTTTTAAATTGTTTTATAATGAATATTTAAAAATGTAAAATATATGTAGTTAAATGAATAAAGAAAATATAAAAAAAAATAGTCACTCATTTTACAATAATAAAATTAAGATTCGTTTAATAAAGAAATATGTCAAAGATGTAAATAATAAAATTAATAGCCACTTAATTACCTACAGAATAGATTGGAAATGATTAACGCAATAAAAATAATAATAAAATTCAATAATAGCAAATATCGCATAAAATACATGATTGTCATTTGTCAACTGATGGAACTCTTCAACACTGTAATAGCCCTTTCTCATTAAATATGTCCTTAATTAGTTTTTCAAAATTTGTACTGGCTATGGCATAAAAATTCTAACGGCAACTTTTGCAAGCGCAAGCGGCCGCTACGGCGCGGCGCATTTTGCAAATCCCTGAGGATTTCCAACATATGGTCGAGCGCCTGGTCAATGTATCTTAGTAATTGTTCGTTAATAAATAGAGTCAGTTTTTTATTGCTTACAGCTGCTTTTTAGCTTTTATGTTACCCGGTTTTGTTTGAAACATTAAACAAAATCAGGTAAAAAAAATGCCTTTTTCGATGCCCTTCATATCCTAAAAATGTGTGGAAGGTCAGGATGGAAGGGACACAAACGCATAAAGGGTTATCACATATTATTCAGCACATCATTCCGAACCCCCACATAGAAATTTTTCATCGGTAACATAAAAGCTAAAAAGCAGCTGTTTCCTAAAAAAGTGCAATACTTAGTATACTCAGGGCCGTCTTTAACCAATTTGAGGCCCTGGGCACTTGAGAATAATGGGGCCCCTTGTAGGATGCAAGAGCGAGCGAAGCGAGCTCGAATTTTTTTGTACCCCCTTTCGGATTAGTTTGGTTTTCTTCTGGCAGTTAAATAATACAAAAATAAAGGGTATTTTATTAGCGGCGGAGAATTTTTAATTTGAAATAAAATAGAACAATATTTTAGATATCCATGAAATTGGCTTTATTTTAAGGGTAATTTTATGCCATGAATGTGAATATGCTTTCGGTCATGAGGCCACCGCGGCTGGCGCGAAAATGCCGAAATTTAGAGGTCCAGGCTGTGGTGTGTGTGTGGTTTCAAAGCAACAAATCTGGGATCCATAGGTCAAAATGGGAAGAATGCTCATGTCCATGATTTTTCGCTTGAGTACCAAAGGCCTTCCACAAGGTCAGGATGGAAGGGACACAAACGCATAAAGGGTTACCACATATTATTCAGCACATCATTCCGAACCCCCACATAGAAATTTTTCTTCGGTAATTCAAAAGCTAAAAAGCAGCTGTTTCTTAAAAAAGTGCAATACTTAGTATACTTACACGTCAAAATTTATGGAACAACTGATTTTTCTTTTTAAATTACCGATGGTAAAGGAGATGTTTCATTTTTGTATGGGACACCGGCCATAACATGTACAGTATATAAAAGCTGAAAACAAACCTCTGAATAGAATAAAGTAACATTTTTTACATAATAATATTTGGTTTTTATGCACGCAATAAAAATTAAAAATGTTTGACGTTTGTCGTGAGTGTTATGACTATAGTTGTAAATAAACCGTTTTAAACCAAAATCAGTGGTTTAAAACCCGTTTTAAATTTGTTTAAAACGGTTTAAAACCACGACCACGTGAGCCGTACATTGATGAAGGATTACTTTAAAAAATAAGTTTAAAAGGCTAATTGAAATAATTTACCCTTTTTATTAATACATGTGAAGTCAAATATCATACTTAAACTACTTTTCAGGATTAGACAGACTGAAAAGAATCATGATATGCGTATTTATTAAAAAATAACGGCAATGCCGCATTTCATTTTGCACTAGGTATTATGAGAGAGGAGGAGGTAGGGATCGATTTTATGTTTGTCTGTCATGAATGTTGGTTGATTTTAAAATATTTTTATTTTATTTTCCTTAGATATATTCTAAATCAGGATGAGAGTGTGGTCTAGATAACTTCGTGTGAAGCCTCAGTTCATTAAAAAAAAAAAAACATTTTAAACCATATTAGTGTGGTTTTAAATCGTTTTAAACCAAAAAGACTGTTTGAAACCAAATGGTTTAAAACGTTTAAAATTCGTTTTGCATCTATAGTTATGACAGCTATGTTAGGTTGTAGAGATGACGTTTGCTTAACCCAGAAATTGTTATTTGATAATAATTGTACAAAGCAAAAGTCGTAGGAACAAAACATAAATAAGAGAACGTAAAATAACATCGAAAACCACGAAAGTCGAGACGAACGAGACTCGACTGACAGACACTGATGGGTTTTGTCAAAACAAAATGTCATTTTGAATATTTCGTTCAGAAGTTCACTACAGAAAAGTAGTACCTACCTATTATATTTTTTTAACAATGACATCATCACAGTTGCTTATAATTAGTCGATAATGATGTTTATGAGTATAATAATGATTATGTATTACAAGCACACATACTTTTCGTATTTAACATCGACTTGAGATTAAGTTTTTATGTGACATGATTTCAGAACGAAAGCAGACAATGCAAACATTAAGACTTAAGACGCCATGTTGAATAAAATATGGCAATAATTGAAAAACTATTACTTTTCAGGCACATCAAATCAGGCTTAAATTCTCCAGAGGATATTTTTGATAACTTCGTGGTATTTTTACTCTTTTTCGATAAATGTATATCTTATGGCCGAAAATGAAACATCTCCTTTCTAATTGCCCGGCTCAGAATTATGACCTGAATACGTGTTAAGTGTTTGTGCGTCGGTGTCCACCCTGAATGATTCAAGACGGTTTACAAAATCAAAAGAACACAGAAATAGATATTCAATGTATGTTTGCAGTTTACTAAAAGATGCAAGATACGAGTAAATCAGAACTAACCAAGCCCGTAAACTTCATTTTTCGCTAAGTATACTGCGAAGCAATCTAATGCAGGGAAAGACCTGCTCTTCGGGAACCCCTCACAAGGCTTAAAGTTACAGGGTGGTTCGGGGTTCATAGCGCGCGTTTTTGGAAACACCGGACAACCTCGGAGGCACGGTGGGGCACCACTAATCCCAGGTGTCCAGTTATCACACGGTTTATCATATGGATTCTTCCCTTTCCTAGGTATTGACCAAGATGGAATCGGAGCCCATGGGTCATATTCTCTCGCTAATAAAGTCTCGATGTTTGATTTCACTTGCCGCAAAACACCGCCCACCGTTATGCCCAACTTCTGAATATGTTCAAGAACCACTTCAGTCAAATCAACCCTCGAAATTGCAGCGCAGGCTTCAGCTTCGTCTAACTCACAAGCTATTTCTGGACAAATTTCTCCTAATTGTGAACCACAAGTCACGTCAATATCACAGGCGGCACATTTCTTGGAACAACCACCTCCTTTCTCTCTTGGCACGCAGACTTCTGGCCTTCGTTTCACCATAGGCAGCCCAAAGCTAGGCGGTGGTATTGGGTTGCTTGGCGGAGACCTGGGTCCCGTCGGCGTGCAACGAGGAGCTTTTCTGTTGCATTTACCTTCGGTAGGATCCACCTTAACTCCCAGATTGCTGGTGCACTGCGTTCGATTTCTGTCCCTCACCTTCTTTAGGAGCTCTGTAAGGGTTAACTGTTGACTGCTTTGCAGACTTGGGTACTCTGGTGACACGACTGTGGGCTTGATTTTAGGCAAGTCATTGATATCCGGTGTGATTTCAGGTAGCAATTCAAAGTCTACTTCGCTGATTTTGTGAAGTTGTTCTTGTGTATCTGCTGGCACGTACTCACATTGCGGCGTAAGCAGGTGTGTACTATCAGGTTTAGGTTGTACGGACTCGCTTATATTTATCTTGTTATTGGCTTGTGCTTTTGTATCTGCTGTCAAGTTTTTATATTGCGACATCAGAATTTTATCATCTACTTTAGGTCGTTGGGGCATCACGTTCTCGAATGTCAGTATCGGATTACCACGACTTAGATTCTTACTCTGACCTGGATTTGGAACACCATATTTTTTCACTACTTTGATTTTCTTCAGGCCATCTATTTTAAGATAGGGTTCTTTAGCTAAAGCCATGTCGAATATTTTCACTAGTTCTTTGTTCACAGCAAGTATTTGAGGTGCGGTTTTTTTTGGAGAAAGTGTATCAGTAGCTAGCGCTTCCTTTGTTGTATTCTCTTCAGCCATGATTTCGTCCTCATTATCGCTAAACTTAACTAGTTCCCGAGACATTTTGAAAAGGCCATAATGTCTTTCATCAGGTATCATAGGGTTTTCAATTTTCATATTTTGTTCTTGTAGTTTAACTCTTTCGTTTTCAGCTTCTTGCATTTCACGCCTTGTGGCTTCAGTGTTGAATTTGTGGGAACAATATTGTTCGCTGCTCTTCCTATTACGGCCTGTTCCAAATTCTTGGTCTATTATCCTTTGGCATTTTTCGCGGTGTGAAAGAGGGATTCCAGTTGTAGTATCCATGGATGTAGTTTTTAGTATGAGAAAATCGGTGCCTTTTTCTGTCAGGCCTGGTCCATCGTCTGTAGACTTTGTACTTTTGTGTGCTTTTCTTTTGAAAGCATTAATAGCTGAAAAATAGCGAAAAAAAGCCATGAGTATGCTTGTTTAAATGCGTTATATAGGATGGACCAATATTTGAGTTTGAATTCTAAATTTAAATATTCTTCGCAGGCTTTATTCGCCATTTTTCTTTTCGTCTTCCAAAAGGTTTGAAATTACAGCGTCATTGAACAAATAATATTACAAAATTGTCTATCCCAACGGTCATCGGTTTTACGACTAATATGGCCGCCCCATTGCCAGGTTACTGTTTACAGTTCCATACCTCGCTGAGCGACCTTGAATTTATGGACCAACCGTACCGTGTGTGTCACCGTTTCGGCCCCGTAAGTCATAATAGGCAGGACGCAATGATTGAAGACCTTAGTGTTTTTGTTAGAATATATTAAATGGGCTTCAATCTAGTCCTGTGGACAGAGATGAGGTCGACGATGGGACGAGCTAACCCAAAAGAAGACTATTAACTCGCGAATTAAATAGATTAGTATTTAGGCTCTGTGGAATATGTGGCGAAAAGACCTGACGAAGCTTCCCAAATGCTGCCCAGCCCACCTGGATTCTTCTGTTAGCCTCACTCTCAAAGTTGTTCTTACCAAATTGCAGTTTGCCCGAGGTAAATTAAATATATTCTCGAACAACCTCGTGAGGACTGCCATTGACAACAATAAGTCCAGGGATACGCGTTCGTTGAAAATACAACACTGAACATACAGCACTTGGATGTATCGCCAGTCTACTCCAAAACTGACCAGGTCTCGATAGAGTCAAAAGCCTTCTCATAGTACACAAATACAAGACAGATTATACTCTTCGGACTTTTGAATGATCTACCGCACTGTGTGGATGTAGTCTATGGTGCTGTATCCTCTTCGAAACCCGGCTTGCTGTGCTGGCCGGAACTCAACGGCGCTAGACGATTCGTGCCGACTCTTGCAAACAGCTTAAACACGTGGCTAAGGAGCAAAATGGGTCTGTAATTCTTTAATAGCGTCTTTTTCCCCTTTTTAAAGAAAAGAACGACCATGTTCCTTTTCCACGCTTCTTGAGTTCTTCCAGAGAACAGGATCGAGTTGAAAAGCTCCCGAAACTCTCTTAATAGAAGACTTCCTGGGAGGAAGCTATTAAGAGAGCTTTTAGAAGCTCAGTCGTTATCCCATCTTCACCAGGGGCTTTCCCAGTCTTGAGTTGAGAGCCGCCTCGATTTCACCTTGGCTGACTTCGGACAGGTCTTCTTTGAAATGGCTGGTTAAGGTGGCTCTGGATATCTCATTTTAGAAATGAGGTAGAGATAGGTTTTAGGCATGCGATGAGTACAACTGGCTGTAGAAGTTTTCGACTTCCGAAAAAATCTTCGGCTTCGAAACAACGATATCCCCACTAGATTTGATCAAGTTCGTCAGGTGGCTCCTCCCAAGTGAATGGACGAAAACTTTCGACCCCAGTTTTGCTCAATCGCTTTTTGAGGATGTGCTGGAGCATCTATGATTGTTGTACCAATTTTCTATTTGTTTTGTTGAGTGCCTGTAGTTCTGCCGAAGTGATTGGTTTTCACGTGATTCCGTAATAAGCTCCACAGTCATAAGTCGTTTTTGAAAAAGTTTGATTAATATTTATATACTTAGTAACAATAAAAAATATTTAAAAAAATAACTATCTCATTTTTTTACAATAATAAAATTAAAAGTAGTTTACTAAAGAAATTATATCAAATATGAAAATAATAAAATTAATAGCCACTTAATTACCTACAGAACAGAATGGAAAGGATTAACGCAATAAAAATAATAATAAAACTCAATAATAGCACATATCGCATAAATACATTATTTTCATTTGTCAACTGATGAACTCTGCAATACTGTAATAGCCCTCCTTTTAGCAATAAATTGCCATTAATTAGTTTTTCAAAATTTGCACTGGTTATGGCTTATAAATTACAACGGCAACTTTTGCAAGCGCAGGCGGCCCTACGCCGCATTTTGCAAATCCCTGAGGATTTCGAGCATTTGGTCGAGCGCCTGGTCAGTGGTCTGGTCATGGTTCAATAATAAATAGAGCTACAGTATATTGTAAATTAATTTATAAACGAAATAACGGGTAAGTAACCAGAAACCAAAAAAAAACCGGTTCCAAAAAATGGCCTTTATTCGATATCCAATAAAGGTGAAGATAGGGTGGAATGGACTCCGACATAAAGATAAAGATAAGACGATAAAGTGCAATACTTACACGTCAAAATGTATGAAGCCACTTGGTTTTTATTTAAATTACCGGTGGTTTTCTAAGTGCGTGGCTTAGATTGATGAATACGTGGTAAGTGTTTCTGTGTCGGTGTCCCTTGCACCCTGTATGGTTGAAGACAGTTTACAAATAAAAAGAACACAGAAATAGATATTTAATTTATTTTCGCTGTTTACCAAAGTAAATAATAATAATTATAAATTGTTATATGTCGGAATATTTAAAAATGTAATAAATATTAGTAAAAAGGAATAAAATAAATCAAATATAAGTAGATCAGAACTGTCCAAGGTCGTACACTATATTTTTCCCTAAGAATACTGCGAAGTAATCTAACGCAGAGAAAGACCTTCTCTTCGGAAAACCATCACAAGGCTTGAGGTTACAGGGTGGTTCGGGGAATTCCCTTTCTTAGGAATTGGCCAAGATGGAATCGGGGCCCATGGGTCATATTCTCTCGCTAATAAAGTCTGGATATTTGATTTCACTTGCCGCAAAACTCCGCCCACCGTTTTGCCCAACGTCTGAATATGTTCAAGAACCACTTCAGTCAAATCAACCCTCGAAATTGCAGCGCAGGCTTCAGCTTCGTCTAACTCACAAGCTATTTCTGGACAAATTTCTCCTACATCCACATTTCTTGCAACAACCACCTCCTTTCTTTCTTGGCACGCAGACTTCTGGCCTTCGCTTCACCATAGGCAGCCCAAAGCTAGGCGGTGGTATTGGGTTGCTTGGTGGAGACCTGGGTCCCGTCGGCGTGCAACGAGGAGCTTTTCTGTTGCATTTCCCTTCGGCAGGATCCACCTTAACTCCCAGATAGCTGGTGCACTGCGTTCGATTTCTGTCCCTCACCCTCTTTAGGAGCTCTATAAGGGTTAACTGTTGACTGCTTCGCAGACTTGGGTTCTCTGGTGACACGACTGAGGGCTTGATTTTAGGCAAGTCTTTGATTTCCGGTGTGATTTCAGGTATCAATTTAAAGTCTACTTCGCTGATTTTGTGAGTTGTTCTTGTGTATCTGCTGGCACGTTCTCACATTGCGGCGTAACCAGGTGTGTATCGTCTGGCTTAGGTTGTACGGACTCGCTTAGATTTATCTTGTCATTGGCTTGTGTTCTTGTATCTGCTGCCAACTTCTCGTATTGAGACATCAGAATTTTAACATGTACTTTAGGTTGTTCGGGCATCACGTTCTCGAATGGCACAATCAGATTATTAGAACTTTGTTTAAGTCGTACAGACTCGCAAATATTTTTCTTCATGTATATAGTCTCGGTGGTGTCCACTAAATCAGAATTTCTACAAGCGGAAATACAAGGTCCCGGTGATATTGGACACGTCTCATTACATGTCAACACATAGTAAGGGTCTAACTCGTGTTCTTTCATCAACTCTTCCGGCAAAGTTACTTTTTCAGGTTCCAGATATAATTTATATTCTGAATCTACATCTGAGTGTAATTTGTTTGAACAAGGTTGGATGACCTTTTCTTCGTTAGGTGAATTTTCTATGTTTCTATCCCATTTTCGTTCTGGCAAAGTAATTTTTGTGTATGGCACTCTTTCAACTAAACTGTAAGCGGCATTTCGCCTTTCGTCTAGGCTTGCCTGTTCCTCGATCGTTTTGGGCTGAAATTCTGTTGTTCGGCTGTGATATTCAACTTCAGCTGATTGATTAGAGTAAAGTTCATTCTCGTTTCTAACTTTCGTAGCGGAAGCTTCTTTAGCCTGGTAAGATGATACATTTGTGGGGTTTATCGCGGGCAGAGTGTGAGGAGTTCCGTTTTCCGCCTCTGTATTTTTAACAACGACATTTCTGTCATTTAATCCTGGTACGAATCTTCCCGTGAGTTGCAAACATATAGATGAATGCAATGCTTGCATGTTTTCTGATGGCGTTACGATAGGTGCAGGTTGTTGAAAGTTTGGTTGTAAATAACCAAATTGAGGCTGCCCATGTTTACGTTCTATGTCTTTCTGTATAGTTTGGTTCATGTTTATTTCCTTTGATGGAGATATGTGTTGATTTTCCTCCAGTTCATCTTCGTCTAATGTTTGATAGCATGAAAGCTTAGCTGTGGGATTTTTGTCGCAAGATTCAGGCTTTATTTCTTTCTTGATCTGATCTGGATTTGGAACATCATCTTCTTTCACCGGTTCGATGTCTTCAGATTTTATTAAAGTCGTTTCTTCAGCTTGTTCTTCCAAATCGGGTAACCTTATTTGAGAAAACATATGATTTGTTAAATTTGGTGACGCTATAAACATATTGCCACTTTCTTCGTCTTTGTCCTCCGATTCAGTACTCGTAGGATAAATTTCCTGATGTTTTTGTTGTTTTTCGTTAAATAGTTCCATTTGTACTAGCTCGTCTTCCATAAGGGTAGACGGAGTTTTGTTTTCAGGTTCACAATCCAAAGGCAGGCCAATTTTGTCCATTTCCTTCAACAACATTTCATCTATTAGCGCAAGTGGGTGGTTCAGACAGCGTTTAGCCACTTCGTCGTAAGTACCAGGGAAATCTCCTTCTTGAGAATTGCCTTGTTTTTTATATATACTCTGGCATGTTAATGCTGGGTTAAGCTGGTCTCCCAAAACCTTTGGATTTTCATTAAACCCTCCAATCCCAGGTGTTTGCGCTTCAACAAGTGGGGTTTCTTCTATGATTTTCAGTTTTTGGGCTAATTTATCCTGTGTCTCTTCCACAGTAGTAACCTTATTTCTTTCCTTAGCCTTATTTCTTACAGTATCTGAAATGACTGGCTTACTAATATTCAATTTATGGTCTACTTTAGCGCAATCCAAGTTAGGTTCTTTGAGTGGTGCATTTCCTACTTGGATATTCTTGAAGCCATCTATTTTAAGGAAGGATTCTTTAGCTAAAGCCGTGTTGAATATTTTCACTAGTTCTTTGTTCACAGCAAGTAATTGAGGTGCTGCTTCTTCTTGAGTAAGTGTATCAGTAGGTGGCGCTTCCTTTGTTGTATTCTCTTCAGACACGATTTCGTTCTCATCATCGCTAAACTTAACTAGTTCCCGAGACATTTTGAAAAGGCCACACTGTCTATCATCAGGTATCATAGGGTTTTCTATTTTCATATTTTGATCTTGTAATTTTATTCTTTCGTTTTCGGCTTCCTTCATTTCACGCCTTGTGGCTTCAATGTTGAATTTGCGGGAACAATATGGTTCGTTGCTCATCCTATTCGGTTCCGTAGGGCCTGTTCCAAACGCTTGGTCTATTATCCTCTGACATTTTTCGCGATGTGTAAGAGGGATTCCAGTTATAGTATCCATGGATGTAGTTTTTAGTATGGGAAAATCGGTGCCTTTTTCTGTCAGGTCTGGTCCATCGTCTGTAGACTTTGTACTTTTGTGCGCTTTTCTTATGACAGCATAAGAAGCTGAAAAATAGCGAAAAGAGCCATGAGTGTGCTTGTTAAAATGCGTTATATAGTTTGGCGCAATATTTGAGTTTGAATTCTAAATTGAAATTATCTTCGCAGGCTTTTTTCGCCATTTTTCTTTACGTCTTCCAAAAGTTAAATTACAGCGTCATTGAACAAATAATATTACAAAATTAATTAAGTTCACCCTGTGGTTTGTGTATTGTGTACCTAGTTGTGATTTATTGACAATGTTTGGTTCAATTTGGGGCATACGAACCGTTTTTTGCCGGTTCTAAAACAGTTTTAATTTTTGTAAGAAAACTATCGTTGTAAACCCGGTTGTTTCGGATTTTTGGTCTTTTTGTTTCTTTTTAAAATCGATTTTTCGCAGATGAGACACACAACACGTCGTAGGTCGTACGCTTGCCGGTTCGCGGTCTCCACTCAAGAACACGTCTATCCCAACGGTCTTCGGGTCTACAGCTAATATGGCCGGCCCATTGCCAGCTTACTGTTTACAGCTCCATTCCTGTCACCTCCATACCTGAGTGTCAATGTTTCGGCCCCGTAAGTCATAAATAATTGGAAAGAGATGATGTCGATGTTTGAACAAGCTAACCCAAAAGAAGCCTATTATCGCGATTTAAATAAATTAATCTTTAGCCTCTGTGGAATATGTGACGAAAAGACCTGTTGAAGCTTCCCAAATGTAGCCCTGCCCATCTGGATTCTTCTGTTCGCCTCCCTCTCAAAGTTGTTTTTACCAAACTGCAGAGTTTGCCCGAGGTAAATATATCGTTTGCGTTCGTTGAACATACAACACTGAACATACAGCACTTGGATTTATCGGCAGTCTACTCCAGAACTGACCAGCATAGCTATTCAAAAACAATCGAATCGATCGTGATATGAATCGAAATCGAATCGAACGATTGGCAAAACGCTAATCACAGATCCGAACAACGAGGTTATTTTTTAAAACAAAGCCAAAAAAGATTTAAAAAAAGGGTTATTCAAGGGGTTAAAATATGATAGGAAATAGAAATTGTGGTAAACAAATTAAAGTGGCAAATAAATTATATATACTGGGGATTTTGTATGTGCGACGATAAAATCTACATTTAGTAACCATATGTATAAAAATAACAGCAAAAACTGATTGTTTTATTAAACAAAGTTTACCAGATCTCTAATAAACTTACTTTTTATACTTCAATTTAATGTCAAACTGGGAATATTAATCAGAGATTTAAATAATAATCTCAGAACTGCACAATTTGTCTTCTAATCACTGCGCAAGGGAATTGAACCCATTTGCACCGCACTTGTGCAGTATTTAGTGCCATTGTGGTCTCCGAGCTGCGCGCCTTCAACGGTTGGGCCATGCCGGTTTTAATGTACTCTTTCGGCATACTCAAATGGACTCAGACCGAACTCGATGCCCTGGATAGGAGAATCCGTAGACTGCTGACCGCAAACCGGATGCATCACCCACGATCATCGGTGATGAGACTGTATATCCCGCGGAAGTGCGGGGGTCGAGGCTTTTAAAATGCGAAGACCCTCTACAACCGTGAGGTATGCAGTCTCAGAGAATATTTTTTAAAAGCCGAGGTACCCACCTCGGCTTTTAAAAAATGCACCGAAATGTGGTCGCAGTGGACAAGGGACTCACCCCGCTGTCCATTGCTTAAGAGAACTGGCGCGAACCTGTAGTACTTACTACCGATGACTATTTTTTATATTTTTAAATGTTTTTTAAGTGTATGATTTTTTTTTAAAGAAATATTTAAAAATGTTAAAAATATGTAAAGAAAATGCATAAACGAAATTAATAGCCACTTAATTACCTACAGAATAGAATGGAAATGATTAACGCAATAAAAATAATAATAACACTCATTAATAGCACATATCGCATTAAATACATGATTGTCATTTGTCATCTGATGAACTCTTTAATTCTGTAATAGCCCTTTCTCAATAAGTATGTCCTTAATTAGTTTTTCAAAACTTGCACTGGTTATGGCTTATAAATTCTAACCGCAACTTTTGCAAGCGCAAGCGGCCCGTACGGTGCATTTTGTATATCCCTGCGGATTTCTACCATTTGGTCGAGCGCCTGGTCAATGTTATAACCTTAGTAATTGTTTATTGTAAATTAATTTAAAAAAAGCGGAACTCCCGGTTACCCGGTTTTGTTTAAAACCTAAAATATAAACCCGTTAAAAACGTGGCCTTTTTCGATGCCCTTCATATCCTTAAAATGTGTGGAAGGTCAGCATGGAAGGGATACAAACGCATAAAGGGTTACCACATATTATTCAGCACATCATTCCGAACCCCCACATAGAACTTTTTCATCGGTAACATAAAAGCTAAAAACTTTCTGCGAAAACAAAACCGACTTCGAAAAAAACACTAAAAAAGTCTAAAATAACTTTACTTTCGGAAGTCGGTGGCAAAAAAGATACAAACAAAGACTTTGTTTTGTTTTCGCAGAAAGTTTTTTTATTTTACCCTTTTTAGTTGTAGTATAACCACACACATTCTTGTCATGAATTAGTTTTTACATTGTAACTAGAAGTTAGTTAAAGTACTCGCCAAGACGAATCATACGAGCCCAAACTCGATGGGATTGTGTCACTTTGTTACGGACTACCTGTGACCACCTTCCAGCTCCATCACCAGACCCTGGGTACCATCTAGAGGCAAAGTAGGTACTTGACAAGATGAATTATACGAACCCAAACTCGATGGGGTTATGTCGTTTTAATGGAGTTCCTATGGCCACCGTCCAGCTCCATCATAAGACCCTGGTTATCATTTAGGACTACAGTACTTGTCAAGACAAATCAAACGAGTCCAAACTCGACGGCGTTGCGTCGTTTTATTACAGAGTTCGTATGGCCACCTTCCAGCTCCATCATCAGATCAGCTCCATGTCATCATAATATTGCATTGTCTCGCAATATACACATGCGTTCAAAATTTCAGCTCAATCAAAAATCGGGAAGTGTCAAAGGGCATTGTCTGAACTTGGCCATTTTTAAACACAATGCTATACAAAAAAATAATTTACCAATATTTTCATTTACATTTTTATTATATTTTAGTAAATATCTGATGCAAATAACTTTGTGTCAATTAGCACTGTAAAACATTATATTTTTTTAGTATCTGATTTGATGTTACACATGAATCGGCTTTGGATTTGGTTTCAGTGTTGTCAAACCAAAACTCCATAAAACAACAAATTCAAATCGATTTAAAATACTGTGCAATCTCTCCACTCTATTTGACATAGTCTTCGTTATATCAGTTAATTAAAAATGTTAATAAACCATTTAGATGATTTAGGACACAATGATAAACTGACGTTTTATACATTATTATTGGAGAACCTAGAACATTTTGTTCGATTTCGAATGGATCGATATATAATTGTTTTTTTTTATATGGCAGCACGATGCTTAAAAAATGTGTGAATTTGCCAAATTGACAGCTATCATTCGCTTTGTTTCTTTGCATAGTGATTGTTGTTTTTGTGAGTTATAAAGCGACTACTTTGGTTTTATTTTTTTAAAGGATTCCGAATCATATAATTATGTTGATACAAAACTAAGTTTATATCCTCATTCTTACTGATATGAGCTATTAAATCAATCACATATTATTTGCTGAACTGTTTGTTTATGAGTGGCCAAAGGCCTATACAAATTGGTCAAAGTATCACGCGACGTAATGTACATCAGAGCGCCAGCACGCGACGTCGCGTGATGTGACAATTAACGTGAGGAAAACAACCAAATTCCTAAACCGATTTTGATGAAATTTCTATGGGGCCAATCGGGAAGCATATCCTTTCAGATGAAAAAAGAATTTTTCAAATCGGTTTACAAATGACGAAGATCGGAGGTAACAAACATAAAAAAAAATACAACCGAATTGTGAACCTCCTCCTTTTTGAAGAAAGTCGGTTAAAAAGCAGCTGTTTCCTAAAAAAGTGCGATACTTAGTACACTCAGGGCCGTCTTTAAGTAATTGGAGGCCCTGGGCGAGCTCGAATTTTTTTGTACCCCCTTTCGGATTAGTTTGGTTTTCTTCTGGCAATTAAGTAATACAAAAATTAAGGATATTTTTTTAGCAGCGGAGAATTTTTAATTTGAAATAAAATAGAAAAATATTTTCGATATCCATGAAATTGGCTTTATTTTAAGGGTAATTTTATGCCATGAATGTGAATATGGTTTCGGTCATGAGGCCACCGCGGCTGGCGCAAAAATGCCGAAAGTTAGAGGTCCAGGCTGTGGTGTGTGTGGTTTCAAAGCAACAAATCTAGGATCCATAGGTCAAAATGGGAAGAATGCTCATGTCCATGATTTTTCGCTTGAGTACCAAAGGAAAGTTTCCTTTCCTAAGCTCCTTCATGGCAAACAAAATTATCAGTCAAATATATATAGCTTATTTCAAAGATATTGAAAACTTCTTTAAGTGTTTTGTTTCAATTTAACGTTCTCCGCTTCTAAAAAACTATTGACTTATTCTGAAAGCTAGATACAAAACCGAGCGGAGCGAGCGAGTCCTGTCTGGGATAATTTAAGTTTCTTTTTGACAGCCTCTTGCTTGGACATTTACGGGAACTTGAGGCCCCCATGGATCGTGGGGTCCTGGGAAGGGTGCCCAGTGTGCCCAGTGGAAAAGATGGCCTTGCTCCTACCTAGTATTTTGCATCACTGCTAGACACATTTTTACAGAACATTCTAACGTCCGCGGAACTAGCCTACCAAATATAACCGTAACGTAACCGTAACGTTAATTTTTTAAGTAAATTAGGATGCTTTCTGAAATATTATAAATTAATGAAACCCGACAAACATACATTTTGACGGTGGCGCTGGTACTATGCTCGACAAAAATGTTTTGAGAATAAATGTGAGAGAAATTGTCGGTCCTTCGGGGCCCCCTGAGAACGGGGGCCCTGAGCACGGGCCCTGTGTGCCCTTGTGGCAAAGACGGTATTCAGTATACTGACACTTCAAAATGTATAGAACTACAGATTTTTCTTTTTATTTCACCGATGATAAATTTCTAATTGCCCGGCTCAGAATTATGACCTGAATACGTGGTAAGTGTTTGTGGTCGGTGTCCACCCTGTATGATGAACAGTTTACAAAATCTAAAGAACACAGAAATATATATTCAATTTATTTTCGCTGTTTACCAAAAAGTGTACAGTACAAGTAAATCAGAACTGACCAAGGCCGTACATTTTATTTTTCGGTAAGAAAACTGCGAAGCAATCTAACGCAGGGAAAGACCTCTTCGGGAACCTCTCACAAGGCTTAGGTTAGGTTAGGTTACAGGGTGGTTCGGGGTTCATACTAGCGCGCGATTTTAGAAACACCGGTCAACCTCGGACGTACGACGGGGCACCACTAATCCCAGGAGTCCAGTTATCACACGGCATATCAAATGGATTTTTCCCTTTCTTAAGAATTGGCCAAGATGGAAGAGGAGCCCATGGGTCATATTCTCTCGCTAATAAAGTCTCGATGTTTGATTTCACTTGCCGCAAAACTCCGCCCACCATTTTGCCCAACGTCTGAATATGTTCAAGAACCACTTCAGTCAAATCAACCCTCGAAATTGCAGCACAGGCTTCAGCTTTGTCTAACTCACAAGCTTTTTCTGGACAAATTTCTCCTAATTGTAAACCACAGGTCACGTCAATATCACAGGCGGCACATTTCTTGGAACAACTACCTCCTTTCTTTCTTGGCACGCAGACTTCTGGCCTTCGTTTCACCATAGGCAGCCCAAACATAGGCGGTGGTATTGGGTTGCTTGGCGGAGACCTGGGTCCCGTGGGCGTGCAACGAGGAGCTTTTCTGTTGCATTTCCCTTCGGTAGGATCCACCTTAACTCCCAGATTGCTGGTGCACTGCGTTCGATTTCTGTCCCTCACCCTCTTTAGGAGTTCTGTCAGGGTTAACTGTTGACTGCTTCGCAGACTTGGGTGCTCTGGCGACACGACTGTCGGCTTGATGTTAGGCAAGTCTTTGATTTCCGGTGTGATTTCAGGTAGCAATTCAAAGTCTACTTCGCTGATTTTGTGAAGTTGTTCTTGTGTATGTGCTGGCACGTACTCACATTGCGGCGTAAGCAGGTGTGTACCGTCTGGTTTAGGTTGTACGGACTCGCTTATATTTATCTTGTCATTGGCTTGCGTTTTTGTATTTGCTGTCAAGTTCTCGTATTGCGACATCAGAATTTTAACATCTACTTTAGGTCGTTCGGACATCACGTTCTCGAATGTCACTATCGGATTATCACGACTTAGATTCTTAATCTGATCTGGATTTGGAACACCATCTTTTTTCACAGGTTCGATGTCTACAGATTTAAATAAAGTCTTTTCTTCAGCTTGTTTCTTCATATCGGTTAACCTTACTTTAGAAAACATGTAATGTTTTGAACTTGGTGACGTTATAACCATATTGCCTCTTTGTATGTCATTGTCCTCCGATTCAGTGCTCTTAGGATAGATTTCCTGATATTTTTGTTGCTTTTTTTCGTTACGAAGGTCCATTTGGACTATCTCGTCTCCCATAAAAGTAGAGGCAGTTTTGTTTTGAGGTTCACCAGTCAAAGGAAGGCGAAATTTGTCCATTTCCTTCAACAACATTTCATCTATTTGCCCAAGTGGGTGCTTCAGACAGCGATTAGCCACTTCGTCGTAATTACCAGGAAGATCCCCTTCTTGAGAATTGCCTTGATTTTTATATATGCTCTTGCATGTTAATGCTGGGTTAAGCTGGTCTCCCAAAGCTTTTGGATTTTCACTAAACCCTTCAATCCTTGGTCTCTGTGCTTCAACAAGAAGGGTTTGTTTTATGGTTTCCAGTTTTTTGTCTAATTTTTCCACTGTAACTTTCACAGTGGTAACCTTATTCGCTTCCTTAGCCTCAGTGTCTGAAATGACTGGCTTACTAATATTCAATTTATAGTCTACTTTAGCGCAATCCAAGTTAGATTCTTTGAGTGGTGCAGTTTCTATTTGGATTTTCTTGAAGCCATCTATTTTAAGGTGGGGTTCTTCAGCTAAAGCCATGTTGAATATTTTCTCTAGTTCTTTGTTCACAGCAAGTATTTGAGGTGCAGCTTCTTCTTGAGTAAGTGTATCAGTAGGTGGTGCTTCCTTTGTTGTATTCTGCTCAGCCACGATTTGGTTCTCAGCATCGCCAAACTTAACTAGTTCCCGAGACATTTTGAAAAGGCCATACTGTCTATCTTCAGGTATCATAGGGTTTTCTATTTTCATATTTTGATCTTGTAATTTTATTCTTTCGTTTTCGGCTTCCTTCATTTCACGCCTTGTGGCTTCAATGTTGAATTTGTGGGAACAATATGGTTCGTTGCTCATCCTATTCGGTTCCGTAGGGCCTGTTCCAAACGCTTGGTCTATTATCCTCTGACATTTTTCGCGATGTGTAAGAGGGATTCCAGTTGTAGTATCCATGGGTCTAGTTTTTAGTATGGGAAAATCGGTGCCTTTTTCTGTCAGGCCAGGTCCATCGTCTGTAGATTTTGTACTTTTGTGCGCTTTTCTTATGACAGCATAAGAAGCTGAAAAATAGCGAAAAAAGCTATGAGTATGCTTGTTAAAATGCGTTATATAGTTTAGAGCAATATTTGAGTTTGAATTCTAAATTAAAATTATCTTCGCAGGCTTTTTTCGCCATTTTTCTTTTCGTCTTCCAAAACTGTTGAAATTACAGCATCATTGAACAATTAATATTAAAAAAATAATGAAAGCGGTTTCTGTATTGTGTACCTAGTTGTGGTTTATTGATAGGGTTTGATTTAATTTGGGGCATATGAACCGGTTTTTGCCGGTTCTAAAAATAAACAGTTTTGATCTTTGTAATTTAATTTAATTTCGGATTTTTGATGTTTTTGTTTCTTTTTAAAATTGGTAATCATTGATCTGTGAACTTCGCAGATAGGTCGTACGCTTGCCGGTTCGCGATCTCTTCTCAATAACGTCTATCCCAACGGTCTTCGGTTCTACGGCTTATATGGCCGGCCCATTGCCAGCTCACTGTTTACAGGTCCATACCTCGCTGAGCGACCTTTAATTTATGGAGTGTCAATGTTTCGGCCCCGTAAGTCATATATAATAGGAAAGAGATGATGTCGATGATGGAACGAGCTAACCCAAAAGAAGCCTATTATCGCCACTTAAATAGATTATCTTTAGTCTCTGTGGAATATGTGACGAAAAGACCTGATGAACCTTCCCAAATGCAGCCCTGCCCATCTGGATTCTTCTGTTCGCCTCCCTCTCAAAGTTGTTTTTACCAAACTGCAGAGTTTGCCCGAGGTAAATATATTCTCGACCAATGATTCTCGTGAGGACCGCCATTGACAACAATAAGTCCAGGGAGACGCGTTCGTTGAACATACAACACTGGAAGTACAGCACTTGGATGTATCGGCAGTCTACTCCAGAACCGACCAGCATAGCTATTCAAAAACAATCGAATCGAAATCGAATCGAACGATTGGCAAAACGCTAATCACAGATCCGAGCAAAGAGGTTTTTTTTTTTTAAATAAAGCTAAAAAAGATAAAAAAAGAGCGTTTTTTAAGAGGTACTTTACAAAATGGTAGGAAATAGAAATTGTGGTAAAAAAATTAAAGTGGCAAATAAATATATATACTAACACTAGTGTTTAAGATGTGTATGTATTACTAACATATTGGATTTAATGATCTGTCAATAAATGATTTATTATTATAAATTATCTATACTGGGGATTTTGTTACGTGCGACTATAGAATCTACATTTAGTAATCATATGTATAAAAATAACAGCAAAAACTGATTGTTTTATTAAACAAAGTTTACCAGATCTCTAACAAACTTGCTTTTTAACCGACTTCCAAAAGGAGGAGGTTATCAAGTCGTCAGATTTTTTTTGAAGTCGGTGACTTTTGTTTGTTTGATTGAGTTTTTTTGCCACCGACTTCTGAAGCTAAAGTTATTTTTCCACGCTATTTTGTTTTTTAAGTCTGTTTTATTTTTTGCAAAAATGTTTTTTTTTTGTTTTTGAAGTCTGTTTTATTTTTTGCAATAATGTTTTTTATTTTTCCTTTTAGTTGCAATATTCTTCACAAATATTTGCTATACATTTATTTTACATTGTTAACAACACATTTCATGGTAATAGGCTTGGCTTATCCCCAATAAAATGTAACTTATATCGTTATCATACCTACGAGTGCTCCCCCTCAGAGCATACAGGCGTTATGTTATGTTCTAATATTGTGTAAAAAATAAACATCCAAGCGATCACGACAGATTTTCTGTCTATTAATGAAGCGTTCCATTGTATATCTCCGAAGATGAGCATCAGATCCTGACTTATACCTTCCATCATCAGCTCATCAACATGAGATAATGATTATCAGGTACAAATATAGTTAGAAAGTAACTATATGAAAAACATTGTAAAATTTCAGGGTTGCCCTCGATTTCTCTGGGATCCCATCATCAGATTCTAACTTTGTGACAACAGGACCACCTCAGTACTACGGGCTTTCGAATATAAAAATAATTTTGACAATCGGTCCACAACTAGTGGAGAAATCGGTGAACATACGGGACACACAGTCAAACGTAGAACCTCCTCATTTTGTTCAAAGTCGGTTAAAATATTGTCAAAAGAGTTTTGGTGAAACATTAGTGAACCGCTATACATTTCATGGTAATAGGCTTATCCCCAATAAAATAGAACTTAACATAACTAACTGTCGAAAAGTTGTACAGTACACATCTGCGTACCCTCTAGAGCATACAAGCGTGATATTATGTTATGATGTCATTTATACAATAAACATCCAAGCGATTGCAGCAATCACGACAGATTTGCCGTCTATTTTTGAAGAGTTCCATAGTATATCTCCGAAGATCAGCATCAGATCTTCACCAAATTTAAATGGGACAAAAAAGAATCATTGAAATCGAATCACAATTGGCGAAGATATCGCTGAAAAAACTTTACATTACTACATTTAGTAACCTTAAGTATTAAAATAACAGCAAAAAATGATTGTTTTATTAAACAAAGTTTACCAGATCTCTAATAAACTTGGTTTTTATACTTCGATTTAATGTCAAACCGGGAATTTTAATCAGAGATTTAAATAATAATCTCAGAACTGCACAATTTGTCTTCTTATCACTGCGCAAGGGAATTGAACCCACTTGCACCGCACTGCACGCCGCGCCGTGCAGTATTTAGTGCCATTGTGGTCTCCGCTGTGGCCCTGAAAATAGATGCCTTTGACGAGGACTTTTCCTGGGGCCGTGTTTCAGGACCGCATGCGGCCCGAGCCAAAAAAGACCTAACAGAAGAGCTGTCTTTTGTCAAATTGCAGCTTGAAATTTTTTTGCCTCTGGAGGAAGGATATCTTTTATCCTTCGATGAAGAGACAATGTCTCCAGCCTCTGTTGTTCTGCCGCACGCAACTTTAAATTAGATTAATAATTACATACCTAAGTAATATTAAAATAATTAAAAAAAAATAACAATCACTGTTTTTTACAATAATAAAATGAATAGCCACTTAATTACCTACAGAATAGAATGGAAATGATTAATGCAATAAAAATAATAGCTAAACTCAATAATAGCAAATATCGCATAAAATACATGATTGTCATTTATCAACCGATGAACTTAATTAGTTTTTCAAAATTTGCACTGGTTAAGGCTTATAAATTCTAACGGCAACTTTTGCAAGCGCAAGCGGCCCGTACGGTGCATATTGCAAATCCCTGAGGATTTCCCCCATTTGGTCGAGCGCCTGGTCAATGTTATAAATTTATAACCTTTGTAATTGTTCGTTAATAAATAGAGCTACAGTTTATTATAAATTAATTTAAAAAATAAACTGAAAACCGGTTACCCGGTTTTGCATAAAACCCGAAAAATTGCCTTTTTCGATGCCCTTCTTATCCTAAAAATGTGTGAAAGGTCAGGTAGGAAACTTCTTATAATTATAATAAATTCATAAGATAATGTTTGCATGGAACACTTTCTGATAAATTGTTTTTAAATTATTACAATTATATTTGTACGGTTCACGGCAAAACGTAGAGAACCTAAACTATACCTATTGTAACATCTCACACACCGTGTAATTACCTATGTTTACAAATAAAAGTTTCTTAATCTTTCATAGTTCTTATTTTTAATGTACACCGACGCACATACTATTCAGCACATCATTCCGAACCACCACAGAAATTTTTCATCGATAACACGAAAGCTAAAAAGCAGCTGTTCCTAAAAAAGTGCAATACTTAGTATAGGTACTTACACGTCAAAATGTATGGAACAACTGATTTTTCTTTATAATTCACCGATGGTAAATTTCTAATTGCCCGGCTTAGAATTATGACCTGAATACGTGGTAAGTGTTTGTTGCGACGGTGTCCACCCTGTATGATTCAAGACAGTTTACAAAATCAAAAAGAACACAGAAATAGATATTTAATTTATTTTCGCTGTTTACCAAAATAGATAATAATATATTTATAATGTTTTATGTCGGAATATTTAAAAATGTAATTGATATGTGTAAAAAGGAATAAAATAAATCAAATACAAGTAGATCAGAACTGTCCAAGGTCGTACACTTTATTTTTCCCTAAGAATACTGCGAAGCAATCTATTGCAGAGAAAGACCTCTTCGGAAACCCCTCACAAGGCTTTAGGTTACAGGGTGGTTCGGGGTTCATACTAGCGCGCGATTTTGGAAACACCGGACAACCTCGGACGCACGGCGGGGCACCACTAATCCCAGGTGTCCAGTTATCACACGGCTTATCACATGGATTCTTTCCTTTCTTAGGAATTGGCCAAGATGGAATCGGAGCCCATGGGTCATATTCTCTCGCTAATAAAGTTTCGATGTTTGATTTCACCTGCTGCAAGACTCCGCCCACCGTTTTGCCCAACGTCTGAATACGTTCAAGAACCACTTCAGTTAAATCAACCCTCGAAACTGCAGAACAGGCTTCAGCTTCGTCTAACTCATAAGCTATTTCTGGACAAATTTCTCCTAATTGTAAACCACAAGTCACGTCAATATCACAGGCGGCACATTTCTTGGAACAACCACCTCCTTTCTTTCTTGGCACGCAGACTTCTGGCCTTCGTTTCACCATAGGCAGCCCAAAGCTAGGCGGTGGTATTGGGTTGCTTGGTGGAGACCTGGGTCCCGTCGGCGTGCAACGAGGAGCTTTTCTGTTGCATTTCCCTTCGGCAGGATCCACCTTAACTCCCAGATAGCTGGTGCACTGCGTTCGATTTCTGTCCCGCACCCTCTTTAGGAGCTCTGTAAGGGTTAACTGTTGACTGCTTTGCAGACTTGGGTACTCTGGTGACACGACTGAGGGCTTGATTTTAGGCAAGTCTTTGATTTCCGGTCTGATTTCAGGTATCAATTTAAAGTCTACTTCGCTGATTTTGTGAAGTTGTTCTTGTGTATGTGCTGGCACGTTCTCACATTGCGGCGTAACTAGGTGTGTACCGACTGATGTAGGTTGTACGGACTCGCTTATATTTATATTCTCATTGGCTTGTGCTCTTGTATCTGCTGTCAACTTCTCGTATTGAGACATCAGAACTTTAACATGTACTTTAGGTTGTTCGGGCATCACGTTCTTGAATGGCACAATCAGATTATTAGAACTTTGTTTAGGTCGTACAGACTCGCAAATATTTTTCTTCATGTATATAGTCTCGGTGGTGTCCACTAAATCAGAATTTCTACAAGCGGAAATAGAAGGTCCCGGTGATATTGGACACGTCTCATTACATGTCAACACATAGTAAGGGTCTAACTCGTGTTCTTTCATCAACTCTTCCGGCAAAGTTACTTTTTCAGGTTCCAGATGTAATTTATACTCTGAATCTACATCTGAGTGTAATTTGTTTGAACATGGTTGGATGACCTTTTCTTCGTTAGGTGAATGTTCTATGTTTCTATCCCATTTTTGTTCTGGCACAGTAATTTTTGTGTATGGCACTCTTTCAACTAATCTGTAAGCGGCATTTCGCCTCTCGTCTAGGCTTGCCTGTTGCTCGATTGTTTTGGGCTGAAAGTCTGGTGTTCGGCTATGATATTCAACTTCAGCCGATTGATTACAGTAAAGTTCATTCTCGTTTCTAACTTTCGTAGCGGAAGCTTCTTTAGCCTGGTGCGATACATTTGTGGGGTTTATCGCGGGCTTAACTGCTTCAAGAGTGTGAGGAGTTTCGTTTTCCGCCTCTGTATTTTTAACAACGACATTTCTGTCATTTAATCCTGGTGCGAATCTTCCCGTGATTTGCTTAAATATAGATGAATGCAATGCTTGCATGTTTTCTTTATCTGATGGCGTTACGATAGGTGCAGGTTGTTGAAAGTTCGGTTGTAAATAACCAAATTGAGGCTGCCCATGTTTATATTCTATGTCTTTCTGTATAGTTTGGTTCATGTTTATTTCCTTTGATGGTGATATGTGTTGATTTTCCTCCATTTCATCTTCGTCTAATACTCGATAGCATGAGAGCTTAGCTGTGGGATTTTTGTCGCAAGATACAGGCTTTATTTTTTTCTTAATCAGATCTGGATTTGGAACATCATCTTCTTTCACCGGTTCGAAGTCTTCAGATTTTATTAAAGTCGTTTCTTCAGCTTGTTCTTCCAAATCGGGTAACCTTATTTGAGAAAACATGTGATGTGTTGAATTTGGTGACGCTATAAACATATTGCCTCTTTCTTCGTCTTTGCCCTCCGATTCAGTGCTCGTAGGATAAACTTCGTGATGTTTTTGTTGTTTTTCGTTAAATAGTTCCATTTGTACTAGCTCGTCTTCCATAAGAGTAGAGGGAGTTTTGTTTTCAGGTTCACAAGACAAAGGCAGGCCAATTTTGTCCATTTCCTTCACCAACATTTCATCTATTTGCGCAAGTGGGTGGTTCAGACAGCGTTTAGCAACTTCGTCGTAAGTACCAGGGAAATCTCCTTCTTGAGAATTGCCTTGTTTTTTATATATACTCTTGCATGTTAATGCTGGGTTAAGCTGGTCTCCCAAAACCTTTGGATTTTCATTAAACCCTTCAATCCCAGGTCTCTGCGCTTCAACAAGAGGGGTTTCTTCTATGATTTCCAGTTTTTGGGCTAATTTTTCCTCTGTCTGTTTTGCAGTGGTAACATTAAGAACCCGTTTGTGTTCAGGGTTTACTGCATGATTCTCAGCATCAGCATTATCATCATCATCATAAAGTTCCGTCTTATTTCCTACAGTATCTGAAATGACTGGATTGCTAATATTCAATTTATGGTCTACTTTTGCGCAATCCAAGTTAGGTTCTTTCAGTGGTGCAGTTCCTACTTGAATTTTCGTGAAGCGATCTATTTTAAGGGGGGTTTCCTTATCTAAAGCCACGTTGAATGGTTTCACTAGTTCTTTGTTGACAGCGAGTGTTTGAGGTGCTGCTTCTTTTTGAGTAGTAGTATTCTCCTCAGCCAGGATTTCGTCCGCATCGTCGCCAACCTTAATTAGTTCCCGAGACATTTTTAAAATGCCATACTGTCTATCATCAGGTATCATAGGGTTTTCTATTCTCATATTTTGTTCTTGTAGTTTAACTCTTTCGTTTTCGGCTTCTTGCATTTCACGCCTTGTGGCTTCAATGTTGAATTTGTGGGAACAATATTGTTCATTACTCGTCCTATTCGGTTCCAAAGGGCCTGTTCCAAACGCTTGGTCTATTATCTTTTGGCATTTTTCGCGATGTGTAAGAGGGATTCCAGTTGTAGTATCTACGGATGTACTTTTTAGTATGGGAAAATCGGTGCCTTCTTTCGTCCGGCCTGGTCCATCGTCTGTAGACTTAGTACTTTTGTGCGCTTTTCTTATGACAGCATAAGAAGCTGAAAAATAGCGAAAAAAGCCATGAGTATGCTTGTTAAAATGTGTTATATAGTTTGGAGCAATATTTGAGTTTGAATTCTAAATTTAAATTATCTTCGAAGGCTTTTTTCGCCATTTTTCTTTTCGTCTTTGAAATTACAGCGTCATTTAACAAATAATGTAAAACATACCGATACTATATCAAAACATTGTTTTAAACTTTGTTTAATCAGGTAAATGGTTGAAATTTTTTTTAAGCAAAATGAAAGATGGCAAAATTATGCGGAGAACACGGTTTAGCTGTATTCGTCGTGTGTGACGTTTCGATTCGACGATTTCTGACAATACGTTTTGTTTAGGTATTGGCATCTTGCATGTCCAGGTCGGCTGCTTTAACGGGCTAACGGGTACCTTAAATGTAAGCCCTCCAGGCCAGGGCATAAAAAAACAAATACTAAGCGACTACACGCTCAGGGTTGGGCTAAGGTTGGGTTCGGCTTGGGGCGACTGGACTAGATCAAATAAATTACCCCGCGCTACTTGAAATGCTAAATTTAACGTACTTCAGAAAACGCAATATGTTTTCACACAACTCTTCTGGGACCACAAACAAAAATCCATCTGCTAAGTTCTACCGGCTAGCCGGGCGACTATATGGTGGGCCTGAGGGCTTTGGCACCGCAGTCCCAGCAGTGGGAACATTATAGGTTGATTATGCTATGCTTAAGTAAAGCTGGCACTGCAGTCTCGACATAGATGGCGATCGCAAGACAACCGAACTCGGTCGCAAAGTCATAACGATGCGGATTTAAGGTGGAAGCTGATCCCGGCGGTTCGCTTCCAGCTCGCGTCCACCTTTAATCCGTATAATTATGGCTTTGCGACCGAACTCGGTTGTTTTGAGAGTTCTTGCCGGCGCGGCGCGGTGTGAACAATCAGCGAACAACTATCTTTTTCTAAATCTTTTGAACGTTTCTTGAACGAGAAAATAGACTAAAAGCTAGTCGCTTCCTTGTCGGCGGTGAGATAAGGGCATAACTAATTAAAATATAATTATTTAAAACTTGCCTGGGCCATTGCAGAAATCATCCCTCAGAACACGGTGTACAAAGCCTAGAGAACACACCTTCCTTATTCTTGAAATAGTTGTTCGTAACATCATTGTGACACATAAAATTTGAATGATAATCAGCGAAAATAATTTTCTTACATTTTTTCTGTATTCTGAACAAAGTTACCTACTGAAAAGATTTGACACTATGGTTGCTTTTGTTGTTCCGATTTTGTATTGGAATTTTCTTTCATCGTTCGGTTAAACGGTTTTAACTTGTCTTCTGATTGTATGCTGCCTGCAATATTTGGTGGTAGATAAAGTTCAGTTTCTCACGATTCATTAAGGGGCCGTCCCCACGAGTGAGAGAATCGCGGCGATATTATCGTCGTGGCCGTGCTACGTATTTATATCACCAAAAATTGTAAATACCGTTAGATTATAATCTATCTCGCGAGATTGTAAACTGTCGAAAGATTGTGAACCGTAACATACTGCTTACAATTTAACGCATTATATTTCGGGAGATTTTAATCTACCGAAGTGAAACCGTCAAATTGTAAAATGGCATCATAGCATGCGACGGAACGCACGTCGCGCCCTACTTGATAGAACGTCATATTATTTGTACCCCGCGCCGCAATATTTGTTTGAAAATTCGTGTTGTCGAATGTAAACAAACAATGCTTGGTGATTGTGAATTGATCTTACCTTAATATGATGTCAGAATTATTGATTACCTATTGTCGGCTTCCATCAAGCATCCATATATTTTTTTTTTCATTGAAAGTTGTGGAATGCCACTGCTTTCAAAGAAAAAAAAATCTGATAGTGTCGTAGAATTCCTACTATTATAACTTACTGCAGCTACATAGATAACGAATAAATACTTTGATATCACAATACTTGAAGTGCATTTATTTTATTGGACTGACACCTGTCCTACTGTCTGTAAGACCGACCAATCAGGGACAGACATCGGACAGTTGATAATTTAACGCGCCACAGAATTTGACGCTGTCAGCACGTCACTTTAGCTATAATACACTGTTTATTTTGTGGTGAACTTTCCCTTCGGAGCCATTAAGTGTAGTACCTACTGTTTTGTTATTTTTAATGGAGTGGGACTTACTTGTCTTATTTTTCCACATCAATAAATACAACACATCATACTCACACATGTACATTTTCACTTCGATAGATTATAAAATCTACCGAAAAATATACGCTAAATTGTAAACAGTGTTACGCTTCACAATCTAACGGTAGGTATTTACAATTTAATCGCCGCGATTCTCTCGCCCGTGGAGATGGCCCCTAAGAGTGTATAGAAGTACGTGGCACGACGATAATATTGCCCCGATTCTTTCGGTAGTGGAGACGGCCCCTTAGAGAAACGCTGCGCGTCATGCGGAGCGTTGCGCGTTTTTCCGTTTACTGATAGGCGGCGCGTGCAGCGGCCCGCGTTATCACACGCGCAAACACAAACGTTTTGCCACTATAATAAATTGGTTTATGAACATAGGAAGTCTATGACGCGGCGCGTGGTGCGGTGCATGAGGAGCAGCGGTGTCCGCAAATCTTGTAGCCGTGTAGTGTTGCGAATTCCATGTCAGGTTTTGGGACTAAATAGTATTTAAAAAAGGGCTAGAGAGAGAGGGCTGAATCAATCCTGGGTACATTGTTTAATGAAATGACAAAGTTTTACAAAAAAAAACGCCTATTAGAAGTGCAGCTCAAAATATGTCGCAGTCCTCATCAGATGAATCTGTGTCGAATTTGTCGCGCAGGTTTTCGTTTGCATTTTGTGCAGCACACGAACTTGATGGTCCGGGGCTGCGGGACTGTTCGAAAGTGATACCGTGGCCCCGAACACAAAGTGCGATGAAGGAACATGGATGGGTTATAATCTGTAAAAGTCTGACACTCCCTCCTGCTCCACCCAGAGCGGGAGGAATCATTTGATGATTTCCCATACCAAAAAAAAAAAGATGAACTTAATGGTTGAGGTTCATCGTTGAGGGAATCCTCAATAATAAAATAAAAATGTGAACACGCTGCTTGCGTTTAGTTTTTGCTAAGCTTTTGTATCGTTCAAACACTGTTTTAATCTTTCCCGGTTTACACTTACACATAAACTATCACTTATATCGGGATATCTTCCGTGATTGTCTGTTATTTTGAGCTCCCAATATTTCGACGCTGTTGCAAGCGCTATGATCGCGGGTTGACTGGAGAATGCGGGTGGATGGAAAATAAATTGTTAAGAGCAGACAAATCTGTCTACCCTCTTTCTTTGTCTTTTGCTACGCGCACTACTGGAACTCATCACTAAGTCACGGCAAAACACACTCACAGTATCACAAGGCTTTTTGGAGTCTTTATTACGATGCCGGCTGCTACTTTTGAGCATACTCAAAACTGAATTCCACGTACTAGACAATTTGAAGCCATCCTCTCGATTGAAATTTTTATATTTTCTTATTTCAATTGCTTCTCTTGTCAGCCTTGGTAAGTAATTTTTGTCCGTCGACAAAATACGTGGCTTGTGAAATTCGTTCCAGTTATTGTGCCCTGACTGCAGTAGGTGTTCAGCTATGGCAGATTTTTGCTCATCATTATTATTAACAGCTTTTATGTGCTCTTTGATGCGGCATGAGACAGTTCGCTTCGTTTGACCGATGTATGAACTACCGCAACTACAGTCAATTTTATACACCCCAGGATGTTCATACGGGATCTTATCCTTCGGAGAACGCAGACTTTGTGCTATTTTCTTGTGAGGAGTAAACACGGTCTTTATCGAGTATTTTTTTCGAGTGTTTCTTTTTTTTTTTTGTATTGTTTCCTTGACGTGTCTATAAGTTTTACAGATGATGGGTTTGTGTTACAAAATTAACTAGAGGCTAAATCATTATAAAAAGGACTAGATCTAGCCCCGAAGGCTAAATTGGCAACGCTGCTTGTAGCGCACAGAGCATCATAATATGTTGTAGCGTGTAAGCGGTTCTCGCGGCGGACATTACTGCGGCGCTCACTGCTTTGCAGGGGGGGGGGGGAAGGTAAGCGTGGTGCACCGGCCCGCACGATAGTTACGATCTCCAATTCGATTGAAATCACACATACCTACAATCATACTATCAAGGTCTATTTGGTGTGGCAATCGTCTTTATCGAATCAGCAATTATAATAATACGTCTGTTGTAGGAGATTATATTGTATCCCAGCTCCAATACTTAACAATGACCCCTAGCACAGAGCATCATTTGTAATCCCTAGATATTAGTATTCCTTTCAGAGATGTTCTGTCCCTGATAATAGCAACTGTGAGCAACTGCTACGTTATTGTTGCGACGTTGCGATCACTGTTTTAAACAGTGATTCATTTCTAGAGGTTCAAAAACTGTTGACAGACTTTGGCCAGGAGTTTGTAGTAGGGATGTTACGGAAGTGGTTTTATCGGAATCGGAGTCGGAATCGGAGCTTTTAAATTTAGTTTATAGGACTCGGAACCGGAACCGGAACCGTAACCGGAACCGGAACCGGAATCGGAGTCGGAGTCTGAGATGGTGACAAAAAAGAGATGTGTTAAGGATATATAATAAAATACAACATGTAATTAGCCTCTTTAATTTCATTAAAAACGATAAAAATTATTATAATTATGTTTCAGCACACACAGCTATTTAAAATAAGAATGTCATAATAATATGGTTTTCAGAATTTCTTAAAAATAAAAAAAAGAGTTAAATCTGATGTATTGACTCTAAAAGTAGCATATTATATTTAATAAATAAAAGCTTGGAAGCTTTATCACCATCCAGTCTATTTCTTAGTGGGCTGTATATTAGGCCAGCACCACTAAAAAGTTGCTCGCTAGCTACCGAGCCTGGTGGACAGGACAAATATTGGCGAGCAATCGGTTTAAGATATTGGAATTTTGTATTTCCATTCACTTTCCACCACAATAAGGGATCGTCACCGATAGGTATACGTTTTTCTCTAATATACTCATTAATTAAACCTTTAAATATAAGAAACTTGTCAAAAACTTGGTTGGATGAATTATCAATATTATCATCGTCATCATCGCTACTCAACAAAATATTGGATAATATTGTCTGGACATTACTAGTGGTAGGTTCTGGTGAAGCCATTCTTGCCCGTTTTTCTGGTGGAACATTAATATTTTCAGTAATATTTCTAGAATTATCTTCATCTCCAGCATTAAGTAATGTCATCAATTCGGTTTCAACTTTCTCCTTAATAACTTCGTTAAAAAATTTTGCTTTATATCGAGGATCTAGGAATGTAGCTATTGCAAAGTAATTGTTCAATTGAAGGTCTCCAAATCTTGACATTGTCTCCAAATCGACGACAGAAAGCACACGGGGAGTGGGGCTGCGCGACCTGCAAAAACCTGTTCATACGTGTTGACCGCGACCGCCGCTATGCTTCGACCTCCGATTAAAACTTCCGATTTAAAGTATCGGAGCCGAAGGCGGAACCAGATGTGTAATATCAATCGGAAGTTCCGACTTATCGGAATCGGAGTCGGAGCTCCGTAACATCCCTAGTTTGTAGTAACAGTTCAGTCAGTAAGTAGGTCGCCAGGGCTCTTACTGAAACCTAGGTACGGTCAAGGAAGGAATAAAACACTTTATTTGCAACTGAGAACCGATTTCGAAAATATTTTCCCACTTTGTATCCTGTTTATAGGTATGGCCAAATCCGAAACTGTGAGGAATATTGAAAAATGCTCAAAGGAGTCTCAAGCCCGATTTTGATGAAAAAGAAAATTGCATCATAGGATTTAATAAAAAAAAATACAATATTCCTGGCCAGAAATCGAACCAGTTGGTTTTGAAAAAAAAAAACCACACTGTATATTTACATCATTCGATAGCAATGCATTAACCACTATGCACGACAGAATTTTGACACATGACACATCAGCTGAATCGGCGGGGTGATGCGCATTGTCAAGAAATTCAAGAATTTTCGTGAACTTTCAGCATTCGATTTTATAATGAAAAATATGTCGCGGCAGCTGTTTCATACGATAAGTTTGTGGTTAATATCTCCAAAAACGTGTTGATGTCGGTAAAATGGCGTCAGTCTATTGCCAAATATGTGTAAATTACATACCACTACACCCTTCCAAAAATAGGTAACTTAGATGCGCTTGAAATAATGTACATGGACAAGTTTCTCGTTTGCTAAAAAAACTCGAAAGGGCAAAATAAAGACAGTAACATTCTATCTGCGTTCTTATTTTTACCATTATTCATACAAAATTTCATAAAAAAAACACGTTCCAAGTCTTGACAAATATTACAAAAACCTCTTAGTGCTGACCGTAAACCCAAGATTCAACATTCGATTAAAAAGTTGCAGTCAGCCTAATCGATTACTCGCAATGAAATCAAGTTTGGAAAAAAAAAGTTGAAACGGAATAAAAACTCCTTGGTATAATTTCAAATAATTATATCATTTTAAAATTAACATTTATGCTATCTTTTAGAATAAGTAATTATTCGATGCTTTTGGCTGATTTCAAGAGAAGGAGAATAAATCTCCTCTCCTCCTCTATTCTATACTAATATTATAAAGAGGTAAAGTTTGTGAGGTTGTAGGGGTTAAACTCTGGATCTGCTGAACCGATTTTGAAAATTCTTTCACTAATAGGTAGCTACATTATCCGCGAGTGCCATAGGCTATATTTACAATGTGCCCGTGGGATAATTTTCGACCAAAACGCTAACGAAACCGCAGGCAACAGCTAGTAAATAGACAGACGGACAGATCGACAGACTGACTGACAGACAGATTGACAGACTGACGGACCGACTGACAGACAGACTGGTAGACAGACTGACCGACAGACTGGTAGTAGAGGTTGGCGCCGCGCCGGCGCGGCGGCACCGCGCCGCGTTTTGGGCGCCGCCGATCATTTGAAATTTGGCGCCGATTGAGGCGGGCGGCGCCGAGGGCCCAGGCCGCTGTGAACCCGCGCCCGCGCGGTACGCGCCACCGCCAGTCGTCACGGCACTTTCGCGCTAGTTGCCACGTACGCTCTTGACTTGGAACCTGACTGACTTTGACTCGAAAATGAACCAACTGGTGACGATGATGACGTTTTACAGAATTTTCAAACGTTCAATACTGAGTTTGGCGATATAAATCACTTGCAAAGCATCAAAACTGCAATGCCGACCCGTTGGCATAGTGTGCTAAGCATGTTAGAGAGCTTGGTGCATTGTTGCAATAGGAATCCAGTAAACATCATACTCACAAAGATTGGCCAGGAAGACTTGAAACTAATACAATTAGAATGGAACCTGCTGGAAGACCTTATTATATTTCTTCGAAAGTTTCGCGAAGCTGTCGGAAGTTTTATGTGCGCAAAAGTCTGTTTCTGTTAATTTCTTGCTCTTGTGTTTCGCTCTGAATTAAAAGAAATTTTATATTCGATCTCAGACAAAGAAAGAGTCACAATGATATCGCTTAAAAATAGAATACCAAAGAAATTTCATCACAGATTTCTTTTGACCAAAAACGTAGTAGTGGCATCTCTTTTAGATCCCAATTTTCACAATTGAAAGAAATCGATTCTTATGTAGAAGAAAGAAATACCAATCGTGTGGCTTTTATGGCAGATTGCATCAATGAACATGTAAATACTTCCCGTGATCTTACAGAGCATCCTATCAGATCCAAGGTCCTCTTCTACTCAATCTTTGCTGACAAAATTATATAAGAAGCATAGTAGTTTCAGCGACATTGAAGAGGTAACGCGAACAGATTTTTCTTTTCGAGATGCTGGAGATACCTAGCTTCGGTCTACCCCAAAGAAGTGGAGATTTTGAACGGAGATGTGCTTGCCTATTGGCGAGAGAAGAAAAATGTGATCCCAGGACTTGCTGCGCTTGCCAGGACTATTCTTGTAATAACTGCTATAAGTACGCCGAGTGAACGTGTTTTTTCAATAGCAGGATTGGTTTTGAGCACTAAAAGATCGCGGTTGAGCCCTACACGCGTCAACAAAATAATTTTCATCCATGACAATTATAAATATTGTAAAAACTTTAAAATATATATTTTTCTGATTTTAATGTTTATTTCCTTCCTTTGATCGCTTTATAATATAACACTTAAACCAGAAATGGTTCTCTTTTTTTTTAAACACACGAGCCGCGGCGTGGCGCCGCCGCGCCGACCAGTTCCACCAGGCGCGCCGCCGCCGGCAAATTTTTGGTCGGCGCCCACTTCTAACTGGTAGACAGACTGACCGACAGACTGACCGACAGATCGAGAGATAGACAGATAGACAGACTGGCAGACTGATTAAAAGACAGACTGACTGACAGGCCCACAGACAGACTGATCAACAGCCTGACAGACAGACTGACTGCAGACAGGCAGACTGATAGACAGATTGAAAGACAGAGTGATAGACAGACTGACAGACGGACAGGTCGACAGACTGACATACAGACTGGCAGACAGATTGACTGGCAGACTGGTTGAAAGACAGACTGACCGACAGACAGACTGGTAGACAGACTGACCGACAGACCGGTAGACAGGCTGACCGACAGACTGACAGACGGACGGGTCGACAGACTGACTGACAAACAGATTGACAGACAGATTGATAGACAGACTGATCGACTGACTGACAGACAGACTGACAGATTGACAGACCTATTGATACACAGACTGATCGACAGACTGACAGACAGACTGGTATGCAGACTGGCCGACAGACCGGTAGGCAGACTGACTGACAGACTGACAGACGGACGGGTCGACAGACTGACTGACAGACCGGTTGACAAACGGATTGATAGACGGACTGATCGACAGATCGAGAGATAGACAGATAGACAGACTGGCAGACAGATTGAAAGACAGACTGATAGACAGATTGACAGACGGACAGGTCGACAGACTGACATACAGACTGGCAGACAGATTGACTGGCAGACTGGTAAACAGACTGACCGACAGACCGGTAGACAGGCTGACCGATAGACTGACAGACGGACGGGTCGACAGACTGACTGACAAACAGATTGACAGACAGATTGACAGACAGATTGATAGACAGACTGATCGACTGACTGAAAGACAGACTGACAGATTGACAGACCTATTGATACACAGACTGATCGACAGACTGACAGACAGACTGGTATACAGACTGGCCGACAGACTGGTAGACATACTGACCGACAGACCGGTAGGCAGACTGACTAACAGACTGACAGACGGACGGGTCGACAGACTGACTGGCAGACCGGTTGACAAACGGATTGATAGACGGACTGATCGACAGACTGACAGACAGACAGGTAGACAGACTGACCGACCGACTGGTTGACAGACTGACCGAAATACTGACAGACAGACTGGTAGAGAGACTGACCGACTGACTGGTAGACAGACTGACTGACAGATCGAGAGATAGACTGACCGACAGACTGACAGGCAGACTGACAGATTGACAAACCGATTGATGCACAGACTGATCGACAGACTGACAGACAGACTGGTATACAGACTGGCCGACAGACCGGAAAAGAGACTGACCGACAGACCGGTAGACAGACTGACTGACAGACTGACAGACGGGCGGGTCGACAGACTGACAGACAGACCGGTTGACAAATGATTGATAGACGGAGACGACAGACTGACAGACAGACTGGTAGACAGACTGACTGACAGACCGGTAGACAGACTGACCGAAAGACTGACAGACAGACTGGTAGACAGACTGACTGACAGATCGAGAGACAGACTGACCGACAGACTGACAGACAGACTGACAGATTGACAGACCGATTGATACACAGACTGATCGACAGACTGACAGACAGACTGGTATACAGACTGGCCGAAAGACTGACAGACAGACCGGTAGACAGACTGACTGACAGACAGATCGAGAGACAGCCTGACCGACAGACTGATAGACGGACGGGTCGACAGACTGACTGCGTACGGATTGACAAACGGATTGATAGACAGACTGATCGACAGACTGGCAGACAGACTGACTGACAGACCGGCAGACAGACTGACTGACAGACCGGTAGACAGACTGACCGAAAGACTGACAGACAGACTGGTAGACAGACTGTCTGACAGATGGAGAGACAGACAAACCGATCGACCGACTGACTGCAGACAGGCAGACTGATAGACAGATTGAAACGGTTTTTTATTTCCACAAAACCTCTCTCTCAATATTACAACCCACAAGCCTTAACAGAGGCCTTGCTTGGGAACCAAATATTTTTTTTTCTAAGGGCCCAAGACCTGGGTATTCTATATCCAACCACAGATAATATAATACTTCGTCCAATCGATTGGACGGAGTATTATATTATCTCAAAAAAAATATATATATATATATTAAATACATATATATTTCAAAATAAATATTTAAAAAAAAAATATATATATATATATTAAATATATTTATTTTTAAGTAATTCTACAAAAAAATACTTAAGTCTCTTTTTAAAATTTTTAGTTTTGCCGAAAACTAAAAATTTTAACAGCGGTAGCAGCGGTATCAGTATACCGCATCATTATATTATGCTATTCAGCGTTGAGTAGTGTCATCCAGAAAAGATAATCCTGGCTGAAGGATCAAATACGATTGAAATTATGTCTATTCATCCAAATTGAACGAGTATCTATACAAAGTGTCGTGTCTGGCCTATTAACCGTTGAGGAGTTCCCTCGTGAGGAGAATATCCTGGCTGCAGGATGATGTCATGATAGAAATCATATTTATTCATCAAATATGAACGCATATAAAAAAATTCTTATCTGTGCTATTAACTGTTAAGGAGTTCCGTCATGAGAAGACGATCCTGCTTGCAGGATAAAGTCATGAAAGAAATTATCTATATCTATCAAAATCAAACGCGTAGATAGAGTTTTGTGTCCGCGCTATTAACCGTTGAGGAGTTCTCTCGTGAGGAGACGATCCTGGCTGCAGGACTAAGTAATGTTTCTCATAAGAATGTATTGTCACCAGAACCAAAAGTGTGTGCAAAATTTCAGCTCAATCGGTATAGGGGAACTGGTTTGAAATTCAGTTTCAAGATTTGGCCAATACTTACTAACAAATTATGTAGATAATTTAAATACAATTTAAAATTGAACAGCGAATGCATTCATAATTTAATTTTTTATAAGTATAGAATAAAAACGGCGCGAATTTAGCCATAGTTAGTCTGTGCTGTTTGTTGTGTCGGTTTTAGTACAACAATGTACGAAAAACTATTAAAATGACTATTATAAACTTAAAAAAATAATTAGTGTTTATTTATTGTATTTTACGCTTAAAACAAATTTATCTTAATTTCAATCTATCAATTTTTTAAATTCCTTAATTTAATTTCTCGTTTTCATCGAAATTTACAAAAAAATAATCGATTGAAATAATCGCTTCCACACACCAAGATAACAAAAAAAAAAAAATGGTCGTCAATTTCGAATATAAATTGAGGAGTGGTAATGAATATTACGAGTTATTGGTCCCGCATTAGTAAACTACTCTAAGATCAGGGCATTTTCATGTTGTTTAGAATAATTGGAATGATATTTTGTCATATTTGTTATCGAATTAATACGCGTCTGTGTGATGTAATGTGAAAAATAAAAATGTAAACACGCAAGTTTGGCGCGAAACTTCGACTTTTGATATCAAAATTCGTCATTACCACTGCTTACTTAAATTGAACCCTGGATTAATTCGTCACATAATTAAATGACAAGTTAATCATTCTCAACATACTGGAGCTTGGATGTCCGAAAACCACTATTTTCATGATTTTTAGCCTCGGCCAGCACTGCCGTCAAAATGGCGATGACCGTATTTACGCACTTGGATTTTTTAAGGGTAAATTAAGAAACTTGCGCGCTAAAGACAGAAGTTTTAATGGCGAGGACATATGAACTTTTTATCCAACTCTCTTAATTAGCGCACACTCATAGCATTTGATAATCGGAATATTAAATATTTACTTATTTAATGAGGATGACGTATGACTTAAACGCTTGCCCCTTTAGGGGCCGGTACCAAGTCAGCGGAGGTTTGTGTGTCGCGCCCCCAAAGGTACCCGTACCGAACTTTATGGTTAAGCATCAAATTCTGGGAAGTAATGACAAATTAAAAACAAAGGAAGGAGTTAATTTTTGATAAAATACCTAAAAGTCTGCAAACAGTTAGTGTGTGGAAGAGCGGAGTCACCTAACACAAGCATCTTCTTGCTTAAAAGGTGATCTCCAAATCATGTTTGTTAAGCCTTATGTAATTGAAATAAACATTTTTATTTATTTAAAAAGTTAGTAGCATTCAACGAAACCTCGAATAAAATCACTATTGGCGCCAAGTCACTTGTACGTTCATTTTTTTTTTGTTGAGGCCTTATACCACGAAGAGATAAAAAAAAAATTAGAACATACAGTTTTGAAGATGACTGCGGAGCGGTTGCCATCAAGAAACATTAATGTAAAATATGATAAAACATACAATTTTACATTTTCCGTAAATTTGCCGCATGTAATTACTTCCCAGAATTTGATCTTTATTTGCGACACTATCGAATGGTGTAAATTTACAGTGTTTTTTTTTTTTCAAAACCAACGGGTTCGATTTCTTTCCAGCAGGGCTATTGCGTATCCTGTTGACAGTTCACGGTAATCATCACTTGGATAATTTTGATTTATAATGGGCTTGACGGGAAAAAAGCGCGGGAAATTCGTAACGAAAGGGCGCCTTTTTTTAAACAAATTTTCATAAAATTATTTTATTCATCCTTAAGTTCATTTCCTAGCTATTTTCACGATGGGGAAGAAGGGAAACCCCAAGAAAAGGAAAAAAGAAGACAGTTCGTCATCTGCTCCACCGTTGGTGTCCTCTGAAGACGACGGTGGAGCCTCAAGCTCTTCAGAGGAATCTATGTCAGTAGAAAAAGATAAGTATCAGGAATTCAGGATTCCCGACTACATTCGGTCATATCCTGAAAATGGAGGCAATTTTGAATACGTTGTATTTTTAGAAAGTATAGACTCAGTCCCGATCGGCGATAGAGACATGATGTCCCTTTCAACCAATATAAAAAAATATAATAAGGGCGTAAAACAACTACTACGAATGAACCGATACAAAATTGGAGTTATTTTTGAACGACCTGGTTTAGCCAATGCAGCGCTAATGAATCGAAAATTTCTAGATAGTTTCAAATTGAAAGCCAGTATTCCTGCCGCTGCAACGGAGAACACAGGTGTTATCATGCATGTTCCCATTGAACTTAGCAACGAACACATCTACAACGCGATAACTAGTACCAAAAATATTATATCTATCAGAAGATTCATGCGTCGCACTATTTCAGAAGGAGGGGGGGTGTCCTTTCAGCCTACGAAGACGGTGTCCATCACATTCTCGTGTGCAGCGATACCAGATAGTGTAGACCTGAATAGCTGGAGGTTCGAAGTGCGTCCTTACATTCCGCCGGTTAAACAATGCCTGAAGTGTTTAAGGTATGGTCACATAGCCAAATTTTGTAAGAACTCCCAAAGATGTTCCATATGTACAAAGGACCATAATTATAAAGAATGCCAAATACCATCAACTGAGGCAACATGTTGCCACTGTCAAGGCAAACATGTAGCTATTTCATCACAGTGCCCAGTCAAGCAAAAAAAAGTCGAAGAAAACAAAAACAAAATTAATAAAAAATCATTTGCAGATTTATTCAATGAAAAGTCATTTCCATCTCTTTCAAAGTCCAGTCCTGCTAAACAATTACAATCTCTAATTGAAACAGAACCAATCTTAAATATTTTAATACAGACAATAGTAACATTAATTTCTCAAAATAAAAATAACGAAAAGAGTATTTGCACTCAAAGTATAAAAGATGTTCTATTATCAAAAATTCAGAATAATATAAATAAACCTTAATTTTATGGATCAGCTAAATATTGTACAGTGGAATGCTCAGAGTATCAATAGTAACAAACATGCATTTTCGTATTTTTTACATGAGTATAATATACATGTAGCTTTATTGTGTGAGACTTGGCTCAAGCCTCACATGAGATTTAGTATTAAAGGATATAATATAGTAAGATTAGACTCAGGTAATACACACAATGGTGTAGCTATTTTAATACATAACAGTTTACAATTTAGTAAAATAGATACTTTATGTGATGATTCAATACAAAATATAGCGATTAGTTTAAAATATGGCAATAATAAAGAAATTTCATTAGTCAGTTTTTATAGTCCCGGAAACGCTCTATTTACTAAGTATAAGTTTGATAATTTAATTCGCAGTATTCCTGGTCCTCTCTTGGTGGGTGGAGATTTCAATGCACACCATTCGGCTTGGGGATGTAACAGTGTGAACATTCGCGGCCGAGAGGTGCTTGAAGTCATTAATGACTTTAATTTGGTTTTATTAAATGATGGAGAAATGACTACTGTAGGCTCTGATAGGTGGCAAAGAAATGCACTTGATTTGACTGTAGTATCAGCTTCAATTTCATTGTCTTGTAACTGGTCTGTCCATGACGATCCTTTAGGTAGTTACCATTTGCCTGTAATTACAAGGGTACTTATTAATAACAATTATAATATCCCACATGAGACAGAATCTTCAAATTTACCAAAACATTTTAATTTTAACTTGGTTGATTGGGAAATATATAGGAAAAGTGTTGATAGTTTGATAGTGGATTTTATAATTAATCAAGATAACCCATTACAGTCATATAATGACTTGATAAAGTTGTTAAATTTAGCTATTATTAAATCATTACCATCAACTTTAAGACCTGCTACATCTTTTGATACGTCATTAGTAAATAATAATCGTAAAAAACGCATCCCATTACCATGGTGGAATTTGAATTGCACTAAAGCAGTAGAAGACTCTAGGAATGCCTATATAGAATTCAAGTACAATCCCACATTAGAAAAATATATTGAGTTTAAAAAATTACAAGCTCTTAAAAAGTTAGTGTTGAAGAGAGAAAGATATTTAAGTTGGATTTCTTTATGTAAGTCATTTAACAGAACTACTCCATTATCTAGAGTTTGGCAATTTTCAAAAAGATTTAATAAAACATTTACACCTCCAAGTAATAATATTTCTCCTTGGGTATTCGATTTTCTTAAAAAATATACTCCAGATACAGTTGAGGGGCCATTTCAATCAATTCCTCATGAAGAAAAAGTTTCAGGACACTATGAATATCTAATTTATCCATTTTCTCTTCAGGAATTAAAATCTGCAATATCATCTAGACGTGATTCAGCTTTTGGCCTTGATGGAATACCTTATAAAATGTTGAAATATGTATCAATTAAGGCACTTTCTGACATACTAAGTGTTTTCAATTTACTCTGGCAGGAAATGATCATTCCTAATGAATGGAAAACAGATTGTCTCATCCCAGTACTTAAGCCTAACAAAGAAAGACACAAAGTAGAATCATATAGGCCAGTAGCATTAACATCATGCATGGGGAAAACCTTTGAACAATTAATTAAACAAAGGCTAGAATTTTATATAGAAAGCAATAGTCTATTACCATCCAATCAATTTGGCTTTCGACGTGGTTGCTCCACTAGAGATAGCATTTCTCATTTGCAATTAGATATATACAATTCTAATAAAATGGACAATCATTTTGTTGGTGTCTTCTTTGACATAGTGGGTGCATTCAACAACATCAATTTGCACATTTTGTGTGTTGAACTTCGGGCTCTTGGTATTCCTGAAAAAATTATATTATGGATCTTTAACTTTTTACATGGCAGAGAAGTATATGTCAAAGTGAATAAACGTTTAATAGGGCCACGTTTTTCATACAAAGGGGTATGTCAAGGTGGCATTCTCAGCCCATTGATTTATCTTCTCTATTTACATAGACTTAACATTGTACTTGGTCTTGAAGTGGCAAATTTACAGTTTGCAGATGATTTGGTTATTTATGCCTCAGGTTCAGATATAGGTTCTGTTGAAAGAATTTTAAACACAGCTTTAACTCGGCTAAAGAACTATTTTCATTATCTAAACTTGGATATTAGTCCAGAAAAATCTAAAGTCATAGTGTTTGGTGAATGTGAAATAGACCTACATATTTATTACAATAATAGTGTTCTTCCAATAGTGAATGAAGTGAAGTTTCTGGGTATCATTTTTACAAGCAACCTTTCATGGACTAAGTATGTTGATTATCTGTTAGGTAGAGCTAATAAAGCATTTAATTTTGTAAAGTCACTGTCAATTGCAGCTGATCCTAAAATTTTGCTAATGCTATATAAATCTTTAGTACGTAGTCATTTTGAATATGGATTTTTATGCTTTGGGTCTGATCAGAGATTGGTTCACAAATTGGATATTCTGCAAAACCACAATCTTAGATGTGTAACTGGTGCAATGAAGACAACTCCAATTAATTCACTTCAAATTGAGTGTTACACTCCTCCTATGAATATAAGATTTCAGTTTTTAAAATCCAAATACATTCTCAAGCTTTTATCTTTCGAAAATCATCCTTTATTAAAGAAAATATTATTTTATCATAGAGTATACAGTCCCTCTAACTCCGTAAATGTCCCTTATATATTTCATGACTTTTCTATTTTAATCAGTATTGATGATCAATATCAAATTGAGAAATGTAAAGACAGATGGCCATGTTACTCTGGTAATTATATTAGCAAATTCTGGCCCATGGACATTTACATCAACCGTGAACTACGGTGTAAAGAAGATGTCTATCAGTTAATTGCAGAGTTCCCTGGGTACAGGCATATATTTACTGATGGATCCAAAAACAATAGAAATGTTTCGCTAGCCATTTATCTACCTCATCTTACTGTTGGACATGGAGTTCGGTTACCTGGAGCCATGACTATATTTACAGCAGAATCTCTAGCCATTTTAACAGCTCTGCAGTATATACATGAAAAGAATCTTGGGCACACAACTTGGCTTATAGTGACCGACTGCATGAGTGTTCTCATGGCCTTAATAAACCCGAAACTGGACGCCAATACCGGAAATATTTTATATGAGATTCGGACTTTATACGCTGATCTTTGTTCTAGAGGATTTACGATAAGTTTAATATGGACACCCTCCCACATAGGAGTAACAGGAAACGAAAACGCAGATCATCTTGCAAGAGTTATTGTTGACGTTGACAACGTTGACATCCCAGAAACGAGAAATGTTGCCATACCAAGCTCCGACCTCCTTACCAAATTACGTGAACAAAACACCTGTATTTGGCATGAGAACTGGCAAGAAACACTAAGAACTAAGGGAAAATGGTATGCGAAAATAAATCAAACCATTGGTTCTGCGCCCTGGTTCACCAGATCTATTCTTCCTAAGAGCAGAAAATTTTATACTACTTTAAATCGTCTTAGACTTGGACATGGAAGATTCAATGCACATTTAGCCAGAATGAAAATTATAACATCACCTGTTTGTATTAATTGTGAATTAGGAAGTGATCAGACCCTAGATCATATAATTTTTGAATGCCCTGCATATGATTTACAAAGAATTCCTCTAATTGATAATTTATTGGAAATATATAAAACGCCAGCAAGCATCCCGCGCGACACTCAAGGTTTGCTGGAAAATTACAGTACGTACATAGCACTGTATAAATTTATTGACAGCACTGGATGGGCTATTTGACCGATCGGGACGACGTATTATAAGGATATGACCCTGGATATGACCTTACTTCACAACATGATTATGACGAATACACGGATATGACACCATATTATTATGAATTTGACTTTAATGAATACTGAAGACATGGCTTTGGCCTTAAATAAACTACTAAGGATGAGGCACCGGCCTTATTTACTTTTAGACAAGAAGGAAAATAAAGAAACTCAAGACGTGGCTTCGGCCTTACTTATTTTTGGACAAGAAGGATGAAACTGAAGACGTGGCTTAGGCCTTACTTTTAGACAAGAAGGATAATAAGCACTGAAGACGAGGCGGTATGGTCCAAGACCTTAGCCTGCCCGAAAAGGGCGAAGGAAAAAAAAAAAAAAAAAAAATTTGATTTATAATGACCGTTCTTGTTGGTTTCAACTGACGCTACCCGTGCAGAACAGTACTGTCATTGTATATCAAAACTGGACAAGTGATGATCAAAGAACTGTTAACAGAGATACGCAATAGCCCTGCAGGAATATTGATTTTTCAAAAATCTAATGTTGCAGTTTTAGTTTTCATCAAAATAGGGCTTGGGACTCCTTGGAGCATTTTTCGCTATTCCTCATAGTTTTGGATTTGGCCATCCCCGCCCACTTACTAAATTCACCTGTATACCTACACTTCAACTAACTTTTTTGTGGAAGCGGGAAAACACAGAACTAAAATAAATACACCAATGTTGACAGATCGAAGCAATATTTTTCTTGCTTGAGCTGCGAACTTAAGTGGTCATACTATAAGGGTATTAACATGATGGCCGCATTCCGAATTACAAAAAAATCTCAGCTCACAGCTCACAGCGCTCACATCTATATTTTGCGTTCCGTTTTATATATCACGATTATGACAGCTAAGAACTGTCATCAATTCGGAACGCTCGTGAACGCGTTCACAGTGAACATAACCCCAAACCAAAACCTTTCACAAGACCTATTTTTGAAAATGGACGATATGTTGGTTGACTCTGGTGCACATACAACCCTCCAAGTTCAATTAACCTCATTCAATAAATAGTTCATGACAAAATCACTCAATGGGGTTAAAGGAACTTGGTGGGTTGTATTGATGATTTGAATGATTATAATTCTATAACTTCATATGTGTTACTGGCGCGATTCTTATTTTCATAAGCATACAACCTGACACTGATCTGCAAATCGTAAGAAAATTTAAATTTTGCGGGCTACCCTTGCGCTTCCACCATAACAAAACAACACAACTGTCATTTTTGACAGCGCTCACGGTGATATTTATTGGGGGCATGGTCGGAGTAATCGCAAGATGGCGCATGTCATGACGTCATCTATGACGATTCAAGGGACATCAATATCGCGCTCACGGTAATTTGGAACGGGTCTATGGACGCTCAAATCAATTACAGCGTAATTCGAAATGCGGCTCAGATTATCTCTCCTTCCTTGACCGTAATATACTTGGCCCCCTAGAACTTTAACTTGGTTTTAAGAATTGAAACAGGGTTGCTGACATTGAAACAAAAATAAAACTCAATTCATTGAAATAAATGCTTACTTCATGATATATTAACATCTAAGCATAATAACATTAATAACTGTTTCATGTAAGGTAAAAATACAAGATCAATAGAAATAAACAAAGCAAATGAAAACGCATTTTATTGAACGAGACTTTGTGTGATACTGTCTGTACTGCAACGTTTCGTTGCCAATTGTAACTGAACCATACATTTTTTAGAGATTTAACTTATGCTTCTCAAAATAGACAGGAAACATTTTCGGATGTAACAACGGTTTATTTCGCAGAATTCGAAATTTTTTAATGACTAGATTTTTTTAAACATTTTAATGGTATTGCCACTTTGGCCCGAATGGCTATATTTGTTGCTAAACAAATCAAAATGTATTAGACAACTTTGATGTAACGAAACGTCATTTCAAATGCAAGAAAATAACAAAGATGGCTGAAGAACAGGTGAGAACCAAAATATTATGATTTTTTAAAGATTTTAAATGAATTTGCTGTAAATATTGCATTTAACATTACTTCAAAATAACATAGTTAAGTATAGTGATGTTATTTTTTAAATGCCGCCACTAATTTCATTAATTTTGTTTCTGTTATTTGGTGTTTGGTCCGCGAAGTGATATTCCGTGCGTTACGATTCTCTTTACAGGCGTTATTTCAGCAATTTATCAATTATAAAAATATCTGTTACACGTTTAGGAGTAAGTTATTGTATTATGATGCCGGCACCTTGGTTATAACGCGATGTTTACACATCCTATCCTTGAAATGTAATCAAAATCTATAATGTTGAAATAGTTACTTTCTGCCCCCTAGTGCGTTTTACGATTTCTGATGTTCCACTTTCAAATTTCTATGTTGTTAGGATGAGCATCGTTTATACTTACTTTTTACTTTTGCATATTTTTCACGTATTATTTTCTATATTTGGTTCATGTTATTAGATATTTTGAAGGACAATATTTATTTCATTGCCAACTACAAAATGTTTCAGAATTAACATAAACGAACACTCCATAGTGCTTGATCAATGTTATTTACAGCAGAACTTGCCTAGTTCCTTAGCAAATGAACAATTTCTCTTATAACAATGTATTGTTAATAATGCAAATTGAAAGAAGGAAGGTTAATTATATCATTATTTTTTTAAATTAGTAGATTATGGTCCAAAATTCGTCATTCATTCTAGCTTACTATAATTGCTCCATAAACTCAAGGGGAAGATTTATAAAACCTTGATTAGACCTGCTGTCTTGTAGGGATCAGAATGTTGGGCCACAAAAGGGATGAATGAAAGGCAATGGCATGTGGCTGAGATGAGAATGCTAAGGAAGATGTGCGGTGTAACATATGGACAAAGTAAGAAATGAGTACATAAGAGGAAGTCTGAAACTGGCACTGGTGACTGAAAATTGGTGTGGTAGTCGGTTGTCATGGTATGGACATGTGATGCGGAGGATTGAGGAAAATGTTGAGTATGAAGGTATAGGTAGGTATAGGCCAGGAGAATGATGATGGTCAAGGAATTATCAAGTCTGGAGTAAATTAAGTTAGAAAGTATTAAGCACACCTTATACCAATTGCAGGCAATAAAGTTCAAAACACTAGCTGTTGCCCGCGGCTTTGCTCGCATTTTGGTCTGATAATATTCCACGGGCACATTGTAATTATAGCCTATGGCACTCAGGGATAATGTAGTTTCCTATTAGTGAAAGAATTTTCAAAATCGGTTCAGTAGATCCAGAGAGAGACCCTACAACCTAACTAACTCACAAACTTTACCTCTTTATAATATTAAGTATAGATTACAACTGTATTTCCCGGAACATTTTATAATAAAGGTGTACCTGTAGTACAATCACTGCACCAGTTATGTATAAGGTTCTAATTCAGGCAAAATGAAATTCATGCTATGCATGTATCTTCATAACTGTAATCTTCAAAGGGTTAGGTAGAGGTCATAGTAGTTTCACATAAATTGGCTTGTGTCGTGGACACCAGATAGTTGATAATACTACATAGATACTTTTTGTTTGTAAATACATACTTATTATACATATAAACATCCATGACTCGGAAACAAATGTCCATGCTCATCACACAAACACTTGCTCCTACCGGGATTCGAACCCGGGACCCTAAGAACGTAAGGCAGCCAGACTACCGCTGCGCCATTCGGGTCGTCAAATCATGTTCCATTACTTAAAATAAGGTTTCTTTCTTAATAGTGTGGTTAGTACCTATCCTGATGCTAAATTTTTATGCCGCCCATGGGCCTCTGACTTGGCTTTATATGCTGGTTTCCCCTTGATGTTTTCCTTCACCGAAGCAAGTGATAACAAGAACTTGAGACCAATGACTTGGCAGTCCAATGGTCACACTAGTTGGCTATCACTGCTACCAAAATAAGCAACGGTCTGTCTGAATGTATCATGTTCCCTAGTTACTTGGTTATAGATGTGTTATTGGTAGTCGCTCCATGTAAAATACTGGTAATCAGCTAGATTTGGTTAGACTGGATGTTGACCCCAACATAGTAGGACAAGGCTAGGCAGATGGTCAGAATTCTTACAACCATTTTTAGGGTTCCGTAGCTGAATGGCAAAAAACGGAAACCTTATAAATCCGCCAAGTCTGTCTATGTGTCTGTCTGTGTATGCCACAGCCACTTTATCTATACTCGAAAATTTGAACACAAAAGTAAAGGTTAGGTTAAAGTGAGGTTTGCTGTAAGAAAACCCAATTCTGGGTTAAGCTCGCCGTTGTACATAAACTATATATTGTAATTTTGTATGTCCTACTTTTACATTTTTTTGGGTGCAATAAAGAATAAAATTAAGAATGAAACCGCCCAAGTGCGAGTCGTACTCACACGCACACAAGGTTCCGTAGCACCTAACAATATAATAAAAATATTTTGAAGGCTCATTCATATGTTGTATTGTTTTACATTCAACAGCAAATCTAAATTTGTTTTTCATAGTATGTTAATGAAAAACAAAGTTTAAAAAAAGCTTAAAGAGGCAGATTTTATTGTAAAATCCTCATGATTCTGCAGTAAAACATGACTAGCTAGCTAATGTTAAATGTTTCCGTTTTCTGATTGTTTGGTTGTCAGTGTCATACAGCCACATGGACATTCCAGCTTGGTCTTTTGACTCAAAATCAAAAGTCATTTAATCAAATAAGGATAATCAGCACTTTTGAAAAAACATCAAATTTACAAGAGAATTGCCTCATTGGTCTAGTGGCCGCAAGCGCGACTGCTGAGCGTGAGGTCCTGGGTTTGATCCCCGGGTCGTGCAAAGGTTAATTGTGTTTTTCCAGCAGCAGTTTCTCAGTAGCAGCCACGGAGTCTATATTCGTGCTCGGTTGATACCAATAGGCTCGTCCTCTATTACATGGGACTCAAATGTAACTGGCGAAATGTTGGTGTACTTGTTAGGTACATCTTTGCCTAACAAACGGCGCTCTTCGCCAATTCTTAGTCTTTTAGCACTCTTCAGCAAAGCACGTTCAATGTTTCTGGTTTTGCAGATATCTATAAGTAGTGATGACCTGATGGCTTACGATGACGTCTTAAAGCAGGAGTAATTCCAGTTTGAAGAGATGGCGCTAGACGACCTGAATAGCTCTGTCTCTTTCCCACACTGGAATTACTCCCCCTGACCCCTTGACCATCTAATTGGAATTGATAAACAGAAAAAAAAAAGTTATTTTTGAATAAGCTAGTAGGCACATAAGGAATTGGCCTTGAAAATTGTGAAATGCTAACTAATATTGTGCAATTGTGTTCTTTTGAGTTGGTTAAAAATAATAACTATTTATAAAATTAATAAATAGTATACTCATTCCTTACTATATCATTTAATGATTTAGTAAGGAATGAGTATACTACAGGAAGGTTGAAAGTGGCACCTGTTACAAAACATTTCAAAGGGAGTCGTTTCTCTTAGTATGGACATGTAATGAGGAGAAAATTTCAGAGGGAGTTGTTTGTCTTGGTATGGGACATGTGATGTGGACAGGTGAAAAGCATGTGCCTAAGAGAGTGATGGATATGAATGTTGATGGATGGAGAGGGAGAGGAAATCCAAAGAAAAGATGGATGAATTGTGTGAGGACTGATATGAAAGAGAAAGCAGTAAATGATGCTGAAGATGGTTATACCTAAATGTTTGTTTGACCTTTTGATAATGGGTTAACAATAGGGAATATGCATGTAATTTTTTCTTCACTTAAATATGACTTAAATCAATAAAATACAGTACTATCAACCCAAGAAAATAATTAAAAGTTTATTTCAACTACCAATATCTTTTTTGAGTGACAAGCATCGCTCAAAAAAGATATTGAAACTCCTACAATTTGCTACGACAGTTAAAGCGTCCGTGAATGTCGCGGTCATTCATGTCATGTTATTTGACGTCATTTACCTTTATCTGCCTTTTTTAAATATAATTTTTAAATCTTATAATAATAATTTTACAAAATGTATACGTGCTTTATTCAAGCAAACATTGCAATAACAATATTATAATAAAATCTTGGTGAAACTTTAAGTACTTTTCAAGTAAAAGTGTTTTTTATGACACAGTATTTGACGTCACTACCGGCGTTATCGAGGGACGATGCGTTTTGATTTTGCGTTGCGTTTCACCAAAAACACGTAATATAAAATTGTAAAATAAGTGTTGAATTAGAAAATTAAACAAGTGTACTTACCACAGTGTTTTTGTGGGCTAATATAAGGCATTTTTAAGACGAAAATAAAAAAGTTTTGTATTTCTTGCATATTCCCTATTATTTTACACCAAAGTGAAAGAGACGAAGCACCGAGCGCCAGGGGGTAATCTGTCACTTTCTTGCATATTTTATGAAGTACGTGCGTAAGTCAGTTATTATAGGCTGATTAACCCATTAATATGGGTTAACTTTTTTCTCTAGGGGTAACTAACCTACCCCGATTAAAAACCATATACGGGTAACATTTCGGTCCCTGTTTTTGACAAAACAAAAGTGCCTGTTACTGGTCTATTTGAAACAAATGCATCGAGTTTGTGTTTAAAAATCTGACGAATTGATAATTTTGGAAGTCGGTTAAAAATGGCTGCACAACGGAAAATCGGAGTGACAATTTTACAAACAATTGCCCCGACTCTAAACCACTCAGGTTGATGTTCTGGTTAATCTGCGCTTGCCTAGATCGGTCCATGGATGATGGGTGACCACACATTACATACCGAGTTTTCTCCGTAGCTCGGAAAGCACGTTAAGCCGTTGGTCCCGGCTGTCATTTGTAGATCTTTGACAGTCGTTACAGGTGGCCGAAAGTCTGACAACCAGTCTTACCAAGGGGTATCGTATTACCCAGGACTAACTGGGTTGTGGAGGTGAGATAGGAAGTGGCTCCATGTAAAATACTGGTATTCAGCTGCATCCGGTTAGACTGGGAGCCGACCCCAGCTCAATTGGGAAAAGGCTACGCAGATGATGAATCAATTTAAAACAAATTAATTTAAATTTGTAGATTTTAAATGACTACTGTTTTTTTTACAGGAGGTGATACAAATAGAGCTGCTATGCAAACAGCTGTACGAATCCCAGGACCCACTCGTGAGGGAGCAGGCAGAGAAGGCAGTCGTCGGCTTCCAGGTATGTCACAAATATAAGTTTTAAGATACAACTTAACAACAAGTTATCATCGAAACGAAGATCATATAAATCGAATTGTGTTCAGCTAGTTATATAGAGCGACTGGTAATTAGTGACCGATACTTAAACACGTGATTGTACTCATGATAACAAAACACTTCTCAAAGAAACATTTTTTTTTGTACTCATTCACTATTACAAAAACAGAACAGCCGTATGAAATTCGCGCGCGCGCTTGTGACCTATCAGCTGTCAACCTAATGACGCCGTTCTGTCTCATTACTATCGTACTGTGCAACAATTAGTAGGCAGAACACCCACGCCTCCCGGCTGTCATTTGTAGATCTTTGACAGTCGTTACAGGTAGTCAGTGGCTCGTAAGCCTGACAACCAGTCGTACCAAGGGGTATCATATTACCCAGTACTAACTGGGTTGTGGAGGTCAGATAGGCAGTCGCTCCATGTAAAATACTGGTATTCAGCTGCATCCGGTTAGACTGGAAGCCGACCTAAACTTAGTTGGGAAAAGGCTAGGCAGATGATTATGTATAATAATATTTGTTTGTATGTCTTTGCAGGAGTCCTCGGACACTCTAAGCAAATGCCAGGCGTTGCTCGAGCGCGCAGATTCCAGCTATTCCCAGCTGTTAGCTGCCACGACGCTGGCTAAGCTCATTAGCAGGTAACGATACAGAAATACTCTCGCTCGCTATCATCTCAGCTATCAGACGTCCAAAGGACATAGATCCCTTCTAAGCCTGTCGTATTGATAGGACTTAAGGTACGGTGTTACCTCAATATTCCCAAAAATTGGTTTCTTAGATAGTCGAGAAGGACGTATTGTAATGAAAGTATAGTGGACAGAGAAGGGTTTAAAGAAAAATTGTAACTTGTTGTAGTATTTTCATATATTTTTATAGTATTTTATATATCCTTGTAGTTTATATATATATAGGTACACCTACCAATGCTTGTCTCTGCATCACCCAAAGGTTGACTGGTAGAAATTGCCTATGGCATTAAGTCCGCCTCTGTACTATGTGCTTGAAGTGTTAAATAAATAAATAACCGAACAGAATAATAAAAAAAATAGTTTAATATTCACAATAAAAAATTTGGAAGTAGCGGCACAAAAATAAACTTTGGCGTCGATAATCTCTGTATTTCCAGCGATAACAACAGTATTTTTTTTAAGAATTTAATAGAATTAGCATTTTTTTTAAACTTTAACCAAACAATTATTTAATTTAATAAATAAGAAAACCTGTAAAATTAATGCCATTTGCAGCTTAGTCATATGTCACAAATCATATTGTATTCAATTTTTAACCTTATTCACTCTCCATAGTGGCGACAATAGCTTACGCGGTCTAGTTGCGATAAAAATCGTACTCAGTCTATTGTTAGCATGTCTCATGTTGCTAGGCAAAAACCTCCCCACATGACTTCCAAATCCTTCGATCCAGGGACAATGTGGACCACTGGTCGTTGGTTTTGTCTAGCTCGTCCCACCATTTCCAGCGAGGTCTACCGCGTCGGCTTCTGACTGTGTCAGGGCTCCATATTGTGCTTATTTTGGCCCACAACTCGTCGGGCATACGGTAGACTTGGCCAGCCCAGTCCCACTTTAGCTAAGCGGCTTGCTGAGCAACGTCAGTAATTTGTGGTTTGGAGTGCAGTGTGGTGTTGAGTACATGGTCTCGGTAAGTTTGACGCCTAGAACACTGCGCTCCGTTGCACGTTGGCAAACCGTGAGCTTGGACTTTTGAATATTTGTCAAAAAAAATAAATTAAAACATATAACCTAAACCTAGTTAAGGCGGAGGCGCCAGAGTAGTATCCGATTAAACATGCAAAAATGAGTCGCGCCAGTAACACGTGTTACTTGCGCGACTCATTTTTCATCAACTTACAACCGGACACTGACCTGCAAATTTACGGCAATTTACAATATACGGCACTTCATACAAACTTTGAACTCATTTGTTTTCGAAATGACTGAACCGATTTTAATGAAACTTCATACGCAGGATACATAGGTCTAAGAATTGACAGCGAACATTTTCAAATCCGACGTCCGACCTCCGTGGCTGCTACTGAGAAATTCAAACCCAAGAACACTGCCCGACCCGGGAATCGACCCAGGACCTTTACTTATTATTTATTTGATTTCTAGGTCCACCGCAAGCCTGTCGACGCAGCAACGCCTGGACATCAGGAACTATGTCCTCAACTACTTGGCAACTAGACCGAAGTTGGCCAACTTTGTTGTACAGGTAATATTGATACTAAATTAATTAATATTAATTAATTCATAGTAATACTAAATTAATTATATATTAATTAATATTAATACTTAATTAATTCTAAATTAATTCATAGTAATACTTAATTAATTCTAAGTTAATTAATACTAATACGTAATTAATTCTAAATTAATTAATATTAATACTAAATTGACCCCTTAGTCTGGTAACAACAGACAAAAATCGGCCTGAGTGGAGACGTGTGCATCGGCAGGTCAACGTATTTGAAGAGAGAAGAAGGTCGCAGCTAGACTTAAAGCGTGATGACCTTAAAGCTAGGCCAGCTGCAACTATACCCTACAATGTCGTCAAAGGTGTTCTGACATGTCCGCTTTGAGCTCGGAGTTTTTCGGCCAAAGTTGGATAATATATGCTACCCTCTTGAGAGAACATGATAGAGCAGCACACCAAAGCTCTCGACAGCCACACTAGAAAGCCATGGAATGCAATCGCTGTGGCTGAAATCGGCTAGATGACATCATCATCATCTATACGTAACTGCTTGGTTGAAAGATTTTTTTGACACTCTACAAGGTGTAAACGGGTTCTCGAAGTCGTCACCCAAGAATTCTGTACATCAAACTAAGTAACTCTACTCAAAAATGAATGCTGGGAAATTTCTTTTTTTTTGGATGAAAATTCTGGGTGTACGGTAGGACTTAATGTAACGCACTCAAAACATTGTGCTGATGGATGCATTGAGTAATGCAGGGGTCATGGAGGTATTTAAAGTAAAATTATAACAATAATAATAAGTATTAAAAAAAATAACTTATGAAAAAGTTGGACTTTGACCCCCAATATACGTAACTAGAAGGTTCCCAGGAATGGATCACAACAAAAAAAAAACGGAATGACTCAGAACCAATGCCTTTGGGCTTCGTTAAGGGTATTTCTACACCCATTATGTAGCACACATTGTCTGTCACAAACTTCATTCTAGAAAACTGCTTGACGCTCGTACACATAACAGTAACTCCATGTATTGTCCACAGTCCTTGGTATCGCTGTTCGCACGCATCACCAAGCTGAGCTGGTTCGACATGATCAAGGAAGAGTATGTGTTTCACAACGTTATCAATGATATCACCAACTTTCTCAGGGTAAGTTGAGACAAAAATATACAGGATGAATTTTCCAAGTGGGCGTGGATGGCCAAATCCGAAACTGTGAGGAATATCGAAGAATAGGCAAAGGAGTCTCGAGACTCCTTCGGGCATTTTTCGATATTCCTCACAATTTCGGATATGGCCATCCACGCTCTCTTGGAAAAATCATCCTGTATAACGATGTTATGAACGATGAATTCAACAGTCAATTAAACCAATGGCATGTAAAAATTGAAGAGCAGCGGTCGCCCGGTGGTGGCGGCCCCGACGTACAAACAGTAAGTCATAGGTTCGAACCCAGACAGGCGCATTACTTTGTGTAATTTATTTCAACACCACTGCTCTCAAAACTGTGAAGGAAAACATCGTGAGGAAACCGGCATGTCCTAGAACCAAATATTCGAAGACATGTGACATCTACCAACCCGCACTGGGCCCGCGTGGTGGATAATAGGCCATTCCCTATAAAGAGGAGGCCGTGTGTCCTAGCAGTGGGAACATTATAGGCCTATAATGCATGTAAAAATTTGATTCAGTACATATTGTAGGGGACAGCTGTTGTGTTTTTTCGCGATTTCGAGGTTGGTCCCATAGTAAAAGTTGTTCATAATGACGAGTACAATGACTCCTTAAGAGATTTCGTGTATGAACAGATAGACCCTATATACTTTACAAACTAACATACATAAATGATAAAATACAAATTGTGTTTGTAAATAGAACCTTAAAACTATGTTAGTAACACTTCACTTGTGCACTATGACGTCACTGTGCAATCATGTGGCACTTGCCCGTGGACGCGACGACACCACTCCTTGCGGCCAAAAGTCCTCCTCCAAGAAGACGAGGTGCAGATAACATGTTGGTATTCGCACCACGAACGCTTTAGAGTTGACGATACCTTACGGTTAAAATGTATGAAACAGCCGATTCTTAGGTTACCGTACCCAAGGGGTAAAACCGGAACCCCCCTATTACTAAGACTCCACTGTCTGTCTGTCACCAGGCTGTATCTCATGAACCGTGATAGCTAGACAGTTGAAATTTTCACAGATGATGTATTTCTGTTGCCGCTATAATAACAAATACTAAAAACAGAATGAAATAAATATTTAGGGGGGGCGATCGTCGGGCCTGTGGACGGTGAGCTATGTGCTAGCTCGCCATCCGTCCGTCTTATGACGACAGGCCGTGTCGACGGCGCGTTCGTGTTCCACGCGCGCCTCAAAGAGAGTCAGCAAACAGGGAGGGGTCCGTAAGGACCGACGCCTGCCAGGGTTGCGGGACTGTTCGAAAGAGATACCGCGGCCCTGGAACACAAAGGGCAAAGGAAGGAACATGGATGGGTTTTAGTCAGTAAAAGTCTGACACTCCCTCCTGCTCAGCCCAGAGCGGGAGGGGTTATTTGAGGACTTCCCATCCGAAAAAAAAAGGCGGGCTCCCATACAACAAACATGTTCTTTTTTTGTTTAGATTTTGTTACTAAATCCTTAGTGCGCGAGTCTGACACGCACTTGCCCAGTTTCTTTTTAAATGATGTGTGCTGTGTTATGTATCCCGTCCACCTTATATTTTAAATGACCTTTATGTTGTTGGTGTTGTCACATGTGTTCGAATTTTTAGAAATTCAAGGATATGCTAGTTTCCTCATAATTTTATTTTTATTTTTTTATTGAAAGGAACAGCAAGCAGTTACATTATAAGGACTTACAACTAGTTTAACAAACTAGCAATTTCGTTATAATGTAACCCACAACGCTGTCCACAAGTAGACACAGAAGTTAAAAAAAAGGGCTCGCTAGGAACATTGATAGCAGTACGTGTAGCAAATAATACCAGCCTATTACTGTCCCACTGCTGGGCAAGGGTCTCTTCTCAACAGAGAAGGCACGAGCATTGGTCACCACGGTTGCTCAAGACGGGTTGGCGATTTCAGACTTTTATAAGTCCAGGTTTCTTCACGATGTTTTCCTTCACCGGTGTCTGTGATGTCCAAGATAAATAATACAATATAGCAGTGATAGCCTAGTGGACTGCAAAGTCATAGGTCTCGAGTTCGAACCCAAGGCACGCACCTCTGATTTTTCAGATTCATGTGCGCATTGTATAATTATCACTTGCTCCGCTGAAGGAAACCAGCATGCCTGATAGATATTTCTTGACGGCATGTAAAGCCAAGTCAGAGGCCCATGGGCGGCATAAAAACTCTGACACCAGGTTAGGCACTAACCACACGATAAAGAAGAATAATATAATTTCTCTAACAGAGTCAAGAGCTGTGCACCATAGGGGTCCAACTACTGTCTCAGCTGGTGATAGAAATGAACCAGGTCTCCGAAGCCGACGCCAATCGTTCCCTTGCAAAACATCGGAAGATTGCCTCGTCTTTCAGGTAAATAGAAAAACATTTTTATTTAAAACTAGCGACCCGCCCCGGTTTTGCAGGGTGCAATGTTATTCATATAAACCTTCCTCTTGAATCACTCTTTTCTATTAAAAAACCGCATCAAAATCCGTTGCGTAGTTAAAGATCTAAGCATACATAGGGACAGACAGCGGGAAGCGATTTTGTTTTATGATATGCAGTGAATAAATGGGCTTACTCTTGACTTCAACCTAGTCCTGAGGACAGAGATGAGGTTGACGATGGAGCGAGCTAACCCAAAAGAAGCCTATTAACTCGAGACTTAGGCCGCATTCCGAATTACGCTGTAATCGCTTTGAGCGTCCATAAACCCGTTCCGAAATACCTTGAGCGCGATATTGATGTCCCTTGAATCGTCATCGATGACGTCATGACATGCGCCATCTTGCGATTACACCGACCATGCCCTAAATAAATATCACCGTGAGCGCTGTCAAAAATGACAGTTCTGTTCACAGGTTGTGTTGTTTTGCTAAGGTGGAAGCGCAAGAGTTGCCCGCGAAATTTAAATTTTCTTACGATTTGCAAATCAGTGTAAAGTTGTATGTTGCTGAAAATAACAATCGCACCAGTAACACGCATACGTGTTACTGGTGCGAGGGTTGTATTGTTGATTTGAATGATTATAATTCTGTAACTTCATAAAGTTACAGAATTATAATTCTGTAACTTCATAAAGTTACAGAATTATAATCATTCAAATCATCAATACAACCCTCCAAGTTCATTTAACCCCATTGAGTGACTTTTTCATGAAATAGTTATTGAATGGGGTTAATTGAACTTGGAGGGTTGTATGTGCAGCAGAGTCAACCAACATATCGTCCATTTTCAAAAATAGGTCTTGTCAAAGGTTTTGGTTTGGGGTTATGTTCACTGTGAACGCGTTCACGAGCGTTCCAAATTGATGACCGCTCTCAGCTGTCATAATCGTGATATCTAAAACGGAACGCAAAATATAGATGTGAGCGCTGTGAGTGATTATTTTGTAATTCGGAATGCAGCCTTAAAGTGGATGCGCAAGGGTAGCCCGCGAAATTTAAATTTTCTTCCGTTTATTGCAATTTGCTGGTCCGTGTCAGGTTGTATGTTGATGAAAATATGAATCGCGCCAGTAACACGAATGGAGTTGCAGAATCATAACCATTCAAATCATCAATACAACCATCCAAGTTCATATAATCCCAAAGAGTGACTTTTTCATGAAATAGCTATTGAATTTTCATCAACATACAACCTGACACTGACCTGCAAATTGCAATAAACTTAAGAAAATTTAAATTTCGCGGGCTACCCTTGCGCTTCCACCTTAAGTAAAGGGTGCAACAAGACCCTTAACGAAGCCGAAAGGCATTTGTTCTCCCCGTCATTGCGATCATTTTTTTGTTCTAGACCAGGGATCCCCAAACTATTTTGGACAAGTGACCCCTTTTCCAAAATGAACTGTTACCTCAGACCCCCATGGCCAAATTACCTACTTTTAAGATCAACCCCCTTATTCATAATGGTCCGCTAACTTAAAACAGCTGCTACAGTGTGTTATTTTTCATTCTGACTTAGGTCAATAGAAGAAGACAGAGTGAGAATTAGCAATGCTTTAAGTTAGCAGACTATTATGAATAAGGGGGCCTATCTTTAGTTTTTTCCTATTGACACAAAATACCTAGGTACTAAGGTACCAATTGGAAAACTTTGCACTTGGTTAAGTGAGTAAAATTGACTTCATTTTCGTATCAAAATTTAACAAAATAAAAAGACATACAATTCAGTAAATATCAAGTTTAATTTATAACGATTATTACAAATTAGGTACTTAAAGAATTTTAAGTAGGTAGGAAATTATATTTAAAAAAGTATTAATTCGCAAAGAGAAAATAAAACATTCAGTGTGATGGATGAACCTGGTGACTATCTACCAATCTAGCTACATCCGGTTCAATATTGGTGAGTTGCAGCCTTAAATCTCCACGTTCGTTGATTTTCAAACGGTTTCTTTGTTTCGTCAAAATGTTTGTTACCACACTGAAGCTTTTTTCAACTAGGTATGATGATGGAAAAGCGATAAGGTATTTTTCAGCAATGTTCCACAATGTAGGATACTGTGTTTCAATGTTGCGTTGCAACCAGAACTTCTGATAGCCTTGGTTGAACTTCTGCTTAAGCTCTTCGTCTGTGCTGATGGTAATCAACTCTTCTTGCATTATCACATTGGCTTCTTCTATGGCTGTGGTATTGTACGGATTTATTATCCATTGAGGAATTTGTAAATTTAAAAGATCCTCAAACCTCTCCGTAAAATCCTTGTGTAATGCGTCCAAGTCACTCACTTGGACGCATTACACAAGGATTTTACGGAGAGGTTTGAGGATCTTTTAAATTTACAAATTCCTCAATGGACATCTCATATCTCCTCATATCACACAGTGTGCAGTGGGGCAATGCTGATGCGCTGTGCCGGATAAAAACTGTTTGGTACTTACCCTGTTAATTTTTCATAAACTGCAGATATTGTGTGGTTACGCTATTAACTCGCGTAGGGAGCTCAGCATTTTGTAAATTCTTTTTCAGTCACTTTACTTCACTTAATTTAGCTATGTAATAACTTTGTAATCTCTTGAAATAAATGAGTACTTATATGAGTTATTATCGTTCAAGCTCCAACGAATTTCAAAACGCAAATGAACTTTCAACCTAAGTGCAACCTCGTTAAATAGTAAAATATCAGGAACATGTTTGGACTTGCAACTTGATCATGAATTCGTTCGTGTTAAATCGCGCAAGCGTCAAATAGAGAGCAAGTCAAAACGCGCCTGAAAGACGTACGCTCGAACTCATTATCTTGCACAAACTTGTCCACACTGACTTGCCGAGTTTTTCATCTTGTACGAACTTGAGGCTTTATATTACTACAACAATGCTATTTCCTACATAAATATTAATTATTCTTAGTACACGTAACACAACATAAACAATACAGTACCTACCTACCTATCTTGAAAGTTTTAAATAAGAACTTGTGTTAATTTAATAGGGGTCGATTTTTAGACCTCGTCGACCCCCATAATCAGTTTTCGTTTATGTCGACCCCTAGGAAACCGATATCGACCCCAAGGGGTCGATATCGACCACTTTGGGAATCCCTGTTCTAGACTATACCTGGGGAATTTTTTAGTTAGGGAGTTATTGGGGATCAAAGTTCCATTTTTTTTTAAATACAACTTTATAATTGTTTTAAGTTTACTTTAAATACATCCATGACCCCTGTATTACTCAATGCATCCATCAGCACAATATTTTGAGTGTGTTACATTGAGTCCTAAGTTTTTTTTAAATACATGTTTTTATTGTAAGATTTTTATACTTAATGATTTTATCTATGATTTGTGAATTATAAAAGCTTAAATTATTTTAAGTGCGTCAATTAGTGGTTGTACCTGAAGCTCAATTTACTTATGACTAGCTGTTGCCCGCGGCTTCGCTCGCGTTTTTGGGGGAAATTATCCCACAGGCACGTTGTAAATATAGCCAATGGCACTCGGGGATAATGTAGCTTCCTATTAGTGAAAGAATTTTCAAAATTGGTTCAGTAGATCCAGAGATTACCCCCAATGGTAACCAAAGGCAGAATTTGTTTGTATGTAATACAAACAAATTTTGCCTCTTCATAATATTAGTATAGATATACCATTTTCTTGTATTTTTTCCATTGTTATGCTTCATCATCACCATCTCCCTGCCCTAGTCCCATTCTACTCGCGGTCGGCGCAACACGCTTTCTTCTTCCATGCTCCCCTGTCAGACGTCACGGCATCATTTACTGCTTTCTCTTTCATATCACTCCTCACACAATCCATCCATCTTTTCTTTGTTCTTCCTCTCCCTCTCCATCCATCAACATTTATGTCCATCACTCTTTTAGTCACATGTGTTTCATCCCTCCTCATTGCACACCAAGATAAACGACTTCCTTTCAATTTTTCTGTAACAGGCGCCACTTTCAATCTTCCTCTAATATACTAATTCCTTACTTTATCCATGCTGACCAACTTCAAAAAAGGAGGATGCATTCGGCGAGTTTCATGTACGTATGTTAGACTCGCAGACCGAAAACGCTCATTGGCTTTGCCCAAGATTAAAATTTTGCTTTTTAGGGTTCCTTACCTCAATCGGCAAAACGGAAACCTTATAGGATCACTTTGTTGTCCGTCTGTTTGTCTGTCACGACCCTTTTTCTCAGGAATGAGTGGAGGTATCAAGCTGAAATACCAAATACTAAGGTCTGCTACCCCTTGGAGCAATGAAAAAGACAAACTTTTAAGTCAACGCGATCAAAAGATATGACTGTTTATGTCACATATTATGCGATTTCACAAGGGAATCAAAACCTATAGGGTACTTCCTTTTGACCTAGAATCACGAAATTTGGCAAAAATCAAGGCTGTATAGCACAAATAAAGGAAAAATTCCAAAATGTAACAAAAGTTGAAAATTAAAGGGTGTCCCATATACAGCGTGTAACAGAAAGGGTATAATCATATGGAATACTCTGGTACGGACCATCAAATTGAACAACTTTTTCTATGAGATCACCATCGAAATCGTAAAAAATATGATTATACCCTTTCTGTTACACGCTGTATATGTACAATAGTTGACGCCAATTAAGATATATATTTTTTAGATAATGGTACGGAACTCTTCGTGCGTGAGTTCGACTCGCCCTTGGCCAGTTTTTTTAGTGATTAGTTTTACTGTTTTTACCACATCGCGTCCAGGATATAAGGCTATAAGTTCATGTGAATTTTGCCTTTCGCCTGCGAAAAAGGACCCAGAATGAAACGATAAATCAACGAAGCCTTCCATCACGCCTGTAATCTCCGAAGAGCTAGGCAGAGATGTACTTGATTTCGCCAAATGCAGGATGGTCCAAATAGTGACGTCAAAAAAATAAAAGATTCCTCACGTCCAGCGATATCCGAAAATACCCCATGAATGTTCAGATTCTTGAAAATTGTATGAGAACCGATTTAAATAAATTCTATCTGTATTTTTACACGGCTTTCACAGTCTTTAATGTTAACTAGATGCATTTAGCGCATCAAGAATAACAAATCGCCCTGTAAAAATTAAGATCGCTTTTTTTTTAAAGCGGTTCTGTCACATTTATCAAGAAACTATAGAATCGCGGAACTCACATGGGGTATTCTCGGATACCCCTGAGCGTGAGGAATCATTTTCTTTATGACGTCACTAAACATATATACAACTTGTAACAGAAAGGGTATAATCATATGGAATACTGTGGTACGGACCATCAAACTGAACAACTTTCTCTATGGAACCACCATCGAAATCGTAAAAAAATAATCAGCTGTCCCATAGAAAATTTCAATACCTACTCGACCCAAATGTATGGGACAGCTGATTAATTTGTTACGATTTCTATGGTGGTCCCATAGAGAAAGTTGTTCAGTTTGATGGTCCGCACCACAGTATTCCATATGAATATACCCTTTCTGTTACACGTTGTTTAAGGTCCCATTAAAATAGGTGGACAAATTTTAACACAGAGTTCAGTACGTCTAACCAAACCAAATGATATCCAAGCAAAAAAAAACACTGATTAAAGTGATTTTATTTTGACCTAAAATAATAAATTGTAGGCGGCACTGTAGAATAAACACACTCATTAGAATCAGTGTTTTTTTTTACTAGAATATCTTTGGTTAAACGTACTGAACGCTGTGTAAAAATTTGTCCGTATATTTTAATGGGACCTTATATGTATGGACCACCCAGTATGTTTAACACCGGGCATAAAAAAAAAAAAAACTTTTAGAAAAAAACCCAATAACACTTATCCCGATCTGAGTATCGAATCCAGGACCTCTAGCTCAGCAGTCGCGCTTGCGACCAATCGACCAACGAGGAAAGAAACGACGGTTAGTTGGAATCTTTTATATTTACTCAATGAGGGTATTTTCGGTCTTTGAGCTTAACATGTACACTAATTTCTCTGATAATTGTGGCCCTATTGACGTCATTATTGCTTTATTTAGCGACAGAATTAATTTAAATTGGTTATGTACGTAATCATAGAAAAATAAATGATATTTCGTTTTGAAGCTGAACTAACGACGCCCGGATCACGACTCAATAAGGAAAATGAGTTGTATAACAATTGTACCAACGCTTCATACTATTTGCGTCAGCCGGCATGGCAAGGAATCCTTTTAATGTGAACAACCATTGTTCCATAAAGTTGTATACAATTTGTGAGACTGTAGATTACCCTGACTTGGAAATAGGGTGTTTAAATTATTATGTATCTGGCTGTGTAGTAATTTTTAGTGAAATTAATTGTTTACTATCTTTTTGTAATGGACGCTCAGGAAAGCCACTTCAAATAACAACGTCGGTTATCGTTTTCACAATTTAGTTTTATTTTTCACAATAAATCACACACGTTAAAATATTTCAACACTGATCGAGCACTGAACAGTTTATAAAGTTAGTAGAGACAACCTTTCAGTTGGACCGCTGTCGAACGAATGTGTCGCTCGCTTTCCGATTACTCCCCACTACAACTCCCACTCTTGCTCCCGTTATATTGCCGCTATGGCGGTAATTTAACGTGCGAGTCAATACAGCTACTCTTAAAGTGTAACATTTTGTAGCAAAATTATGGAACAACATTGGTTGTAGACAATGATAAAGTGGTTCCTTCTCCGTGTTTAGGTACATCTTTTTGGGGCTGACTGTACTGTAATTCTGCAATTTTCGACCTTATGTTTCGCTTCCATAGGAACTATCATATCCCTAAACGTATACTGTCACTTAAGGGATATCTTCCGTGCTTATCAATGATTCTGAGCTCCCGATATTTCGACAATGTTGCAAGAGCCATCATCGCAGTAAAATAGGGAATATGCATGTAATTTTTTTTTTCAGTTAAATCATTAGTACTATCAACCCAAGAAAATAATTAAAAGTTAATTTCAACTACTTCTTGTCGCACAAAAAAAATATTAAACTCCTGCAATTTTCTACGACAGTTCAAACGTCCATGACTATCGCGGCCATTCATGTCAGGACTTTGATGTCACTTACCTCTAACTGCCTTGTTTAAATCTAATTTTTTGCCCTTAGAGATTAGTTTTACTAAAATTTAAGTGCTTTATTTAAGCAAAAATTGCAATAACAATATTATAGTCAAATCTTAGTGAAACTTAAAGTACTTTTCAATTAAAAGTGTTTCTTTGACACATGGATTTTGACGTCACTACCGGAATCGATGCGTTTTGTGCTTGCGTTCCGTTTCACCAAAAACACGCTGAATAAAATATTAAATTGTAAAATAAGTGTTGTATTAGAGAATTAAACAAGTGTACCACAATGTTTTTATGGTCCAATACAAGGCAATTTAAAGAAATAAAAAACGTTTTGTATTTCTTGCATATACCCTATTTAAGTGTCTGTTTTTAATATCAAAATAACAGCTTTTTACTGAATGCATATTATGAAAATATATACGGTTTTAATGTACTTATAACAAAAACACAGTTTTTTCAATTTTTGTCTGTCGGCCTGTCTGTCTATTTGTTCCGGCTAATCTCCGAAACGGCTGTACCGATTTTGACGAGACTTTTACTGGCTGATAGCTGGTGTTATAAGGTATAACTTAGACTTTACTTTTATTTTAAAAATAATTAGGGTTCCGTGAAAAAAAAATGGTAACAAAATCAGATTAAAAAAGGGAAGTAATATATGTTTTTAATAATAATTTCACAAAAAAGATAAAAGAAAGAAAAGAAAAAAGCCGAGAAAGATAAGCAAATCAAGTATCTCGACTTGGCTCGCGAGGTTGTCGACATGTGGGATGTTAGCTCAGCGATCATTGTGCCGATAGTCGTTTCAGCCAATGGCTTAATTGCCAAGAGCCTCGATCAATACCTGAGGAGGCTCTCGTTAGGCAGCTGGATCAAGGGCTTGATTCAGTGCGCAGTACTTCTGGACACGGCTCGTATTGTTAGGAGGTTCCTCTCTCTGGAGCCCTGACCGCCGGTAGCTTGGACCCTGTTCCCGATACCGGTGGGCTACTATTTTAAATGTTTTTGTTTTTTTGTTTTGAGATTGAAATATTTAAAAATGTAATTTATATGTGTGTAAATAAATAAAGGAATAATAATTTCACGAATAATAATGAATAAAGGGAGCTCAGAATAATGTATAACCACGGAAGATGTCCTGTAAGCGTCGTATAACCACGGAAGATGTCCTGTAAGCGTCAGTATAAGTTTAGTTACAAACCGTGAAAGCTTATAACAGTATCATAATGATCTCTTTCCACATTCTAACCTCACAATTTGTCCCCAGGGACACTCAGCTCTTCGAAATGTTCCGCCTGTCCTGTTCGCTCCTCGGCACAATGCGGGGCAAGCCTCTGGAGCTAGCAGACGAAAGGCAACATGCTCTGGTGGCCGCGTTGCTGCGGCTGGCACATAACTGTCTAACTTTTGACTTCATTGGGACTACGAGTGACGAGTCCAGCGATGATCTTTGTACCGTGCAGGTGAGTTGTTGTTGCCCTAGGGCTGCCTCTGGTCCTCACTAGATGGCGATGCGACTGTTGTAGACCGACCAACCTTTTGATAATATTTTAGTATTGGCAGTATGTATTTATTATTTTTTACCTTTTTTTATACAAAACGTTATGTAAAACGTTTAAAAAGTAAAAGCATACTATTATCATAAAAGTCTTTATTTTATTTAGTAATTTAGGATCTAGTGGCTTTCCATCCTCCACAGCGACCACCAACATCTTTTCGTTGCTTGTAGCCACAGATATCGTGATCAGTGGATAATAAAAACATCAATTCATTTTGTGAGGAATACGGATCATGGTATCAGTGGAAACAACACGCTGTGGTCCATTGCTCATTAAATCTGATCACGATCGGTGGAGACAAACCCTTCTATACATCGATTATAGCCAGACAGGAGAATAATATGACCATTTTCCTCAGATCCCCACATCATGGCGTCCAACATTCCTAGAATCAGGGACACTGGACCTGTTCTTCGAACTCTACCATCTGTTGGGTGGCTCGCTCGCTAGCCTGGCGCTGGCGTGCCTGGTGCAGCTGGCGTCAGTGCGGCGCTCGCTGTTCAGCTCTAACGAGCGCGCCAAATTCCTCAACCGGCTGGCGGCCGGCGTGCTCAGGATATTGGATAACACGCAGGTACATAGTAGATGTAGAACCCAGATTCATCATCATCATTTCAGCCGAATGACGTCCACTGCTGGACATACGCCTCCCCCAAGTGTCGCCACATTGACCGGTTCCGTGCGACTCGCATCCAGCGGATCCCCGTAACCTTCACCAGGTCATGGGTCTACCTAGTGTGAAGCTTTCCAACGCAAAGTCTTCCGGTTCGCGGTCGCCGCTCCAGAACTTTTCGGCCCCATCGGCCATCCACTCTAGCAATGATCCCTGCCCACTGCCACTTAAGTTCAGACATTCACTGAAGGGAAATGTCGTGAGGAAAGTGGCACATTCTAGTACCTTCTAGAAGATATTTCCACCAACTCGCACTGGGTTAGGATATTTGATAATACGCAGGTACGAAAATATGTAGATGTAGTAGACAGTCACTGAGGGAAGACAATAAAAAAGTCGTGAGGAAACAGACATGTCCTAGAACTTTCTAGAAGACACTTCTACAAACCCGCACTGGGCCCGGGTGTGATATTGGTGATCAAAGTTCCAACTTCCTCACAAGTTTTTTTTCTATTACCAAGCTCCACTGTCCGTCTGTCTGGCTGTCTGTCACCAGGCTGAATCTCATGAACCGTGATAGCTATAAAGTTGAAATTTTCACAGATGATGTATTTCTGTTGCCGCTATAACAACAAATACTAAAAAAAAAGCACTGCATTATTATTTTATTCTGTTTTTAGTATTTGTAAAACTTGTATTAAAAGCCGGGCAAGTGAAAAAAAAAAATCCGTTTATTGAGGGGGAGGGCCGCCATATAACAAACGGCATTTTTTTTTTAGTTTATGGAACGAAACCCTTCGTGCGCGAGTCCGACTAAGAAGAAAGAAAGAAAGAAAATGTATTTATTAGCCCGCACAGGACGAAATTAAACAAAAATATGGTAACATTTACATTAAGTACAACAAAATTATAAAAGTAAATAAAACTATAATAAAAAAAAAAAACAACGAAATTAGTCCTGTACGAAGCCAAAAGGCCCCTATCTCAGCATGGTGCTGTAACATTTACAAAACGTCACAGCGCTACTCGCGACTCGCACTTGGCTGGTTTTTAATACAAGTTTTTAATATTTTACTTTACTTCAAACACCTCCACGACCCCCGTACTATTCAACCCATCCGTCAGCACAATGTTTTGAGTGCGTAACATTGAGTGCTACTGTAAAACGTGATTTTTCCCAACATAACAATAATTAAGTAAATTTAAGTTTTAAAATGTTCGTTTGTGCACATAGGTTTATCCTCATTCGCAAATCTCACAATCAAACGTAAGGTTTGCTGTAAGAAAACCCAATTCTGGGTTAAGCTTGCCGTTGTACACACGGCTACACATCAAGCTATACATTTCCAGTATAAGCTGACCTCGCATTGTACGGAAATCCTATACAATGCGATCTGCATAAACTGGAAATGTATAGCTTAATGTGTAGCCGCGTGTACATAAGTTATATATTGTAATTTTGTGTGTCCTACTTTTATATTTTGTGTGCAATAAAGAATAAGAATTTTGCGTAGAATTACTTAGTTTGATGTACAGAATGCTTGGTTTGACGGCTTCATAAAGGGGCCGTTTACATAAACTATAAACTTCAGTGTAATATTTTCAAAATTTTTGATGTTTCGGTATTTAATCTGTAGGTATTTTTATCGTAAAGAATTTTAAGTTTCGTCATTCAGAGACTTTAAGACAATTAACATGATGTCCAATGTATTAACACCACATTCTTTGTTCTAGGGCCTATCAGACCCCACGAACTACCACGAGTTCTGCCGTCTCCTGGCGCGGCTGAAGTCCAACTACCAGCTGGGTGAGCTCGTGATGGTCGACAACTACCCGCGCCTCATCGAGCTCATCGCCAAGTTCACTGTGCAGAGCTTACAGGTGAGAAGAGTCATCATATATCTTGGGGTTGGCGTCCAGTCTAACCAGATGCAGCTGAATACTAGTATTTAACATAGAGTGACTTCCTATCTGACCTCCACAATCCAATTAGTACTGGGTAATACGCTACCCCTTAAATATTATAAAAAATTAAAAATTAATAAAAAATATTAAAACACTTTAAATTGCTAACAAAATCCGATTCATTAAGGGTAATATTTTTTATAATAATTACACGCGAACTAATGTCTCGGGCAACAGCTAGTTTTCAAATAATGAACATGTTTTTTTTTGTTCCAGATGTGGCAATTCGCTCCCAACTCGGTCCACTATTTACTCTCTTTATGGCAGCGAATGGTCGCCTCAGTGCCTTACGTGAAGGCATCCGAACCTCACCTGCTGGAGACCTACGCGCCCGGAGTCACCGCCGCCTACATCGGCTCCAGACTCGACTCTGTGTCATGCGTACTAAGGTATATTATACATAGTAGTCGAATGGCACTTACACTTAATTAAACAAGTTAAGAAAGAAAAAAATATTTATTTGTCGCTGGGAAATGTCGTGTATACAAGAAATAAATTACCAATAATCATACAACGCATAACACTTTAAAAAAAAAACGGTAATTTAAAAAATTAAAAAAACACGGATGCGTAAAAAAAAAAAGCATAGAACATACCGACTTAACAGACGGGACCCACTATTGGGACGATTTAAGCCGGTCTATACAATGTGTAACAGAATAAACGCACAACCTCTTAAGGGGTCATTGTACTCATCATTATGAACAACTTTTACTATGGGACCAATCCCGAAATCGCGAAAAAAAAAACAGCTGTTCAGTACATTTTGTCGAATTATGCGCACAGAAATGTATGGGGCAGTCGATTTTTTTTTCGCGATTTCAGTGTTGGTCCCATAGTGAAAGTTATTCATAATTATGAGTACAATGACCCCTTAAGAGGTTGTGCGTTTATTCTGTTACACATTGTATATGTTAATGGGTCCCGACTGTTAAGTCGCTATGTTCTATGCTTTTTATTTTATTTTTATTTTTTTACGCAGTCGGGTTTTTTAATTTTTTTAATAAGGTTTTTTTTTTGTTTTATTGTTGAATAATTTTTATTTTGATATACCCAGTGTCACACTCACAGTAAATACGAATCTAACGACACCTCTCAAGCTAAAATCCATCGAGCCGTTCAGGCCACAGAGCGTGCCAAACAATTATACATACATACATACTCTCGAAAAAATAACCCTCCTTCTGGCGCAGTCGGTTAAATACACAGGACAGGAACAAATATAAATAAATAAAACATGAACAGCTTGCACGTCGTGACTGCGACAAGCAGGTTACCAATCAACATGATGCTGTGCTATGGGGGACCTACAGCACAGCGCTGGTTTTCAGTGGTCACTCGTGAAAAACGTAAAGCCAAGACAGCATAGATATTGAATTACATTAAATAAAATAAAACAAACAGTACTTGAACTATATGAAATATAATAAACACAAAAAAAAAATATAGAAGTATGCGCAGGCTAAACAAAACAAACATGAATACAGTGAAAACATGGCGTGTTTTTTTGTCTCGCCACACAAGCTCAAGTCAATTCCACAGTCTTTTACCTGCGTATTCAGATAGATAAGTGCTACATCATTTTAGTATTGATAATCCTTTCAGTTACTGAAAGTGTCGAATCCTTTTCGAATACATTCTTCAGTACGTCGTTGTGGGTTAAACTTGGGTCGGTATGGAGTATTGCTTTGTTACGCGTTCTGCTATCTGAAGGTGGAAGGCGGCTTTATGGCATCTGAAGGCGTGGATGTTGCCTGGCCATGCGTATCGATCCATTTCTTTTAATTTTTATCGGCCATCTTATATAGTTCTTGACTTTTTCATGCGTCAAAATACCTTCATGACTTCTGTACTATTAAATGCATCCAACAGCACAATGTTTTTGAGTTGTGCGTTTCAGTGAGTCTTTATACAGTGAAACGTAATTTTTCAACCCAAAAAGAGTCGTTTCCCAGCAATAATTTTTGCGTAGTTGCTTAGTTTGATGTACAGAATGCTTGGTTGACGGCTTCGTGAAGGGTCCTGTTACTCCTTTTATTATAATTCTAGTAATAAGATTTTAGCTTTAAGCTTCGGCAATAATCGGCTATCTTCGGAAACACGAGCGATCTTTGATGCTTCGAAATCTACTTTTTAGCGTGTCGATGGCAATCTAGATTGCTTCGGCCTGGTACTGAGACACTATAGTTTGGCGTCTTTCGTAGCCTACATCAATTCCTGTAATGAACAGGCATCACAACACGCAAGACACGATATTAAGTGCCCCATCGTTTGTGGAACAGCACCACATTTACACTCCAGGGCAGAGACATTAATGAATCTCCACCTGAGCCGGTCTTTGCTGCAACCAAACTGGGTCTGAGTCTATTTAAAGACTTCCAGGTCAGCCATGTTTGCTCATGTCCTGGTGTATTCAGGAGGTGGCTTCCGAAATAATGTACTTTTTTAACATTTTCACTATGTAAATTATATACAAAATACAAAAAGATCTAAAATCATAATAAAAAACCAGCCAAGTGCGAGCCGTACTCACACGCACACAGGGTTCCGTAGCACCAAACAATATAATAAAATTGAAGGCTCATTCATACGTTGTATTGTTTTATATTCAACAGCAAAACTAACCAAAGCTAAGCCATAGTACGAAAAAAAAAAAAATCTGCTGCAGTTTGATGAAAAAGTCCCATATCTCAAAAACTAAACATCACATTTTTGTCAAACCAATTTTGGTTGAAAGTTTTATTTACGTTCTACAATCCTACATTTTTTCAGAACTTTCCTCCTCTTACTTTAGAAATTAGAGGGGGGACACACACATTATACCACTTTGGAAGTGTCTATATTTCAAACGATTGACGAGAAAAAATGGTTTTAGGAACCTCAATGCCATTTTGCCCCGCACGTATAGGATTTAAGAAAAAGAAAATAGTTTGAGTTCCATGTAGGGAACCCTTAATCTTTTATTTTTGTATAAAAATTGTAAAGCGGTTCACAGAATACATCTACCTACCAAGTTTCCACTATGTAGTCCTAATAGTTTCGGAATAAAGTGGCTGTGACATACACAGACAGTCGGACAGACAGACTTGGCGAATCTATAAGGGTTCCGTTTTTTGCCATTCGACTACGCAACCCTAACAATAAGACTAAAAGTAACTACCTAGAAATATACAACGACGACAACAATAGGACACTTAAGCGTCAAAGTACTCCTCCACATCTCTATCATCCGGAAACGTGCCCAGTCCAGCATTGCCACAAAATAAGGGCTATCGTTTTTGAGCTCACCAGATGGCGCCACTGTCGAGTAAGGTCATGTCAATAATTCTATTTTATGTTTTAAAGTACCAATAACTTCATAAAAAAGTTTATTTAATTACGTACAACAACGTAGTGTAAACTTCAGATACATATTTATAATATTCTCCCTAAAAATTTGTAAGCATGAAACATTTAAAAATCATTTTATCTCCAAGTACTAACAAATAAGATCCTAAGTTGCTACTTAAAATCTTAATAATTAATTAGGAATGGCTCAATCTAGACCACAATCGTGAATATTAGTAAAAATACGTGATAAAAAGCACGCAACACGCTAACACTATGACATCTGACATTTAGGTGACCTCGCGCTACACTAGCGCCTCTAGCGGCGAATTCATACGCGATAGCTCTTTTTGTACCTTTCAATGTGTTGAATTGTGAGTCTTGTTCCCCAGGGACGGGCTCGAGGACCCTCTGGACGACGTGGGCACGGTGCAGCAGCAGCTGGAGCAGCTGTCGGTGGTGGGGCGCTGCGAGTACGGCAAGACGTGCCAGCTGCTGGTGGCGCACTTCGACCGCGCCGCCGCCGCCTACAGCGTGCCGCAGCCGCAGCAGATACCCATGCTACAAGGTCATTGTAAATTCACACTTTTTTCCATTAAGGTGGAAGCGCAAGGGTAGCCCGCGAAATTTAAATTTTCTCAAGTTTATTGCAATTTGCAGGTCAGTATCAGGTTGTATGTTGATGAAAATATGAATCGCGCCAGTAACACGTATGGAGTTATAGAATTATAATCACTCAAATCATCAATACAGCTCTCCAAGTTCATATAATCACATTCAATAGCTATTTCATGAAAAAGTCACTCTTTGTGATTATATGAACTTGGAGGGTTGTATTGATGATTTGAATGATTATAATTCTGTAATTCCATCCGTGTTACTGGCGCGATTCATATTTTCATCAACATACAACCTGACAATGACCTGCAAATTGCAATAAACCTAAGAAAATTTAAATTTCGCGGGATACCCTTGCGCATCCACCTTAAGGACGCGTTCTCAAATCCGACAAAAATAAGCTATTTTTCGGTAGAGTTTGCGATGAAATGGAACTTAATCAAACTAACAATTGCCACAAATAGATTACTTCTTGATCTCCAAATAATGGATAATTTTTGGTTTTAAATTTTGGTATTTGATATCGTAAAAACGATTTTCCATTACCTCTTCACACAAAATTGCCGATTTGGGGCTTCATTCAGGATCATTTTTCTGCTAATAGTTACATAATTTTGTTTCTTAAAAAATACCCTAGTACGGCAGATATAATTTTCTCAAAATCACGGGCAAAATATTCATGAAAATGTTATAAATAATGTCAGAAAAAAATAAAAACGAACCGTCTAATTTTGCACGTAATATGCTCTTACGGATGAACCTTAACGTGTGGTATTTAGGGTTATTTTATTTTGTCACTGGAGTATTGCAAAAAAAGTTCTAAAGAGAAAGTGTTAGTAGCGCTCGGCCGCCGTCGTGAGTGAACTTGCTAAAGTATCAACATCAGTTTAGTTACTCATTATTCCCGCAGTTTACATTGCGTATGTGCGTGTGTGTGTGAGCCGTGTCAGTGTAGTGATGCGATACCTATCTGTTTTGAGAACGCGTACTTAAGAGGTTAGCAGATAGTACAAAATGTATCAGGATCCTTGGGAGAAGGTAGATAGAATACCATCTGCGGCGTTCCAGCCACACTTGGTGGATATCCTGACGAGTCGTGCTCAGCGCTTCCTCCACGTTTATCATGCGCACAGCCAAAGTGTGGAACTCTGCCGGCATCTGTGTTCCCTTCCACGTTTAATCCGCCTGCCTTCAAAGCAAGAGTGAACAGGCATCTTCTGGGCACATTCGTTCCATCATAGACCTCATCTATTTCTTTCCATCAGGATTGATCGAGGTCAACAGAAGGATAATTTTGAAAAATAAATGTTTTGCATTTATTAATTTTATATCTTTTTACATATTTCTTGAAAAAAATAAACATTTAAAAATATACAAAAAAGTAGCCCACCAGCATCGGGAACAGGGTCCGAGCTGCCGGTGGTCAGGGCTCTTTAGAGAGGAACCTCCTTACCATACGCGCCGTGTCCAAAAGAACTGCTTTCTGAATCAAGAATATACGTTTTAAGTTTTCACGGTTTACAACTAAACTTATACCGTCACTTACGACCACACACTCGAGTACTCAACTCACTCACTCATGCCTTGCAACAGCGTCGAAATATCGGGAGCTCAAAATAATGGACAATCACGGAAGATACCCCGTAAGTGACAGTATAAGTTTAAGAATATACTTTATTATGTACACCACACAAATTACAGGTATAACTATACATATAGAACTTATAAATAGGTTGACACACTGGGCGATCTTATTGCCCAGGAAAAGAGAACTTTTCAAGACAACCTTGGGATGTATTTAAGGGAGGAGTGACACGGGCCTGTGGACGGCGAGCTATGGGCTAGCTCGCCGTCCGTCCGTCTTATGACGACAGGCCGTGTCGACGGCGCAAGAGTGTTCCACGCGCGCCTCAGAGAGAGTCAGCAAACAGGAAGGGGTCCGTAAGGACCGACGCCTGTCAGGGTTGCGGGACTGTTCGAAAGAGATACCGCGGCCCTGGAACACAAAGGGCAAAGGAAGGAACATGGATGGGTTTTAGTCAGTAAAAGTCTGACACTCCCTCCTGCTCAGACCAGCGCGGGAGGGGTTATTTGATGATTTCACATCCGAATAAAAAAGGGAGTAGTGACAAAATTTACCATTATTAAAGTAAATACATACATTTATAAAGCATAAATATTTATACATAAATTTGCAAGAAATTCAGAAACCTGACGATAGCGAAAATAACCCCATAATTTTTCCTCAACCGGACGCGTATAAAGGGTGTAACAAGAAAGGCACTTGTTCTCCCCGTCACACACTGGTCCCAAATTAAAAAAAAGTGGACATTGATAGTAGACCGCTGATATTTTTTTTTATTGTTGATATAATGATAACAGATAAGGCAAAAAAATATTATTGTCCTACTTCAAATACTTTTCTCTATAAAAAATATTTCTTTTTTTTTTGTATGGGAGTGATTACATTTTACTCAATTTCTCAAAAACCTTAAGCGATGTCGAGATGGCATTCACATATGTTAGAAAACTAATAATTCTGAGTATTTGGCTCGAAGAAACTTATTGCTTATCTCTGCGTACTTTCGAGATAATAGTGACAGAAAATAACAATTTTTTTTAATGTTAATTGTTCGCTTTTTTTTAATCATAGCCTTACTCATATCGCAATAGGTCCGCTGGCCAGCAAAATGGAGCTTCGACGCGAGTTTGCCGGGATAACAAGATGGCCGCCTCTCATGACGTAACGTAATCGGTCACGAATCGCGCGCGTACACCTCACTCAGTGTACAACTAAATGTGGTTGCGATAAGACGTGTCCTTATTTTTTCTGTGCGCTTGAAGAAATGCTTGTTGTTTGTTTGTTTTGTTATTGTTGTATTTTGAATCTTTGGATTTTAAAATCAAATAATTTTTGTTTGTCTTTCTTTCGTCGAATTTGTTTTCGTAATTTTTTTTTGTTAAAATCAAAGTCACTTTGTCTTTGATATCTTTGATTCTAATTTGTTTTCAATTTTCCTTAAAATTATAATATGTCCGCATTTGTCACCAACTTAGACTTATACGTTGTTCTTAAATCAGGAGGTGGTTTTAAAAATGTCGAATTTTTATTTAATGCCCTTATTGAACGTATTGGTGTTGAATTGTCTTCCGAAGATTTGAGTAATATTAAATTATTTTGTCGTAATTTTTCAAGTAATATCTCAAAAAGATGGTCTGCTTCCAGTAGAGCTCAAAAGACCTTTCTTAACAAAAATTCAGACTGGTTACAATCCCAAATAGTTTGGCCAAAATGTCAAAATATCGATTTAAGCAGCATTTTTAAAGTTGCCGAGGAAGTAATTCCAAATTTCGAAACGCAAGTGGATACTCATCAATTAAGTTATGGTACAAGTAAAAAACCATTTGTTGATATATCTGATAAACAGAAGAAAAGGCGTTCTCTAACACTTCTAGATCACACAGAGGAGGAATTAGTTTATGCTTTATGTGCCAAATTAAAAGAGTCTAAAAAAACAAAATTAGCAGCTATATTAAACGAACTCAGCCAAAACAAGGAAAAATGTGAGATGGTACATGATGTACTATTCGCTAAAAAGACTGACAAACCGTGTTTACCAGATGATAAAACGTTAGCGCTTTACACCTCAACAAATTTGTCAAAATGGCAATATCGAAATTTAAGAACTATTCTTGCTTCAGAGAAAATGTATGGTCTTCCATCCTATCAAAAGCTCCTGGAAGCTAAAAAAACTTGTTATCCTCCAGAGTCAGACATAACTGTAACTGAATCTGATGCTAAGATAAGACTTCAATCGCTTCTAGATTTGACAACTAATAGGATATTAAAAACAATTCAGCACAACTCTGCCGACAAAAAATCGCTAAAACTAATAAGCAAATGGGGTTTTGACGGGTCATCTTCTCAAAGTAATTATAAACAAAAGTCACACTCCGACACTAAAATTGACGATTCTTCAGTTTTCATGATTAGTTTGGTTCCGCTTCGTTTGGAAGAAGAGAGTGGTACTATCTTGTGGCAAAATCCTGCTCCCTCTTCAACAAACTATTGTCGTCCAATTGGCTTTATATTTGCAAAAGAAACAAATGAATTGATAAAGAAGGAAAGTGCATCCTTAGAGGAAGAAATTCGTAATCTTGTTCCCACAATTGTAGATAATTTTGATATTAAACATGATTTGTACATGACTATGATTGATGGGAAAATTTCTACTGTGATTTCCAATACTTCTTCTGCAGCTGTTTGTAATATTTGCAATACCCCACCTAGCAAAATGAATGACTTGGACTTTGTATCCAAAAGACTCATCAGAGAAGATATGTATAAATATGGTCTGTCTTCGCTTCATATGTGGATAAGATGTATGGAATGTATTTTACACATTTCGTAAAATTTAGACTTCAAAAAGTGGGCTGCACGAAAAGAAGATAAATTGTTAAAAGAAATTAAAAAGAATTTGACACAAGAAGAATTCCGGGAAAGAACTGGTTTGTTAATTGACATAGTAAAACAGGGATTTGGTACAACCAATGACGGTAACACGGCAAGAAGGTTTTTTGAAAATTATGAAGTATCTGCTGAAATAACGGGTATCCACCCTGATTTAATCAAGAGATTTGCAGTCATTTTACAAACAATTTCATCTGGTCAACTTATTAATACCAACTTGTTTAGGGAATATTGTAAAGAAACAGCAATGCTATATGTAAACTTATATCCATGGTATTACATGCCTTCAAGTGTCCATAAATTGTTGATACACGGTGCTGATGCGATGTGGAGGGAAGGAGGGGTTAAGTAAATACCATGTCGTGTACTTGTCCATGAGTCAACTGGAGACTGAAGACCCCAGACTCCCTTTATTAGTGTAATATATACCTAGTCCGCGCGTGACATATATCATAATATAACTATGGACATAGCTTATCTACCTTAACTTAAACTAAGATCTAAACGTGACGTACGTGACACACCACATCACCCTTCCTAAAGTAAAAAAAAAACTTAGTTACATTGTTTTTTTTTTCCCTCATCTCTTTACATTTTTAAACTTACATCCTAAGTCTTACAGTATAACTTTGTCCTATTTTTATGTATTACATCTATCTTATTTTTATATTTAACTATTACATTTGGTGACTCGTCCTTTACAACTACAAATGGTCCATTATAAATACACTCCAACTTATTGCCTACTTCGTTTTTTATCAAAATCAAGTCACCTTCCTTATAAGTTATAGAATTAAGATTCTTATCATAACAATGTTTCCTTGATAACTTACTTGATACCAAATTTTCTTTTGCATCATTTTGAGCCCTTTGTAACCTGTATTTAAATTCTAAAGGATAATCATCAAAATTATACAAAGGTTCAACACTTTCACCTTGAAGACTACTTGGTAACCTACAAATTTTACCATAAACTAATTCATAAGGCGTATACTTAGTCACAGTATGAACTGTTGTGTTATAAGAAAAACACCAATATGGAATCCAAGAACTCCACGATGATGGATTATTATCTGTTTGTATCCTTAAATAAGCACCTAAAGTTTTATGAACGTTTTCCAAAGACCCTATACTTTCATGATGATATGACGTTGATAAGATTTTATTGATGCCCAAGACATTACATAGCTCTACCATTACTTTCGAAATGAACTCAGAACCCCTATCCGTAGCAATTGTTCCCGGTATCCCATATCTCAACACAAAATTTTCTGCCAACGCTTTTGCTACCTCATTTGCGGATTTATTTTTTAGTGGATAAGCCTCCACAAACTTCGTAAGTTCACATTGAAGAGTTAATATGTAAACATTACCATTTTCGTCCCTATCAAGTGGCCCCACTATATCTAAATAAATCTTTTCAAAAGATGAAGATGCAGTGGTAGTAACTGTCATTGGTTCTTTAGTATGTTTGGAAAACTTTTGTTTTTTACACTTATCACATTTACCAACGTACTCCGCTACATCTTTCTCAATTGACGGCCAATAATAATATTTCTTTATATTATTCACCATCCTGCGTATTCCTGAATGACCACTCGTAGGTAAAATATGAAAATCATTTAAAACAATTCTCTTCTCATCTGCCCCTTCTATTTTCCGTACACCCTTCACTACACATATTCTAAAATCTCCACATATCGAATTACTATTTTCCTTCAAATATTTGGCCATTTTTGTAATAAACTTAACGTTATAACGATTTTTCAAAATAATAACTTCTTTTATGCCCTTTTCAATACAAAAAGTGACTATGTCTCTCGACAACTCGTCTCGCGATGATGCCGATAAAGATTCATAGTTTACGTAAATACTCGAGTTTTCTGGCACATACATTAAATTGCGCGACTTTGAAAATATTTTTTCACCATTAGTGTTACGTAACATCTTCTCCCACTCATTCAAACATATCTCAATGTCATTTCCTTGTTTTTTAAGAACTTCCACGATCCTAGGGTGATCAGTCCTAGATACCACAGGGTCCGTATCACAAACATTTGGTTCTTCCAACTGTTTGTACTGCGCTCTCGTCATTACGGATATAGTTTTTTCACGCATGGTTTTCAAATCTTCACTTGAAATTACTATCCTAGAAAGTGCATCAGCTAATACATTTTCTTTCCCCTTAATATACTCGACCTCAAAGTCATACTCTTCTAAACATAAACGAAACTTAGTTAACCTACTTGATGGATCTGTCATGTTAAACAAGTATAATAGTGGCCGGTGATCCGTTTTTACAACGAACCTCCGTCCATACAAATACGGTCTAAAATATTTAACTGACCATACTATAGCCAATAACTCCTTCTCTATAATAGGATAATTTAACTCACTTTTCCCCAAAGACCTACTAGCGTATGCAACGGGTTTACCGTTCCCATTACACAAAACACTTCCTACCGCATAACCCGAACTATCGGTTTGCAATATAAACGTGTTGTCTTCAGAAAAATTTGGATAATCCAACACTGGTGGATTCATTAACGCTTCCTTAAGCAACAAAAACGACCTCTCACATTCATCGGTCCAACTAAACACTACATCCCTCTTACATAGCTTATTCATAGGTATCACTATACTAGCAAAATTTGGTATGAATTTCCTATAATAATTTGCAAACGCCACAAACCGCTTTACTTCATCAACTGCCGATGGACGCGGATATTTCTTTATGGCTTCTACCTTTTCAGGATCTGGTGAAATACCTTCCGCTGAAATTACGTGTCCTAAATAAAGTATTTGTTTTTTCATAAATTCACATTTGGAAACACATTTCACATTCACATTTGGAGATTGACCTTTCTCAGGCGAGAAAACACTGACATAAGGTTTCGGTTGTGCTCATCCAATTTCCGCCCGAAAATAATTAAATCATCCAAATATATCAAACATTTGTCATAATTTAATCCTGACATGGCTACAGTCATTAACCTGCTAAAAGAACTTGGACTTATCTTTAACCCCATTGGTAATCTACACATCTGATATTGCCCTTTATCTGTCGTGAAAGCTGTGTATTTCCTACTACTTTCATCTAAAGCACACTGATAATATGATTGTGATAGATCACAGTGGCTAAAGTAAACTGCACCCGACAATGAATCCAAGATTTCATTAATATTTGGCAAAGGAAATTTATCATCCTGTATCTTTTCATTTAACTGCCTGTAGTCTATTACTACACGCCATTTTTTCTCCCCATCACGATCTGCCTTCTTGGGTACAACCAAAACAGGACTAGACCACTCACTAACCGCCTCCTCAATAATATTACTACCCAGCATCTCCTGCACTTGCCTATCAACCTCCTTTTTCTGTACATAAGGTATTCTATACTGTTTCCTGTAAACTGGAGTAACATTATCTTTCAAACGTATTGACTGCGCATACACATTCGTGACATCCAATTTATCTCCCGGAATATAAAAAATATCTGGATATTTTGCACATATTTGCTCAACTGACAACCGTTCCTCGGCATTCAAATAATCAAGATTAAGCAAAGAAAATATTTTCTTAACACGTTCAACACTTACTTCCGTTTCCGCAAAACTACAACAATTAAAATCACTTAACGGATAGACTTCGACATCGGACATACTACACACAACTTCCTCCGTGGTTGTGTTTAAAATCCTAATGGGCATCATCCCATTCTTAGGTCTAGCTACTACATTTGCTAAGAAAACCCCTTCGCGCAACTCTTTCCTAAACACTACACAATCTTCTGCTCTATTAACGGGCAAATACTTAACCATTAAACAACGCGGAGAAATAGTTAAAGAATAATTATAGGATTTAAGTGGCATCGAAACCGTCTACTGCTCACGGTTCTTTAGAGATAACCTGTTCCCCGAAAAGTCTATAATACCACTATACGCCTGCAAGAAATCCTGGCCTAATATGCCAACTGACCTACATGGCAAATCATTGAATATATAAAACTTATGCACGAACGAACATTGTTCGTATTCCAACGTCAAATATACATAACCTATAGCCCGTAAACTACCCCCTACACCATTAATCACTAATTCTTCCTTAACTACTTTACAGCACAAAGCATTATTCCTCAAGAAATTACTTTTTATTGCCGATATCGACGCACCCGTATCGACTAACCATTCCGAATCCACATTATTTGCTAGAAAATCCACCCAGTTAACACTATTGCAAGCTAAAATATGCTTAGCCTCGAAAAAACTGCGTTTCTTTCAATTGTCTGCCTTCGCTACTTCGTGACATTGACACTGCACTTGAGTCAGCATCGCCCCGCACGTGCTCTAGACACGCTACGCGCTGTCGACCTTGCTGAGTCTGCCGTCCACGATGAGTACTATTGCTATGACCGCGCATTCCACTACTATACCTTACGTTTCCATTTCGGTACGTACGCCCAACAGCTGTTTTTTGCTGCGCGTATCCATTACCTACAGCGTGCCGCCTATAGTTATTTCCACGACCCCTATTTCCCGTAGAAAAACTACCACCCGCGGACCACCGCTGGAACGTCATGACTTGACCCGACGAAGCACAATTTTCGTCTTCCGCTACCCTGATAGCATCTTTCAAACAAGTCAAGTTCCGTGCCGTAATAATTGTACCAAGACGCTGATTACGAAGTCCGTCAGCAAACTTTTTAACCGCATACTTCTCATTTAAAGGCCGCAAAATTTTATAAGCTTCCGAATTTTCCCCGGCTTGAGAAATAGTCAAATCTACCATTAACTTCTCTATCTCTGCCCCGAAATCCGTGACCGACCTATCATTTTGCCTAGCGCGAGCAAATTTGGCTTGCACTGCAACGTCTGACTTAACCGTCAACAAATGCTTCTTCATGTCCGTTAAAAGACTGTCTACAGTCGTATAAGTAGAGGACAATCGCATCTTAGCCCCCTGGGTAAGTCGCGTAGTTAGCACGAATCTAATTAAATGAGCACTATCAGCCGCTTCTAACATAGAGCTGTATAAATCTATGGCATCAATCAAATCTTGGGTTACCTGCTCATCCCCATTCATTTTCGGGAGTAAGCTAACCGCCGTTTTCAATGAAAACCTTTCCAACGCCATCTCTGTATCGGTTCCGGTACCGTTTTCAAACTTAATAGTGTCTACATACAAATTTTCTATTTTACTCACTAGCTGTGCTAATTCCTCCGAAAATTTGCTACACTTAGAAACTACACACTTAAATTTACAATACAGGGCTTTTACCTCGCTTATCTTCCCATCAAAATTTTTGCCTTTCCGCCTACTGGGACCTAACTTGACAATTGATTCCCTCAATAACTTAAGCTGTACAAACAGTGACGTTAACTCCACTTCCATTCAAAATTAATGCCTCTAACTGATAGATGACCGAAAATACTCGCCACTACACTTAAGTTCAAATCACATCACTTACTCCTCTTGTCGCTCCGCCAGCTCCCGGTCAGGCCATCTGCACAGCTCGCTGCACCTCACGCTGATTGATCTTCTCTTCGATCCAATTCTGATGACACCTCCTGTACAGCCGGACTGCCACGCCAATGATGACAATCGCCAAACACACGGCGATAAACAACAGCATCGCGCTGATGGTGGATATCTGCTCTTGTGTTACTGTCGCGGTATTTGAACCACCCGCTGCTGTCTGGGCTATAATAACCTCTTCCTTGGATGACGTGGTCCCCATGGCCTGTGACTAACCAACTGCCGAGAAACTGACTGAAGCCGACTGAAGTGACTCCGATGAGATCCCGGTCGGGCAACTATAACGCCGTCCAGTCGACTGGCAGGGTCGCCATGCGATGTGGAGGGAAGGAGGGGTTAAGTAAATACCATGTCGTGTACTTGTCCATGAGTCAACTGGAGACTGAAGACCCCAGACTCCCTTTATTAGTGTAATATATACCTAGTCCGCGCGTGACATATATCATAATATAACTATGGACATAGCTTATCTACCTTAACTTAAACTAAGATCTAAACGTGACGTACGTGACACACCACACTGATATTTGTGAAAATTTCTCCTTTATTCCGATAGGCATGCTTTCCGAAGAAGCTTCCGAAGCGAGGAATAAAGATTTCCGGAATGTTAGAATGGCACATACAAGAAAAATCGGTAGAGTTCAGACTAATTTAGTCATTATCCACAGCTTTCTAATTAGCTCAGATCCTTACATCAGCCATATCAAACCAAAGTTTGCTCGTTTACATAAACAGTTGTTTCCAGAGGCTAGTGCTTTGATCTTGAACAATGAATTGCTTTCGTTGGAAAACGAGGAAATAGAGATTTCTCAAGAGAATATAGACCCAAATATTAATCTTTCACCATAATATTTTTTCAGAATCGTTTGTGAACATATTCAACTTTATGTTTGCAGCTTTATTTGTCTTCATTTTGATTGTTTTTTAGAACTGATGAAAGTACTCCTTCAGAAAGGTCATAGCTTTTCAGTCATTAGTGAGCCCCCATAACCTCTTTTACAGAGAAGTCTCTTTTTACTTATTTGACATTACGCATACATTATAATTATGTGCTAAAGTAAGGCTATGATTAAAAAAAAGCAAAAAATTAACATTAAAAAAAAACGTTATTTTCTGTCACTATTATCTCGAAAGTACGCAGAGATAAGCAATAAGTTTCTTCGAGCCAAATACTCAGAATTATTAGTTTTCTAACATATGTGATTGCCATCTCGACATCGCTTAAAGTTTTTGAGAAATTGAGTAAAATGTAATCGCTCCCATACAAAAAAAAAAGAAATATTTTTTTTACAGAAAAGTATTTGAAGTAGGACAATAATATTTTTTTGCCTTATCTGTTATCATTGTATCAACAATAAAAAAAAATATCAGCGGTCTACTATCAATGTCCACTTTTTTTTAATTTGGGACCAGTGTGCGTCATTGCGATCATTTTTTTGTTCTAGACCATACCTGGGAACCTAGTTACGGAGATATTGGGGGTCAAAGTTCCAATTTTTTTTTCTTAAATACATATTTTTAATGTAAGATTTTTACTTTAAACACCTCCACGACCCCCGTACTATTCAATGCATCCATCAGCAGAATGCTTTGAGTGCGTTACATTGAATCCTACCGTAAAACGTGACTTTTCACCCAAAAAAAAAAAAGGCGTTTCCCAGCAATAATTTTTGCCTAGATTTACTTAGTTTGATGTATGTACAGAATGCTAGGTTGACGGCTTCGTGAATGGTCCTGTTACACCCTGTATAACATAAGAAAATAGATAAAATTTTAAGTGTTAAGCGTTGTTCAAGTTTAATTTGTGGTTGTGAAATAGGTAAGAATTGATATCTTTTGCCTATCGTGGACTGTGTGCTCGTGATAGTCCGTAAACTGTTTAATATAATATCTATTCTCATATAATTATCTTCTCATACAGGACAACTTACTTGGTTGGTCTACATCATCGGCGCAGCAATCGGAGGGCGCGCCTCAGTCAACACATGCGACGAGAACGACGCTATGGACGGGGAGCTCGTCTGTCGAGTGCTACAGCTGATGGACCTCACTGACTCCAGGTTGGCGCAGGTAAGAAAGAAAATCCGTGAAGGAAAACATCGTGAGCAATCAAATGTCTCGCTGATGGTGGCGCGTGTGTCGGATCATTTAGTTCCCTTCAAAATGGTTGAGTTGAATGGTGCTGATCCATGCGTCATGTTCGTGAACGGGCGCTGTCAGTTGTGGCTGGTCATGTCTTAGTTGCTATGGCTTATTTGAATTAATTATTTTTATTTTTTTTTAATTGTTTTTTTGTTTTTACTATGAACACTTTTAACGTGCACATCTTGCTACATCGTTCTCACATAGTGTACCATCTCAACATGAATGATGTAACCAAGGTTTTGTAACAATATGCTGATTTAAAAGAGTGTCCATGGAGTTTCTTGCCCGTTCTTCTCCATAGAGATCTACGCTTTAGAATGGACAACCACAGTAATTTCACAGTTTATAAGCCTTGTGACTGGGACTGTAGCTACATTTCATTGTTATCTTTGTTGCTACAATTCAAAAGTGTCTGTACTGGTCTACTTGAAATAAATGCTTTGATTTTGAGGATATATATTGAACCAAAAATTCGAACATCTGCCTAGCCTTATTATTATTATATAATACCACTACTTCACATGGAGCGACGGCCTATCTGACCTCCACAACCCAGGTAGTCCTCGGTACTACGATACCCCTTGGTAAGACCGGTTGTCAGACTTTCGGGCCACTGACTACCTGTAACGACTGTCAAAGATCTACAAATGATAACCGGGACCAACGGCTTAACGTGCTTTCCGAGGCACGGAGGTAACTCGGTATGTAATGGGTTAACCCATCCACGGACCAACCTAGGCAAGCGCGGTTTAGCCTAGAGATCGACCCGTGGTGTACGAGCTCCTCAACAAACGCCCCTCTCAACAGTACTGGTAAAATGTGGGTTTCACTACATAGTATAAAACAAAGTCGCTTCCCGCTGTCTCTCCCTATGTATGCTTAGATCTATAACGGATTTTGATGCGGTTTTTTTAATAGATAGAGAGATTCAAGAGGAATGTTTATATGCATTACATTGCACCCGTGCGAAGCCGGGGCGGGTCGCTAGTTGTAAATACTTTTGCAAAAAAAGATGTTTTGTAGGATCAATTATACACGGATCAACGAAAATTCCACCGCTTTCTTATTTGCCGCCCGATGCGACCCATCGCGTATAAGTAGCGTTCGCCGTCCACGGGATGCTCATGCACAAGCCCGCGAAGATTTATGCCCCTGGCTGGAGGCTTTCAATTCAAGGTATCCACAGGATTAGACCGGTTAAGCAGCAGCCAGCCTCATAGGCTGAACTGCGAGATGCCATCTTATTTTTTCGACATAATTTCACAAAAAAAAAAAATACCAACAGTGCTCTCCTGTCAGTGCAGCACTTTATTTATGTCTGTTTCCTTCCACAGGGTGGCTGCGAGAAACTGGAACTAGCGATGATGTCGTTCTTCGAGCAGTTCCGTAAGATCTACGTCGGGGAGCAGGTGCAGAAGAACAGCAAGGTGTACCGGAGGCTCAGCGATGTGCTGGGCCTGGCTGACGAGAGCCAGCTGCTCAGTGTGCTCATGAGAAAGATGTGAGTACGCCCACTGTTGCGCACTGCTGGGAACATAACAGAACAGCAAGGTGTACTGGAGACTCAGCGATGTGCTGGGAAGATGCACATGCTCTTAGATTTTTCGCATTGTTTCATTGTGTGTGCCGTCACCCTTAACGAAGCTGAAAGACACTTGTTCTCCCCGTCTTTGCCATCATTTTTTTGTTTAACACCATGCCTGGGAACCTTTTAGTTACGGAGATATTGGGGCGACCCCCAATATCTCCGACATTTCACCACTTTTTAATAATAATAATAATAATAATAATACACATTTAATTCAGAATCTCTTCCATATTTGTTAGTAACAATCAAAACTTATATACTAGTGTTAGTAACATTGATACTAAGCTGCGTGAGGCACGCCGATCCTGGGGAAAGTCTACTTGACTGCACGCAGTCGTATCCACCGCCCCAAGATCGGGGAGTCCCACCTATCAGCCAACGTTCTAAGAATGTTGTTGGGGCTGGCGCGAACACGGCGAAGCAGAGACTAAATACTAGTTTTTAATGTTATAACTTTACTTTAAACAACTCCATGACTCCCGCACTATTCATACATCCATCAGCAAGAAAAAAGTCGTTTCCCAGCAATATTTTTTGCGTAGAGATACTTAGTTTGCTGCACAGAATGCTTGGTTGACGACTTCGTGAAGGGTTTTGTTACACCCTGTATAATTACATTTTCTAATTCATTTTTTTTTGTCGACAGCATAACGAACCTGAAATACTGGGGCAGTTCCGAGCAGATAATATCAAAAACGCTCGGTTTGCTGAGCGATTTGAGCGGCGGGTACTCCTGTGTGCGCAAACTGGTCAAACTAGACGAAGTGCAGTTCATGTTGACGCATCACACGGTGAGTTGTGGCTAATCTTTATTTCATATGTAAATTATCTCAGAAAGAAAACCACAGATCTGTACCGAAATTTATATTTTCTAAACTTATTAGCCGAATCCAAACTTATAAGATCAAACTTATTAGGTCAAAACCTATTGCAGCACCAAAACTTATTTTAAACTCAATAACCGTTAAATAACCAATTTAAACAATAGGGAATATGCATGTATTTTTTTTTTTCACTTAAATCAATAATATGCAGTACTATCAACCCAAGAAAATAATTAAAAGTTAATTTCAACTACTGCTTGTCGCACAAAAAATTATTAAACTCCTACAATTTTCTACGACAGTTGAAACGTCCATGACTATCGCGGCCATTCAGTGCTATAATTAAGCAAAAATCGAATAACAATATTATACTAAAATCTTAGTGAAACTTTAAGTACTTTTCAATTAAAAGTGTTTATTTGACACATGGATTTTGACGTCACTACCGGAACCGATGCGTTTTGTGTTTGCGTTCCGTTTTACCAAAAACACGCTAAATAAAATATTAAATTGTAAAATAAGTGTTGTATTAGAAAATTAAACAAGTGTACCACAATGTTTTTATGGTTTGTATTTCTTGCTTAAACCCTATTATAGAATAGAATAGAATTTTATTTTGCAAACATGGGTATACACAGTAGTTGTTATGAAATATCAAAGCTCAGCCATATTTTAACATTCGGCATGCAAACACAATACATTATTTATGAAACATGTACTTACTTCTATTGCAATCGATTAAATAACTCGACGAAATACGACTAAGTTAAGCTACTATTATATTACCTATCACCTATGTAAGAACTTTTATAACCATATTTATCTGCAAATAAATCTTTGACTTTGAACGTCATGTTGATCGATTGTTTTCATTGTTACAGGCAGAACATTTCCCGTTCTTGGGCATCCAGGGCGTGGGTGCGACAGAGATGCGATGTCGCAGCATGCTGTACACGGCGCTGGGCAGGCTGCTCATGGTGGACCTGGGAGAAGACGAGGATCGCTTCCTCGCCTTCATGATGCCGCTCACTGGTACGAGGATCTGATATACATAAAGCCTGATATCCTATTTACCTCTCATGTACACATAGGTTTGGGAAAAATATAAATAAAGTAGAAGCTTATCATTAATACTAATAATTCTGGGTTAAGCTCGCCGTTGTACATTATATAAGGTCCCATTAAAATAGATGGACACATTGTAACACAGCGTTCAGTACGTCTAACCAATGATATCCAAGCAAAAAAAAACACTGATTATTTTTGGATTATATTTGGATATCTTTGGTTAGACGTACTGAACGCTGTGTTAAAATTTGTCCACCTATTTTAATGGGACCTTATATATTGTAATTTTGTGTGTCCTACTTTTAAATTGTGTATGCATTATAGAATAAGAAGTCTGAAAGTGGCGCCGGTGACTGAAAAGTTGTGTGGTATGAGCACGTGATGCGGAGGATTGAGGAGAATGTCGTGAGGAAAGTTCTGAGTATGAATGTGGATGGGTCTAAGAGTAGAGGAAGACCAAAGAAACGATGGATGGACTGTGTGAAGGATGATATGGCTAGACAGGAGGTGACTGCTGAGATGACGAGTAATAGAGAAGTATGGAAGAAGAAGACATGCTGCGCTGACCACAAATAAGCAGGCAGGGAAGTTATGATGGAAGGAACCATAATAAACTGTTCTCCACATTACAGCTGCCTTCGAAAGCATCATAGGCCTTCTCTCCGGTCCAGAATCGACGATGTACAATTCAGAAGACGCGAAGAAGACACTCATCGGCCTGGCTCGAGATCTTCGCGGCCTAGCCTTCGCGTTCAACACTAAAACCACGTACATGATGCTATTCGACTGGATGTGAGTATAACATCATGCCTGTGCTCATGAGAAGTGTAGACAGAGTTGTGTTGCATATCTTAGTTTGCCCGCGGGCGACAGGGTAGCCCGCGAAATTCATATTTTCTTACGTTTATTGCAATTTGCAGGCCAGTGTCAGGTTGTAAATTGATTAAAAATGATTCGCACCAGTAACACGCATGGCTATATCATGAAATAGCCATTCAATTAAATGAACTAAACGGGGTTGTATTGATGATTTTAACCTTTTGAACGCCATTGTCACATATACAACGTGTAACAGAAAGGGTATAATCATATGGAATACTGTGGTACGGACCATCAAACTGAACAACTTTCTCTATGGGACCACCATCGAAATCGTAAAAAAATAATCAGCTGTCCCATACATTTGGGTCGAGTATGTATTGAAATTTTCTAAGTTGTATAAGTTCCCATTAAAATAGGTGGACAAATTGTAACACAGCGTTCAGTACGTCTAACCAATGATATCAAAGCAAAAAAAAAACACTGATTAAAGTGATTTTATTTTGACCTAAATAAATTGCCGGCGGCACTCTAGAAGGAGTTCCAAGAGTCCTCGCGGATCTGGGTGACGCCGGTGCACTCGAGGAGTACATGCGCTACCGTTTCCTCCGCCTCCATGCACGCTCTGCACAGGGGGCTATCAGTGATACCTAGGGTGTGGGAGTGTTTGTTCAGTGAGCAGTGCCCAGTGATGGTCCCCGCCACCAGTCGCAGGCTATCTCTGTCCAGCTTTGTATCCAGGGCCGCTAATAGAAGAAGTATTTGTCTCTCCCCACAGCTACCCGGTGTACATGAAGGTACTCCTCCGCGGTATAGAGGTGTGGTTCTCCGAGCCGGCGCTGACGACGCCGGTGCTGAAGCTGACGGCGGAGCTGGCACAGAACCGCAACCAGCGCCTGCACTTCGACGTGTCCTCGCCCAACGGCATCCTGCTGTTCCGGGAGCTCTCAAACATCATCTGTGCCTATGGTGAGTAGTTTTTAACCGCGGCTTCGCTCCTGTGGATTTTAACTCAAGAAATGTTAATTTAATGTGGAAAATATTATTTTACTAGCGACCGCTCTGGCTTCTCACGGGTGCAATGTTATACATATAAATCTTCCTTTGAATGAATAGTTTAGGCGCTACGGAGGAACATACGTAACTACAAACATACATACAATGACTGCTAAAATCATAACCCTTCTTTTTGGCTTCGCTTCGTCACAGCGCTCTGGTACTCGTATTCCAATTCCGTCGAGTCGTTTGAATTTCGTTTTGCCACAAATCAACTAAAAACATATTTTTTGTCCATTACAGGCAGCAGAATACTAACCATAGACGTGAACAAGAAACAGATGTACGCTATGAAGCTGAAGGGCATCTCTCTGTGCTTCTCCATACTCAAGTGTGCGTTATGCGGCAACTATGCCAACTTTGGAGTGTTCAGGTAACTACACGATAGATACTACCACATCACTGCGCGTGCACCTCAGCGTGTCGATGACAATTTAAATTGAGTCAGCCCAAAATTTGGCGACGAGTTTGGCACTTACAGTAGCGACCATCAGCTCCCGTGATGTGCACACAACAGAACAGACAGGACACGATATCAAGTGTCCTATCGCTTGTGGGGCAACACCACATTTACACGGCAGAGTCATCTGCGGGCCTGTGGACGGTGAGCTATGGGCTAGCTCGCCATCCGTCCGTCTTATGACGACAGGCCGTGTCGACGGCGCAAGAGTGTTCCACGCGCGCCTCAAAGAGATATCAGCAAACAGGAAGGGGTCCGTAAGGACCGATGCCTGCCAGGGTTGCGGGACTGTTCGAAAGAGATACCGCGACCCTGGAACACAAAGGGCAAAGGAAGGAACATGGATGGGTTTTAGTCAGTAAAACTCAGACACTCCCTACTGCTCAGGGCAGGGCAGTGTCATCTATGTATCTCCACCTGAACAGGTTTCTTTGCTTCGGCCAACCTGTATCCGGAGTCTATTCAAAGACTTCCAGGTCAGCCATGGCAACTCGTGTCCAGGTTTTCACCCGTATGCCCTGGTATTATGGTTGAAAAGTAGTCGACTGTCAGTCAGCTCGGTAGTACACTTCCAGAGGCGACGGCAGACCGCAATGAGGGCTATCGTTTTTGTGCTCACCAGATGGTGCCACTGTCGAGTAAGGTCATGTCAATAATTCTATTTTTTTTTACTTTTAAGTACCAATGACTTCATAAAAATTTCATTTTATTACGTATAAAAAAGTGTAAATGCTATTAAGGGCTATCACATATGAATTCGCCGCTAGAGACGCTAGTGTAGCGCGAGGTCACTGAAATGTCAGATATAGTGTTCGCGTATTTTTACTAATATTCAAGATTATGGTCGAGATTGAGCCATTCCTGATTAATTATGATTTGAAGATTTTAAATAGTAACTTAGGATCTTATTTGTTAGTACTTGGAGGTAAAATGATATTTGAATGCTACATGCTTGCTAATTTTAGGGAGAATATTGTAAAATTATATCTGAAGTTCACACTATGTTGTTAAACGTAATAAAATAAACTTTTTATGAAGTTATTGGTATTTTAAAGTATAAAATAGAATTATTGTCATGACCTTACTCAACAGTGGCGCCATCTAGTGAGCTCAGAAATCATAGCCCTCATTGTTATCATTGTTATATGTTACAGGTTGTACGGCGACGAGGCCCTCGATAACGCGCTCAATATGTTCGTCAAGTTACTTCTCAGTATACCACAGAGTGATTTGCTTGTAAGTACTGTTTCATTTGTATTAATAATTACACCTTTCACTTTTGAACCGACTTCTCAAAAGGAGGTGGTTATGTATTTTCACCGATTTCCCTATTTACTGGTCCTTTGAAGATCGTGCGGTGGTCTCATATGTTTTTTTTTTAACTTTGCGTTGGTATTTTATGAGTTATCCTCTACTTTAGGCAGTTTTTTTCTTTGTCTATGTGGATGTACTAATAACTTCTAGTTACTATGTAACATTGATACTTGGTTAGGTTTTGTGTGAGATACCACTACTAAAAAAAATATAACCGACTTCCAAAAAAATTCAATAAGAAGTATCATATCTCGCCGACTGGTCGACACTTCGCGTGACCAGATGGCTGGCTCTTTCTTTGGTCAAAGAATTAGCATTGCCATTCAATGTGGCAATGCTGCCAGTGTTCAGGGGGTCTAAAATCGCCGCTTTATCAGAATCATAATACGAATCACGTTAAAAATTTAAAACTCTTATTTAAAATGGACTTTGTGGTCATAAACATAAAGATTCTGATAAAGCTTCCATTTTAGGCCCGCTGGGCACGTTTCCGGATGACATCGATGGGGAGGAGTACTTTGACGCCTAAGTGTCCTATTTTTGTATATGTAGGAACTTACTTTTAGTCTTCTTTTTAGCATTATTTTAGTTCTATTTGTAGTCAGTATATAATGTACATAGTGAATACTGAATTTAATCAATAGAAGAAAAAAAAATAAGAATTGGAAAAACTTCCAATTTTTTGTGTCTTGTTTTGGATTTCGGTTATTTTATTTTTCCAAAAAAGTTGTGCCGTAAAAAAAATCTCCTGCCAAACTGCAGCGCACTACACAGCTATAATAACCGACGAAAAAGGAGATCACCCAGCCTCCATACATTTGTGGGCTATTTTCAAAAGTGCATAAACTTATTATTTAGATATAGCATAACATTTTTTGTTTTTTTTTGTTAGCCTGTACTGTCCCACTCCTGGGCAAAGGCCTCCGCCCGTTCTTTCCACTTTTCTCGATGTAGCGCCGCTTCATGCCAATTAACGAGAAATTGATCCAAGGCGTCCCGCCATCTTAATAAACATTTTTTATTACTACACCGAAGTTGCATGTCAACTCATCTAGAAGTTATTCAACCACAAAATATCTGAGTCCACGCAGATTGGGGTATTTTTTTTGCCGTCTAACTAAAATAAACGCAATAATTAAACAGAGCTTATGGATGTAGTATGCCACCCAAGCTCTACAACCTGTTTTTTTTGATATCCCATAACTCTAGGGTTATATTCTGTAGGTAAAAATAATACTAAAACTCCTAGAATAGGTGGTCCAAAAATGCATCGTTTCGGAGATATCATCAATCATAATTAAATTAGGTCAAAAATTGTCACCAGTATGACGAATCTTTACTTTTGCGAGGTTGCCAAACTTCGCAGTAGTGTAGTAAAATAAATAGTAAAATAAAATATGTAGGTAAGTAATTCATTTTTATTCAAACCAATCATTCATATTTAAAGCTAAGAAAATGCGACGTTGTCATATTTCACGTAAGGGTGTTTTACATTAATAATCGTGACTTTGCCGAATTATTTTGTATGAAAAAAAAAAAAAAACGTAGGATTGGAACATAACTCATATGCCAGTTGATTCTTTGATATGGCCTCAATCATACCCTAGAGTTATGGGATATCAAAAAAAACACGTTGTATATTCAAGTTTTAGATAAATAACAATGATTACAATAGTATTAAACCTACATAAAATATGAATAGAAATAGTATAAAAGTTACTCGTCCCTTGATTAGCGTTTTCATGAACCAGAAGCTTTTATTTATTTATGTACACACAAAATACTTAACAGGATATTACATTGAGATAGACGAGCACAAAGGTACTGCTTATTTCATAAGAAATCTCTTCCAGCAGACCTGCGAGAGGAAAGTTAGATTAGAAATGTAGACACAGTGTGTAGAAAAGACAGAACAGGAAAATTTCAATTAAAACTTAAAACAAAAATATACCTATATAATATAAACATACACACAAATATATACACATAACATACAAAATAAATATATACCTATAATATGAATAATATCCAGAATATTACAGTATAGAGGAGAGATAGTGTTCTTTGACTTGCTTTTTGAAGACAAATATAGTTTTAGAATCTCTAATGTGAGGCGGAAGAGAGTTCCACAAACGTACTGCGTGGACAGAGAAGGAATTAGAATAGAATTCGGTTTTATGGGATGGGAAATTAAGATGATGCCTGAGGTGGGATCTACACAGAGCATCAGAAGGGCGGGTAAACGAAAAACGATCGCGCAGGTAGCTAGGATATGAAGGGTTATAAAGGACTAAGGGCTTTTTATACCATTTCTATTCATATTTTATGTAGGTTTTTTAAATATTGTAATCATTGTTCCCGACCCGAACGCCGCAGCGGTAGTGAGGCTGCCTTACGTTCTTAGGGTTCTGGGTTCGAATCCCGGTAGGAGCAAATGTTTGTGTGATGAGTATGGACATTTGTTTCCGAGTCATGGATGTTTATATGTATAATAAGTATGTATTTACAAACAAAAAGTATGTATCTATCAACTATCTGGTGTCCACGACACAAGCCTCGTTGCTTAGTGTGGCACCCAGATTGCGCTGTGTGTAATGTCCAGCGATATATTTATTTTATTTTATTTATTTTTTGTTGTTTATTTAAAACTTGGGTGGCATAATACAAATGTTTATATTCATATGCTCTATTTAATTATTGCATTTATTTTAGTTAGCCGGCATAAAAAAAAATGCCCCAACCTGGGTGATCTCAGATATTTTGTGGTTGAATAACTTCTAGATGAATTGACTTACGACTTCGTTGTAATAATAAAAAATGTTTTTTATGTTATGTTCTATCTAAATAATAAGTTTATATTTCTGTACTTTTGAAAATAGCCCAATCCTGGTGATCTCCTTTCTTTGTGGCGGTGTTCAGAATAATGTACTGAATCGTATATGTATTCTAGTTGACTCACCATTTTTTCCAGAATACATTTTTGTAGAACTCTATTGTTATATTCCAGGACTACCCGAAGCTCTCGCAGACGTACTACGTGCTGCTGGAGCGGCTGGCGCAGGACCACATGCCGTTCCTCGCGAACTTGCAGCCCGACGCGACGCTCTACGTCCTGTGCTCCATATCCGAAGGACTCACTGCTCTCGGTAAGTGTATGTACACTTCTACTAGCTCTTAGGTGACACAAGTACACGTTTTTATTGACAACTGGCAACTAGCTGTTGCCCGCGACTTTGGTTCGCGTACAATTAACATTTTTTTTTAAAACTACTTTTCTTTTTGAATAGATTTTTTTTTACCAATTTCAATTATTTTTAATTTCATTAATTTTTAATTTCATTAATTTTATTTAATAATATTTTTAAACTAAAACTAGCCTATGTTAGACCTTATAACATCAGCTATCTTCCAGTAAAAGTCCCTTCAAAATCGGTCCAACGATTTTAGAGATTAGCCGATAATATAGAAAAATGTGTTTTTGTTATAAATGCCGTATTTATTCTCATAGCTGTTGCCCGCGGCTTCGCTCGCGTTTTGGTCGGCAATTATCCAACGGACACGTTGTAAATATAGCCTAAGGCACTCGGGGATAATGTAGCTTGCTATTAGTGAAAGAATTTTCAAAATCGGTTCAGTAGATCCAGAGATTACCCCCTACAACCACACAAACTATACCTCTTTATAATACTATTAGTATAGATCAATAACATAAGATCATTCTTGTATTTTCCAAAGGGTGAAAAGCAGAGGTGTACCTAATAGTACACTCAAATTTCGCCTTTTATGTTTCAGCCCCTTGTAATAGAGGGCGCGCAATAAGATTTGAATAAATACTCTTCATATTATGTGTTTCAGATACGAGTGTGTGCACGGGATGCTGCGCGACGCTGGATCATATCGTCACATTTCTATTTAAACAGTTAGTGCAGAAATGTAAGTATCAAAAATACAAATACAAAATAGTTTATGGTATATTAGCATAATCAGTACATTTAAACGTGTTTGGAGCCTCCTTTTAAGCAAAACAGTGCCTGTATTAGGACACTCCGCGCTTCCATAGCCATTTTAGTTATTCACTCAATTATAATCATTTCATTTGTAATTATAATAAGCTTGTGGCTAAACAATACCAGCCACTCGGGTCTCGATCTTCAGGTTAAGCTGCGTTTGCCTAGGTTGGTCCGTGGATGTGTGATCACCCATTACATACCGAGTTTCCTCCGTGGCTCGGAAAGCACGCTAAGCCGTTGGTCCCGGCTGTCATTTGTAGATCTTTGACAGTCGTTACAGGTAGTCAGTGGCCCGAAAGTCTGACAACCAATCTTACCAAGGGGTATCGTATTACTCAGTACTAACTGGGTTGTGGAGGTCAGATAGGCATTCGCTCCATGTAAAATACTACCAGTATTTTACATGGAGCGATTGCAGTAGTTCAGCTGCATCCTATTAGAATAGCAGCGGTGGCCCAGTGGTGGCGGCCCCGACTTACGAACAGTAAGTCGTAGGTTCGAACTCAGACAGCCGCATTACTTTGTGCAATTTATTTCATCACCACTGCTCTCAAAACGGTGAAGGAAAACATCGTGAGGAAACCGGCGTGTCTTAGAACCAAATATTCAAAGACATGTGACATCTACCAACCCGCACTGGGCCCGCGTGGTGGATTATAGCCCATTCCCACTCATAGAGAGGAGGCTGAGTGTCCCAGCAGTAAGAACATTATAGGCTGATTATGCTTTTAGAATAGATGATGAATGCAGATGATGCACAATGCAAGTGCACCCAAGAACAACTCCCTGGCATGAGTGCAATCTGTGGTCCCGGGCTGTTCATCAATATGTTCATGTCTTTATCCCCAATTTACTTGAGGTCGGCGCAGCGTGACTTCTGCTTTACTTATGTTTATTTTTTAAAAAACGTTGCCCTCACCAGGACTATTAGCCTATCCTGTCACGGATACGTGTGCAGATATTTAAACTCACATACACAAACAGCCAGACGCTGTAGGTCATACAAATATTTGTACCGTGTGGAAATCGAACCCGCGACACGCATCACTTAGTTCGCAACTCAGTTCTTCTTCCACACTTCTCTATTACTCGTCATCTCAGCAGTCACCTCCTTTCTAGCCATATCATCCTTCACACAGACCATCCATCGTTTCTTTGGTCTTCCTCTACTCTTATACCCATCCACATTCATACTCACACTATTCAAGGAATTGGAAGTGGTCACTAACACTATGAGTAGTGCCTGCTATGCTCTCGGGAGTCTTAGAGATGAATTAACTATTGCTCACCTCAGAATGGTATATTTTGCACTCATAGAGTCTAGACTTAGATATAGCATAAAGTTTTGGGGCAACAGCTACCAATACAATGTTAATGCTGCGTTCGTTATGCAGAAAAGAGGCTTGAGAACTATACTTCGCATTCAACAAACAAAGTCTTTTATAGATCATTTTAAGAAACTGCACATTCTCACAGTACCATGCCTCTATATTATTGTCCTGCTTAGCCATTTTATTAAAAATATCCATAAGTTTGAGACAGAAGAACAGAGAGATATTAGAATAAAAACGCGCGGAGGAAGGATCTACCAAATTTCATACAGCCTAAGCTTACACCCATATTCAGAATTGTAACCTCGAAAGCTCCTCGACTCACACCTCTGTCGAGGAGACCTCAAGGCGTGCCTCGAAAGATCCTCAAAATCGGTATTCATAGTCGTCAGATTAAGGAAATTATGAGGTCCCTCGAATGAGTGGGAGTTGAGGTGATACGTCACGAATACGTCATTATTTGGAGGAATATTCCGTTTGTTATATTGGCTAAGCTTATTTTGAGAGCAGTCTGTGAGCGCGTTATCTGTGGTTCTCATATTAAAGTGTCAACACCTATGATGCTCTGTGGTCAACACTACGTCTGTTACCACGAATGTCTTGAAAAAATAGCGGCAGCAAGAAACTCATCACAATAACTTTAGTGAAGCGAAATCTAATTTAAAAATTCATTTTCATCATAAAACTCAATAGGATTTTCTGCAAAACAGTGTGTCCGGTCATGGACAAGCGATACATAAAGGGATTAGGAAGGATTTAGGTACATAAATAACAACTATTTTAATACACAAATACACTACATACTTGGGTCCAATTCACTTCCCCGCTATTTGGCAGATATTGTCTTACTGAGATAATAAAAATAAGCTTATTCAGAGGGCAACAATATTTTTTATCGTTAACAGTGCGAAATAATGCGTTAATTTGTAACTTTCAGAAAAAAAGATTAAAATCTAAAAACCATCCAAAAATTTTGCAAATCTTCAATTTTTTTGTGAATAAACAAACAAATTTTTTGTCAACAAATTCTTTGCAAATCAACGAATTTGTGTATTGTAACAGTTGATAAATAAGTACCTAGAATATCGCTAGTTCATGACTGGACACATTGTATAGCGTCGCGATATGTAATCGTATAAATATTCAATAAACTCTTAAAAAACATTATGAAAATCGGATAAAATACGCGTATTTTTGTTAAAAGTCCCTTGTAAACTACCTCAAGGAAGTTTCAAGGTAGATCGCGACGTACCTTATATTTGACAGTTGGTTCCTCAAGTCAAACTCACCTCGACTGAGGAAACTGTTTGAGATGAGGAGTAAAATAACAACTATGAATATGAAACCGCCTTAAGTGAGGTTCAGTCGATTCGAGGAAAACATGAGGTTTGACTTTGAATATGGGTATTAATGTCGTTAAACATGCCTCAAGAGTGCAATCAGTAAATATGTACAATAAATTGCCTGTACAATTTAATAACTCTATGAATTCAAGAGAAAATTGAAGTCATTGTTATTGAAGAAATGTTATTACAGCTTATAAGAGTTTCTCAAAGATAATAGTAGTTCGAACTAATAAGTGATTATATGTATTTTAATGATTTTAAATAATATATCCAATATCATGACATTACAACGAATTCTACTGACATACATTTCCTTGAATTGACTTTAAATTGATTTTGAATTGAAAATTTATTTTTAATGATTTAATCATTTGTTTTCAATAATACTTTAATAATTTGATAATATTTTAATAATTTATTTTATTTGGACACATTTTGATGACATGTTGAGCACAAGACTGATAATGTTGGGACCTGTTTATACAGTGGTTTTAACAATAAATGTAACAAAAATGTTCGACACAAATGTAATTTTTTTGATGAATAAATAAATAAATACTCAACACTTTCCTCACGACATTCTCCTCAATCCTCCGCATCACGTGCTCATACCACGACAACCGATTACCACACAACTTTTCAGTCACCGGCGCCACTTTCAGACTTCCTCTTATGTACTCATTTCTTATTTTATTCATTCGCGTTACACCACACATCCTCCATTAGCATTCCATTCTTGCATACTTCTCTATTACTCGCCATCCCAGTACCTTTTGCTTGTAAGATCTTGTAGTTTCGGACTACTGGTGATTCGGATGAATAAAGAATACTAGATCATTGCACATTGATTTGAATGAATACTACATAATTGACATGTTGGTTGCAGCGAGCAACAAAGTGCCGAACCCTCGCCAGCCGCCGCCGGAGACCAGCAACATGTTCATAGAAGTTCTGCAGAGGAGACCGGAGATCATGCAGCAGTTACTAGCTACTGTGAGTACTTGAGTTATTGTCCTTTTTCTTTTATATTTTTACCCGACTGCGGCGAAGCCCAAAAGGAGGTTTATGTGTTTGACCTGTATGTATGTATGTCCGTTTCTTTGTTCCCTCATAACTCTTAAACGACCCTCCTCTTCTAACGGATTTGGATAAATTATACGTCGTTAGATTAGTCTTACTGGCTATATTACAATTAAAAACAAATAAAAATGGCGGATTCGAGGTGCCATACTAATCTCTTCGGACGATGCACTTCGTATAATTATGATAGAACTTCACATACAGGTAAGTTCGTTTAATCATTAATTATACTCGTGCATCGTCCTCGAGATTAGTAAGTAATATATGTAGTAACACGGTTAGTGACACCACTCTGCACTATTTTATAGTTTGATTTTTTTTTCTTCCAATACCATCGAATGGGGTATAAAAATGAAGGGTTTTAAAGGGGGATTACAAAAATATTAACAACATAAATTTTTAAAAGTAAATAAAAGTGAAAAATCGTATAAAAATAGGGAAAAAATCTTATACGAAAATTACAAAAAAAAACTTTAAACCATCTGCAAAATCTTTTACGTAACTAAACTAAAAAGCTGGAACTAAAAAAATAATTGAAAAAAAAACAAAAAAAACCCCGGCTGAAAAAACTGAAGTTTTCAGTTTTTCACATATTTCTTTAAAAAAAAGCAAATAATATATACAGGCGTATTAAGCATGTTATTTAGTACAGAAATAATGGAATAAATATTTTGTCCTCCAGGTCCTGAACGTGATAATGTTCGAAGACTGCTGCAACCAGTGGTCCATGTCCCGGCCTCTCCTCGGCCTCATACTGCTCAACGAGGAGCAGTTCGCGCGCATCCGACAGGACATGATCGGGCAGCAGCCCAGAGACAAACAGGCGCAGGTGAGAACCATCATCCGGGGAACGATTCATCATTCTCCTCCCCTTATCCCAGTAGGGTTTAACCTTTCGTATGCCGAGTATATAGACACAATTAAAAAGCTATTGTGTCTCGCGTAGATCCACGTTCCCGGCACACGAAGGGTTAAGCAAGAAATACAAAACTTTTTTATTTCTTTAAAATGCCATAACATGGACCATAAAAACATTGTGGTACACACTTGTTTAATTCTCTAATACAACACTTATTTTACAATTTAATATTTTATTTAGTGTGTTTTTGGTGAAACGGAACGCAAACACAAAACGCATCGATCCCGGTAGTGACGTCAAAATCCATGTGTCAATGAAACACTTTTAATTGAAAAGTACATAACATTGCAATTTTTGCTTAAATAAAGCACTTACATTTTAGTAAACTAATCTACTAAAGGTAAAAAATTTGATTTAAACAAGGCAGATAGAGGTAAGTGACATCAAAGTCCTGACATGAATGGCCGCGATAGTCATGGACGTTTGAACTGTCGTAGAAAATTGCAGGAGTTTAATATTTTTTTTGTGCGACAAGCAGTAGTTGAAATTAACTTTTAATTATTTTCTTGGGTTGATAGTACTGCATATTAATGTTTTATTTATTTATTGATTTAGGTTAACCAACAATTGTTTACACTATATACAAGTACATTTCTGATTTAATGACTGGAGTAACATTTGCAAGTGCAACAATTAATTACAGGTTAACACCACATGCACAGAAAACGGCTACATAACATATCTATAAATTATTGAAATTAGAAATTTTACAAACAATGAATAAGTAATTAAAAACAACAATAAAGAAAAAATATCATAATATTCAAAGCTGTATACAACATATAAAAATTAAATTTTAAATAAAAAAAAACATTGGCATTTGATTACTGATTAAATTATACTTATAAATTATATTATACTTGCTGTGCCCGCGACTTCGTCCGCGTGGGCTTTAAATTTTCCCAGTTTTTCAAACATTTTTCATTGATGCTCCGCTCCTATTAGTTGTAGCGTGATGATATATAGCCTATAGCCTTCCTCGATAAATGAGCTATCCAACACTAAAAGAATTTTTCAATTCGAACCAGTAGTTCCTGAGATTGGCGCGTTCAAACAAACAAACAAACAAACTCTTCAGCTTTATAATATTAGTATAGATGTTTTATGTGAAAAAATAAATTACATGCATATTCCCTATTTATTTGAGGTCGGCGCAGCATGTCTTCTTCTTCCATACTTCTGTATTATTCTAACTGGCTTATCATCGGTTGGGGTTGGTTTCCAGTCTAATCAGATTAACCTATCTGACCCCCCAGTGACGGACCTATCATACAAGCCGAAAAGCTCGGCTTACAATCAAACTCAACAAATAAAAATAAAAAAACATTCTTTAGGTTTCTTTAGGGGTTTCGGCCGGTGCTAACGCTTTCTCTTTCACACCCGCTGGCTTGCATCTGGCTTCTGACCTCTCACTTTCTCCTAGCTAATTTTTAATACATCTGTAGGTACTTATTTCGAGATATTGTACTGAATTTATTGTGGTTATTGGGCTTTGCCTCTCATTCAATGAAAGGGAGCGGGCACGCCAATAGACCTCCATAACTCAGTTAGTACTGGATAATACGATACCCCTTGGTAAGACTAGTTGTCAGACTTTCGCTTCACTGACTACCTATAACGACTGTCAAAGATCTCCAAATGACAGCCGGGACCAACGGCTTAACGTGCTTTCCGAGGCACGGAGGAAACTCGGTATGTAATGAGCGGTCACCCATCCACGGACTAACCTAGACAAGCGCGGCTTAACCTGAAGAACGACCTGAGCGGCTGGACTATTTAGCCAGGAGCTCCTATTACCCTTAACTGTGCTTAATTATGCTAAATTCTTTCTCTTTCAGTTGGCGCACTGGTTCAACGGACTAATGGCCGGCATCGAGCCAAATCTGCTCACAAAGAACAGAGACAGGTACGACTTTAATAATGGGTGCAAAAGTATCGTTAACGTAGCCGAAAGGTACTTGTTCTCCCCGTCAGTGAGATCAGTTTTTTTTTGTTCTGGAACGTAGAGTCGAGTACAATGGGGGCTATCACGTATTTTTACTAATATTCACGATTGTGGTCTAGATTGAGGCATTCCTGATTAACGACTTGAACATTTTAAGTAGCAACTTAGGACCTTTTCTGTTAGTACTTTGAGGTAGAATGATTTTTTAAATGTTTCATGCTTGCTAATTTTAGGGAGAATATTTTAAATATATGAAACTGAAGTTTCCACTATGTTGTTATACGTAATAACATTAACTTTTTATGAAGTTATTGGTATGTAAGGACATGCCTTTGCTGATCCCCATTAAGACAGTCGTCGGTCCAATAACATGTCACGTTGTGCAAGCAAAGCATTAATATTCTAGTAACTAAGTAAATTAAGTTAGCGATACGATTCATATGTTGTAGTTGAACATTAATAAAAGGAACTTGGGAATGAACAGTTGTTTCCATCTGCCACCTATCCTTGAGGATATACCTCAGGTACTGTAAAGTATAAAATAAAATGATTGACATGACCTTACCCGACAGTGGCACCATCTGGTGAGCACAAAAACGATAGCCATTAGACAAAAAGATGGAACAAAGTTAAAAATAATATCCACATGTTTAACTACTACACGCGTATACGGCGTAAGGACATGCTGCGTACAGCAGCCAGTAAAACTCACCTAATGAATGAGAGCATCTTTTGTTCAGCTTCTCGCATCTTTAATAATATACCGGGGCCTATCAGAACAATTATGAAAAATGATAACTTTAAAAGGACTCTCCATGATCTGCTAGTAAACAAAAGTTACTACTCTGTAAAAGAATTTCTGTCTGACAAATCTTTACTAAAATATAGTCCCTCTCAGTCGTGATGTGCTCAATGACCCATAATATTATACTTTATTCTATTTTTATTTTAATGATTTTACAATTTCTCATTTTGGTTTGTTGTGATTATCTAATTTTATTTTTTAATTTGATGTGTATAATTTGACATCCTACCTATTTTAATTTGTTATGTTTGACTTTATCTTTTGAATTTTTTTGAATCTTATATGGAATTAATTTTATAATAATTTGAATTTGACATTTCCATTAATTTCCCTTTTGGTTTATTCTTTGTTTTGTTTTTTTAATTAATTTTTTTAAATTTTTAATTATTGTGTTACATTAGAAAATATAATTTGTAATAATGTTAATTTAATTAGTAGCTCGTCTAAATGTAATTATTGTATGCCCTACGGGCGGGACATAGCTGATCTAAATTTTCAAATATTTACGAACTGTACTGCACCTACCTATGATCCACAATAAACTTTTGATTGATTGATTGATTGAAAGTTTATGGTGGCCAGATTTTCTTTTTTATTGAGTTTCTAGAGGTGTGGGAAAAAAAGTTACGAATAACTTGAAATTCGACGCAATTTATATGTATTGTGGCGTAATAGTGTGACCTGTGTGCATGCAAAAAAACGCCAATTTGGCCTGTTTATTTATTCATTGCTGTCGATGAAGTGCAGATTTCAAAAATACATAATTATTTCATTTTTTTTTATTACTTATTATTCTTCAATTATTTCTAACTATCGACCCGCCCCGGCTTCGCACGGGTGCAATGTTAAACATATAAACCTTCCTCTTGAATCACTCTATCTATTAAAAAAGCCGCATCAAAATCCGTTGCGTAGTTTTAAAGATCTAAACATACATAGGGACAGACAGCGGGAAGCGACTTGGTTTTATACTATGTAGTGAAGTACCGAATTTTAAGACTAAGATTTTCGCTCGGGTTTCGTCTTTCTACGGGGCAACCTTAGGAAGCGGTGCAAACCTTGATTTTAGTCTATAACAATGTTACTAACAGCTCATTCTTCACCAGATTCACGCAGAACTTATCAATGTTCCGGCGCGACATCAACGACCTGCTGAAGGGCGCGGCGGGCGTCAGCGGAGGGAACGCGAGCGACATGATGACGTCATAATGTTGCGGCGCGACTAGTACTGTATGTAGCGATGTACTCGAAACTTTCGACATTTTATCTTCTATGTGTGCTATGAATTAAAGATCGTTACTTTTAAATAGTCAAAGAAACTACAACGATTGATTTGTTGGTCGTGTGGTGCAACTGGAAAGCATGAGGGCCTGAGTTCGATTCGCTGTTCGGGCAAAGTGGATTTCTTATAGCAGCCACAGAGTTTGTGCCCGGTTAATAATAATAAATATCGTTGGACATTACACACAGCGCCATCTAGTTGCCACACTAAGCAACGAGGCTTGTGTCGTGGACACCAGATAGTTGATAATACTACATAGATACTTTTTTGTTTGTAAATACATACTTATTATACATATAAACATCCATGACTCGGAAACAAATGTCCATGCTCATCACACAAACACTTGCTCCTACCGGGATTCGAACCCGGGACCCTAAGAACGTAAGGCAGCCTCACTACCGCTGCGCCATTCGGGTTGATTGGAACAGGCTCTGATTGGACATTGGTGTACCTAGTACACCCACATTTCGCCGACAAATTTCTATGTAAGGGTTCTTGAATAAATGTTCGTTATAATCGTTAAAGAATTTGTAAAAGACTCACAAACCGTTAAAAAATGGCAGCTACTGAGTTCTCTATATCGCTCAATCTTGCAATCAAAGGTTTGATATACACTGGTGGACAAAATAAATAGGCCAGCCCAGGAATTTTAAAAATTATACGAATATAGTTGTTCTACGTAGGTTATCAATTAACAAAAACAGTATTCTATCTATAAGTCAAGTCTTCAAAAATAGTCACGACAGCCGATTTAATAGGTGGCCTATTTTCTTTATCCACCACTGTGTAATCATTGTTTTAAAAAATCATTACTTTTGTCTTCAAATTGCAACTTTCGAGTTCAAAATAGCTCATTCATGCCATCGTCGTTGGAGTTCTAGCACTATATAAGTATATTTTTGGCGATTTTGACATTTGGATGCCGTTTGCTAGAGAATCGGAAGACGCGGTGTTTCAGCCAATCGGAGACAAGCAACGTCTTTGTCTAATTTGAAGTGAACACAAATAAAAAAATGGTATTGTACATTGTGCGTTGAGCAGCGGTGGCCCAGTGGTGGCGGGCCCGACTTACGAACAGTAAGTCGCAGGTTTGAACCCCGGCAGGCGCATTACTTTGTGTAATTTATTTCATCACCACTGCTCTCAAAACGGTGAAGGAAAACATCGTGAGGAAACCGGCATGTCCTAGAACCAAAAACTTGAAGACATGTGACATCTACCAACCCGCACTGGGCCCGCGTGGTGGATTATAGCCCATTCCCTCTCGTAGCGAGGAGGCCGTGTGTCCCAGCAGTGGGAACACTATAGGCTGAATATGCTTGTTGTACATTGTACCATTACCTAGGTATAATCATGTAATTATTTCAATCTTCTCTAAAGTTTATATTTTTGACTTACGTAGTGTTAGATCTTCAGCGACGTTAAGTACTTATACCAATACATTTGAGGTCTGCGCTATTTTTCTGTGCGATGTCTCTATTATTTGTCAAAATATAATCTCACAAATCATAGTACACAAAGAAGTCGAAATCTAAAATTAGAGTTAAAAAAAATATAATTATATTATTAAAATAATAATTATAATTATAATTAATAAAATAAACTGTTAGTTCGTCTACGATTTCAGTAATATCACAAGTTAGAACTTCATTCATCATAGTATTTTTTTTATTATAATATGTATTTTTTTTCGTTTTTAAACTAAAATTTAAACTTACTACAGATATGTGTTAAGTTCTTCGTGAATTTTTTATTAAGCATTCGTTGTTTAGATTTCTTAAGATTATCCTGATGTTATATGGCGTGTGATAATATATCAAGGTGTGCATTTTTAGTATAAGTTGATCTCTCGTAATACGAAAAGTCTATACAACACATTTATCGTAGGAAAACGCCAGCACATCAAGCGACTACAATCTGTCAAAGATTTTCAACATTATCACTAAAGCATTATGCACGGTGTTTTATAGTTGGTGCGATTTTTTACGGACAAACCGTCGAACGCCGTCGAACAATGAGTCGTGACCAACACAATGAGAGGTTACCTTACAGTGTAAGTGTATAACTTGATATGCTGTCTTGTGTACTGAAACTTGCGTTTAAAACCACTGCTGGGGCATATTGACGTTCATACATGACACTGTTCTAAAGGAGTTCGTTGCTGAAAGCTTTCAAAATCTAATACAGGGTGTTACAAGACCCTTAACGAAGCCGAAAGGCACTTGTTCTCCCCGTTATTGCGATCATTTTTTTGTTCTAGACCATACCTGGGAACCTTCTAGTTACGGAGATATTGGGGGTCAAAGGTCCAACGTTTTCACAAGTTTTTTTTTTTATTCAAGTTTAGTTTTAATGTTATATATAACTTTACTATAAATACCTCCACGACCCTCGTACTATTCAATGCATCCATCAGCACCATTTCCTAGCAATAATTTTTGCGTAGAATTACTTAGTTTGATGTACAGAATGCTTGGTTGACGGATTCGTTAACACCTGAGGACAAGTGCGTTTCGACTTCGTACTGTTACACACTCTATAGTAAATTTAAAGTAATTACTTGTTTTAAGTAGTTACTTATGCATTAAATTTTCATGCCATAGACAAGAATTTCGAAATAAGAACCGTCAAAGAAAGCAAAGCTAAGAATTCTAACTTTCGACAGTTGTCACTCCAAGCAATTACTAAAGTACAGAATGAAAATCGTATCTTAAGTTATTACTTTAACTCAAGTAATGAGTTTGACTAGTTTATAGATACGGTTGTTAGGGCCATCTACGCGGAATTAGTTTGTCAGTCTATTTTTTTTTTTATAATGTTAGGTAATTTTGCCCAGTGGTGGCGAACCGCAGGTTTTCAACAAGCTGGTGATTTAGTAAGCTACATCCGTCAAGGAGGTGATCCTACCCGTCATAGTAATTATTTGTGCTATGAAGCTCATGGGCACGTCCTCTAATCACGTGAGGTTCGAAGAGGGGGGAGGGGTTCAGAAAAACATCACGACGGGGAGGGAGGGGTATAGTGTGAAAATCACGTGTATTTTTTTTGTGGGATGTCAAAAATAATGAAATATTGTAACGTTTGCAATAATTAATATTGAATTAAAAACCAGTGCAAGCGAAAAAAGCTCAATTTTTATCTATAAACTCTTTTTGTTTCTTGTCAATACAAATTGTAGAACTATTTGATTTTTACAATAATAAACTGAACCACGGGATGCTGTGAGGGGGAGGAGGGGAAGCCTAAAACCTCAAGACGTATTGAGGGAGGGGGACTATAGACGTGGCCTAGACATAAGTCATCTCACCTGCATTTAGCCACAAGCTTCGACACTATTCTAAAGCATACATTACACAGAGTATGAAAATTATGTGTTTTTTTACAAATCTTTTACGAGTTATATCGTGAAAGAATGACGGGTGGAACCCCCCCCTTGACGGATGCAGGATACTAAGGGTGAAAACACATTTGCACGCACAAATCAGCGTTCTGGAGTATCTCTATCTAGGTCTGTCACTTAAAGACGTCATTTGGTAGAGCGAGAAGTTCGTTCGCAAGCACCGCATTCATTCGCGTTTGAAGCACTTTAACGTGCGCAAGGATCTCGCACTTTAGTGAGAGCAGCGGTGGCCCAGTGGTGGCGGCCCCGACTTACGAGCAGTAAGTTGTTGGTTCGAACTCAGACAGGCGCATTACTTTGTGTAATTTATTTCATCACCACTGCTCTCAAAACGGTGAAGGAAAACATCGTGAGGAAACCGGCATGTCCTAGAACCAAAAATTCGAAGACATGTGACATCTACCAACCGGCACTGGGCCCGCGTGGTAGATTATAGCCCATTCCTTCTCATAGAGAGGAGGCCGAGTGTCCCAGCAGTGGGAACATTACAGGCAGATTATGATTATGCTATTTTAAGTGACAAAGGGAAAAAGATACAACGAAATCTGAATGTATAAATGTGACTTCACGCTAGATCACCACTCTGTATAGTCTATCTACGTAATAGTAGTGATGTACGCCATGTGACGTCATAATGTATTCGTAACATGTTAACTGTTAATGTGTTGTATTACAAAAAACAATATGTTCCTTAATGTATGACTTACCTGTTATTCTGTGAGTGACCTGCATTATTTGTGCGTATTTTTTCGATTCAATATCTAACTAGCTGTTTTTTTATATTATTCAATTTTTTCTGTTTTTAATTCTCATGTCAACCTGTATTATTCTAGTATAATAGCAGGGCCCCGCGGCCGTCGTCCGCGTGAAATTGAGTAGCCTACGTTGCTCCTTATAACAGTAAAAGTCCCGGCAAAATCGGTCCACCCGTTACGGAGATCAGCCGAAACAAACAAACAGAAAAATATTAAAAAAAAAAAAAAAAGATTTTTTTCTGTTACAAGTACCTAATATATTTTGATATGCATTCAGTTATACACTTGCAGATATGCATTCAATTTTATTAATTTATTTGTATATGGTCCCATTAAAATAGGTGGACAAATTTTAACACAGCGTTCAATACGTCTAACCAAAGATAACCAAGCAAAAAAAAACAATTTTGACCTAATGGATGTGTTTATTCTAGAGTGCCGCCGGCAATTTATTATTTTAGCTCAAAATAAAATAATTTTAATCAGTGTTTTTTTGCTTGGATATCCGTACTGAACGCTGTGTTAAAATTTGTCCAACTATTTTAATGGGACCTTATATAGATATGAGAATTACATGCAGATTAAATTTAAACTATAAGAAAAATTTAAATCAACGTCGAAAAATTACAACAAATATATGGTAGGCACATGAAATGTTTCTTTGTATTACCGCAAAGTATATTGTAATAGTTAGTGTGTTGAGTGCATTCTATTGAAATAGTTTAAAATACTGGGTGATTTGTTAAACGCGGGCAATAATTTTGTGGCGTGTAGTACTCATGAAAATTAACAACTTTTATTAAGGTGGAAGCGCAAGGGTAGCCCGCGAAATTTAAATTTTCTCAAGTTTATTGCAATTTGCAGGTCAGTGTCGGGTTGTATGTTGATGAAAATATGAATCGCGCCAATAACACGTATGGAGTTACAGAATTATAATCATTCAAATCATCAATACAACCTTCCTAGTTCATTTAACCCCATTGAGTGACTTTTTCATGAAATAGTTTGAAATTGAATGAAATGTGTGTGTGTGGGTTATATGAACTTGGAGGGTTGTATTGATGATTTGAATGATGATAATTCTGTAACTCCATACGTGTTACTGGCGCGATTCATATTTTCATTAACGTACAACCTGACACTGACCTGCAAATTGTAATAAACGTAAGAAAATTTAAATTTCGCGGGCTACCCTTGCGCTTCCACCTTAAGTGACCAAACTTGAAATCGCATGAAACAATTGCATGCTCCAGACATTTATGGTCTCAAAACTTTATTACTATCTATATGCATTTATTTAATTTGACTTGTTCATAAGTATTGGTCAGATCTTGCAACTGAATTTCAAACCAGTTCCCAACAACCGATTGAACTGAAATTTGGCACACACCTTTGGTTCTGGTGACAATACATTTTTATGACAGACATCACTTGATCCTGCAGCCAGGATCGGCTCCTCACTGGAGAAATCTTCAACTGCTAATAACACGGAGACGAAACTTTGTGCACGCGTTCAATTTTGACAGCTAACCCCTTATTTTCTTCTTTACACTTTAATAAAGCGTGTTTAAATTAAAATCGGCCAAGTGCAAGTTGGGCTCGTGCATGTAGTGTTCCGTACCGTCGTAGTAGGGGTGCCCCCTGTCATTATTAATTTATTTAATTATTATTTCTAGTTATAGCGGCAACAGAAATACACATTCTTTGAAAATTTCAACTGTCTACCTATTACGGATCATGAGGTACAGTGGTTGACAGACAGACGGACGGACGGATGGAGGCTTAGTTAGTAGGGTCATAGGGTGCCGTTAGTGGGTAACTAACGATAAGGAACCCTAAAAATGTATTATAAATTTCAGAGCGAGTACCATAATAAAATTTGTTTATATTTATGAGTGTTTCGCCTTTAAAGTACGCCCACGTGTAACCAATCACTCTGTATACGATATCAGGTATTATGTCTAGCTGTATTGATAAAACGGAACCCTTATAGAATCAACTCGTAGTCCATCTGTTTATCATGCATGTTCAGATTTTGAAACTCATGCGCATCGGTGGAGCGCGCTAGCTAATTTGATCAATGTTTTCCATCTATGTGTGAGAGTAGGCCTCTTCTATGTATTTTTGTTGATACAGCTAGATAAAATATTCGATTAAGCCTTTTATTCAAAACGTAGCGTCCCTCGTGTTCCCCTAATAGCAATAATACGGTTGTAAGCAGAAAATGTAGAAACTAAAACGTCATCAAAGTCAAACCACATTTTAACCGACTTCTCCAAAAGGAGGAGGTTATGTATTTGACCAGCATATTTTTTTCATGCATGTTCATCGATTTCTCTGCGATTACTGGTCGATTTTCGAGATTCTTGATTTTCAAGCGATTTAAAAGCAACATTGCTACGTATTAGGAATCATATTTACCTAAACGTAACATCTATCAACCGGCACTTTGGAATTACAGACCATCACTGTACAAGATATAAGGGTCACCGACGCGAAAACGGTTACACCTATTCAGTAGGTACATCATTCTGAGCCGCCCCACCATTGAAATTTCTCATCTGTAATTTTAACATAGTACAAAACAAAGTCGCTCCCGGTGTCTGTACGCTTAGGTCTTTTAAACTACACAATAGTACATTGTTCACCGAGAGGAGAAAGTGACCGATTACCGTCGAGGGTGTCGTTTGAAGCCCGAGCCGTAGGCGAGGGCTTTAAAACACCCGAGATCGGGAATTGCACTTTCTCTCGAGTGATACATAGTGCTTTATACTACACCTACGAGGAAAATAAAAAACGAAAACTGAATCCTCAAACAACACACAAATTGAAAATGGCGCCAATGGCGTCTGCAATTTTCACATGTTCTTTTTTCAAATTGTTTGTCCTGCCGCCGCAGGGTCGCACTGCCAGCCCGACACCATCCAACACACAGCTAGTGGCCAGTGTCATTTTGCGAACTTGGAGATAAAAACTCACTGTAAAAACTTTTTGGCTTTTGATATTTAGGTTACCGGCGCATAGTCTTACCCAAAATTAAAAAAGAAAAACCACGTAAGAAATGGATTTTCATACACTTTTCTCTCAATGACGTACTTTCTACCGTAAATTTGATAAAGTATCAAGGTACTTTCCAAGCAGGTGTAGTATAATGGTTTTTATTGCAGTTTTCAGCAATAGATAGAGTGATTCAAGAGAAAGGTTTATGTGTAACCATTGCACCCGTGCGAAGCCTGGGCGGGTCGCTAGTTATAAATAAATCTCCTATTCCGTACATTTTGATCGTGTAGGTATTTCTCGTTTGTGGGAAACAACAGTTACTGATGAAATATTTCTTTGTGGGAGGCTTCAGAATGATGTGGTAGCCGATTGTGCGTTGGTGACCCATCCATCCTGATTCTATGTCATGTAAGCCTGTAGCATAGTAAGCGTAAAGGGTGTAACAAGGCCCTTAACGAAGCCGAAAGGCACTTGTTCTGCCCGTCATTGCGATATTTTTTTTGTTCTAGACCATACCTGGGAACCTTCTAGTTACGGAGATATTGGGGGTCAAAGTTCCAAATTTTTTCGCAAGTTTTTTTTTTTTTTTTTTTAAACATGTTTTTAATGTAGAATTTTTACTTTAAACACCTCCATGACCCCCGTACTATGCATCCATCAGCACAATGTTTTGAGTGCGTTACATTGAGTCCTACCATAAAACGTGATTATAACCCAAAAAAAAAATCGTTTCCCAGCAATAATTTTTGCGTAAAGTTACTTAGTTTGATGTACATAATGCTTGGTTGACGGCTTCGTGAAGGGTCTTGTTACACCCTGTATAATGTTCCCACTACTGGGACACACGGCCTCGTTTCTATGAGTGGAAGTGGGCTAGCCACCACGCGGGCTCAGTGCGGGTTGGTAGATGTCACATATCTTCGAATTTTCGCTCATCATTCTCTTGACCTCATCCCAATAGGGAATATGCATGTAATTTTTTTTTCACTTAAATCAATAGTATGCAGTACCATCAACCCAAGAAAATAATTAAAAGTTCATTTCAACTACTGCTTGTCGTACAAAAAAAATATTTAACTCCTACAATTTTCTACGACAGTTCAAACGTCATTCGTCGTCGTCATTCGTCGTCGTCGGCCATTCATGTCACGACTTTGATGTCACTTACCTCTATCTGCCTTGTTTAAATCTAATTTGTTGCCCTTAGTAAAATAGTATCACTATAATGTAAGTGACTTTAATTAAGCAATAATTGCAATAACAATATTATAGTCAAACTTTAAGTACTTTTCAACTAAAAGTGTTTCTTTGACACATATCATTTGACGTCACTACCGGAATCGATGCGTTTAGTGTTTGCGTTCCGTTTCACCAAAAACACGCTACATAAAGTATTAAATTGTAAAATAAGTGTTGTATTAGAGAATTAAACAAGTGTACCACAATGTTTTTATGGTCCAATACAAGGCATTTTTAACAAATAAAAAAGGTTTTGTATTTCTTGCATAAACCCTATTCATTTCGGGGTCGGCGCAGCATGTCTTCTTCCATACATCTAGACATAACAGTTAATTTGTTTTTACATTTTCTGCGTCAATTTGTAAGTAATGAACGTTGCATGTCGAAGTGGATGACATTCCATATTGTGTCCCGTTAACGTAGAATGTCCACGAGGTTGAGAGGTGACTGGTTGTATTTATTCATTGTTGTGCCAATTTCGAGCTGGATGACACTGCTGGGTTTGGTGAACCTGCACTAAGGCTTGGTTAAAATTGCGCTAGGAATTATAATAAACCCTTCAACTCTAAGCGAGGAAAACATAGGACTAAAATAAATTTACCAAGTTTGACATATCGATGCATTTTTGCTTGACAAGCAATGCCACCTTGAACTGCACATAATGGTCATACTATACAGCAGTGGCGAAGGGTCCATACAACCCGATTCCTACCGGCTTCCCTTTGAAAAATGGCACAGTCAGTATTGATAGTCAAATATCTATCTAAACCAAATATCTAACTATGGACAAATAGTATAATCACATTAAAGATATGTACTCCGGGTTACCTGTTACAAAAATTGACCCTTCGCTACTGCTACACAGGTTGAAAGGGACACCACGTATTCAGTACATCATTATGACCCCCCCACATAGATGATTTTATTGGTAATTCAATTCAAAATAAATCACCTATTCCATACTTTTTGAACTTAGGCATTGCACTTTTGTAGGACACGAAAGCTTATTTTTTTTATTTTAAATAACCGATGAAAAATTTGTGTTCAGAATGATGTAGGTACTGAATACGCGGTAACGTTTGGTGTCGGTGCCGGTGTGCCTTCCACTATACTAAATATGTTTAAACTTCGCAAAGGTGTTTGAATCTACGCAACAATGGGGAAGGCGAGTCAATGCTGATTGTGATGTGAGATGGCATGCCCGTACCTTAGTCCCAATCTGACCAATGAGGTCACGCTATTTTGAAAAAATGACATTGACAGATCTTCAACCAATGACGTTGCTTGATACAAGCTACGCTAGCGCCATTCGATTTACGGTTGCCTTCCCCATTGTTCAAAACTGAGTTAAGTTGGTTGAAACTGTGCATTAATTGGATAGAATTCCATAGATATCTGTAAAAACATGTCTATAACCATTTTTTTTGGCCAAATGTTATCAAGTTGTCACCGTAAACTGTCAAATTTTTCCAAATTATTTTAAACCATAAAATGTTTGATGATTAGGTTCAAAATCGAATGAGAAAATTTGACAGTTTGTGTGTAATGTTTTAAACGACAGCCATACTCAGAGATGCATGTTAAAATTGAAGACAGAATTAGTTTAGCTCGGGATTTGGCACAACATAACTATTTTTAAATTTGTAAATGGAGTTTACTCATAAATAAACGTTCATATGTAATTCTTACTGTAACGTCGCCCCGCCCCGGGTTGAATTCTGGTAGTAACTTTCTCCGAAAATATTAATTTGTTCCCTAAGGATGTCGATGGAGTTAGAAAATTTCTTGAGAAAGGCTTAGCAACACGCCTTGAAGAGCTGCTAACTTTACCTCAAACCGGGCACGGTAGAGCAGTGCATTTTATCTCTACCCAACGTAAATTCAAACCTAGCTATTCGTAACAGGACACAGATTCCAACGTTCAATGCCGCGAAGAGAAATTCCCTTTGATGCAACAAAGGCACTCCTCCACGCGCGTCCTCCTTCGAGTTCTGACGGAACCTACCCAGTTTGCCCCGCCATCCCCTTCGTGGCCTGCCGCGACCCCGCCTCTGTGTCAGGGCACTAGTTTCCTGTTAATTTGGTCCCCAGTTTGTGCATGCGACAGACATGTCTAGCCGCATCGCCTCGATCTCTAAACATTGGAATTTGTATCTTGTTGCCACTAGCTAAGCGTAATAATTTACGTTGGGTAAAGATAGAAATGCTCTGCCGTGCCGTCTCCGGTGTGCGCTAGCTTTTAATCTCGTTGTAATAAGTGATATTGGGGTCGGCTTCCAGTCTAACCTGATGCAGCTGAATACCAGTATTTGACATGGAGCGTTTACCTATCTGACCTCCACAACCCAGTTGGTACTGGGTAATACTATACCCCTTGGTAAGACTGGTTGTCAGACTGTCGGCCCACTGACTACATGTAAGGACTGTCAAAGATCTACAAATGACAGCCGGGACCAACGGCTTAAAGTGCTTTCCGAGGCACGGAGGAAACTCGGTATGTAGTGGGTGGTCACACATCCACGGACCGACCTAGGCAAGCGCCGCTTAACCTGAAGATCGACCCGAGCGGCTGGCTGGCAGACAGACAGTTTTATATATAAGTAAAGTCCATTTACTTCGTCTACATATTAGTGCGGCTATGTTTAAATATATGATGTTGTTTACCGTTTAGTATCCTCAGTCTTCTTAGTTCTATGTCGTATGCAATAAGTTTAACAATAATGTTTCCTATAAGAAGAATCGGTTGTAAACTACGGTGATGTTATGTCGAGATTATATTGGTAATGAAACAGTCATTAGCTTAAGCTCCCGTAGCATGCCCACCGTAGAAACGGGTTTTGTCGACGTAAGAATAGACAAAATGACAGATTAACAAAAGAAATCTGTCATTTTGTCGATTCTTCCGTCGACAAAACCCGTTTATACGGTTGTGATGCTACGGGGTTGGGATAGTTCTATCTTTTCTTCAAAGAAATAAAAGCAATTGCAGATACAGATTTTTTTGTTTTAGACCTTATCTGGGAACCTTCTATTTACAGAGATAATGGAGGTCTAAATTCCTAATTTTCCACATGTTTTTAATGTTATAACTTTATTTTAAATACCTCCATGTTATATAATATAATGTTTTGAGTGCATTACCTGGAGTCCTACCGTAAAACATGATTTGTTATCCACCCAAAAACAATTCGTTTCTCAGCATTAATATTTGCGTAGTTACTTAGTTTGATGTACAGAATGCTTGGTAGACAGCTTCGTGAAGGGGCCATTTACACTTTGTATAAATTGTATAAAAAACAAGAAATTGAATAATTTGTTATTAGTCATTTTAGTTGAGCATGCATTTAAAATATTTCATCTGACAGTTTTGTGTTTTGATTCTGTTATGTTATCATATTTTATGTTATATTTATGAAAGTTTATTTATAAGTAATTAGACAAAAACTTAACTCATGAATACTTGTGTAAGTACTCGACAAAAATATTAAACGTATGTATTCTTTTGCGACAGAATTGGTCTCGTAGCCATTAGACCAAACTCACCATGTATAACCCCACATAACATACCGTAGTTCTGCCGACAACTTTTTGATTGTAGTCGTGAAGTTGAAATATATTTATATAGTTAGACTGTATTAAGTTCGTACGCAGTGCGCGATGCGCTTGTAAATACAATAAATTGTGATTTGTACAAAGCGATAGGTGTTGTTTTATTTAATACCAATTAGATTTCATAGAAAATTGCCCATGGTCCTTTACAGTAACATAAAGGATCATGGGCAACTTTCTATGAAGTCTGGGAATAAGACCAACAGAATTAAATTATATATATCTCAAATAGTAGCATATAGTGTGAACAGAAATAGAGCCACGAAAAATATGTTGCGTTTTCATGTATTTTTTACCAAAGATTTGACCAATAAAACGGGCTGGTGTCCGCAACTCCACGCCCAAGCGCGTATTTTGAAGATTTGACCTATTCAAACTATTGATAAACCTAGTTTAATAACAAAGGGGTTCCGTTACACAACTTTAACAGCCCTTAGTCGCGACTTTGTCGGTCTAGTTTGGATTGCTAGCTTTTAGCTAAATGTTTTAATCATGATTTAAAAACAAAATGACAGTTGTAGTCAAATCCGTATCGTACAATGCCGTCGCTCTGATCTCAGTGATCTACGGCGACTTTGGTACTTGACATAATAATTTGAATGGGGTTGGAAAGTGAAAGCTAATCTCAGATGGCGCCACCACCGCACAAATGACATTTCCAGATTTTCAACCAATGACGATGCTATGAACCAGCGATGCTAGCGCCATTAGTTTCACAAGTTGTCATCACCATTGGAGAACTTATTCAGAGCAATGATTTGAGATATAATATTTCATTTCTGTTGGACTTACGCCCATTTTGACCAAGACCCTTTATTCTTCTCTATAAGGCTCGGACTACACCGTAGCGTAGATGTACGAAACAGAGTAGAGAAGAGATGCTTGGGAGCTAGGGTGTCGCCACCGAAGTTGTGCGGAGATGGGTACTGGGTAGCCCGGAGCAGAGATGGTAGTACAGGCTACTCACGCCCAGTTTAGCAACCGCCGCACACCGCTAGCGTTACCTTACCGCTGTGTCCTGCTGCCTGCTTGACCACCAAATGCAGAGCCCTAAACAACCATGAAACATCTCCCTTCTCTGCTCAACCGTTTCCACCAGGAGCATAAATTAGAAATAGACTTAGTGGGGTGAGCAATATTGCATTATGTACATATTCCTCAACTATTTGTCAACTGTCATGACATGCATTAGAATAGAACAGCCATTTTGGATATTTTGTCATACGGTGTCAACGACCGACCTGTGAACAGTAGGTCGCATGTTCTAGCCTTTTTTTTTTCGGATGGGAATTCATCAAATAACTCCTCCCGCTCTGGGCGGAGCAGGAGGGAGTGTCAGACTTTTACTGACTAAAACCCATCCATGTTCTTTCATTGCCCTTTGTGTTCCGGGGCCACGGTATCTCTTTCGAACTGTCCCGGCCCCGGCCGACGGCCCTGTGAACAGGTCGCACGTTCTAGCCTCAGTTAAGATATTTTGTTTTTGTATTTATTTATATTAATAGTGTAGGTCCGGGTGTATAAGTGTAAACAAAAAAGTAAAAGAAACATTTTTTTTTTTTTCATTTTGAAATATGTACCTTTGTTTTTTTTTTTTACATTTTTGTTTCCATAACAGTGCTAGATAATGATGAGACAAATTGAAATCATTTTTTAACCAACTTTCTTCAAAAACGAGGAGGTCCTCAATTCGGTTGTATTTTTTTTTATGTTTGTTACCTCAGAACTCCGTCATTTGTAAACCGATTTGAAAAATTCTTTTTTATCTGAAAGGATATGCTTCCCGATTGGTCCCATAGAAATTTCATCAAAATCGGTTTAGGAATTTGGTTGTTTTCCTCACATTAATTTATTGTCACATCACGCGACGTCGCGTGATACTTGCTATTTAAAGACACACTTCCCGATTTCTGATTGAGCTGAAATTTTGCACGCATGTGTATATCGCGAGACAATGCAATATTATGAAGACATGGAGCTGATCTGATGATGGAGCTGGCAGGTGGCCATACAAACTCTGTAATAAAACGACGCAACGCCGTCGAGTTTGGACTCGTTTGATTTGTCTTGACAAGTACTGTAGTCCTAAATAGTCACCAGGGTCTGATGATGGAGCTGGAAGGTGGCCATAGGAACTCCATTAAAACGACATAACCCTATCGAGTTTGGGTTCGTATAATTCATCTTGTCGAGTACTTTGACTCTAGATGGTACCCAGGGTCTGGAGCTCCATAGCTGGCAGGTGGTCACAGGTAGTCCGTAACAAAATGACAAAATCCCATCGAGTTTGGGCTCGTATGATTCGTCTTGACGAATACTTTAACTAACTTCTAGTTACAATGTAAAAACTAACATTTTGTGTGTTATAGGTACTACAAATAAAAATGGTAAAATAAAAAAACTTTCTGCGAAAACAAAACCGACTTCTAAAAAAACACTAAAAAAGTCTAAAATAACTTTACTTTCCGAAGTCGGTGGCAAAAAAGATACAAACAAAGACACCGCCTTGCGAAAGTACAGTTATTTTAGACTTTTTTAGTGTTGTGTTTTTTTTATTCTGAACGAACGAATCAAACAGTGGAGTAATCGCCATACTACGTTTGTTTGTATTGTATGAAAGTATGACCAACTAGTGTACCCTTAGGTTGCCAGTCTATCCCTAGGCCTAGACTCCACCAAAGCGGAGATGTGCGGAAACCGACCCATAGATTATGAACCGACCAATCACAATGGTTCAAGTCAACATCGCGTCTCTCGCGTCTCCTGTTGTTGGTCGAATCTTGCACATCTCGTCCCCGGTTAAGTGGAATCCGGGCCTTAGGAGCCTGTCGGTCCTTCCGCCGACAGTGAAAAGCGAATAAAGCTAGCAGCGGGATGACTGGAGAATTCGGGTGGATGGTAACAAAATTGTTAGGTGCAGACAAATCAATGCCGAGCGTCGAGCATGGCGCTTGCAACAGCGAGCGTCGAAATATCGGGAGCTCAGAGCTTAGAATAATTATTGTAAATCACGGAAGATATCCCGTAGGTAAGTGACAGTGTACATTTACATAACATCAAGCCTGTGTAATGAGGGCTGTCGTTTTTGAGCTCACCAGATGGCGGCACTGTCGAGTAAGGTCATGTCAATAATTCTATTTTATACTTTAGAGTAGGTACCAATAACTTCATAAATAGTTTATTTTAAAACTTACTAGCGACCCGCCCCGGCTTCGCACGGGTGCAATGTTACACATATAAACCTTCCTCTTGAATCAATCTATCTATTAAAAAAAACATCAAAATCTGTTGCGTAGTTTTAAAGATCTAAGCATACATAGGGACAGACAGTGGGAAGCGACTTTGTTTTGTACTAGGGTGGTAGTGATGACATAGTGTAAACTTCAGATACTTACATGTTTACAATATTCTCCCTAAAATTAGCTAGCTTGAAACATTTAAAAATCATTTTACCCCCAAGTAGGTACTAACAAGATCCTAAGTTGCTAATTAAAATCTTCCAAGTCATAATTAATCAGGAATGGCTGAATCTAGACCACAATCGTGAATATTCGTAAAAATACGTGACAAAAAAGCACGCGACACGCGAATATTCTTTTCAATACACTTTCTCGAAAACTGGTTCTAATCGCACTACGATTAGGATCAACATGCAATGTATTTCACACGCGTGCGATTTTTAATATTTTTCCGCACATGTGCGGAAATAAAAATTTGCACAGATAAGTCTAAAGGGTTCAATGACTATATCTATAGCCGGCGGTGATTGTTTTTTTTTAATCCCGACAAAGAGATATGCGTCTTTACGGATTAAGTATTTTTGAGTATTTCAATTGTGTTTATAAATAGAATATCATAGATAAAAATGATTATTTAAAACAAATATTTATTTTTATGAACAAATTAACATCTGGTGTTCCAAATTTAAAAAAAAAATTGAATTTCCTTTTTTTCATAGTAGGCTGTATACAGCATCTTCTTCAACTTGGCGAAAGCAAAGCGCGGAAAAAAAGGCAAATTAAATCATAGTTTCCTAATAATTCCTGACAAAAATACTTTCCGTTCTAATATTTTATTTCTTCAAAAGTGTATTGAAAAACGTCGTTTGATACGCGTGGGGATTTGTTATTGCAGTTCTCGGCTCCATAACACTAATGAAAAATGTACACTAAAAAAATGTTAATTCCGCGCTCGAATGCAATAACAAAGTTTCCCCACTTATATCAAAATGTACTATTCTATGACATCTGACATTTCAGTGACTTCGTGCTACACTAGCGCCCCTAGCAGCGAATGGCAATGGGGGCTATCGCGTATGAAACGCGATAGCCCCCATTGCCGAAGCCCCGAAGGGATAAGCAGAGGTGTACCTAATAGTATAGCCACATGTCGCTAGCTATGTTCCAAGTCACATGTAATAGGGGGTGAGCCTATTACTATCAACCGGGCTCAAATCCAGACTCCGTGACAGCTACTCAGATATTCCCTATGATATTATCCCGACCCAATAACACAACGAAGTCTTATTAGTCTCAAATCCTACTTTATTCATTCAAATTAATTTACATTACTATTAGTAGATTTATAGTACATACCTACCTAAATAATTGAGACGAAGAAAGTAAATATACACAAGGGTTTAAACTTCGGATAAAATTCCACTATGTCCATGTTAATATATTAACATTAAGGTGGATGCGCAAGGGTAGCCCGCGAAATTTAAATTTTCTTACGTTTATTGCAATTTGCAGGTCAGTGTCAGGTTGTATGTTGATGAAAATATGAATCGCGCCAGTAACACGTATGGAGTTACAAAATTATAATCATTCCAATCATCAATACAGCTCTCCAAGTTCATATAATCTCAAAAAGTGACTTTATCAGGAAATAGCTATTGAATGTGATTATATGAACTTGGACAGCTGTATTGATGATTTGAATGATTATAATTCTGTAACTCCATACGTGTTACTGGCGCGATTCATATTTTCATCAACATACAACTTGACGTTACACTGACCTGAAAATTGCAATAAACGTAAGAAAATTTAAATTTCGCGGGCTACCCTTGCGCATCCACCTTAAGCATTTTTTAACGTGGCTACTGTCGCAGCAAGGTAATTTGTTTAAAACAACAATGTTACAAACAACTCAAAAACTCAGTTCTAGACCGAAACGTCGTCTATTTTTCTTATTAGACAGTAACTAAATAGCGCTTTTGACGTCAGAGTCGGTTGTTAGTACGGATCGTGATACTTGCGCTATCTAGATATATCTATATCTGTGGACTGGTAGGTTTGGTTTTAAGAATATCTATTTGAAATCGAGTATCGGGGCATGATCCGAAAATTCAAACAATTTCATGCGATATCAAAAAATCACGATTTTTCTATCCTCTAAGAAGGGCACATTAAGGATACACTAGTCGGTCATACTTCCATACAAACGTAGTCTGGTGACTACTCAACTGTTTGATGGTGGACGTTCAAAATAAACAAATATATCAATTTGTCTCATCATAATTTATCCTTGTATGGAAACAAAAAGTAAAAAAAACATATAAGAAAATTTAAAAAAAAAAAAAAAAGATTTTTTACTTTTTTTGTATGAAAGTAAAACCGACTAGTGTAACCTTAATATAAGTTTTGGCACGATATCCTAAACTCAAGCGGTCTACACGCTCTTGGCAAGCTCCTGCGACTTGGCGATCACATCTTCAATCGTACCGACCATGTAGAAGGCGGCCTCGGGAATATGGTCCAGTTCTCCCCCCAGGATCTGTCGGACAAAATGTCTCGGTTAGCGCATTTTTTTTTACCAGTGCCGAGTGACGTTTTAGTGCATCAGTGTACACGGGATTTTGACGGGACTGGCAGATAGCTGATGTTATAAGGTCTAACATAGACTACTTTTATTTTAAAAAAAAAATGTTCCGCGCAAAAAAATTAAAACCCTTGAAATTGGTAACAAAATTCGATTCAAAAATCGAAGTAATATTTTTTACAATAATTTCACGCGAACGAAAATGGCGGGCAACAGCTAGTATCTACTAAGCTTCCTATACAATCGCCAAGATACTGCCTACTACTACAAGATAGTACTAATAAAAATAAAAAAAGTTTTTTCTCAGAGTCCTTATGAACACTCAGCCACCAACATAATATACAAGGTGTAACAAATAAACGCAAGAGCTCTCGTGTGGTCTCTCGGAACATGGAACTAGACAACTTTTGTTCTACGAGTCCTTGAAATTCGCAATGAAAATATACCATAAAACTAAAAACAATGATAAGAATTTTCAAAGTCATAGAACATATCAAAATGTTCAGTTTCATGGTCTGAAAACCCCACGTGAGGTCTTGCGTTTATTATGTTACAACTATATATCTTTTACTGACACTTGTCCTGCCATCTCTTGTAGTCGATAGCTATAGCCGCTTTCATATCGGCTGTAGAACTGGTATCAGAAGCTTTGTGATGGGGCTGATTGTTCTGCCAATTCAACTCACCCTGTTGAATCCTTTGATGGTCTCTTCCAATTTGACCAGCTTACCGATGTGGCCGGTAAATACTTCAGCTACCTGCGCAGGTAATGTACTCGTAACAGGAATATAGAATGTGATTGCCTCTTTTCATCATAGATTATAATAGGATATTCTTTATTATGTAAACCATACAAGTAGTAACATTCATAAAATAAAAACATTTAAGATAAGGTGACACAATGGGCGGTCTTATCGCTACAAGCGATCTTTTCAAGAAACCTTTGGATGGATTACAGGCAGAGGGAGAGATAATCTCCCTAGTGAGATTGGATGAGATTCGGCTAGACGCCCTCCCCCCTAAACGCCTCACATAATTAATAGACGCCCCCCTATAGGTACCGCTCTGGTTAGCACCCAAATCGTAATTAGAGCTTAGCTTTTCTGCGGGATGGGATGACCAAAGCTTTTAAAGAACCCATAGATAAACTTGAAACACCTCTTTACCTGGAAGGGTTGTGACAAAAACCGTTGTATTTTGCGAGCGCGTGCCACTGTCAGCTTGTCATCTTCTGACAGCTCATCCATTCCCAGGATAGCGATGATGTCCTGTAGAGACTTGTAGTCCTGGCGGATGCAAGGAAGACACATTCTAAAGACGTTACTTTCATCTGCTCAGTTAGGGGAAGGTAGGGGAGATCTCGACCTGGTTGAGATCTCAGTTAGGGGAAGGTAGGGGAGATCTCGACCTGGTTGAGATCTCAGTTAGGGGAAGGAAGGGGAGATCTCGACCTGGTTGAGATCTCTAATAGCCAATCTCGACCAAAGTCTTATCACGCGGAGAATCTGGAGTTTCAATTCAATCGATACAGTGGTGGCGATGGCAGAACCTTACGAAGTTTATCAGGGCGTGTTATGGGCACAGAAGCTGTATAAAGTAACAGCTTGTCTCTGAATGTCTATGGAGTAGGTAGAGGTACAGGACCTGGTGGCCAGGCGGCCTTAAAGAAAAATGACCTCATTTTTATCGTTACTGCTGATCACTAAGTAGTCAGTCCATACTGGATATCGAGAACTCATGAATCCTTACTGGAGGAGCTCAAAATCACCAAACAGCTTTTCACAATTTGTCTGGAGCGTGCCCTTAGCTTGCTCGGACATATTATGCGTTCACATCACATATGTATTGTCTGGAAAGACTTAAGATACTGGGCCGGGTAGACGGTAAACGCGCGCAAGGCGCGAAAATCGGCGAGATGGTCAGACGCCATCAAGAAGGCTGTTGAAGGCAACCTGTACCGAGCCGTTACTGCAGGAGACCGCATGGCATGGAGACGTGTCATATGTGGTCGTGATCCTCAGCAGTGAGGGAACGACGAAGAAAAAGAAGACTGCTGATCACAGTATTTTGTGTACCGACATGTGGGTGTAGGGTACCACCTCTGTCTGCAAGTACTTGTCTAAAATCAATTGATGGACTGTGAGACATATGATATGAAGGGAGCTGTTAGAAAGGTGATAATTACTGAGATGTTGAGTAATAGAGAAGTATGGAAGAAGAAGACATGCTGCATCAACCTCAAATAACTAATAACTATCTAAACCAAGCACCAACGAACCTGCAAAATCTTCTGCACACCTCTAGCAACCCCGTAATGCTCTGTCCCAATTATATTAGGGTCCATGACCCTAGACGTGGAATCCAAGGGGTCGACCGCAGGGTACACGCCCAGTTCGGCGATTGCCCGGGACAGTACCGTAGTCGCGTCTAAATGGGCGAAGGTGGTTGCTGGAGCAGGGTCGGTTAGGTCATCTGCGGGGACGTATACCGCCTAGGAATGGAATAAATGATAGGTAATTATAATTTAAATATTCTTTACCTGGATTAGCTTGTAAAAAAACTTGAATACGTCAAAATAAAATTGTTTTAAAACTATGAGGTCGGTTATTGTCATCGAATGATCTTTCGGGAAAGTAATACCGACTATCTTACTGTATTTCTGCAGCCAAGCCGCGCGTTGCTGACTTCTGATTCCAAGGGTACTCTTGCCGGAGTAACTGCCTGCTATGCGCCAGAAACAAGTGTTGTGTTGATACTTTTCTCAACGAGATCCTTCTAATAATAAGTGCGATGAGCATAAGCTCATCGCACTTATTTTTGTTAGCGATGGCACTTCTTTATCTCGTAGTTAGTGCCGCCTAGCCCGGTGTCTAGAGTTTTTATACCGCCTATGCCTCTGAAGTGGCCTTTACATGCCGTCAAGAAATATCTCTCAGGCGCGCTGGTTTCCTCGCGATGTTTTCTTCACACACGAAGCAAGTGATAAATAAACAATACGCACATGAATGCGAAAACTACTACTGATTAGATGCACACTTAGATATAGTGATCTTAAGGAGAAATAATGGTGAATGGCTCGCTTTTTGAAGCCATGCTGATTCGGTGCAGTGCTTATAACTACGTGGCGTCATCAATTTGAGAAGCTATACCTATAGATTATCAGTTTCATCCCTATCATCAGCGTGCCTTCTTACCTGTACACTAGTAATGGATCCAGTCTTCGTGGTGGTGATCCTCTCTTGCATGGTACCCATGTCAGTCGCCAAAGTGGGCTGGTAGCCCACGGCGGATGGGATACGGCCTAGCAAGGCCGATACCTGATGAATAAATTACAATGTCATATTTTGCGAGATGTTCCAAACTTTCAACTGTTTACGCTTAGTCTCTGGTCTTACGTCGTTTCTTCCTACCACCATTATAACCAGCTTTAATTAATGAGGAGATTTAACCAACACTGAGATCTCTGAGCAAGAGGTCCTGACTGAGTCAGATTCCGATGTCAGACCAAAATATGTTATTGGTTTTTTCTTCTTCAGTAGTGTAGTGAGGAAAATGTTGAGTATGAATGTAGATGGCTATAAGAGTAGAGGAAGACCAAAGAAACGATGGATGGACTCTGTGAAGGATGATATGGCTAGAAAGGAGGTGACTGCTGAGATGACGAGTAATAGAGAAGTATGGAAGAAGAAGACATACCAGATACCAAGCAAATTGGTATAAGGCAAGAGAATGATGATGATGTCATTGATTATTTTGAACCATTTTCTCTCATTTCTTATTTATACTTCAGTTAATATTTATTAGCTAGCTATGTATGTATCGGACGCCCTCAGGCTCGGTGAAGTGACAACCTTCGCAAGGAGGCTGGCAGGAACTGGATGAGAGTTGCTGAGAATCGAGTTGAGTGGCGTGCGATTGAGGAGGCATATGTCCAGCAGTGGACTGCTTTAGGCTGATGATGATGATGTAATTCAAGAAAAAATATGAGAATGATGATTTCAGCGCTTACCTCAGAGCCAGCCTGAGTGAATCTGAAGATGTTGTCAATGAACAATAGCACATCCTGCCCCTCTTTGTCTCTGAAGTGTTCAGCCACTGTCAGCCCGGTCAGAGCAACACGCGCTCTGGCGCCGGGCGGCTCATTCATTTGACCGTATACTAAGGCCACCTGGTCAAAAAAACACGGTAATTGGGTTCTCAAAAACTCTACGGTACAATTTATAAGACGACTGGTCCAATGGCAATGACAGACCTTGGCACTGCTGCCTTATTGTTCGTATAGTATTCATGTGCCTTCCATTGAAACTCGTCTGGGCACCATAATCTGCGATTTCCACTGCTGAGACTAGGGTTGCCAGATGGTCAGAGTTCGTCTGGATTGTCCTGAAATTTCATATGAGTCCCGACAAAAGACAAACCGCTTTTTGTTATTTAATTTTTCCCCCCAAATCCCAAAATCAGACTTTTCGAATTTTGTCCAAATATTTTAGTTTTACCATCTGGCAACCCTAGCAGGGTCACAGGCGTCCCGATATGAGAGGGATTGGGTCGCGACAGTGCGGGTAAAATGGACATGGATGGAGTGGAGTAGTGGATGACACAGTCTTGTATTCGAATTTCTGGTTCTAGGACATGCCGGTTACCTCACGATGTTTTCCTACACCGTTTGGAGTATAACTCCACCGTCCTCGTAGACCGCGGCAGTGTGGATTGGACCGCCACAGCTCTTTTTTATTTGTGGGATAATCCACATGGATACCATCCGTCTTAGGCGAGGGGAGGGTTATGGATAACGGACCAAAAACCCACTGTTTCTACTACTAACATGTGTCGGGGGCCCGGGAGATACAAGTACATTCGCGTGCACCCCAGACTGTTTTCCGCCCGCCATTCCCGGCGAGCCCTATCACCAAGTGCGGCCTATCCAGCGACCGTAAGTTGTCCATGAAGGTGCACAGGGACCACTGCGCGCCACCGCTTTGCGCCTGGCTGGTCAGTCGATGACTCAGCCCTAAGTTCGCCGCCAGCAGCTGTCTTGATCGAAGTATTGATTGCAGCATTTTTGACGTCGTCATTGAAGTAGACACATAACAATAGTTTATAGTTGTAACTAACTAAGTTAAAGTAACTAGTTAATGTTTTCCTAGCCCAGTGTACCTTAGAAGTCTTGTAATCGTCTGTGATAACTCCACCCACTTTCATCTCGTTGTACAAATCGTTGCCTTCGCGCGTTCGTTCTCCGACGCCGGCAAATACCTGATCAGAATAAACGTATTAAGATTGACACACAAAGCATCCTATGCAGAGTTCTAAACAAGTGAAACCGTTTTGTAAGGGCTGGCCTCCACCAAAAACTAGCAATAGAATTTCGTTATTAACACTTCTAGTCTCCAATTAGCTTTAGTGGAAATGGTTGAGCAGAGAGTAGAGAAGATGTCTTGGAATTGTTTAGGCCAGCCTACGTACTGTGGGCGTTGTGCACATCTGAACACAGCTTCGGTGGATATACCTTTGCTTTTGCGCTAATCCTCTCCTTTCCGTTTCGCACACCTCCACTAGTAACCCCTTTAGTGGAGTCCAGGATACAGTACAGGCGCACCTTAGCCTTCTAAAGAACATCTTCAAAAAGGTCAAGCGAATCCACCCATTTAAGCTCTCCCCTTCTGGCGTTACTACTCTCATCTGCCTTGCAACTATCTTTTCTTAGTAGCCTTTTAAATCTTCATTTTCAGTTTACTTACGGAGAAACCTCCATGCGCCTTGGCAACGTTGTTAATGAGCTCCATAATCAGCACAGTCTTGCCGACTCCTGCGCCGCCGAAAAGGCCAATCTTGCCTCCTGAATTAGAAGACGGAATGAGATCATTATTATTTTGTAACCTCAGAAATTGGCTCAGAGTATCTTTTAAGTACTTAAATTTTACAGCGAAAAAAACATATATTATACCTTTGACATAGGGAGCGAGAAGATCTACCACCTTAATGCCAGTCACCAGAATTTCCTGTTCCACCGACATCTCGACGAAGGGGGGTGCGTCTGCGTGAATCGCGGCATATTCGTCCGTTTCGATTGGACCACGCTCATCTGCAGTTATCGAAGATTAGTTAGATGGCAAAACTCTTTTTTTAAATTTATTTAAACAATGCCCAATACCACAAATAAGACCCGACTGAAAAGCAAAAAAAAAACAAGCGCAGGCATGCGGGACCCATTCTATGTTTTAATATTTTTTGCTGTTTAGTCGGATTTTCTAGTTTTTTTGTAATCTAATTCATCCCCATTACTCTCGAAAGGGAGAGAACAACTCGCACGGGGTTCCGTGGCGGAATATGGCCCACAAGAGTGGCACGTGTTGTTCTCAACTTTGTTTTCACGCCGGTTTCGAGACCTGTAGTGACAAAATAAAATGCAAAACAACATTATAACTGCTTAGTTTTAGATTTACTCAACACTAAACAAATAACTTACCAATGGGCTCCCCAATGACATTAATAATCCTTCCCAACGTTGGTTCACCCACAGGTATGGTGATAGGTGCTCCTGTGTCCACGATGGGCTGGCCTCGCACCAGACCTTCGGTACCATCCATGGCTATTGTACGGCAGGCACTCTCTCCCAGATGTTGGGCTACTTCCAAGATCAGACGTGGTTCTGAAAGATGATATTTCGAGCTATATTAATAACAATAGCACTCCATCCAACATTTCAACCGCGTAGATTTTTCAGCTTCCCTAATCAAGGGCAATTTTTTTTTTCCGAAGCATTTGAGCCACCTTACGTTAAACCGAAGACGTCTTTTGTATAAATTCTATTCCCAGTTTTCACCCCAATAGGGGAAAACTTTTCAAAAATCGTTTCACAGTTCACATCTTTTCCATAATTGACTTCCTTAGGATTATTTGTGACCATTTTTTAATTAGGAGCAGGTACTCACTTCTGCCAGGCACTTCCAACGCATTCAGGATTGGAGGCAGGTTTGTGTCAAACTGGCAATCCACGACGGCCCCGATTACTATGAACACAGAAAAGCTTTTATGGACATATCACGAAATAAACTGTTCGGACACCAGGTGGCCTACCATGACGTCTTAAAGCAGGAGTAATTCCAGTGTGGGAAAGAGATGGCGCCAGACGACCTGTATAGCTCTCTCTATTTCCCACACTGGAATTAATCCTGCTTTAAGACGCCATGGTAACCGCTCAGTATGGTAATACTATCTCTAGTCTACCAAGACTCGTCAAAGCTCTTTCTATACAACTTGACATGTCTTGTCATTCATTTCATACATTTCTAACATCGCCATACTTGCGACGATAGACATATTTCCACAATCTGTCATAAAATGACAATTCAATTCGACTCTTCGTCGACAATCCCCGTTTCTACGGTGGTCATGCTACGCGGGCAGGTCTTGCGACCACACTTTCTTCCTGGATTCGAAGGTTCTGGGGTCAAAAGTCGTGGTCGCGGCCGCGTATTTAGCAAAGTCCCTTAAGTTGACATTGAAGCTCGGATCACTGTGATTTTGTCAAACTTATCAGTGGCTATAGCCCTTCATCATTCTCTTGCCTAAGAAATCCCAATTTATTTGGGGTCGGCGCAGCATGTCTTCTTCTTCCACACTTCTCTATTACTCGTCATCTCATCAGACACCTCCTTTCTAGCTATATCATCCTTCACACCGTCCATCCATCGTTTCTTAGAATACTACGTACGATAGAAGGATATAAGATCACTGCGCTTTTGACGAAAAAGAAGAACAAGAATGGGTTTAGTCAAAATAAGCGTAAGTCCAATAGACTTGAAATACAGAGTGTTTGGTAGACGGGAGCTCGCGCCAGTGCGTGCGCAAGTGCTCGCGCCAGTGATGGTAGCAAGTGCTCGCGCCAGTGATGGTAGCAAGTGCTCGCGCCAGTGATGGTAGCAAGTGCTCGCGCCAATGATGGTGCAAGTGCTCGCGCCAGTGATGGTAGCAAGTGCTCGCGCCAGTGATGGTAGCAAGTGCTAGCGCCAATAATGTAGAAAGTGCCCTCACCAGAGCTCGAGCTAGTGCTCGCACTAGTGATAGTAGCAAGAGCTTGCGCCAGTGACCGCACCAGTTCTCACGCCAGTGTTCGCGCCAGTGCTCACGCTGTCAGGCCACTGACTACCCGTAACGACAGTCAAAGATCTACAAATGACAGCCAGGACCAACGGCTTAAAGTGCTTTCGGAGGCACGGAGGGAACTCGGTATGTAATCACTGTCACCCATCCATGGACCGACCTCGACAAGAACAACATAACCTCGAAAATCGCCCCGTGCTACTGTTATTATGTATCCTCGAGCCCCGGTTGTGTAAAACTAACCAGCGATGATCCGACCCTGGGCGCCGCCACCTGCCGCTTTAGGAGGCCCTGATCCTGATGCCTTCTTTGGAGCCCCTTCGGATTTTCGGGGCTTGGCTGCTGGCTTCTTCTCGTCAGCATCCAAGTTGATCGCAGTTGTAGAAAACTGAGGAGGTAAAAGTATTATTTTTATGTATTGCTTCAGAGGGAACAGGTGCTGCGATTCTCCATAAAAATGTAATAGCGACCCGCCCCGGCGTCGCACGGGTGCAATAGTAGACAAATAAACCTTCCTCTTGAATCACTCTATCTATTAAAAAAAAACCGCATCAAAATCCGTTGCGTAGTTTTAAAGATCTAAGCATACATAGGGACAGACAGCGGGAAGCGACTTTGTTTTAGACTATGCAGTGATTCCCCTTTTTTCTACCTGAATAATGCCTCTAGACCAAACAATATTTTTAATATGACCCTCCAAAAATGACAAAAAATACCTCATTTTTACGGCCGTGATTAGAGTACTATCAGACAAATACGAAAAGTTTTTAACATAAAAAAAATTGATAGCAACCTAGACACTCTTTTTAGGGTTCCTTACCTCAAAAGGAAAAAATGGAACCCCTTATAGGATATCACTCGCGTGTCTGTCTGTCTATCCGTCTGTCACAGTCAATTTACTTGAAACTACCGGACCGATTGAGTTGAAATTTGGCACATATTATTATGTGACTTACATGTACAAGGTACAAGTTCTTTTTGTATTTAAACTAAAGAACCTGTATTTTAAAAAAAACTTGTATACACGTTGGAACTTTGCCTCGAATATCTCCGTAACTAGAAGATTGCCAGAATGATCCAGACAGAAAATAAAGTAAAAACTGCTTTGGAGATAAACTGACACTTCTTGAGTTCTATCATTATTCTCTCCGAATGCTAGCCATCCGTCTCCTAACTGTTAGTAATTATCATCACTACATATAAAACAAAGTCGTTTCCCGCTGTCTGTCCCTATGTTTGCTTAGATCTATAAAACTACGCAACGGATTTTGATGCGGTTTTTTTATTAGATAGAGTGATTCAAGAGGAAGGTTTATATGTATACTGCACCCGTGCGTAGCCGGGGCGGGTCGCTAGTATGAAATAAAACAAAAGAAACTTACATGTTTAGCACCACCTCTAAAATTAAAAGTAGCGCCATATTTGAACCACGACTGCAATAATATCCTTGGTTTGTTCAACCATGGATTCATGTTGGGAGACTCGCGTTCTTGGCTTCGAGGAACAAGTGGGGGACGCTTCATGACTGAAAAGTTTTTAGCCTTCGGTATACGAAGTTCTCCTCGTCGAAGTTCACCCTTCGCATCAGATGGTGAACTCTTGAGTTGCTCCATGGTTGGTGCGGTAGAAGACGACAGGTTGTATCTTACTGCAATTTTGTTTGAACAAAAATTACGGTTCAGCAGGAGTTTGGAAGAGACCTAAGAACAGGAAGCATTGGGTGGCCAAATGCTGAAGAAGATAACGAGAGGTGTTTGGAAGTCTGACAACCAGACCCCAACGCAGTTGGACCTTACGTTTTTATTATTAATGGCCGCCGGCGCTGTACTTCACGACTAATGTCAACTTGTCAATTCAGCAACTTGTGTGTGTTTTACAGAACTAGCGACCCGCCCTTGTTTCGTACAGCGCCACCTATCAGGTCCCAAACTATAAATAAATAAATATCGCTGGACATTACACACAGCACAATCTAGGTGCCACACTAAGCAACGAGGCATGTGTCGTGGACACCAGATAGTTGATAATACTACTCTACGTACATCGACACTTTTTGTTTGTAAATACATACTTATTATACATATAAACATCCATGAGTCGGAAAAAAATATCCATGCTCATCACACAAACATTTGATCCTACCGGGATTCGAACCCGGGACCCTAAGAACGTAAGGCAGCCTCACCACCGCTGCGCCATTCGGGTCGCCGACTATATCTAATGTAGCCTATATTTTAGGTAAAGCATCTAGCAGTGGAGCGGCGGAAACTGCGTTCAAATCCATGCAGTAGTTTTCGCGTGATGCGCGTACAAACATACAGACAGAAAGACATACATATAAATATTTAAAAAACCTTTGTTTTGGTTTCTGTTGCTCTAATAAAGATCCCCCGTAATTTGCCTGTTACAATTTTATTCAAAGTATGTATAGACTAGTTGTTGCCCGCGGCTTCGCTCGCGTTTTGTTCGGAAATTATTCGACGGGCACGTTGTAAATATATATGTTATAAATATATATATATATATATTATACAGCGTGTAACAGAAAGGGTATAATCATATGGAATACTGTGGTACGGACCATCAAACTGAACAACTTTCTCTAAGGGACCACCATCGAAATCGTAAAAAAATAATCAGCTGTTTCATACATTTGGGTCTAGTAGGTATTGAAATTTTGTATAGGACAGCTGATTATTTTTTTACGATTTCGATGGTGGTCCCATAGAGAAAGTTGTTCAGTTTGATGGTCCGTACCACAGTATTCCATATGATTATACCCTTTCTGTTACACGCTGTATACTCGGGGATAATGTAGCTTCGTTTAGGTGAAATAATTTTCTAAATCGGTTCCGTAGATCCAGAGATTACCCCCTACAACCTCACAAACTATACCTCTTTATAACATTAGTATAGAAAGTTATGGGTTCCCTATAAGACTTCGAAGTACTATTCTGCGAAAATTGTAACATCGATGACTATACACCGATTCCTTGATAATGCGACGTTACGTTTTAACTACGCCTTCTTTGTTCGCTGTTTCTTAATATCGATAACCTTACATCGAACACTTGTTTCTTCGAAGTTTGTTTGTTCTATGTAACGTTACTTCGAAAACATTTGGTCAAAACAATTTCTTTGAAATAATGTGATACATCCAAGATTACGATGGAAACTATCAATAACAACTCAATAAAAAAAAACTGTTTCGTAAAATACCTTTTAATAATCAAATAATGTCTGCTATGATAATAATATGCTGATGGTAAAATAATTTTGACTCATATACATTTTAAACCAATCCGTACTGGATTGGTTTAAAATGTATTAAGTCCTCGGAAGACCTCAATCACACGTCCAAGGGAGAAAAGTGGTCAATTGATAGACAGAACGAACTGAGGCTGCTAGAACACAAAATAGTATCGAAGCTTGGCACCCATGGCACCGTCGTTGTAACGATATATTGAATAATAACCGCTACGGGATTCATGCAACGTAATGTTAATAGATGCATAATATGAGATTTTCTATTTACCCAATTAGTATCACACATTTTTTTTTAAATCATTAAAACTGCAATAAACATAATTTATAAATCAATATCTCGTTGACCACATTATCGAAGTAACGTTACATAGAACAAACAAACTTCGAAGAAACAAGTGTTCGATGTAAGGTTATCGATATTAAGAAACAGCGAACAAAGAAGGCGTAGTTAAAACGTAACGTCGCATTATCAAGGAATCGGTGTATAGTCATCGATGTTACAATTTTCGCAGAATAGTATTTCGAACTCATATAGGGAACCCGAAAGTTATAATGCGGGAAATACTACGACATAGATTCGCTCCTTACGAAATACCACGACTGGTGAGGTATAATATACACCCCTGATCTTCGGGGCATCTGATGGAGGGTCTGACGCAAAGTACACAAGGCACAGGCAACCATAGGCATTCGTCTGCCTGGGTTCTATCTTGGAATTGACTTCCAATCTAACCGGGTGCAGCTCAATACCAGAATTTTACTTATAGCGACTGCTTATCTGACCTCCACAACTCAGTAACTGGGTACTAATACACCTTATTAAGATAACAATATGGGGTAAGGACTTACACGCATTGCAGCATACTCGGCTGATCTCATTAGGCAATTTGGTAAACGCCTTCATTTTCAACAATATTTTTTTATCCATGATGAAAAATAATCGTTTTTGTGATTATTAGCGATGTAAAGTGGACGTCAAAAAATTCAAATGAGTGACAACTTCAATCAACAGACAGATTTTATTCTTTAATTTGTACTTATTGTAAGGAGGTTTGGCCTCAGAAATTATGTAAAAAATACAGTTTTTATATAAGGCTTGTATGTACCACAACCACACCATAACAACACGTTGGTGGGCACGAATTTGAAAATGAAAAGTTTAATTCACACGGACCAAAATTTGCCGCCAAATTCAACTGCGTGAGCGATATCGACCACATCGCAACCCAGTAGCGACATCACGCATTAGCGACCGGCCACATCGCAAACACAACACGACACGACACGAAAATGAAAGCCGAAGTCGATTTGTCTGGCTGCAAACACTACTGACAACGCAACCACATCGACATTTTGCTACCACAACGCAACTACAAGAAGACTGACGGACGAGTCTTTCTAATATGGGGTATCGTATTACCCAGTACTAATTGGGTTGTGGAGGTGAAATCGGTAACACTGATATTCAGCTACATCTGGTTAGAGTGGAAACCTCCCTCAATATAAAAGGTTCGGTAAATGTCGGGCCGTTGTGACGAAACCGCAACGAGATTGGCCTCCTCCTTGTCTGCTTGCCCTCATAGTCTCATAGCTTGATAATACATTACCTATTCGTCTATGTCCTGACGCTGACAGCGCGTTTATATAAAGCAGAGGGTAAAAGGGTTAATTGTTCGCGCAACGTGTTAGTTCCCACAGAAATCGTTAGAGTACCTACTGGTATAACTTTACTTACTTGGGCAATAGGAGGCGAATTTTATTTGAGTTTTATAAATCAGTTAGTTAGGTCGTGAGGAAAGTTTTGAGTATGAATATGGATGGGTATATTATAAGAGTAGAGGAAGACCAAAGTAACGATGGATGGACTGTGTGAAGGATGATATGGCTAGAAAGGAGGTGACTGCTGAGATGACGAGTAATAGAGAAGTATGGAAGAAGAAGACATGCTGCGCCGATACCCCAAATTAACTGGGATAAGGGCAAGAGAATGATAGTACTGTTAGTTCGTGTGGTAGTCGACAGGTCCTGAATTCGCGGGCAGGTACTCTAAACTTAGTTACATGTAGGCGGGCTCAAATATATTGGGATATAATGGGCACGGAGAGTGATGACACGACAGAGATACAGATCACGGACGACACTGATCTCAAGTGCTTATGCGGCGTGTCCTCACAGACAATGGTCCACATTCATTCCTGTGCCGTATGTGATGAAGCCTGTTTACTGAAAGACCTTAGACTGCATCAGTGAGCGGAGTTTGTGTAGCTGAATTTGGCAGAACCGCAAACAAGTATCACTTATTAAAATACATAATATTGTGTGCTTCACGGCTACGCCAAAAAGTTAGGTCCATTTCAGCAATAATGCAAATAAAATTCTTCTATAGCGTGTGGTTATATTATAGTGCCTAGCTTGGTATCAGAGTTTTTATGCCGCCCATGGGCCTCTGACTTGGCTTTACATGCCGTCGAGAAATACGCACATGAATCCGAAAAATCAGAGGTTTGAGGATCGCTTTTTTTTTTTTTTTCGGATGGGAAATCATCAAATAACTCCTCCCGCTCTGAGCGGAGCAGGACGGAGTGTCAGACTTTTACTGACTAAAACCCATCCATGTTCCTTCTTTTGCCCTTTGTGTTCCAGCGCCGCGGTATCTCTTTCGAACAGTCCCGCAACTTTGGCAGGCATCGGTCCTTTCGGACCCCTTCCCGTTAAATGATAAATGATGTTTATTTTGCAAATAGGTTTTTAAAAACACTTTTACACGTCTCTTTTTTTAAACTAGATGGGGCCGGTGTTTCGTACCTGACTACTCTGAGAAGAAACAGCCGAAACAAACTCAGAGGTCATAGTCTCTTTTAAAGTCCAGACATAATCTTGGTTGCTGACATCTATGAGGCGCGCGTGGAACACGAACGCGCCGTGGACACGGCCTGTCGTCATGAGACGGACGGACGCCGAGCTAGCCCATAGCTCACCATAGGCATAGGTTTGAGGAGCCTTGGGTTCGAATTTGAGACGGATAATGAAACAATAACTAAGAATACAAAAATATCAGAGTCCTAGCGCTCTAACCGAAGCGATAGAGTAACATCACCTTCGTTCCAACAGTTATTAGTAGTTATTAGTCGGTTATTTGATGTTAGACCTTCGACGAACAGGGAAAACCACAAAGAAGACCACTTTTTAACCTTTTGACCGGTACCTACAAGGTTATAAATTGTGTAAATGTAATAATATACTATGTGTACAAGTTTCTTTGCGAAAATAAAGAAGTTTGGCGCGTATTACCTGCGCAACAGAAATCGGTAACGAACCAGTTGGCGGGTGTGCTAGCTAACAGAGCGTCAACTACAACTGCAAGTGCGAATGGTGCACGGGGTCTGTTTTGATGTCGACATCGACTGGTTCTGGCGTCAAATGAAGTCAAGCGCGTGTCCCTCCCTTGGCGCAAGTCGTAGGCTCGAGGTAGCGAACGGAACAATATTTTTAAAGCTCATTCATAGATAAATTTTCACTCCACAACAAAAATTAATTTGCTTTTCATAGTATGCTAATGAAAAATAAAGTCACTGCTGCAGTTTCACGAAACAGTCCCATAAATCTCAAAAGCTAAATATCAAATTTTATTCAAACTAATTATCGTTGAAGTTCTTTAATTTAAGTTCCACATACCCAATTTTTTTTTTGAATTTTCCCTTCTTATTTTAGAATTAAAAGGAACGACCATACATGTCGGAGACGGTCATTGGTACGGGCTTAAAATGAATCAAAAGTACGCGGTGGTGACATCAAGCGACCTACTTACAATTCTACCCACACCACAGCGTGCTAGTTACAGAGCCCTGATGGTCACAAACTCTGAGCCAAGACGACAGTCAGTGTCTGATCGCGGCCGAGTTAAGACCTCTTGGAACTGTACCATTAATTGTGCCCCGTGTTATTTTGTTAAGTTGTAATATTAAGTAATTCGCTAGTTTTGCTAGAAACAGTGTATCGCTCTGTATCTTTTCATAGCACGAAACCCATCGTCTGCCCACATGATGTAGAAGCCTAGCGGAGTAAATCCTCCTTTTTTTTTCAACATTAAATTATACATGTATGAAGGGCCACCATATTTTTTTTTATCGTAGTTTCACATCAGTTTTGTGTAGCGATTCATACAAGACACCTACTGGTCAAATTACAACTGTGTGATGCCAACAGTCAGAGTAAAATGGCTGTGACATACGAGCGGACAGACAGACGAACAGGACGAATCTAGAAGTGTTCCGTTTTTTGCAATTTGACAACCGTACCTTTAGGTTAGTTGTAGCACTTGTAGCGGTGACTTTCGAGGGTCTGTTGATTAACCAGGTGGATGAACTTGAACAGTCTTCGATTCCCAGTTTCATCAGGCTTTCAGAAATCATGGAGTAGCTGCGTGGAGAGAACATATTATGGAGTGCAATTTCAATAGGTATTTCCACAAGAATGAATAACAAAAACCATGTCACTCCGAAGAGGACTCCTGGTCACTCCTCTGTGTAAATTATTCGGTAGATCATTACGCGTATGACGCCATGTTGCTTTTAGAAGAGCTAACACAAAATAAAACTATCGTAAGAAGTCTCCACTCGCACCTCTGTGCAAGTTACTCGGCCGCTCATAACGCGTACGGTGGCGACGCCGTAAGCGCCAATTATAACGCCACGCGACGCCATGTTGCTTTCAGAAGGCTCTTTATAATAGAAACTATATTGGTAGTTGTTCGTTTTTTTTTTATAGAAAAACTTTTTGGTGTAGTGGTCGCAGGCGGTACTTCTGAGAGTAAGATCCCGGGGTTTGATCCCCTATCGAGGTCTTTTAGAAGTCGGTTTTGTTTTCGCAGAAAGTCGTTTTTATTTTACCCTTTTTAGTGGTAGTATACCACACAAATTCTTGTTATGAATCAGTTTTTACATTGTAACTAGAAAAAAAAAAAAAGTATTTGTCAAGACGAATCATACGAGCCCAAACTCGATGAGGTTTTGTCGTTTTATAACGGAGTTCCTAGTTAGTTTCCGGAGCTCCATCATCAGACCCTGGTTACAATTTAGGACTAAAGTACTTGTCACGACGAATCAAACGAGTCCAAATTCGATGGCTGCGTCTCTTTATTACAGAGTTCCTACGGCCACCCTCCAGCTCCATCATCAGATCAGCTCCATGTCATCATAATATTGCATTGTCTCGCGATATACACATGCGTGCAAAATTTCAGCTCAATCAGAAATCGGGAAGTGTTTCAAATACTAGCAAGTATCACGCGACGTCGCGTGATGTGACATTTAACGTGAGGAAAACAACCAAATTCCTAAACCGATTTTGATGAAATGTCTATGGGACCAATCGGGAAGCATTAATATCCTTTCAGATGAAAAATAATAATTTCAGATCAGTTTACAAATGACGGAGTTCTGAAGAAACAAACATTTAAAAAAAATACAACCGAATTGAGAACCTCCTCCTTTTTGAAGAAAGTCGGTTAAAAAGTGGAACAAAACCTGTAAAATAAACAAATAAACTACCCAAACAAATTTTAATACACAAACGCGACCTCACAAAAAGCCTTTTGAAACCACCTGAAAAGTTAATGCCACTTCATCAACTATTCAACACAGAATGTTACACGCCGTGTCATAAGTTAAGCCATGTTACCGCGGGAAAATAGAAGGCGTGGCTTCCCTCCCAACCAATCAGGGACCAGCAAACCACCCGATAATTAGTCATTCGACCAATAGGATTCAAGGATTTTGACGTGAAAGCCCCAATGGAAGAAAGCGCGCGAAATTACTCGAAGTGACGTAGCATTTTCCTTAGTGGTGTAATGTTATGTTTTATTTTAGTTAGTCAATCGGCTTGTTTGGTTTTGGAATGGCGGTAGAATTTATTGGTGTTTGAAAATAGAACAAAAAAAGAAAACGTTAAAGATTTTTTTTTAAGTCAAATGGAGTTCGGACCTATATAAATGACGTAAAATTATTTGAAAAGGACCAATGGCTTATTAAATATTTACTTGTATAATTGTGCAGTCTATTAGTTTGGTGTTTCTACATTGCCGCCGTCGGAGTTTTTATTAGTCGAAATAAAATGGATTAAGACAGAAATGTTTCTCAGGAAATGTATTTTAAACCATAAAAAATATATTTAGGACTTTTTATAAAAAGGTGCATCTACAAACATAGACGGAAACCGAGAATTATACTTCTATAGCTATTTAGGCCAGTCGTTTCTTAAAAAGTACGTTCAAATAAAACTAAATGAACTGAGTATGTGAAACAAAACAAAGTGCGAAACAAACAAAAAAGCTCTAAGTTGCAAAAGATACCAAAAGGTTGCATTTAATTTTGTGAAAAAGTGCTAAGTATTAAAAATAAAAACATTTCCAGAAAAAAAATATCATGCAAAGAGTACCAACCTCTACTAAAGAGGCAATTTAACAAAAGAATCACCAGTACGTCCATTGAGAATGGAACCAGGAATGCCGTTGTACTCTCTGGAGTCGGTCGCGTGTCTTCTGCGAAGCTATAACCACTTGCTAGCACCGACTGCGCCTGCTCCAGCCCCTGGTAAGTCTCACTAGAAGTAGGACCAGTGCATCAATAGACCATGGAGCCAGGAATGCGGCTATACTGTTTGGAACAAATCACCTGCGTGCTGCAAAGCTACAACCATTTACTGGGTACACCCGTTCTGCGCCTGGTAGCCTAGAGAACGAATATACTTTAATTTAATACCCTATTTAATAGGGTAATAAAATAAAGTAGTGTGGTGGGTGGGTGTAACAAGACCTTTAACAAAGCCAAAAGGCACTTGTTCTCCCCGTCACTGCGATCATTTTTTTGTTCTAGACCATACCTGGGAACCTTCTAGTTACGGAGATATTGGAGGTCAAAGTTCCAACTTTTTCACAAGTTTTTTTTTTTGTAATTCAGTTTTTCAATGTATTTTTTTTACTTTAAAAACCTCCACGACCCCCGTACTATTCAATCCATCCATTAGCACAATGTATTGAGTGCGTTACATTGAGTGATTCCTACCGGAAACCGTGATTTTTCACCCCAAAAAAAATGTTGTAAAGTTACATTAAGTACACAATGCTTGGTTGACGGCTTCGTTATACTGTCCCAGTGCTGGGCATCGGCCTCTCGCAAGTCCTTCCGGACAGAAGTAGGATTATACCGCACCATCTCATACCAACCTTCGCGGTACGCGTCTAGGTCGATTCACCATCTTTTTCTGGGCCGGCCTCGGCGGTACCGTCCATTTTCTGGCAATTTTGTATGGAGGGAGACTTTTGCCAAATGGTCGCCGTGCATACGGCTGACGGATATTCATTTAACACAGTGTAAAATACACACACATAAGCAGCCATTCACACGGCGCTCTCCTGCACAACATTTTACTGTAAATGTTAAGATCACACGTCAATTAACCTATGTTCATACGGTTAAAAATAAATGCAGCATGGACCTGCCATGTGATCCCAAAATTATATTGCAAAGTAACGGTCAGATGAACGTCGTGTGAACGGGGGTCACATAACATTATCACGTGTGTAATCTCGAAGAGTTAGGCAGAGGTGGACCTAATAGTACACCCACATTTCGCCAGTTTTGTTTTAAGTCCTATATAAAAGGAGGCGAGCATATATTACCTCAACCGAGCACAATTCAAGACTCCGTGGCTGCTACTGAGAAATTCCTGATAGAACACAGGGAATCGAACCCAGTAACTCATGCTCAGCAGTCCACGACCACTCGACCAATGAAGCAGTCTACTGACACACATGACACAGAAAATATACTGCGAAAAAAACAAAGAAAGATATGGATAAATACAGGAATGGGAATCTGCTCCAAGTATTCTTCTTCTTCATATCGCTGACACGACAGTACTTCAAATTTTGTAGGCACAAACCTTCGTCACTTCCACAGGGTCAACGGTGGCACAGGTCAGCTGAGGTCACTTTGACTAGGTATTTTAGGGCGCATAGGGCTGAATACGAAGAGGAACATAGGTTATAGGTTTGCTAAACAAAAAGCCATCCTTAATCGTTTAACAAACAACCCCTAATCATAATCATAATCAATTATTTCGTTGTGTCCATTTTACCACTGTTATTATTTTTTTTTTTTTTTCTTCTTCTTTATGTTTAACAATGTACCAATTTTATCAACGTTATAATTTTTTCCTTTTTTTTTAATGTTTAAAATTTATCAATTTATCAATTTTTATTATCGATTTTATTTACCAATTTTATTCAATGAATTTTAATTTTATGTCGACCTTTATTTATAATTTATCAATTTTATCAATTCACCAATGTAATATAATTTTAATTTAATTTTTATCTATTTACCAATTTTGCAATTGTCATAAATTAATCAATTTTATTTTTAATCAATTTTGTCATAATTCTGTTTTTCACTATTTCTAATTTTCATTTTATTTAATTGAATATTGGCGCTTAGTACTTACTAAGCTTGTTTTCCGAATTTATTCGCGCTGTAAATTAATTTTAAGAACGAATTATGTCGCTGTATCCAGTGTGAACAATTGTTGGTAGACATATAATAAATAAATAAAATAAAAAAATAACACAGCTCCACATTTACACCCTAGTTCCGTTTCATCGAGGGAGCCCAGCTTGACAAGGTTGGAGGTATCTTCCCAGTCGAACTCAGACAGTTCAAGGACTTCCAAGTGGACCACGGAAGGTTGAAAATTGTACCTAATTGTTGATGTAGAGGCAGTTAGTAAAGGAGAATATTAGTGTCTTCGGCCCACCCATCAATAGAAATAATTTGCTCAAGAACGGATAGGCATTTTTAAGCAGAAGATATATTTACTACCACAAAATAAATAATAGTACTAACGTACTACTTAATACGACAAAGGGCAAAAAACCTGACATTACGGCCGTTTTCAATAACTTACTAACTGTTAACGGAACGTTGCTATCTCAGATAAACAGTTAAAGAAACATCAACTGTCAACCCTCCGAGAGACACTTATGTGACGTGGATATGATATTCCTGTCAATTCATTGCTAACTTTGTTTAGAGAAACACCGATAGCTATTTGAGTAAGGCATTATATTAACTAACCGTTAAACGTGAGTAAGTTAAAGAAAACGGCCGTGCGGTTCCCCCACGCAAAGACGCTTGAATCAAAATATTAAGGTACAGTTAGAGAGCCAACCAACACCTCCTTTTTCATGATTTTTTGTGTCGGAGCCCATTTAAATTTTTATTTATATGAAAGTTTTATGAAATTATCGCCGCCGTCGGTGTTTCTCTCAAGTGCAGTGCAAGTGTAAAGTTTGCATTCCCAGAGTTATTAACGAGGCACGGAGGAAACTGGGTATGTAATGGGTGATCACCCATCCACAGACCAACCTAGGCAATCGTGGCTTAACCTGAAGATTGATCCAAGCGGCTGTTATTTAGCCACACGCTCCTCCGCCAGCGCACCCCTTAAAAATTAAATTCAAGAGAAATCTAACAGCAGATTTACCTACCAGAGCTGAATTTTGTGTATTCAAATTCTTAAATGAGACCTGATGGTTTGACCATAACGCCATGGAAGTTGGGTAGGTCTATGGTGTGGGATGCAACTTACGTCGATACCCTTGCGCCATCCCATCTTCCTAGCATGGCGGTCTATGCTGGGACAGGTGCTGAAAACCTGAAACGGAGTAAATACTAAACTTAATTGGTAGTTACGTGTTTGAACTGGTTGGGGTTGAACCACTAAGGCCATGGGGTCCGAGTGCCTAGTTTTCGAGATATCGCCAATCGGTTGGCCGACTCTTCACGTGATCAGAGGGCTGGCCTTTTTTTGGCCAAAGAATCAGCATTGCCATCCAACGTGGTAATGCTGCCAGTCTTCTCGAAACTTTTGCTGTTAACAGCGATGTGGACGAATTTTTTGACGCCCTGTAGCGTTTTCACGTATTCATTACATTATTTTGAGCTTCCCCCACCCATAACCAAGCCTAACCCAACCTAAAAATACCCATAACCAAGCCCCAAGGCATTGTTTTCCCCGCCATTGCCATCCCATACGCCATTCTCATAAAAAAATCTCCGTAGCTATAGAAGGTTCCCAGGTATGCCTGGGAACCTTCTAGTTACGAAGATATTGGTGGACAAAGTTCCAACTATTTCACAAGTTTTTTTTTGATAATAGTACTAATTTTTAATGTTATTATAACTACGACTCTCGTACCATTCAATGCATCCACCAGCACAATGTTTTGAGTGCGTTACATTGAGTCCTACCGTAAAACTTGATTTTTTATCCATAAAAAAAGGCGGTTCCCAGCAATATTTTTTGCTTAGAGTTACTTGACGGATCCGTGAAGGGTTCAATTATACCTTGTACGATCTTAATTTCACACAGCATTAGCATATTATCTAGTTTTTTTGGGTTGAACAGCCAAACAAACATATGTAAATAGTCTGCAGCGAAGTATCTACTTACAAAACAATCAAAGCCCCCTTTATAAAAAAAAAACACACACATTGAAATAACACATTCAACATTAAATAATAAATTTTTCACTCTCTGATGGTGGTGTCATCAACTGAAAAGCTACAACTCAAATCCTACTTTATTTGGCTGCAAATAAAGTGTTGTTTTAGATGTGTGTAGATTAACTATTGGTTATGTGATCAACCAGGTGTTGCAAGGGTCATAAGGTCGAAAGCTAATTGCTTTTACAAATCAATATTTACTGTTGTATCAACATTGTTACATAATGGTGAGTTTTCGCTCGTGGTTTTTAGTAGATAGGTTGAAAAGCTAAAATTTTTGGGGAACTGTTTATTTCTTGAAAGGAGAAGTTAGTTCGGTCTTTGGATTGGTGACCACCCATTACTATACCGAGTTTCCTTCGTGCCTCGGAAAGCAAGTTCAGTCGTTGGGTCCCGGATGTCATTTGTAGATCTTTGACAGTAGTTACAGGTAATCAGTGGCCCGAAAGTCTGACAACCTGTCTTACCAAGGGGTATCGTAGTACCGAGGACTAACTGGGTTGTGGAGGTCAGATAGGCAGTCGCTCCATGTAAAATACTGGTATTCAGCTGCATCCAGTTAGACTGGATCCGACCACAGCATAGTTGGGAAAAAGCTAAGCAGATGATGATGTGTATTTATTTAGAGCTAAGGGATTTTGTTCCTCCATTTTTCGCAATGTCTGGAGTCATCATCACCGGCCTAGTCTATTCCCAACTATGTTATGTTGGGGTCAGCTTCCAGAATAGGGTGTAGTAGTAGGTAATAATAAAGGTACTAGGTAGGTAGTTAGGTACCATAAACTGTTAACCAGACGTAGACGAACTCTTTTGCCGTAGTCATCACGCTCTAATTAAATTCGGGGTTTACAAGGTAAAATCGACTCCACCTATTGTTGAAGTCGGTTAAAATGTAGCTTATGCTACCCGGGCAAAATTGGATGAATAGTTTACGCGCTACGGAGGAACATACGTAAATACAAACATGCATAGACTGCTAAAATCATAACCCTTCCTTTCGGCTTCGGCGTAGTAGGGTAAACAAAACAAAATATCTTAAATCTAAACAAAAAAAAAAGTGATAATTATTTCTTTATTTTTACTTCATGTACAAGAGTGGAACATAGGCGGACTTAATGCCACAAGGCATTCTCTACCAATCAACCTTGGGTCAAATAGGACAGCATTATAATAATAAAATACTAATAAATCGTTTATTTCAGGTATCAACCCATAATTATAACTAATTACATAAAATACATTAAAATAATATCACTTTGCATTACATTTTTAAAATCAAAATTAAAATATTAAAATTAAAATCAAAATTTCTATAATTAAAATACAACAAAATTTGAATTAGAATTAAAGTCAAAAATTAAAACTAAAATCAAACTTAAAAATCAATATACATTATTATACACGTTATTATGATAGAGTACAAAAAATAAATAAGAAAAATACTATTTTGTTAACATAAAATTGATATACTTACATAAATTGATACAAATACTTCTAATACACTTAAATACAGATAAAAATAAAATAAAATTACTGTGTGTCTCGCGGCTGCGACAAATAGCCCCAGTTCAACAAAATGCCGAACAACTAGTGCCCGACGCTGGTTTTCAACTGGACCTGAAATAGTGATGTGATGGAATTAAAACAGTTTCATACTTTGTGTCAAATACAGAAGGTGACCCATTGAGATGATTTCTAATAATAGATAAACTTATGAAATACTTAGAACTTATGAAGACAAGCTGCGATGACGCCAAATCAATTGGGATAATGGCAAGAGCATGATGAATGGTCCGCGGATGGGTGACCACCCATTACATACCGATTTTCCTCCGTGCCGCGGAAAGCACGTTAAGCCACGGCACGTTGGTCACGGCTGTCAATTGTTGATATTTGACAGTCGTTAAATATAGTCGGCGACCCGAAAGCGTGATAACCAGTCTTACCAAGGGGTATCGTATACCTAATTCTAACTGGGTTGTGGAGGTCAGATATTAAGGTGCATCTGGTTAGACTGGAAGCCTAACATAGTTGGGAAAAGGCTAGGCAGATGATGTTTGGTATGTAATGAACTAATGACGTAATGGCCGCCGGCTTCGTGAAAGAAATCAGATCAAAACAAACAGAAATAATATCCTTTCGTCATTATAGTTTGAAAAACCGCATAGTTATTAAACGTTCACCCCATATTTAATGAGGTAGGCAAACAATTAGCCTCAAATATCACACGACCACGTAATGAGCCTGGTATTACGATGTGATGGTACCAAATGGTGTGGCGGATAGGGTTAGCGACTGCCATACACAAAGAAATATCCATAAACTCAATAAAAATCTTGAATTCAGTGACAAAAAACCATGGATGGACTGTGTGAATGATGATATTCTTATGTTGTCAAATTAGAGGTATCTGACTAGATGTCGAGTAATAGAGAAGTATGGAAGAAGAAGACATGCTGCGCCGACCTCAAATAAATTGGGATAACCGCAGGCGAGTTGGCGAACGCCAACCCGCCTGCCAAGCATGGCGATTATGGCAAAACCCACACTTTGGGGGAGGCCTATGTCCAGCAGTGGACGTCTTTCGGCTGAAATGATGAACCGCAGAAGGATGATGATACGAATATAGACGAGCGCTACGGATGAATTTATCACGAAGACGAGCATTATGGAAGGATTCTTGGAAATCAAATCATACTTATAAATGGATGGATGTTTGTTATTCTTTCACGCATAAACTACTGAACGGATTTGGATGAAATTTGGCACACAGATAATTTGTAACCTGAACTAACATATAGGATACTTTCTATCCCGGTAGTACGATCCCGCGGGATGATTACCGAATCCCACGCGGGCGAAGCCGCGGGCATAAGCTAGTAGATCAATAATTGCCTAACACATTCGTAGATATTCCTGAAGAAATTTCCATTGCGTTTTTGGCGTTGAGCAGACGAATGTTTCAATCATAATTATGAAGTAATTAATATTGCGAATAATATGTATAATGTGGATTTCTTCAAAACCCTTCGGTTTTCCCCGCGATCTTCTGTATGTCCACGCATATGGATATATTTTGTTCCCAATTCTATTCAATTAAATATAATAATTGATGTGTCTATATGTAAGATCAAAATAACAGCTTTTTACTGAATGCATATAAAAGTAAATACGGTACATATAACAAAAAATCATGTTTTTGTCTGTCTGTCTGTTTGTTCCGGCTAATTCTCGGAACGGGTTGACCGATTTTGACGGGACTTTTACTAGCAGATAGCTTATGTCATAAGGTAAGGAGTAACTTAGGCTACTTTTATTTAAGATTTAGGGATCCGTGCAAAAAAAATAAAACCTATGAAATTTTTACAAAATCCGTTAAAAATAGATTTTTTATAATTATTTCACGCGGACGAAGGTCGTGGGGCACATCTATTCAATACATAAAAGACGAAGACAAATTCGAAAGTTAGACAACCCTAAAATGCCAATATAACACTTAATTAGTTGAACACACCCCTCCTCTTGCGAACTGCACGAACTTAACCCTCGATGCCCGTTTTGGGGTTAATTTCTGATTGCGGTTCGCGCGTTATTATTTTATAGGATTTTATGTAATATTAACCTAAGTTTCATTTGGTTACTGGGGTGTGGAGATCAGATAGGCGGTCGCTCCATGTAAAATACTAGTATTCAGCTGCATCCGGTTAGACTGGAAGCCGATCGCAATTGCATGTAATCCGGTCTCCATTTGATGATGATGATGTCATCTAGCCGATTTCGGCCGCAGCGACTGCATTCGATGGCTTTCTAGTGTGGCTGTCGAGAGCTTTGGTGTGCTGTTCTATCATGTGCTCTCAAGAGGGTAGCATATCCAACTTTGGCCGAAATACTCCGAGCTCAAAGCGGACATGTCAGAACACCTTTGACGACATTGTAGGGTATAGTTGCAGCTGGCCTAGCTTTAAGGTCATCACGCTTTAAGTCTAGCTGCGACCTTCTTCTCTCTTCAAAGGTCTCCATTTATAACATAACATAATATGACTGCTAGCTGGAGGAGCTCGGGGCAAATAAATAACAGCCGCTCAGATCGATCTGTAGGTTAAGCAGCGCTTGTCTAGGTTGGTCCGTGGATAGGTGACCGTCCATTAGATACCGAGTTTCCTCCGTGCCTCGGAAAGCACGTTAACCCGTTGGTCCCGGCTGTTATCTGTAGATCTTTGACAGTCGTTACAGGTAGTCAGTGGCCCAAAAAAGTCTTACCAAGGGGTATCGTATTACTCAGTACTAACTGGGTCGTGGAGGTCAGATAGGCAGTCGCTCCATGTAAAATACTGGTATTCAGCTGCATCGCGTTAGACTGGAAGCCGACCCCAACATGGTTGGCAAAGGCTAGGCAGATGATAATATGATTGCTACTTTGGTGAAATGGTTTCAAGCGCCACTGCAGAGCATTAGGTCCTGGGTTCAATTCCTAGGTCAAGCAAAGTGTTATTGGGTTTTTAAATCAGGAATTTCTCAGTAGCCGCCATGAAGTCTGGATTTGTGTCCGGATGATGGCAAGCCCCTTTCACATACATGGGACTTAAACGTGGCGAAATGTTGGTGTACTATTAGGTACGTCTCTGCTTATCCCTTCGGGTATTACAGGCGTGATGCTATGTTTATATGACGTAATGGTATCAGTTGAAGTCAGTCCCATACATTGATGACTTTTCTATCATCACTTTCGCTGGTAGATTGTGACAGGTAATTTTTGACCGACTGCCAAGGAAGGGTTATGTTTTTCGCAAATATCTTGTATGTTTCTTTATAGGTTAAGAGTAGGTAGGTAAATAAAGAAAGAAAAAATATTTAAAAACACAAAAAAAAAACAATAAACATACAACGCATAACAAAAAGAAACGTTCGTAGCTTGCACGTCGTGACTGCGACAAGCAGGTTACCACTCAGCATATTGCCCCAGGTACCTCGCATGTTCCAAATGGATGGATGGATTTCGACGATTACGGTATCATTAGAATCGTCTCAAAACCCTAAGTGTCCTTGAGATAGGTGCTAAAAAAAAACAAAATGGCGGATTTTTGGCGCTAAATTGTAAGTCGTTTATATTTTTTTTTCAACCAAACCTATCGAGTAGGGTATCAAAATGAAGGAAATGAAAAGGAGATTACAAATATAAATATTTAAATATAACATATTATGTAACTTAAAAGTATGTAAAGTGTAAGTACAAATTATATTATGTATTGTACCTAATAATATAATTTGTACTCGGGTTTTTTGATACTTTTAATTGAATGTTACATGTTTTAATCTATTTATGTAATAATTTACCTTTCACACTAAACTTACAGAGTTGCATACATAATTTATTTCATCGTCTGCCTCAAACCCCTTCGATAATTAGCGCCTATCATTACGACTACGCGGCAAGGGGGCGCACAGGTGTGTCAGTCCCCACGGCCGCAGGTGCAACTGTGTGTTTAACTAATACCACGTCATGACCCTGTGAGGTCATTAGTTGTGGCATCGACAGGGCTGTTAGGATTTAAAGAAGGGTATTTATATAAAACCACAAATAAATAAGACAGACATGGTGGAAGAGACACCGATGCGAAACGGTTAGGTATCACATATTGAGTACGTCATTCTGAGCAAATAAATAGAAATATAATTTTTTCATTGGTTACTTTAAAAAAAACCGGGCAAGTGCCAGTCGGAATTACGCACGAAGGGTTCCGTACCAGTATCTAAAAAAAAAATACGTTTGTTGTATGGGAGCCCCCCTTAAATAAACAACAAACTTAAACAACAGCTAACAGCAATAAACAACAAACTTTAACAAACAGCTTAAGAGGCCGGCGACCGATGCGTTTTTCATACAAACGTAATACCAAAATAACTTGTAAATCAAAAACATTCTTAAGGTACTGTCTCTTTATTCCGATCGAAATACAAAATATCTAGGTTCCCAATGAAATATTTTGAATGGACACTGATTTAAACAAGAGTTATGAGAAAAATAAGTTTTCTATAGAAATTTTAAATTCCTCATATCTCGTCTTTATATCATTGTCCTTTCAAAATATTTCATTGGGAACCTAGATATTTTGTATTCCAATCGGAATAAAGAGACAGTACCTTAAGAATGTTTTTGATTTACAAGTTATTTTGGTATTACGTTTGTATGAAAAACGCATCGGTCGCCGGCCTCTTAAACAACAAATATTAAAAACAGAATAAAATAAATATTTTATTCTGTTTTTAATATTTGTTGTTTAAGCGGCAACAGAAATCATCTATGAAAATTTCAACTGTCTAGCTATCACGGTTCATGTGATTCAGCCTGGTGACAGACAGATAGACAGACGGAAAGTGGGGTCTTTGTAATAGGGTTTCATTTTTTAACCCTTTTGTACGGAACTCACAGGGCTCAGAATGATGTACCTACATACTAAATACGTGGTAACAGTTTCCGCGTCAGTTCCACCCTGTAGTTTCCAGTGGTTAGGTTTTACTTCGTGAGTGCAAAAATGCTTCTACACTGCCATGCTAAAAAACGTTTAGGCAGACACAATGAATGTCCAGGGTTGCGGGACTGTTCGAAAGAGATACCGCGGCCCTGGAACACAAAGGGCAAAAGAAGGAACATGGATGGGTTTTAGTCAGTAAAAGTCTGACACTCCCTCCTGCTCAGCCCAGAGCGGGAGGAGTTATTTAATGATATCCCATCCGAAAAAAATAAAAAAGATAAGACACATTGAATGTACAGACGCCAGTACATCAAGCTACTACAATCTGTCAAATTTCTTTAATAGATTTTCAACTTTATTGCTAAAGCAATAGGTTCAAGATTGATGGGGAAAATTTGACAGTTTCGAGTATCTTGATGTGCTGGCATCTGTACACCTGCATTGCAGCATGTCGTAAGCAGATGCAGCTCATCATCATGATTCTCCTGCCCTTATCCCAAAATAATTAGGGTCGGCGCAGCAAGTCTTCTTCGGCATCGTTAAGGGTTTATCTACACGGAGAGAACTCGGTATGTAATGGGTGGGTCACCCATCCGAGGACCAACCTAGGCTAGCGGGTTAAAGCATAATCTTACCTCTAATTAAGGATCATCTCGTACACGTTTCCCTACCAATAATTTAATTCAATATTCGATCAAACTATCTAGCTCCATTGGTCATCGGTTCTTCGACAATCATGGCCTGCCCACTGCAACTACCTATCTGTATACTGCATGGAAGGTTTACCATGTTGAACTCCCTTCAAAAATCTACAAACAATTCAATATTTGATCAAACTATGTATCACCAATTATAATCGGTGCGAAGGTGAACGTTTAGGGGTCGCGTGGCGGCGATCAGACGTAACACATCATTACCTACGTTGAAAAGGGAAGTTGGGGGACATGCATGCATATGTAATTATGTTTCAATAATTAATTAGGAACAATGTTGACCGGAGGATCAGAGGCTAAAACTACGGCAAATAATGCGAGTTAAGAGCGGCCAACCTGTCAAACTTTTCATACAAATGCTCGTACGTAATTATGCCGTTGTTACACATCTATCTTTGATTTTTTTGAACTAATAGGTATTTTGTGCAATATATTTAGGTTTCTATGGATCCGGCGAAACTTAAATTTAGAGGTCACTTTGCGACGCAAAGTGACCTCTAAATTTCTAAAAGAAACGCAACGTTTGCGTTTCTTTTGGTCCGCTCCGGTTACAAAAATACTAAGCTTGGCCCTTCATAAAATTATGTTGGAAACCCCTGTTCGAGACCATACCTGGGAACCTTCTCGTCAAAATTCCGTTTTACCACGAAAGCCGTACTATTCAATGCATCCATCAGCACAACGTTTTAAGTTTGTTAGATGGAGTCCTACCATAAAACGTGATTTTTCACCCCAAAAAAAAATCGTGTTTCAGCAATAATTATTGCGTAGAGTTACTTAGTTTGATGTACAGAATGCTTTGTTGACGGCTCCGTCAAGCGTCCGTTTACACCAGAGTTGTTGCTGATGCATATTTTGTTCACATCAGCGGATGCTGATGCTGATTTTAATTTTTTTTTTTTAAACCAGGAGAAATGTAGTTACCATTGTAAATATACATCTAAAAGTTGCATATTTTTCCTGGTGCTCTAATAAAAGATTGTTTCAATAATTATGGGAATTTTAATAATAAATATAATCAAACAACAGTTTAGTAATAATTAGAAGTACCTAGACTACCTAGTATCTTTCGTTTAATTAATATTGGAATTTAATCAAAGGCAAGTTGTATTTTAAAAAAAGTAGCTGTGTTGCTTTTTCGGCTTGAAGTCTGTTCATAAACCCTCCTATTAATAAACACAGACTAAAGTTATTCCAAGTTTATGCCTTTGAAAATGTATGGTTATTCCTTTGTTATTCCTGGTGTAATTTTATTCCGTGTTTATTAATAAGAGGGAAAAGGTTTATAAATTATTCCAGCACCGCTGAATAACTGTTTGCTAGGAACACTCGCTGACGGGTTTGCGTTTGTTTGCAATCGCAATCCCCGCGATCGACCCTTTGATTGGTCAAACCTCGCAAGCAAAAACTACACGTGATATAAGCCCTGCCTCTTCTGCGGTCATGCCACGACTCGAACTTCAGCATCGATCATCGCGGATGATGTAGATAATGATGCTGAAGTTCAGCGGATGCTGATGCTGATACTGATGTTCGCAACAACCCTGGTTTACACCATGTATAAACAACCATTCTTCATTATTTCCAGATGTGCACAATGCGGTGAACCCATTGCTGGCAGCATTGCCTCCTCAGCTACACTGTATCCCGCCCTATTGCCACCATCTACCACCGAGGAATACTACATGTAATGTATTGGTATATCTATCTATGTTCTCTATGGCCCCGTTCTTGATGTCAAGTTACGCGATTTGTAGGTCACGACCCGTTTGTAGCCGAAGGCAACTTGTTAGACCGCTGCAATTCGATTTCGATTCGACAGGTTGTATCTCTTTTTGACATGACGAAAGTAAGCGAGGTAGACGACTTTACGAATCGAAGCGTTTGTGAATACGGGGACAGAAGTGGTGGCCGCGCGCTTGATAGTATCTACATTTGTAGCACTCTCGCGCCAAATCGGTGATCTCCTGTTTCCGTCGCGCAATAAATCGGCGCCAAATACCCGCAAGACTCGTAGCGGTGTTTAGCGACCCGTTCTAAAAACTTATTTTCTTTGCAGTCTTTGACCCAAGACGCGTATCGCTTGAGCATTATATAGAGCGACTGGTAATTAGTGACCGATACTTAAACACGTGATAATACTCAAGATAACAAACAACTTTTCCAATAAAACACTTTTTTTAACGGCTAACAGCTGATAGGTCAAAGGCGCGCGTGCGAATTTCATACGGCTGATGTGTTATTGTGATAAGAGTGTTTCTTTGGGAAAGTTGTTTGTTATCTTGACTACAATCACGTGTTTTAAGTATCGGTCACTAATTACCAACCCTATATGCCTATACACCTTAAATGTAGATCTTCACTAATGGATTACACTGCTTTCCATAATTTTACTAATCATCTTAATTGCATGCTTGGAACTCTACCTTTCCTTGAAGCTAGCCTTGAATAGATAGTTATGTAGACTATAAGCGAAACAGAGCATGCCGTCAACGGCCTCGTCGATGGTGCCGCGTGCGATAACATTCCCACGGTTTCTGGCTACAGAATATAAAAAACAGGAGAATTGGCAAGGGGGCGTGTTGTACGGTGTTTGGTAAATTTGTGTTTAATGGGATAAGGTTTATAATTTGATTGTGTAGTACGTTCTGTTTTAAGAAATGCGGGTATGTGCACGACTGCGAACCTATCTATTTCTTTTACTGAACTGCATGTGTAGTTGTTGCCGTTTGGTAGGGGCAAACTGGAGACACTAGGTTTCTATGGGCGCCACCCTAAATCTTATAACTGGTCCCCAGTGCTGCCATCACCGACGAGCGAGCTGGACATCCGTCGCCGCGGTGAGAAGAGACCGATTCCACCGGAGTTAAAAGATGAGAAGTATTTTGAAAGACGGCGCCGTAACAATCAGGCTGCCAAGAAGTCACGGGACGCCAGACGTATTAGAGAAGACCAGGTAAGATTCCAATAGGGGCTTGTCGGTGAAGAAGAAGTATTTGAGTTGCTTCTATGTTTATTGGTTGATTTTGTGGGACTGTTGGGGTGGCTCGAGGCTAAATAACAATTTAAACATCGAACTACTCAGGGGTACGTTTAAGTAAGCCGGCGAAATTTTCGCCGGATAAAAATTAAACTAGCGAGGGCTCGCTGAACAGAGTCATCGGTCTAGATCAATGTTGACTGTCAAATTCAATTGACAGCTCAGCTTGTTTATCATTCTGCCCCTTTCGTCTACAACAATTTGCACCCTAAGTAATCAGAACTTCATCCATAATCCACAAATAAAATTCACGGAGACGATGATTAAGTACACCACGTTACAAATATTCGTTTCTAGTGCGCGAATCTAGCAAATAAAACAACAGACAGCTCAATGTCAATGTCAATCTGACAGCAGAATAAAATTTAGCGAGGTAAAAAGGTCGCTAAAATTTATCCTAGTCAGGCGAAAACTTATACCAGCGGACGACGTGAACGGGGCAGATTAAAGTTTAGTCAGATTAATTTTTCACCTCGCGGTGTGCTTGAACGGGGTGTTTGACGTTTAGGGGGAATAGGGGCTGTTTTCAATAACCTATTAACAGGTAAGGGAGCGTTGATATCTCAGATAAACAGATGGAAACATCAACTGTCAACCATCCGAGAGACAGATAAGTCACATAAGGATATTCCTGTCAATTCATTGAAACACCGATACCTACTAGCAACCTACTAGCTAGAATAAGGCATATTAATACAGTTATATGTAAGTAAGTCATAGAAGCGGCGAGGATTTGAGCGTTATCCATCAATATTCTTTTTCTGTCTTCAACCAGATAGCCTGGCGAGCCTGTCTCCTGGAACAAGAAAACGCGTCCCTCCGGGCACACGTTGCCGCTCTTCGTCAGGAGGCCCTTGCCCTCCGGTCACTTCTAGCTGCTAGGGACGAACCACCAGCTCCTGCGCCGTCTTCAACTACTCCTGACTAGATACATGAAGTTATAATAGCTGGCCGTCAATATGTTATTGGCTGGTTCGAGGTGATGCGAGAAACGATTTCCTGGAACGACTTTCGGGATTCTTTTACCCAGCAACGGCGAAACAGAAGAATGTGTCGAGTTTCAGAGTGTGTGTGTTGCGACAGAAGTTCGGCTTTGTGAAGGTCGTGTAAAAATATAACCTCATTGGTCGTGTAGGTCTGTGCTTCTGTCATTTATGCTGTATATAAGATGCTCTGTAGTATGTCCTTTAGGCATCGACGATTAACGGAAAGCGAATGGGTACGGTGAGCAACTAGCAATGAGGGCTATCGCGTGTGAATTCGCCGCTAGAGGCGCTAGTGTAGTGTAGTAGGCGCGTGAACTTTCTATGACATCTGAGTCATAGATGGTTCACGCGTTGCGTGCTTTTTTATCACGTATTTTTACTAATATTCACGATTGTGGCCTAGATTGAGATAAGACTTGAAGATTTTAAGTAGCAACTTAGGATCTTACGTGGTATTAGTTGGAGGTAAAATGATTTTTAAATGTTTCATGATTGCTAATTTTAGAGAGAATATTGTAAATAAATGTAGCTGAAATTTACACTATGTTGTTATACGTAATAAAATAAACTTTTTATGAAGATATGTATGATAGGTAATGTAAAGTATAAAATAGAATCAATGACATAACCTATCGCGACAGTAGCGCCATCTGGTGAGCTCGAAAACGATAGCCCTCATTAGTTGTATGTAGCACTACTAGTGAAGTGAAGGAGCTAATTTTCGCCGGCCAGTGTGAATCTGTCTTGTATAAGTACCTATATCTTAAATTGTAAATGGAGCCTTCACGAAGTCGTCAGCCAAGCATTCTGTAACATCAAACTGAGTAACTTTACGCAAAAATGGTTGCTGGAAAACGACTGTTTGTTTTCTAGGGTGGAAAATCACGTGTTATGATAGGATTCAATGTAATGCACTGAAAATATTGTGCTGACGGATGGTTTTTTTTTTCGTAAATATGTGAATTTTCATAATGACCCCTCCCACTCTGGGCGGACCGGAATGGAGTGTCAGACTTGTACTGACTAAAATCACAATGACGGGGAGACCAAGTGCCTTTTGGCTTCGTTGAGGGTCTTTTTACATCCTTTTTAACGGGCAGATAGTGTAGATACGACACGGGACCGCATGGAGAAAGTACGTTTCTTTCTTGAGCGAGAAATTAGTTGCTAGCATCGTCGCTTCCTCGTCACGTCATCGGTGACATGCGCCTAAAATCTCGTAGGTAAGTAACTATTGCTAACTGCCTCTTTGGTCGAGAGTGGTCGACTGCCGACCATTCGAGGTACTGGGTTCGATAACCGGATCAGGCAAAGTGTCTTTGGGTTTTTCTATTAGGAATTTCTCAGTAGCAGCCACGGAGTGTGAATTTGTGCCCGGTTGATAGCAATAAGCTCGCTCCCTATGAGGTAGGACTCATAAAAAAAACATAACTGGTGGAATGTGGGTGTACTATTAGGTACACCTCTGCTTAACCCGGGTATTATAGGCGTTATGTTATGTAACTATAAATACTCTAAGGTGGAAGCGCAAGGGTAGCCCGCGAAACTTAAATTTTCTTACGTTTATTGCAATTTGCAGGTCAGTGTTAGGTTGTATGTTGATGAAAATATGAATCGCGCCAGTAACACGTACGGAGCTACAGAATTATAATCATTCAAATCATCAATACAACACTGCAAGTTCATATAATCCCAAAGAGTGACTTTTTCATGAAATAGCAATTAAATGGGGTTAGTTGAACTTGGAGGGCTGTATTGTGATTTGAATGATTATAATTCTGTAACTCCATACGTTTTACTGATATTTTCATCAACATACAACCTGACACTGACCTGAAAATTGCTATAAACATAAGTAAATTTAATTTTCGCGGCCTACCCTTGCGCTTCCACCTTGTGTAAATAACACATACATAGTTAGAGAAAGTCTTTCTATAAATATTTTAAATTCTACTTAGTCAAATTAAGCTCTTTCGTATGTACCGACATTTTATGTATGTACAACATATGTATGTACTTTTCTTGCAATGATTCCGTCCATTTTGTGATTGTTATTTTAATTACATAAATATAACTATAATACTTAAAAAAAACGATCTCAATACAACAGTGAAATTGTCTTAGTTAGGTGTAAATTATATTTTAGTTTTATGTCATTAGGTACCTCATTGTATCTATTAAAACCTATGAGAATTACTACTAGGTATTTTAATTCTTTGAATTTAAAAACCAGGACAGGGCAGGCACACACCCAAGGGTCGAGAGGTCGAGACATGGACGACATTACTCGAATAAATTGAGCCTGGTGCCTAATTGAGTTTGCCGATCGGCACAAACCGAATGACACTCAAATACATGTATATTTACTTCAGGCTTTCTTGTGTAGCGGCAGGAGCGTTAACGTCTTACGGCATTTCATACTAACTTTGAACTCCTTGTTTTCGAAATGACTGAACCGATTTTAGTGAAACTGCAAGATACAGTCTAAAAAGTTGACAGAGGACATTTTCGAAAAATAGTGTTACAGCTAAATTAGACCGATTTTAGATTTTCCATAGACAGAATCAATTATCTTTTTTTAAAAGACATTTCGAAAATGTTATCTGTCAACTTTTTATACATTGGACATATGTATCCACGTGGCGCCATCTACTGTCAATTTATCACAAGAACGTTATTGATGTTTTCCTCGGGAAAAATATTTTTTTTTTCGGGTTGAAAGGTATCTTATGTCCGTTCCTGTACACCTGAAAACGTATATGCAAAATTCCAGGATGATCTGTTCAGTGGTTTAGGCGTGAAAAGGTACCAAACTTACTTTCGCATTTGTAATAATAATTAGGATTTATGATATCGCGAAGTGTTCATGAAAACGGACGAGGACGTTAGCTTAGCTTAGCACTGATTTTCCATAGATACAAGCGTTTATTTGCACTTTACCACATAACTAGTATGTAAAATTAAACCTTTGATTATTGTGTAAGTTAAGTATAGGTACCCATACTTATGTAAGTTAGGAACTAACAATGTTACATGTAAAATGTTCGTCATCAATAAATCACTATTTTTCGAAGCAAGTTTTATTGTTTGCTCTAACGTTTTAATAAGCTATCTAGTCTGTGGTTTTAATAATATTTGATTGACGGGATCGACCAAATCCTCTACCCTATCAATAGATAAAAGAGAGATGACGATTAAGGGACTACTCGCACTTATTCAGCTCTGTTCAGCCCTTGTCCATAGAAAACAACGATTTTGTTAATTGGAATGCGTACGCATCCGTTCAGCTTTCCGCGTGCAGCACGCGTTGCATTCCCTACAAAATCGTTGTTTTCTATGGACAATCACAAAAGCTGAACAGAGCTGAATAGGTGTGAGTAGTCCATAAGACGATGTTTTCTCAAATTGATAACTTAGATTCGCGATAGTCGCAAAAAACACATTTTAAACTATTTATGTACAGACGCCAGCACATCACAATCTGTCAAACTTTATTATACCATTTAAATTCATGAGGTTCAAGGTTGATTTGGAAAAGGCAGTTTCGGGTAGCTTAATGTGCTGGCATCTGTATGTACATACTTGCTTCTAAGCCTACTGTATTGCGTAGAGATGAGAGATATAAATGCGGGTAATCAAATCAAAACAGCGCCACATATCGTCGTTCAACAACAAAGTAATAAAACATAGTGTTACTTGCTGTCACTAGGTTGCGCTAAAAGTCGTCATTGTCAAAGGCTAGTTTTATTTTTTCAATAAAAGAAAACATAAAAACAAGTTTTAACATTTATTTTCAATACATTTGATCACATTTTTATAGTAGATGAAAATTAAAAAACCGTTTCAATTTTTTGTGATTATATAATGAGGTAGTTTTCACTGACAGCAACTCAGTAATGTAATCAATTCCTTTCATTCTATTGGTTCAACAGTGACGTCATTAGAGATGGGCCAATAAAAATAAAGTAAGGAAACTATTATGCCAATGAAAACGTTTCAACTGTGAAGAAATAAGGAGAACATTCTAGGGCGACCGGCTGTATTTTATTTGCGCTGGCAAGTTTTGTTCTTCGAGGTATGCTAGAAAAAAAAGTAAAAATCGTTCTTTCATGAAGTTGCGTCACCCACATGTTCTGTTTGAAGTGAAATAAAGCTAGCAAATAAATTAAATAGTTGATAATATTGTCGCCAAAATGTTGACCGCTACGCGGGTGATCGGCCGTAAGGCTCTGGAGTGCTCCGGCTTAAGTACCGACCTATATACACAGAGGAATTTCTCTTCAATTATCAGAAACGTGAGTGACCATTTTATTTTTGAAAACGAATGAAAATCGTGTGTCAAATTGTCAGAAAATGTCAGAAACTTATTAATTTCTCCTTTCCCGTAGCAATTTGCGAGAATTCTTTGTGTTTCTTTTGATTATTCGTGCCGGTTCTGAAGACACATGGACTCTACTACTAAAATGTATAGGTTAACATTTCGCCCTGTTATCGTGATTTTCAGACCGCAGCCCCTACAGTGCCCCTTTACCAGCAACATGCTGTCCAGTACAGGCACAAGTAAGTGTACATTAATCTAATTTTTTTCTAATATTTCATCATATAACCTAACTTATTGCATATCTCGGTTGACCTTTGAATGCATCATAAATTAAGTAGTTTCATCAATGGGCCGTACCCCCATGCTCTAAGAATGTGTGAATTGTCTCCGAGTTCATTTCTGAATATCCTGGAGATTAGGTTCATTGACCTTTTTGATATAGTTGTAGTTCAAAAAGGATTCCATGATAGATTTTGATTCACTCAGGTTCAGATTAAAACTATTTTCTAAGAGAAAACTGCAAGTTCCAGCTTATTAAATGTATTTTTCTGATGATGAACAAGGAATATTGTCCATTGTCCTCATGTTTCAATTTGAATAATAAAATAAATTGATTCAAATTATTATTCAATTTATATTATTGCTCTCATGAAATAAGTGTTTCTTTATTTGCATTTGGGTAACCAACAGCGAAACATCAAAATATTTTGCAAAATATGTGTTATTATGGCCAATTATATATAGGTTTCCCTGTATAACTGGGATATATGTATAATACATGTGAATGGACTAATGCCAGATATTTCCAATTAAACAACAAAATAAAATTGCAATACAATACAAAATCAACAGAAACAGTTCAACGAATTTAAATTTCAGATGCTAATAAAACTCCGCTAACATCTCAAACCTTCGATGTACACACACATGTTAACACTTTCAAAGAGGATAAATCAGCCCCCGAAGCTCCTAGCTCTTGCAAACTTTGCAAAAGGAGGAAAAAACACAAATATCAAGCTGGTTTTCTGCATTCAAAGTTATAACCTCAAAACTGTACTTTGAACTTAGATATTTGAATAAATTTATGACATCTTATTTGAATACCAGTCCTGAACATATAATCAGTTGTAATAGCTAAGGTTTTCATGAAAAGCAGTTGCAAAATTTCATCATTCTAAATTTAAATATCAATCTCATTAAATATCTAGAAAGAAAGTGTAAAAACTTTCTTTGAGCCACCTACTTCCTGTACAGAGTTCCTGCAGTGGATATACCCATCATTCTCTTGTCCATATAATATCTCAATTGATTTGGGGTCAGCGCAGCTTGTCTTCCATACTTCTCTATTAGTTGACACCTCAGTAGTGACCTCTTTTCTTATCTTTATACCAGAGAAAACAAATGCTGGTTATTTTATGTCTGAGCAACAAAAATTAACTCTGTCTTTGAACAGTTATGACGAGTATTCAGATGTTTGTAAGTCAGCAACCAATCTTACCAATGGTTACCTACACATAAACTGTCACTTACGGGATATCTTCCGTGATTGTCCATTATTGTTAGCTCCCGATACACACACACACAGCACACAGCGTTGAAATATCAGGAGCTCAAAATAATGGACAATCACGGAAGATATTTAGTGTGTACATAAATTGTTAAATAAATAAATAAATATCCCGTAAGTGACAGTTTATGTGTAAGTGTAAACCGGGAAAGTTTAAAACAATGGTTACCTAATTATGGTTTTGTGGAGATCATGTATTATTCCCCAGTATTTTTAAACAAAGGCTGATAACTTGACTACCAGTTTCACCAACAGACACAATGTTAAAATAAAAAGAATATGCAGTTGCTCATTTAAAATACTGGTATTGAGCTGCATTTGATTATACTGGAAGCCAACCCCGATACGTATAGTTGGGAAAAAGGCAAGGCAGATTATGTTTCTCTTAAAGCATAGGCAGAGACATCCATACAGATACACCCATGAACCAGTCTTGTGACTCAGTTCAGGCAATGCAGTTAGATTCAACCATTATCATTCATCTCCTGCTCTTATCACAAGTCATATTCACACAGTCCATCCATTTGTTAGCTTAGATTCAGCCATTATCCATAAATCTAGATATAAGTCACACATTTTTTATTTATGCACCGCCGATCGGTGTCCGCGCCAGTGTGCGGTACACTTTTGCAGCCGTGCGAGAGTAGTCGCAGTACCAGCTAGTCGCGTGCCATTTGCACGCAGCTTTCCTAGAAACCGCGGGACATTGCATTTAACCGCCTTTAGAAAAGGATGAGGTTATGTATACAAAGACAAAAATGTCATAGGCACAACCATCAATGGACTGCCTCATTTGCTTAGTGGTTTCAAGCGCTACGTCGTGGAGGGTTATTTGATTTTTCAATCTCCATTTCTCATTAACAGATGGCAGTCCCCCTTGATCGATTTGAAATATTAGTGTTGAAACTTGGGTTGAGAGACGACCCGAATGGCGCAGCGGTAGTGAGGCTGCCTTACGTTCTTAGGGTTCCGGGTTCGAATCCCGGTAGGAGCAAATGTTTGTGTGATGAGCATGGTCATTTGTTTCCGAGTCATGGATGTTTATATGTATAATAAGTATGTATTTACAAACAAAAAAAATATCTATGTAGTAATATCAACTATCTGGTGTCCACGACACAAGCCTCGTTGCTTAGTGTGGCACCTAGATGGCGATGTGTGTAATGTCCACCGATAAAAAAAAAAAAAAAAAAAAAAAAAAATTACAAACTTGATGTTATAGTATATTCATTTTGTTCTTAGGTCGGAGGGTGTCCGCGGCGCTGTCATTGGTATCGACTTGGGTACCACCAACTCTTGCGTTGCCGTCATGGAGGGCAAGACGCCCAAGGTAAGCACATTAAGGTTACATAATATTTAATTATTTAGATCTTGTTGTGCCAGTCAGGGTTATTTTTTAACATCAAGCTAACCTTACTGTCTACCACGGTTTCCATACAGAATTTATTACATATCAGGTTAAGTTCTTGTTATTTTTTGTACTTTGTCATGTTGTTCCACAAAGAAGTATTATTCTATTCTAACTCTGGGTTAAAAAATAACCTTGGTTGCCGCAATTGGCCCTTAGAAAACTCACAAGATACTGTCCGAACATTTATTTTTAAGCAAATTGACACCTTATGTTAATTTACCATGGTGTAGACGTTTCAGGTAATTTTCCAAGAATGTTAGTTTTGATTTGAAAATACTGACTATTTCAGTTGGTAATCAAAAGTTGTCCAAGAATGTTAGTTTTGATTTAAAAATACAGACTATTTCAGTTGGTAATCAAATTGCTATACAATTAATATCCGAGACCTACAACTAAGGATTAATAGTAAAAAAAAACGGCTAAGTGCGATGTCGGGGTCCTGCACTGCACTAAAGGTTCTGTACATATTTTAATTTGCCACACATCTTTTGTGAACATTTTATAGTCCAAAAAACAGAAGATACAGTTCTGTGAGAGATGGACGGTTGACAGAAGCGTACGTTTGTTATTAGGTTCCTGTATTCGCCCTTGGAACCCTAACACATGATCTGGTAGATAGATTTATTGTAGACTATTTGACTTTTTCAAAAAATAATGAATGCATTACTTTTAGGTTTTTAGTTTGTACGTAAATAAAGCTATAAAGAAACTATTATGTAATACAATAAATGCTTTCAAGGTAAACTTAAAACCTTGGGAGTTAAACGATAATATCTGTGATGACAAAAGAATAATTTATTCTTAGCTAAGAATGTTAAGGTGGATGCGCAAGGGTGGCCCGCGAAATTTAAATTTCGCGGGCAACGCTTGCGCTTCCACCTTAAATGATTTTACTAAAATGCATTAGACTGGTCTTTGAAAGTCTGTGGGCAATCCTGAAAAATACACCCCAATATTTTTATTCATAAATATTTTAGTCTTGTCACATTTCCTGCAGGCTGATTCCGTAACAAACTTACAAAGGCATTTCATTTTGACAGTTCAGCAACATTCATTGCGTTATTTTCGTTGTTAGTAGAAATAGTAGATGAATTTTTCAGTTTTTGAACTATGGATTATACAGGATGACAGCGATCATTAAAGAAAATTCTTGTCCAAATCTTACATAATCTCAGAAATAAAAGGTCTATCTTAGCAATTTTTTTTTTGTTTTAATTAAAATATATTATACCGATAAGGACTATCTAGAAGACAAGTCAATACAATCTGTAATTTGTAAGTTAGACTAATTGACATCGCTTAATGTGAATACATTTGCACGCCATGTTGTGACACGTACCATATTCTAGCAAATAAATAATTTGATTTGATTTAATGATCACTCATTTTTCAGCTTTCAGTATCCATTTAATGTTTAAGAGTGGAGTAGTTTTTTCATAATAAATAGTTTATGTTAATAAGTCAGTAAATTTCTAAAAAATCGAAGAATCTACATAGATCGGTAACCAACCAGTTTTGACCCCTAGTTAGCTGGACTTGATTTGTAGCTAATGACCCCTAGTAAAACCCCTTTTATGGAATAGGTCTAGTTTCCCAGTAACCCTGTATACGCATAGCAATTTCCTTCAAATCAATTGGAATGTAATTGAAAGTATTACGCGTTTGGGGTAAACTCTTGTTTGGTTGACCACGCAACTAACTCTCAAACAAATTGCTTTGCTTTCTTGATTATTTATACACCTTTTTACAGTTTTTCTTCTGTTTTACATATTTTTATTTGTTTTTTTTTTGTATTTTGTATTAATTGTAACCCTAGCGATTATTTTCTCTGTTACTTATCCTGTAGTTAATTTGTGAACAGCGTTGTGGGCTGCAATATTGTCAATAAGTTTTGTATATATTTCTTATCTCTATGTTTTATATTGCAGCTGTTTGTTGTTCCTTTTGAATAAAAATGAAAAAATAAAAAATTGGCTATATAAAACCTGGGCTTATCTATGATTGTGTATGCACCGCCGATCGGTGTCCGCGCCAGTGCGCGGTACACTTTTGCAGCGGTGCGAGAGTAGTCGCGGTACCAGCTAGTCGCGTGCCACTTGCACGCCGCTTTCCTAGAAACCGCGGGACATTTTTTATGACGTAACTTTATCTCGAATCTTCTATTTTGATAATATTTTTATCACAATGGCAGATCATGCTAGACTACGTCAGTAAGGCGTCTCTTGAAATAATATGTAGCCAGATACCGACATTCGAAAAAAAATGTGACGTAATTGGATTATTTTTTTAAACATTACCATTTATTTTAATGAATATTTGTATATTTTCTTACTTAGCCTCTGAGATCTCACTGCTGGGTGGTATCCCAATGCCGAACCGGGTTTCGGCACCATAGTAAAACCGGTTTTTCCCGGGTTTTACTACGGGTCAAACTGGGTTTGGCATGCCTTATTGCTGGACAAAGGCCTCCCCAATTCAGTAGTTTAGGACTTTAGGCTTGAAAAGCTAACAAACAAACTCCCATCTATAATATTAGTTAGGTTAGGATGTACAACGGCGAGCTTAACCCAGAATAGGGAATATGCAAGAAACACAAAAAAAAAAAAAAATTCTTAAAAATACCTTTTACTGGCCCATAAAAACATTGTGGTACACTTGTTTAATTTTCTAATACAACACTTATTTTACAGTTTTATCTTTTATGTAGCGTGTTTTTAGTGAAAGTAGTGACGTCAAATACTATGTGTCAAAGAAACACTTTTATTTGAAAAGTACCAAGATTTTATTATAATATTGTTATTGCAATGTTTGCTTGAATAAAGCACATACATTTAGTAAATTATTATAATAAGGATAGAAAAAATTAGATGTAAACGAGCCAGGCAGAGGTAAATGACGTCAAATAATGGATGGCATGAATGGGCGTGACATTCACGGACGTTTGAACTGTCGTAGAAAATTGTAGGAGTTTAATTTTTTTTTGAGCGACAGTAGTTGAACTTAACTTTTAATTATTTTCTTGCGTACTGTATTTTATTGATTTAAGTGAAGAAAAAATTACATGCATATTCCCTATTGGGTTTTCTTACGGGAAACCTTACCAACCTTACTTCGATTGCGAGATTCACGTATATGCCTAAACATTCTTAAAACTACGGAAATTAGCCAATAGATTTCGCAAGCCGACTCGCTCTCGACCAGCCAAGCCAAGATTATCACCACATTCAAACAACAGCAAATTCAAAAACCATTCTGTCCCCCAGGTCGTGGAGAACACCGAAGGTTCCCGAACCACCCCCTCCCACGTCGCGTTCAGCAAGGAAGGAGAACGCCTTGTGGGCATGCCAGCGAAGCGCCAAGCCGTCACTAACAGTGGCAACACGTTCTATGCCACCAAGCGGCTGATTGGCAGGAGGTTCGACGACCCCGAAGTCCAGAAGGATATGAAGAATCTTTCGTACAAGGTCGTGAGGGCTTCTAATGGCGATGCTTGGGTGCAGGGTAAGTAGTGAATTTGAGTAACACAGCTCGTTAGGCATCGTTTGCCATGGATACCCCCCCACACACACATACCCCCCCCACACACACCCCCACACACACATACCCCCACACACACACATAACCACCCCCACACACACACATAACCACCCCCACACCCCCCCACACACACACAGCCACACACACACGACCACAAGGTGTGGTGTATGGTGGTTGTTATTATACAACCACGTTTCGACAGTTATGTTTAAGCCAAGCCCCATGATATACGTAGGTAACTCAAGAATACCTACTTTTCATGCTCATCTTACTTAAGTATTTTATGCTTAACGTGGCTACTGTCGCAGCAAGCTAATTTGTTTTAAATAGCGTTACAAGAACTTAGCTCTAGACATTTAGAGAACAAAAATGTAGTCTATCTTGTATAATAACTAAATAGTGCTTAGGGGCCATCCATAAATTACGTTATTTATTACGTACACTACGTTGACACCCTCCCCCCCTTAGCGTGTTAAGGAGGAGGAAGGTGTGTGACACCACACAATATATGTAAGTATTAAGACTCGAAATTTGAAATACTGACGAAAAAGTTAAAAATATTTTCAACTTCATCTGTATGATTTGTAAAACATATGACGTCACTCTAGTGAGGGGGGAGTCTCACAAATGTGACCAGCTGTGACAAGCACGGGGGGAGGGTAAAGAAATCATGAAATTCGTGTGACGTAATTTTTTGGATGGCTCCTTGATAACGTCATATTAGGTAGTCAAAAAATAGCACGCTTGGTGTTCATACGGATCGTGATAAAAGCGTTATCTAGGTGTATCTATATCTGTGGGGACTGGGGCGAGCCTTTTGCCATCAACCGGGCAGAAATCCAGACCACAAGCTGCTACTGTGAAGTCCTAGGACCCCTGGTCCGAGTTTGCAATCAAACAAGGCATTCTACTGTATTATAAACCCATGGACAATGGAGAAGCACCGCCGATCGGTGTCCGCGCCAGTGCGCGGTACACTTTTGCAGCGGTGCGAGAGCAGTCGCGGTACCAGCTAGTCGCGTGCCACTTGCACGCCGCTTTCCTAGAAACCGCGGGACATTACTATTTACTTACTATTTATTATTCGTGTTTCTCATAAAACATAGGTACTTGTTCCCATTGTTCGCTGTTTGACATACATGAAACTTAATTCCCTTATTCTTCGTACAGGTAGTGACGGTAAAGTGTACTCTCCGTCTCAAATTGGGGCATTCGTTCTGGTGAAGATGAAGGAGACAGCCGAGGCGTACCTGAACACTTCAGTCAAGAATGCAGTCATCACCGTGCCGGCGTACTTCAATGATTCGCAGAGGCAGGCTACTAAGGATGCAGGTACAGTATAATACAACTTCGCAGATTATTTAATTAATCCGAGTAACAAGACCTTAACGAAGCCGAAAGGCACTTCTCCCCGTCATTGTGGTTTTAGGGTTCCGTATCCAAGGGGTAAAAAAAAACCTTATTACTAAGGGCCTCTTTCACCATCGTCAAGTAAAGTGTTGAGTAGGCTACTCGCCAGTTAAAGTCCCAAGTAACTACACGTACGAATTTCACGACGTTCGAGTAGCACTACTCAAAAGATAAACCGTCCCGTGACTTACTTGCCAGGTCCTCCGCCAATTAGCTTGTTTACTTGACGGTTAAATGTTTTAAAGTTGTTAGTTGTGATTTTGTACGTAGCTTTATTTGATATGCATGAATAATTGAATGGATTTATTTGATGAACTAGAACCGTATAAGATGCAACGTTTATATCCTGTGTTGAATATTTGACGGACCTAGACGAAACTCTTTTTTGCTAGATTTCGTCTGTCGGAAGTGCATAACTACATGAAACTAAAAATATTGCCTAAAACGCAGAGGAGCGTGGTATATTTTGTTCATTACTTTGTCCATTTTATTAAATTAGTAGTTCAGTACTTAGAACTGAATTAAATACCACGCCACAAAACAACAATAGACGAACACACAAAAAATTACAACTGCAATAAATACAGCGGTGTTCTTTGTTTTATTTCTACCTAGAACCCCATGTGCCACAGTTTGACAAGGGTTGTTGACGTCACATTGAACGAATGCAACGCACAATTTGTTACTTCATTCACTTAACCAGCAAGTTGTTACTCGAAGCTTCATTTTCGCATGTGAAATTGACAGAAGATACTCAGCACTTTTACTTGCCAGTTAACGCTAATCGGCAAGTAACTAATCAACACTTTACTTGGAGAGGGTGAAAGAAGCCCTAAGACTGCACTGTCCGTCTGTCTGGCTGTCTGTCACCAGGTTGAAAATTTCACAGATGATCTATTTCTGTTGCTGCAATAACAACAAATACTAATCACTACATAGTATAAAACAAAGTCACTTTCTCTGTCCCTATGTCCCTTTGTATGCTTAATTAAATCTTTGAAACTACGCAACGGATTTGATGCGGTTTTTTTTAATAGATAGAGTGATTCAAGAGGAAGGTTTATATGTATAACATTGACCCGTGCGAAGCCGGGGCGGGTCGCTAGTAACAATAAAATAAATATTTAAGGTTGGCTCCCATACAACAAACGTGTTTTTTTTAGATCTACGGAACCATTCGTGCTCGAGTCCGACTCGCACTTGCCCGGTTTTTTTTGTTCTAGACCGTACCTTGGAACCTGCATAAATACAACCCTCGCAAGTTCATTTAACCCCATTGCACAACTTTTTCATGAAATAGTCTTTGAATGGAATTAAATGAACTTGAGGCTTGTATTGATGATTATAATTCTGTAACTACAAACACGTAACGGTCGCAAATCATATTTTCTTTACCACCTAGGATCATTTGAATTTCGCGGGCTACCTTGGCGATTCCAGTTATTTTAACCCAAACATGTTTTCAACAGGCCAAATCTCTGGTTTGAACGTGTTGAGAGTGATCAACGAACCGACCGCGGCGGCTCTCGCTTACGGTATGGACAAGACCGACGACAAAATGTGAGTATCACTAAATATCTTTACTTCTATCGGCTCAAAATAAATTAGCTAGCGGTACTCCACAGGCCAAATGGGTATCGATATTTCTAAAGACGATAAATCAAATAACAAACTGGTTTTCGTATTTCAATTTCACTATTTTAGCTTTGAGACGCATAAACTATGAAAAAATATAAGTTCCAAACCAAAAACGTTATAATATTATCGACTTTGGAAATGGAATGCATTTCAAAGATGTGAACGCACCGCCGATCGGTGTCCGCGCCAGTGCGCGGTACACTTTTGCAGCGGTGCGAGAGCAGTCGCGGTACCAGCTAGTCGCGTGCCACTTGCACGCCGCTTTCCTAGAAACCGCGGGACATTACTATTTGCTTGCCATTTTTTAGTCGTGTTTTTCTTAAAACATGGTATTTCTTCCTATTATTATCTTCTCTGTAAATATTCATTTAAACTTAAATCAATATTTGTACATATAGTGACATAACCATTTTCCATATTTATCGGAATTAGATATCGACGCAGAAAAAATAAAGGAGTAAAATTGTTTTTTTTTTTTTACGGTTGGCGCAGTGCTTGCTGCGCTGCGTTGTTTCGATTCCCGCACGGAACTAATATTTGTATAGCTTACAAATAGTTGTTCTAGGTCTGGTTGTTTGTGTATGTGAGTTTAAATGTTTGTAAACGCACCCACGATACATGAGAAATTCCTAGTGTGGGGCAAGGTATAAAATACCGTAAGGCAGGTCAATTTGATTGACATAAACGAATGTTGCTATAATCTAAATATGTTTTGTGCCAGACATTTCAAAGCTTACTATTACCAATACCGATTATTAACCTACGTTTTCGACAGTCGAACTCCCATACAAAATTGGGCATTGTCCTTTGCCTGTAGATAAAAAAAATTAGAAGGTCAATTTAAAATGTGTAGCGAAACTTCACCATTAAGAAAAAACTTGTAAGTTATAATATAACTAACCCCAAACTTTCGTCCCCAGCATCGCCGTATATGATTTGGGAGGCGGAACCTTCGATATCTCAGTGCTTGAGATTCAGAAGGGCGTGTTTGAGGTGAAGAGTACGAACGGAGACACCCTGCTTGGAGGCGAAGACTTTGACAATGTTATTGTCAACTTCTTGGTTGATGAGTTTAAGCGCGACGTGAGTATTATTTATTTATCTTTAGGATTTTCATTGACAAACAAGTAAGTATCGTCATTTCTGCAATCGAAATAATGTTGAAAATAAACTTTTTTTTACAAAAAACCAAAATAAAACCGACTTCCAAAAAAAAAACACTAAGGTGGAAAATCACTTTACTTTCGGAAGTCGGTGACTTTTGTTTGTTTCATTGACTTTTTTGCCACCGACTGCGTGAAGGTTTTACATGCACATTAAAACCTAGCGACCTAACCTAGTAATGTATAACCTAGCGTGTATAAAGACCTTTACAGTTTAACATCAAAAATGTGTAAGCACCGCCGATCGGTGTCCGCGCCAGTGCGCGGTACACTTTTGCAGCGGTGCGAGAGTAGTCGCGGTACCAGCTAGTCGCGTGCCACTTGCACGCTGCTTTCCTAGAAACCGCGGGACATTGCATTATTATTCTGTCAGCTAAATAACCTACCATCACCTCTTATACGAGGTGAAAGGGATCCCGACGAAAGATACGTTTACCACGTATTCAGTACATCATTTCGTACCCACATAGAAAATTTTCAAAGGTTATTAAAAAAAATGTTTCCTACAAAAGTGCAATACCTGAGGAAGTCATGGCAAAATTATTACAGCTGCTCGAGTCGATCTTTAGGTTAAGCCGTGCTTGCCTAGGTTGGTCCGTGGATGGGTGACCACCCATTACATACCGAGTTACCTCCGTGCCTCGGAAAGCACGTTAAGCCGTTGGTCCCGGTTATCATTTGTAGATCTTTGACAGTCGTTACAGGTAGTCAGTGGCCCAAAAAGTTTGACAACCAGTCTTACCAAGGGGTATCGTATTACCCAGTACTAACTGGGTTGTGGAGGTCAGATAGACAGTCGCTCCATGTAAAATACTGGTTTTCAGCTGCCTCCGGTTAGACTGGAAGCCGACCCAAACATAGTTGGGAAAAAGGCTAGGCAGATGATGTCAAAATTGCAATACCTGAGGCTCAAAATGTATGGAACCAGTTTTTTTTTTAAATTAACTATGACAATATTCTATATAAGGGAATTTCACAGCAACAATGATCGCGTAGTTACTTAGTTTGATGTACAGAATGCTTGGTTGACGGCTTCGTAAAGGGTGCGGTTTCACAGTGTATTAACTTGCTGCGTGTCGCGCGTTCGATCCCCGCACGGAACAAATATTTGTATGATCTACAGCAGTGATACCCAAAGTGGTCTATATCGACCCCCAGGGGTCGATGTCGACTTACTCCATGAAAGCGGGAAAAAAATTGGGGGTGTATGAGATGTAAACGAGGTTCCACGATAGTTTGATCTTATTAAAGCATATCGTGACCTTACCTATTTAAGGTGGATGCGTCAGCAAAATTCAAATTTTCTTACGTGCAATTTAAAGGTCAGTGTCAGGTTGTATGTTGATGAAAAATGAGTCGCCCCAGTAACACGTATGTAGTTACAGAACTTACAGAATTATAATCATTAAAATCATCAATACAACCCTCTAAGTTCATTTAACCCCATTGAATGACTTTTTCATGAAATAGTTACAGAATAGGGTTAAATGAACTTATAGGGTTTTATTAATGAATATAATTCTGTAACTACATACGTTTTACTGGCGCCACGTGACCAGTTGGAAATCATTTAAAATATATTTGAAGTCGATGAAATGAAAAACATAAAAGTTGCTAGGCAAAAGGGATCTACCCAAAATCGTAAAACATGGCAAGGGGGTCTACAAGACAATAAAGTTTGGGGAACTCTGATCTACAGGTAGTTGTTCCGGGTCTGGCTGTTTGTGTGTGTGAGTTTAAATGTTTGTAAACGCAGCCGCGATACAGGAGAAATTCCTAGGGTGGGGCAAGATTAAAAAAAAAAAAAAACTTTTTTAAAATATTTATAAAACTAACATCTATAAACTTATTCCTCAAATTAATTTCACATTCACAGCAAGGTCTGGATATCCGTAAAGACGCGATGGCCATGCAGCGTCTGAAGGAAGCCGCTGAGAAGGCCAAGATCGAGCTCTCTGGATCCCTGCAAACCGACATCAACCTTCCCTACCTGACCATGGACGCTTCTGGACCTAAGCACATGAACCTCAAGGTAAGGGAATCTCACAAATGAAAGAACAGATCAGAGATCAGTGTGTCAGTATTCCATAGCACAATGATGCGCAATTGTTTTCTCTGCAAAGGTTACAAAAGTAAGGAAGCGGCTTCTTAAAATGGAGATGGCAACTGTGGAACTAATGGCGCTAGCGTAGCCTGTATCAAGCAACGTGATTGGTTGAAGATCTGTCAATGTCATTTTATAGTTCAAAATAGCTTGACCTCATTGGTCAGATTGGGACTAAGCTATGGACACGCCATCTACAATCAGCTTTGACTTACCTTCCCCATTCCATAAATAATAGTTTTTTTATAATTTAGTATGTATAAACTTAATTAATATTTATTATGTTCTCAAACCCAGCAAGACATTAGTTGAAAATTACTCGTAAAAAGTACTACATCTATTTAGACCCAACAGTGTTTTTTTTTTCACAACCGGTTCGTATCCTGGCTGGTTTCAGTTTTTATCAAAATCGGACTCGAGACTCTTTTGAGTATTTTTCGCTATTCCTCATGGTTTTGGATTTGAACGTCAACGCCCATTTAAAAAATTCCCCATGTATATGCCCGTGGGGCCTGCGTGGAGCTCTCGGTCTGGAGCGTTTTGAACCATTTTCTCTCATTTCTTATTTACACGTCAGTAAATATTTATTAGCTAGCTATGTAATACAAGATAAAATTAACTGCAATTTGATTTCCGACTTCAAGTTAGGTTTTATTATTAGCACCTTAACAGCACAAGCTGATGTCAGTCCCCCATGGCTGTCTAGGCGGTCTATCAGACGGGTGCCAGATTGAACTGGGGCTATATTCCCCGGCCGTGTCTGTACAGGGTCGGGTTATACGCTCACATACATTTGCTTACATAAGAAAAATTGACTCATTGGTCTAGTTGTTTTTTTTTTAATTATTAAATGGGCCTACTCTTGACTTCAATCTTGTCCTGAAGACAGAGATGAGCGCGACTTTAGATTGGGGTCATATGAACCTGGGAACACCGACAGGCAGGCAGGGAAGCAGGCGTGAAGGCCCTTAATTCCCCAGTTGAACAGTGTTTTTGGGCTTTTCAATGAGACAGTCTCATTAGGAGCCCATAATGGAATTGTGACACTTGTCAAATGGCATTTGGTCCTCAGGTATTGCTCGAGGTTATAGACATTCGGAGAGCACTGCTCTCAAAACGGTGAAGGAAAACATCGTGAGGAAACCGGCATGTCTTAGAAACAAAAAATCGAAGACATGTGACATCTACCGACCATTCATTCCCATAGAGAAGAGATACTAATATAACTCTTTCCTCAACAGATGACCCGCTCAAAACTGGAGTCGTTAGTGGGTGACCTGATCAAGCGCACAGTGGCCCCGTGCCAGCGCGCGCTACAGGACGCGGAGGTGCAACGTGCCGACATCGGCGAGGTGCTGCTGGTCGGTGGCATGACCCGCATGCCTAAGGTGAGATAATGTTCCCACTGCTGGGACCCCGGCTTCAGCTATTGACGGTTTTTTCGCTCCAGAAACGTGTCCTCGTAAATGAGACATTTATTTCCTTTATTTATCTTTTTTTACAAATAATTTACATTTTTAAATACTCTATAGAAAAGAAAAAAAACAATATACAAACATTTAAAAAATTGTTACCCACCGGTATCGGGAACAGGGTCCAAGCTACCGGCAGTCAGGGCTCCAGAGAGAGGAACCTCCTAACAATACGCGCCGTGTCCAGAAGTACTGCTTTCTGAATCAAGCGCTTGATCCAGCTGCCTAACGAGAGCCTCCTCAGGTATTGATCGAGGCTCTTAGCAATTAAGCCATGGGCTGATACGACTATCGGCACAATGATTATATATGATTACAAAGAGACACTATTATGATTGCTGACTGTTCACACCGCCATAAGCTTCACACTTAAAGTCGGCTCGAACACCGAATGCATAGCTGCGCAGTAACACAATGTTAGGTATCAGCGCGCCGCAGAGCCGCGCGCTCTCTCGTTCGCCCTTGCGTGTGAAAGAGAGAGCGTACCCACTATGAATTTAGTGTGTGAGTTACGTGTACACTGCACGCGCGCGTGTTCCTGCGTACGTACAGACGCCAGCACATCAAACTACCGTCAACTGTCAAAGGAGATGTTTCATTTTTGTATGGGACTTCGGCATTAACATGTACATTTTATAAAAGCTGGGAAACAAACCTCTGAATAGAATAAAGTAACATTTTTTACACAATAATATATGGTTTTTATGCACGCAATAAAAATTAAAAATGTTTGACGTCTGTCGTGAGTGTTATGACAGCTATGACAGGTTGTAGAGATGACGTTTGCATAACCTAGAAAATATTATTTGAAAATGTACAAAGCAAAAGTCGTAGGAACAAAACAAATGTGAGAACGTACAATAACATCGAAAACCACGAAAGTCGAGACGAACAAGACTCGACTGACAGACGACACTGATGGGTTTTGTCAAAACAAAATGTCATTTTGAATTTTTCGTTCAGAAGTACACTACAGAAAATTAGTACCTATTATATATTTTTTAACAATGAAATCATCACTGTTGCTTAAAATTAGTCGAAAATTATGTTTATGAGTATAATAATGATTATTTATTACAAGAACACATAATTTTCGAATTTAACATCGGCGTGAGATTAAGTTTTTATGTGATATGATTTCAGAACGAAAGCAGACAATGCAATCAGTAAGACGCCATGTTGAATAGAATATGGCAATAATTGAAAAACTATTACTTTTCAGGCACAACAAATCAGGCTTAAATTCTGTAGAGAATATTTATTTTTTCCTCTTTTTCGATAAATGTACATCATAATGCCGAAAATGAAACATCTCCTTTCCCAATCATCCTTGAACTTAATGCGATAAACTTGAAAATCTATTAAAGAAACTTGACAGATTATAGTCGCTTGATGTACTGGCGTCTGTACAGCCAAACACATTATAATTTGTCGACTTCGTTCTGTTTAGATTTTTGTTTTTTTATTGACATATTATGTGATGCAGAGTAATAAGGAAAATGTAATGAGTCAAATTTGAATGTGGATGGGTATAAGAGTAGAGGAACACCAAAGAAACGATGGATGGACTGTGTGAAGGATGATATGGCTAGAGAGGAGGTGACTGATGAGATGACGAGTAATAGAGAAGTATGGAAGAAGAAGACATGCTGCGCTGACCTCAAATAAATTGGCAAAGGGCAGTAGATTGATGATGATGCTATTGAGCGTTTTGAACCATTTTCTCTCATTTCTTATTTACACTTCAGTAAATATTTATTAGCTAGCTATGTAATACAATATAAAATTAACTACAATTTGATTTCCCACTTCATATTAGGTTTTATTATTAGCACCTTAACAGCACAAGCTGATGTCAGTCCCCCATGGCTGTCTAGGCGGTCTATCAGACGGGTGCCAGATTGAACTGGGGTTATATTCCCCGGCCGTGTCTGTACAGGGTCGGGTTATACGCTCACATACATTCTTATACCTAGTAGTAGTGAATGGTCAATTTTTGTAAAAGGTAAACTGGGTACATATCTTTAATGCAGGGTTCTAAAATATACGGTGAGATATGGGCTAGCTCGCCGTCCGTCCGTCTTATGACGACAGGCCGTGTCGACGGCGCGTTCGTTTTCCACGCCCGCCTCATGGAGATGTCAGCAAACAGGAAGGGGTCTGAAAGGACTGATGCCTGCCAGGGTTGCGGGACTGTTCGAAAGATACCGCGACCCTAGAACACAAAGGGCAAAAGAAGGAACATGGATGGGTTTTAGTCAGTAAAAGTCTGACACTCCCTCCTGCTCCGCCCAGAGCGGGAGGAGTTATTTGACGATTTCCCATCCGAAAAAAAAGGCTTTGGAACCTTTACTTAGGATATGTTGTACACAGAAGCTGTTGGTAGACCTTTATTAATCAATATTATATGTTTAAAGATAAATAAACAAAATGAAAATAAATCCCCAATTTCCCACCTATAGGTACAAACCACAGTCCAAGAGATCTTCGGCCGCGCTCCCTCTCGCGCCGTCAACCCCGACGAAGCCGTCGCAGTCGGCGCCGCTGTCCAGGGTGGAGTCTTAGCCGGTGACGTCACCGACATCCTGCTACTGGACGTAACTCCTCTGTCCCTGGGTATCGAGACCCTCGGAGGAGTATTCACTAAGCTGATCACAAGGAACACTACCATACCGACTAAGAAGAGCCAAGTTTTCTCTACCGGTGAGTCTTTTAGGATTCGATTACTCTTATAGGTCTAGTGGTCGCAAGCTCGACTGCTGAGCATGAGGTCCTGGGTTCGATTCCCAGGGGGGGCAGTGTTATTGGGTTTTTCTATCAGAAATTTCTCAGTCGCAGCCACGGAGTCTGGATTACTGCCCTGTTGATGGCAATAGGCTCGCCCCTTATTACATGGGACTTAAATATAACCGGCGAAATATGGGGTACATCTCTGTCTAACAGTTCGGGGGTTAAAGGCATGTTGGTATGACCCCTAGACCCCTTCTTTGAGTAAAGGTAATATCCTCACTTTTTGAAAGAAAGAAAGAAAAATGTTTATTCGACGTCAATACATTAGGCACACACACAATAATATTAAAAAGTTACAAAAAAGAGAAAATACATAGTATGACTGTACTGTGTGCCTCACGGCTGCGCCAAAAAGGTCCATTTCAGCATTAATGCCAGACAGGTGAGGCTGTCTGACGCTGGTCTTCCAATGAACCTTGAGGGCGTAAGTGACATACAGAAAACAGTTTCAAAGATAGTATATTAATAAATGATTAAGTACAATAAATAGATATTGAGTTAATTTATGAAATGTGTATGTAGGTACGAGTTAGGATAAAAATGTGAGTAGGTTATAAGTATTATAACGTTGACATGTTACTAAGATCTTGATGATGGACCTACGATGGATGGACTCTGACCCTGGGAATCGAGACATCACACTCTTGGAGGCGTGTTTATTAAGCTATTCTTGTCTATTGCATAAAGTTCATAATAGAGAACATGCATGTATTTTTTCCATCACTTAAATCAACCCAAAAGAAAACAAAATATTAAACTCCTACAATTTTCTACGACAGTTCAAACGTCGCGGCCATTCAAGTCAAGTTATGTGACGTCACTTACTTCTATCTGCCTTATTTACATCTAATTTTTTATTAATGGTATGTGCTTTAGTCAAGCAATAATTGCAATAACAATAATATAGCATGTACTTTTCAAATAAAAGTGTTTCTTTGGCACATAGAATTTGACGTCACTACCGGCGTTATCGAGGACGATGCGTTTTGAGTTTGCGTTCCATTTCACCAAAGACACTCATAAAACTCACACATAAAATATTAAATTGTAAAATAAGTGTTGTATTAGAGAATTAACAAGTGTACCACAATGTTTTTATGGGTCAATACAAGACATTTTTAAGAAATAAAAATTGTTTAGTATTCCCTATTACTTTAACTTAACTATATTTACAAGGGTTAATAGTCATCCACCAGCTCCTGAGTCTACCCACTAACCCACACCATTCTTACAGCCGCTGATGGCCAGACCCAAGTCGAGATCAAAGTCCACCAAGGCGAGCGTGAAATGGCAGCAGACAACAAGCTCCTCGGGCAGTTCTCCCTGGTCGGCATCCCGCCCGCGCCGCGCGGCGTGCCGCAGATCGAGGTCACCTTCGACATTGACGCCAACGGCATCGTGCATGTGTCTGCGAGGGACAAGGGCACCGGGAAGGAACAGCAGAGTGAGTACACGATACATACATAATAATCAGCCTCTAATGTTCCCACTGCTGGGACACTCGGCCTCCTCTTAAGAGAGAATGGGCTATAATCCACCACGCAGGCCCAGAGCAGGCTGGTAGAGGTCACATGTCTTCGAATTTTTGGTTCTAGGACATGGTGGTTTCCTCACGATGTTTTCCTTCACCATTTTGAGAGCTGTGGTGATGAAATAAATTACACAAAGTGATGCGCTTGTCTGGGTTCGATGTTTCGAACCCACGACTTACTGCTCGTAAGTCGGGGCCGCCACCACTGGCATACAAGGTCTAAACGAAGCCGTCAGCCAAGCATTCTGTACATCAAACTAAGTAACTACGCAAACATTATTGCAGGGAAACGATTTTTTTTTTTGGGTGAAAATCACATTTTACGGTAGGATTCAATATAACGCACTCAACACACTGTGCGAATGGATGCATTGAATAGAACATGGGTCTTGAAGGTATTTAAAATATAAAGTATAGTTTTCAAATTAAAATATTGCATTTAAAAAAAAACATTGAAAAAGTTTGATCAACAATATCTCCGTAAATAGAAGGTTCAGGTATTCAGGCACAAAACAAAAAAAAATTGTAATGACATGGAGAACAAGCGCCTTTCGGCTTCGTTAAGGGGACATTCCGTACATACATGCCTTTTCAAGCAAGTTAATGTATCCGTCATTTAACAAAAAAAAAAAAACATTGTGTTCAAAAGTATGCAATGACTTATCGTATAAGCACCGCCGATCGGTGTCCGCGCCAGTGCGCGGTACACTTTTGCAGCGGTGCGAGAGCAGTCGCGGTACCAGCTAGTCGCGTGCCACTTGCACGCCGCTTTCCTAGAAACCGCGGGACATTACTATTTTTCCCATCAATACATAGTATAAAAGAAAGTCGCTTCCCGCTGTCTGTCCCTATGTATGCTTAGATCTTTAAAACTACGCAACGGTTTTTAATGCGTTTTTTTTAATAGATAGAGTGATTCAAGAGGAAGGTTTATATGGATAACATTGCACCCGTGCGAAGCCGGGGCGGGTCGCGTCGCTAGTACATGAATAAAACTGATTACCACGTTGGTGTAGTTGTCGCAAGCACGACTCCTGGGCAAGAGGTCCTGGGTTCAATTCCCGAGTCGGGCAAAGAGATATGGGGTTATTCCATCAGGAATTTCTCAGTAGCAGCCACGGAGTCTGGAATTGCACCCGGTTGATGGTAATAGGCTCGCCTCCGAATACATGGGACTTAAATGTAACTGGCGAAATGTGGGTGTACTCTGTTTCTAGCACACTTACCTTTGATAAATCTATTTGCAATTTTTTTGTTTTTTTAGTATTGGTTTCCTTTTTGTATATTGGCACCTTGGTTTTTTATATGTATTTAAAGAATATTCATATGAATTGTTTAATTTAATTGTACTTCCGTGTGTTGTGTCTTTTGTGTTCACTAAATAAATGATTTATCTACCTATCAATGAAGTTGGTAATACAATATCTGATTCGTGGTCTTCTCCAACAGTCGTCATCCAATCATCCGGCGGTCTATCGAAGGACGAGATTGAGAACATGGTAAAGGCCGCCGAACAGTTCGCCGCCACAGACAAGCAGAGACGCGAGCGGGTGGAGGTGAGCAACCAGGCTGAGGGCGTGCTACACGACACCGAGACTAAGATGGACGAGTACAAGAGTCAGCTGCCCCAGGATGAGGTGAGTGGATCAATCAATCAACTTTGACGACCCGAATGGCGCAGCGGTAGTGAGGCTGCCTTACGTTCTTAGGGTCCCGGTAGGAGCAAATGTTTGTGTGATGAGCATGGACATTTGTTTCCGAGTCATGGATGTTTATATGTATAATAAGTATGTATTTACAAACAAAAAGTATCTATGTAGTAATATCAACTATCTGGTGTCCACGACACAAGCCTCGTTGCTTAGTGTGGCACCTAGATGGCGCTGTGTGTAATGTCTAGCGATATTTATTTATTTATAACTGTGTCGTCCAATATGGGCACTTATACTTCGCAGTTGAAAGTCTGCATCGCAATATAGTATAGTTCAATGGTTCATTAGCTGTTTATATTACTCATTTAATTTAGTACTAACGTTAGGCTAAGCTGTGTTATTACTAACACTATATGCTGTTTTAAAGTTTCACGGTTTTCACTTACACATAAACTGTCACTTACGGAATATCTTCCGTGATTGTCTGTAATTTTGTTGTGTGTTGTCAGTCAACCCGCGATCATGGCGCTTGCAACAGCGTCGAAATATCGGGAGCTCAAAATTACAGACAATCACGGAAGATATCCCGTAAATGACAGTTTATGTGCACGCTATACGGATTTTTTATCTGAAATAAAATGTTTAGGGCGTCTAGCTCGTCGTTATTTAAACTATTTGATTATACAGAATTTTTCCAATCCGTGAGGTATCGAGAAGATTCTATTTCAGTAATCCTTTTTCGATAACAAGTAAAAAAGAACCCCGATAAAAAAAAAAACTACTAATTAGTAAACTTACATGGTAACACAAGGGCGCGGACGGCGACGAAGATCGTGTTGTCACGTCAAAAAATCGAAGTCCTTTCCAACACTAGACAGACGATTTCTGTACACACTGTACATGCATGAAATTGTCGTCGTTTACACCAATGAGGGCTATCGTTTTTGAGCTCACCAGATGACGCCACTGTCGACTAAGGTCATGTCAATAATTCTATTTCATACTTTTCAGTACCAATAACTTCAAAAAAGTTTATTTTGTTACGTATAACTACACAGTGTAAAGTTCAGATACATATTTACAATATTCTCCCTAAAATTAGCAAGCTGAATGAAACATTTAAAAGTAATTTTACCTCCAAGTACAAACAAATAAGATCTTAAGTTGCTACTTAAAATCTTCAAGTCATAATACATCAGGAATGACTCAATCTAGACCACAATCATGAATATTAAAAATACGTGATAAAAAAGCACGCAACGCGCGACACACTTACATCACACATCCGACACAACACTATGACATCCGACATTTCGATGACCTCGCGCTACACTAGCGGCGAATTCATACGCGATAGCCCCCATTGTGTATGCACCGCCGATCGGTGTCCGCGCCAGTGCGCGGTACACTTTTGCAGCGGTGCGAGAGCAGTCGCGGTACCAGCTAGTCGCGTGCCACTTGCACGCCGCTTTCCTAGAAACCGCGGGACATTCTAATGTGTGCCGAAACAAAAGTGCTCGCTCACACATTCGATTTGGCTGTAATTGTGTTAGGCAACGTAGCCGACCTAAAGCATGTTTGTGTCGGCTTAGTTCTATTTAGTGTGCGACTGAAGGTCGATTTCTAACCGAAGCTGAATAATCGGCTATCGCCACAACCCTTAATAACCCTAAGAAATTCAGCTCAAGATTAGCTAGAAGTGAATATTCTTATGATTTTTAAAATCTTGAAAATTAAAAGTATATTTTGCCTTTATGTACAACTAGGTGTTGCCTGCGGCTTCGCTCGCGTTCTGGTCGGAAATTATCCCACGGGCACGTTGTAAATATAGCCTATGGCACTCGGGGATAATGTAGCTTCCTTTTAGTGAAAGATTTTTCAAAATCGGTTCAGTAGATCTAGAGATTACCCCCTACATACAAACTTACAAACAAATTTTACCGCTTTATAATATTAGTATAGACTAGCTTATGCCCGCGGCGGTAATTGTCCCACGGCATCGTACTACTGGGATAAAAAGTACCCTACGTGTTAATCCAAATTTCATCCAAATCCGTTCAGTAGTTTTTGCGTAATAGAGTAACAAATATCCACCCATCCATCCTCACAAACTTCGAGATGATTAAAATTCGTTCCGCCTTGTCAAAAATAATAACATCTCGAAATATGTGACCCTTGCCCCCGAGCTTCGCCTTTTAATTGCGAATTCTTAAGAGCGGCCAACCCGTCATACTTTTCATACAAACGCTCATACGTGATTACGCAGTTGTTACACATCTATCTTTGATTTTTTTTTTTAACTAAAAGATATTGTGTGCACTCTAGGTTTCTATGGTAGCAAAAAATAAAAAATTGTTGAAACAAATTCAGTATAAGCTTCCAGAAATTGCTGTTTTGCACAAATTTTAACTGAACTTTGGCCGTTCATAATGTACTCATAAACTGTAAAAGTAAAGAAAACATCTCGATAGAAACCTTGCACATGTAATGGAGATGCTTAATGACAAAATTTTATTTTACACACTTGTAAGACTTATTCAAAAACACGTATTTCCTGGATCAAGTTTAACAAATTTTCGAACACTATATTTCATTCAATGTAATCGCGTTAGGCGGTATGAGGTGCGCGGGAGAGGAGATGTGCGGGGTCGGGGCGGGGTATGACGAGGGAATTGAAAGAAAATCGCCGCTGTGGCTCTTGATGAAACAACAAGCTTTTCGACCATGCTCGCGTTGACGATAGACGGACCGGGAAGGGCCCTCTTAAGGTACAAATATCAACTCGGAAAGGGATCAGCACCGTATCAACTCAAGCCGTTCAGTATTCTTTGTATGAAACTCCCTACTGCAACGCACACTAATCGGAATCGTATCGGTGCGGTGCGTGGTCAACTCGCTTAGGGCTCTTCGTCCCCGCGCTTACGTCTCTCCGTACCCGAGCTTACGTCTCTTCGTCCACCCTTACGTCTCTTCGTCCACCCTTACGCACACTACTATTGACACGTGCTGTCCAACTTCCAGTCGTGCGCGGCGTCGGTGAGCCGTAAGCGCGGCGTCGCTTAGCCGTAGCAGAGTTGACGTATCGGAGCTGCTGATCCGCTTGCTTACGTTAGGTTGACGCCTGTTTGACGGCGAGGCGAAAGGCGATACGGTGCCGATCCCTTTCCGAGTTGATATGTGTGCTGTGACCTTTACCATTTCGTGCTTCTGTCGGACACTAGTTTTAACCCAAACGTAAATCTGCATTATGTGCGACTTCGGCCAAATCGTGTCCCTGTAAACTTGATCGACCCTTGCGTTCTTGCTTAATTATAATAATTTCCTCCTACCAACAGTGCGACAAACTCCGTGAAGACATCGTGAAACTCCGTGAGCTGCTCGCGAAGAAGGAGACAGCCGACCCCGAGGAGATCCGCACAGCCACCAGCACGCTGCAGCAAGCCAGTCTGAAACTTTTCGAGCAAGCTTACAAGAAGGTACGCACATCATAATGTTCTCACTGCCACCACTCGGGCATCCTCGCTGTGAGGGATAGCAGCTCGTTATCCACCAGCCCAATGACCTTGCCCTTCTTGTTAGCGCGTTGAGGTGTATTCCCGCTGGCCCCACTGCCATGGCGTCACTAGTGGGGCCGATGGGAAAAATCAAAACTGTCGTTTCGCTAGCCCCACTACTTTGAGTTGCCCTTCTTGTTAGCGTGTTGAGGTGTATTCCCGCTGGCCCCACTGCCATGGCGTCACTAGTGGGGCCGATGGGAAAAATCAAAACTGTCGTTTCGCTAGCCCCACTTTGAGATCAGAAAAATGAAGGAATTAATTAAACCTTAATGGTGAAAGCGGAAATTCATAAACATTCCGAATATTCCGCCCCCCATATAGTACGACAGCTCTGATCACCGTCTTGTATATTGGCGACAAATGGGAAAAATGATTCCCAATTGTTGCCAGTGAGGCATATAATATGACACATATGTTCCTCAAAAACTACCAGGCTAGCATGAGCTCAAGGCGGTATGCATTTTTATAATTCTGGTAAGGTCTTCTAGTACCGCACGCAAAATACACGCTTGGACGTGGAGTTGCGGACACCAGCCCGCTATACAATACAAGGTCTTCTAGTAATAAATACCTACTTGGATTTATGCCCGCCTAGTACTGTTCGTAAAGTTACTGCCCGTAACTAGCACAACTGTACTAACACTACTCGATCCCATGCAATGTTTTTGAGTAATATTAAATTATTCAAAAATACGGTGGGGTCAACGGGAACATTTTTTAAATATTTTAATCAATTCCCGCTGACCCAACCATCGGGGCCACGGGCGGTGGGGGGTCAACGGGAATTGATTAAAATAATAAAAAATTGTTCCCGCTGATGACAATTCAAATGGCGACGAGTTTGGCACTTTCAGTAGCCTCCATCAGCTACTGTGATGTGCAAGCAACAGGACAGACAGGACACGATATCATGTGTCCCATCGTTTGTGGTAGCTTCAGCGTCCCCTTTTAGCTAAGTAGCCTGTTCCTTTAGTCAATGTACTGTTGAATTTTAAACGGCCAGCGCTCACTGTGTTTTCAGCTAAGAGGGAAAAGCGGGCGCAGCTGAAAAACGCCAGGTATAACCCGCGATTTTCATTTGATCCCATTAAATGACTATTTCATGAAAAAGTAATTCAACGGGTTTAAATAAACTTAGAGGGGTTGTATTGATGATTATAACTCAGTAACGCTATACTTGTAATGGTTGCGAATCATATTTTGATCAACATACTACCTGACACTGATCTGCAAATTGTAAAAAAACGTGAGAAATTTGAATTTCGCGGGTTACTTGGCCCTTCCCTTTTAAGTCATGGTCTTCTCGTACCAGTTTTTTTTTTGTTATGTTATGTTTAGCCGGCTGATCCCGGCTTTACTTCTTATTTTCGTGTCATTGACTACCAGTCACATTCTGTCTGACCAGTAGCTTGCTATCTGGACAGCGTCATTCGCTTTTCATCATGCTTTCTGCATGTAAAACCATTCTGACATTTGAACGAGCTGATCCAATGAGGGCTATCGTTTTTGAGCTCACCAGATGGCGCCACTGTCGAGTAAAGTCATGTCAATAATTCTATTTTATACTTTAAAGTACCAATAACTTCATAAAAAGCTTATTTTATTAAGTACGTATAACAGCATAGTGTAAACTTCAGATACATGCTTATAATATTCTCCCTAAAATTAGCAAGCATGAAACATTTATAAACCTCCAAATAAGATCCTAAGTTACTACATAGAATCTTCAAGTCATAATTGATCAGGAATGGCTCAATCTAGATCACAATCGTGAATATTAGTAAAAAATACGTGATAAAAAAGCACGCAACACGCGAACACATATATGACATCTGACATTTCGGTGACCTCGCGCTACATGAGAGGCGCAAGCCTCTAGCGGCGAATTACAAAATTTAAAAATTATTACATTTCTAACCTCATTTTTCGAGAAAATCACTAACGAACTGATGCACACATTTGAGCCTACTTGCCTTCTTAAAAGCCGGTTGGTCAAGCAAGTGTGCTATATTAATGTAGTCGCTTTATCAAGCAGCTTGGCTTAAATGGAGCTAGCTGAATGATTTGGTACTACTACATAGTGAATTCATTTCCCAATTATTCTTGTGCTAGGGTACACCTGAATACCATCATCATTCTCACGCCCGCCCCATGCCCAATTTATTTAGGGTTAGCTCATCTTGTCTTCTTTCCATATTTCTCTATGAATCTTCATCTCATGAGTCAAAATCAAAGCATTAATTGACGACGTTGGAACAGAGTGATCTAAGTGACATTTTTACCAATATCGGGGTTATTACACAACGGCTTAGAAAAATCATAATTCTTCCATCATGCCACACTGATCTAAGTGCTCTTCAGTGCTTTCTTCCTTGTGGGATCAAAACGTCACTAATCACTATACATAGACATTTAAAGGGTGTAACAAGACCCTTCACAAAGCCGAAAAGCACTTGTTCTCCCCGTCATTACGATCATTTTTTTGTTCTAGACCATACATGGCAACCTTCTAGTTACGGAGATATTGGGGGTCAAAGTTCCAACTTTTTCACAGGATTTTTTTTAATACGTGTTTTTATTGAAAGACTTTCGACTTCTAACACCGCCACTACCCGCGTACTATTCAATCTCCACAAAGCACAGATCTCCGTGGAGAAGAATGGGCAAGAAACTCCATGGACACTCACATCATTCATATCACCCTCATTTTAGCCGACAAGACTGCAAATCCGGGCAAGTACTCCATGCCCGGATTTGAACCCACAAAGTCGTGCATGAAAGGCGAGGCCTTAACCTCTGGGCCATCACGAATACAGCATACTCTTTCGCAAATGTATGTTTGTTAACAACAATATAAATGTTTCTACAGATGGCAGCCGAGCGCGAAGGCCAGCAGCAGCAGACCACCCAATCCACTGAACAACAGAGTCAAGAAAAGAAAGAAGAGAAGAACTAAGCAACCAGCAACTCAGCGGTGTTGTATTCAACTGGGTGTCACTTAGTTGTACTCGAGCATGTGCTCGTCAGTGTACAGGAATGATGGCCGGTTATATGTAATAATTGTGATGTGTTTTTAGGTTGCGGATACTGAGGGGTGATTTATATCATATTCTATATCTATACCAATATAATATGTGGGGTAAAAGTTTGTAATTTTGTATTTAGGAGGCACTCACCGAAACGACTCGTCAGAAATTCACTGACAGAAAGCTACTGTTGCGAGTGCCATAGATAGAAAGTTGAAGTTAATTGTCCAATCCAAAATGTAGACATCTGTGGATAAGAACAGGCAAGAAACTCCTTGCAATAACCGACCGGTTGCTGTCTATTGTCAAATGTAACGTCTCAAACTTGGCCAATATGGCATTTAGCTATTTTCTGATAATGATTTATAATGTCTTTGTTGTAAGCAGAGGGTTTCCATATAAAAATATGACGTAAATCAACCCTAAAGTATCCACAAACCTAATAATATAACATGTATGTGCTAAGTATTTAGTATTGAGTGACGTGTAATGGCCGAGAGGCAGGGTCGCGTCATAAATCCCACTTCTGATTGGTCGATATCACTCCATACTAAAACTTTCAAGATATGCCTGAAGCTGATGTTCTTTTTGGTAGAAACTCCAATTGAATTTGGTAAGAGGGTCGAAAGAGGTTTATTGCTGGACTTAGGGCTGCGGCAGGACCTGTGCAGCTTGCATCCAGCTGATTCCCGCGTCCCCACTATGTCATCGGTCCATTTTTTAAGCAAATTTAGTTAATTTTAATAATTTTTGGTCATAATTTTGAGTGTTATATCCGAATTGAGTATAAACAAACAGATTTATCTACATCTACACTAATATTGTAAAGAGGAAAGATTTGTATTTTTGTGTGTATGTTTGTAATGAATAAACTCAAAAACTACTGCGCCGATTTCAAAAATTCTTCACCATTAGAAAGCTACATTCACCCTAAGTAACATAGGCACCCGTGCGAAGCCGGGACGGGCCGCTAGTAAGAGATAAATAGCGGACAATGGAACATTTTCGATTTTGACACACGAATGCTACTTGACAAGCGGACGTATGACATTTAGACACACCGATTTGTTACTAAGTAAGGAGTAACAAGTATTGGTTAACGATTCTCTTCGTCTATCGCTCGTGAATATTTGAATGTCTGGGTGTAACACTTAAACACACTGATTAGACTAAATTCTTTGAGTAATTCAATAAATAAGCTAAGTATTTGATTTGGTCGGCTTCCAGTCTAAACGGACGCAGTTGAATATCAGTATTTTACATGGAGCGATTCAACGACCTCTATTTGCTTCCAAACAATGTTTTCTCTTACTTAGAAGCATGTTTCCGCCCCCATTTCCTCGTTCACCAACTTACCAATTTTAGTTGTAATTGTCATGAAATTAGATGTATGTGTGATCGATTCATCCTTACATTTCATAGGGTAGGCACAAAATATTGTCCACACACGCTAGTGTTTCGCCTAATAGGCTCGATGCACAGTAGCCTAATGCGGTAGCATTCGGTTATAAATATCTTCTAGAAAAAGAACACAGTCCTACTTGCCTAGAGAGAAATTTAGCCGCGCAGTAACTTGAAAATATGTGACAAAGTTCTAGGATTTTGAACTGAGAAATGTTACAAAGTTAGGTCCCGTGCATGGAGTCAGATTGCCACACAAAGGTACAATAAAATATATTATTTTATCATACCATTACGTCGCAATAAGACACCTGTCGAAGGAAATGCATAATATTGTATCTACAAAATTTCCAGTAGGCCAATATTTAACATTTTCATATCACATCATGTACCAGTCGCCATGTTTTAATTTAGATATTAGAATTAATAATATTAAATTGTTATTTAGTGTAAAAGGGCTCATGGTTACATTGTAGTGTAAGATGGGACTTGCAGCCTTTATTTTTATTAAATTATAAATAATTTAACTTTATATTTTTTTGAATTATTATCTTCCCCATTCCCTTGAAACCTTAAACTTTAATCTCCGTTGAATCATGTCATATCCTTTGATTAAATAAAGTCTAGATGGAGCATAAAATTTGCGAAAACGTGTCAAAAAATATCAGCCAGCTGTTGGCTTATAAATTCGCACACTGACATTACACTGTGCGTCTATTGTCTCTGTACACCGGCCGCTCTCACACATGTTTGAAATTGTTTTCTCGTTTTCTTTGTTTTGATTGTAGGGCGAAGCTCCATCTAGATATTATATAATCAAAGGTCATATCCAAGTGTTCAGCTCCACATACAGATTATCTGCATGAGAATTAAATCGTCAAATTGTTACGCTATAGAAACTGTTGATCAAATTGACATCTGGCGCAAGAGTTTAATTTTCCTCCTCTAATATTTATAAATATAGACTGCAAGTCACATTATTGAGTTGGGATGTTAGTAAATTGAGTGCCCAGCCATTAGCATCGAAGAGAAGTTCGGCTTGGTATAGCGTCGTCCCTGTCACTCAGGCCTGTGTCTGTCTCTAAAGTCCGATGTTTCATATTAACTGCCCGCGCATCATGACCACCGTAGAAACGGGTTTTGTCGACGAAGAAATGACAGATTGTGGAAAGATTTCTATCCTCGCAAGCATGGCGAAAAAAAATGACGGACATGTCAAGTTGTATAGAAAGAGCTTTGTCGATTCTTGGTAGAATAGAGATAGTATTGCCATGCTACGCGGGCGGGAAGTGTATTTTGCGTGCGCTAAAATGATTTTGAAAACACATTGTGTCAGTTCGGGATAGCATCCAGAAATATGGAAATAGCATCTTGAAGGTAAAAAAAAAGAAATTGCAGGTGACTAGACCAGATTCTTAGGTCGGGCAGTTTTCCTTAAGGAGTTTCTCAGTATCATCCAGGCTTCTTGATTTGCGCCCGATTGCGATGACATACATTCGCCGGCCCCTATTATATAGCTCTTGGACACAACTGGCGAAATATGGGCGTATACTTCTCCGCCTTTGGAATAACGGGGGTGAAGTTAAGAAGACACTGAAGTATAATATGTCTTCTAGGAGCTTTTTTACATTTCGGCGTTGCAATATTATAATTTTACAAGTTTCCTTAAAACGAAAATGTATTCTATTAATATAAAATAGATTATAGTGGCTTTATCTCATTTATTTCTATATACAAATCTTTCATTTTTAAATATTCCTTTATAAATATAAAAATTGTAGCCCACCGGTATCGAGATACCAGTCAACCTCCTAACAATACGAGCCGTGTTCAGCTGCCTATCGAGAGGCTCCTCAGGTATTGATTGAGGCTCTTAGCAATTAAGCCATGGGCTAATACGACTATCGGCACAATTATCGTTTTATTATTATTGTAGTCGAGAAAACTGAACTGTTTTTAACAAGCAATTGTTATTCCAATCAACGAGTGGAAAGCATGCAATTTCAACGAGGAACCTATTTTCGTAATACCCCTCATATATGTTTATTCATAATAATGTATCTTTGTAGCAGTTAAATATGATTTCTGTGTAACAATTTACATCACGATTTAATGCATTTAAGTTTTTAGAAATGTGCCCAGAAATTAACGAAAATTGACGATTTTCTGCTATATTCGATTTCGAATATATCTCAAGAAGGAATGTATTGTATATAACTTTGTATTTTCGCCTTTGTTGTTATATTCGGGCCAATTTTGTTCTTAATAATAATTATTTTTTAATTTCTACATAGTTTACTGATATATAGGTAGTCCAGCTTCACCAAATACACTATTAAGAAGTATTTATTTTGTGTTTTATTTAAACTAGCTGCCCGACCTCGCAAGGGCGCAATTTTGTAATGAAGAAAAAATCAAGTGCCCTTAGCAAAAACAACCGGCCAAGAGCGAGTCGTACTCACGCGCACACAGGGTTCCGTAGCACCAAACTATATTATTATAGCTAGCCCACATTATAATAAAAATATTTTGAAGGCTCACCATCTCAGTCTCTTTTCAATTATGTTGTATTGTTTTACATTCAAATTTGTTTTTCACTATCAAATGAAAAACAAAGTTACTGATGCAGTTTAATGAAAAGTCCCATATCTCAAAAACGAAACATCAAATCTTATTCAAACCAATTCTGTTGAAAGTTTTATTTACGTTCTACAATGCTACATTTTTTTTCAGAATTTTCCTCCTCTTACTTTAGAAATTAGTGGGGGGGGGGCACACATTTTACCGCTTTGGAAGTCTCTATCTTTGAAACGATTGACTTTGAGAAAAAATGGTTTTAGAAACCTCGGATGTCATTTTGCACGTATATGCTTTTTGATTTCGAAGTGCGGACATAAAAACTCTATAGCTTCTACCACTTTTTTTTTTTAAATTCTTCATTTCCACGAAAAATTAAAAAAAATCCTTTATTCTCTTGGAATCTAGAATACTTGTTGGAATCTTTCAAATAAGAATGTGTCTACCGGCTCAGCTTGGAATAATGGATTTGTCCGTATTCTCAATGTTTATTTGTTTAATAGTAAGTTATGTTGCTGCTGTTGAAAATACTGTCCCTGTGTTCATGTTAGACTACGATCAAGTGATGTTACATGTCCAGGTAGACCGGAATCCCTTCAAAAAAATACCGTCTAATGATTTCGCTAAAATAGTTGAAGACTCCTCCAAATACAAAGTAATAATTTTTCTTGAAGAGACTTTCAGCATCGAAGACATTAGCACCAAAGATCAATTTTATGGCACACCGTTCAAAAACTTACAAACCAACCTCCTCATGGAAAAAAATAATGTAAAATACTTTCCGTCCGTCGTTCAACCCTGCTTTGTGCTTAGAAAAACATTCCCACCAAAGAAGGATAATGTCTTTTATTTAGCGCAGCGCACGAAATTGCAAGTGAAGGATAGTCTTAAGTATATCTACATGTATTTCCAAGATGCAGCGAACGAGACAAAGGCCGATAAGTTGAAAAGACATGATACTATCATAAGAGAAGTCATGGGCGCCTTACGTGCGATGAAAGGTGACCCAATCGTAGCGTACTATACGGGGAAACTGAACTCTGTGTCTGTGAATAAGGCGGCTGGCGTTGCAAAGGAGTTGAAGGATGAACCGAGGAAAAAAGGTCTTTTCGTCCAAACGCCTCGAGTTCTTTTCCAGCTCTATGGTTAGTTAAATTTAAGTTATATATGTATAGGGCGGACACAAAAACTAGTGAGTGCACGGACCGGGTATCCGCTCGTAACGGCCTGTTATATTATCCGCGACCACGCCTTTTAGCGCGCCTCATAGTCTCATCATCATTTCAGCCGAAGGACGTCCACTCGCTGGACATAGGCCTCGCCCAAGTGTCGCCACATTGACCGGTCCCGTGCGACTCGCATCCAGCGGATCCACGCAACCTTCACCAGGTCATCGGCCCACTTAGTCCTTCCAGTCCGTCCGTCTAGACCTTCCAATCCAACGTCTTCCGGTTCGCGGCCACTCCAGAACTTTTCGGCCCAATCGGCCATCCGTTCTGCGAGTAATGTGCCCTGCCCACTGCCACTTAAGTTTGGCAATTCTTCGGGCTACGTCGGTAACCTTGGTTCTCTTGCGGATGTCGTCATTTCTGATTTGATCACACAAGGAATCTCTGAGCATAGCCCTCTCCATTGCCCTTTGGGTAACTTTAAACCTTCTGATGAGGCCCATTGTGAGGTACCACATTCGGTCCCGAATGTAATCACTGGCAACACACATGGTCATAGACTTTCGTATGGAGACACTGCGGTAAGTTGAACGAGAAGATACCACGGAACTTCCCGAAGGCTTTATAGTTATAGGCAAATTATAGTCTCATACTATTTTTTTAAATACATAATTATAGGCACACGAGCACGCACCCGCACCCGCGAGTGTTGTAGCACGTCCTTAGCTGAGACAGTCAGCGTTTGAAAAACTTCGCAAGTCTTCTTGTCGCACATCCCGCAATGCTTGAAGAATCTTCAACCGTTGATAACATACGGTGCCTAAATTTGCAGACGTTGGTCATAAATTCGCTCAGCGGGCTATGCTCGGAGTTTCTTTAGAAGATTCAATACAAAATGATTCTTAGGGTTACCGACATAGCTGGCATATTAAGCAAGCTGAAGTGGCAGTGGGGTCCATGTCTGTCTTAGGACCGATGGCGGAGGAAGCAAACGTGTCATGACGTAGGGAGAGAGGCCACGAATCGACAAGCGTATTGTAGAACTCTCCCCTGCTAGATCAACCGATGTCTTGGGTCAGATCAGGCGCGGAAGGTGGAGGAAAATGCGCTGTGGCGCAGTTAGGTGAGAGCCTCTGTCCAGAATGTCGACGGTCACCAGCCAGCATTGCAGAAAATCGTGCGAATAGTCTATAGCTATAAATATGAACATCTACCAGCCCACACTGGGCCCGCTTGGTGAATTATACTGCCGTACTAAGCCAAGAAGCAGTATCTGAAACAATAATCAGACAAGTGCTAGTTCGACTCACGTGGAGAGGGTTCCGTACTTTAATAGATTGCTTATAGGTTTTCCTGTAATCTATAGGTAAAGAACTATTTTTTTTTAATTTTCAGCCCTGTAGTTTTGGAGTTAAGGGGGGGGATGGTCAATTTTCGCCTATTTCCTTAATTAACTTCATTTATCTGTGAAAATTTCAACTGTCTAGCTATCATGGTTCATGAGATATAGCCTGGTGACAGACAGACAGTGAAGTCTTAGTAATGGGTCCCTTTTTTACTCCTTGGGTACCTACGAAACCCTAAAAAAAAATCTGTAAACCAGTTTTTTTTAACTTTCTGGAAACTATTTTTCGCTGAGATACCGCTTCTGCGTTTAGCACGGAGGTATAGTCCATTCCCTCTTACACTGAGGAGGCCTGTCCCACATACAGATGCTATTTCCTCAGGAAACTGCCACGTTGGTCTAGTAGTCGCAAGCGCGAGTGCTGAGCAAGAGGTGCTGGGTTCGATTCCCGGGTCGGGCAAAATGTTGTTGGGTATTTCCTTCACGAATTTTTCAGTAGCAGCCACGGAGTCTGTATCTGTGCCTGGTTGATGGCATAGGCACGCTCCCTTTTACATGGGACTTGAGCATAACTCGCGAAATGTGGGTGTCATTAGTAATGAGGTACACCTCTATGCCTTCGGACATAACTGTTTTGGTTTTATGTTATGTCATTTCCTCAGGAGTTCATACGACGCAGCAGGCTCGACGTTTTTATTACGAGCAGCAACCAACGGTAATAGAAGAAATCCCCGCAAAGCACCAGCTGACTGCGTCGTTGGTTCTCGAAAATGTGGAACTCAAGTGGCAATTCCACTATTACAAACACAATTGGGAAGTCGGTAATTTTTTTCTGCCTGAATTGTTCTTAAATTATGCTGACCAGGGACCACTATGACGTCTTGAAGCAGGAGTAATTCCAGCCCGCGTAGCATGGCAATACTATCTCTATTCTACCAAGAATCGACAAAGCTATTTCTATACAACTTGACAGGTCTGTCATACATTTTTAACACCGCCATGCTTGCGATGATAGAAATGTTTCCACAATCTTTCATTTTTTTCGATTCTTCGTCGACAAAACCCGTTTCTACGGTGGACATGCTACGCGGGCAGTGTGGGAAAGAGACAGAGCTATGCAGGTCGTCTAGCGCCATCTCTTTCCCACACTGGAACCGCTCCTGCTTTATGACGTCATGGTAAGCCACCTGGGGCCATCATTGTGGGAACACACTGGTATTTCGCAAAATAAAAATCGTAGTATTTAGTAGTAGACTTAAAACAATTGTTAAAAGTATTGTGACTACAGACGTTTAGTAATGAATTTATAAAGATATTTACTATGTTACAGACCCCCTTTGATTATATATAATGTCTAAATTTACCATCAAATGTGCGAAAACGTGTCAAAAATATCAGCCGACTGCATACAAGTTCGCACACAGAGACATAGACGCACACTGTGCGTCTATAATTGTCTATGTGCACCGCGAGCACGCTGCCACACGCACACATTTTGAAATTGTTGCCTCGTTTTCTTTGTTTTAATTGTAGGGCGACGCTCCATGTAAACATTATACAATAATCAAAGCAGACCCCAAAACATCAAAGATAAAAAAAATATAACGTTTAAACTGTAGTGTCATTCCACACAAGAAAGATAAACCAATTTTATTGAATATTACTAAATTAAATAAATAAAATCTTTCTATTTCTACATCAAGTTTTACTAAGAGATTGTTGAGTCTCATTATAATTTGTAAAAAAGAAATGGAAAAAAATATCAACGCAATTTGAAGATAGCGATTATTAAAACTGCTCCCTCAATCCTCCCTCACCTCCACTGACATATTATGTGCATGTACTGGTACTCCCATTCTTGTCTTAAAATTGTTTGTCCGAAAGTCATTATCCCTAACGCGTTTGCTTAATAATTCAGTAACCATAATGTTCAAAAATTCAAAATTTTGTTTTACTTATCTTTACTTCTAAAACTATTCTGTCATAATAACCAGTACTTTAATAATTGAATCTCTTAGTTTAGCATGAAATAAAATCATCGATATATCTTAAGTATTGTATTATACAGGGTGTATGGGTAAACACCGTTATCACTTAATCCATATGTACCTGGTTGAAATAAATAAAATAATTTAAGACCGAGTTAAAAAAACAGAATAAGTAATTTTCTTAAGGTGGAAGCGTCACTGCCAACGCCAACGCCAATGATTATATTTCTGTAACTAAATACGTGTTACTTGCGCGACTCGTTTTCATCAACGTAGGTACAACCTGACACTGACCAGTAAAATGCAAAAAACGTAAATTTGAATTTCGTTGGCAACCCTGAAGCATACAACTTTAAAAAAAATATCCAACACCGTCCGCAAATTCATTCAATAATCCTACTCCATGTAGTCTTGTCTGCCCTACCCCTTTTTTTTTCTGATGGGAAATCATCAAATAACTCCGCCAGCTCTGGGCTGAGCAGGAGGGAGTGTCAGACTTTTACTGACTAAAACCCATCAATGTTCCTTCTTTTGCCCTTTGTGTTCCAGGGCCGCGGTATCTCTTTCGAACAGTCCCGCAACCCTGGCAGGCATCGGTCCTTTCGGACCCCTTCCTGTTTGCTGACATCTCTTTGAGGCGCGTGGGGAACACGAACGCGCCGTCAACACGGCCTGTCGTCATAAGACTGACGGACGGCGAGCTAGCCCATAGCTAGCCGTCCACAGGCCCGCGCCTACGGTGGCCGGGGGCCGCCACGTGGCCCCCGACGCCCGGTGCGTCTCTCGCGGCGGCTGGGACGTGAGGTTCTCTCCCTCTCACGTTCCACCACCTCCTTCGCTAGCATGACTGATTCGCAGGAGGTGACGGCGTGTCTGCCCTACCCCTAGAGTGTAATTAAGAATCGTATAGGCGCGGAAGGGGGCGATGCGGCCCGCGATTTCAGGAGCAGGTGGTTGTAACCGCGGCTTTGGCTGGCTGGCAGCCTCAGCCGTGGCGGCGAGTGTAAAACAAATCTGCGACGATAAGCTCGCGAGGGACCGCCAGAGCCCCGCAGCGCCGGAGCCGTGACAGAAACAATACCTGCTGCATGTTGCATGCTTGCTGCTGCATGCAGCGTGCAAACATGTAAACAATCAAGCTCTGAATCGAAATTAATATAAAATAATTAAAAAAAAACTTTATATTAAATGAATTAGACTTTGTGTGGTCATACTACTCTATTTTCATAGGATTAAAAAAATAATATTATTCAGTTACGAGGTAGGGATCACACAATTTTAGACACTTAATATTTAGTAGAAACTTTTTACAAAAAGTTAAGTAAATAAGTACACCAAACTTTCTGATATTCCTCTCGTCTAGCATTGTGGCATGTACTAGCGTACATGCCACAATATCAATGGAGGTGAGGTTTGAGGGATCAGTTTTAATAATCATTATCTTCAAATTGAGTCGATATTCTTTTTCCATTTCTTTTTTTACAAAATGTTTTAGTCTATGATTAAAACTTTAAGCAGAAAAATAATGATTTTATTTATTTGATTCAGTAATATTCACTAAAATATCTTTCTTTTCTTGTGTAGAATGAGGGACCACAGTTTCGTCGTTATATATTTTTTTATCTTTGATGCAGGGAAGATTTTTGAATATCAAAAAAAGCATTGCAGCGCATCTCTCTCATCACGTGCTCGTCATCCGAAAGAACCATTCCACCTTCATCTCTTCGCATTTCATCTGGCGTACACACCTCGACTTTAAAAAGTATACAGCATTGATGAAATTATAATGCATTTTTCTCATTTTGTTGCCCTTATAGCTGATCTGTTTCTTTACGAAGGAAATGAGCAAGTCGGACATTTCCCCCTGAGCGCCGGGGCTCCTCATAACTTTTCTTACTACTGTGATGAACCAATACATATTTTGAATATTAGAGACGGGACTCACCTCACCATCAATACAGTACTCGTGAGTTTTTACATAATTATTATTTAAACAGTCCAGCGCACTTATATGGTTACTTTATAAGGTTTTTCATTAGTGACTGTCTCAGTCGGTCTAGTGGTCGCAGGCTCGCAGGCTCTATAGCTGAGCATGAGGTCCTGAGCTTGATTCCCAGGTTCCGGCAAAGCCGGGACAGTCGCGGAGCCCGAATTTGTGTCCTGTTTGTGATTGTTGTGTTGATAGCAATAAGCTTATCTCCTATTAAAATTACATGGGACTTAAACTTAACTAGCGAAATGTGGGTGTACTATTAGGTACCTACACCCATAGAAATATTATAGAAGTCTGTTTTTATATTTCTATGAGAACACCTGTTTAATTCTTCGGGGATTACAGACCTCATGTTATTTTGTATTATGATGGAAGCGCAAGGGTAGCCCGTAAAATATAAAATTTTCTTACGTTTTTTGCAATTTGCAGGTCAGTGTCAGGTTTTATGTTGATGAAAAATAAGTCGCGCCAGTAACACGCATGTAGTTACAGAATTATAATCATTAAAATCATCAATACAACCCTCTAAGTTCATTTAACCTCATTGAATGACTTTTTCATGAAATAGTTACAAAATAGGGTTAAATGAACATATAGGGTTGTATTGATGATTTTAATGATTATAATTATGTAAATACACACGGGCTACGGTCGCGTATCATAATTTGTTTAACATACAACCTGACACTGTCATGCAAATTGCATAAAAACAAAACTTGAATTTTGCGGGCCACCGCTCTGGCGCTTCCGCCTTATGTCAATGACCGCTTGCTTCGCCCAATACATTAACCTACTTGTCTTTATTCACCAGATTGATGCAGCAAACCAACACGCCCCCGCTGGGCAACCATACAATCCACTCGTACATTGCTCTCCTCTTTTTAGTAGCGAATCATTATCCTGTTTTGTGTGTGCAACCATGATTGCTATCATTTTACTATTTGGAATTATGGTTATGTTTGATTGTTCTTGTTCTACGTATGATCGCTTTGATGATCCTAACGGCAAGCCTTTGATCCATGAGAGGATGCATTGAGATACAGTAGGTATTACTGTACTTCTACTGTTAATTTACCGCGACCTATTATTTAGTTGGCTTACCTTATCATCGTCTGCCTTGCCTTTACCCAAATATGTTAGGGTCGGCTTTCAGTCTAACTGGTTGCAGCTGAATACCAGTATTTTACATGGAGCGACTGCCTATCTGACCTCCACAATCGAGTTAGTACCTACCTACTGGGTGATAAACGATAACCCTTGGTAAGACTGGTTGTCATTTTCGGGGACCTGACTAACTACCTGTAACGACTGTCAAAGATCTACAGATGACAGCCGGGACCAACTGCTTAACGTGCTTTCCAAGACACGGAGGGAACTCGGTATGTAATGGGTGGTCACCGACAGCAGCTGTTATTATTTAACCACGAGTTCCTCTAGTTGGTTAGCCATAAGTTTGTAAAACAATAATAATCTCCAGCGGAATTTAATAATAGCGGTAAATTAACTGTGAAAGTATTATAGCGTGAAATGTTACGGCCCTTGGCCACTGCGACTTTTTGCCGCAATGCTAACGCAAAACTGCCGCTATACAGTCGCTATGCTGTCGCTGGCTGTCTACCTTCCCCCATAACCATGAGTCTGTATCGCTGCGACTCAACATCAAAAAAGGAATGTTTTCTTTTGTCCTCTTCTCTTTGCGCGTTTACGAAACGTTTGTCATTGATGCAAAATGTCGCCGTGGGCGAAGGCCCTTAAAAAAGGTTTGGATTGCCCGCAAAATCACGAATCCGGCTCGAAGGACCACATTAAGATGTATGGTTAGGGACCTTACACCTTGAGTTGATGCTGATTGATACACTGATTACTGATTGTAAATTTTTGATAAAAGTATGATTGCATGATAGATGAGTGCAAGTGTTATGAATGCTATTTGTGTACTAAATTGGCCGGCCCGGCGCAGGTAAAGTGCTGACATATTGATATGAAAACTGTGCTGTACTTGCGCTGTACATTCAAAATTTCTTACCTTTTTTGCAATTTGCCGGTCATTGTCAGACTGCACGTTAACAAAATATGATTCACAACACGTATGTATTTACAGAATTATAATCATACGACCCTCAAAGTTCATATAACCCCATCAAAGAAATTTAATTTTGCGGGGTACGTTGGCATCGAGTGATCTGCCCTATAGATGGCGAGCGAGTTTTTTCTTTGATTGCTCTCGTGCCTACGACAAAACTAGTGAAGAAGATCTCACTGTGTCAGTTAACATAACGTTGTAAATAATTTACAATTAACACTAATGATTATAATTGTTAGTAAACCATTGTTATTTTGGAGGAATTAATAAACTTCCAAAATATAGGCATTCCTTGCCTAGTAGGTACAGACGCCAACGCATTATGCTACTACATAAATTTTCAAATTTATCAAGGTTGAATGGGAAAATTTGACAGTTTCGGGTAGCTACATTGTATATTACATACATTGTATATTGTTGTAGATGTGCTGGGCGTTGGTGTCTCGTCTGTACTTAAAATCCTATTCTGAATTCTATTTTGTATAGCTCTTGTGTAGTTTTTTCTAGGCCAGCTTCCATTAAAAAATGATAGATGGCGCTGTACTTGACTCAATGTAAAAAAAGAGCTCGCGTTCATTGCCTTTCAAAAGTGTTCCTTCCTAGTTTGCGTGCGTTTTTTTGTGTGCGCTTTTTTAGATTCGAGTCATAAACTCTAAATAGCTTACAGAAAGCTTGTGAAATAGAAACAGGCGGAAAAGTTACAACCTACGATCGCGTAGAAGTAAAGTACCTATACTTATTTGAAACGCTTTTAGAGCCTATTTTCGATACTCAGAATATTCAGATTACTGACAAGCAAGCAAGAAAAGAACAAATAAAGCACCCACAGACAATAGACATAAACTAGCCACCATTTTATTTTTAAAAGGCAATGAATGCCAGATCCATACAGCAAGACAAAATTTTTTATACTGAGTACAGCGCCATCAATCGTTTTTTAGTGGAAGCTGGCCTAGAAAAAACCTTATTGAATTTATCTTTTTGTAATACCTAAGAATTAGAATAATATTGACAGCGCCGCAGCGCGCGACGACCTATGGTGACTATATTAGTAAAGCGAATTTCAACGAACAAATATAATTTGTATGCCATAGCGAGTGCATGGCAGCGTTGGTTTAGATTCCCTAAAATAAGAACATTCTATCTTGTTTTGTGTAGGTGCATATTATAATAAATAATTTTATCTAAATGGTTTTTATTTTTTAATGGTACACTCTCTTCAAGGGCCTTTTTCTTCCTGAATGACACGCTTCCTGAGACTAGTCTAGTCTAGTTCCTAACAGCTAGATTCAGGAGGGCGTTTTTGGTAAACATTTGTGAAAATGCTTGCAGAAATGCGGAATGACTGATGGCGCGTGGCAAATTATGGACAAGATTTCGGTAAAGAGTAGGCCAATTTAATATATTAAAAAAAAAAAATGGGATATTATAACGTTGTCGTCGTTCGCCCCGGATATAGGGAGGGAGGCAAGCCGGGGCATCATAATAAAAGGTGTAACACGACCCTTAACGAAGCCGAAAGGCTCTTGTTCTCCCCGTCATTGCGATCATTTTTTTGTCCTAGACCATACCTGAAAATCTTCTAGTTACGGAGATATTGGGGGTCAAAGTTCCAAATTTTTCACAAGTTTTTTTTGAAACTCATGTTTTTAATGTACGATTTTTATTTTAAACACCTCCACTACCCCCGTACTACACAATCCATCTCATCAGCACAATGTTTTGAGTGCATTACATTGATCCCACCATAAAACGTGATTTTTCACCCCAAAAAAGTCATTTCCCTGCAATATTTTTTGCGTAAAGTTACTTAGTTTGATGTACATAATGCTTGGTTGACGGCCTCCAAAAAGTACGGAAGCCTGGTTGGCTCACCGACAACTTGAAAGAAAATGGCGCCACCCAGGCTCACACCACGAGTGAACTTGTGGACTCGAGATGCCGATTTGAGATTTGCCGTGTCACAAATAACGTATTTTTACTGAAATTAAAAAGAAAAAAATGCTGAGACCTAAAGAGAGATTGTATGTAGTCTTTCCTAGTAATACCTACCTACCTAAAATAAGTTTCCATAAAGCCAGGAAAAAATAGAGTAGATCTACGACGTAAATCTAAAAAAACCGCCAAGTGCGAGTCGTAGGTACTCACATGCACACAGGGTTCCGTAGTACTAAACAATATAATAAAAATATTTTTAAGTGTAAGCCACCAACAGCAAAATTAAATTTGTTTTTCATAGTATGTTTAGAAACAAAGTTACTGCTGTAGTTTGATGAAAAAGTACCATATCTTCTAAACTAAACATCAAATCTTATTCAAACCAATTTTCGTTAAAAGTTTTTTTTACGTTCCACATTTTTCCGGAATGTGCCTCCTCTTATTTTAGAAATTAGAGGAGCTACACATTTTAACAATTTGAAAAATGGTTGTAGGAACCTCGATATCATTTTTAAAGACCTATCTTTATACACCCCGCACGCATGATGATTTTTTTTTAGGTTCTGTTCCATGTATAGACCCATAATCTTTTTTATTTTTATTATAATCGTAAAGCGGTTCACAGAGTACATCTACCTACGAAGTTTCAACTGTGTCGTCCTAATAGTTTCTGAATAAAGTGGCTGTGACATACACGGACAGACAGAGACATGATGAATCTATAAGTGTTCCGTTTTTTGTCATTCGGCTACGGAACCCTAAAAAGGCGAGTCAGATGTGCTTAGATCTACTGAAGATCTATTTTATTTTTTCCCGGGTATTTATATAATTTTATGTCACACAAACGAAAAAGTTACTATATGTAATTACTACATAGTATCAAACAAAGTCGCTTCCCGCTGTCTGTCCCTATGTATGCTTAGATCTCTAAAACTACGCAACGGATTCTGATGCGGTTTTTTTGAATAGATAGAGTGATTCAAGAGGAAGTTTTATATGTATAACATTGCACCCGTGCGAAGCCGGGGCGGGTCGCTAGTAGATAATAAAGGTACTTTACATTAGTAAAGTTCTTATCGTCCCATTCACGAAAAATGACATCCATTACGAGTATACAATAGGTATGTTAAAAAAACCGTGTCCGATCCTTTTTGGAGAACAATTAAAAATAAATACCCCGATGATAATTAAATAAAATGTACTAAAATCACAGACATATAAATAGTACTACTATACTAATACTAAATAGTAATACACTACTATTTATATGTCTGTGACTAAAATGAGGAAACTTAGACTGCAACACACGGGCGCAAGCTACCTTCTGGTTCTAATAGAACCGGTAGGTAGAACAATTCTACTTTAAAACAAATAGGGTTTTTTGTTCTCCTAATACTAAGTTATGGTATTGGTCGTATAATTACACTGTGCAAAACTCGCACCAATGTGAATTTACTCCGCTTTAGATTTGCTAGTAGTACAATCGGTACGAATAGCCTCAGGTTATTGTGCGAGACGTTTACCTTCGAAGATTACTTAGGAAATTGGCAAGGACAATAGTAGGAGATGAAGGATTTAATGTCTCACAAACTACCAGGAGGTCCACTAGTTTGTGGCGACCCTAAAATCGTAGGACAAGTGGGAAAAAGTATTCCCATTAGTTCTACCGTAGAACTACTGGAAACGAAATGTGACTCTTTTAGGAACGCTACAAAATTATTCGATGCACACATGATTATGTAGCACAAAAAAAAAATAAGGGCGTAACATACCACAACTTGCCATCTTGAAAAACAATATTTTAAGGATTTTGTCTATGAAATCTATCAATAGACAATTACAAATATCTTCTACTGGTTCCCATAGAATAGGGAAAATACAACAGAACACGAACAACTTGTTTTTTTCCAGAAAATAAGCGCTCAAACGATTTAGTTGTTTTATTTACTATAATTTAAATTCTTTGATGAATTGCAATGAGTTAAACCACTGATACGTTAGACTAATTAATTTTATGAGTATTGATTTGAATGTTTTTTCTCAATGTTGGCAATGTCGAAAACGAATATTGGCAATAATTGCGAACCATAGACAAAGCGTCAAACTTATCATATGATCACTTTTCACATGACCCATGGTCAGTCGTCATCGCCTGAACACTGTCTTTTATGACAAATTTGGGCTAAAATACTAACTTTTAGTCCGTTTTGCGTCCAATAGAATTCGCCTTAAAAATGGCGTTTTGCCGTGTGGTGTTCCCGCTGTTAGTTCTAAGTGTAATTAGCTGTTACGCATCAAAAGTCCCAGTGTTTCTATGGGGCGACTCGCTCAAAAGTTCTATTAGATCAAATCCTCTTACGACCTACACCTGCGATGAATTTGCGGCAATCGTGAAGCAGGTGTTGGTAGAAGACCCAATGACACTAGTGTTCATCGAAGAAACGTTGTCTGTTGAAGATTTTTCACTGAAAAACGAGGATGGTGAGACGTCTTTCCCGTACTTGCACGACAACCTCGGCGAGGCTGTTTACTTGCCTAATGTGAAGGATGCGTTGCCGACCTTGAACAGGACTGCTGGTCCGGACGCTGTCAACATATTCTCTGATGAATTTGTCCCTATTGGAGCGAGATTTGTGTTCATTAATCTGAATGATGCTCAGGAAGGAGAATCTAGGCCTGATATGCTGCGTCGCCATGACGCTTTCATGCAGGACACCATCTCGAAGATGCCTGACGATTTGAACGTGGTTGCTGTGTACACGGCCAAGTATCCATCATGGACAATCCCGGCCACGAAGTCACGAGTTCGTCGCGCAGTTGGAGGCACACGTAACGCTCGCGTATACACCGTTGATGGTCTCAGAATGATCACTACGAACATTGTAGTCAAGAACGGCAACGACACCAGGGTGTTGGGTGATATTACCGAGCACAGCTCAGAGGTGAACACCACATATGTTAATGCTACCCTGGTATTTGACAACACTACCCTCTTGTTGAGCTTTGTTGCGAATCGTGGATACTGGTTCTTTGGTGAGTTTTTTGTTTTCTCATCACTCCTAACTTTCTCCCAACAGGATATAAGCTAGCTTTCATCTTGAATTGCAGTTATAATTTAATAATGGAACTTTTTAGGTTGAATGTATTTTGACTGTTCTATAGCCTGCTCAGTGTAGTTTGATTCAGGCTTGATTTTGGTTATTTGCTCCATGAAACTGGGTACTACAATACCCCCTGGTAAGACTGGTGGTCAGACTTTCGGGCCACAACTACTTAACAACTGTCAAAGATTTACAATTGACAGCCAAGACCAACCGCTTAACGTGCTTTCCGAGGCACGAAGGAAACTCGGTATGTAATGGGCGGTCACCCATCCACGACCGAACTTAGGCAAGTGCGGCTTAAACTGAACATCAATATTATTTAGCCACAAAACTCAAACTCAAAGCATATATTTCAATTAGACCATTACAGACACTTTTGAACGTCAAAAGAAACAAAAAAAAAAAAGCGAAGCAACTGTACAGCACAGACATAACCAACACTCACTGAGTGAGAGTGATATTAGTGACTACAGCACAGACAAAGGCATAATAAGTTGAGAAAATACTGTAGTTGCACATTCCAAAGCGCAGATCTCTATGGAGAAGAATGGGCAAGAAACTCCATGGCCACTCATTTAAATCAAAATATTGTATACATCGTTCATGTTGAGATTATACATAGTATATATGTCGAAAGACGTACACATTAAGAGTGTCCAGAGTAAAAGATTAAATTCAAACTCCTCTCAATCAACGAACAAACAAGCTTTTCCTTGGATATCTTTCATCCTAGCAAATATTTTATTTGAGTAGACACTTTGGCATTAGTCCAAATACAAAGCCACAGGAAGCAGGTTTTAATCAATAAAAGTTGTGAAGCTTAGTTCTACAGGCTATCACTTTGCATCCTGGTCAAATTCATGGAAGTATCTATACTAATGATTCTCGACCCGAATCAATAATAAACAGGGTAGGTTTTTTTTTTTTTCGAAAATCATGCCTTAACGACATTAACGACACCGTAGTTTCCATACTGTCCAGAATTATACTGTGGAATAAACGTTTTGCATTTGTGTGTGTGACGACGCGTTTATAGGGCTAGGAACAGACGGGCTGCGTTTTAATACGGGTGGTTTACACTTTTAGTATCAATTCGGGTGGTTTACACTTTTAGTATCAATTCGGGTCGAGAATCATTAGTATAGATACCTCCTAATAAAAAGACCGCACAAGTGCGAGTTCGACTCGCGTGGAGAGGGTTCCGTAAGTTTATAGATTTCTTATAGGTTTTCCTGTAATCAAAGCAAGGAACAATTTTTTGTATTTTTTTTTTTAGTTTCGGCCCTGTGTTTGCGGAGTTAAGGGGGAATGGTCAAATTTTGCCTATTTTCTTAAATAAAAACTATTTATCTTAAAATTATAAAAAAAATGGTGTATAACACGCGAGCACTTTCATTTGATTTAAAATGTAACACGATATAGTTTGCGAACTGGCCCCCATGTCTATAATTCATAGATTCACGTTACACGTCCGTCTTTGGGTCACTGACTTACATAAAAATGTACCAAATTTCATCTCAATCGGTCCAGTAGTTTCGCTGGGCAGTGTGTGACAGACATACAGACAGACACGCGAGTGATCCTATAATACAGAAAAACCTACAGACCCGAACGTAAATCAAGTCGTAGTCTTCCATCCTAAAGCCTAGATCTCTATGGAGAAGAACGGGAAAGAAACTATGGACACATAAGAAGAATCTTTTAAATCACAAAAGTTTTTACATAACCTTAGTTATATCACTAATGTTCGTTTTCCATGAACACAGGATTGACGCCTCTATTCCTTACTCCACAGACACCGTACTCCTGACCGTGGGTGCTGTGAATGTTGTGCTCTCCCCAGCCCAAGAAGGAGTATTCGCCCCCTGGGGCTTCTCATACCGTTGTGCGCAGCATGTGACGTTCAGCAATGGCAATGAGACCTACGTCAGCTTTGAAGATCTGAAGGTAAGATGGATTTTAATTCTTTTTATAATGGTTGTAAGTCAGGGTAGCCTGCGAAATTCAAATTTTCTTACGTTTTTTGCAATTTGCAGGTCAGTGTCAGGTTGTATGTTGATGAAAAGTGAGTCGCGCCAATAACACATATGGAGTATAATCATTAAAATCATCAATACAACCCTCTAAGTTCATTTAACCCTATTCTAACTATTTCATGAAAAAGTCATTCAATGGGGTTAAATGAACTTAGAGGAGGATTTTAATGATTGTAATTCTGTAACTACATACGTGTTACGGGCGCGACTCATTTTTTATCCACATACGACCCGACACTGACCTGCAAATTACGACTACTTGACAAATTCGAAAAGTTTTTAACATAAAAGAAATTGGTAGGAACCTAGGAACATAGTCTTTCTTAGAAAAAAATATGTCGTAAATAATTGAATTGGCTCAGTTTTCGAGGAGAAAAAAGGGGAATTCGAACCGTCGATCTTGTCAATTTTTTTGTGATATAATCGGTCTGAGCAGATGCCCCGTTCGCACTCTACGGGGGCAGGATTGCCGCCGCGCGACGGCATTATTTTCTGCAAATATCTACTTTTCAAAACCCTCGCAGGCCCTGTTCTTAAAAAAAATCTCAAAAATAACTTTATTGTTCACAGATCCAGCCATTCTTCCAGACCAACACTTCCCAAGAATTCGGTGAATCTTTCAACTGTGTCGGATACTTCTCTTCAGGAATCATTGCAGCACTTTTCGTAGTCTTCATCCTTCTTGCCATTACCTTCTATGGCATCATGATGATCCTCGACATTAAGACCATGGACCGCTTTGATGATCCCAAAGGCAAGACCATCACGATTAACGCCGGAGAGTAAGGATCGAAGAAAAAACGATGTTTTGGGATTTAGTGAGAGTTGAACGCACCTTTTTGGGGTATTAACTTCTTTTTTTTTATAGAAATCAGCCTGTGTTAGGTACTAACCTCTTTTTGTATGTATTTTCTGTGCAATTTTGTATGTGCGGTTTTTTTCTCAGTTATTTTACCATCAAACAGCAAACGAACGGCAACTCTATCGTATAAAGAATAAAGATTATGATTTTAACAAAAGAATTATGAATACCAACCTTAAAGCAATGTAAAATAAAGATCGTTATTTGTTAAGCAAAATTGGAGGTCAAATAACTGTGAAGAGACTGTAGAATCATTTGAGTAAGCGCAATTTTTCTTCGAGTATTTTTTTTAGGATTCTGTTTTTTGAACAATTTTTTTTCTTGTTATTGCATTTTTATAGGATTTTTTCTGGTGAATAGTCGATTTTTCTCTTGCTCTCACTAAATAGTAATGTGTGCCTGCATAAAACATCGTATTTTTAGAACATAGACGTTTCACAAACGTCAAAAAACTGGTGCCGTAGATAAAAACACGATAGTTCGTCATGTGAGCTCAAATTGATTCCAAAACTATTTATTGTTAATCATTAATAGACGGTTAAACTAAGAAATGTTTTCGATATATTTAATACGATTAGTAAAAACGGTGCCTCTACGCATAGACAATACCATAGACAAAGACTAAATCGATCAATTCTAAATTCGAATTTTGACATCGATATTCATTTGACACAAAAAAAGAACTCGTCTAGTTTTTATTCGATGTTGAAAACGCAACTATATACTCTTACTGCGTATTTGCTTATATATTGTACTAATGTAGATAATAATTTTAAGAATGTTTGAGAACCGATAATGTGCCTACGATACAAAGAAACTAATAAAATGTGGGTGTGAATAATATATTTATTAATAGATAAATATGCTTGGAGAATGCATATTAGGTCTAAAACTCTTCTCTTTTACTATCGGGCCGAAACCTGTCAAACAGGCCGCATTCGGTCAAACAGGCCGCACGAAATCGATGGGCCCTTAGAGTATTAACTACGTATTTATATAACTTTGAAACTGCCTATAAACTAACGAGGCTTTACAGCCTAAGATGAACCAAATATGCATTCTCCAATCTTACAAATAGCCTATTATAGAAACCATGGCCTTAAATTTTAAATAAAACGCAAGATGTTCTTCCAGTATGAAATCTACAACGATATTGTTCTGAGCTTGTAATAAATGCTTAGTATTAGAGTTTAAAAACCCAGTATTTGACGAGTCTTTTGCCAAAATCTTACTGGAGCCCGTTCACGAAAGGTAATTAAAAAAAATATTAAGGTTGAAGCGCATGGGAGGTAACAATGATTATAATTCTGTAACTACATAAGTGTTACGGTCGCGAATCATATTTTGTTTAACGAACAGTCTGAAACTGACCTCCAAATGGCAAAAAAACTTTAATTTCGCGGCCACCCTTGCGCTTCTCCCTAAATATTATTTATTCAAGCAATAAAATGACAGTAGACATACGGGCCGCATAATACCAACAGGCCAAAAGCATAAAGCGCTCGTCAGAAGACCGGTTCACTTCTACTTTACATATTTGCAATCCATTTCTTTTGTCTATTCTTACAATATATATATGTACATACCTACGTATACAGCTTTTAATGTTGCTACTCCTGGGCACCTCAGGCTTTCTGTGAGGCCAACTGACACGTCAAAATGGATTACAAATTAGTAATTTTGTGGTAAACCAAGGGTGTTTGTGAAATAGTAAAGTAAAAAGTCCCTCCATGCTAGTGCCAATTGTGTTAGTTCATTCCAGAAAAGTTGGTTATTATATAATTAATTATGAATAAAGAAAGTATTTATAAGGGTTGCAACTTCTTTTTTAAGTGTTCAAGTATTTCAATGTTTTGAGGATTCGTCATGTTTGGGGGTATTTCTTTCAATAACCAATATTGGCTTGAAAAAGTGTTCGCCAAATATTTCGTGAAATTCAGTTTGTTTTTTTCAGATTTTTAATCCATGGTTTTCTTAGCTCTAAGCGTAATTACAATTTTTCTTTAATTTTCATTTGTAAATAGTTGTTTTCGGAATTATTTTATTGTTTATTTCGAAGTATTAAATCGTGAGACCAAAATGTATTTTTTTTATTTTGTTTTGTTTCTTTATTTCTTCAAACATGCGTTCCTAATATACTATTATATAATTATTGTTGAAATGTTGGTTATTGATATTATTATAGTTAATAAAGCTTATAATATTGTAATGAGCTTTACTTTTCAATTATTTGCATCGATCGATATAACATTATGAAGTAGAAAATAATGTACTGTGTATAGACGGTGTTGTTGACTAAGACAGGCTGTCGCTTTGCATCATCGTCAAATTCAAGGAGGTATCTATACTAATGATACTCGACTCGAATCGATATTAAGAAGAGTAGATTTTTTTACGGAAATCGGTAAGTGTTCCACGCGTATTAAAACGCAGCCCGTGTGTTCCTAGCCCTATAAACGCGCCGTCACACACACAAACGCAAACGTTTATTCCACAGTATAATAATGGACAGTATGGAAACTAGGTTAGGTTGGTTACTAGGTTTACCCTTACCAATTTCCGTAAAAAAAACCTACCCTTTTATTATCGATTCGGGTCGGAGAATCATTATTATAGATACCTTCTTGAATTTGCAAAGGATGAAAGCGACAGTCAGTATAGGAACGGAGCTAAAAGACCTAAGATATCATAAATAAGATTGGACATTTTGAACAATGCACCTCTAGAACATATATTTTTAAACAAACCATAGTTTACCTAATTTTATGACAACTTTTTTTTAGACTTCCTCGTTGCTCTAGCAGTCGCAGCCGCGACTTCTGAGCATGAGATCCTGGGCCGATTCCCAGGGTCGGGCAGTCTTATTGGGATTTTCCATAAAAAAAATCTACACGGAGTCTGGATTTGTGCCCGGTTGATGGCAATGGGCTCGCCCTCTTTTATACGGAACTTGTGTTTGAGTCCCATGGCTGACGAAATGCGAGTGAAGTATAAAGCGCAGGCCACACCGCAAGTTTGCGGGCGGGCGAGCGGACGAACGACGCATCGTTTCACCTCTTTTCATACTTTGGTTCACACCGGGAACTAACGAAAGATACGAACAAAGTATGAAAAGGGTGTCGTTCGCGTCGCTCTTTAGGTACACCTACAGGCGTGATACGACTGTACTTACCTACTCCACGTGAGGTCTACTTGGTGGACAGTCTGATTAAACTGTCAATTTATTAGTAAGGTGTGCAATTGGCTTAATGCATCCGTTCATCCAATCATCTATAATATGATAAAAGGCAATTTGGATGGCTACAAAAATGAACAAATAAAACAATCATTTTATCTTACAGTATATTTTCTTAAAAACATTGAGTAGGCAATAGATACAAGTTAAATCTCATTAGGTAATCGTCATTTATGAGTGTTTATGTTTAATTTCTTATCTATTCAATCAAAGTGAGACATCGAGCATTTATATTTTTTACAAAAGGGAACAATAAAACCGCGTATGAAATTTTTCAGAAGTACAAAATCACAATGATTTATAAACAGGCATAAGTAAAATACATATTAATCAATTTATTATTGTCAAAATCAGTGCTAGAAATAAAAATTGAGCATATTATTATTATTCTATAGTTTTAACAGACAGTGGTTTCAAAATACATTTTTGTGTCAAGTTCGAATAGGCTATTGCGGGCCGCATTGACTAAATCGGGCCGCACTTAGCTTGACAGGCCGAGTTTGACAGATGTCATTTGAACTTTGAAGAATAACTCGGGAATAACTTGAGACGGGAACAAACAATTTGTGTGACGTCAAACTTCTCTTTGATGCCTACAGTTTGGCTGGTAGTACCCGAGTCTGAGTCACTGTGACTTTGGTAGTGACGTCAAATTAGAGGAAATAACTAGCTTAGTAATTAATAGTCGATTTTAAGAACCATGTCCGAACGAATTGTTAAAAGCTGATATATTTCCTTAAAATTTTCAAACCACTGTCTCCCTATCCGTCGTCTTCTAATAAGTATAGGTCTTGGGATCATAACCCTTGCCGGCAACTTTGTCATCGATCCAGTCTCTGACGTTTGATACGTCTACGTAAACTCCAGGAGTTCCATCTTCACCACAGCCGATGCCCCATGCGACGATACCGGCTTGCACGTAACGGTCTTTTTCGTACTGAAAAAAAAAATAACACTGGTACTCCAAAACTGAAGTTAAAAACAGGCAGGCTGAAGAGTGGGCTGGCCAAATAGCACGAATTCACCCGGAGAGATGGGCAAGGATCGTCAATACACTGGACGACGGATGGTTGTAGATCGCGGCGAAAGCGGTGTTACAATCTGATCTACTTTGTGGGGCAATCATGGCCAGATATCACTCAAGATAGAGAGGTTTGAATGGAAAAAGGCGAAGCAAAAACCCAGCAGTGGGACACAAGTCAGACTTTTAAAAAACACTCAAAACATGCCTCTGCTTGATTCCTTACCTCAATGGGACAAGACAGAGGAGATCCACCGTCTCCCTTGCAGGTATCCTTGCCAGGCTCTCCACCAGCACACATGAATGAGCTGTGCAGCTGGAAGAACCTGCCCAGACGAGTCTTGCGGAGAGCAGTTTGACATTTGTCGTGCTTCACTACTGGTAACTCGATCTGAAAAAAAAGATTAAAAAAATTTGGTCTATGGTCTAGTGCTCGCAATTTGCGCTATTGCTGGACCTTCGATCCCCACGTCAGGAATCGAATGTATGAGGATACAAAAGGGAGGATCCTCCAACCAGACGGGTGTTATGTCTGGTGGACGACCGCCCGACAGTTATCGTCAGGTTTTTCAATATAGTCTTAAGTCGCGGATAATTTTACTTGCGCGATGTAGGATTTCGGTGTTTCGAGTTCATCATCTGTGTCATAGATGGCGCTGTAGTACTTTTTGTAGTGCCGCTACGTTCAAATAATTTCACACAAACGAAGGTTACGGGCAACCTGGCAACCAACAACTAGTCTATACTAATATTTTATAGAGGTGAGTTTGTGAGGTTGATCTCTGGATCTATTGAACCGATTTTGAAAATTCTTTCACTAATAGGAAGCTACATTATCCCCGAGTGCCATAAGCTATATTTACAACATGCCCGTGGTATAAATTCCGACGAAAACGCGAGCGAAGACAGCTAGTAATATATAACACATTAGGTTCAGTTAGTATCACGAACCTTCTTCAGAATGACTTGGTACCGTCCCTCCTTCCCGAATCTGTCTTTACCCCAGCCGGTCGCGAAGCATCTCGTGCCAGCCTCGGCCTTGATCCTCGGTGGTGGAAGACAAGCCAAGCCGACATTAGGTTTCAAGTCCACTGGCTCGGCGAGGAAGAGGACTGCGACATCGTAGAAGAGGTTTCCTGGAACAAGTTTTTTTTTTATTAGTAGGTAAACATCTGGGCCCGCGTGGTGGATTATAGCCCATTACCTCCCATAGAGAGGAGGCCGTGTGTCCCAGCAGTGGGATCATTATAGGCTGATTATGCTATATATGCTTATTTTAACCATCTGAACCTGGCTGCTTCGATAGTCTAGTGGTCGCAAGCGCGACTGTTTAACAAGAGGTCCTGGTTTCGATTCCCGGGTCGGGCAAAGTGTTATTGTGTTCTCCCATCAGGAATTTCACAGTAGCAGTTCCACGAAGTCTGGATTTGTGCCTGGTGGATGGCAATAGACTCGCCCTCTGTTACATGGGATTTTAACGTTATCTGACGAAATGTTGTGGGTACACCTCTGCCCTAACCTCCGGGGATTACGTTATTTATTTTCACTAAACTATGGGCAAGAAAGTCTTCAGTCTGCGGGACTCTTAATCCTTACCTTTGTTAAAGTCTTCATGAGTCACAACCGATTTGACATCTCTGTCCTGGAAAGGATAAATCTCCTTTGTGCTCTGGGTATCCCACTCCCCTGCTCTGATCCTTAGGGCTTTCGCGCTGGCTACGTAGTGAGCTGCCGTGAGAACCACGCTGGGGTGAATGAGAGAACCACCGCCGACGTAGACGTTGAGTTTCTGACCATCTGGCTCGTTTTCATTGACCGGCTCAATCCTAAGGGTCAAAAGATATGTTAAAAAGATACAGGTGGTGATGGAGGACGAAAAATGGCACCTAAAGGAGATTTATTAGCGAAAAGGTAAGGTTGGTATACTGTTCAAACTTTATGGCGACTGGGAAGTTAGCTGCGAGTGACGGTCTGCGCAAATAGAACGGTTCAAACTTTATTGCGGCTCGGAAAATCTAACGTAAAGATGCGTAGAAAACAATTTTAAGTATAAGCGGGGCGCAGGGGACGCATTGTCTTGACTGTATAATGCGCAGATCGTCATTCGCAGCTAACTTCCGAGCCGACATAAAGTTTGAACAGTCTAGTGGCTGAGAAATTGAGATTGTTCGCACCTAACTAGAGAGCAGCGGTGGCCCAGTGGTGACGGCCCCGACTTTCGAACAATAAGTCGTCGAACCCAGGCAGGCGCATTACTTTGTGTAATTTATTTCATCAACACTGCTCTCAAAACAGTGAAGGAAAACATCGTGAGGAAACCGGCATGTCCTAGTACCAAAAATTCGAAGACATGTGACCTCTACCAACCCGCATTGGGCCCGCGTGGTGGACACTCGGCCTCCTCTCTGAGAGGGAATGGGCTATAGCCCATTCCCTCTCAGAGAGGAGGCCGAGTGTCCCAGCAGTGGGAACATTAAAGGCTGATTATGCACCTAACTTTGAGTAAAATCTTTAACTATTATAATGGGGGTCAAAGTTTATGTTTTCGGAAACAATCGCGATCGTAAAGAAGCTTGCTATTAAAAAAAAATATTTGGTGAAGCCAAGCTCGCTCAAGTAAATACAAAATGTGTTCGTATTAAGTAAGCGCACTCGTGCAGACACTAGACGCAGCACGCAGCACATCAAGCTACAGAATCTGTCGAATTTCTTTAACCTTCGGCAGGCAACAATTTTTTGCATACTTAGATGGCAACAGGGGTGACAGGTCACCCATATTTTTTGCGAAGTCAGTAAAACTGCAATGTGTAAGATAATCAAACTTTCCCCCCCCCGACCCTTGCCAGAGCCAGCCCGCGATGCTGAGCCGGTAGTTTTAAACCAGCCCCTAAATAATATCACTCAGATCCAGCCTGTCCCTTTGCTGCCCCCCTCAGCGACGCCCTAAGCCGAGGCCCGTACCCCACAGGGGGTGCCCTTAGCGAGTGGTCGCTTAGTGTTAAGTATAGTTTTAAGCCCTTGGCTGGAGGCCTTAGATTCATTTTTAAGGCATCCACAGGGAATTGTCCGGTTAAGCCGTAGCCAGCCTCAGAGGCTGAACTGCGAGATGCCATCTCAAAAAAAAAAAAAAATAATAATAGATGGATAAGGATCTGTCGACATGTTGGATAGATTATAAGAAGGCCTACGGACTCGATACATGGCTCATGAGGGTGCTGGAGTTGTACAAGATAGATGCAACTCTACGCGCCTTCCTTGAGTCGTGTATGGGGCAATGGAGGACGGTCCTTCGATATCCAGGATGTCGACAGATTCAGGGGAACGATGAGCCTGTATGGATTAAACGGGGAATATTCCAGGGCGACAGTTTGAGTCCACTTTGGTTCTGTCTAGCCCTGAATCCTCTAAGTACATTGCTGGAGGATTCAGGTCTAGGCTATCGGTTGAGGAGAGGTGGTCAGGTCATATCTCACCTTCTTTACATGGATGATCTGAAACTCTTTGCCCCCAACAAATTGCAACTGATGAAGCTACTGAAAGTAACTGAAACTTTTAGTAGCGCCATCAGGATGGAATTTGGTGTGGACAAATGTGCAGTCATGTATGTAAAGCGAGGGGAGATTATGGAATCCGAAGGAATTCAGCTCTCGGATTCCATACACCTGAGATCCCTCTCCTCATCCGAAAGCTATAAATATTTGGGTATGTCGGAAGCGTTAGGCATTAACGTAACTGACATGAAGCAATCGTTGAAGGAGCGCTTCTTCGGTCGCCTGAAGAAGGTATTAAATAGCCTTCTTTCGGGCGGGAATAAGGTGCGCGCCTTCAACGGTTGGGTCATGCCGGTTTTAATGTACTCTATCGGCATACTCAAATGGACTCAGACCGAACTCGATACCCTGGATAGGAGAGTCCGTACACTGCTGACTGCAAACCGGATGCATCACCCACGATCATCGGTGATGAGACTGTATATCCCGCTGAAGCGCGGGGGTCGAGGCTTTTTAAACGCGAAGACGCTCCACAACCGCGAGGTATGCAGTCTCAGAGAATATTTTTTTAAAGCCGAGGTGGGTATGCACCGAGATGTGGTCGCAGTGGACAAGGGCCTCACCCCGCTGTCCATGGCTAAAGAGAACTGGCGCAAACCTGTAGTACTTACTACCGATGACCGCAAGGAAGTATGGCAAGGCAAGGAGCTTCACGGACGCTTCTACCGGGCTCTTCATGGGCCCGATGTAGATTTTCTAGCATCCGTGTCCTGGCTACGTTTCGGTGACCTCTTTGGGGAAACTGAAGGTTTTGTCTGTGCGATTATGGACGAAGTTATGTTGACGAACAACTACCGGAAATATATTATGAAGGACGGGACGGTTGACGTGTGTCGGGCATGCCACCGTCCGGGTGAGTCCATCAGACATATTATTTCTGGTTGTTCTCGTCTGGCTAACGGCGAGTACTTGCACAGGCATAACCAAGTAGCCAGGATTATTCACCAGCAACTTGCCTTGAAATATAAACTTGTGGAATCTGAGGTACCGTACTACAAGTATGTGCCCGACCCAGTTCTCGAGAAAGACCATGTCACGCTGTACTGGGATCGGTCTATCATCACTGACAGGACTATTGTCGCCAATAAGCCTGACATAGTGGTGATAGACCGATCAGCGCGCCGCGTAATGATAATCGATGTTACCATCCCACATGACGAGAACCTCGTGAAAGCTGAGAAAGAGAAACAAATGAAATATCTCGACTTGGCACACGAGGTTGTCGACATGTGGAATGTGAACTCGGCTATCATTGTGCCGATTGTTGTGACGGCCAATGGCCTTATAGCCAAAAGCCTCGACGAACATCTCTCGAGGCTCTCCTTAGGCGGTTGGATCAAGGGCCTGATTCAGAAGGCAGTACTCCTCGATACGGCTCGCATTGTGAGGAGGTTCCTGTCTCTGGAGCCCTAACCACCGGTAGCTTGGACCCTGCTCCCGATACCGGCGGACCACTATTTTTTATATTTTTAAATGTTTTTTTTTAATATTAATTTGTTTAGAAATATTTAAAAATGTAATTGATATGTATATAATTGAATAAAGGAGATAATAATAATAATCAAACTTATATGTAGTTTCGAATCTGCTCATCCGAAATCGAAGCCATTTTTACCTTATAAACCAAACATTTATTTCAGTATCACAAAAAATTTAAACTTACGTAATAAGGAACAGGGGTGACGAGTCACCCCAGCAACATCAATATACAAAAACAACAACTTACCGTGACGTATGTGACTGATTGCATTCACTCTTGATATAGAATAGATCGAGCGTTAGAAAGAAACAAAAATAACACTACCAAAATATTGATACATTTTTCGAGTAGTGGGGTGACGGGTCACCCCGGTTGCCTTCCTAAGGTTAATATATTTTTGAACATTTTCGCTAAGGTACGCATTAGGTTAACCTTGAGGTTGAATGGGAAAATTTAGTAGCTTGATGAACACGCACTCGATGTTCGCGTACTCAGTTTAGTACCTTACCAGTTAGCAAAGAAGACCGAACTTCAAATATCTGTAAACAGATGTGCTTGCTTAAAAATATTTGTCATTCGATTTACCGATGTGTGATGAGGAAATGCTGGTGGTCTTTTCTCCATAGAAATGCTCTCGCCTGTTTTCTTTTTGGATTATTACTTTATAGCTATCATTTATTCCATTTAAATAAATATCAACCTCTTCTATGTCCCTATGTTTTCCTTTTTGATGATACATAATCTGTTTCAGCACTAGAACCTTTACAAAATGCTCAACATTCCCTATTTGGACCGCTGTCAACAGAAGCCAAGTTCAAATTAGACAACTATTAATGAAAAAAGGAAACATAAGGACACAGTATACATCCTTCTTATTCAGTTTATAAAATATCTTTTAAATTGGTCGAATATTGGAGGAGGAAATAGTCGAGAGCCAAACCTCGAAATTATGACTGTTTACTTGTCGGATCTGTAGTTGTCTTTATCGCACCAATGTCGAAATAGCGCTTGTTGAGTGACAGCGATAGTTTTTTTTTCAAATACCTACCACATTTCTTCTTAAGGACAGACGTGAGCGAAAAAAGAGCAGTCACTAGACGGTGTCGTTACCGTTCGCATCTGAAATGAGCCGCACATCCTCGCAGCGCCCATCTGCGTACCGTTTCACAGCGTAGCTACGCGTCCTCGCACCGCTCAGGAGAATAGCACGTCTCTGGTAGAAATGGCCACACCGTTCCACAGCCTCGCTCCTCCTCTTCTCGCATCGCACATCTCTATTGGAAACGCAGCCTAAGATTGGTCATTCTTATGGTGCAATTCCACACTAAGAGACCAGTAGGTACGTATGCGGCACAGTGCCGCACACCGGTGGAATCGCTCCTTTAGAGAGTTGTAACTTTGGGTAAGGTCATAAAAGACAGAAGACGACTGTTCAGAAAACCAGAAATTTGGAGCAAAACTGAGAAAGAAAGAAAGAACGCTACATGTCAGCTGTGTGTAAAAAAGAGATAAACATCACTCGTAGTGCATCAAGGCTTACTTCACCTATCTATAATCTACTCACAATAATATTGCTCCACCATCCACGGGTACGCTGCAAGAAAATGTTGATAAACAAACCGCATTGAAATTGGGCTTAGTGTTTCTGAGTAACGATGGTACAGATAGAGAAAGACCATGTATGAAGTATGAATATGCATTTAAAGCGTTTTATGCGCGTAAATTGGGTGAACTTAAATGACTCCTCTGATCTGCCTAACTTTTTCCCACCTATGTTGGGGTTGTCTTCCAGTCTAACCGGATGCAGCTGAATACCAGTACTTTACATGGAGCGACTGCCTATCTGACCTCCACAACCCAGTTAGTACTGGGTAATACGATACCCCTTAGTAAGACTGGTTACTGGACTATCCGTAACGACTGTCAAAGATCTACAAATGACAGCCGGGACAAACGGCTTAACTTGCTTTCCGAGGCACGGAGGAAACTCGGTGGTCACACATCCACAGACCAACCTAAGCAAGCGCGGCTTTACCTGAAAATTGGTACGAGCGGCTGTTAATGCATAAAGGGTGTAACAAGACCCTTAACGAAGCCGAAAGCCACTTGTTCTCCCCGTCATTGCAATTATTTTTTTGTTCTAGACCATACCTTAACCATACCTTCTAGTTACGGAGATATTGGGGGTCAAAGTTCCAACTTTTTCACATGTTTTTTTTTGAAATACCTACTTGTTTTTAATGTAAGATTTTTACTTTAAACACCTCCATGACCCCATTACTATTCAATCCACCCATCAGCACAATGTTTTAAGTGCGTTACATTGAGTCCTACCGTAAAACGTGATTTTTGACCCCAGAAAAAAAAGTAGTTTCCCAGCAATATTTTTTGCGTAAAGTGACTTAGTTTGATGTACCTACATAATGCTTGGTTGACGGCTTCGTGAAGGGTCTTATTACACCCTGTATAGCCACGACCTCCTTAGAATAATAATTACGTTTATGTTATAAAATACTAACTTGAGAATCGCGACCATCCAAGGGAATTCTCCGAATTTGGTCTCTCCGTTGATTTCTCCAGTGGTTCGCAGATCAGCACCTTCGGGGTTAGCCCAGCCACATCCCACGCGCTGAAACATTACACAAGAATGTTTATATAAGATACATTATAACTCCAAACAAAGCTGTAGACAGGAATTTAGCTCTAGAATTACCCTGAAAAAAGGCTAAACTGGGTGTTATAACTTTTTATTAATTTATTTAAGCTTCATGTACTTCTACACTGCGCTCCAAAACACAAATTACTGACGTTGCTCATAAGGTGAAATGGGACTGGACTGGCCACGTTTGCCGCATGCCCAATGAGCTGCGGGCCAAAATAGCCACTTTCTGGAGCCCCGACACAGCCAGAAGGCGTCGCGGCAGCTGGACAAGACCAGCGATCAGTGTTCCACAATACATTGGCTTGGGATCGAACCAACTGGATGTCATGGGGAGAGTCCTTTGGACAGCAGCGGGATGATGCTAGCTAACAGTATCAGTATGTACAATAGTGGTACATGGACGGAAAAACCAAATAATAATTACTATGACTAAACTTCTAATTTAGAGCTATTATATCTGACTTAAATATAATATAAGCGGCGAAAAAATATATAGAAACCTTTGAGGAAATTATATTTTCGAGCCGTTTGAGGTTAAAATTCTGGGGCCGAGTGCTCATAGCCTGTTTAAGGAACTTTCGAAACGCCTTGTTGACGCTTCCCGTTACCCAAGGGCTGGCTTTTACCTTGGCCAGAGGCTAAGTGTTGCCATAAAACGTGGCAACACCGCCAGTCTCTTGCGCACATTACCGGCTGACAGCGATGAGGAGTTTTTTGATGCCCTAATTAATAATTTATACATATAGTTAGTTTACCAAGAATAAAGTATATTACCACCGTAAACAGTGGTTACGAACTTTTCTTTTGAAAGTGAATTTGCTTTCTGCGTTTTCAATTCCAAAGGGCGTTCCAGAGCTATATTGTTGAGACAGCGTAAGAATTGGACATAAAACCGGTGCATTGTAGTGTGGAGGAAGTCGATTTTAGGAAGCTCGAAGGTAACGATTGTAAGAACTGCGCAACACTTTTCAAGGGAGATAAACTCTGGGCAACCGTCAATGGATGCACCTCAAAAATTTTGAGGTGCACGTGCATCATTTCGCGATTTCGAAAAAAAAAACAGCTTTTCAGTACATTTTGACGAGTTATTGCAATCATATTGTACGGAACAGCAGATTTTTTTTTCGTGATTTCAGGTTTGTTTGCATAGTAAAACTTGTTCATAATGATGAATACAATGACCCCTTAAGAGATTTCATGTATGAATAGATAGATCTGTCTGTCTGTTTGTTCCGGATAATCTCCGAAAAGGCTACAACGATTTTGACGGGACTGGCAGATCGCTGATGGTGAATTAGCACTTTCACAGCCGATCACGTGCAGAGTACGTCCCAGGTTGATTGTATTGTGACGCTGATCACGTTCTCAGTACGTGAATAACGTACGTCAATAGTATAAATAAAAAAATAATTATAGATTTATCATTGATAGTTCTCATTTTATAAATGTTGCAATATCGGCGAAAATCGCCGGCGAACCATGGAATCCGCGTTTTAAAATCTTCGGCTGTCACAGTGTTAGGCTAATTTTAGAAAAAGCAAGCAACATCTAGTATAAACTAAATACAGAGATTTTAAGATGATGACCAGACTGTTCCCAATGATGTCTGTTAGGGTCGGCTTTCAGTATAGTCGGATACAGCTGAATACCACTAATTTACATGGAGTGATTATTGCGTGGCCAAACTAACATAAGTTTAACTATTGTACAAAACCAAACGAAATGAAATATATAAGTGTAATAACATCTCTTAATTATTTATTTAGTTCATAGTGGCCTCAGAATTTTTAAATACCTATGTATGTATGGAATGTCTATAAAAAAAACCGTTCAAACCCATAAAACTACTAAAAACGCTCTGAGATAACTGTAAATTTCTCGTTACCACATTCATATTATAGCGTAAAATGTATACCCGAATAACCGAATAAATAACAAAAAAAAAATGTTATAAAAAAATTTTCGAACTTAAAATAAACGTATTATTTGCAATGTTGCCATACAACGTGGCAACACCGCCAGTCTCTTTGGTACATTACCAGTTGACAGCGTTGAGGAGGAGTTTTTTGACGCCATTTTTTAAGCTTATTTATTCTTATGTTAATTACTTTAATTTATAAATGTATTTAGTATTGCAATTTCCAAATTCCTACCTACATAATGCGATGCGTCGGCTGCTTAAACTCAGTACCGCAGTACAACTCAGCATTTTGTGATAGGCCTCTAAGGAGCTCTTGATGTGTTTAACAAACTCAGCCTTAGAGTAAATGACTAAAAACTATTTAAGCAACACTCAAATTCTACGAACAAGCGTATCGCCTTTGTAAACAATGTTATTTAATAGCCTTGTCATACCGGTTCTATGCATGGTCAAGCGCGGTCGAAGACAAACCAGTCTTTGGTGGATCTAGCTGATTAATTATTTGACAATATAATGTAGAAATACTCGTAGAAGTGTGAATTGTGTGATGTGGGAAGCTCGATCGTGGGCATCGTGGCTACGGGCCGTGCTTGCCTAGGTTGGGCCGTTTACTGATAAATGACTAGCTGTTGCCCGCGACTTCGCTCGCTTTTTGGTCGGAAATGATCCCACGGGCACGTTGTAAATATAGCCTATGGCACTCGGGGATAATGTAGCTTCCTATTAGTGAAAGAATTTTCAAAATCGGTTCAGTAGATCCAGAGATTACCCCTACAACCTCACAAACTTTACCTCTTCATAATATTAGTAATTTAGTATAGATTATTCTAGTATAAACACGTAATGATATTGATGTAGTAAGGAAAAATTTATAATTAATTCTGAGCGTTTTTAGTAGTTTATGGTTTTTCGTTTACATACGTACAAAAGATCAATTCACGACCTAGAAAAATTGACATTTTGGCTTTAATCATGGGTGTAAATAGACCCTAAACGAAGCCGAAATGCACTTGTGCTCCACGTCATTACGATCATTTTTTTATTCTGGACTATACCTGGGAACCGTCATGGCCCGTTTACTATTCATTGCATCCATCAGCGCCCACAAAAGAATAATTATTTAATTATATGCTTAGGACATTTTGAGGTTAAGCTTAACGACCTTACTAAGAAAATGCAATAGCGAGCGAAGCTAACTTGAAAACTGTCGCATGTAGACTTGAAAGCGAGCGGAACGAGCTCGAAAATTGGAGTATTCAGGAGCGAGAGAAGTTGTTGGGTTAAAATATTAAAATAGAAGTTTTTAATAATTATTTCATCGAATTCAGTTGAGCTGTCATAACGAGCTTTCTAAGAAAATACAATAGCGAGCGAAGCGAACTTGAAAATTGTAGCATGTAAACTTGATTGAAGGCGAGCGGAACGAGCTCGAAAATGTGAGTAACCTGAACCGAGATTGGTTGAAAAGTAATAAGATGCCGCTTGTTGTCAATAGCCTAACTTAGAATTATAGATTCAAAACAAGACAAACATAGACACAGCATAACATAACATGACACCAGTAATACCCGTAGGGGTTATGCAGAGGTGTATCTAACAGTGCACTAAACTCACATTTCACTAGTTACGTTTTACGTCCAAAGTACTGTCCTGTGTACTGAGAAATTCCAGATGGAAAAACCATAACACTTTGCCCGACCTGGGAATCGAACCCAGGACCTCATGCTCAGCAGCCGCAGTTGAGACCACTAGACCAAGAAAGCAGACACTACAATCAAAGCTTCAAGCGCAGGCCACACCGCCAGCGAGCGAAGCGGACGATGCTCTTTTCATACTTCGTTCGGCTATTTCGGTAGTTCCAAAGTATGAAAATAAGTGAAACGATGCCTCGCACGGCTCGCTCGCTCGCTAGCTTGCTGGCGGTGTGTGGCTACATACAAACAGGAACATAAGTGGCAAATCACAAGATTTACAACACATAAGAAAAGAAAAATCGACGAACAAACAAACACAGGAGCCGACATTTACACATTGAAAATGCAAGCAAATATTAAATAAATAAAACCTCGACGCAGGCATCCGTACGGCAGCCGACCTGTCAAAGGAGGAATATGTTAGAATTAAGACCTGCGCAGGCGAGGGAATTTTCTCAGGGTATTTTTTTGGCCGTCAAAATTGTAGATCGCTTAGATCAGCATAATTTCACTACAAAAAACAAAAATACAGTTTTTTTTTTGTTAATCGTGACATCTCGCAGGTAATCTATACGGCCGTCGTCTGCTTAACCGGACTATCCTGTGGATGCTTTGAGTGTAAAGCCTCCTGTAGCTCCTCCAGTTTCATTTCAGGTCTTTGAAAGTGACCTTGAATTTGTGGACCAACCTGATTCTCAGTGTCCACCTTTCGGCGCCATATTTAAAACTAACAGCACGCCCTGGGTGAAGAGTTGAAGACCTTAGTCTTCAAACGTTGTGATTTATTAGTCCGCGTTGATCTCAGAATAATTGTTACCTTAGCTTACGTTTCATTAAACTTCGGCCGGCTAAATTATCGTTGAATCCGTGGCAAGTTCTCGGCGGAAATTTTTCCCACGGTTCAGGGATTTTTGGGATATCAATGAAGAATGAAGTAGTCACCTTGGTATCACGCCGTCATTTGCCTAGACCTTCTCAACCTAATCGGATGCAGCTGTTCACTGTAGCCTAGTACATATATTTTTCATTCTACTTCAGACATTTTACATCTATATTTTGTTAGTAAACATGAACCTTAAAAACTATGTTAGTAAGCCATGTAGGTTTGACGGGTGATACATAAATTCCCTCCAATGACATTCAGGAGACTGTTCGACCTGCCCCGGACCCTCTACAGTAGCGACATGGCACACTTACGTTTGATCGCTGGGATACCATCACTGTGCGCATCAGCAAACATTTCCTATGCACTGCAGAAGCGTGGCAACCCCAGCATTATCCTGAATGCATTGTTATATTGAACTCCAAGAGCATTGATGGCTTCCTGCGTACATAAATGGGTGTAAAATACTCTTAGCAAACCCGAAAGGTACTTGTTTTCCCAGTCATTGAGATCATGTTTTTGCTGTAGACCATTATCTGGGAACCTTCTTTTTTAGTGACGAGGAATATTGGGGGTCAAAGTTCCAACTTTTTACGTAGTGTTTATTACAAGTTTTAAGTCTTATAACTCTACTTTAAATAACTCTCCTTTTTCTTTCTTTGTTTGTTCGGATGGGAAATCATCAAATAACTCCTCCCACTGTGGGCTGAGCTGGAGGGAGTGTCAGACTTTTACCGACTAAAACCTATCCATGTTCCTTCTTTTGCCCTTTGTGTTCCAGGGCCGCGGTATCTCTTTCGAACAGTCCCGCAACCTGGCAGGCATCGGTCTTTTCGGACCCCTTCCCGTGTGCTGACATCTCTCTGAGGCGCGCGTGGAACACGAACGCGCCGTCGACACGGCCTGTCGTCATAAGACGGACGGACGGCGATCTAGCGCCATAGCTCACCGTCCACACCTCCCCTATACTACATTATAGATGCATCCATCAGCACAATGTTTTGAGTACGTTTCATTGAGTTCTACCGTAAAACGTGACTTTGCATCCCAAAAATAAAAGTAGTTTTTGAGCAATAATTTCTGCATAGAGTTACTTAGTTTGATGTACATAATGCTTGGTTGACGGCTTCGTGAAGGGGCCCGTTTACACCGTGTACAATCGTTAAAACCTTAAAGTGCTTACAAGAAGAGTATTCACTTAAAAGTTAAAAGCGTTAATGTCTTACGGCATTTCATACAAACTTTGAACTCATTTGTTTTCGATATGACAGAACCGATTTTAATGAAACTTCATACGCATAAGCATACGCAAAAGATGCATTTTCAAAATGTCTTTTAAAATAAAAAGATAATTCGTAATTTTCTATTTCTATGGAAAATATAAAATCGGTCTAATTTAGCTGTAACACTATTTTTCGAAAATGTTCTCAGTCAACTTTTTAGACCTCTGTATCCTGCTTAAGCGTATGAAGTTTCATTAAAATCGGATCAGTCATTTCGAAAACATATGAGTTCAAAGTTTGTGTGAAATGCCGTCAATGACACATTTTCATAAGGAAGGATTAACCTACAAAGTATTTTTACTCGGGGTAAAAACCCATCCCACATCTATGACCTAAGTTTATTCCTGTGAAAATGGCAGCTAATTAAAACTACCTTGTTTTAGCCCAGAAGTAATTTTGCCAGTTTTTGGTCTGTCAGTCTGTCCGGAAAACAAAAACGGAAAGGTATTTTTTGTGTTGACACTTAGCGTGAAAACACAAAAAAGCGTTGCGTTGCGTTGCGTTGGATTCGCAAGGAAGCGGCAAATCGCGTTTGGATACGCAAGGAAACGGCAAATCGCGTTCGGATAAACGTGAAGTTAACTCATTTTTGTTTTATTATCAAGATAATTATCATGGTGAAGAAGAAGACGCTGCGGAACCTCAAAATCAATGTAACTACTTGATATGGTGAACTAGTGATTGAAAGTTATTACAAAGTCACTTGAAAACGGATGTGGTTAGCGTAAGGTCATCTATTTCAAGTATGTTTAGTCGAATTGGCCGTGTACTGACCGCAAAACGTTTGAATCTATACTTTTTATACTAATATTAAAACGAGGTAAAGTTTGTTTTTTTTTTTGGGTTTTGATATTCCGTCTGGCCTTGTATTCGGGAGAATTAACGTTATTATTCGACCAATTAATGGTGTCTCAAGGATACTGTACTTCTCATCAGGTAATCTGTGGATCTACTGAACCATTTTGAAAATTCTTTCACTAATAGGAAGCAACATTACGGGCAACAGCTAGTATATTATAAAGAGGTAAAATTTCTTTGTATTATGGGGGTAATCTCCGTAATTTATGATCCAATTCTAAAAATTCTTTCACTGGCAGAAAGCTACATCATTCGTGAGTGCTGTAAGCTAAATAATATTTATTTGTATATTGCATATTAGCCGAGTTATCACAATTTTTGCAGACGAAGCCGCGGGCGAAGTGCTAGTTCTAAATAAATTGAGGTGAAGGTAGCATCGTTGTGTTAAGCAGATATCCGACGCTTCACAATAGTGTTTGTTCATTTTTATTTAATTCCACGTTAACACGATAACGACAAGATTAAATCTAAGGATTAAAAGTATTGATTCAATTATGAATCATTTTTCATTTTTGTTTAATTTCGAGTAAATGAAAAGCAAAAATTATCAAAAAGTAAAGCGTTTGATTTTGGTTTTACCGACAAAATAATTCTCGCAAAGATTTAATTTCGCGTTGAATTTAATTGACGGCCGGGACCAACGGCCTAACGCGCTTTCTAAGGCAAGGAGGAAACTCGGACTGTAATGGGTGGTAACTCATCCACGGATCAATCCAGGTAAGCGCGGCAACCTGAAGATCGACCCTGCACAATAACACTTTAATTCCTACTCCCAACTCAACAGAGCCCGATCCGGTAATTGAAGACCTCAGACTCAGTAGTAGAGCATGTGACCACTATACCAACGAGGCGGCTGCTATGATATTGCTGCCAAAATTAGAGAACCAAGGTGTCTGGCAAAAATTTTGTACATATAACTAAGTAACCCTGCGCAAAAGTTATTGCTGGAAAACGACTTTTTTTTTTGGACATATTTTAAGTAAAGGAACAAACAACATTAAAAATTGTATTAAAAAATAAATTGAAAAAATTGGAACGTTGACCCCTTTTTTTTTCGGATGGGAAATCATCAAATGACTCCTCCTGGGAGGGGTGAGGGAGTGTCAGACTTTTACCTTACGACCCGACGCCCGGTAACGTGCGTCTCCCGCGATGGCTGGGACGTGAGGTTCTCTCCTTATCACGTTCCGCCACCTCCTTCACTAGCATGACTGCTTCGCAGCAGGAAGTGACGGCGTCCCATTCCGTCTTACTAACGTCTACGTAACGTCTAACTTTGACCCCCTCAGAATACAGAAAAACCAGAAGCCATAATAATACTGAAGTGACAAAAACTACCCTTTTAAAGAGTAGTTTCACACGCAGCCGATCTGTTACTCTGTAAACGTCGTATCGCGTAACGTGTTTCACCGGTGTCTAATAAATAAATAATTAATAATGTCTGAGCTAGCCACATTACGCGGGTGGGAAGTGAGGCGGGCGGGGGACGTTTGTTTTGTATTTGGACACAGTATGCGGCTTGCAATTACAGTTGAACACGGCTTCTGGTTCTTTCTGTATTCTGAGTTTCGACACTCAATATCTCCGTAACTAGAAAGTCCCCTGGCATGGTCTAGATCAAAAAAATATCGCAATGATGGGGAGAACAAGTGCCTTTCGGCTTGGTTCTGGGTACTTTTACACCCATTATAACCTACGAAGCAAATGATTCACCTGCAATTCAATGAGCTATTATAACACGTCACAAGTACTTACGCCCAGTAAACTGTACGCACCATGATAACAACCTTATTATATAAAAACCATTATAAAAACCACAATCGCAATAAAAAAAAACTTTTAGACACGGTAATTTGATCTTGGAAATAACATTATTTATTTGACACAGAAAATAAAACATTTGAACAGACATTTTTATTTTTGTTTAGCCAGTTTTGCTAGCAACAAACCAATATTCATTTAATTTTGAGGTCACCGCTGCGTAGGTATACTAATTCTATAGCTCTATCTTTTGGAGTCTCGATTTGTGCCCGGTTGATGGCAATATATGGCAAAGCGTAGATCTCTATGTAGAAGAGTGACCAAAAAACTACATCCCAGAGACAAAGTTAAAGTATCTCATGAGCCTCGCAATCATAGCCTTAAATAGGAAAACAGAAACGCTGCCTAGGGACCAAACAGATATGGTAGAATAAAGATGGTTGGATCCTATTCATCATCCGCCCAGTCGTTTCCCAACTTGGGCTTGCAGTCTAACTAAATGCGGCTGAATATCAGAATTTTACATGGAGCAATTGTCTTTTTTATTTGGAACAAGCCGGCCACATTATTCCCAAACAACTGCAACTCCGGAAAGCCAGAATCAACAGTGGCGACCACCAGAGCCGAGACAATGAAGCTCGACAGTTTTTTAACTGTTCTGGATCCCACAATGCAATTAATCAGAAAACAATAGCGGATGACTTAATGCTAAAGAGGTACAGAACCAGTGTTAGGTCTTAGGAAGATTCATTCAGAAAGAAAAGAACGGACAACACTTACTAAAATCACACATTAAATTAAAAATGACATACGTTTGCTACTTCCCATGCTCCCGTGACGTTGTTGAACACCTATTTTGAAACAACCAACAGAATTAGGACCTCGTCAGTCATTTGCCAAAGTTTTTCGAAAGAATTTAGGACTTGCAGCAAGTTTGCAGTTGATATTCTACCGTCACCTCTTTCGTTTAGCCTTTTCCTATTTATTTTGGGGCTAGTTTCTTTTCTATGTCCTCTTTTACGTCCTCGGGTGACGTGACTTGGTGTGCCAATTTTGGCTCTGCAAGTTGCGTCGCGGTGATACCCGTGATACTACGAACTTCTTTCATCCAAAGAAGCGTGTCGTTTGAGGTATACTGCCTGGCTAAGAGGTAACTGGATGTAGCTGGAGAATGTGACATGGACTGTCCATTTGATCTCCACAATCTAGTTACTGGGTAACACCATGTAATTTAATAATCACCATTTTAGCCTCGAATCACCCACTGTTGGATAGGTCTCTTCTTTCACTTGCCATTCTTCTCTGAACTGTGCGTCCCTTATCCAACTGTTTCCCGTGATTTGGACGGTATCGTCAATCCAACGCGCTTTTGGATGGCCCAGGTTTCTTAAGCCCAACCTTGGTCACCATTCGGTTAAACCTCGTGTTATTTTAACCAAAAAGTATAGCAGAGAGCAGCAGAATCTGCCGCAAGTTACGAATTGTTCTTTTGTTTAAGTTATTATATCACCACTGCTCTCAAAACGGTAAAAGGTAACATCCCGAGGAAACTGGCATGTCCTAGATCCGAAAATTGAAGACATGGGACTCCCACCAATCTGCACTGGACCCGCATGAAAACTTAAGACCGACTCTTTCTCACTGTGGGCATATTATAGGCTCATGCTCATGCAAAATGTTTAAAATGTGAGATGTCATACCTGAGGCTCGTCGGGTTTAGGCAGAGGTTTCACGGGCTGGTCTGGGGGCCTCTTGTCAGGTACCAGGCAACAGGTATCGATGTACGATGCGCAGGGACCGTCACGAACACTGAGAAAATAAGGTTAAATAAATGATGTTTATTTTGCAAATAGGCTTTTACAAACACTGTTACACGTCATTTCTCTAAACTAAATGAGGCAGGTGTTTCGTACCTGACTGCTCTGAGAAAAAACAGCCGAAAAAACTGAGAGGTCATAGTCTCTATTAAGTTTCAGATATAATCTTGGTCAATTCAGGGTCTTTCGGCTTCCTTATGGTTTTTTTATAAATGGTGTAAATCTATACTAATATTATTTTGTATTAGAGGTAGAGGTAGAGGTTATAAGTTTGTATGTAGGCGGTAATCTCTGGATCCACTGAACCGATTTTGTAAATTCTTTCACTAATAGGAAGCTACATTATCCCCGAGTGCCATAGGCTATATTATTTACAACGTGCCCGTGGGATAATTTCCGACAAAAACACAAGCGAAGCCGCAGGCAACAGCTAGTCGTAATACGTACCGAATATCAATAACACCGACACCGTCAGTGATGACGGAATTGTTGGCGACATTGCACAGGTAGTAGCTGACGCATTCGCCGTCCATGCCGTCAGGCATCTTACACGACAGGTCCTCTTCATCATCCGTCGCTGTTGACAATTTTACGAATATTAGACCTTGATTCGGTGAAAATAAGGGTTGCGCGCCTCATTTAGCAGCATGAAATCGCATTTTTACCATGCTCTTCTTCTTCTTCTGTCGCCCAGAACCGTCATTTGCTAGAGTGAGAAATAGCATAGTGATAGAATAGTGCTGCCGACCGCATCGTCGATGCTGTAGCACCCGCTCTGTTTCTCAGTCTAGCAAATGACGGAAAAGACGATTCCGTACTGCTAGATGAGGTTCAACCCTAATTATACAATGACAATTAAATAGTAAACTCAAAAATAGCGGGCTGAGAAATCTGAAAAAAAAATATACACACATTTCGAAAAAAAAAAAAGAAGAAATAATATAGAAGAAAGATCAGGGACAACTAATGATAAAAGCCTTTTTAGATTTTAAACCAAAAATACAGAGAAACTGTCCATAGACTATAGGCGTATGTTACCATCATATGTTTAGTCTTCTCCCAACTATTTTGGTTTCCAATATTTAAGCAGGGGCAGCTGAATACTAGTTTTTTACATTGAGCATCTGCCTATCCGACCTAACAGCCCAGCAACAGGTCACTGGTTCTGAGACTTTTGAGCGTCAAAGATCTACAAATGTCAGCCGGGATCAGCGGCTTCGTTAAGCTACTGGTCGTGGCTTTCCAAGATATGAAGGGAATTAGGAGTGTAATAAATGGTCCCCATCCACGGACCGACTGATGAACTACTGAACCTTGAAGATCGCTCTTTGAGATCTTTTTTTAAACGAGAACACATACAAACAAGATACACACTCCGATACAAAATGCGACTCAACCTACCAATATCCCAATATACGGTTATGTCAATAAAAATATACAATATGTTACCCGAATCAATGGGAAAAATCCACATAACCACATAAACACCAAACCACATAAACACAAAAAACTCCATCTATTCACGAACAAATTAAAAAAGCTATTAATAAGGAAATGTTACTACAGTGTCAATGAATATTTAATGATAAATCCTTGAAACTCGTACAAAATAAACAAAAATGATTTTAGACTAAGTTAGATTCAAGAGACAGATATAAGAGATATAAATTACTTAAATGATATGTCTTCATCTCCACATATCTTTCTTTTGCTGTGTCCGAGAGGGTCCACGATTGTTTCTTTTGGAAAAATGTTTGCCACATAGGCCTACATTGTGGAATGCAATAAAGAATTGAGTATTGATAACTCGTATATTGATCGACCCGTTCGTTCTTTATTTTTATCTGACCACGGCGAAGCCATAAGGAAGGGTTATGATTTTAGCAGTCTATGTGTATATGTATGTTCCTCCGTAGCGCCTAAACTATTTATCATTTTATAAATTTGAAATATTTGACTATAGCAAACATTGAAAGTTAAATAAAAGCTAATAAAAAAAGGATTAAAATCGCGGCTGAGTAGCCAGGTCAAAGTATTCAAGCCCGGTTCACGCGAAGAAAATAAAAATGACGCGCATACGTGTCTCTTAGCACAACTTCCGTCGTGGCAGGTCGCATCGCCAGTAGCTGTGTGCAGGTCGCTCTGTAAGAGTAAACCTGCAACTACAGAGTTGATCTAACGCACGTAAGCAAAGCGCACGTAAGAAGTTTTTTACAAAACTTTCTACCTTCTTTGTCATTTTTGACGATAAATGTGAGCATTGATGGGCCACTTCCTTTCACGGGGTCTTTTTCCCAGCTGTGGGAATATGGGATGATTATTTGTTATGTGATATGAAGATAAGTTAGCAGTTATGATGGACCCGGGTTATAGCCTGAAAGGATAGTTGTCATGATTAAATTTTGTATCAATAACACCATCTTACTTGCACTCAAAAATAACCACCTAAGGTTCTGGCCAAACATCGTGCGTTTCCTCGTAGTAGCTTGTTGAAAATGCAACTGACGCAGATCCGCCTCAATGTTAATGTTAGTAGTGTTTGTGGTAAATAAATAAATGAAATAAGTAAAATAAATGAAATAAATAAAATGAGTAAAATAAAAAATGTGGCCAGAGCTCTGATCTGAATCCGAGAAAGTGTGAGTAAGACCGTCATATCTCAAATTCGGATTTCTGCTGATCCAAACCCATTTTCTCAACCAAGCTTTTGGAAACCCTTATGATCAGCAAAGAAGGGAAAACGAAGACACACGCGGAACTCAGATGATAAAGTTACACCGTATAAACCTGACGGATGTTGACGAGAATGTTCAGTGATATTTGAAGATTGCTGGTGGCTGTAGGATCCTGGAGGGTCAAGAAAAAGCTAAGCAGAGAAGAGAATATTATAAGTATCTATGAGAAATCTGAGACATTAAATCGACGATCTTCAAAAAGCAAAAAACTGATAGAAAATAAGTTTTTAGGGCAATTGTTATATTTCCACTGGGTGTCTAAGGTCAAGCCAAAGAAACCAAAGTCGTCCGAAAGGGGAGGACTATAGTCCCCAGTGGGTAATTCCGAACTGAACTGATGAAGATGATTACCTGTATTAGTGTGGACCGGCGGCACTATAGTAGAACCATGAGTCTTGTCCTGGATTGGCTGTGCAGTCGTCACCTGGGGCTGGTTGGTCTCAGATCCAGGTGGGGGAGGGCCGAAGATCGAACTGAGGACAGAGTCCAGGTCTCCATTCTTATTGGTCTGGCCTTGGGCTGTCGCCACAAGCACCAGGATCGGTATTATTTTGAACATCTGGAAGAGAAATAAACGACATAAATCATGGGTGTAAGGATAAGATCTTTACTCAGTAGAGGTTTAACCAGGGATGACAATGATGATCACGATGTATCTAAAAATAAAAGTGTGGATTGAAATCCGCGGTTACTTTAAAATAACTAGAAGTTAAGACGTGGTTGAGAGGCTTCACTTTTTGTAATTTTTTTTCTTTCACTCGAAATGAAAGCAAAAAAAAACAAAAGTGATAAGTGAACCGATGTAACAAAGATGGATCTTATATTCACCTACCGAATGATTGACAAGTGAAATGAAACGAGCGAATGAAATATCATTCATAGTGAACTTTATACGTGTCGAGTGAACGTGGAATGAAATAAAAAATGAACTGTCACTCAAATGAATCGTCTGATATCAGCAATATTTGAATGTAATACCCATCTGCCGAAATTACGCGACGAAAAGTTAGGCATGTTTCTGCGTCTATGTTTTTTTTTTTTAATTTCCTTGTCTATGATAATGCATGCCGAAAATACGGCGCGTAATTTTCGTAGAAAAGATAAATTTTATACTCCGAATTTCCATCGCGTAATTTTCGTCAAAAACGTTGCAGTTTAGGTTCGGACTTATCTGTCTGATTTCTGTCACTCACAGTATTTACTTAATAAGCTAACACGTCTACTCTATCATAATATTAAAATGTAACTGAACATAATAGGTATAAAGACTACCAAACTATTCTGATAACATTATTTATCTATGGTCGTTGAGGTCACTTAATTTATTCGATGCAAATGACTATTGTTATTAATAAAACATTATTAATTCTAGTTTCTGTCTTATCAGAATCAAATTAAGCTGTTGACATTCTCGATTATTAATTTTATTATTATTTCTGATAAATAGCCACGCCCTACTGGGAGCTTCTTTGTCTGCCTAGCCTTTTCCCAAGTATGTTGGGGTCGGCTTCCAGTCTCACCAGATGCAGCTGAATACCAGTATTTTACATGGAGCTACTGCATATCTGACCTCCACAACCTATTCAGTACTGGGTACCGTGTGGTAAGACTGGTTGTCAGATTTTCGGCCCACTGACTAACTGTAACGATTGTCAAAGATCTACAAATGACAGCCGGGCCAGCGGCGTAACGTGATTTCCGAGGAACGAAGGAAATGCGGTATGTAATGAGTGGTCATCCATTCACAGACCAATCTAGGCAAGCGCGGTTTAAGCTGAGGATCGATCCGAGCGGCTGTGATTATTTAGCCAGCTCCTCACGAATAATATTAGGATTATGTATTGATTGAACGTATTGACCTACAGTACCGCTAAAATAAAATAAAGTCGTTGAAATGACATCATCAAGCTTGTTCGAAACCGGTTCTTAATAGCGAAGACAAGTTAGAAGGACTTGTAGTATTTATTGTTCCAAGAAGATATTGTTTACATACTTCATTAGCATTACCAACTGGATTTAAACACACCGATTCCCATTATCCCTGAGTGCCATAGAGGCCATATTTACAACGTGCCCAAATGTAGGATAATTTCCGACCAAAACGTGAGCAAAGCCGCGGGCAATAATAGCTAGTACAAAATAATTCAACAAAGTCACGATTATCCTTGTACAGGGTGGAATGTCAAACGATGTAATCTACTAATTATACAGGTTGGAATTTTTCAACGCCACCTGGAGGGAAAGTACTCTAAATACTGGGGATAGAAAATTTTACCCAAAGGAAACATTTCTTTATTTTTAAGAAAAAATAAATCTGCATTTAAAGATTTTTGAAAATTCGCTTGCCACACTCGGGAATCGAACCGGCTAAATTCCAAAAAATAACATAAATCGATAGGGTCAATCATATGGATCAAATCTCTCTAACAAACATACCAAATTAAATGAAAGAAAAACCATGAAATCTAAACTGATAAGTTCAATGGGATACGAGAAAGCACTTTTACTCAAAGGTCCATCCGACTTGTGACTTGTGTAAATTAAAATAATTATGATTGATGATATCTTCGAAACTAAGCATTTTTGGAGCACATATTCTGTGACTTATGTATTATTTTTACTTATAGTTAGTTATACAAGGTGGAACATAATAAACGCAAGACCTTTCGTGTGGTGACTCAGAACATGTTCCTGAACAACTTTTATTCTATGACTTTTGAAAACTAATTACTTTTTTTTGTTTTACCATACGTCATCAGCTGATCGCGTCAATTCCTATAGAAAGTACAATTTTTTTTTTGCGAATTCCGAGAACTCGTATACCTTATATTTCCAAAAAAAAAAAACGTTTTATACGTTTTTTTTGTTGTATCTTTCTTATTAATAATATTTATTATTTATTTTCTTGTTCTGTGCGAGTCTAATAAATGATTTTATTTATTTCTAAAACGTAACTGGCGAAATGTGGGTATACTATTAGGCATGTACACCTCTGCCTAATCCTTCCACAATTACAGACGTGATGTTGTTTGTAACTATGCGACAAAACTGCAGGCAAGCTTATAAGGCGAAAATAATCGCAGTTCGTTCTTACTTTTTTTTTTTCCGATGGGAAATCATCAAATAACCCCTCCCGCTCTGGGCTGAGCAGGAAGGAGTGTCAGACTTTTACTGACTAAAACCCATCCATGTTCCTTCCTTTGCCCTTTGTGTTCCAGGGCCGCAGTATCTCTTTCGAACAGTCCCGCAACCCTGGCAGGCGTCGGTCCTTACGGACCCCTTCCTGTTTGCTGACTCTCTTTGAGGCGCGCGTGGAACACGAACACGCCATCGACTCGGCCTGTCGTCATAAGACGGACGGATGGCGAGCTAGCCCATAGCTCACCGTCCACAGGCCCGCGAGTTCGTTCTTACTTGGATTCAATTTTAAAATTCATACCATTGTATTATTTTTAGTGACGTATGAGATCCGGGAGTTTTTTTTCGCGTGGATTCTGAATTAGATTGTTCGGTATGTTGGAAGGCTAGATCATTACTGTTTTGCCAACCATTTTCCTGTTATTATACTTGTTGGTTAAGAATGAGTTTAGGTAATATTAAGTCTTTGACGACCCGAATGGCGCAGCGGTAGTGAGGCTGCCTTACGTTCTTAGGGTCCCGGGTTCGAATCCCGGTAGGAGCAAATGTTTGTATGATAAGCATGGACATTTGTTTCCGAGTCATGGATGTTTATATGTATAATATGTATGTATTTACAAACAAAAAAGTATCTATGTAGTATTATCAACTATCTGGTGTCCACGACACAAGCCTCGTAGCTTAGTGTGGCACCTAACACCCGTTCTAACCAACTTAATAAATCGCTGTTTTGTTTCGGGAGTATTTCCCCTGGCATTAAAAAGAGCTGTAGTACATCCGATACATAAGGCGGGAGGCAGAGGCAGCGTCAGCAATTATAGGCCAATTGCGATCCTAACAACAGTATCGAAGATATTTGAACGCATAATCAACAATAGACTTACAAAAAACCTAGAGAAATATAACTTGTTTTCTGAAACACAATACGGTTTCAGAGCTGGCCGCTCAACTAACAACGCAGTACTTGATCTTGTTAACTTTATAGTAAATAAATTAGATAGTAAAAAGAAATGTTTGACTATATTTCTCGACCTAGCAAAAGCTTTTGACACTGTTTCTGTACCCCGCCTTGTGCAAATACTGGAAGACCATGGTATTAGAGGTGTTCCACTGGACTTACTTTCGGATTATTTAAAAGACAGAACCCAATCAGTTAAAATTGGAGAGCACATTAGTGACGAATTGCCAGTTGATTTTGGGGTGCCACAAGGCAGTATACTAGGTCCCACTCTTTTCCTCTGTTATATAAACGAACTCTGTTCCCTTGAGATTAAAAATTGCCGCATCTCCGCATACGCAGACGATACTGCCCTAACCTTTTACGCTGATTCGTGGACGGAGCTTTTTAATCTCGCGCAAAATGGTTTTAACACTGTGTGTCACTGGCTATCTTCAAACTCTCTAACTTTAAATGAAGATAAAACCAAATACATTTTATACTGTATTCGTAATCAAACTGAACTTGCCAATCTCACTACTTACAATATCCTCGCGCATAAATGTAATTTCCCTCCAACTCCAAACTGTAATTGTCCCAATATTAATCCTACAAAAAGTCTTAAATATCTTGGAGTCGAAATTGATGCAAACTTAACTTTTGGAAACCACATTGGCTTTCTATCTAAAAGAATACGGAAGCTCACTTACATTTTTAAAGGACTCCGTGACGTAGCAGACAAACAAACGATGAGGATGGTATACGAGGCTCTGGTGCAATCTATCATTGGTTACTGCATTACCACATGGGGCGGGGCATGTAAAACAAAACTGATAACAGTAGAAAGAGCCCAAAGGATGATAATAAAAGTAAGCTTATCCAAACCACGGCTTTTCAACACCTCAGCACTTTATGAGGAAGCACAGGTGCTAACTGTACGACAGCTGTACGTCTTGCTTACTGCTCTTCTCCAACACTCGAACCTACCCGAAGATGGCAGAACACGCATAGGTCTCTCCAGGAGAAATTTCGCAGTATGTAGGACGACTGCGGTTGGTACTTCCTTCGCGCAAAGATTCTTTCCTTTCCGGGGAGGTGAATTGTACAACAAACTAAATAAAATTTTAAATATAGCAAATTGCAGTAAAGTTGAATGTAAAAATAAAATTATGAAATGGTTATTGAAGTTAAACTATACGGAAACAGAAAAATTACTTGAGGTAGCTAAGTAAGTAGGCTTAGCAGTCCATACTTACATACATATAATTGTAGGCAAGATATAGTCATATTATTATATATTATACTCTAAGTATATTTACATACATAGATTCATGAAAATACTTATTTTGCAATAAATGTACACTTACTTGTATACACACACACACACACACACGTATACACACCGTCACCAATTTCGCACTATTTCCACGTTGACAATAACTATCTATGATGTAATGGGGGGCCTGGAGTTCTATAATACAGGCCTAGGCTTAGTTTAGACTCCAGATCTCCCACAAATTACAATTTTCTGCCTAACTACCTGTCAACCTATATATCTAACAACGATGTAATTTGTGGAGATGAATAAACGTTTTTTATTTTATTTATTTTTTATTACCTAGATGGCGCTGTGTGTAATGTCCAGCGATATTTATTCATTTATTTATTTACGTGATTTCAATCGCTAGAATACCTACATTTTTATACTTGACAATCAATTCACTCTCTGCTTGTAATTCAATCATGATTCGAAAGACACGTGTTATTGTTGTTTTCCTCGGGAACAGTACTTTTTTTCGTAATGAAAGATACCCTATGTCCGTTTCTGTACACCTGACAACGTATATGCAAAATTACAGGATAATCGGTTCTGTGGTTTAGACGTGAACTTTCGCATTTATAATATAAGTTAGGAAGGATAGGATTGTCGTAATTTCAGACAATTGTCGTGATTTAAGTATTTCAAGCGCATTAGCTATCTTTCTCTGTATCATACGTTCTGTGTTATCTATCGCAGTCGTAACAACGCAACGATATTTGAACGCTGCTCAGTATGAACGTAGCTGAACTTTCATTTTTTTTTCATTGGCCTTCCCCTTTTGAGGAATGTTGTGAGTCGATGTATGTAAAAAATCATTTAATGGAACTGCGGTTGACTTTAGTATTAAATGACACTCCTTAACTCTGCCTTTAGAGAAATACTAGCTGTTGACCGCTTTATAATATTAGGGAAATATTGCTTGATCATTAATAACAAGTTATTATTACAGTTAGAATCAAATCATTTTCCTGTTAGTAAACTACGCTAGTAATTATTTCATATTTAGTTCTATAAACGATGGAGGTAATTACTGGAATCAATATTAATATTACGCGATATACTTGGTAGTTTTAGTTTTTAGGACGATACTTTTTTGAGTGTGATTGCGCCGACCCCAAATAAATTGGGATAAGGGCAGGACTATGCAGAGTGGAATCCCAATCGACGCAGAAACGGTACCATATAAAAATAAAGGTAATTAAAATAAAAATCTGCTGTTTCCTTCAAAAGTGTAATACCTTTTATAATACGGAATTATCATGTTTCAATTCTGTTGGCCTTACACCCGGAGTTCATAGAAATATGCACATGGTCCTTTGTTTTTTACGCAGTTGCTATAGCAAGACGCCTGTCGCTTGAAGATTGTGGGCTGCGGCCAAAAAGTTAGGGACGGAACACACTGAAAGCTAGAGTAATTCCAGTGTGGGAAAGAGATGGCGCTAGACGACATATAATTATAACTCTGTGTCGTTCCCGCACTGGAATTACTCCTGTTTTAAGACGTCATAGTAACCACCTTGCCTGTGATATTACTATTTTGATACTTTAGTAATACCATATCATCAAGTACCTAATGTTTGTTTCCCACCTATGCCAAATTATTCGATAGAAAGACTATTTCATGAAATAATATTGAGGCCAATTTTAAATACCACAGACTTGTTTTGATGAATATTCTGATAACAGTTCTAAATGTTACACCGTAACAAGACCTTCAACGAAGCCGTCATCCAAGCATTATGCATTAAATTAATTAACTTTACGCAAATATTATTGCTGGGAAACGACTTTTTTTTGGGGTAAAAAATCACGTTTTGCTGTAGGACTCAATGTAACGGACTCATAATATTGTGCTGATGGATCGATTGAAAAGAAGTAAAAATCTTACATTAAAAACATGTATTTAAAAAAAAAACGTTTGAAAAAGTTGGAACTTTGACCCCCAATATCTCCGTAACTAGAAGGTTCCCAGGTATGGTCTAGAACAAAAAATGATCGCAATGACGGGGATAACAAGTGCCTTTCGGCTTCGTTAAGGGTCTTGTTACACCCTGTATAAAGGGTTTAAAAACATTCATAAACAAACCCGAGAGGTATCTACTTATTTTTCCCGTCTTTGCGATATTTTTTTTTCTAGTTACGGAGATATTGAAGGTCAAAGTTCCAACTTCTTTTCATGTTTCTTTTTTAAAACCAGTTTTGAATGATAAAACTTAAGTTTAAATACCTCCATGACCTCTGTATTATTCAATGCATCCAAAATCCGCATTGGTGCGAGTTTTGCAGTGTGAATTTACGACCTACGCCAAAACGTAGTACAATGAGAACAAAAATTCCATTCGTTTTAAAATATTGAGGTGGGAACGTACCAATGTTTTGAGTGGGATACATTGTGTGCTATAGCAAACCGTGATTTTTCACACTTATTAAAAAATCGTTTCCCAGGAATAATTTTTGTTACTTACCTAGTTTGATGATACAAAACTACACAATGCTTGGTTGACGGAAGATTCCGTTTACACCTTGTATAGTAATCTTATCATTGATCATACAACAACAATGTACGAACAAACATATTAGTTGTTAAAAAATCTCAGTTCACCTAACACACCTTCCGGGTCTCTGTCGGTTAGATGGCAAAAGACCGGATGGCCTGACTTTAGTACCCTGGCAAAAGGGTAAGTGCCTACTTTGGGACGCAACGTGTGTTAGCACGTTTGCCGCCAGCCATCTCCCTCGCACGGTCAGGTCACCCGGTGCCGCGGCTGAATCAGCCGCTCTCAAAAAGCGGGCCAAATATGCTGCCTTAGAGCCAAAATACTTTTTTGTCCCACTGGCAGTGGAAACCACTGGTTGCTGGGGGTCCGACGCTATTAAATTTGTCGCGGAGATCGGCCGGCGACTTAGAGAAAGGGGCGGTGACCCACGCTCTGGTTCGTTCCTGGTGCAAAGGCTAGCCCTGGCAATTCAGCGCGGAAACGCTGCAAGTGTCATGGGCTCCTTTGCGCCAGGAACAACTATGAGCGTCTAGTGACGTAAGGTTTTTTTTTTTATTTTTGAATTTTGTTATTTGACATGCCTATGTAATTATATTGTGTTCACCTAAGCTTTCGTCTAAATTATGGTGCGCTATCCTCCTTGTTATAAACTAAATGCTCACGCAAAGAGTTTCTATTACACATAAAGTAGTCTAGTATCTGCCTAGCCTTTTCCCAATTCTATATGTTGGGGTCGATTTCCAGTCTAACCGGATGCAGCTGAATATGATTATTATACATGGAGTGACTGCCTATCTGACCTCCATAACCCAGTTAGTACTGGGTAACACGATACCCCTTGATAAGACTAAGATTGATTGTCAGACTTTCGGGCCACTGACTACCTGTAACGACTGTGAAAGAACTACAAATGACAGCCGCGACCAACGGCTTTTCGAAGCGTGAAGGCAACTCGGTATGTAATGGATGGTCACTCATCCACGTACCAACCTAGACAAGCACGGCTTAACCTTAAGATCGACCAGAGTGGATGTTATTATTTAGCCACCAACCATTTAAAGTAGTAAATAACAAAATACTTCATCGAGTCATCCGATGTCAACGGTTATGCAAATTGTTTGTTCTCATTAATGCGTAATTTAAATCATGAATAATCAAGTGTAATTCCCCGAGAGGATGTTTTTTTTTCTGCTGTTCATCTTTTTCCATTTGTAAACATATTTTTATGACTAATAAATAAGTTTTATCAATCGTATTTGACCTTTAAATAGAGTCCTTAGCAACGTAGTCTTAAGATTGATAGAATCTTGAAACGAATTTATCTGAATTTGTTTGTTCTTTTTTGCCGGAAAGTACAGTCGGGGTCAAAATTATAGCAGCTGGTTTTTTTTAAATATTTTTATATATTTACAGCTTATGGACAATGGCGAGCTTAACCCAGAATTGCGTTTTCTTACAACAAAACTCATTTCGACAGAGGTATTAAAAAGGAAAACACGGTTTGCACGCAGTAGGTATATTTTAAAACTGAACAAGTTTTATTGGATTTCTTTTAATTTATTTTATGAAGAATGTCATGTTTTTGTAATTTAACAAGATAGGAGGTACTTCTGAGGCGGTTCGATTTTTTTTTTACATCATAATTTTTATTTTACTACGAAATTCACCTTTTTTCATCCACTTTAGGATTATCGGCTTATAAAAACCTGTTTGAAACGCATTAGTGTAGTAGGTATTTAATACCAATTTAAATTCAAAATTTTATTTAGTTAGGCATGTCAAACTTTTTAATGGAAAATATAAAAAAAAAAACAGAATGCAAAAGTTCAAAAGGAATGTCCGATTTCAAAAAGATCAGAAAATAAATAAATTAAACCATTCATTCGTTACCTACCAAAAAAATACCAATATTCTCCTTTTTTCAGCTATTTTAGATTAGCCAGGTGGTTTACTATATACAGGTCGTTTAGCGCCATTTTTTTCCCACACTGGAATAACTCCTGCTTTAAGACTTCATGGTAGGCCACCAGGCTCCGGGCCTGTGGACGGAGAGTAATGGGCTTACTCGCCGTCCATCCGTCTTATGACGACAGGCCGTGTCGACGGCGGCGCGTTCGTGTTCCACGCGCGCCTCAAAGAGATGTCAGCAAACAGGAAGGGGTCCGAAAGGACCGATGCCTGCCAGGGTTGCGGGACTGTTCGAAAGAGATACCGCGGCCCTGGAACACAAAGGGCAAAGGAAGGAACATGGATGGGTTTTAGTCAGTAAAAGTCTGACACTCCCTTCTGCTCAGCCCAGAGCGGGAGGGGTTATTTGATGATTTCCCATACGTAAACAAAAAAGGCCGCCAGGTAAAAGAAAAGACTTGGAAAACGAAAGCAAACAATCTCCAATAATTTATTTTAAAAGAAAAACCTACTAAGTAAGTACAAAAACTGACTAAAATATAAACACTGTTTTAAGCTGTCATGGTTTTCAACTAAACTTACAGGATGTCTTCCGTGATAGTCCATTATATTGACAGTATAAGTTTAACTAAAATACGACCATAATTTAAATTGTTTTTAGGACAGGACAAATTTTTTTTTTGTCAATTTTTCTATCTCATATTTTAGTTTATTACCTACTTTTTTAATTACAAAATTATTAAAAAACTTACATTAAATAATCCTGCAGCCCTAGATCCTACCAGCCACTCCCGGGGATTAAACCAAACAAGAACCAAAAATAATCAAAAGTTACACACAATTAATGTAAGACAAGTAATCATGATTATTCCGCTATTACTGTCGACAATAAATCGTTTAAATTTGTACAATAATTTTTCTATGTTCTTCGCATTTTTCTTACATTTGCTATTAGCGCTGCTAACACGAAGGTTTTTCCGCAAAGATTTGTAATGTGGATGCATACACAATCAGCATGAACTGTTCCCACTGCCACTGCCAAGTGACCTCCTCTCTGAGTGAGCTGTGATCCACCGCGCGTGCCCAGTGCGGTTGGTAGATGTCACGTATCTTCGAATTGTTGCTTGATTGTCGTGCCGATTTCTTCACGATGTTTTCCTTCACCGTTTTGAGAGTAGTGATTACGAAATAAATCACACAAAGTAATGCGCCTGTCTGGTTTGTTCGGGCTCACGGGTCACGACCCACGTGTTGGATTACGGCCACTGAGGTCTGAGAGGAGGCCAGCTGGCCAGTTTCCCAGCAGTGGGAATATTATTGGCTGATAATAAGGTGTTGGCTAGTATTACTGTAAACGTGCATTGGTTTTTTTTATTATAATATTATATTCGTTAAAAGTAATGGTGTCCAATTTAGAAAATTTATAAATTAAATTAACTTACAGTAACTAACTTATTAATAAAATTAAAAAATAGCGTAAAAAACTCCTCCTCAACGCAGTCAACTGGTTATGTATCCAAGAGACTGGCGGCGTTGCCACGTTGTATGGCAATACTAAGCCTTTGGCCAAGGTAAAAGCCAGCCCTTGGGTCACGGGAAGTGACCAAACTAAGCGTTTGGAAATGTCCTTGAAAAGGCTATGAGTACTTGGACCCCACGGACCTAGAGTTTCAACCCCAAACGGCTCGAAAATATAGTTACCAATAGAATAGTTATAGTTATTTAGAATATTTAAGTTATGAGTTTTAAATGTAATGATACTGATATAACCTTAGGATAGTGGTTGTCCCCTGGGGATTGATATCACCACAGACCGTGAGTGGCTGTCGCAAAAGCAAACCTGACTAAATCGTTTTTAGGGTTCCGTAGCCGAATGGCACAAAACGGAAGGTAATTCGTCATGTCTCTCCGTGCGTATGTCACAGCCACTTTATTCCGAAACTATTAGGACACCTGAACAGGCAGGGTTTGTAAAAGGCAAAGGCACTCGAGAACAGATCTTCATAGTGCGCCAAATCATTGAGAAAGCCCGTGAGTTCAACAAGCCAACGTATATTTGCTTCGTTGACTTCTCTAAGGCGTTTGATTCCGTGAAATGGCCAGTGCTGTGGGGATCCCTCCTTGCTATGGGCACCCCCAAACACCTTGTGCACCTTTTGAGGCGTCTTTATGAGGATGGAACCGCGTCAGTGAGGACGGATGGCGTATTATCGAGTGACTTTCATCCCAGTGCGGGCGTTCGTCAGGGTTGTATAATCTCGCCGCTCCTATTCAACATCTACACCGAACTGATAATGAGGATTACCCTTGAAGATTGGACAGACGGTGTATCGATAGGAGGTGTGAGGGTGTCAAACTTGCGCTATGCGGATGATACTACGCTGTTCGCAACATCTGCTCACCATATGGAGGATTTGTTGTCCAAGATGGAACATACCAGCTCAATTTTCGGTTTGAGGATCAACAGAAGCAAGACGAAAATTATGATTGTCGACCGCATCAACGAAAACTCGCCCGTAGTCACTCAAATCGCGAATTGCGATGTCGTGCAATCATATGTCTACCTAGGCGCCCTAATATCAAACCGCGGTGGTTGCGTGGACGAGATCAAGCGACGCATGGCTATCACCAGGTCTGCCATGGATAGACTGAAGAAAGTATGGAGGAACCGCAACGTCACCAAAGCCACGAAAACCCGGCTCGTACGGGCACTGGTGTTCCCCATATTTCTATACGCAGCCGAGACCTGGACGCTGAGAGAAGCTGAAAAAAGTAAAATAGACGCTCTGGAAATGTGGTGCTGGAGGAAAATGCTTGGAGTATCTTGGACTGAATTTCGCACCAACATATCCATTCTCCAAGAACTCGGCATCAAGCAGCGTCTGTCAGCTATAGTCCAGGCTCGAATTCTTCAGTTCTTTGGTCACGTGTCCCGGAGAGGCAATGACTCTATTGAGCGGCTTGTTGTCCAGGGGAAAGTGGAAGGCACGAGAGCGCGTGGCAGGTCACCCATGCGATGGACTGACCAGATCAAGTCTGCAGTGGGTGGTCCGCTGCATGAGTGCACACGTATTACAGCCGACAGGGAGGGATGGCGTCGCATCGTAAGGCGAATCATGGCAGCACGGTGTCTTGCTGCGACATGCTGACCACGACCACTCTGTCAGGAGTGAAACGACAAAGAAGATTAGGACTACACAGTTGAAACTTGGTAGGTAAATGTATTCTGTGGACCAGTTTACGAATTAATACAAAAATAATTTCATTGAGTCCTACCGTTTAAAGTGATTTTTCACCAAAAAAAAAAAAAATATTTCCCAGCAATATTTTTTCCGTAAAGGTACTTAGTTCGATGTACAGAATGCTTGATTGACGGCTTCTTGCAGAGTCTATTTACACCTTGTGTTTAAATTGACATAATGTAGCTCGTAAAATTAATGTACTTTTTATTAAAAAAAAAACAATAAGTAATTGAATCTAGATTATATTCTGTCTATTTTTGGTTCCTATGCAGTACCAAGGTTTGAGTTTTACAGAAAATCGCTTATTTAGACAAACTCGTCACATATCTTTACATTTGACTATACTTGTTTAGGAATGGCATTAATGATGTCGTCAATTATTATCTAATAAAAAATAAATAACATGTTTATCATGCTTGGTGTTTATTGTGTCCGAGCGTATAACCACATTATTCAGTGCAAGATAGTTGTGTAGCATACATGGTGTTCAAATTATTTAAATAAAAAATACGAAGAATCACTAACACTCTATGGTCACTGATGCGTGACAATAAAATATTTTTATTTCAACCTTAGAAGTAGCCCCGTAAACCGTTTTGACATTAAAAGTAGGGATACATCGACACGCACTTCAGCCGATACGATACCGATACCAATATTATCGCCGATACCGATACTGTACCGATGATACGGACAGTTAAGATTCAAGGAAACCTATGAAAACCTGTGGCTTTGGAAAGTGACGAAACAATTAATTCACACACACGATGTACGACACACTTATAATATTTATATATTAATAATATTTATTAAGAAATGATAATTGATAACTGATCAGTAGACAAAACTTAATAATAAAAATTCGCAGATAAGAGATTTGTATTCAGGCAACACAACATTCTTAGATTTATTCAAAATCTAAGAAAAAAAAGAAGAACAGAAATTATTCGGTAAAAAGCCGATTTCGTAATTCTATTTGACGAGACGTTGAGACTAGTCTTTTAGTGCAACAGAACTCATTTTCAAATTGGGCCGCGTTTACATGAACGCATTAGGCGCGGTGATGGCACGTTCACATAGTTGTCTATAGCGCGAAATTCAAAAAGGAACGGTGTATCGGCAAATTTAATATCGCCGATTCCGACATATCGGAAAACTCGCAATATCGCCGATATATCGGTATCAGTGAAAACGGTATGCGTCAAAACTGGTATTTTGACGCAAATGGGAAGGGCGCTAGGAATCCCCCGCTCCGATAAAGCAAATTACATTGAAAATAAGTCTCGGTCATATATAAAATCATAACATAGTATAAAACAAAGTCACTTCCCGCTGTCTGACCTTAAGTGTGCTTAGATATTTAAAACTACGCAACGGATTTTGATGCGGTTTTTTTAAATAGATAGAGTGATTCAAGAGGAAGGTTTACCTATATGTATAACATTGAACCCGTGCGAAGCCGGGGCGGGTCGCTAGTTTATAAATAAATTAAATAGATAATAATGAATGAAAATACCCAACGCTCGGTACAGAGTTTTTTCCAAACAAGAAATATTTTTTTCTGTGTACACGGATTTTGTATGCAATTAATTTTTTTTACCAACCCTGTAGATGTGAGCAAAAAGTTTCGTCTGTGTGACGAATACTAACTCCAAATAACATCACTTGTTTATTTCCTAATCACTACATAATAAAAAAAACCGGTCAAGTACGAGCCGCGCACGGAGGGTTCTGCACCATTATTTAAAAAAAAAACACGTTTTTTATATGGGAGCCCCCCTTAAATATTTATTTTATTCTGTTTTTAGTATTTGTTGTTACAGCGGCAATAGAAATACATCATCTGTGAAAATTTCAACTTTCTAGCTATCACGGTTCATGAGATACAGCCTGGTGACAGATAGACAGACGGACGTCCCGTTTTTACCCCATGAATACGGAGAAGTCCCGTTTTTACCCCATGGATACGGAGCCCTAAGAAGGCAGTCTGAATATGTTGCCATAATTTATAATGTCAATAAAAATAACAAATTAAAAATCCTGTCGTATTAAGCATTATTGCTATAAACTTTTGTTATTTGAGAAACCTGTATTTGTAGTTGAATTCCAGTTTAACACCACGTTGACCCCTGCAACCTTTGTAGATGAGGTAATTGAATTTTATACAATAATAAAATAAATATCGCTGGACATTACACACTGCGCCATCTAGGTGCCACACTAAGCAACGAGGCTTGTGTCGTGGACACCAAATAGTTGATAATACTACATAGATACTTTTTGTTTGTAAATACATACTTATTATACATATAAACATCCATGACTCGGAAACAAATGTCCATGCTCAACACACAAACATTTGCTCCTACCGGGATTCGAACCCAGGACCCTAAGAACGTAAGGCAGCCTCACTACCGCTGCGCCATTCGGGTCGTCAATAATAAATTTAAGTGTTAGAACTGTTGGCTAATTAAATAGCATCCGTACGGATCAAACGAAGGTTAAGATACACTTGCAAGGTTGCTCCCTAAATGGGTTACGGAACCCTTCGTGCACGAGTCCGACTCGCACTTATGTCATGTCATACCCATCCCCGGTGGATTAGGCAGAGGTCTACCTAATACATAGTACACCCACATTGCGCCAGTTATGTTAAAATCCCATCTAACAGGGGGCGAGCCTATTACTATCAACCGGGCACAAATCCACACTCCATGGTTGCTGCTGAGAAATTGCTGATAGGAAAACCCAATTTCTCTGCTACATTATGTTTTTAGCGACCACTGGTAGGCCACCTTACGTAGGTGGCCTACCAGTGGCGAAGGTTCCATACAACCCGATTCCTATCAGCTTCCCTTCGAAAAATGGACAGTCAGTATTACATAGACAACGAATTAAATCTATATAGAAATGTACTCCGGCTTACCTCTTATAAAAATTGACCCTTCGCTACTGGTAGGTACCCATACATAGGTACCAGTAGCGAAGGGTCAATTTTTTATATCTATCTAAACCACCTCATCATCATCAGCCTAAAGCAGTCCACTGCTGGACATAGGCTTCGTCAATCGCACGCCACTTGATAACTCTTATCCAGTTGCTACCAGCCACCCAACGAAGATCGTCGCTCCACCGAGCCTGTCACACCTTACGTTTGCCGATTCGTGGTCTCCACTCAAGAACACGTCTAACCCAACGGTCATCGGTTCTACGTCTAATATGGCCAGCCCATTGAGATAGTTCAGCTTACTTGTTCTAAACTACCTAACGTAACTAAACCAACTAAATTATAAAATGCCAAGTGCGAGGCTGACTCACACACGAAGGGATCCGTACCAAAATCTAAAAAAAATAAACACCTTCGTTGTATGGGAGCCCCGGTTAAATTTTTATTTTATTCTATTTATTAACAGACTTTCTTCAAAAAGGAAGAGGTTCTCAATTCGGTGGTTTTTTTATGTTTGTTACCTCAGAACTAGAAAAAAGAATTTTCTTTTTTCATCTGAAAGGATATGCTTCCCGATTGGTCCCATAGAAATTTCATCAAAATCGGTTTAGGAATTTGGTTGTTTTCCTCACGTTAATTGTCACATCACGCGACGTCGCGTGATACTTGCTAGTTAAATTTGACACACTTCCCGATTTCTGATTGAGCTGAAATTTTGCACGCATTTGTATATCGTGAGACGATGCAATATTATGATGACATGGAGCTGATCTGATGATGGAGCTGGAAGGTGGCCATACGAAGTCTGTAATAAAACGACGCAACGCCGTCGAGTTTGGACTCGTTTGATTTGTCTTGACAAGTACTGTAGTCCTAAATGGTAACCAGGGTCTGATGATGGAGCTGGAAGGTGGCCATAGGAACTCCATTAAAATGACATAACCCCATCGAGTTTGGGTTCGTGGGTCGTTCTTCTTTTTAACCTACAAAAAGGTGTCTCCACCAGTCAGTGAGAAAGAAAACAAGGAAATTACCATATTTTTTTTCTTAATTGTATTTCAACAAGCACTGTACTATACACTTAATGGCTGAGCACGATTAAATAACATATATATAGAATAATTTCAGTGTAAAAAGTACGTTACAGAGTTGTAAATCCACGTGACAGAAGTGTATTTCATACAAAATCACAGTGTCTCCCGCTACCTCGGCTTGCGTATAATCCATAATATTACAAAAAAAATATATGATGACACAAAACGTAAAAATATCATGTAACTCCTAAATATATTACATAACATGTAATAGCAACCATTATTTTTTATCACTTTTAATAAAATATTCAAAAAATCTCAAATACTTGTCTCCTAGTACCTGATGTTTTATTTTGTAAATTCTGTCACATGGGTTGTCCTTCGAAATACGCGTTTGTGCCACTCGTCTTTGTGGCCTGCGATTGCAGGTTTAGACCCCCTTCTCCCCATGGTACGATTTCCCCTCTGAGATCGAGAGACAGCGCGTCAGCCGCCCGAAAGCTGTGAGAGGAGGTGCGTGTGTTTATTCGGCTACCACTTCGTCACGTAAGTAATTGATTTAAAATATAAAGATTATTGTTACTTTTCGTTGTCTACTCTTACGTAATAAGAAATATTTTATTGCCAACGTGTAAATTATATATTCTATGTTAACTTTTAAATGTTATCGACTTTGAAACAAATGTTTACCCCTCCGTCACATGACAACCCCGTCACAAATTTATTGTGACGGAGCGGTAAAGTACGTGACGAAGGGGTAAAAATAAACGATATTCATGTTCTATTTATGGTGAGTCCGAGAAATACTGAAATAAATATACTATTTATTATGGTAATTATTTCTACGGAAAGTTTTACAATTATTTTTCTATCTTCTCGTATGTTTAGGTACTTATTAATTATTTCCTATTTCCAGATACCATCATGGCGAAAAATAAGACATTAACACCAGCAGAAAGACAGCGGCGTTGTCGTGAGAAACGAAAAATACCCTGACAAGTTAGCTGACATAAAGGAGGAGGTATTCAGAAAGAATTTAGAAATTTACCATGCTCGAAAGAAGCAAGTGCATGCGAGAACATCGAATCAAAAAGCTAATATGGCAAGAAGGAAATAAAAAAAGAAGGGAGAAGAAAAAGATGCTTGAAGAGGTACATTTAAACACGCCGGCCCCATCAGCAATACCAGAAACCGGACGAATAACTCCATCTCCAACACCGACTCCCTCTGAAGTATCTACTCTTAGTTCAAGGGGAAGAAAGAAAGAAAGTGAAAAGAGATAAAACAAAGTTGTACAGAGATAATATTAAGTTTCAAGAAAATAGACCAGTTAGAGAAGAGAGGCTGCTAAGCTTTCACAAGCTTTTACAACAAAACTTATACTGTAACTTACGGGATATCTTCCGTGATTGTCCATTATTTTGAGTTTCGCTATATGTATATTCGACGCTGTTGGAAGCGCCATGTTGCGTCAACCCTCGATCATGGCGCTTGCAACAGGAACAGTAACGTAAGTGACAGTATAAGTTTAGAGAAGAAAGTTCGAAAATAAAAGAAGAGATTGCACAGAAAATCAAAAAAAGATAGCAGCAGCAACAAAGATGAAAGCAATAGTTAGATTACAAAGAAGCACAGTGTTCTTTCTAATACCATTACAGAACGATACAAAACTGTCAAGAGTCGAGAAGAAAACCGCCTCATCCAATCGGTACTTCAAACCCGTATCGTAAAAAGGTCCAGAATGCAGATCGAATTGGTAAGTGACACATTAGGTGTAGGCCGACCTTTAACATACAAAAGCGTTCTTCCAAAACATATTGATCTTGTACGGAAGATTCGTCAGTTCTTCTTGCGGGATAATGTAACGAACGAGAGCTACAGCTGGTAAAAAGGAGACTGTCACGCACAAAAAAAAGAAAGCGCCGAAAAGATTTTTCTTTTTGATTCGGTATCCTGTATGAAAGGATTTTGCTCGGATTGCAAGAGCCGGTGCATAGATTATGATACTGTAACCAAACAGAGATTGCAGTCTTACGACAGTGGATAAGGAAAAGTGAAGTTGTAGAAAAGGAAGAGAAAAAGATAAAGATTACAAAAAATGTACCAGTTTCTGAAAATCTCACAATTGAAGAAGTAACCTGTATATTTGAGAGTGAGCTGAAAAACTTCAAAACGCACATCCAGTTCTCAAATGTGATATTATTAATTATCTAAGTTCGATCTCATGTTATTTTATATGACAATGTTGAAGACTGATAAAGATTTATAACAAAATAAATTATTCTAAAAAAGTAAACCTGTTTTATTCCAAAACGCAGCCTGTTATCCCCTAGAATAACAACTCTGTCACATAAGTTACTACTCTGTCACGATGTTGTCTCCTGGTAGAAAAATTGTTTTGGTCGTTTATATATTTTATTATGACTAGTGTAACATTGGAAAATTTATATTTATAATAGTTGATCATATTGCCGTCTGTGATATTCATATTTATCTGTAAATGATAGTAAAAATTGATTTATAGCAAAAGAATACTTTATATTAGCACAAAATGTGACAGAGTGGTATAAGATCATGAATTAAACATGTTTTATAAATACAAATGTATTATTTCAATATGTTTTCTAAAAGTTCCTTTAGTTAATTAATCTATCACAAAAGTACATGTTATTTGACGAAGAGTATTTGATAGAATAAAATAAAAGATTTCGTGACGAAGGTGTAATTTTTTTTGTCGGATCCATCTTTCAGGTCTTTAAAATCGTACACAAATCTGTAAACTTCTCGGCCAACAACTTTTTCCGATAGAATAGAAATTGTGCTATCAGAATATTTATAAGTACTGACGAGGAAGCTTTATATATTTTTTTTCGAAATTGAGCTAATGTTTCATCAAATTGTAGGTTAAAAAGAAGAACGACCCTCGTATAATTCATCTGTCGAGTACTTTGTCTCTAGATGGTACCCAGGGTCTGGTGATGGAGCTGGAAGGTGGTCACAGGTAGTCCGTAATAAAATGACACGATCCCATCGAGTTTGGGCTCGTATGATTCGTCTTGACGACTACTTTGGTCCTAAATGATATCCAGTGTCTGATGATGGAGCTGGACGGTGGCCATAGCAACACCGTTATAAAACGACAAAACCTCATCGAGTTTGGGCTCGTATGATTCGTCTTGACGAGTACTTTAACTAACTTCTAGTTTCAATGTAAAAACTAATACATGACAAGAAATTGTGTGGTATATTACAACTAAAAAGGGTAAAATAAAAAAAACTTTTTGCGAAAACAAAACCGACGAAACGAAAAAGGGTAAAATAAAAAAAAAACTTTCTGCGAAAAAAAAAAACCGACTATTAAAAAAAGTCTAAAATAACTTTATTTTCGGAAGTCGGTGTTTTTGTTTGTATCTTCTTTGCCACCGACTTCCGAAAGTAAAGTTATTTTAGACTTTTTTTAATAGTCGGTTTTTTTTTTTCGCAGAAAGTTTTATTTTTATTTTACCCTTTTTAGTTGTATTTATTATTATAGAGGCAATTTCAACTGTCGAGCTATCACCGTTCATGAGATACAGCCTGGTGACAGACAGCCAGACAGACCGTTCCGTTTTTACCCCTTGGGTACGAACCCTAAAAAGAGGTAAACATAAAGTTTGTATGTAGGGGGTAATCTTTGGAACTACTGATCCGATTCTGAAAATTGTTTACTAATGGGAAGCTACATTATCCAGGAACGCTCCCGTACTCCTGTGGGACCATTTCCAACCTACACGCGAGCAAAGCCGTTAGATAGTTCATTTAAAAGACTCTTCAACAATAAATGGTTTAACAGTTCTTTATTTTGATAATCGAGGTCTTTTGTGGGTACATATATATGAAATAGTATATAACCTTGGCTACAACCAATTTGCAGCGGTTTTTCGTATTTCAAGTGCAACTTCACTAATGAGAATTAATGATGTGGGATTCTCTCTCTCCAATCATGACCAGCAGGGCTATTGCGTATCTCTGTTGACACCTCATAGTAATCATCACTTGGCGAGTTTTGATATACAATGACCGTTCTTGTTGGTTTCAACTGAAGCTACCCTTGCAGAACTGTAATTGTAATACAAGTATTTTACAAGGAGCGACTGCCTATTTGACCCCCATAACCCAGTTCTAGTACCGGGTAATATAGTACCCCTTGGTAAGACTGGTTGTGAGACTTTCGGGCCACTATCTGTACCGACTATTAAAGATCTACAAAATGTTACCCGGGACCAACCTCCGAGGAATGGAGGAAACTCGGTATGTAATTGATGGTCACCCATCCACTGACTGACCTCGGCGAACGTTGCTTAACCTTCAATATCGATCCTTCCGGTTGTTATTATTTAACCACGAGCCGTATAATACAAGATTAAATGGTCAACATAATGCAGTACATAATTATATAATTATGGTAGAAAGCGAGTTTTTATTGTTTTGTTTATTGCGATAGCCTTTTGAACCGTGTAATCGTAATTGGCGTTTTATAGCTGGATCGATTTAGTAAAACATTATTAACTTGTAAAGTTTTTTTTTCATAATTTTATTGTGACACGAATAGCACTGCTCAAATAAAAGTACCTAGTTATGGAAATCAAGTTGATTTATTAAAATCAATAACAATTTTAGACAAAACGATATCTTGATCTACCCGCACTTTTGTTCAGATATCTTTAAAAGTGTAGATATTTTTCTTTGAAATAGTGGGTTTTATGCATTTTTTTCTACACGAACACATACCTAACACTCATTCATATGCCCTTATCCGAATTTATTTGTGGTCATACTTCTCTATTACTCGTCAAATCAACAGACACCTCGTTTTTTTCGAAAAAAACCTGTCCGTAAATTTCGCAAATTTTGGGCACATTTCTAAAATAATTGCACTTAATTTGAATGTCCATAGTTGTAGTAGATAAAAATAGACCTTTACAAACAAAAAAAAAGGTTCTTCACCAATATTGCACCACAAACAAACGCAATTTTTTTTGTCCATTGCCAGAAAAAGACGTCCCGGAAAAAAAAACTCAAACTGTCACTCACCATTTCGTTCGTCAACGATCTTCAGCACCAAAAGTTGCACTGTTATATCATAATACTTTACAAAAACACTAATAAAGTTCTTGGAAGCCGGTTTTGTTGTTTCTCAGCTATTTTCCTTGTCCGACAAGGTCGTATGAAGCGAGCTCACAACGCGAACTGGACGCGGATCAGTAATGCTGTGTATTATATGTGGCGGCCATTTTAAAATACATGACAAGAATGCCTGAGCATTGTGACGTTATTTTTTTTATTTTTATTGACGTTTATTAAATTCATAAGCGATTTTCTTTTTTTTTTTATAACTGGCGAATAGTACACCCGTACACCCACATGTACTATAAGACACACTTCTGCTTCGGGGCTGAGGGACAGTTCGACAGAGATACAGTGGCCCCGGAACACAAAGAGCGATGAAGGAACATGGATGAGTTTCAGTCAGTTAAAGTCTGACACTTCCTCCTGCTCCGCCCAGAGCGGGAGGAGTCATTTGATGATATTTAATACGAAAAAAAAAATATATGGTACACCTCTGCCTAACTCTTCGGGGTTTACAGGCGTGGTGTTGGTTATATTAACACGTCATTTGTTTCTAACTAATTAAGAAATCTCAGAAACGTTTGAACACATTTTGCCAGACAAATAGTGGAAAAAAAACATCGTGGAGAAACCGGCACGTCCTAGACTCAAAAAATCAAAGATGTGAGGAGCTCGTGGCCAAATAATAGCAGCGCTCGGGTTGATCTTTAGGATGTTTGTGGATGGGTGACCATCCATTACATACCGAGTTTCCTCTGTGCCTCTGGATGCGCAAGGGTAGCGCGCGAAATTTAAATTTTGTTACGTTTATTGCAATTTGCAGGTCAGTGTCAGGTTGTGTGCTGAATAAAATATGTTTTGCGGCTGTAATACGCATATATTTACAGAATCAACATATTCTAATACAACCCTCTAAGTTCATTTAATCTCACTGAATGATTTTTTCTTGAAATATGCATTCAATGGGGTTAAATGAACTTAAAAGGGTTAAGGTTAATTGAATCCCATTGAGTGACTTTTTCACGAATGAGCTATTGAATAGGGTTATATGAACTTGTTGGGTTGTATTGATGACTTGAATGATTATAATTCTGTAATCCCATACGTGTTACTGGCGCGATTCATATCTTCATCAACATACAACCTGACCCTGACCTGCAAATTGCAATAAACGTAAGAAAATTTAAATTTCGCGGGCTACCCTTGCGCATCCACCTTAAAAGCCGTTGGTCCCGGCTGTCATTGGTAGATCTTTGACAGTCGGTACAGGCAGTTACTGGCTCGAAAGTCTGACAACCTGTCATACCAAGGGGTATCGTATTACCCAGTATTCACTGCGGAGGGGGTCTAGTTCGCTAAGCTGTCGCTCCATGTAAAATACTGGTATTCAGCTGCATCCGGTTAGTCTTGAAGCCGATCCGAACATAATTGGTAAAAGGCTGGGCGGATGAATTCAATTCTCCAATACAATCAGTATTGGAGAATTGACACAGGTAGGCAAATACATACACATTATTCATGAGGTCACCGCTTCATAAAAAAATCTTTTTTATTCTATTATTATTCTTTTATTTATTTACTAGCTTATGCCCGCGGCTTCGCCTGCGTGTAGGTCGATAATTATCCCACGGGATCATACTACCGGGATAATAAGTATCCTATGTGTTAATCCAGGTTATAAACTATCTGTGTGCTAAATTTCATCCAAATCCGTTCAGTATTTGTTGCGTGAAAGAGTAACAAACGCTCATCTACCCTTAAGAGGGCCCTTCCCCGCTCGTCTATCGTCAACGCGAGCATGGTCGAAAACACTGTTGTTCCATCCAGAGCCACAGCGGCAATTTTCTTTCAACTCTCCCGGCTTACCCCGCCCCGACCCCGCACAACTCGTCTCCCGCGCACCTCATACCGCCTAACGCGATGAAATTGAACGAAAAATAGTGTTCGAAAATTTCTTAAACTTGTTCCAGGAAATACGTGTTTTTAAATAAATCTTACAAGTGTGTGAAATAAATATTTGTCATTAAGAATCTCCATTACATTTGCAAGATTTCTATCGAGATGTTTTCTTTATTTTTCAGTTTATGAGTACATTATGAACGGCCAAAGTTCAGGTAAAATTTGTGCAAAACCGCAATTTTTGGAGACTTATACTGAACTTGTTTATACTTTTTTTTTATTTTTTGCAACCATAGAAACCTAGATATAGTGCACAACATACATATTAGTTTTTAAAAAAATCAAAGATAGATGTGTAACAACTGCATAATCACGTACGAGCGTTTGTATAAAAAGTATGACAGGTTGACCGCTCTTAAACCTTCCTCTTGAATCACTTTATCTATTTTAAAAAACCGCATCAAAATCCGTTGCGTAGTTTTAAAGATCTAAGCATACATAGGGACAGACAGCGGGAAGCGACTTTGTTTTATACTATGTAGTGACGTGAACGTGTACTTGTTATACACAATCTGTGAAAATTTCAACTGTCTACCTATTTCGGATCATGAGATACAGCCCGCTGACAGCCAGACGGACGGACGGACGGACAGCGGCGGCTTCGTAATATCCGTCGTAAAAAGGTCCCTTTGGTTACCATTCGGGCACGGAACCCTAACCAGTAGTAGATGATTTTCCTCATTTTAATTTAAGAGTATTTAAACCAATTTTGGAGTTAATCGACAAAGAGAAGAAATAGTTTCACAGAGAATGCAACCCCTCATTTCACCCTCTTGTACGTGGAATTTTGGAAAACCCTTTCATTGATACATACTCTCCACAAAGAACACACCCTCGAAATTTCATGTCCTTAGTACCAGCAGCGGTTTGGGCCGTACGTTGATATATCAGTCAGTCAGTCAGGACTTTGAAGTTTATATTGGAGAAAAACTGTGATTCACGTTTCTCATAATTTTAACTGAGTATGTGTCACAAATTTTCAAGTAAATCGACCCCGAGAATAAAAAGTTTCACAGAACATTCAATTCCCCATTTCACACTCTTAGGTATGGAATTTCGCCACAATAGTGGCGATAAGTCCCCTCTTTGAGGAGTGGCTAGAGAGGCGCCACGGCGCCCTCTCCTTCCGCCTGACGCAGGTCCTCACCGGACACGGTTGTTTCGGGAGGTTCCTGCACCGAATCGGGCGGGAGGGAACGCACGGGTGCTACCATTGTGAGGATCGACCGGAGGACACGGTGGAGATCTGCCCCGCGTGGGCGGAGCACCGCCGTGTCCTCGTAGCGGCAATCGTGGCGGCGACCTCTCGCGTCCGGCCTTGGTTCAATCCATGGTCCAGAGCGAGACGGAATGGGACGCCGCACACTGGTCCCAAATTAAAAAAAGTGGACATTGATAGTAGACCGCTGATATTTTTTTTTATTGTTGATATAATGATAACAGATAAGGCAAAAAAATATTATTGTCCTACTTCAAATACTTTTCTCTATAAAAAATATTTCTTTTTTTTTTGTATGGGAGTGATTACATTTTACTCAATTTCTCAAAAACCTTAAGCGATGTCGAGATGGCATTCACATATGTTAGAAAACTAATAATTCTGAGTATTTGGCTCGAAAAAACTTATTGCTTATCTCTGCGTACTTTCGAGATAATAGTGACAGAAAATAACATTTTTTTTTAATGTTAATTGTTCGCTTTTTTTTAATCATAGTCTTACTCATATCGCAATAGGTCCGCTGGCCAGCAAAATGGAGCTTCGACGCGAGTTTGCCGGGATAACAAGATGGCCGCCTCTCATGACGTAACGTAATACGGTCACGAATCGCGCGCGTACACCTCACTCAGTGTACAACTAAATGTGGTTGCGATAAGACGTGTCCTTATTTTTTCTGTGCGCTTGAAGAAATGCTTGTTGTTTGTTTGTTTTGTTATTGTTGTATTTTGAATCTTTGGATTTTAAAATCAAATAATTTTTGTTTGTCTTTCTTTCGTCGAATTTGTTTTCGTAATTTTTTTTTGTTAAAATCAAAGTCACTTTGTCTTTGATTCTAATTTGTTTTCAATTTTCCTTAAAATTATAATATGTCCGCATTTGTCACCAACTTAGACTTATACGTTGTTCTTAAATCAGGAGGTGGTTTTAAAAATGTCGAATTTTTATTTAATGCCCTTATTGAACGTATTGGTGTTGAATTGTCTTCCGAAGATTTGAGTAATATTAAATTATTTTGTCGTAATTTTTCAAGTAATATCTCAAAAAGATGGTCTGCTTCCAGTAGAGCTCAAAAGACCTTTCTTAACAAAAATTCAGACTGGTTACAATCCCAAATAGTTTGGCCAAAATGTCAAAATATCGATTTAAGCAGCATTTTTAAAGTTGCCGAGGAAGTAATTCCAAATTTCGAAACGCAAGTGGATACTCATCAATTAAGTTATGGTACAAGTAAAAAACCATTTGTTGATATATCTGATAAACAGAAGAAAAGGCGTTCTCTAACACTTCTAGATCACACAGAGGAGGAATTAGTTTATGCTTTATGTGCCAAATTAAAAGAGTCTAAAAAAACAAAATTAGCAGCTATATTAAACGAACTCAGCCAAAACAAGGAAAAATGTGAGATGGTACATGATGTACTATTCGCTAAAAAGACTGACAAACCGTGTTTACCAGATGATAAAACGTTAGCGCTTTACACCTCAACAAATTTGTCAAAATGGCAATATCGAAATTTAAGAACTATTCTTGCTTCACAGAAAATGTATGGTCTTCCATCCTATCAAAAGCTCCTGGAAGCTAAAAAAACTTGTTATCCTCCAGAGTCAGACATAACTGTAACTGAATCTGATGCTAAGATAAGACTTCAATCGCTTCTAGATTTGACAACTAATAGGATATTAAAAACAATTCAGCACAACTCTGCCGACAAAAAATCGCTAAAACTAATAAGCAAATGGGGTTTTGACGGGTCATCTTCTCAAAGTAATTATAAACAAAAGTCACACTCCGACACTAAAATTGACGATTCTTCAGTTTTCATGATTAGTTTGGTTCCGCTTCGTTTGGAAGAAGAGAGTGGTACTATCTTGTGGCAAAATCCTGCTCCCTCTTCAACAAACTATTGTCGTCCAATTGGCTTTATATTTGCAAAAGAAACAAATGAATTGATAAAGAAGGAAAGTGCATCCTTAGAGGAAGAAATTCGTAATCTTGTTCCCACAATTGTAGATAATTTTGATATTAAACATGATTTGTACATGACTATGATTGATGGGAAAATTTCTACTGTGATTTCCAATACTTCTTCTGCAGCTGTTTGTAATATTTGCAATACCCCACCTAGCAAAATGAATGACTTGGACTTTGTATCCAAAAGACTCATCAGAGAAGATATGTATAAATATGGTCTGTCTTCGCTTCATATGTGGATAAGATGTATGGAATGTATTTTACACATTTCGTACAACTTAGACTTCAAAAAGTGGGCTGCACGAAAAGAAGATAAATTGTTAAAAGAAATTAAAAAGAATTTGACACAAGAAGAATTCCGGGAAAGAACTGGTTTGTTAATTGACATAGTAAAACAGGGATTTGGTACAACCAATGACGGTAACACGGCAAGAAGGTTTTTTGAAAATTATGAAGTATCTGCTGAAATAACGGGTATCCACCCTGATTTAATCAAGAGATTTGCAGTCATTTTACAAACAATTTCATCTGGTCAACTTATTAATACCAACTTGTTTAGGGAATATTGTAAAGAAACAGCAATGCTATATGTAAACTTATATCCATGGTATTACATGCCTTCAAGTGTCCATAAATTGTTGATACACGGTGCTGATATTTGTGAAAATTTCTCCTTTATTCCGATAGGCATGCTTTCCGAAGAAGCTTCCGAAGCGAGGAATAAAGATTTCCGGAATGTTAGAATGGCACATACAAGAAAAATCGGTAGAGTTCAGACTAATTTAGACATTATCCACAGCTTTCTAATTAGCTCAGATCCTTACATCAGCCATATCAAACCAAAGTTTGCTCGTTTACATAAACAGTTGTTTCCAGAGGCTAGTGCTTTGATCTTGAACAATGAATTGCTTTCGTTGGAAAACGAGGAAATAGAGATTTCTCAAGAGAATATAGACCCAAATATTAATCTTTCACCATAATATTTTTTCAGAATCGTTTGTGAACATATTCAACTTTATGTTTGCAGCTTTATTTGTCTTCATTTTGATTGTTTTTTAGAACTGATGAAAGTACTCCTTCAGAAAGGTCATAGCTTTTCAGTCATTAGTGAGCTCCCATAACCTCTTTTACAGAGAAGTCTCTTTTTACTTATTTGACATTACGCATACATTATAATTATGTGCTAAAGTAAGGCTATGATTAAAAAAAAGCAAAAAATTAACATTAAAAAAAAAATTATTTTCTGTCACTATTATCTCGAAAGTACGCAGAGATAAGCAATAAGTTTCTTCGAGCCAAATACTCAGAATGATTAGTTTTCTAACATATGTGATTGCCATCTCGACATCACTTAAAGTTTTTGAGAAATTGAGTAAAATGTAATCGCTCCCATACAAAAAAAAAAGAAATATTTTTTTTACAGAAAAGTATTTGAAGTAGGACAATAATATTTTTTTGCCTTATCTGTTATCATTGTATCAACAATAAAAAAAAAATATCAGCGGTCTACTATCAATGTCCACTTTTTTTTAATTTGGGACCAGTGTGCGCCGTCACCTCCTTCTGCGAAGCAGTCATGCTAGCGAAGGAGGTGGCGGAACGTGAGAGGGAGAGAACCTCACGTCCCAGCCGCCGTGGGAGACGCACCGGCCGTCGGGGGCTACGTGGTGGCCCCCGGCCACTCACACACACGAGCCCATAGCTCACCGTCCACAGGCCCGCGCCTGTGGACGGTGAGCTATGGGCTCGTGTGTGTGTGAGTCAGCAAACAGGAAGGGGTCCGAAAGGACTGATGCCTGCCAGGGTTGCGGGACTGTTCGAAAGAGATACCGCAGCCCTGGAACACAAAGGGCTAAGGAAGGAACATGGATGGGTTTTAGTCAGTAAAAGTCTGACACTCCCTCCTGCTCAGCCCAGAGCGGGTGGAGTTATTTGATGATTTCCCATCCGAAAAGAGAAAAAAAAAAGGGATGGAATTTCGAAAACCCTTTCTTAGTGGATGCCTACTCTTCACAAAGAATACACCCTCCACTCGACACGCCCTGCGCCACGCAGCGCGCCATGCGTCCGTCTACGTCAGTTTCGAAGCCCTTTCTGACTCTTCTCTCGCGTCGGGGACGATTTTGGAAAATACTGTGAATTTTAATTGAAGATACCAATTTCCGAGTCAATCAACACTGAGGATCAAAAGTTTCACAGAAAATTCAACCCAACATTTCACCCGCTAAGGGGTTACATTTCGAAAAATCCTTCCTTATTCCTTGTCTACATTATAAAGAAAACCTCTGTGCAAAATTTCAGCTTTCTAGGTCCAAGGGTTTGGTCTGGACGTTGATGAGACAGTCAATCAGTCAGTCAGGACTTCCCTTTTTGTTTATATAAATAGATGTACAAATCTAATACATTTTTAAATATTCCCGTGTTTAATTAAAATCTTTTATAAAATTTTATTCAGGAAGTATATCTACTATGTCCATTATATAAGGTCCCATTAAAATAGATCCATGGACTTTTAACACAGCGTTCAGTACGTCTAACCAAAGATATCCAAGCAAAAATGATTCTATTTTGACTTAAATAATAAGTTGCCGGTGGCACTCTAGAATAAACATATCCGTTTTTTTTTGCTTGGATATCTTTGGTTAGACGTACTGAACGCTGCTGTGTTAAAATTTGTCAACCTATTCTAATGGGACCTTATATACAGATTACAAATAATGATAAAAACAAGACTAAAAATAAGTTACTGTTAAGTTAGTGTTAAGTTCATACCTGCATGACCTTTGTACAGACAGCTGCAGAGAAACCTCACCCCCTAATAGCGCTTTTATACATTTCTAGGGATTCCAGAAACCATGATTTTCACCCCAAAAAAAAGTAGTTTCCCAGCAGTAATTTTGCGTAATAAAGTTACTTAGTTTGGTGTACCAGAATGCTTGGTTGACGGCTTCGTTAAGGGTCTTGTCACACCCTGTAGATAATTGTACTCCTGTCTCGGTTCGAAGCAGTCACCTACCACTGGGCTTCCATCGCTTGACTATTATAATAATGTAAGTCGCGGTTTCCTCAAGATGTCATCTTACAATGTTATTTGTTAGTCAAATAGTCAGTGAAATGAGAGTTTTGAGATATTTACAAATTGTTAGACAAGTATGGAATAGTAGCCAACTAGACTGGTAAGCCTATCCGACCATATTTGTAGTCTGCGAATAGTCGGCAAAAAGTGGCGACGAATCGGCCCGAGTGATTGAAATTAAATTATGATCCATACAAATAAATAAAATATTAAACAAATAAAAAATATATACATTAATAGTGTCTGTTTGTAATATCAAAATAACAGCATTTTACTGAATGATATGAAAGTAAATACGGCAATATTTTTTTTGGCTGTCTCTTTTTTATAGCTAATCTCCGAAACGGCTGGACCGAATTTGGCAGGACTTGGCTGTTGTCCTAAGGAGTGACATAGGCTATTTATTTTATTAAAAACATTAGGGTTCTGTGGAAAAAAACAAAACCCTTGAAAACCATAACTATTGATAAATTGGTACTATTTTTATGATAATTTCATTCAGATGAAGGTCGTGGGGGCTAGATTGATATAAATGTCCACTTGATACCCCCACAATATTGTTAAGGATACACTAGCCGGTCATACTTCCATACTAACGTAGTATGGCAATTACTCCACAAAAAAGTAAAAAAAAAACCTAAACTTATTTGAATATTGTAAAAAAAAAAAAAAAACTTTTTTGTTTCCTTAAAGGGCTAGATCTAACGATGAGACAAATCGATATAATTTTTTATTTTGAACATACGTTCAAGCAGTGGAGTAATCGCCATACTACGTTTGTTTGTTTTGTATGAAAGTAAGACAGACTAGTGTACCCTTAAACAAGACAGCCGTATAAGTTGTGCTTTGAATATTAATGTTAGGGAAAACGACATACAACTTCAAACAAGTTTTCTATTAAATGGTTGACAGATGCTACTTTGATTATACATAACATACACACAGCATACAATCGTTTATTATTAGGCTGATTAACCCTATAATACAGGTTAACCTTCACCTCACGTAACCCTAAAAAATAACCCGATTGAAGCCCCTATACGGGTAACCCTTTCGGTCCCTGCTTCTGACGCCAGAGCCCAACGGGGCAGTTAATTCAGGCCATTGTATACTTGTTTTATCTCCACTGATGTGCGATTCCGAAAGTCTGTCAACCAGTCTTACAAAGGGTTGCCCAGGACTTACTGAGTTGTGGAGGTCAGATAAGCAGTCGCTCCATATAAAATACTGGTAATGAGCTGCATCTGGTTAGACTGGAAACCGACCCCAAAATAGTTAGGAGAAGCCTAGGCCGATTATGATTACCAAAAAGGTAAGTATATTGTGTTTTCCATTTGGTAAAATACCCAACGATAAATTTTCCTTCAATCCAAGAATTTGTAATGGATAAATCACGTGTAAATTGACATCATTCTTGCCAGTCTAATATGACCACTTTACGTCTCATTTTATATATCGACGATGAAGTGACAAGAACTCCTAACTAACATTTTGGCGATTTTTATTTTTTTACGTAGATAGACTTTATACAGCGTGTAACAGAAAGGGTATAATCATATGGAATACTGTGGTACGGACCATCAAACTGAACAACTTTCTCTATGGGACCACCGTCGAAATCGTAAAAAAATAATGAGCTAGTAAAGTATAAAAAATAATTATTGACAGGACCTTAATCGATAGTGGCGCCATCTGGTGAGCTCAAAAACGATAGCCCTTATTGGGTTGTGGAGGTCAGCTATACAGTCGCTCCATGTAAAATATTGGTATATTCAGCTGCATCCGGTTAGATTGGAAGTCAACCCCAACATAGTGGCAGTGAAAAATAATCCATACTTAAGTATGGATTATTTTTATTTTTACCAAAGGGCACTCCCATCGGCACATGAATACTTTGTATTCCTCTAAATATCACTGGCTATCACAATAAAATACTTTGAAGTTTGTTATTCAAACAGCTGTCATTTTTAAACGTCAGTATGACACAGCCCTTCATTGTCAAAACTCCTTTCATCCGTCAGATCACGCTATATTGTGGCCTCAAAAAATAATAAACGATCTTTGGCTTTTAAAACTCCCTCAAAAATCCTGTGAAAATGTTTCGGATACAACCTTACATACATCAGGTAAGTTTATACCATGAATCTACAGTCCTTTCACAAAAACAGTTATTGTATCTATGACAGCAGTAACTAATATAGTACTCCATGGATCATGGCGCGCGTGGCCATAGTCGGAATTAAAACCACCAACTTAAAAAATTACCACAGACAATATCACAAATGTTTACACTTCAACCAACTTATTTGTGCAGACGGAAAAACAAAGAACTGAAATAAATGTACTAATTTTGACACATCGATGCAAATTTTCTTAACAAACAACGCCACCTTGAACTGCACACATAAAGTGGTCATACTATAACAACAACAGTGGATGCGCAAGGGTAGCCCGCGAAATTTAAATTTTCTTACGTTTATTGCAATTTGCAGGTCAGTGTCAGGTTGTATGCTGATGAAAATATGAATCTCGCCAGTAACACGTATGGAATTACAGAATTATAATCATTCAAATCATCAATACAGCCCTACAAGTTCATTAACCCCATTTAATAGCTATTTCATGAAAAAGTCACTCAATGGGGTTAAATGAACTTGGAGGGTTGTATTGATGATTATAATTATGTAACTCCATACGTGTGATTTATATTTTCATCAACATACAACCAGACACTGACCTGCAAATTGCAATAAACGTAAGAAAATTTAAATTGCGCTTCCACCTTAAAGTAAATTGAATTTAAAGATGTGATTTTGACAGGCAAAATCACAGATCTTCAAGTTTGCAGTTCAAGATGGCGCTGCTCGTCAAGAAAAAACTAATCGATATGTCAAACTTCGTACATTTATTTTAGTTCTGTGTTTTCCCGCCTGCAGAGATAAGTTGGCTGAAGTGGAGTTCTTTTGGCGCTTGAATAACAATATCAGGAGCCCTCCTGATATTAAACATATTATTATATATTATTATACATATATTTACATAACATATTATTATTATACATATTAAACAAAAATTAGTTTCACAAAAGTTTACCAAAAGCGCCCGCTTTTGGTAAACTTTTGTGAAACTAATTTTTGTGAAAAAGGTGGTGGCGTTAGTTGTAATGGAAAAGACTGTTAAAAGCTAACTGTAGATGGCGCGCCTATAGCTACATCACAATCTGACCAATGAGGCCAAGCTATTTTGAATTGACATTACCATATTTTCAACGAATGACGATACTTGGAACCAGCTATGCGAACGCCATTAGTTCCACAGTTGCTGTTCCCATTAGGGCGAAGCGTCATAAAAACTATACTAAGAAGAACTGTCACCAAGAAGTTTCCTCCAAGAACTGGTTGGAAAGGATTTATGTGTATCACTGGCTGATTAAAAAAAAAAAACGAGTTTGATTTGTTGTCTTGTCATATATTTTAGTTTTCAAGGCAGTTTTGATGTCTTAATTTGAATATTTTCACGAAATTTTGTAACGATGCTGCCGATGTACAGGTATTCTACGCTTTCTAAGAATATGCTGACTACACAGGTAAAGATGCTGAACAATATTTACGGCGCGGCCTGCGATCATCAGTATATGCTGAATGCGATGCCGCAGCTTTCAAAGCGCATGACGATCACTTGTCCTATCAGCGACGAGCCGAAGGAATGGCAGAAGAACAACTACCATTTGAAAAACCTTGGTAAGTCCCTAAGACATTCAAATATTTGCGAGCGGTAGATGGGACAAGACGAAGAAAATCCTAATCCAATACTTGTACTACTTCGTGTCTACTAGTGTCATACGCCCGCTTTTCAGATAACATTTGTGTGTCAAAATCAAAAATGATCGGGATCAAAAATTTTGTATTAAAATATTCCCAAAGTCTGCTCGCAAGTTTTTTGAATCTCTCTGTTAGGAAGCATTGAGAATAAAATTTATACAAGAGGCTCTAGACAAAGTGACAATAGCATATACAAACGATTTCGCACGAAAAACACTTTTTAGGGAAGTCGGCAATACTACAGATATCGGTAAGCAAAAACGAAAATTGTATGTGTGATTTCCGAGACTACCTAACTCCCCACACTAATCTAAGATCCAAACCTCCACATCGAAACTTACCAACATTACCTCTTAAGTATAGACTAGGTTTGTCCCGTGGCTTCACTCGTCTTAGCGCTGGAATCCACCGAACCGAAGCGGAGATGAAACGAGACGAGGAGAGAGATGTGTTTTAAATCACCAATAGATATTCGATATTTATGCTTCTGACCCTGCTGTCTCGTTAAAGATAGCGATCGTAAAATAACCAAATTCAGTCGCAAATTCATAACGATACGGATTTAAGGTGGAAGCCGACATGAGCGGGTCGCATTCGGCTCGCGTCCACTTTAAATCCGCATCGTTATGGCTTTGCTACCGAATTCGGTGGTTTTGGATCGCTTTCTATGTTGAGACTGCAGAACCTGGTCTCCGCGGCGCCGCGGCGCACTCACCTTCCGCCTGACCCAGGTCCTCACCGGACATGGTTGTTTCGGGAGGTTCCTGCACCGAATCGGGCGGGAGGAAACGTCCGGATGTTATCATTGTGAGGATCGACCGGAGGACACGGTGAAGCACGGTGAAGTTCTGCCCCGCGTGGGCGGAGCATCGCCGTGTCCGTAGCGGCGATCGGCGGCGGCGACCTCTCGCGGACTTGGTTCAATCCATGGTCCGGAGCGAGACGGAATGGGACGCCGTCTCCTCCTTCTGCGAAGCAGTCATGCTAGCGAAGGAGGTGGCGGAACGTGAGAGGGAGAGAACCTCACGTCAACGTAAACAGGCGAGTAGTGAGAAGAGATGTCTCATATTTGTTAAGGGTATCCTCCGCCCTCGTTGGCAGCTCACAACGGTGACGAGTGGTGCGCGCTAGCTAAACTGGGCGTGAGTAGCCTGTACAGACATCTCTGCTCCGGTCTATCCAGTACGCATCTCCGTACAGCTTCGGTGGATACTGAAGCTTCTCCTCTGCTCTCTGCTTCGCACACCTCCACAAGTCTCCACTTTGGTTGAGTCCGGGCCGTATGGTCGGAAATTATCCCACGGGAACGTCATAAATGTAGCCTATAGACACTTGAGGATAATATAGCTTCCCATTTTTGTGAAAGAATTTCCGGAATCTGAACAGTAGTACCGGAGATTACATTACATTTAAACTTACAAATTTTACTTCTTTTTAATGTTATTATAGATGATGCTGGAAACGCCAAAAATAAACAGGGTGAGCGATGTCGACGCAAAAACGTTTACCACGTATATAGACACGTGTTAACTGTTTTGCCTGCGGCTTTGTTCGCGTTAATTTAGAAATTGACAATCAATTCGGGTTGTACTCTGCTTGTAATAATATAACTCAATCATGATTCGATAGACACGTGGCGCCATCTATTATCATAAGCACATTATTGTCGTTATTTTCGGGAACAGTACTTTTTTTCGGAATGAAAGGTATCCTATGTCCATTTCTGTACACCTGACAACGTATATGAAAAATTTCAGGATGATCGGTTCAGTGGTTTAGACGTGAAAGGTAACAAACAAACTTACTTTCGCATTTTTATTATTAGTTACGAAGTTAGGATGGTGAAGCATTTCTACCTCCCCCGGGTTCGAAATGATGTACTGAATACGCTGAAGTCTGAATACGCGCTAATCGTTTATGCGTCGAGGTCCCTTCCAGTCTGTACATGTTTTTTTTTTTGGACTCTTCGACCTCTAGTAGTGTAATGTATGAGTTTGGAAAATCACTTTTTTTTTAAATTTTTATCAAGTTATGGTTGAGCCAGGGTAGCTCGCGAAATTATTTTTTTTTAGGTTGCAAAAAACTTTAGAAAATTTGAGTTTCGCGGGCTACCCTGGCGCTTCCACCCCTTTTTTTTTGGGAAATCATCAAATAACCCCTCCCTCTCTGGGCTGAGCAGGAGGGAGTGTCAGACTTTTACTGACTAAAACCCATCCATGTTCCTTCCTTTGCCCTTTGTGTTCCAGGGCCGCGGTATCTCTTTCGAACAGTCCCGCAACCCTGGCAGGCATCGGTCCTTTCGGACCCCTTCCTGTTTGCTGACATCTCTTTGAGGCGCGCGTGGAACACGAACGCGCCGTCGCCGTCGACACGGCCTGTCGTCATAAGACGGATGGACGGCGAGTAAGCCCATTACTCACCGTCCACAGGTCCGCGCCTACGGTGGCCGGGAGCTACCACGTGGCCCCCGATGCCCAGGGCGTCTCCCGCGAGCGCTTCCACCTTAAGATATCGATACTCCCCATCTTCGTCAAGTTTCGCTAACTTATTTATTTTGACCCTTAATTTTACGTAACTTCAAAATAAATTCTAAGTATTTAAATTACTTTAATATTGAATTCTTGCTATGGAAATCTGCAGAAATTGACTAACTTGTTCAGTAAAGTTGTGAGCGGTTCTTAAACTCATAAAAGTCCTTTCACGGATATTTTTAACGCCTGCGACGCAAAAAGAGGGGTGTTGTAAGTTTGACCGCTATGTGTGTCTGTATCTGGCACCGTAGCTCTTAAACGAGTGAACCGATTTGGATGCAGTTTTTTTAATTTTAAAGCTAGTTTCTTGGAAATGGTTCTTAGATATGTTTTATCAAAATCGGTGCAGCCATTTACTAGATATGGGGGATGAAAGTAGGTATGAAAAATCTAATATTTTCAAATATACCCAAGAGGGATATCAAATGAAATCGCATTCTCGGCTCCATAACACCCTCGCCTGCAGCTCGGGTGTTAATTCCGCGCTCGAATGCATTAACAAAGTTTCCCCATATAGATCAAAATGTACTATTTTCGCCATATAATAAAAAAAAATGAAGTAGTACTTCTAACCGGCATGCATGTATGACTAGATGTATGTGAACGTATTTAATTTACGAAACTAAATGAGTATGTAAGAATCGTAGTATGAGTCATTTTGTAATTTCAGCCTTTCTCCATTGAAAAAAGGTGTGAATATTTATTAATTCAAGCTTAATGATTGGCTGTCCCTCGACAAAACACGTTGAATCGTGTTAAAGTGTCATAGGTGGCATTGCCGCGTGGATTCCGCGCGGTTCTTGTGTGCAGACGCGCGTGTTCCGCGCAGATTTTGCGTTCAGACACGTTCTTGCGTACGCGCGCTCTCTATCGGCTTCTCTGGCTCGACAGCGCAGTATGCAGGCATCTACACAGCGGCTCACGACGTCTATATGCCCGTTGAAGGCGTTCTACGGAAGCGGGGCCGTCGGCGACGCCATTCGAAGAAATCTATGGGCAGGCCGAGCCGGTCGCGTCTTCGAATTTTCGAGAACAGTCGTGTGGACCTGGCCGGAAACGAACGTGTGTGACTATCAAGTAGGCTGCCCGCGTGAGCTAAAAAGCGGTATCTAAACGTCACCATTTATTTCACTTGGGCCATTAAAACTCAGTTTAAATGCCAAACTTTTAATGAGACAATTTGACAGCTTGAAACACCACTCATCTGATGAACTAACCAAAATAATCGTTTATTTTTTATCGGAACTTTAATAAGAACACTGAGAAAAACGTGCAGATGTCGTCTTTGTCCTAAATTCTCGAAAAGTAGTTTTTTTGTGATACCGCTGTTTGGTTTACCGAGGCAGGTAGGGTTAGTCCATCTTATTTACTTTTAGTTCTACTAGAACGAATTGGACAAAAAACAATCTCTGAGCAATGCGCCGCAAGTTAATGGTAACACTTTATTGCCTGTAGTTTACTTAATTCACCTGGGTTAATTCACCTAGGTGCTTTAACCATAGCATAATCAGCCTTTAATGTTGCCACTGCTGGGACACTCGGCCTCCTCTATATGAGAGGGAATGGGCTATAATCTACCACGCGGGCCCAGTGCGGTTTGGTAGATGTCATATGTCTTCGAATTTTTGGTTCTAGGACATGCCGGTTTCCTCACGATGTTTTCCTTCACCGTTTTTGAGAGCGGTGGTGATGAAATAAATTACACAAAGTAATGCGTCTGCCGTGGGTTCGAACCCACGACTTACTGTTCGTAAGTCGGGGCCGCCACCATTGGGCCACCGCTGCTCCATTGGGCCACCGCTGCTTTAACCATACTTTTTGTAAATTTTATTCACCCAGGTGCATTAGGTATACTGAAAGTAAACTTTATTCACTTTGACCTGGCCTAAGTATCTGTATTGTACGGAGTTCTATTAGAACAAAAGGCCAGCTCAGACTGGTTTTCTTACCACTAATTTGCGGCCGTCCGTGTACACTATTTGATAAAATAAGTAACATCATTTATGTATAATAATAGTTCATCATCTGCGTGGCCCTTCCCTAACTTTGTAGAGGTCCACTTCCAGTCTAAACGAAAGGAATAATAAAGGTACATAATTTTCATTTTACGAAAAAAACAAATTATGGAATAAGTTAATTTGGAAATTCATGACAAAATTAATGTTATGCAAAATATTTAGTGTTATTTCAGCGAAAAAGTGTGTATGCAAGAAAAGCGAAAATTAGCATGCCATGAAACTGAACCTGTTTCGACAATGGTGTTTCGCCCCGCTCAGGAGATGTTGACTCAAGACAGCGAAGCGAGGACAAGCGCGAAGTCCGAGCGGTAGGATCTTTTTAGCGCAATTAACACTAATGATTATGCATTACATTAATTGAAAAATAACTGTTAAGAACATGGTTCACGGTAAGTAACGAAAATCATTATCTTGCTAAATTTTTTTCAGGAGTATAGCCGGATGAGGATATAAAATGTGACCCGCAGATGTAATCCCAGTTTCTAGTGTGTCTACAGGGTGTAAGGGACAGCCCTCTGCAAACTGACAGGGTGCACCCTGTTAATAAACTTGCCTTGTTAATTAAACTTATTATTTAACAAGACACGTTAAATAAAAGCTTATAAGCATGGAAGTATGCTTGCCATACCTGTAAACCCCATGCCATGCCTTAAACTTTAGAAAAAAAAAGGATTTAGTAAAAATTCTGATAAAAAATGTGTCAATTGAAAAAGGCAGCTCCTCAAGAACCTAAAAGATCTTTAAGAGCTGCATTGAAATACCTTTGGAAATCGGCCAATATTAAAAACATTGTTAATTATATCTTAACTATAATGGAGTCTTCCAGTATAACCGGATGCAGCTGAATACCAGTATTTTACATGGAGCGACTGGCTATCATAACCTCCACAACCCAGCAACCGGATAATATGATTCCCCCTTGGTAAGACTGGTTGTCAGACTTTCGGGCTACTGACTACTCGTAACGGCTGCCAATACCTATGAACAACTGGGACCATCGGTTTTACGTCATTTTAGTATTAATTTAATATTATTTTGTGCCAAGTCTTTTTAAGATTTATTTTTTAGAAAAAATAGTTTGCAAGTACTTACTTTTTTTTGTCCAATTAAATTGTTTTCGTAGAACTAAGAGTAAATTCAGATAACAAGATGAACTAACCTAGTAAAATTGAGGCTTTAAGCGCCAGTTTGGTTTACCGAAAAGATTTTAATGTTTTGGCGACTAATCACTAAATTCGATTAAAGGTAAGCTAACTATTTAAAACATATCATTCTGTCTCTTAAATCTTCCAAAAGATCTTTGGAATGTGTCTTATTTCTGTTAAAATGAGCCAAACCACAGTACACTTAAACACGTCAAACTAAGTCAAAATTCTAAATGGTAGTACAATAGATGCAGTACCCGTCACGTAGCCGTAAGGCACTTGTTCTCCCCGTCATTGCAAGCATTTTGTTGTTCTGGATAATACCTTGTATTATTAATAACTAAAATCAGTCGTGTCCAATCCAAAACATATGCTAACATCTATTCAAAATCATTCAAATTATTTCGGAAAATGGGAAGACAAATAATTTGTAAATTTTGACAGAACTAAGGTTCGTATTAAGGTTTTTTTTTTAAACTCTTAAACTTGAATTTAATATGTCTGTTAGGAGACGGGCAAGGAATTTGCGAGGAATGTGGGGGCCCATTGCATCTACCAAGAGCTCCATCAAAAAATAAGCAGAAAGATTCAAGAAAAGTCCCTAGTCAAATTCCCGGTGTTGGTGCTGCAATTAAAAGGAGTATGAACCTTGATTATACACGGTGTAATGACATTAACGCTCAAAACTGTTATCATGAATTCAGGACAAGATTCTAGACCCTCAACGTAGAAATTTTTCGTCAGCTATTAAGACAAATCATAGTACATCAAGGTATAGCCGAAAGTGTAAAATTATCCCAATCAACCTTGAACTTGCTTTAGCGATAAACTTGGAAATCTATTAAAGAAACTTGACAGATTGTAGTAGCTTGATGTACTGGCGTCTGTACCTACATGACGGTGAAAATGTGCGGAACAGCTGTTTCTTTTTTAACGTTGGTGATTCTAGAACACCATGTATTGAAATGATCTATTAATTCCCTTATTTCTTCGTTTAGGGTTGTCGTAGCATATCTTCTGTGGGACGGAAGGGACACAAACGTGAAAACGGTAACCACGTATTCAGTAGGTACATCATTCTGAGCGGCCACATGCAAATTTTTGATCGGTAATTTTTATTCAAATCTGTTGTTCTGATCGTGTAGGTGTAGATTTTTTTTTTTGGGGGCTCAGAATGATGTACGGCATACGTGGTATGTAACCGTTTTCGCGTCGGTGTCCCTTTCACCCGGTATACTTCTCTGTGACTCGTCATCTCAGCAGTCATCTCATTTCTTACCATATCAGCCTTCACACAGTCCATCCATCGTTTCTTTGGTCTTCCTCCACTCTTATAGTCATCCACATTCATACCCAAAAACCTTCCTCAGGACGATATTTTCCTCATTCTTCATTGATTGAATTCGTGGAAACAGTTGAGCGTCGATGTCCCTTTACCCTCTACTTGCAGTATCTTATATGCTAAGCACACATTATATCCGCATTGGATACTTCGGTTCGGGGCACTTTCGATAGTTCGGGTGTAAACCGAAGTTTACCGAAGTATGGAAAGAGATGAAACGATGATCGCCCCGCTCCCTGGCGGTGTCGAAAAAGAGTGTGCGTACACGCAAGATGTTGTACGAAAGTGATGTCGGAGGATTTTTGCAATGCGGTCCTGTTATACTGTTATTTTCTATTATACTGATTTTGCAATACGGTTAATAAGGTTTATAATGTCAGAGTACAATAGCCGTGAAGTACTGCAATTTGCAGTTAAGTATTCAAACCCAGTTATCAGGGACCGAAAAGTGGGTAGCCTTCTCGGGGTTTTAATCGGGTTATCTTTTATGGTTAGGTTACCTTAGAGTAAAGGGTTGCCCGTACTATAGGGTTAATCAGCCTATAATAGTTGGTTCACGCAAAAAATAAATATTCATACAAAAAAAAAAATGCAAGAAAGTGACGGAGTATGCCCGCGTTCGGTGCTTTGACTCTTTCATTCTGGTTAATCAGCAATATTCAAATGGTTAACCCATATGTTATACGAGTTAACCAGTTTAATGGTTAACCTTTTAACTCGATTAACCGGTCCCTACTCAGAAGTCGTACTATAGCGACCTAAGGTCGGGTGGTTCGATTCCCAACTCAGGCTAAGCGCTAGTAGGTCCTTCCATTAGGAGTTCATCAGTAGCTACTTGGACCCTGGACTTGTGTCCAATTAATAGAAATAGGCTCGCCCCTATTACACGGGACTTGAAAGAAAGCTAGCAAAATGTGGGTGTACATATTCAGACTTGGTCCATAAAGGAGATGTTCCAGAAATGTATGGAGCCTGGGCCAGCACTATGTACACTATATGTAAATATCGCTATGTATTACAGTAACCGTTTTTTAATGTTAATTTTCATTAATTTCACTTCGTTTCAAGGTACATTCAAATTAACTTTGGCTTCACGCACTACCGTCGTCGAACACAGGTACGTTGCTCGACGACACTACTTTCCGCCTCGCTGCTTCTCTGCGCCTAGGTGCCGCATTATGTTCTCCTCATCGCTGTCACTGTGGTGAAGTTGTCAACAGCCTCGGACATCACGGCCTGTCATGCAGCCGAAGTGCGGACGTTTTGCACGGCACGCGAATTTAAATGACATCATCCGACGAGCTCTTGTCATGTACGTCAGAATCGCGGGTGTATTTTTCAGATCAGCCTGAATTTATTGCAGTTATTTGGTACCTTCTGTGTACCTTTACGTACCTCTCCTGAAAATCTGTGTACCTACACACGTGCGATGATATTTTGAAAATTAGGTACACCCGCCATCCTGATGTCAGAACCGCGGGTGTACTGCTAATCATTATATGTAGCTAAGTACATTGTCTATGTAGATTTGGTACCTGTTGTGTACCTGCAGACACACGTATTAAATAAACAAAATACTGTACGGTTGCTGCGAAAAGTAAAAACCAAAATCTTTCTTTGACATCGTAAGAGCGAGGCCAGACGATACGATAACAGTGCGGTGCGGCACCGCACTGCAATTAATTCGAGCTATAGGGTGCCACACCACAGATTAGGGCCACACGAGCGGTGTGGCACCGCAGTACAACGCTGTTTACCGCGGTGCGGCGCAGTGCCGCAACGTCAATGACCCGATTCCCGATGAACGTGAATGATGATTTGTTGTACTAAAAATATAAGGAAATCAATATAGATATTATTGGCACTCATCGCAAAAAAGATAATTATTAATTTTAATAAATTGTAGCACGCAAAATGAATAAACACGTTCGATACACTACAATACTTCGGTGGCTGCACGTTGTCATTCCGGCGCTGCAACGCATCACCCCACCCCGCCTCGTCTCGCAGGTCACAAGCGTGGGGCGCTTGCGGTGCGACGGCGCATGGCGGCCCAACGCTAGGTGTGACATGACATGGATTGATTGATTAAGTCCGCCTCTGTACTTTGTGATTGAAGTGTTAAATAAAATAATAACGACGTCAAAGAAAGAAAAAATGTTTTTTTAATTTTCGCAGCAACCGTACAGTATTTTGTTTATTTAATACGTGTTTCTGCAGGTACACAACAGGTACCAAATCTACATAGACAGTGTACTTAGCTACATATAATGATTAGCAGTACACCCGCGGTTCTGCCATCAGGATGGCGGGTGTACCTAATTTTCAAAATATCATCGCACGTGTGTAGGTACACAGATTTTCAGGAGAGGTACGTAAAGGTACACAGAAGGTACCAAATAACTGCAATAAATTCAGGCTGATCTGAAAAATACACCCGCGATTCTGACGTACATGCTCTTGTCACCGTCGGCGTTCCAGCTATATTAGAACCCAATGGCTTGGCACGCGACGATGGCAAGAGACCGGACGGGATGTCTTTGTTTCCATGGAAGATGGGTAGGCCTTTAGTGTGGGACGCAACATGTGTCGATACTCTTGCGCCATCCCATCTTCCTAGCTCATCGTGCTGTGCTGGGGCTGCCGCTGCGGCTGCAGAGAACCTCAAGCGGCGTAAATATAGTAACCTCATTGGTAACTATATTTTCGAGCCGTTTGGGGTTGAAACTCTAGGACCGTGGGGTCCGAGCGCTCACAGCCTTTTCAAGGATATTTCTAACCGTTTAGTTGACACTTCCCGTGACCCAAGGGCTGGCTTTTACCTTGGCCAAAGGCTTAGCGTTGCCATACAACGTGGCAACGCCGCCAGTCTCTTGGGTACATTACCAGTTGACAGCGTTGAGGAGGAGTTTTTTGACGCCATTTTTTAAGTTTGTTGCTAGGTTATTTACTTTAGGTTATTTTAATTAATTAATGTAATACTTGATTAGTGTAAATAAAAAGAATTAGATTCACTTGGGCGAGGAACACAAAATGAAATTAAATATGGTGGATCAGATCAGCAGCAAGCGAAAAATGACATTTTGACAATAACATTTGATTGACGTGTATTGTAATACCTGCGATAAAAATAAACAATACGAATTTCTAAAATCTTGGGTTTCGATTTCGATAAAATACTACAGAACCAAACTCAAAGCAAGGAAAGATTCAAAAACTTCATTTCTTAAAACTGTCAAAGTCGTCAAACTTCATTTGTCAAACACAACTGTCATGGCTGTCCTAAAAATAGGGTTATTTTATTTAAAAAACTTTTCAAATGATCATTATTGTACCACTGAACCTTTCTTCAAATTATTTTTTTAGGTTTTTTTATGAAATTCCCCTATTTTTCTCCTATTTATCTATATAGTGTACATAGTGGTGGCCCAAAATCAAACATCTCCTTTGTTAGTAACAATGTTCTTAACCATCATCCATTGTTCTTATGTTGTTAATTGGTTAATCAGTATTTTTGTAAATAAACATGGGTTAACCTTGTAACCCGATTAATCGGTCCCTGCCATTTATCCTTTTAACGTCAACCTTTACAAAGAAATAAAATTGATTTTAATCGGTCATTCGCAAAGGTGAAGATGAATGAGCAAAAAACTCTATTTTATAATATTGTGTCTCGCGTTTTCAAGTCATAAGTCTTGATTTTCCTAGTAATTTTTGTGGACGTAGATAATTTCTGCAGATTTTTGTAACGCGGTATAGAGCAAAGGACCATGGGCATTTATCTATGAACTCTGGGTGTAAGACCAACAGAATTGAAATATATAGGTATATCAAATAGTAGCTTACACTGACTTTTTTTCATTTTGCGCGCGACTTTGGTGTTTGTTGCAATTCTAATTTGGAAAACTTATTAAGATTAAGAGCTGTTATTTAGCATAGGTACAGGGTGGAATTTTTCAACGCCACCTGTAGGGAAAGTACTGTTAATACTGGAGATAGAATTTTTTTCTCAAAGGAAAATAAATATATATAAAATAAATCTGCATTCAAAGATTTTCGAAAATTCGCTTGCCACACTCGGGAATTGAACCGGATAAATTCCAAAAAAAAATACAGCCCGTATTTTTATGGCATTAATCGATAGGGTCAATCATAAGGATCAAATCTATCCAACAAATACGCATGCCGCATGCTGGTAAATGAAAAGAAAACCATGAAATCTTAACTTATAAATTCAATGAGATAAGTTAAAGAACTTTTACTCAAAAGTCCGTCCGATTATAACTTATATGGTTTTTAAGTACCTAATTAACAATTATCTTTGACGTCATTTATTTATTAAAATAACGAATGGTGCACCGGCCCATAACAGCACAATCACCACTGCCTATGTTAATAACCACCTCAATACCTGGATTGGTACAAACGGCACAATCTGGCCTGCGAGGGAGATCACCAGACCTCACCACATTCGATTATTTTATGGGGATATGTTAAAAATCAAATTGATCAAAACTGTACACAAGTTAAGAACTGAGGTTTGCAATTTGATTCGATTTTCATCACACCGCGATATTAAAAGTTACTGGAAATGAATTCCATAAAAGAATTTTGGTCATCCAACAAAATGGAGCTCATTTTGAGCAACAAGTTAAGATTTCATAGTTTTCCTTTGATTTAATTTATCATGTTTGCTAGAGAGATTTGATCCTTATGATTGACCCTATCGATTGATGCCATAAAAGTACAGGGTGCTATTGTTTTGGAATTTAGCCCGTTCGATTCCCGAGTGTGACGAATTTTCGGAAATCTTTAAATGCAGATTTATTTCTTTTTAAAAATAAAGGAATGTTTTCGTTGACCAAAATGTTCTATCTCCAGTATTTAGAGTACTTTCCCTCCAGGTGCCGTTGAAAATTTCCATCCTGTATAGGTACTTCAATTCTGGACTTACGCCCATTTTGCCCAAGACCCTTTCGTTAATCTATAAATCTGACACTAATCATTAAGCCTTTTCCGACGACGAGAACGTCCCCACATAAGTCTACGTTTCCACCAGATGTGCGAGGATGTGCACGGGAGGATAATAATGTGACAAACGTCTTTTTCGCAGCTAACCTCGCTATTGAGCAGTGGTGGTACACAGGTAGCACCCACGACTATCAAGTTGTTGTATATGAGTTAGAACCCAGGCAGGCGCATTACTTTGCGTAATTTATTTCAGCACCACTGCTCTCAAAACGGTGAAGGAAAACATCGTGAGGAAACTAGCTCTTAGAAACAAAAAATCGAAGATATGCGACATCTACCAACCCGCACTGGGCCCGCGTGGTGGATTATAGCCCATCCCCTTAGCTTGTGTCCCAACAGTGAGAACATAAAGCTGATGATGCTAAGCTAGCTATTTGATTGGTCAGTTGTAAGCACGATCCCTCGCTGTGCACACACTCGCACGTCTCTGGCGAAAACGCAGCCTAAGGAGGGCTGACCACCTAATAAACCCCTGCCGTTTCCCCTCTCGTCCCTGGGTGAAAAAAACCCCTTAACGAAGCCGAAAGACGCTTGTTTTCCCCGTCATTGCGATATTCTTTATGTTCTGGATCTTTGGGAACCTTCTAGTTACGGAGATATTGGTCAAAATTCCAAATTTTCACATGTTTTTAACATCATCAATTCAGCCGAAAGACGTCCACTGCTGAACATAGGCCTCAGTGGTGAAGGTTTTAACCGGTTTCCCTTTGAAAAATGCCACAGTCAGTATTCTATAGACAAATAATTTACTCACATTAAAGATATGTGCTCCGGCTTACCTCTTACAAAAATTGACCCTTCGCTACTGATAGGCCCCCCAAATTGCCGCCACATTGACTGATCCCGTGCGACTCGCATCCAGCAGATCCCCGCAAGCCAGGTCACCCGTCCACCTAGTGGGAGTGTCGACGCACGCTGTCGATCGCTAACCGCATACAGTTACTAACTGCACACTAACTGTATGCGGTTAGCGATGGACAGCGTGCGTCGACACTCACGATTGTAGCTGACTGCGTAAAGTTGAAGTCACGACTGTATGCAATTAACATTGACTTCACACGACTGCAGCCGACCGCGTGAAGTTGACATCATGCACAACTGCATGCAGTTGAGTATATCGACTGCGTGCGGTTGCTGCGATGCAATCCGTCTGATGTCAGCCTTAATAGTTGATCCCGAGCCGAGGCAATGCCGTCACGGTGCTCACGGAACTCGCTTTGAAGGCAACGCATAATTATAAGCACGGGCAGGTCTTAGAAGTGCGTTTTGCAGTATTACAGCGCGTAAGGAAAGGTGTGGTCATATTTCAGGGAGTGATTCAGACCATTCAAACTAAACCAGTTTCTCCATAGGACCACCATCGAATCGCGAAAACATTCAGCTGCCCAGGGGATTACTATGACATCTTAAAAAGCAGTAGTAATTCCAGTGTAGGAAAGAAACAAAGCTATAGAGGTTGTCTAGCGCCATCTTTCTTTCTTTTTTTTTAAGAAACGTTGCCCCACACTAGGAATTTCTCCTGTATCGTGGGTACATTTACAAACATTTAAACTCACACACACAAACAGCCAGACCCGGAACAACTACCTGTAGATCATACAAATATTTGTTCCGTGCGGGGATCGAACCGCAGCCAATCGCTTAGCCACTGCGCCAACCGTGCCGTCAAATCTCTTTCCCACACCGGATTTACTCCTGCTTGAAGACGTCATGGTAGGCCACCAGTACAACACTTCAATGTCTACTCGACCCAAATGTATGGGACAGCAGATTCGCGATTTCGATGGTGGTCCCTTGAGTAAGTTGTTCAGTACGCACTGAACAACTCAACTCGAGACGTACGGTACTGTTTCTACGCAGAAACAGTACCGTACGTCTCGAGTTGAGGCGATGCTGTTCCCGCTCAGTGAAATATACATATATTATAACTATCCGTTGATCTTTATAGAGTCCGAATAAAAAAAATAACGAATAGAAGTGGTGTTCTTAAATATGTAGTTAGCGGCATGATTTCGCTGCATTAATTTCGCCGTGACTCGGTGCAACGCACCGCGACGCCAGAGTTTTGCCACATAAAAAACTGAGCGGTGCCGCTCCGGCGCGGCGCGTCGCACACTGGTCCCAAATTAAAAAAAAGTGGACATTGATAGTAGACCGCTGATATTTTTTTTTATTGTTGATATAATGATAACAGATAAGGCAAAAAAATATTATTGTCCTACTTCAAATACTTTTCTCTATAAAAAATATTTCTTTTTTTTTGTATGGGAGTGATTACATTTTACTCAATTTCTCAAAAACCTTAAGCGATGTCGAGATGGCATTCACATATGTTAGAAAACTAATAATTCTGAGTATTTGGCTCGAAGAAACTTTTTGCTTATCTCTGCGTACTTTCGAGATAATAGTGACAGAAAATAACAATTTTTTTTAATGTTAATTGTTCGCTTTTTTTTAATCATAGCCTTACTCATATCGCAATAGGTCCGCTGGCCAGCAAAATGGAGCTTCGACGCGAGTTTGCCGGGATAACAAGATGGCCGCCTCTCATGACGTAACGTAATACGGTCACGAATCGCGCGTACACCTCACTCAGTGTACAACTAAATGTGGTTGCGATAAGACGTGTCCTTATTTTTTCTGTGCGCTTGAAGAAATGCTTGTTGTTTGTTTGTTTTGTTATTGTTGTATTTTGAATCTTTGGATTTTAAAATCAAATAATTTTTGTTTGTCTTTCTTTCGTCGAATTTGTTTTCGTAATTTTTTTTGTTAAAATCAAAGTCACTTTGTCTTTGATATCTTTGATTCTAATTTGTTTTCAATTTTCCTTAAAATTATAATATGTCCGCATTTGTCACCAACTTAGACTTATACGTCGTTCTTAAATCAGGAGGTGGTTTTAAAAATGTCGAATTTTTATTTAATGCCCTTATTGAACGTATTGGTGTTGAATTGTCTTCCGAAGATTTGAGTAATATTAAATTATTTTGTCGTAATTTTTCAAGTAATATCTCAAAAAGATGGTCTGCTTCCAGTAGAGCTCAAAAGACCTTTCTTAACAAAAATTCAGACTGGTTACAATCCCAAATAGTTTGGCCAAAATGTCAAAATATCGATTTAAGCAGCATTTTTAAAGTTGCCGAGGAAGTAATTCCAAATTTCGAAACGCAAGTGGATACTCATCAATTAAGTTATGGTACAAGTAAAAAACCATTTGTTGATATATCTGATAAACAGAAGAAAAGGCGTTCTCTAACACTTCTAGATCACACAGAGGAGGAATTAGTTAATGCTTTATGTGCCATATTAAAAACAATTCAGCACAACTCTGCCGACAAAAAATCGCTAAAACTAATAAGCAAATGGGGTTTTGACGGGTCATCTTCTCAAAGTAATTATAAACAAAAGTCACACTCCGACACTAAAATTGACGATTCTTCAGTTTTCATGATTAGTTTGGTTCCGCTTCGTTTGGAAGAAGAGAGTGGTACTATCTTGTGGCAAAATCCTGCTCCCTCTTCAACAAACTATTGTCGTCCAATTGGCTTTATATTTGCAAAAGAAACAAATGAATTGATAAAGAAGGAAAGTGCATCCTTAGAGGAAGAAATTCGTAATCTTGTTCCCACAATTGTAGATAATATTGATATTAAACATGATTTGTACATGACTATGATTGATGGGAAAATTTCTACTGTGATTTTCAATTCTTTCTGCAGCTGTTTGTAATATTTGCAATACCCCACCTAGCAAAATGAATGACTTGGACTTTGTATCCAAAAGACTCATCAGAGAAGATATGTATAAATATGGTCTGTCTTCGCTTCATATGTGGATAAGATGTATGGAATGTATTTTACACATTTCGTACAACTTAGACTTCAAAAAGTGGGCTGCACGAAAAGAAGATAAATTGTTAAAAGAAATTAAAAAGAATTTGACACAAGAAGAATTCCGGGAAAGAACTGGTTTGTTAATTGACATAGTAAAACAGGGATTTGGTACAACCAATGACGGTAACACGGCAAGAAGGTTTTTTGAAAATTATGAAGTATCTGCTGAAATAACGGGTATCCACCCTGATTTAATCAAGAGATTTGCAGTCATTTTACAAACAATTTCATCTGGTCAACTTATTAATACCAACTTGTTTAGGGAATATTGTAAAGAAACAGCAATGCTATATGTAAACTTATATCCATGGTATTACATGCCTTCAAGTGTCCATAAATTGTTGATACACGGTGCTGATATTTGTGAAAATTTCTCCTTTATTCCGATAGGCATGCTTTCCGAAGAAACTTCCGAAGCGAGGAATAAAGATTTCCGGAATGTTAGAATGGCACATACAAGAAAAATCGGTAGAGTTCAGACTAATTTAGACATTATCCACAGCTTTCTAATTAGCTCAGATCCTTACATCAGCCATATCAAACCAAAGTTTGCTCGTTTACATAAACAGTTGTTTCCAGAGGCTAGTGCTTTGATCTTGAACAATGAATTGCTTTCGTTGGAAAACGAGGAATAGAGATTTCTCAAAAGAATATAGACCCAAATATTAATCTTTCACCATAATATTTTTTCAGAATCGTTTGTGAACATATTCAACTTTATGTTTGCAGCTTTATTTGTCTTCATTTTGATTGTTTTTTAGAACTGATGAAAGTACTCCTTCAGAAAGGTCATAGCTTTTCAGTCATTAGTGAGCCCCCATAACCTCTTTTACAGAGAAGTCTCTTTTTACTTATTTGACATTACGCATACATTATAATTATGTGCTAAAGTAAGGCTATGATTAAAAAAAAGCAAAAAATTAACATTAAAAAAAAATGTTATTTTCTGTCACTATTATCTCGAAAGTACGCAGAGATAAGCAATAAGTTTCTTCGAGCCAAATACTCAGAATTATTAGTTTTCTAACATATGTGATTGCCATCTCGACATCGCTTAAAGTTTTTGAGAAATTGAGTAAAATGTAATCGCTCCCATACAAAAAAAAAAGAAATATTTTTTTTACAGAAAAGTATTTGAAGTAGGACAATAATATTTTTTTGCCTTATCTGTTATCATTGTATCAACAATAAAAAAAAATATCAGCGGTCTACTATCAATGTCCACTTTTTTTTAATTTGGGACCAGTGTGCGTCGCAACGATACACCCCTCCTCGCCTTGTCTCGCGGGTTGCATGTCCGGTGTGCGTGCGGTGCGGCGCCGGAGTGCGTCGTGCGGCGTCGTGTGCGTAACATACATTTTTGTATGCAGGACGCCGTTGCAAACGCACCGTGCGAAAAGGCTCTTACCTATCAAATATAATTCGGCATGATTCTTTTGGCGCTTGAATGAAATTGGCAGGAGGGCGTTTTTTTTTTTTTTTGTGAATTTGTCCATGGAGACTGTATTAAAAAAACAAGATGTCTGCGATATTGCCGATTAAATTCCTCGCGCCAAAAGGCCCATTATGAGCGTATGCTCTAACTTTTTGCTTTTAATACAGAAGCGCGCGCGTGCACCCGCGCGAATTTGGCGTTCGCTCTAACTACTGTATGTATGTGTTACCGGCCAAACCCGTTTTCAGGCAAAACTAGTTTGTCCTAGGTCCTAGGCCAAACCGGTTTACTGGTTTACCCTAACTAAATGGGTTAGGTTAGGTTAGATTGGTGAAAAACCACGCGCGAGCTGAGCGAGCGTAGCTAGCGGTGCCGCGGCAGCGGCCGGCGAGCGCCACATCCAAGTTTTTTTTGGTTTAGACACGTCAACCCAGTAAAACGGTTTGGCCTAGGACAAACTAGTTTGGCCTGAAATCAGGTTTGGCCGGTAACATATGCAATAGGTTCAGCTCTCACGCAAATTATAATTATTTGTTTCTCTTCACAGAACCAGAAGCAGGGTCTCCCAATATTTTGGACAACTGGCGTGATCCTCTAACGACCAGAATTCAATTAATTAACCCGCCAGACGAAAAAATGGGTTTCTACAGAGGATTTAATGTCGCCATGATCTAACAGCTGAACCAGGGACGAAAAACGCAAAATTTTATTTAAAAACATGCATTATATTTGAACTTGAGCAAGTCATTTATATAATTGATCATTATCTACCTAGTCTCTCTTCCGAACTGTGTTGGGGACCAGTTCCAAGCTTCCAGTCTAACCGGATGCAGCTGCATCTGACCTCCCGACACTGGGTAATGGGATACCACTTGGTAAGACTGTTGTTAGTCTTTCGGGTCACTGGCCACTTGTAAATGACAGCCAGCAGACATCAAACCATACAATTATTTATATTTACTCATTGCTAGCCCGTAGTGCCCCACTGCTGGGCTAAGGTCTCCGTCCATTCCTTCCAACGGTCAAGGTTATACGCTACTTCGTTATCTTGGAAGTCAAACATCTACATCTAGGTCTTCCGCCATCTCCTTCGTGGTCTACCGCGGCTCCGTTTTGCTGTTTCAGGGCACCAATCCTGTCAAATAAACAAAAAAAAAAAAAAAATTGATTAAAGTTCAAATTAAAAGAACAAGCTTTAAAAATATATATTGAATCGAAACTGTCACACGCCTACACATCAAGCTATACATTTCCAGTTTATGCTGATCTCGCATTGTATAGGATTTCCGTACAATACGAAGTCAGCTTATTCTGGAAATGTATAGCTTGATGTGTAGCCGTGTGTACCTACCTACATTTCAACTCCGTTGGCGTTTTGGTCTATCACCGGTGGCCTGATGGTTGATTTTACCAGTCTTCTTTCTACAAACAGGTATACTTAAACTTTGCCGTTTAGTATACTTAGGTATACTTAAACTGCAAACATTGATGCCGAAATGATCAGAATCAAAGTCGAACCATCATCATCTGCCTAGCCTTTTCCCAACTATGTTAGGGTCGGCTTCCAGTCTAACTGGATGCAGCTGAATACCAGTATTTTACATGGAGCGACTGCCTATCTGACCTCCACAACCCAGTTAGTACTGGATAATACGATACCCCTTGGTAAGACTGGTTGTCAGACTTTCGCGTCACTGACTACCTGTAACGACTGTCAAAGATCTACAAATGACAGCCGTGACCAACGGCTTAATGTGCTTCCCGAGAACGGAGGAAACTCGGTATGTAATGGGTGGTCAGCCATCCACAGACCAACCTAGGCAAGCACGGCTTAACCTAAAAATCGACCCGAGCGGCTGTTACACAAGCTCCTCAATGAAAGTCAAACCATTTGTTTTAATTATGCTTTTTTAGTTGCCTATTCGCGAAGGTCTGTGGTGAACAATGGGGAGAATTGAAATATTGTACAATATTTTGACCTATTATCATGCTTTATGACAAGAATGAGCTCAAGTTCAAGTAAAACAAACCTTAGGTTAAGTCTGTATTAATATTATGTACTGAAATTGAGTACATAGTAAATTTTTTATTTGATTTTTGAAGAAAACTTGAATAAGAATAAAAACCATAAAACATCTACAATGTTTTCTTTTGTTAACTATTGGCGCTATTACGCAAGTCAGGAGCGAGAGTTACAGAAGAGCGTTTTCAGATTATCCAATCCGATATCGGTGTAGGACCCCAAAAGCCGATATCCGAATAGCCGACACCATGTGCTGTTTTCACATATAAAATCGTTCCGATGCGGCAATTTGCTCGATAGCTTTAGTGCGAGCAGGTCATCATGACCAGCCCGCGATGCTGAGCCATTAGCATTAAACCAAATCCAGCCTGTTCCCTTGCTGCCCTCCCCAGCGACGCCCTAAGCCGAAGCAACGTATCGGTGTCGGATTCGATATCTGATACCGGAGCGAATAATGTTAAAGACAGGTACATGTTTCATACATTTTACTTGCCCCGATATCGTAACGGTTTCCGATACCGGATCCGGTATCGGATCAGATAATCTGAAAACGCTCTAACGGCTTCAAGCGGAAATGATGACTTTGGTTTAATGTATTAACCCATTTAGGGCGAGACTTCACCGAAGCGAAGATGAGACGAAGAGAGATATGTTTTAAAAACCAATAGCATTTCGTTATGTAAACTTCTCGTCTGCGCTTAGCTTTAGAAGAAACTGTTGCGCAGAGAGAGCAGTCAAACTTTTTAGTCCAACTTCATTGACATTGCAACTTTTCAGCACGCATGAAGAAAGCAGCAGCATGCATGAAGTACAGTCATAGATATCTATACTATAATAATAATAACGCCGCGCAATGATAATCGATGTTACCATCCCGCATGACGAGAACCTCGTGAAAGCTGAGAAAGAGAAACAAACTTAATATCTCGACTTGGCACACGAGGTTGTCGACATGTGGAATGTGAACTCTGCTATCAATAGGGAATATGCATGTAATTTTTTTTTTTCACTTAAATCAATAATATGCAGTACTATCAACCCAAGAAAATAATTAAAAGTTAATTTCAACTACTGTTTGTCGCACAAAAAAAATATTAAACTCCTATAATTTTCTATGAAAGTTCAAACGTCCATGACTATCGCGGCCATTCAATTCATAGCATTTAATGTCACTTCCCTCTATCTGCCTTGTTTAAATCTAATTTTTAGCCCTTAGTAGAATAGTTTTACTATATTGTAAGTGCTTTATTCAGGCAAAAATTGCAATAACAATATTATAATAAAATCTTTGTGAAACTTTAAGTACTTTTCAACTAAAAGTGTTTCTTTGACACATATCATTTGACGTCACTACCGGAATCGATGCGTTTTGTGTTTGCGTTCCGTTTCACCAAAAACACGCTACATAAAGTATTAAATTGTAAAAAAAAGCGTTGTATTAGAGAATTAAACAAGTGTACCACAATGTTTTTATGGTCCCATACAAGGCATTTTTAAGAAATAAAAGAAGATTTGTGTTTCTTGCATATACCCTATTGTGCCGATTGTCGTAACGGCCAATGGCCTTATGGCTAAGAGCCTCGACAAGCATCTTTCGAAGCTCTCCTTAGGCGGTTGGATCAAGGGCCTGATTCAGAAGGCAGTACTCCTCGATACGGCTCGGATCGTGAGGAGGTTCCTGTCTCTGGAGCCTAACCACCGGTACCTTTGACCCTGTTCCCGACACCGGCGGACTACTATTTTTTTTATATTTTTAAATGTTATTTATATGGATTTTTTTAAGAAATTTTAAAATTTTGTTAAATTTTTTTTTTTTTTTTTTTTTTTTTTGTTATATGATGTATCCCAATAAGGTAACAACATAAAAAATACAATCTAGCTTAATACTAAAGCTAATGAGTAATTTAATTCTAACTTAATTTGCTAGGAAGAGTAAACCTAAGAATGTGTCCATTAACACTTTTCTTATTGTCTCTATTAAGGGGAAGACACTTTGTTCTTGTGTACTTTATGGGTAGCACTCACTTCACTACATTAAACTAACACTTCACTAAACTAACTCGAAAGGTTTTGTCCTTTTTAGTCTTCTCACTATGTCCGTGTTGTCGAGGAGCTGGATAGCCTCGACGTTCACATGATGATGAAGCCTTCGTTCATGAGCTTCGGCGTTCGTTTTAATTATGTTTGTGACGAGGTCTACCTTGAGGTCCCGATGAAGGTCGTCATTTCTAATGTACCAGGGCGCATTGACGATTCCTCTGAGTACTTTGTTTTGGAATCGTTGAATAATTTTGATATTACTTTGTTTGGTACAGCCCCAAAGCTGAATACCATAAGTCCATACAGGCATGAGGACTTGTTTGTACAAAAGTATTTTGTTTTGTACTGACAACGAGGAATGTTTTCCAATCAGCCAGTACATTGACTTGTAGCGAAGCTCTAGCTCGTCGCGTTTCTTTTTAACATGAGCTTTCCAGCGAAGCTTTGTGTCTAGTGTCATGCCTAGGTACTTGGCTGTGTTTTGGTGCGGTATGACATGGTTGTTTATGTATACCGCATGATAATTTGGCTTTTTATTTGTGAAGTCTATGTGAACGGATTTCGTTTCATTGAGTTTCACTCGCCATTTTTTTGTCCAGTCAAAGATGGTATTGACGGCTGTTTGAACTTTTTCCACTGCTTCTTCTTGAGTGACACCTGTGGCCATTATAGCTGTGTCATCCGCAAATGTTGCAATGGTGTTGTTTTCTAACTCAGGAATATCGCAAGTGTACAATAAGTACAAGACGGGACCTAGGACACTTCCTTGCGGTACTCCAGCTGTTATCGACTTAAGTTCTGAATATGCATCATCTTGTCTTACTCTAGACTTACGCTGTGATAGGTAAGACTCTAAGATATCAGCAAACTGTTTTGGGAGCATGTTTCTTAGTTTTCTAATAAGCCCTTTGTGCCAAACTTTATCGAATGCTTGCGCTACGTCCAGGAAGACCGTTGAGCAGACTTTGTTTTCTTCTAAGGCCTTTTCTATAATGTTGGTAATCCTGTGTACTTGGTCTATTGTCGAATGTTTTTCCCTAAATCCAAATTGGTAGTCAGGGATTAAATTTCTTTCTTCGATGATGGGTTTTAGCCGTTTCAAGAGAAGCTTTTCGAATAATTTTGACATGATCGGCAGCAGAGAGATCGGTCTATATGATGTGGTTTCGTGAGGTGGTTTACCAGGCTTTGGTATCATTATAACTTCGGCAACTTTCCACAGATCAGGCACAGACTTAAGCCTGAACGTAGCATTGATAAGAGTTGTAAGTTTTACGATGGCTTTACGTGGGAGGTTTTTAAGAACTTCTCCAGTAATAAGATCGTAGCCAGGTGCTTTCTTTAGTCTAAGGCGCTTGATTTCGTTGAAAACTTCTCTAGGTGTTACGAATTTTATTTCTTGTTCATCATCATTTGGTGTTTCATCTAACAAAGCGCAGTCTTCATTTTCTTCATTCGGCTTAAAAATGAGTTCCAAGTGTTGTGCAAACCTTATAGCTTTTTGCTCGTTGCTTATTGCCCACCGCCCGTTAATATCTTTGATAGGTGGGATATGCATAATTGGCTTCTTAAAACTTTTTGTAGATTTCCATAGGGAGTAATCTGTCGTGCGATCGCTGGTTAATTGATTAAGATAACTGCTCATTGATTCATTTTTGAACTTCTGAATTGCATTCCTTAGTTGTTTTGTAAGGTTGTTCAGAAGCCTTTTATCTTGTGGAAATCTTGTTTGTTGCCATATTCGTCTCTGTCGCCTCTTTTCGGCTATGAGTTTTGTAATTTCTGCTGGGTAGTAGGTCAATCTATTTTTTAACTTGAATGTAGGTGTGTTTTTCCAGGCGCATTGTTGTATTTGAGTAATGAATTGACGGATATCCCGATCCAGGTCTTCTGGCTTCTTTAGTGGAACTTTTAAATCTATTATAGAGTCCAAGTCTATTTTAAAGCTTGCCCAATCAGTGTTCTTATTTACTAATGTGGGGTAGTTTTCTTTCAACATTAAAGACTCACTTACAGTAAGTATTATAGGTGAGTGATCTGAGCTCATATCATAACCTTCTTCAATGCGGAGAAGATTTGGTGATAGATTTTTATATATAAAAATGTCAATGAGATCTGGAATCTTGTTTGGGTCAGTAGGCCAATAAGTAGGCTTACCTGTTGATAAAGCTTTGCATTGTGCTTCTTCAATTGCGCACAGTAGCTCTCTTCCTTTGGTTGTGGTCAGTCTAGATCCCCAAAATGTATTTTTAGCATTAAAATCGCCTCACAATATAAATCTATTTCCAAGACCGTTTAGAAAGGTCATGTATTGATCTGTTTTTACCGAATACCTAGGTGGACAGTATATGGCTGATATGGAAACAGGGCAATATTTCGTTTTGACACAGACAGCCACTGCTTGGATTTCTTCTTTTTCATATTTGAGTTGTTCATAATGAAATATATTCTCCTTTATAATAACTGCACTACCACCTCTTGATGTGTTATTGGGATGCAATGCATGGTATACTTTATAACCTTTAATTTGAATATGAGATTCTTTAGTGAAATGTGACTCTGATATAAGGCACACATCAATACTTTCCATATTTAGGACAGCCGTAAGTTCATTCTGATGTTTGAGCAGTCCATTCGCATTCCAAGCCATAATTCTTAGTATGTTAGCCATTTATGATGTTTTTTTGTTGTTTGGTAGCTGCTTTAGTGCCACCTTCAAGCTTCTTCAGCCTTTCATCAAAATTAGTTAAAAGATTTATGATTTTATTAATCTTTTCATCCATGTTAGGGCTCACTGGTTTCATATGTGATTGTGGCGGTGGTTGGGCTCCTTTCGCCATTTGTGCATACGATACACTTTTAGTAGCTGGCTTGATGACACTAGGTCTTTTGTCTCCGTTTGCACTTGGACGCTGAGAGTTTGTTGGTACCACTACATTCTTTCTAGTATTTTTATCTTTAATATTTTGAAGCTCTTTAGCTACTATGCATCCTCTATAGTTAGCAGGGTGAGGCTCACCACAGTGAACACATTTTGGCTTTGCTTCTGCTGGTTTATTGCAGTCTCTGGTTAGGTGCTTGCCTGTACACTTCACACACCGGGGTTCTTTAGAACAGTATTTCTGTGTGTGGCCATATGCTTGACACCTTTTGCATTGAGGGATTAGCTTTGATGTTTTTAACGGCTGTATATCTACTTTGCAGCCTAGTATGGATTTAATTCCGTAAATTTTCTTTATGTCTTCATCTTTTTGAAATGAGAGCATAAACATACTGAGGGGCTCTTTGCTCTTCCAGCTCAGTTTGTTGACCGCATCCTCTATTTTGTATCCTTGAGATGTTAGGTCCTCAACTATTCTATTTGGCAGGCAGGAAGAATGAAGGTTTTTTGCCATCACCCTTATCGGCCTGTCTTGTTTATTCTCATACGAGTACCAAAGGCAGTTATTTTGCAACAATAGCTTAGTAATGCATCTGTATGAGTCATCATTATGGGAGTTAATTTTAACTTTTTCTCCATTCATCATTTTTGTAATAAATGAGTCTTTCGTGAGGTTAGTCGAAAGAAGATCGTAGAACTGTTGGTAGTTCTTAACATTTTCCACTACTATAGGTGGCGGTGTAGGCTGTTTCCTTGTCTTAACATTTTCCTTAGGTTTTTCGCTGGATTCGGGTCCTTGTTGAGGTGGTGGGGACAGTGATGTGTTCAATTTCCTTTTTTTTCTGCTCTTCTGTCGTACCCACTCCGTTTCCTTTGCTAGTTCCTCTTCGTCTGTCTCATACTCGATTGGTATTGGCTTCTCGGTAGTGACATTTTTATTTTCTAGGTCAGCAGTTTTTTGCTCCTGGACTTTTTTCAGCTGCTGCTGAAGTTCTTCTAATTGACTTTTAAGGTCATTTACCAAACGTTGCAGTTTTTCTCTTTCTAACTTTTCTTCTGTATAATGTTTATACAAAAGATGTTCCGTTTCGGTTTTTATTTTAATTGATGGTGAGCAAGCCATAATTATTATGAGAAAATTACAACTTCACCTTAACACTTTGTTTACACAAATAGTTGCGAAATTCATTCGGTAACTGGGTCATCGCGGCGACCGCGCACGGCTAGAGGTAACGACCGGTATGCTGCTGCGTCAGCGCTATACCCGAACACTAACTAGCGCAAGAGCGTGTGCGACGCGACTGTTCTTAGCGGAAGTCGAACGACTAATCAAAAATAAGAAAGAAAAATGAATAAACGAAATAATCAATATCTATACTAATATATATATAAAGAGGTAGTTTGTAAGTTTGTATGTAGGGGTAATCTCTGGATCTCCTGAACCGATTTTGAAAATTCTTTCACTAATAGGAAGCTACATTATCCCCGAGTGCCATAGGCTATACTTACAACGTGCCCGTGGGATAAATTCCGACAAAAACGCGAGCGAACCCACGGGCAACAGCTAGTTTTAGATAAAAATAAATTAAGAGCTGTTCATTGCGAGGACCTACCGGTGGACACAGTGAAGCACACCGTAGAGGTCTGCTCCGCTTGGGTGGAGCACCGCCGTGTCCTCGTACCGGTGATCGGAGGCGGCGACCTCTCGCGTCCGGCCCTGGTTCAATCCATAGTCCGGAGCGAGAAGGAATGGGACGCCGTCGCCTCCTTCTGCGAAGGAGGTGTCGTAACGTGAGAAGGAGAGAGCCTCACGTCCCAGCCGTGGGAGACGCCCTGGGCATCGGGGGCCACGGTGGCTCCCGGGCACCGTAAGCGCTGGCCTGTGGACGGTGAGTAATGGGCTTATAGCTCGCCGTCCGTCCGTCTCATGACTATAGGTTTTGTCCAGTGTCGGCAGCACGTTCATGTACCAGGCGCGCCTCAAAGAGATGTCAGCAAACGGGGAGGGGTCCGAAAAGGCCGAGGGCTGCGGGACTGTTCGAAAGAGATACCGCGGCCCTGGAACACAAAGGGCAAAAGAAGAAACATGGATGGGTTTTAGTCTGTAAAAGTTTTGTTGGTTGTTTGAAACACGTCCGTTTAAGACAAGCGTTTATAACTGACTACTCTGACATAAAGGTTTCTTACTGCTAAGTACATTTATCCACTTCACCTCTGGGGATGAAGGAACAAAAAAACCATTTTGCTTTCTATTCACGTATTCCCGTATTGCACATCTAAAGTCAATCACACTCGTGCTTAGAATATTCCATTTGATAAACATTATAACTTGGTGCACCGAGGCACACAGGAATCCGCCGCTTTAGCACTTTGCGCCCGCTATCCGATAGCTCGCTAGGACGCTGCGCTGGCGCAGTTCCCGGAAAGTGTGTGGCATGACGCCATGAAGTAGGGAGGTTGATTGAAACACATCGTTCAAGACAAGCTAAACGTCTAACCTAAAGGTTTCAAAAATTAAAATATTAAATGGTCAAATTATCTGTATTTGTGCGACCAACCGAAAGAACCAACAACTTTTTGAAAGTACGAGTAACTTCGTGTTTCTGAAGTATAAAATGTATAAAACACAGTGTTTGCTGGTGTTCGTAGCGCTGTACGTGGGGTTGGCGCACTCCTGGGGTGAGTATTACGAGAGTCTTCTATTTTTTTCCGGGTCCGTAGTTAATAATAATAATAAATAATAAACATTTATTATCAGGCAACTAAGGCCCATAGATAAAATACACAAATTAATCTTATAAAATAATACATATAAAAACCTTATTAAAAAAAAAATTAAGATGGCTTATTAAACTATTTATTTATTTATTTAGGATCTCCAACAAAGAATATACACAATACATGAAAAAAGTAAACAGTAAAAAGTATCACGTAGGTGTACTCCTTCACTTACAGGAGACCACAGCATGCAAAATAAAATGTAGAACTAAGCTAACAAAAATTAAAAATCAAAATTCTACTCAAAATCAAAACAAATTTGGTAATAAAATTGGAAATATACAATTAAAAGTAAATAGAATTAACAATGTTAGTAGCAATTAAAAAATTAAAATCAAAACATAATAAAAGTATACCTACACATAAAAATAATGAAAATAGTATTCATATTAAAATAGGTAATTAACAAGTACTTAAACTATAACTAGACACGTAACGTTTTTTTTTTTTGCGGATTGGAAATCATCAAATAACCCCTCCCGCTCTGGGCTGAGCAGGAGGGAGTGTCAGACTTTTACTGACTAAAACCCATCCATGTTCCTTCCATCATGTTCATGTCCCTTTGTGTTCCAGGGCCGCGGTATCTCTTTCAAACAGTCCCGCAACCCTAGCAGGCATCGGTCCTTTCGATCCCCTTCCTGTTTGCTGACTCTCTTTGAGGCGCGCGTGGAACACGAACGTGCCGTCGACACGGCCTGTCGTCATAAGACGGACGGACGGCGAGCTAGCACATAGCTCACCGTCCACAGGCCCGCGCCTGTGGTGGCCGGAGTCCACCACGTGGCCCCCGACGCCCGGTGCGTCTCCCGCGGCGGCTGGGACGTGAGGTTCTCTCCCTCTCACGTTCCACCACCTCCTTCGCTAGCATGACTGCTTCGCAGAAGGTGGTGACGGCGTCCCATTCCGTCTCGTTCCGGACCATGGATTGAACCAAGCCCGGACGCGAGAGGTCACCGCCGCTGATCGCCGCTACGAGCACACGGCGGTGCTCCGCCCACGCGGGGCAGATCTCCACCGTGTGATCCACCGTGTCCTCCGGTCGATACTCACAATGGTAGCTGTTGTATATTCGTGTTATGAGGGTGGTTGCATCCACCTACTCCTATATAAGTTGTGTCGCTTGTCAAATAAACTCAGTGTGCTACCAGCTATCCGACGTTTCACTTGTTTCCCGTCCGCATATATATCAGTGGCGACGAGGACCTACTTACCCGCGATAACAAAAAAACAAAAAAAAAACGTTACAAAAATGTCACATTTTGGAATATTATCGAGTTTTGACCACAACATCCATACATGGCAAAACTATAAACAACGCATTTCGCAATGGTTCATTGCGAACGATGTGGACAACGTACAGGATCCCAAGGGAGTGAAAAGACGGGCAATATTGCTGAGTGCACTCACTGACAGCACTTACAAACTGGCGGCCGATTTGGCGTTACCGAAGGAGCTAACGCAGACGCCATACGAAGACATTCTCACACTTCTCGACAGACACTTCACACCAAGGAAATGCGGATTTGGTGAGCGGTATAATTTCTATGCTGCTACTCAAGGTCAAGAAGAAACATTCCCACAGTGGGCTGCGAGGCTTCGTGGCCTCACTACACACTGCGGATTTCTGAATGTAGAAGAGGCGCTGCGTGATCGGTTTGTTATGGGTATGCTGCCGGGACCGGAGAAGGACAAGCTTTTCGCACGTGACCTTCAGGAGTTGACATTGGCAAAAGCGGTGGATTTGGCGGAGAGCGTGCGCAGTGCACGCAAGGGAGCAGCAGCATCATCATCGGCGTCGGCGCAAGCGCCGCCGTCGAGCGAAGCGCTATTCAAAATCGTCACCACAAACGAACCCAGTGCTAACAAAGATAAGTGTTCCGTGTGCGGCTACAAAAATCATAAAACGTCACAGTGTCGGTTTGCTAACTATACATGCAAAAAGTGTAACGTAAAAGGCCATCTCCGTAGAATGTGCAAAAAAATTAATTTTGTAGGAACGGGCGGGTCGAGCGAGAGTGATGATGACGGTAGGTCAAAAAAAATATGTTCACGAAACGGCGAACCAATGACGATAACAGTTTCGATACAAAGTAGGAAGCTAAAGTTTGAAGTCGATACCGGGTCGGCAGTCACAGCGATTTCTGACAAAATGTACAAAAGATATTTTGAATTGTTTACGTTATTATCAACATCGGATAGATTATTTACGTATACAGGTCATAGTATCAATTGTCTAGGAATAGTGCAATTACCTATTACATATATAGACAAAACACATGTAGTTAATGTGCGAGTGATACGTGATGGTGGACCCCCAATCTTGGGCAGAGATTTTATTTGTTTGTTTAAATTACAAATGTTGCAAATAAATTATTGTCAGTCAAATAATATTGCCGAACAGTTAAAACTACAATATCCATCTGTATTCTCAGACGACCTAGGTGAATTTACAAAGTATCGGGTAAAACTACAATTAAAAGATGACGCGAAACCGGTTTTTTTCAAAGCTCGTCCTATAGCATTTGCGCTAAAAGATAAAATAAACGACGAACTCGATCGTTTGGTACGTATAGGTGTACTGAAACCGGTTCAGTATTCAGATTACGCATCGCCTATTGTTCCTATATTAAAGCGAGACGGGGCAATTAGGTTGTGCGTAGATTATTCGGTAAGCGTAAACAAGCAGCTAGTTGTAGAACAGTATCCGTTACCAACAGCACAAGAACTTTTTACAAAATTACACGGGGGACAGCAGTTCAGCAAATTAGATTTGACGCAAGCTTATTCACAATTTGTTCTAGACGAGGCATCTCAGAACTTAACTTGTATTAATACTCACCGTGGGTTGTTTGTTTATACGCGTTTAGTGTTTGGTCTCGCTAGTGCCCCAGCTATTTTTCAACGAGCAATGGAGTGTTTATTATCAGGGTTGGACGGTGTAATGTGTATGCTGGACGACATTTGTATAACGGGACATACTAAAGAACAACATTTAGAGAGATTGAGCGCGGTGTTGCAAAGACTGCAGGACGCAGGACTAACACTACGTAAGGATAAGTGTGTGTTCTTTGAGAATCAAATAGAATATTTAGGCTATACCATAGATAAGAATGGCCTAAGTAAATCAAAACAAAAGGTCCAAGCAATCGTTGAGGCGCCTACTCCAACAAACGTGAATAAGCTGCAGTCATTTCTAGGGTTAGTCAATTATTATAGGAACTTCGTCCCTAACGCGTCATCAATATTGACCCCGCTTTATTCATTGTTACAAAAAGGCAATACATGGAAATGGGAGGACAAACATGATCAAGCATTCAAGGCAATTAAGCAATGTTTAGCATCAAATCAGGTTCTAGCACATTTCGATCAGAATGCCAAAATTATTTTAACGGTAGACGCATCGCCCAGTGGGTTAGGTGCTATATTATCGCAGATAGGGAGTGACGGAGTGGAACGTCCAGTTTCGTTTGCCTCTCGAACACTGAATTCCGCAGAGAAGCGATATTCACAACTTCAAAAAGAGGCAACGGCAATTATATTCGGTGTGCGACGTTACCACCAATATTTATATGGGAGGGCGGTACCGTTTATACTTCGCACAGACCACAAGCCTCTTTTATCTATTTTCGGGCCATATCGGGGAATTCCAGAAGTTTCTGCAAACAGGCTGCAACGATACGCGATGTTTCTTAGTGGTTATAATTACTCCATTGAGTACATACGCAGCGCTGATAACAGCGCCGATTATCTATCGCGCGCCAGTCTACCAGACTATGAGTCAACGCCGCTAAGAGGGGGGTGCGGCTACGAAGCCGACGGTAGTTTAGTGCCGGTAGAAGATCGCGCATCGTATGTTAATTTCGTTATCGATGGCAGTTTACCAGTGACGCGTAGCGAAATTCACAGTGAAACTATCAAGGATGCAATATTGAAGAAAGTCTTATCATATATTGTTAATGGGTGGCCTGAACGGTTATCAGATATATTAATCAAACCATATTTTTTATGTAAAACCCAGCTGTCTTATGAAGGCGGTTGTATTATGCGAGGACACAAAGTAGTAATACCCGAAACACTCAGAACTAAATTATTATCAGAACTACATAAATCACATTTAGGAATCGTAAAAACGAAAGCTGAAGCGCGCGGTAGATTTTGGTTTCCGGGAATAGATAACGCGGTAGAAAAAATGATTGCGGATTGTGAGGTTTGTTTACAGTTGAGACAGTTACCAGCGCGTGCGCCGCCAGCGCAATGGCCACACTCACCGCAGGCGTTCTATCGTATTCATATTGACTTTCTCGGCCCCATACATAATCGTTCATACTTAGTAATAGTAGATGCGTACTCAAAGTGGGTAGAAGCGTATGATATGGGGACAAGTACATCATCATGTTCGCTGATTAATAAATTGTATGAATACATGGCTAGATTTGGCTTACCGCATACCATTGTCAGTGATAATGGCACGCAATTCACTTCTGCAGAATTCAAAATGTTCTGTACATCGAATGGAATATCGCATGTGACGTCACCGGCTTATCATCCGGCCAGTAACGGGCAGGCAGAAAGCTACGTGAAGGTAGTGAAGAAGGGAATTAAATCTTGTATGTTAAGTAATAGCAATACTAAAGGATTGAACAACAAGTTATTTAAATATCTATTTGATTATCGAAATTCAGTTCATTCGGCTACGGGCTGTTCACCTGCCCAGTTAGTGTTCGGACACAAACTGCGATCGCGACTAGATTTAATTAAACCTAACCAACCTCCACCGGCGTCTGTCACTCTCACTCGAAACGTCGAAAACCACCAGTGTTTGCAGTCTAATAATGGCAACAAAGCTTGCAAAAATTTCAAAGCTGGAGACTATGTTTTGTATAAAAAAACCAACATAAATAAGCAAGGGTCATGGAATAAAGGTGTAGTAATTAAAAAAATGGGCAAAGTTACATATATTGTAAAGGACTGTATAACTTCTTGTAATGTGAAAAAACATAAAAATCAATTAATAGCATATAAAGGTACAGCAGCAGGTTCCCACCGGTCAGAGGATTGCCCTATTGAAGTCGAAGACATCACTTCACTAGGAACTTCACCACCAAACCCAACACCCCCAGTGGACGACAAGGAGTCAGACTCGGGAGGGGAGGGAAATGGTGAGAGTAAAGGAATCATGGATACAGAAACACCGACTGGCACATCCAAAGAGGAAGACGAAGAATTCTATGAGGCAACAGAAGAGACTCATGATGAACCCCTCGTGGAGGCAGGCTCAGGCCAGCCCCCACAGCCAGCAAGGCAAAGGAGTGACGGGAAAAAACTGCGATCTGTACCTAGGGTCGATTATAAACAATTCTATTAAGTAAATTATATTGTCATGTTTATGTTGTCAAGCTATGGGGAGGAATGTTGTATATTCGTGTTATGAGGGTGGTTGCATCCACCTACTCCTATATAAGTTGTGTCGCTTGTCAAATAAACTCAGTGTGCTACCAGCTATCCGACGTTTCACTTGTTTCCCGTCCGCATATATATCAGTAGCACCCGGGCGTTTCCTGCGTGGTGTCACGTAACCGTCCTCTGAATCGTCGGTATACGACACCTTTCGGCCAAAAGTCCTCTTTCATGAAGGTCTGTAGATGGTGAGTTGGAACTCGAACCGCGAATGACTTGAAGTTGATGTTGTGCCGCGATTCCAACCTTTCGACCCTCAGAGTATAGTCGGTCTTCACTCTCAAATACTCCACGACTTCCTCAACCTTCGTGGAGTAATGCAGACGCGAAATGTACAACTGCGTCGTAGGCACAGCAGGACGCAGCAGCATGTTCACATGCATGCATGCATGTTGCATGTTGTATGCGTGTTGTTGTTAAACAAGGAACCCTTAAAGTTTCAGTAAGCCCGTCTTGTAATCACGTGAACCAAGGACATACGAAAAGAATATATTTTTAAGCGCTTCAAAAACACAATAGCCGTAAGAAATTTGCCGCGTACTGCTCTGCCTACCACTGTTGCACGATTCGATGGTAATGAGACAGAACGGCGTCACGCGCCTAACAGCTAATAGGTCACAGGCGCACGCGCGCGAATTTCATACGGCTATTGTAATAATGTGATAAAAGTGATACGTATAAAAAAAATTTCTTTGGGAAAGTTGTTTGTTATCATGAGTACATTCAATCACGTGTTTATGTATCGGTCACTAATTATCAGCAGTGGTGTAGCTACCGGAGGGCTAGGCGGGGCAGTGCCCCGGGGCCCGCAAGCTCAAGGGGCCCCTCGGCCTCTATGAACGACGTTGGAAAATGTTATTTAATATCCTAGTTCCATAAAGAATTTTCGACTTGCAACTTTCTAGCCCCTAACCCCAACAAACCTCGAACGGCTCGAACCGAAATCACAAAAACATCTCCCACCTCCAGAACATAACAGGGTGTCATCTTATGCCCAGCCTTTTCCCAACTATTTTGGGGTCGGCTTTTTTACTAGCTTCCGGACTTCGTTCGCCTGGTACGGACCAACATTGAAAATTACCCCACGGGGTTCTTTTATAGGCATAAAAGTATCATAGGATGCTTGTATACGTCCAACTCCTACCCAGGTCGAGCTCTATCCGTGTGCAAAATTTCATCCAAGTCTATGGGTTTCGCCAGGCAGGCTGGGCTCAGGATTTTTAAAAGTTATAACTTTTCCTGCCTGATGCCGCAGATTTACTAAGTACGTAATATATTGTAGAATCACTCTCAAACTAAAATATTTTTAAGGCGAAAAATCATCTGATTACTCGTGCTATCGCTACAAACGTACACATTTTCTTTAAACCAACGCATGCGATTTGTACTTTGAACCCTAAAAATTATCACAGGGGCTCGTTTTTTGTGCCTCTGGATTGCCTTTTGGATTTTAGTATGATTAAACGGCATAGACAGACGCTGAAGTTATTTAGGAGCACTTTGCCACGAGGCTTTAATATTTAAATAAGGAAAACACAAGGCTGCAAGAAATTGAGCATTTGGACGTTTGATCTCAGGTTACGTATCTGAATTTATTCGAAGCAAAATGTAAAAATATTCGAGCTATTCGAGCTCGCCTACTTTCTCTTGAATTTTAAGTTTGTCTTTAAGTCGCTCAAGTAACTGTGGTATGTCGAAACAATTCTAACCTGTGCAGGGTAGGTAGGTAGTGTTCGAAAATTTTCGAGCTCACTTCGCTCGCTCTTTTGACTACTTTCTTTTGAATCTTGACTTTATCTAAAAGTCGACCAAGTATCTCCTGTCCTGATTATTTTTTTACGATTTCGATGATGGTCCCATAGAGAAAGTTGTTCAGTTTGATGGTCCGTAGCACAGTATTCCATATTATTATACCCTTTCTGTTACACGCTGTATAGACCGTAGAGCTCCTTGACTTACGAGTCGAGCTTCATATTAACTGACAGTGGCTGAACAGGTCCACTCAAGTCTGTGTGGTTCACAGCCCGACTTCACCCTCTGCTCTGCTGGGTACCTATAGGCGTCTATTCGTTTTTGCTAATCTCCACGCTCCCGTTCCAGCTTAGCTTACCCCAGGTTTTACCCGCTATGGCAACGATGTCAGCCCATCTCGCTGCCGGATGACCAACACTTCTCTTACCTCCTTGGATTCGGTGATTTGTCTTGTTGTCTGTTAGCAAAGCCAAAATTACATGCTTATCCAGTTCAACACAGGACAGTTCGACGCAATTTTCAACAAGATCATGTAACTTGATGACATGGTGTCAAATTTCTTCGTGGAGTTATAAAAAAACTTTTTTGCAAAAAATAAAACCGACTTCAAAAACACAAAAAAGTGAAAAATAACTTTAGCTTCTGAAGTCGGTGACTTTTGTTTTGATTGATTCAGTTTTTTTGTCACCGACTTCTGAAGCTAAAGTTATTTTTCACTTTTTTGTGTTTTTGAAGTCGGCTTTATTTTTTGCAAAAAAGTTTTTTTATTTTTCCATTTTTAGTCGTAATATCCTATACAAATATTTGCTATGCATTTAATTTACATTGTTAACAGTACATTTCATGGTAATAGGGTTATCCTCAATAAAATGGAACTTAACATAAACTGTCAAAATCTGGCTGAACTGTACACATCTATGTACACCCTCAGAGCATACAGGTGTTATGTTATGTTCCGATATTGTATAAACAATAAACATCCAAGCGATTGCAGCAATCACGGCAGATTTGCTGCCTATTGTTTAAGAGTTCCATTGTTTATCTCCGAAAATCAGCGTCAGATCTTCATTAAACGGGACCACCGCGAAATAATATGCTTCTAAACAAAAATAGAATCATTAAAACCGGTTCACAATTGGCGAAGATATCGCCGAACAAAAACACAAAAAAAAAACAGACGACTTGATAACCTCCTCCTTTTGGAAGTCAGTTAAAAAGTAATGTCTCCACAAATGTAACAGAACATGGCAGGATAATGTTTTGCACTTTCTGTACATTATTTATGAATCGCCCATTAAATAAATAAAAAATCCGAATTATACATGGAATTCAAAGTGAAAAATGAATATTGAATTTTACGGATAGCAGCTGCAGGTAACACAAAAACTAGACCTGATCAAATCAAAATAAATACAGTGTTGTAATGAGGATAGATAGGTAATTCCAAATTAGTACGAATTACCACTTTTCTTGTTACAAATTTTTGTTAACCAGTGATTTATTTTATTTCAGATTTCGCCGTAAGCGTAGGAGATCGACTTGAATTTTACATTAACGAAACCAAAACGGACACCGTACGTCTTGATTCCCAAAACCCCTCAGCGTTAGCTTACGACGAAGTTCACGACATGTTGCTGTACGTCGACAAGCAGAACGGCAGTGACGCTATATGTGGCTATAATATATCTTTCGTGGAATACAAATGCTACATGAAGGGAAGCGGCAGAGACATCCAAGGTCTGGCCTTCGACCCGATCACACAATACCTATTCTTCACAGACACGAAAGAAAAAAGTATTAATTGGTTATCATTTCAACCTGGATCTAAGAACAATGTTAACGGAAATCTATTGATCAAGTTTGATGAGGGGATCCCCACTGACATTGCTGTTGATAGCTGCAGAGGGTACGTTACCGATAGTAGTTTGTATATTTTTAACCGACTTCGTATTCTACTTCGTGATAAACAATAATGCTTATCAAATTGCAGGTATATTTACTGGATCAACACAAATTTTTCGACGTCTACAATTGAGAGAGCTCGATTTGATGGCTCCGATAGAGAAGTTGTTATTAATGCTGCATACAAAATGGACTTACACAGCTTGGCTATAGGCCAACAGATAAAGAAAATATACTGGTTAATGCCAGAGAATAGCTCGGTAACCCATCTTTACAGTGCAGATTTGAACGGAGAAAACAAACAATCACATATTGAATTTATGACCGAGGCTCACTATATCTTAATAACCCACCCAAATATATTAACTACTTCAAAAAAAAACCTCTTCGTTGTGAGCTGGTGCTCAAATTGTAGGTCGAAAAAAGTTTGGAAATTACTTAAGCATTCAATAGAAATACCATCTAAGGACCATTATTTTAGAGTTAATAATGCCGAAGGCGAGGTCTTTATAGTCACAAACTACAAAATTGCTGAGCAATTTGAGGGAATTCAGGAATGCCAATATCTGAAAAGGCTGGTTCCACATAATTCATTGAAGATTGCTAGAGAATATGAACGGCCGTTTTGTGTTCACGGTGTTAAAGTTGACGGACAGTCTCTTTGTAAATGCACACCTGGGTACACCGGCGAGCGATGTGATGTGTCTGTTTGCGAAAACTACTGCATGCATGGCATCTGTAGTTTTAATGACGAAGGACTTCCTGAATGCAGGTAAAATATATACTTTTCTAAATTATTAATATGTCTGTGCAAGTGCTAGTCATTGGGATGGGGGTTTTTTGAAATGGTTCTAGACTAGACTTATCTTGGGAGACAGGGCGCTGGACAACCGTCTCTGAACTGACCTCAACATCACGATCATGGACCCAGCAGGTTTTATTTCAAGGGGCGCAGCTCATGTTAAAAAACTTGAAAAATGTTACCCGCCACCTTTACAAAAAGCAAAGAGCAAAGCGAGCTTAAAACTTAGCACTCCACCTAATGTAGATTATAGTTTCGTTTGACATTCGCACATGGCAATTATGTAGATAATTTATAGACGAATGCAGAAAACGTTGAAGAAAGAGAATTGAAGAGCAATCTCGATAATGTTCGCACCATTCGCACCCCACCTCGGATAAATTAACTTATTTCGTTCATTCATGCAGAAATGAGAATAGAAATAAATCTGTCAACTTACACAAATCTAAGAAAGTCCGGGATTTGTCTTGCATTTCGCCTCGAATAGAATGTTTTCTCTATAAATTCAAAGGCCAGGGCGGTGAAAGTACTTCTTGGCGTCCCCAATGACGATGCTTGTCACCCTTTTTATAATGTTTTACATTTATATCTGTAATTTTTATGGTGTACATAATAAAGAGTATTCTATTCTATTCTTGTTCACTGAAGCTAATTCAATAAGGTGTCTGAGATTTTGGGGGCTTAAACTCCCCCTTGGCTACGCACATGTTTCTGTGGAAATTGTGCTGAAGAAACCAGATCGCGGCGTAATCCGAACTAATGCTCGCCGCCACAAGCACCATGCAGCACTCTAACTGTTACTTCAGCTGCCATGGAATCCTTTATTGAATACTTTGCCGCGTATGATGGCACTGAGTGTTTGTCTGGACAAGGGTTGGCCTATTTTATGGTGCCTTACCCAAAGAAAAGCAGCTGTTTCCCTACAAAAGTGCAATACCTACACACTATATAGAACAGCTGTCTTTTTTTTTAATAACCGATGATAACTTTGTAACAGTTTTCGTCCGTATCCCTTCCATCCTATTAAAAAGACGCGCGGTTTTTTCGGGCACTTTTCTCCGATTACCTAATACTGAATGGAGGTACAGAACCCTTCGTGCGCGAGTCCGACACGCACTTGCCGGTTTTTTAATCAAGGTGATATTGACGAGTGACTGACACTCTGTGCACTCTCGCACTGAAGCTTCCAATCCATTCCAGTAGTCAGAATCAGACAATATGTCGTTGCAGTCGAATCTATCGAGTTCCTGTACTTTAATCAGGTCTGTACAGGCACTGGCCTTAGTCGTGGCTGCTTAGTGTGCCAGGTCCCTTACTGCTACCTTGATTCATTTTATTTGGTTCACTTTTCAACATTTTCGTTCATTTCAGATGCAACGCTGGCTATACGGGGGACAGGTGCGAGGTGAACTCCTGCCTTAGTTATTGCCTGAACAACGGCAGCTGTTCCATGAACGAGGAGAGTGAGCCATTCTGCCAATGTCTAGACGATTACGCAGGAGACAGATGCGAACGGAATAGCGCTAACTCTTTTCTTTTGTCAAGCTCAAGAGAAGATAAAAATAGCACCGTAATAACCACTCCTGCATACTACCCAGCACTTAGCAACATTTCCCTAGCTGATCTATTCGCAAATTGGCGAAAACCTGTCTCAATAATTCCTGTCCTTGTTGTTGAAGCTAAACCTTAACATAAAGCGGATTTTACCGACAAAACTGACCGTGATCACGTGGCCCACCATGACATCGTACCAGTATTACTTTAGTGTCACTGCAATGGGGGAAAGAGATGGAGCTCTACAGATTGTCTAGCTCCATCCCTTGCGCACATTGAAGTAAAGTTAAAATAAACTGATGTCAGTAAATAGTGTCCAGCAGCTGTCAGTCTCATTATAGATAGCAATGACACTGACAGCTTTAAAACGCGGCGTAGTTGAGCTGATCGCGATCAGTGTCATTTGTGAAATTCGCCCTTAATTTTATTAATATGATTTTTTTTGTCATACATTTATGTCGTTTTGAAACGTTTGGTGCAAACGAATGTTAGTTTCATTTAGTGGTTGAAGAGTGCTAATTGTCATGTAGAAAAGTAAGTGCAATTAGAAATAAATGTAATATAATTTCCATAATCTTTTAAAACTGTCAGTAATCAATAAGTTTAATATTATAATAAAGTAAATAGCTCTCTATGCGGTGCCATGTGTTGGTAATAGCAACAATGGACTCAAATTCACTCACTCACTCACTCAAACACACTCACTTCAAATTTCAAATTCTTATTTTTACCTTACTTCCTTACTGGTAACTAAAGACTTTCGAAACGTTAAGTTATCGCGCTTATTTATTACTAGCGGCCTTCGCACGGGTGGACATTTATTTTTAATCTTTTATTTTTGTATTTTTAAATATTTTTTTCTTCTAGAAATCAATAGCCGATGTTACTCAGGGATAATGTAGCATTCTAATGGTAAAAGAATTTCATAATACTTAGTACTTTTTGACTTTATTCGTTACAAACATTCAAATATTTCCTCTTTACTAATATTAGTGTGGAAGAGTAGATTAATTATCATTGACCATCCCGCATCCGACGGTCTATAGATGTCAACTCTTCAACGGATATCCGTTGAAGAGTTGTCCCTTAAAATCCGTTCCAACCGTGTTTTGAGTTATTTTGAGTACCTATACAGATTTGAGGAGTCTGTCACCTGGACAGACGACACCAAATACATTGTATGTGAGCAGCGAAAAATAACGAATGTATACTTAAAGCTCTTTTCCATTTGTAATCAAGCGCATATCCGTAGAACCTCTGTTGTAACCGTTAAATTTTTTCCTACTGGATGTTATTTTCAATTAAAAGTGTGTGTTTTTTTTATAATGCTTAAAGTTTAAATTAAACTATGATTTTTAGTATTTACAAAAATAAATAGCAGCAGGAGAGTTAATTGTAGACTGTCGTTGTAATATTAAAAAATTTTGGGGGTGAAAATCATAGCATTTTTCAGGCCGGTACTTTAATTTTTGGTACAATTTCTATGATGTCCTATATTATGATGTTTATACACATAGATGTGGTCATATCTTTCAAGCTGGAACCTCCTAATCAATACCCATGTGTACGAATATAGTGATTTTATAGATAATCAATATAAAATTTAAAAACGTGTGTTTTGTTTTACATTACATCCTAAAAGTATAAGACACAAGGTTTTAAAACCTTGTGACCTCCGCTAACCCGTACTGGGCCAGTGTGGTCGATTACAGCCCACTCCCTTTTCCCTGCCTGTCTCGCTTGTGTGGCAGTCGCAAGCACATCTCTTGAGAGTGAGCTCCTGGTTTCAACATGGCGTTGGATTTTTCCATCAAGAATTTCAAAAAAGCAGCTCGGAGTAGAGGTTTTTGTCTGGTGGATGGCAAAAGGCTCGTCCCTTATTACCTAGAACTTTACCATAACTGTAACTTTAAGGGTGAAGCGGACATCGACTCATAAACGGTTAGGTACCACATATTTAGTACATCATTCTGAAACCCATATTTTTTGTTTTTTTTTTTTTTTTTATGGTAATTTCGTCGTGGATTTTGAATGTTGCCATAATGTACTGAATACGTATTGCGTCGTTGCCTTCCACCCTGTATAGGAACCCCTCATCATCGTCGTCATCATTTCAGGTGAAAGACGTCCACTGCTGGACATAGGATTCCCCCCAAGTGTCGCCACATTGACCGGTCCCGTGCGTTCCGACCGATTATGACATATGCCTGTGTCGTATTCGCCCATGCCCGTCCTCGCCACCTCCATAGGCTGCAGACCTTGCAGAACCGATTCCTCCATAAGATCACCGGAGCTGTCCGCAACGAAAGCCTTCGTTTAGACCTCAAATTGCCTACCACCCAGCAATTTATGAAACGCCTTTCAAAACGTTTCTTTGACTCCGCTGTGAAACACAAAAACCCCCTTATCGCATCGGCCGCCCGATACGAGCCATCGCGTATCAGTAGCGTTCGCCGTCCACGGCACGTTCTTCTCACTCCCGATGACCCCACCACCCTCCTCCAGGAAAGCAGTAGGGAAACCAGCACACTTAGAAAGTACAAACACAGACCGCCGTCATTCCGACCCCGCCGCCGTGGTCCGTCGCGACGTCCCGTTTCAAACCCCCCCCCCCTGACCCTTGCATGAGTCAGCCCGCGACGCTGAGCCAGCAGCAATAAAACAGCCCCTAAATCAGATTCAGCCTGTCCCCTTGCTGCCCTCCCCAGCGACGCCCTAAGCCGAGGCTTGTACCCAACAGGGGGTGACCTTAGCGAGTGGTCGCTTAGCTTATAGTTCATTTTGCCCCTGGCTGGAGGCCTTTAATTCTAGGCATCCACAGGGTTAGACCGGTTAAGCAGTAGCCAGCCTCAGAGGCTGAACTGCGAGATCATCGCCATCTCCAAAAAAAAAAAGGACTTGTGCGTCTCGCAACCAGCGGATCCCTGCAACCTTTACCAGGTAATCGGTCCACCTAGTGGGAGGTCTTCCAACGCAACGTCTTCCGGTTCGCGGTCGCCACTCCAGAACTTTTCAGCCAAGAACCCCTCTGCTTATCCTCATAGGGATTGCGGGCGTGATCTTATGGTAGGTTTAGGAAATGCAATGAACACTAACCTATTTTTAGAATTAATTGTGTTAGTTTCACACTTCGCTACATGTTTACGCCTGCAATTTTTAATTGTGAAGACGTGCAGTGTGTATCTGTCACGTTTGCTATTCTAAAACCCCAGGCGCCGCACAGTTTTTCAATTTATATAGTACTAGCGACCCGCCCCGGCTTCGCACGGGTCAATGTTATACATATAAACCTTCCTCTTGAATCACTCTATCTATTAAAAAAAACCGCATCAAAATCCGTTGCGTAGTTTCAAAGATTTAAGCATACAAAGGGACATAGGGACAGAGAAAGCGACTTTGTTTTATACTATGTAGTGATAGTGAAGTATACTATGCCGTTCCGTAAAAAGTATACGGAAAGAGTCGATGGTAAATTTATTTTATTTTTTTATTTTGACCGAAATATAATTAGTAAAGGCTTATACTATATAAATTAAAATCTGTGCTGTCGTTAAACGATGAACCCTTTGACCTATCCTATCCCGTACTAGACGTGCAAGTGTGTACGTCTTTAATTTAGACGGCTATCAACTTGTAACAATGTTTGAAGTCGTCTATCTTGTTAAGGACATGTAAATAAATGTTTGTTGAAGATTGTTAGAGAATATGAAGGGGCGTTTTGTGTTCACAGTGTTAAAATTATCGGACAATCTCTTTGCAAATGCACACCTGGGTACACCGGCGAGCGATGTGAGAAAAAGATAGAGCTATACTGGCTGTCTAGCTCCATCTCTTGCGCACACTGGAGTAAGATTAAAATAATACTGCTACCAGTAAATAATAACACTGCAAGTCGTCATCAGAAGTTGTCTTAGAAAGCAGACCACGTCTGATGACAACTATTATGAAGTTTGGAATGATGTGTGTACATGATGTGTCTGTTTGCGAAAACTACTGCATGCATGGCATCTGTAGTTTTAATGACGAAGGACTTCCTGAATGCAGGTAAAACATATTCTATTTCTCTAATGGGCTACCTTGTTTAATTGAATTCCATGCACTGCTCAATATTTTTACTAATTTCAGATGCAACGCTGGCTATAAAGGGGACAGGTGCGAAGTGAACTCCTACCTTTTTTTTTGGATGGGAAATCATCAAAACTCCTCCCGCTCTGAGCGGAGCAGAAGGGAGTGTCAGACTTTTACTGACTAAAACCCATCCATGTTCCTTCATCGCCCTTTGTGTTCCGGGGCCACGGTATCTGTTTCGAACAGTCCCACAGCCCCGGGAGTGAACTCCTGCCTTGGATATTGTTCAAACAATGTCACGTGTTCCTTGAATGCTGACAGTGCACCAGTCTGTGCATAAACGACTATGCAGGTGATAGATGCGAGGTAGCAGACTACTGTCTAAACTACTGCTTCCAAGGCGAATGTAGTTTGAATCGCGAAGGACTTCCTGAATGCAGGTATAGCATATACTTCTCTTACTGGACCACTGAAAACTTTGCTTCATTTTATTTGGTTTACCGTTCAAAATTTTGTGTGGTTATCGGTAATAGTCGTATGGACATGTGATGCGGAGGAATGAGGAAAATGTAGTGAGGAAAATGCTGAGTATGAATGTGGATGGGTATAAGAGTAGAGGAAGACCAAAGAAACGATAGATGGACTGTGAGAAGAATGAAATGCCTTGAAAGGTGACTACTGAGATGACGAGTAATAGAGAAGTATGGAATGCGCTGACGCCAAATAAGTTGGAGACAGATGCAGAAGACTGTTGGGTCTGATGACTGTTAAAATTTTTTATTAATTTCAGATGCAAAGCTGGCTTTACGAGGGACAGATGCGAGGTGAACTCCTGCCTCGGATATTGCCTGAACAACGGCAGCTGTTCTTTGGATGAGGAGAGCGAGCCGTTCTGCCAATGTACAGGTGTTCACGTGGGTACAAGATGTGAAGCTGTCATGAATAAAAAATCTATCGCTGTAGGGGTACCCTCGTCCAAATCAGGCAACGTTACTCTTGCGGATCTGGGGGCGAATTGGCGAAAACCAGTCACTACCATCACTGTAGTTGTTGAAGTAAAACCTAATTAGGTTTTTTGATTATGTTAAAGTTGCATTTGTTTTTTTTTTGTCATTTACTTATGCCACTTTTTTTAACGCTTTTGCTCGTAGCTATAATAAATAGTAAGAATCGCACGGTTTTATGTTCAAGACTCAATTTTTTCTTTATAGTGTGGTTGTGGACCTACCATTAGCTTTTAAATTAGCTAACCTGAAGTAATATGATTACCCTGTAGTACCAAACTTCAGGTTGGCCAACTTAATGAATAGTTAGAGGTACAAACTGTGTTAAGACAAATATTGACCACAAAGGGCTTTCCGGATTTGAAGTTTTCCTACACGGAACCAAGAGTCAGTACTGGTGGATAAATAAACGAACTTTATGTATTTATAGTCTACGATGAGGTGACTGCGTATTTTGGGACAAGCCACCACTCTGTTCCCAAACCACTGTAACCCCTGAAAGCCAAAACCAACAATGACGACCACTCGAAAAGCGTCGAAACAATGAAGCTCGACGAAGTCCCCGGGATACAATTTAACTGTCTTTGTTATCGGAACGAAATCAATCAGAAAAGAACTGAATAGCGAGAATAACTTTATATCAAGCAAATTACAGAACGGACCAAGGCCCAAAGGGATGTAAGCAAATCAAATCAAATGAAATCAAATCAATCTTTATTTATGAACACAGGTACTACAATAAGGTCTTATGTATACATTTTAGTCGAGCGTGTCCTACCAATGAAATTGGTGTACAAATATAAGCCAAGCCCAGTTGCTTAGCACCACGGATCAAACTCTTCTTCTTAGCGTCTCGATGGCAATCTAAATTGTGTCAGCCCAGAACTGAGCTACTAGTTGGCGCTTTCGGTAGCGTCCATCAGTTCCTGTAGTGAACAAACAACAGGACACGTAGGACATGATATTAAGTGCCGCATCGTTTGTGGAACAGCACCACGATTACACTTCAGAGCAGAGTCATTAATGAATCTCCACCTGAGCAGGTTTTCCTTGATGCAAACTACCTGTGTCCGGAGTCTATTTAAAGACTTCCAGGTCAGCCATGGCAACTCATGTCCAGGTGGGAGATTTAAAAAAAATAATAGGTCTATTAGCTCGCCACAGTTTTAGTCTTTCCAGTGAGTGGGGTGACACACATCAGAAAGCTGTTTCAGCTTTACAGCCTTTGCGACACGAGGGTATTTAGATGTAAAGCGGGATAAAAATTATTATTAATGTTAATGGTGACTAAGTATGTATGTATCATCAGTCGGTGCGGAGACATCTGTCGGAGCACCGTTTGAGGCAGTCCGGATCGTTGCGGCAGTGCGCACGGCAGGAAGCTTGGCAACGCGTCAAAGTACGCACATTGGTACGCGATAGACGCTCGTCGAACATCACACTGTGGGACAATACAATCATATTATGCAGGTCGTAAGGGACAGCCCTCCGCAGACTGATGGGGTGAATTCAGTATATCATACTAAGATGACCGGTACAAGAAATTATTTTAGGAATGTTATGGGAATCCAATAATTTTGATTTGTTTTATTTCCTCATACGCAATGTATCGTTACCGTGGCAAAACGCACGTAGCGAACGGCAAGCGCGACGACGTTTTTGATGACCTCTGTAGCTAGGCCGTGAACAGCTGATTTCACGCGTCGTTCGTTACAGTATTTCAACATCCATTGTTGGATTTTTTTATTTTAGCTGTATTATTTACATAAATGAAGTGCTGCGTACAGGGAATGTAATTTTACATTGAAATAAAGGAATAGTACCTAACTGAAAAAATAAATGAAAATTCCAGTGGAATATGATTAAAAATAAGGAGCTGAATGCACCCTGTCAGTTTGTGGTGGGCTGTCCCTTACATCCTGTATATACGTAAAAGTATAGCAAGCGATAACGCGAGCGAAGGGCGGGGAAAATATCCTGCGGAACGTTTTCAATATGTCGATTACAAAAAGGACAGCCCGCCACGATATTCATAAACAACTGCAACTACTGAAAGTAAGAATCAACAGTGACGATCACCAGAAAAGCGCCGAGACAATGAAGCCTGACGAAGTCCCAGGGAAACAATTTAACTGTCTTGGATCCCGCAAAGACATTAATGAGAAATCTAATAGCGGAGGAATAGGAAAAACATAATATTTCAACCTGTAAGTAGTTCGGTGCTTTGTTAGAACCGAACTATCGCAACTGAAAGTTTCAGTAGTTCGATCAACCGGACTAACAACCGAACTACTGCTACTAAAGGGTCAGACCGACCTTGGCTTAGCCTTGGCTTAGCCTTGATGATCAACCAGTGCGGCTGTCATTATTTAGTAGATATACCTTTAATAACACACCTGTCTATAAAAGGCACGGAGGTACATGTAGCGGCATCACAATGTAACACCGGTGGCGCAACACCCGCCATTAAAGAACTGTCCTCGCCAACGACGTACGGGATATGGTCTATGTACACGCTATCGAACAGACAGAGACGCTTCATGTATTCTTCCGAGTGAGTAAACATTGTTGGAGGTATGCCTGGAAAAAGAGCCATTATTAAGTTGAAAGAATTGTTGTTTTCCTTCTAATTTTAAATGTTAGAGACCCTGGTGGAAGTCGATCTGTGGTTGGGTCACCATCCCTCACAAACTGAACACACATCTGTGTCTCGGAAATCACTTTAAGCCTTTTGCCTCGGCTGTCATTTGTAGATCTTTAACCGTCGTTGTCTGAAGCCCAAAGATCTGACAGCCAGCCTTTCGTGTTACTTAATAACAGGGCTGTGAGGGTCAGATATTCAGTCGCGTCCATGTAGCATACTGATTTACTGCTACTTCCTCATAGACCATGATGCTCAACTTCCAACTCCGAGAGACGCCTCACATATGCAGAGCCAGAGAAAGGCAGGGTCCTAAAATTCTCATCATCAGAGAACTTGAAATCTTACCCGAGCATATGAACAATGCAGACACTCGGGCACTTAGCTATGCGCTTTAATTCTTCGAACTAATCTTCCTACGATTCTCATTCACTCCTGATCCGTCGTCAGTCTTTTCTCGCCGCCAGATAGTGTGCCACAGAAAGTTGAATTCTGTCCGAAGCAGATTAATCGGATGCTGTCACAACCTTCGGCTGAAGCCGTAATTCAATAAATAGAAGAGAGAAGATGAAAGAATATAAGAGAGAGAGAACTTCCACTTGCCTCATCACCTTTGCAAACCACTTACCAATAGCGAAATATCTCGTATTACACATATGCTCTTGGATCAGATCCGATCGGTTGTGGAACCACCCTATCAGCCACTGCAGATCTTCAAACTTGGTGATCTCGTCGTTGATAACTTTCCGGGTCAAACGAAGATATTCCACATCAGCTTCTATTACTGATTCGTCTTTATCTTCACCGTAACTGAGAAAGAATGGTGCCACCATCTCTTATAGGGGTACTTATTACTTTATTGTCACTTTCGTGTGGGAGAAAAACAGGGTAAATTTTTCAAGTGGGCGTGGATGGCCAAATCCGAAACTATGAGGAATTCGGAAAAATACTCAAAGGAGTCTCGAGCCCGATTTTAATGAAAACTAAAACTGCATCATTCGATTTTTGAGAAAACGGTATTTCTAGCCAGGAACCGAACCCATTGAGTTTGGAAAAAAATACATACTGTATAACACCATTCGAAAGTGTCGCTAACAAAGATCAAATTCTGGGAAAAACATCACAATGCAATAAGGAGTCATGTTAAGTTACTTGGACTAAAATTGTCTGACTTGCATTGACCCACTTTGACTGCCTACGTGGGTCCTGGTTTCGATTCCCTGGTCGGGCAGTGTTAAAGAGCTTTTTGATTTCATTAAGAATTTCTCAATAACAGGCCGGAGTTTGGATGTTGGTGGTATGATACCCCTGCGCCTTGGAAACCAGGAAAATCCTCTGCGCCTGATCTCTCTCCGGTCGTATCGGATTGCCATCCAAAATCAGAGCATTGATTCCTAGTAGGCCAGTTACAGGTGCTTTTGTATTGTTGAAAACATGAAGATAAAGTTATAGTGCCAACCAGCAGTCCAGCAGTCATCAGCGCTTGCGCACACACTTGGTAAACATATATCCTGCATTTTTCTAGTCTTTGTTACTTGGTGTGTATGTAGCTGAAATACGGTCAGGATATTATGTTATACATACTTTCTGTACTGCATCTTCAGGACAGCTTCAGACATATGGATCCTGAAGATGACTCCAGGTCTCAAGTGTGCTTGGTACAGGTCCTTGGGCATCTCCACGTATCCTGCCTCCCAGTCCTGGATGTAAGGCATTTTGTTATTTTATTGAACACTTCACGCCTGCCATGACCAAAAAAACTTATAATTCTTCATGCTTCGACATTTAATTTACATCAGTACTTCTATGCCATATCTCTACATAGTATAAAACAAAGTCGCTTCCCGCTGTCTGTCCCTATACATACGTATAGGGACAGACGGCGGGAAGCGACTTAGACTTAGATCTTTAAAACTACGCAACGGATTTTGATGCGGTTTTTTAAGTAGATAGAGTGGTTCAAGAGGAAGGTTTATATGTATAACATTGCACCCGTGCGAAGCCGGGGCGGGTCGCTAGTAATATTATAAAGCGGTGAAATTTGTTTGTAACTTTGTATTTATGGGGTAATCTTCGGAACTACTGATCCAATTCGGAAAATGATTTTACTAAAGGGAGGCTACATTATCCCCGAGTGTCATAGGCTACATTTACAACATTTCCGAGGGTTATTTAACATGATGTTGTTTTTCAAGGTAATCGACAACATAACAGCACACCAGTAACTCCTGAACGCTTAGGCAGAGGTGTACCTAATAGTAAACCCACATTCCGCCAGTTATGCATGTAATAGGAGGCGAGCCTATTGCTATCAATCGGCCACAAATCCAGGCTCCGTGACTGCTACTGGGAAATTCCTGAATAAAAAAACCCAAGAACACCTTACCCGACCCGGGAATCGAAACCAGGACCTCATGCTCAACGGTCGCGGTTGCGACCACTCGACCAACGAGGCAGACCTTAAAGGCTTTGCTTTTATTTTCTACTAGCTGTTGCCCCCGGCTTCGCTCGAGTTTGGTCGAAAATTATCGCACGGGCACGTTGTAAGTATAGCCTATGGCACTCGGGGATAATGTAGCTTCCTATTAGTGAAAGAATTTTTTAAATCGGTTCAGTAGATCCAGAGATTACCCCCTACATACAAACTTACAAACAAAAAAAATATCTCTTTATAATATTAGTATAGAAGAATAGACAAGGTCCCATAAAAATAGATGAACAAATTGTATCACAGCGTGTGATTTTATTTTGATCTAATGGAAGTGTTTATTCTAGAGTGCCGCCGGCAATTTATTATTTTAGCTCAAAATAAAATCACTTTAATCAGTTTTTTTTGCTTGGATATCTTTGGTTAGACGTACTGAACGCTGTGTTAAAATTTGTCCATCTATTTTAATAATAATATAATAAATCATTTATTGTCAGATCATTCAATCCAATATGTTAGTAGTACACACACATCTTAAACACTAGTGTTAGTATATAATATTTGGTACATAAAATTTTGGTAATAATTTAGGTATTAATAATGTCAAAATAATTAATAATAATAATGTCAAAATCCTTAAAAATATGTCAAAATCACCATTAATCATGTCAAAATCATTAATAATTATACAATATTCAGGAAATACAAGGAAATAAATAATAAATAAAGGGCAATTATGATCAACTAGGCAAGAATTCAAAGAAACACTATTTATTTCAAGGCACGATTTGAAGGTAGTACCAGTGTTGTGGTCCAGTGTCTGAGAATGAGACCTTCCACCCTATCGGCCACAGTGACCAAGAGGCTGTTGGCGCTGCCCCGCACCCCCCGCATCAAGGAGGCAACACGCTTTCGCATGATTGCGTAAAAGTCGTCTATACGTGCCTCTGCGAACATCCCTGATGCGCTACAGTGTCGTGTCAACCCCAGCAACGCCCTGTACGCGTTATTGTACTGGACGCGTAAGGCGCTGTAAGCCTTTTGCGTGTAGTCGACCCATAGACTGCTGGTGTAAAAAGATTGGCAGTATGCCCTAAACAGAGTAGTTTTCACTCCCCTCGAGCACTTTGCGAACCTACGGATCAACATATTGCTCCTGACTGACAGCGCCCTACGCTCCCTCTCCATGTCAACATCATCCGTCTGCGTTGCAGTGACCCAGTGCCCCAGATATTTAAAAGTTTGCACCCATTGCAACTCAATCCCACCGAGTGTGACAGGTGGCACTTCGCGATAGTCTTTAGTGCCTGCCTTGAACAACAGACACTCGCTCTTTTTCGAATTATATCTGAGACCTTGGGCCTCCGCATATCGCTCACAGACAGATAAGAGTTTCCTGAGGGCGCTGATCGATGGGGCCAGCAGCACCATGTCATCGGCGTAGCTGATGTTATTGACGAGTGTTCCGTCAATGGAACAGCCTACCATAGTACTGCTGAGCTCACGAATCAGCCGATCTACGTACAAACAGAAGAGTTTCGGTGAAGTCAGACCCCCCTGTCTGACTCCGCACTCCAACCCGTACGGATCGGATAGCGAGCCTGCCCATTTCACCATGTTTGTCTGATGGCCGTACCAATACCTAAACAACTCAATCATCTCACCGGGAAGTGTTGTATCCTCGTACAGCTTCTTCCATAAAACACCATAGGACACCAGATCGAAGGCTTTCGAGAGATCAAGAAAACACGCGTACACGGGAGTTTTCCTGTCGGTGTAGTATCTGACAGTGTGCTTGAGACAAAGTACCGCGTGCTCAGTCGAAAGACCCGCTCTGAAGCCAAATTGGGCATCGTGAAGCGACAGATGTTTATTTAACTGTTTGTCAAGCACACTGTCCAAAACCTTGGCAATGATCGTAGCCAACGATATGGGCCTATAGTTATTTAAATCCGACGCGTCACCAGTTCGATTTTTTATAATCGGCACAACTAAGGTTTTCATCAGATCTTCAGGCAGATAAGTATGTGAGAAGCAGAAGTTGAAAAACATAGCCAGCACTCTGGGCATGTGAACACCTGCATTTTGCAGATGCTCTATGCTCAGAGAATCGTGCCCAGGTGATTTACCGCGCTTCATGTCTCTCAACACTGCAGCTATTTCTTTAGCCGTAACCCTAACCAGCGATGATTTCGTTGTTGGCTCCCTTACTGTAGACAATGACTCTCCAGTTAACCCCAGAGGGGACTTCATTGCAAAGTGATTTTTAAAGAGATTGGCTATAGAGGCAGACTCACTAACACTTAATGGGACCTTTAATTCTTGGTATGTCTACGCCTGCCCCCCCCCTAAGGTGGATGCGCAAGGGTAGCCCGCGAAACTTAAATTTTCTTAAGTTTATTGCAATTTGCAGGTCAGTGTCAGGTTGTATGTTGATGAAAATATGAATCGCGCCAGTAACACGTATGGAGTTATAGAATTATAATCATTCAAATCATCAATACATCCCTCCCAACTTCATTTAACCCCATTGAGTGACTTTTTATGAAATAGCTATTGAATGGGGTTATATGAACTTGGAGGCCTTACCTTCTGGCCCGGGTCGTAGATATCATACTGTTGAGCTTTTGCGTTGGCCCTCTCCCGCTTTCTCTTATCTTTTCCTCTCCGGGCTACCGGGACTTCTGTAGTGGTCCGATTCTTCACCTGTGAAACAAATAATAATTGAAATATAAAATACTCTTAATAGGATCCAAAAACATTTTCATGTAATATGTTGCCAAGACGAGACCATACGGCTCGCAATGTCAAAAAGTTACCAGATTTCATGTAGAACCAAGCTTCTAACTCTACAGCCAGTGTCTCTGCTGCCAGTGCTTAGTAATGTGCCCAAGAGACTGGCAGCGATGCCACGTTGCATGGTAATACTAAGCCTCTGGCCAAGGGAAAAGCCAGCCCTGGAAGCGTCAACTAGGAGTTTCGAAATTTCCTTAAAAAGTGTGAGCACTCGGACGCCAGAGCTTCAACCCCAAACGGCTCGAAAATATAGTTCCCAAAAAGGAAACATATTTACGCCCCTTGAGGTTCTCTGCAGCCGCAGCGGCAGCGCCAGCACAGCACGATGAGCTTGGATTAAATTTCTAAAAAGTTTATTTCCTTCGGGGTGAAGGTAGATCTTAGGATGCGGATTTAAGGAGAACGCGAGCCGGGCGGACCCGCCGGTGTCGGCTTTCACCTTAAATCCATATCGTTATGACTTTGCGACCGAATTCGATTGTTTTGCGATAGCTATCTACGTCGAAACTGCTGGGCCTGGTCTGATAGAAATGAAATAAAACAAAGGAATCCCTTACATCATCTTCAGGTTGTACAGTGGTAGATCGATTCCGATTCCGTCGTTTACCACCGCGACCTCGCCTTCTCTGTAATTCAAGATTACAAGATGTTTAATACTTAATTATGGGTCTGTCAGCGAGCAATGGAACGCAGTATCCTTGGAGTGAAACTTACTGATCGTATGAGGAATTCGATATTGCGTTCCAAAACTCAAATTGCCGATGTAGGTCACACGGCTGCCAAACTCAAATGGAACTGGGCAGATCGCATGCCGGAGGAGCTTTGGGCTAAAGTAACCGCACAATGGGTCCCAAACAGCAGCAAACGGCAACGCGGCAGGCCCAGAAGAAGATGGCGGAATGAACTCGACTTCTTTCACAAGGATTGGTGTATATCAGGACTGGATAGGGATAATTGGGAGGAGGGATGGAAGGCCTTTGCCCTGCCATGAGACGCAAATGGATGATAGTAATAATACCTAATGTTAACTACGAAAATTAACTGTCGAAATGTGGGTGAGTAGGGAAGCCATTCGGTCGCACCGATTGTGTTAATTAACTGGTATTTCATTGGAGCTTGTAGTATATAACTGCTGGGCAAAGGGTCAATGAACCCTTTTTCTCGCCTCCTTGAATCAGCCTTCGCGGTACACGTCCAGGTCGTCTCGCCAACTTTGTCTGGGCCGGCCGCAGCGGCGCCGTCCATCTGCCAGTACCATCGTAGTGTCGTGGGTTCGAACAAAGACAGGCGCATTACTTTGTGTAATTTATTTCATCACCACTGCTCTCAAAACGGTGAGGAAAAACATCGTGAGGAAACCGGCATGTCTTAGAACCAAAAAATTCGAAGACATGTGACATCTACCAACCTGCACTGGGCCCGCGTGGTGGATTATAGCCCATTCCCTCTCATAGAGAGGAGGCCGTGTGTCCCAGCAGTGGGACATTATAGGCTGATTATGATTTTTGTTTACTAACAGCGCCCTACAAACAACGTCTTTCAAGTGTCAAAAGATCCATGTAGCGCTTTATTAGTTTAAGTGAAGATACTACAATCTTTTGATCATTATAGTTTACCTCTTTTTGCAATAACAACCTTATACAAATAAGAATAAAGATCACTGTTATTTAACTTGGTGATCAGTGGCAGAAAACGAAAAACAACGGCTGCATTCCGAATTACGCTGTAATCGCTTTGAGCGTCCATAAACCCGTTCCGTATTACCGTGAGCGCGATATTGATATCCCTTGAATCGTCATAGATGACGTCATGACATGCGCCATCTTGGGATTACACCGACCATGCCCCAAATAAATATCACCGTGAGCGCTGTCAAAAATGACAGTTGTGTTCACAGGTCTTGTTGTTTTGTTATGGTGGATGCGCAAGGGTAGCCCGCGAAATTTAAATTTTCTTACGATTTGCAGATCAGTGTCAAGTTGTATGTTGGTGAAAATAACAAACGCGCCAGTAACACGTATGAAGTTACAGAATTATAATCATTCAAATCATCAATACAACCCTCCAAGTTCATTTAACCCCTTTGAGTGACTTTTTCATGAAATAGTTATTGAATGGGGTTAATTGAACTTGGAGGGTTGTATGTGCAGCAGAGTCAACCAACATATCGTACATTTTCAAAAATAGGTCTTGTGAAAGGTTTCGGTTTGGGGTTATGTTCACTGTGAACGCGTTCACGAGCGTTCCAAATTGATGACAGATCTCAGCTGTCATAATCGAGATATCTAAAACGGAACGCAAAATATAGATGTGAGCGCTGTGAGTGATTATTTTGTAATTCGGAATGCGGCCAACTATAAACATCAGTGTCATTTTGACATTAGTGCCCAGTCAAAAGTCAACTGTAGAAGAACAGTAGCTTGACTCGTTGGTGTAGTGATCAAAAGCACGACTGCTGAGCATGAGATCCTGGGTTCGATTCTCAAGTCGGGCAAAGTGTTATTGGGTTTATCCATCAGGAATTTCTCAGTAGCAGCCACGGAGTGTGGATTTATGCCCGGTTCATGGCAATAGGCTCGCTCCCTATTACATGGGACTTAAACATAATTGGCGAAATGTGGGTATGTGTGTGTGTGTGGGTGTGGAAATGTGGGTGTGTGAGTATTTGGTACACCTCTAGAAGAAGCCTATTACTGAGACTCCACTGGAGTCTCAGTAATAGGCTTCCGTTGTTACCCCTTGCGTACGACACCCTAAAAAGGGGAGCCTTGTAGTTTTTTTTTTTTGCTAGGATAGGTTAGGTTTTCCTGTGACAATTCATACAGAAATCTAAGTAACTATTAACTTATGCTGGAAAAGCTAGAAAATTGCAAGAATATAGGATGCAATTCTAATGTCGATTTATTTTATTTTTTTTGCCATTTCTCGAATTTATTGACATTATTAATTGAATTTATTGGGATTTTAAACTTAATTTGTTGACATTTGTAATTGAATTTTCCGACATTTAATTGATTGACATTTGTAATTTTGGTTATTCACATTTATTTTTTCCTTATAATTATTTTTTTATTTAAATTACATGACATTGTGCTTACTTTCGAATGTTTTTTTGAATAATGTGAGTATTTTTAATAATGATAGTATTGTTGCCAAATGAATGGAATGCTTCTTTAATTTAAGTTTTTTTTTTTTTTGTTTTGTAAATGTACTTACTATGTTAAATAATTTTGCATGCCGTAAGGCAAAATGTATCGGGACGCTCATGAAAATTACCACCTTAATTATCTGTATACCTACATTATTGGCAAATAAATGATTTCTATTTCTAAAAGCGAGCCAAGTGAGCTCGAAATTTTTTGTGTGGGATACTTAAACTTTCGAGCTCGCTTGGCCCGCTTGACTCGCTCTGGTTTAAGTCCTATATATAAAAGTACTCTGTGGTTTAAGTCAAATTTCGCTTGACAAATTTTGCTTGACAGCTATGACACTTACAAGATCTGTGGCTCCCTTGAATCGTGGTGCACTGGGAACTTGCCCACAGAGTCCAATAGAAAAGATGTCAAAGTAATTACGTACTTATGTTAAAATCCACTAAACTTATAAATCCTTTAAGACTTTCAATGCCAGCGATTTGGGTGGGAATTATTTTTTATACGTAGACGAAGTCGCGGGTACAAAAATAAAACAAAAAACAATTCGGCACATTTTTTTATTGAACAAGAACCTCATTCTTCAGTATCTTTAGGTTCCGTTATGGAATCCACAAACACGATAGAGTTACACTCTGCTGCGTCACACTGCAGCATTGGAGGCACCTCCACTGGCGTCACTGAATACTCGTCTCCAATCACGTAAGGGTTCCCGTCGATCCACAACGAGTCGAAGAGGCAGTAGATATGGACCTTTATAGTCATATAACTTATGAATTTGTAGATCCTACCCCCACATTCTCCCAAATGCTCTTTTATGCTCTTATCCGTTTTGTACATCAGAAGAAGATTATGGAATTTCGTAATTTCATCCATTACAACCTTCTTTATTAAGTTTGTGTAGATGATATCAGCTTCTATATGCCTTTCGGGGTCTTCGTACATTCTCTGCTTGATTCTCAGAATCGCATCAGACATTCTTACTCGAAATATGACTCCGGGATTCATCTGGTCAGGTAAGATCCCAGGTTTTCTGGTCGATGTTGAGAATTCTAGGACCCTGTCTTTCACTGGCTCAGGGTACGTGTAGTGATGGGGTCTCTCTCGAAGTTGTGGGCCAAGTAGCGTGTTAAATTTTCTCACATTCTGCGGCAAAAAATAGTCTTGTCAATTCGGGCGTCATTGTAGATTGTTCTCTTTTTTTTTGTCACAAACGCACTTTTATCTTGGGGTTAATATATCACTGAACACTTAAGAAGGTAAAAGAGTTGTGGGTAACGAGGGCTATCGTTTTTGAGCTCAACAGATGGCGCCACTGTTGCGTAAGGTTATGTCAATAATATTATTTTATACTTTACAGTACCAATAACTTCATAAAATTGTTATTTTATTACGTATAACAACATAGTGTAATCTTCAGATACATTTATTTACAATATTCTCCCTAAAATTAGCAAGCATGAAACATTTAAAAAATCATTCTACATCCAAGAACCTACTAACAAAAAAGATCCTAAGTTGCTACTTAAAATCTTCAAGTCATAATTAATCAGGAATAGCTCAATCTAGACCACAATTGTGAATATTAGTAAAAATACGTGATAAAAAAGCACGTAACGCGTGAACTTTCTATGACATCTGACATTTCGGTGCCCTCGCGCTACACTAACGCCTCTAGCTTGATTCACACGCGATAGCCCCCATTAATAACTGCTGTTGGGAACGACTTTCAAGGTGAGGCAATGGTTATAGAGGCCGCTCCGTGGATAGGTGTCCATTCATTGCATTAAGAGACCCTCTGTGCCTCGTGAAGCACATTAACCCTTCGTGTGCCGGAACGTAGATCTACACGAGACACAATAGGTTTTTAATTGTGTCTATATGCTCGGCATACGAAAAGTTAAGCGGTTAGTCCCGGCTGTCATTTGCAATTCTATGACAGTCCTTTCGGGTAGTCAGACCCCCTACAATCAGACAACCATTCTTGTCATGGGGTATCGTGTAGGTAACTCAGAAACTGGGTTTTTGGAGATCATTTAGAGTTTTTTTTTAAAAGCACCTGGTGTGAAACTATGACCTTAAAACGAAGAGAATTAATCATTTTCTACACTGTACTAAAGACCGCAGAAAACCAGTGTAAGCTGGCCTCCAATACTATTAGAACTCCTTACTACGTTAAGTCAGTTAATCCTAAAAGGTAACACCATTGAAATGCGGTTGTCTATGCCTACTGACAAGATTTTCCCATAGACTAAAAAAGGTTAATCCTGACTACTCGTAAATGCGAAAGTTCGTGAGATTTGTTGGTTGCTCTTTCATGCAAAAATTGATGAACAGATTTTGATGAAACTTTACGACAATACAGCTTATACGCCAGAATAACACATAGGCTAAAATTGATTATGATAATGTGTAAAAAAATAATTACGTGAGCAAAACCGTGTTGGAAGCTAGAATTGAACAATCCTGCCATGCTATTAGATACTAAATGCGTGTAAATCCTGTGTTTGAAGAGCGATAAAATGTCAAAAAACTGAACAAATAATTTTAGAACCCTTGTTTTGAAAGACGTCACATTTTTATCCGTAAATAAATGCCACTCAAAAGCAGTCTTGTATTACCCGAAGAATACGCAGAAGCAGGGGGTGTATCGCACTTATATTGCGCCAGTAATTTTGTCCTATGTTATAGGGGACGAGCCTATTGCCATCAACCGGCAGATACAGACTCCGGGCTACTACTGAGATTTTCCCGGCGAGAAAAACCCAATAGCACTCCTTAGTTTATATAAATTATCAACTACTAGAGGAGTTGTCGGGCCCGACTTACGATTGGTAAGCATTTATTTCATCAGATCTCTCAAAATGATAAAGAAAATCATCGTGAAGAAACCGGCATATCAACCATGAACCAAAAATTCGGAGACGTGACATCTACCACTGGGACAGCTCATTCCCTCTACTAGAGAGGAGGCATCTGTCCCAGCAGTGGAACATTATAGTCTATTGGAACAGAGTATAGGTAGTAATAGTACTAACCCTAGCATGACGCTTGATCCTGTTGTTTTCTGGCGAAAAATCTGGCTTGTAGTCTTGCTTGTAGTCGTTCATGTATTCATCGAACTTGGAGAAGTCGAAGGGAACCCAGGAATCGAGACCCGGATCACCCTGCAGTTCTGCCGGCTCATTCTGGAAAGAGGATTGATGTTTCAGATCTGGCGGCTTTTTTTTTTTTCTGATGTTAAATCATCAAATAACCTTTCCTGCTCTGGGCTGAGCAGGAGGGAGTGTCAGACTCTTACTGACTAAAACCCATCCATGTTCCTTCCTTTGCCCTTTGTGTTCCAGGTCCGCGGTACCTCTTTCGAACACTCCCGCAACCCTGGCAGGCATCGGTCCCTTCGGACCCCTTCCTGTTTGCTGACTCTCTTTGAGGCGCGCGCGTGTTTGGAAGGAGGTACCAAAATTGTCCCCATATAGCGGTATTGTATTAGTAGTAGCAACAGTACACGCAGGACACAATATTAAGTACCCCATCGTTTGTAGAACAGTATCACATTTACACTCCAGCAGGGCTATTGCGTATCCCTGTTGACAGTTCATAGTGATCATCACTTGGCGAGTTTTGATATGCAATGACCGTTCTTGTTGGTTTCAACTGACTCTACCCGTGCAGAACTGCCGTGCAGAAGTGATGATCACTATGCACTGTCAACAGAGATACGCAATACACCTGCAGGGCAGAGTCACCAGTGAATCTCTCTCTACCTGAGCAGGTTTTCCTTGCTGCAGCCTTCCTGTATCTGAAGTCTTTTTAAATACTTCCAGGTCAGCCATGGCAACTCCATGACGTGTGCTATTAACCCAATAGGCAAGAGATGTGCGTGTTTCAATTCAGACTAACCTTAGCATGTGGCGCTTTCTTGGTCATCAGATTAACTGGCTGATCGTAGATGTCCTCCTTCATCTGGAATGTTAGTAAAGTTTGAAGAAAAGTAATTTTTGATGTGAAACATCTATATGCGCGCCTTGGCAGTAAGACCGACTCGTATGCCAAGTACAATCAACCGTTTCCTATGAGAATAAAGTTTGTTTTGGAACGATTGTTAATCTTCATATTACGTTTTCGAAATTGAGGAAAAGTGTTTTTTGCATGGGTCCAATAATATTTAATAAACTACCAGATAGCATAAAAAATTATACTCTTCAGCAATTTAAAAATAAACTCAAGGCTTTTTTGATACAGAAATGTTATTATTCATTATGTGATTTTTTGAATGACCCTATGTGTGACATTTGAATAGTTTTGTAGTATTGACATTATTTACTCATAATCTTATTTGTACTTTTTTTGTTGATGCAGAAATGTTGTTATTCTTTATGTGATTATTATTATTTTTTTGACCCTGTGTGTGACATTCCAGCAATTTAATATTATTGACGTGATTATTTGATATCGACTTTTGTGCTTAATCTAGACTTGTTAAAATAATTTATTAGTATTGTAGTAATTTTCTATAATATTGCACAATTTAATACTGACATTATTTGTTAAATTTTGCATGCTAAAACTCAGGCAGAATGTATCCGGCTCATTATATTTTATAACAACTTGATTGTACAATTACCTACATTCTATGCAAAAAAAAATGATTTGATTTGAAAAATTCCATGTGGAGGTCAGCTAGCCAGTCGCTTGATGTAACAAACTGGTATTCAGCTGCATCTAGTTAGACTGGAAGCCGACCAAAACATAGTTGGGAGAAGGTTAAGCCAATGAGGACGATACTTAGGTAAAATTAGGTAAATCGTGCTTACATTTGGATACTCAAACGGCAGACTGGCATGCGGGTCAGACGTCACCCAGGAAAAGAAACAAAAGATCTGAAAACGAAAAAAAAAATCTTTAAATCTGAAAATTATTATAAAACTTGCTGTAGGCCGTGGCCTTCGTTCGCGGAAAATATTGTTACGTCGGTTGCCTTACGAGAACATTCTAGATTACGTGCGAGTCTCGAATATTCCTGTAAGGACCTGTTTAGTAGATGAGAGTCAAGAATGTTCCACTATAGAACTGTTTAGAAGGTTCGAGAGAGTGGTGGAAGTTTCTCGAAGGACAATGTACTACTATGGAACTTTCTAGAAGATTCGAGAAATTTGTGGAAGTTTCTCGAAGGATGATTTTTCAGTGAGGACTGTGAAGAAAGTTCGAGAAGGTTGTAGATCTTTCTCGAAGGATCGGTCGTCATACTCGTATAAATAGGTAGCCGTCGTGTTAGCGGGAGGGGTCAGTCTCACACGCAGCTTACCTGCACATAATGACTCCACACACTACACACGCCCTGCTACGCGACGTGTTCTAAGTTAATATAGGCATGTCACGTAGCAACACCACACATGCACTTCTGCACATGCACCCAGACACACGCGTGGACACATGGCGCGGGCCTGTGTCTACGCAGCCACTGGGCGGTGTTACACAGCACAATACCGCCCACACACACACGACAGCTCTCTAGTCCGGGTCATCACCGGCTAGTTCTGGTGGTGGGACGGGCGGGAGCCACACACCCACTGTGGGTGCGTCGGAGTCGGCACCTCTGTCGCTGGTTGTCCTCCGCCGGGCCTCCTCCGGGCAACCGGAGGTCTCACCTGGCGGGGACGGACCGCCGAGGTGTCGTGAAGAAATCAGCGCTGTATTGACAGGCGCTGTGGCGCGCCTACAGTTACTCGCATAGCAACCACACACATGGGCGCACGTTGTACACGCGCGCTCACAGGGCTCTAGCCTATTTAGGGCTACCCAATGAGGGGTCCCGTATTGACGAGCCACGGTATGGCCTCCGCGGCCAGGGGGCATAGCCCCGTGACCGCCTGCCGCGCCCCCTTGTAGGGGCGCAGCGACATCAACGACGGAGGGGTCAGTCTGATTTTAGCTACACAACAAAGCGAATCGAAGTGAACTTGAAGTGAGATATAGTTTAAAGTGATCCCAGCTCGTAACAATATTATAAAAATATTAGGTACTTCCCTTTTTGACTCGGATTTTGTTACCAATTTCAAGGGTTTTATTTTTTTGCACGGGACCCTAATTATTTTTCTGAAATAAAAGTAGCCTATGTTAGACCTTATAAAAACAGCTATCTGCCAGTAAAAGTCCCGTCAAAATCGGTTCATCCGTTTCGGAAATTAGCCGGAACAGACAGACCGACAAACGAACAGAATTTAAAGAGCTGTTATTTTGATATTACAAACAGATACTTAAATTTTATTAATTTGTATAGATCACACGTTTTTTTCTGTACAACATCGAGAACCGCCTACACACGGTGAATTAGCGGTAGTTTTTCACTACAGAACAACAGAAACCTGTGTACGAGTAAGGTGGTTATCACACGACATCACTCGCTACTATATCTGTAGTCGCTACTAGCCACGCGACACTGTCCTTGACCAATGTAAATGTGGCCTTAGTTTAATGGGTGTAATTGACCCTTAAGAGGGCCCTTCCCGTTCCGTCTATCGTCAACGCGAGCATGGTCGAAAAGCTTGTTGTTTCATCCAGAGTCACAGCGGCGATTTTCTTTCAACTCCCCCGTCTCACCCCGCCCCGACCCCGCACGACTCGTCTCCCGCGCACCTCATACCGCCTAACGCGATGACATTGAACGAAAAATAGTGTTCCAAAATTTCTTAAACTTGTTCCAGGAAATACGTGTTTTTGAATAAGTCTTACATATGTGTGAAATAAATATTTGACATTAAGAATCTCCATTACATGTGCAAGGTTTCTATCGAGATGCTTTCTTTACTTTTACAGTTTATGAGTACATTATGAACGGCCAAAGTTCAGGTAAAATTTGGGCAAAACAACAATTTTTGGAGGCTTATACTGAATTTGTTTCTACAATTTTTTTATTTTTTACTCCCATAGAAACCTAGATATAGTGCACAAAATACCTATTAAATCATAAAAATCAAAGATAGATGTGTAATTACAACTGCATATTCACGTACGAGCATTTGTATGAAAAGTATGACGGGTTGCGAAGCCGAAAGGCACTTGTTCTCCTCGTCATTGCGACCAGTTTTTTTGTTTTGGACCACACCTGGGAACCTTCTAGTTACGGAGATATTGGAGGTCGAAGTTGCAACTATTTTTGAAATACTAGTTTTAAGATTCTAACTTCACTTTAAATACCTCCATGACCCGTTTATTATTCAATTAATCCATCAGCACAATGTTTTAAGTGCGTTACATGAAGTTTTACCGTAAAACGTGATTTTTCACCCCAAATCGTTTCGCAAAGGTCGTTTCGCAGTAAAAAATTTTGCGTACAGTTACGTAGGTTGATGTTCAGAATGCTTGGTTGACGGCTTCGTGAAGGGTCTCGTTACACCTTGTATGTAGTGTACGGTCGAACAAGCTATTTGGTATACACGCAGAAACATTCACAATCCTTACACTGACAATATTGTTTGCAATTTTATTTTATAAACCTTATGTCACTAAGAGTCAGTCTCTTAATGAAAAAAAAAACATATTAAATAAAGTTTGGAATAGTATACGCTTCGGCATTGGATTGTGAACATTTTCGCGTGTATACCAAATGGCTTGTTCGACCGTACATACGGCGGCACATGAAGCTGTACATTTCCAGTACACCTTGGACTCGCTTTGTATAGAATTCCCGTGCAAAGAGATCCGCATAAACTGTTTTTATAGCTTGATTGTCGTGCGTACCTATGTATGCAGAACCCAGAAAAAAAAACAAGAAATTCTTACCAGAAAAAACTGAAGAAACCCCAGCATTTTTCTAAATAAACTTTGCAGTTCGCCCGTTGCAGAGCAACTGAAAATTCTTACACGAAAAGGAATCAGTTACTTTTGGACAAATACATTAGGCAAATTGGTCGTTAAAGCAATTGTTGTTAATGCAAAGTTTTATAGCTTTGTATGTAATTGGTTGTTATTTAAGTTACGTCCTTATACTCACGCCTTTTTCCTATGGGGGTAGACAGGAACTACGTCTACGGCCACTTGCTACGGCCCTGTGTGACACCCCCAAAATCTTAGGCTGGGACCACGCCTGCGTACAGCAACATGTCGTGCACTTCGTCGCAGGCTAATGCTGAGGGGTTTTGGGAATCAAGATGTACGGTGTCCGTGTTTGGTATCGTTAATGTAAAATTCTAGTCGATATTCTGCACATAAGGCTATTTCTAAAACAAAACAAACATTTTTACAAGTTCACCATCTCCATGCCCTAGTCCCATTCTACTCGGGGTCGGCGCAACATGTTTTCTTCTTCCATGCTCCACTGTCAGACGTCACGGCATCATTTACTGCTTTCTCTTTCATATCAGTCCTCACACAATCCATACATCTTTTCTTTGGACTTCCTCTCCCTCTCCATCCATCAACATTAATATCCATCACTTTTTTAGTAACATGCGTTTCATTTCTCCTCATTAAATGTCTATACTAAGATAGACGACTTCAAACATTGTTACAAGTTGATAGCCATCTAAATATTAAAGACGAACACACTTTCACGTCTTTTACGGGACAGGATAGGTCAAAGGGTTCATTGTTTAACGACGCAAACCTAAAACAAGATTTTCGTAATACTCACCCCAGGAGTGCGCCAACTCCACGTACCGTACAGCGCTACGAACGCCAGCAAACACTGTGTTTTATACATTTTATACTTCAGAAACACATAACTATTTTTAAACAAGTTGTTGATGATTCTACCGTTTTTTTTTTTTTCTTAATGGCGTCTCGCAATTCAGTCTATGAGGCTGGCTACTGCTTAACCGGTCTTATCCTGTGGATGCCTTGAATTTAAGGCCTCCAGCCAGGGGCAAAATGAACTTACAAACTCGCTAAGGTCACCCCCTGTGGGGTACGATCCTCAGCTTAGGGCGTCGCGGGGGTGGGCAGCAAGGGGACAGGCTGGATCTGGTTTAGTGCTAATGGCTCAGCATCGCGGGCTGGCTCTTGCAAGAGACGGGGGGGTTTGAAAGGGGACGTCGCGACGGACCACGGCGGCGAGGTCGGAATGACGGCGGTCAGTTTTTGTATTTTCTAAGTGTACTGGTTTCCCTACTGATTTCCTGGAGGAGGGTGATATATAGGGTCGTCGGGAGTTAGGAGAGCGTGCCGTGGACGGCGAACGCTACTGATACGCGATGGGTCGTATCGGACTGCCGATGCGATTAGGGGGTTTTTATGTTTGACAGCTGTGTCAAAGAAACGCTTGGAAAGGCGTTTGCTAACCAAAACTCTTTATATATACTAAAGCAAACGCTGTTGATTTTTTTTTTTGATGTGTAATCATCAAATAACTCCTCCCGCTCTGGGCTGAGCAGGAGGGAGTGACTGACTAAAACCCATCCATGTTCCTTCTTTTGCCCTTTGTGTCCCAGGGCCAAGGTATCTCTTTCGAACAATCCCGCAACCCTGGCAGGCATCGGTCCTTTCGGACCCCTTCCTGTTTGCTGGCTCTCTTTGAGGCGCGCGTGGAACACGAACGCGCCGTCGACACGGCCTGTCGTCATAAGACGGACGGACAGCAAGCTAGCCCATAGCTCACCGTCCACAGGCCCGCGCCTACGGTGGCCGGGAGCCACCACGTGGCCCCCGACGCCCAGGGCGTCTCCCGCGGCGGCTGAGACGTGAGGCTCTCTCCCTCTCACGTCCCGCCACCTTTTTCGCTAGCATGACTGCTTCGCAGGAGGTGACGGCGTCCCATTCCCTCTCGCTCCGGACCATGGATTGAACCAGGGCCGGACGCGAGAGGTCGCCGCCGCCTATTGCCGCTATGCTATAAACGCTGTCGGCTGGTCGCATGAAAAGGTTATCATCACATAGATAACTTGAACCTTTTAATATTTTTTTCAATCTTTTCGGTTAGTTTCAATTAAAGTTTTCAAGCTATTTGAGACTACAGCACGGTACTTAGTTTTAATATATGTATAATTTGTTTTGTTTGTTAATATGTAATTTGTTTCGATATCTCCAAAACAACTCAGTTTGGACCCCAAGTTAGAGGGGTCAAAATTATTGCAAATTAGGTCTGGTATCACCCATTTCAGATAATGGACCCAATACCAATCACACTTTTTTTTTTCTGATGGGACATCATCAAATAACTCCTCCCGCTCTGGGCTGAGCAGGAGGGAGTGTCAGACTTTTACTGACTAAAACCCATCCATGTTCCACCAATCACCCTGTGGTATGGTTTTAAATGGGGGTTTCAAGGAAAATGATTAAAACAAACATTATTACAGGTAAAACATATAATTTATATATTTTGATTTAACCTAATCTTTAAATATAGACAGCCATTACCATTAGACACTTTGTACATAATATTATTGCGTGTACATACATTTAATTTACTGTGTAAAAATAAAATAGCCCGCGAATTTAAAGTTTTCTTATTTTTTTGCAATTTCCCGGTTAATTCAATCCCATTCATGCAGGTTCATTTAAAGGTCACTGCACATTAAAGCGGCACCGCTACAGCACGGCGTTGCCTCGATTTTACTCAATACTTTATTCCATTATTCCATAATGTGTACATAATACAGTTGGTATGTTAAAACATTGTACGGTCTCATCGCCGTACATTTTTCTGCTTACTCGGTAACCTACTTTAGGCCAACGATGCGCGTCATAATTTAGCGTAATAAAACAACATGATTAACGAATTTAAATATAGTGAACATATACCAGCTAGCAACAACTGAGAGAAATAATCGCCTTCCACTCTAAAACTGTAACATACTCTTAACTTAAATAAACTTAACTACTTAGTGCATTATAGTGGAACGTGTTTCTGAATTTCGCTTTTGGATGACACTAACTGAACTTACAAACCTTCACGACAAATCGGTGTACGGAGTTAACTACTACAACCCGTACAAAGATCGAAGTAATTATCGACCCTGTTGGGCACAGTAAAGTTAGTTTCTAATAGGATAGAGGATGCAGGCGCTTTTTGTTAAGAAAAAAAAAATATATTAAACCAAAATAGTATCATTAAAAGGATTACACGCTGCTGATCACAAACGCCATTTGTCACTTACGCAGAACGTCATGAGCCGCGATTGGTCACTTCGCTGGTTATCATAGTCGCAGTACGTCACTAACCCAGTTCGTCACAAATGCGATACGTCACTAACTCAGTTCGTCACTAATTCATTTCGTCACAAACGTATTTCGTCACAAACGCATTTCGTCGCAAACTCAGCTCGTCATAAACGCAGTTCGTGATATTATTTTTTTCTAATAGTACTGGATATTTATGGTATTTATTAAGAATTTATGTTTATTTAGGCCAAGGCTAGCCGCTAGCGCGCTAACTACGTGTCGTCCGCAAGGTGCAAGCTCGCAGTCCGCCTGCTGGCCGCGTGGTGCAAGCTTACTATCACCGCGAACACAATGACGACCCGAATGGCGCAGCGGTAGTGAGGCTGCCTTACGTTCTTAGGGTCCCGGGTTTAAATCCCGGTAGGAGCAAGTGTTTGTGTGATAATCATGGACATTTGTTTCCGAGTCATGGATGTTTATATGTATAATAAGTATGTATTTACAAACAAAAAGTATCTATGTAATAGTATCAACTATCTGGTGTCCACGACACAAGCCTCGTTGCTTAGTGTGGTTACCTAGATGGCGCTTTGTGTAATGTCCAGCGATATTTATTATTTATTTATATTTAATGATTATAAGGCATTTGTGGTCGACGTTGTTTCGCTGGCGACTCGGAGTCGGCGCGCAGTAACGCGGTCCGCTCGCTAGCAGCGAGTCGAGTTGTATGGTAGCGGCAAGCGCGCTGATTGCCCTCCGTTGGCTTTTTCATATTGACATTCTAAAACATGTATATTATACGACAAAAGATTTAATGCTCTAATTTGAATGACAAGTTAATTGCTGGGTTGGAGCGGTGCCGGTATAGTGTACCATGACCTTAATCCCATTGAATGACTTGTTCAAAAAGCCATTCAGAGGGATTAAATTAACTTAGAGGGTTGTATTGATGATTTTAATGATTATAACTCAGTAAAGTCATATTTGTTACGGACGCATATTATATTTTAGTCATCATACAACCTGACATTGACCAAATTGAAAAAAAACATAAGAAAATTTAATTTCGCGGAGTCCCTTGCGCATTCACCTTAAGACGTCATGGTAACCCCCCAGAGGTCGTGAAAAGAATGATGTAACCAAGGTTTTGTAACAATATGCTGATTTAAAAGAGTGTCCATGGAGTTTCTTGCCCGTTCTTCTCCATAGAGATCTAAGCTAGGGAATGGGCAACTACAGTACTTTCAGTTATTATGCCTTGTGACTGGGACTGTAGCTACATTTCATTGTTATCTTTGTTTCGACAATTCAAAAGTGCCTGTAACTGGCCTACTTGAAACAAATGCTTTGATTTTGATTTTGAGTACACCTACATTTCGACAGTTATGTTAAAGTCACATGTAGTAAGGGCAAGTCTGTTGCCATCTAGGTTAAACGATCGTGTATTTTGAGGCTATTCCTAACTCAGCAGATAGGAGAGGCCCCATATATAGGGTGACTGGTAATTAGTGACCGATACTACACGTGATAACAAACAACTTTCCCAAATAAACATTTTTTTATACTCATTCACAATAACACAACATCCAACAGGCGTTTGAAATTCGCGCGCGCGCGCCTGTGACCTATCAACTGTTAGTCGTGTGACGCCATTCTGTCTCATTACTATCGTACCGTGCAACAGTGGGTAGGCACTTGGGCAGAGTCACACGGCTAACAGCTGATAGGTCATGAATACAATGACGTGTTTAAGTATCGGTCACTAATTACCAGTCACCCTATACATATAGCAGTGGACGTGAAAGGTCAATGCATCCAACATTGGGCAATGATTTAATACTGGATACGTCACTTTTCACTGCTTTCTAACGTCTTGTTCAAGACCACGGTACTACTTGCGTCGAAATCTTACCAAGAGGTATCATCTGCCTAGCCTTTTACCAACCATGTTGTGGTCGGCTTCCAGTCTAACCGGCTGCAGCTGAATACCAGTATGTTACATGAGCGACTGCCTATGTAACCTCCACAAACCAGTTAGTACTGGGTAATACGATACCCCTTGGTAAGACTGGCTGTCAGACTTTCGGGCCACGGACTACCTGTGAGGATTGTCAAAGATCTGCAAATGATAGCCGGGAACATCAGCTTCACGTGTTTTCCGAAGCAAGGAGCGGTCACCCATCCACGGAATGACCTCGGCAGACGTTGCTTAACCTCGAAGATCAGCAATACGGCTGCTTTGATAGTTCGGTGGAAAATTCACATTGTTATGATGTCTTGGCTACACCATCTTTAGTGTAATATTTCACGACGGCGTCATGATTGCTGTTCTCTAAGTATTCTCCTATGACCAGGTTCATCTTCTGTCGGCCAGGTCTTTGAGGGGGGGTGACGATGTCATGCTGGCGGAGGAGGTGCTTCTTCCAGTAGCAACGACGAGTAAAAGAGGCATGGCACACGTCGCATTCAAACCTGAAAAAAAAATAAAGAACGTCTATTTTAAGAATGCAATTCTATGTGGGGGGGGGGAGGTTCAGAATGATATTCTGAATTCGTGGTAACCGGTTTCGCATCGGTATCCTTTCAACTCCGTATATAGGGTGACTGGTAATTAGTGACCGATACTTAAACACGTGATTGTACTCATGATAACAAACAACATTCTCAAAGATACATTATTACACCTATTCACTTTTATCGCAATAACACAATAGCCGTATGAAACACGCGCGCGTGCACCTGTGACCTATCGGCTGTTAGCCGCGTGACGCCGCTCTGTCTCATTGCTATCGTACCGTGCAATGTTAGTCGCCTTTCAAGGGGTATGGAGAACAGGGTGTAAAGTTCTTCATCCCCCATACAAAAGGGAGGATCCTCTGACCAGACGGGTGTTAGTCTGGTGAGCTACTGCCCGACAGTTGTCGGTTTGTTCTGTATACTCTTAAAGTCGCGGATAACTTTAACTGCGCGATTTAGCAATTTGATGTTAGTTTTTCATTTGTGACATAGAAGGCGCTGTAGTACTTTTTGTTCTAAGTTGTTGTAGTGCCGCTACATCTCCTTATTTATCTATTAAAAGAAACTACACGCAAACCAATGGGGGCTATCGCGTCTGAATTCACCGCTAGAGGCGCTAGTGTAGCGTGGGGACCGAAATGTCAGATGTCATAGAAAGCTTGCGTAGCGTTGCGTGCTTTTTTATCACGTATTTTTACTAATATTAACAATTGTGATCTAGATTCAGCTATTCCTGGTTAATTATGACTTGAAGATTTTAAGTAGCAACTTAGGATCTTATTTGTTAGTACTTGCGAGGTAAAATGATTTTTAAATGTTTCTTGCTTGCTAATTTTAGGGAGAATATTGTAAATAAATGTATGTGAAGTTTACACTATGTTACAATAAGTAATAAAATAAACTTTTTATGAAGTTATTGGTACTTAAGCATAAAATAGAATTATTGACATGACCATAATCGACAGTGGCGCCATCTGGTGAGCTCAATAACGATATCCCTCATTTACTCGTAATGGAAGCCAGACTGTTTGTTGCCAAGACATACCTTTTGATCTCAAGATGCGAATCCAGATGCCTGTTCAGCTTGGTCCTGTCAAAGAATGTCCTCTGGCAAATATCGCAGACGTGGGGCTTCTCGTTCATGTGCAGTCTTCTAATATGGGTGGTCAGATTCGAAGACGTATAGTATGAGGCTGTACAGTACTCGCATTGGTACATTTTGTAACCTGTAACAGAAAATAACAGGGACTTTTGTATGATCTGTTCTTAATCTTATTGAAAGTGTACAAAAACCTGGAATTTTTTGGCAATCATTCAGTGAAATCTACATTGTGTCCGGTCATAGACTACAAATATTCTAGATGTTATTTTATTTTCAATTTTATACTTTTTAAATTTGTTCTTTTTTGTTAGTGGGCACATTATTTTATAAATTTTATGCGTTTTTTTAATTATACCATTGTTATTAATTTAATACATTCTATTATTTTTACTTTTTATTATTGTTTTTAATGTATCAATTTATAACAACTTTTAATGTAATGTGTGTTTTTAATGTACGATTTATAAAAACTTTTAATGTAATGTGTGTTTTTAATGTATCGATTTATAACAACTTTTAATGTAATGTGTGTTTTTAATGTATCGATTTTATACATTTGCTTTTATTATTGTGTTTTTTAATAATGGGCACAGTTGATGTATGGGAATTTTTATTTTATTTGATATTTGTGCAAAATATTTTAGACTAATAAGTGTTTGTTTATATTTTCGAGTTTATGGAACTCGTGGGCTGAAAATCAGCGACAGGTGGTACACCTTGTGTTGCCATCTGGTATTATGCTGAGCTGAGGCCCTTTTGGCATTATTAGTTCTGTTTGTTTATTTATTTTGTATAATTTTTAAGGTGTTTTTAATGCCAAATAAACACAATTTTCTTTATTTCTTTCTATTCTAGGTAATTATATAACAACTATTCTACGATGAATTTGTTGTCAAAAAATTTCTTTGTTTGTTCACAAAAAATTGTCAATTTGTCATCTTTTTTTTATTTTTTTCACGTCACCGCGTCACTTATTAAATTAAATACTTTCGTCACACGAAAAAATACACGCGATTGTCTGATTTACCCATCCCCCATCGTGATGAATCGTGACTTTTGTCTGACTCCCTCCCCCTCGTCTAACTGATTAAAAGGACGACCCCTAACTGGTTAACACAACATACCTTGGTAAGACTACATATCAGACTTTATACTTCTACCTACTCGTAGATGTCAAACATCTACAAATTACCACTTTCCGAAACACGAGAAAAACTAGGTATGTAAGTGGTCACCCATCCACGGACTGACCTCGGCAAAAGTTGCTTAATCTTGAAGATCTAACCGTGCAGCGGTTATGAACTATGGTGGCCGTTACTCCAGAAGCAGATCAAACTTCCCAGTCTTCTCGGGACAACTGCAAGGGATCTCGGTGTTCCAAGAGATTCCTTGCGGATCTGGGTGACGTCGATCCACTTGTGGAGTACATGCGCTACCGCCATCTTACCGCCCCCATGCACGCTCTGCACATGCAGCAGATGGCACGCCTTCTCGATGTCCTTAGCAATGGAGTCAGGGATCAGCTTGTTGACAACCAAGTTGTTGGCAAAAATCGAGGGCTTTTCAAAATTAGAAGCGACTTCCATAATATAAATACACGCAGTAAACACGAAATTATAATACCTAAATTCAGATTAACTAAAACTAGCAAGTCTTTTCTTATAAACAGTATACGCTTTTATAAAAAGTTGCCAAAGTCAGTTATAGAACTGACCGATGGAAAGTTCAAAAATTACATCAAACGTGTCCTTATTAAAAAAGCATATTACAAAATCAAGGACTACGTCGAAGACAAAGAAGTTTGGCTTTAATTCCTTCTGCGCATGCGGCTTCCCTGGTAGCTCATAAACGGCACAAATATGTGGATGTCTCTAACTATTCTCAAGCTCATTTTTTCTCATCTATCTAACCAGATTCTTTACGATAGTTTTCAAATCATTTATACATCTTTTGCTCAGAATAGTTACAGCACTGATGACAATATTTGTGTCACTTGTTTAATTTACTATTTTACAATATTTTCTTACCTTTGTATAGATTCTTTTTTACCGATTGTTTGTGAATGTTTGAACATTATAGGCTTTGTAGATTCCCAGATGCTCGTTAACTTTTGTTAACTTTTCATCTTGTTTTAATTTTTTTTGTGTAGTAAGCAACGACCTATTGTCGGGCCTACGCTGTCCCCCCATACTTAAGTACTAATGCTGTAACATGATAATATTGTAACACCAAATGATTTGAAAAGAGTAACCATGGAGTTTCTTGCCGGTTCTTCTCCATAGGAAACGACCAACCCGAACCGTGCACCTTTTTGTCGACGTTTTATAAGTGCCCATCTAGGCCTATGTGAAATAAAAATATTTTGATTTGATTTGATTGATTACGGACCTCAGAGTTGGTTAAGTCACGGGTGATGATCTCACACATCTTTTGCGGATGGCTCTGACCTGGTGATGAGAAGGAGGGGCTGCTGTCTCTATGCTGTATTGCTGACTGTCAGCATCGAGATGAGACTTACCTGTATGTATACGTATATGTTTGACCAGGTCGTACTTATGCCAGGTCTTGTAGTCACACTGGTCGCAAGCGTAGTTCGGTGGCTGGTGCGACTTTACGTGAGTGTAGTGGGACGCCCGGTGTATGAACATCTTACCGCAGACCTGAAGTTGTAAGATATTTATGATATTACCCTTAGCCAATCAAAGGGTTGGAAGTTTTTAGGGTTCCGTAGCCGAATGGCAAAAAACGGAACCCTTATAGATTCGCCATGTATGTCTGTATGTCCGTGTATGTCACAGCCACTTTATTCCGAAACTATTAGGATTACACAGTTGAAACTTAGAGGTAGATGTATTCTGCGAACCGCTTTACGATTTTTATGAAAAGGTTAAGGGGGATGCTCCCCATACATGGAACTGAAACTAAAAAATATTTTTTTCATTAAACCTTTACGTTGTGGTGTCTGTAGATAGATCTATAAAAATGACATTGAGGTTCCTAAAACCATTTTTTCTCAAAGTCAATCTTTTGAAAGATAGACACTTCCAAAGTGGTAAAATGAGTGTCCCCCCCCCCTTTAATTTCTAAAGTATGAGGAGGAAAATTCTGAAAAAAATATAGGATTGTAGAGCGTAAAAAAAACTTTCAACCAAAATTGGTTTGAATAAGATTTCATGTTTAGTTTTTGAGATATGGGACTTTTTCATCAAACTGCAGCAGTAACTTTGTTTTTAGTCGACATTCTATGAGAAACAAATTTAGTTTTGCTGTTGAATGTAAAACTATACAACATTATGAATGAGCCTTCAAAATATTATTATTATATTGTTTGGTGCTACGGAACCCTGTGTGCGTATGAGTACGACTCACACATGGCCGGTTTTTTGTATGAAGTGTGGCCTGCCTGTGCCTGCGTGCTGCTTGCTTGTGGGAAAGTGTTTTTGGTATGGCACTGGCTATTTTTAATCACATTCCTAATTCCATAAAAGAGGAACCAGTAACAACTTTCAATAAGCAAAACTATTCTATTAAACTAGCTGTTGCCCGGGGCTTCGCTCGCGTTTTATTCGGAAATTATCCCACGGGCACGTTATAAATATAGCCTATGGCACTCGGGGATAATGTAGCTTCCTATTAGTGAAATGATTTTCAAAATTGGTTCAGTGGGGAATACAATACGTCTTGGAAGGAACGGTTGTCAGACTTTTCAGCCACTGTCTACCTGCAACGGCTGCCAGAGATCTAAAATTGACAGCCGGAACCAATGGCTTAACATGCTTTTCTTGCTTTCCGAGGCACGGAGGAAACTCGATATGTATTGGATGGTCACACATCCACGGACCAACCTAGGCAAGTGTGGTTTAACCTAATTTATCAACCTGAGCGGCTGTTAATTTAGCCACAAGCTCCTCGCAGTAACAGTCCCGGATACAGAAAGATATTCTGTATGATAGCCATGGATTCTGTCTGCTTATTATACATATCTTTTTTTTTTTTTCCTTTTTATCTGCAATCAGCATTAGCTATAAGCAGGTATGTTGTGAGTTGTGGCAGTTCGAGTGTGACCTCCAGCGAGGTCATCTCCTCATCAGTAGACCATAGTAGTGGATTATATGGTCAATATGTTTTTCCGCTTTAGCCGTTTTTTGTAGCTTCAAATTGTTAGCTTAGCAGCCAATTTGTTGGGGTGCCTTTCCAGCTTCCCTTTATATGTCTCGGTAGTCTTATGGCTCTCTTCCTTCACTGTGCTCATCTCCAGATGATGGTGTATTACTGCGTTGGTAATGTACCATGGGACATTTCATAGGTTTCTGAGTATCATCCTTTGCATTCGCTGTATTATTGTAATATTGGAGTCACAAGCGCTGCCCCAGAGTTGTATACCATACATCCAGATAGGTTTAAGGACACTCTTGTATATGAGTAATTTGTTGTCTACACTTAGTTTGCTGTTTCGGCCCAGTATCCAGGATAGGGGAGTGTATTGAAGTTTGAGTTCTTGTCTCTTAGTTTTGATTATACATATCTAGACTACAATAGATTACTAACCTCACAAACCCAGGTCTCGCTGTCCTTATGCAGCTTCTTTTTATGGTCATCACTTTCCTCCTTAGAGTCAAACTTCATGTTGCAAGGTTCGCAGCAAAGCCGCTTGAATTTGAACTTCTTTAGCCTGCGGGGAGTTTTTATTGCGGCTGCTGTCTTTCTTGGACGGCCTATTTTGGGTGGTGGACTAGAAAAAGTAATTATTTATAAATAACTATATTTTGTCCGCAACCTTTGTACGAGTGAAATTATTTCAAAATAATTACTTCCATTTTAATCAGATTATGTTAAGAATTTAAAGGGATCTTTTTATAAATTAAAAGCAGCCTAAGTTACTCCTTATAACATCAGCTGTCTGCCAGTAAAAGTCCTGTCAACATCGGTCCAGCTGTTTCAGAGATTGCACTATTAGGTATGATCTCAACAGTTATTAAAATAATTGAAAGCATACAGCAGAGTCATTTATAATATTTTTATCATTACACATGTGAGTTGGTCGGCTAGATGTTTTAACTATATTTTTGTCAGAGGTCTTCCTCTATTTTGACTCTTATTTGTAGGCCAGCAATGTTTATTCTTACGCAACTTTGTAAATAAAAGCGGCAGCCATCATTTTGTTTCGCTTACGGCGCAAAGACGTATATTAAAATTCAAATACTGCGGTGTAAAGACCAAGAAAAATAAAGATCATGCATTACCTGTATTTCAACTTAATACGGCCACTTTTCTTCCTCCCATTTGCCTCCATATCAGTCTCTATCAACTCCTCTTTAACATCATCAAAGTCCACAGCGTTCTCATCCTTACACTCTATGATCTCCTCATATTCATAATCACTGAGGTCCAGTTCCTCGGTTTTGATCGCAGGAGTAACAACAAGCTTACGGAATGTTTCATCCGCAACAAGAAAGGATGTTTTGAATTTGTAAGCTACCGAGAGATTATTCAGACATGTTTGGCATATTTGTGATGGTAGACCAGCTTCTTTTTTTATCTAAAATGATGCAAAAAACAAAGTTTTAATTTATTTTGTTTAGTTATACATAATGAAAAAAAAACGGATTTAAAGACAGAGGCAAAAGGGCTGCCAGGCTCAAATGAGATTGGACGGGTCACTTGAGCCACATGCAAAACGACCGCTGGGCAAAGGTCTTAACACGATTGGTGCCTGAGGATGGACAGTGCCGCCAAGGCAAGAAGAAGAGAGTACGAGGTAGCGCAGGAGAAGAGTACCTGGAAGGATATGGGGACAGCCTTTGCCTAGCAGTGGGACATGCAAGGCTATAAAAAAAACATATAAATTTCATTTTGGAGGTCTTAGGTTCAGTTAACACATCGAACATAGTGTGACTGGGTTTTTCTAATAGGAATTTGTAGGAGCATGGATTCTGACTGGTGAAATGTGCGTATACTATGTTATATATCTGTCCTACCCTCTGAGGCAACAGGCGTCAAAGTGTGTGCTAAAATACTGATTTGAACAGTACATTTGAAAACCAAATAGGAATATTGATTTCTATCTTCTCGAAGTTGCTTAGATTATTGCGAAAATGCTGCATACCCTGCTACTCTCGTAGATCTTTGCAGGGTTAATTGTGCAGAAGCACAGTGTCTTTCTCTGATACATATTTTAACAACAAAAAAAGTTAGAGAAGTACCTTCACATGTACTTACTGTAATTCCAGTACAAAATTGTATCTCATCTATAATATTCACTTTTTCTGCGTCAAATATACACCTCATGTTTAAGTTCTGAGCCATACAAACTCTACAGGAATCCATTAGACTAGATAAATCAACATTACGCTTGAAATTAGGATCAACATGACTTGTTGCATCTACTTCCATCGTTTTAGCACTTTATTTACATGGATTTGTAACCTAAAGTATAGAACTTATAAATAAACTATCACTCAATTTCTCACGAAAAACCATAGGGGTTTTATTTGTTTGAAATATTTATTTATTTTGAAGAAAATTATTTCGATTGGATGGAAAAGCAAAGCAAAAATAGAGGTACTCTTAAAAACGTTCCGTGTATTTAGATTCACAGGTTAGAATCTTTGCTACGAATATTTTACCATCTCTATCGCACTTACTCTAATAGCCCATAACGAAAGCGTAAAAATAAGAAAAGAAAACCTATCTCGGTTAAATGCTAAAACACTAACTATTTTTTTGTGAAATGGAATGACAATCATTGAAGATTTTATTACGTTTAGAATTTTCTGCATTGTTGTCAGAATTCAAATTCTTTTGAGTCAATTTCTTGAAAAATAAAAGCATGATGTCAGTTTATTACTTCATTAAATAGAAATAATTAAATGTTACAAAAAAAGCACAATTGAATTACATGTGAGTGTAACATTCTTGATGATTTTATTATTTTCCAATTTATGATAACTAAACGTAAAACTTTGCGTAATTGTTTCGTTCAGAAACCCACTTACTTTATAAAAACTGTATTTTTAATGGATACCTTTCAGTTCTCCAAAAATTACCATATTATTAAAATATTATTTCATACAAGAGCATTAACTTTCTGTAAAAATAGAAAACGAAGAGGAATAATAACTTTTATAAAATGTAAACCAGTACAGTTATTTAACAGTTTCTAAACTCCACAGGGAAATGGCCGCGCTGCGAACGTCAATCGTGGTGACATCGGCTAGTCGGTCGGTCGTTATATCGTTGAATTATTAATCTTTTGATTACTTATCAGTGACTAATTGTGTTTCTATACCTGTGTGCCGCACGCCGACGTATACCGGTAAGTATTACTTCATTGATTTTGTTTGTTTGAACATGAAAGTTGTGGAAGCTATCGTTTATCGCGTTATCTATATTTTAATGCTGATTTATACGAATTGGTCGCTTAATCCGATTGTAAGACGATGGCCGTACTCATCACTGATTGCGGCGTGATGATAGTACACAGTAGGTCATTTAGAATTCGAATAATTTGATGTTGAACTTCCGTCATACTTTCATTAACTAGGTTGTTCGTTTTTCCGTATACAATTGTATCTGTATTTATTTTGTCATCAAAATATTGAAGTGAGACAGTTCTGGTCAGTGGGTCGTTCTAGGAGCGTTCTTTATCTATTTCTTATTAGAATTCCGGAGTTTAACTGTTGTCTTACCCTGAAGAATGTAAAGTAGGTTACAATTGTGTGGTCAACCTATTTTATTTTTCCAAAATAATTGGTTATTTTTGCTGACATGTGCTAAAAATATTTCATAATATGATATACATACGTGATGTATAATTTCGCTGCTATGGAGACTTAATAATTTTTTTTTGGAACCTTTTGAGGTGCCGAAAACTTCAGAATATTACACTAAAGCTGAAACTTACAACAGAAATTGAGATGGTCATCAGTCATTATTATCTTATTATCACCCTACAAAAAGTACTCATATCATCATTCATTTGGGGTTGGCGTATAAAAAGCCTTTTATTTCTAATCTCAGGTAATTTACAAACTTACTAACATACTAATAGGTACATCTCTACCTAACCCTTCAGAGATTACAGTCGTGATGTTATGTTAGAATATAACTTGTCCTATTATTAAGTATCCAAACCACCAAATGGACTGGGCCACCGGGCAAAAGAAAGGTAGGGAGACCCTTTAAAAGATGGGCTGACGATATAGCGCAGACTGCTGGCTCAAACTGGTTAAATATTGCCAAGGACCGGGAGAAATGGAAAAAGATGGAGGAGGCCTTTACCCGTAATGGGGCTACATCTCCAACATTTTATAAAAACTAACACTACTAACTAGGATAAGTTAAAGACTAACACAACTAACATTTAATTCGATCAAGTACCTAATGTTAAAAAGTGTGTAAATTTAATTGAGATTAGAAATAAAAAGGCTTTTTATTTTATTTATTATTATTAAGTAGTGTTCGTTTTTTTCAAGGGTTGCAGATGTAGCCCCCATACGGGTAAAGGCCTGGCCGGGGATCTTTTCCTCTTTTCGCGGTCCTTAGCAAGATGGTTTAGCTATTTTGAGCCACCAGTCTGCGCTATATTGTCATCCCATCTTTTAAACTGTCTTCCAACCTTTCTTTTTCCCGGTTGACCTGTCCACGTTGTAGTTTGGATAGTCCATTTACGATCACAGAGGCCTGCAACATGTCCTGCTCAACGACATTTTAGTGCTATCACTTTAGTTTTAGCACCTGTCAGCTTTGCCTTTTTAGGGTTCTCTATCCAAGGGTTAAAAACGAAACCCTATTACTAAGACTCCACTGTCCATCTGTCTGTCACAAGGCTGTATCTCATGAACCGTGATAGCGAGACAGTTGAAATTTTCACAGATGATGTATTGCTGTTGCCGCTATAACAAGGAACAGAGTCAAATCAGCATTGAATGGGGGCTCCCTATCCTTTTAATGATGAGTTTTATTTTATAACTATTTTTTTTTTCTGTTTGCACTTTTTACTAAGTCTTTTTATTAAGTCTCGTGCCTCTTGGCTCTCTGCCAACTCCAAATAAATTGGTGTAAGGGCCGGGAAATGGTGATAATATGTCAGAATCTCTTTCATACGTTATCATAGCTCATTAAAGCTCTTGGGGCAAAAAAATACCATCCAGCAAAGGGTCAACTGCAATAGAAGACGGTATTGAATTGAATAATCTTGTGAAACGCTTCAAATAGTTCTAATAGCGAATCACTAAGTGGGACTGGGCTAGCCATGTCTGCCGTATGCCCAACGTGCTGTGCTTTAAAATAACCATTCCACATAATGGTTATTTTAAAGCACAGCCCTGACACAGCCACAGCGACGCGGTAGACCTCGCAAGAGATGGTGGGACGAGCTGCACAGTACCAACAACCAGTAGTCCACATTAGCCCTAGATTAGATCAGAAGGGCAGTGGTATGACATACTAACATCAACATAGGTAGTCAAGGAATGAGAATATCGTGATTGAAGATAGGTAGGTGCTACTGCTAACTAAAAGTTTCGTTATAAAACAAGAACTTTTCAAAGTTGTCCAATCTGTCAATACAGGCGATGCCGTGAACCAAAGCTTGTGTAGTTTCATTATGTAATTATGGATTATTTTAGATAGTATGAGACAAAGTCGCACCTGTCTGTCCCTATGTATGCTTAGATCTTTAAAACTACGCAACGGATTTTGATGCGGTTTTTTTAGATACAGTGATCCAAGAGGAAGGTTTATGTAACATTGCACCCGTGCGAAGCCGGGGCGGGTCGCTAGATTTAGACAAAATATTTATCAATACATATAAATAATTTATTTGCATTTAATGTAGGTACATACATGAGTTTTTACAGTAGTAATTTGTTCTTGGTACATTCTACCATTTGGCATGCAAAAATGTATACTTATAAACAACTGGCCGTTGCCCGCGGCTACGCTCGCGTTTTTATTCCACAGACACGTTGCCCGCGGCTACGCTCGCGTTTTTATTCCACGGGCACGTTGTAAATATAGCCTATGGCATTCGGGGATAATGTAACTTCCTATTAGTGAACGAATTTTCAAAATCGGTTCAGTAGATTCGGAGATTACCTCTTTATAATATTATAACACACACACACACACATCTAAACAAGAACAATAACACAAACATATTTAAGATACAGCTTATATTTATCGCAAAAGAGGTTTCCCTTAACAATAAATTATTCATTTTATATGATAAAAATGTATTAGATGCTTTGAATATTCAAAATACTCCAGCTAAGGCGTTTTATTTACCAAAAATAACACATAAACTTAAGCAAAAAACATGTTTAAAAAGACTATTAATTAAAGTATCAAAAAACCCGACTAAAAATACCCTTCATTCATCATTCATTAATATTTAGGGTTTCGTACCTCAATCGGCAAAAAGGAACCCATATAGGATCACTTTGTTGTCCGCCTGTCTGTCTATAAAAAACCTTTTTCTCAGGAATACGTGGCGGTATCAAGGCGAAATTAATACCAAATACACGGTCTGCTACCCCTTGGAGCAATGAAAAAATCAAACTTGTAAGTCAACGCGATCAAAAGATATGTCGCATATTATGCGATTTCACAAGGTTATCAAAACCTATAGGGTACTTCCCTTTGATCTAGAATCATGAAATTTGAATCAAAAATCAAGACGATACAGACACAAATAAAGGAAAAAATCCAATAAATAAAAAGTTGAAAATAAAGGGTGTCCCCATACATACATAGTTGACGCCAATTAAGTTTTTTTTTTTAGATAATGATACGGAACCCATCGTTCGCGAGTACGACTCGTACATGGCCGGTTTTTTTTTTCATTTTTTATACCCTTCTCGATGGTTGAAAAAAATAGGTATATTAACGATTTAAATCCGCCATTTTGTTTTATTTTAAACACCTATCTAAGGTTAAATGGAAGGTTGACTTGGGTTTTTGAAACGAACCTAATGATACCTAAATCGTCGAAATCCATCCAGCCATTTGGAACATACGAGGTAATAAAGACAATTACAACAACAACAACAAAGAAACACAAGATACGCGCGAAAAACATATTCCTTCCTTGGCAGGTAAAAAGAGCTTGATGTAAAACATAATAATCAACGATAGCTTTGATTCTTGTAACAATATTTTGATTGAAAAGAGTGTCCATGGAGTTTCTTGCGCATTCTTCTCCATCTGAGATCTCCGCTTTGGAATGGGCAACTACAGTATTTTCACAAGTTATTATGCCTTGTGTCTGTGACTGTAGCTTCGCCTTTGTTTTTCTGACTTTCAAAAGTGCCTGCTAAGGTCTAATTGAAATAAATGCTTTGAGTTTGAGTTTGATTTGGCCAACTACTCTTTATGTAAGACTCGCATTTGCTTGCTCTTGGCTTTGCCCCTTGGAGATTGGAAATTACCTTGCGGCAACATACTACCAAAATTAAAAGTATTCCATGTCTTAACTCACTAACCTCGGGCATAGTCCACCTGCTGCCATAGCTGTTAACGCGTGAAAAAATAACAAACAGTTATAAAATATTAGTTGAGTGGATCAATACTTCTCTACAATATACCCGATTCAAAGCTGTAAGTCTGATCCCTGTGGAATACGTTGGCTAGCCCATAGCTCTTTAAATTGACGTCGCAAAACTTGAAAATTGCAGGAGCTTACTCAACTTTAATAACATTGCACCATTTAAAAAATGCTCGAACACGTCCTGGGCTTATTTAAAACCCTTGTGGGACACCTTATACATAAAATCAATAACAATAAACTGTTGAGATATTTTTGACTAGATCTAAAATAAGAGGGGTATCGTATTGCCCAGTACTAACTGGGTTGTGTAGTCGGATTGGCAGTCGCTCCTTGTAAAACACTGGTATTCAGTTGCATCCGGTTCGACTGGTAGCCTACCCCAACATAGTTGAGTAATAGCTAGGCAGGCTTTTCTTTCTCCCCACTAAAACTAATTGTAACCCCCATTTAAATAAAAGCCCGTTTGATGTATGCTAACTAGGCCAAACCTCAATAAATGCCTATATAAAAATCCGCTGTTGTAATTTCAACATTCAACTCAGCGTCGAAAGATAAAAATCCACGCACTTTCAATAAGGCTAAACAAAGCTGAAATTGTACTAGACCTACTTCAGATCCCTGTGGAACACCATCAAAATACACCGTAGTCTTAAGTAACAAATTCGATATTTGTTAGAACGTGTTCTTAAACTATCTTTTACATAAAATCTAAGTAATTTCACAACAGCTAAAAAGTGTGAAAATACAATCTAGCTTTCATTAAAGTCTTGCTTACAGTATCAAACGACCTTCCAAGGTCTAGATATGAACATTGTTATCATCCACGCATTTCCTAGACTCGTAGAGGACACGATGTCTTTCACACGACTTTGCGGGCTCACCCTGGGGCAATTGTGTCAAAGGTTATCAGAATCGCGGCCTGTGATGGAGAGGTGATGCGCGGATGTAATGTTGCTAGCTGATTTTCTTATATATATTTTTAGTTAGTATTGTCTTCTTGTGAATGAATTGGATGATTGTCGCGTGATCGATGTTGTATCTAGATTTTAAATGCAGGTGAACTTTTATTAATCGTAAGGCAAGCTATCTGGCGTTTATTGGAACCAGCTAAGTGATTAAAAATGAGAAGATCTGTCACTCCACTGTCACACAAGTTTCCACCAAGCGGCAACATCCTCGCGCACTTTTGATATCACTGAATAAAATACTCTTTCGGTATTGCTTCACTAAATAGTATAAAACAAAGTCGTTTCCCGCTGTCTGTCTCTCCCTATGTATGCTTAGATCTTTAAAACTACGCAACCGGTTTTGGTGCGGTTTTTTTAAATAGATAGTGATTCAAGAGGAAGGTTTATATTATGTATAACATTGCATCCGTGCGAAGCCGGGGTGGGTCGCTAGTTTAAGTATAAAATAAGCTCGAGCATCCTCGAGCACGCGAGAGAAGACGCTTAATGTCTGTGTCGAATTTTGCACCTGACTTTGAAAAGAATAGAATTAGTGATTTGTTTTGAATATTGCGTGTTTTTTTTTAACCTAACTATATTTGCGTCGGCTTCCAGTCTAACTGGATGCAGCTGAATACTAGTATTTTACATGGAACAACTGCCTATCTGATCTCCACTACCTATTGACATTACAATACCCCTTGGTAAGACTGGTTTTCAGATTTTCGGCTATCTTATATCTACCCGTAATGACTGTCAAGATCTACACAGGACAGCTGGGACCAACAGCTCAGCGTGTTCTCCGAGGCACGGAAGGAACTCTTAATATGTAATGGGTGTTCATCCATTCACCGAAGACCTCGCCAAGCACTGCTTAACTTTGAAGGTCAGCCCTTGCAATTGTTATTCTTCAGACACGAGCCCTTTCTTCTCCTATTTTCAGGAAAAACATGTTATCGCCACGTGTTTGTTAAGCATTTACAAATATTTTAAGTGGGAACTCGCGTTAATGTATGTAACGTTTATTCTATGCTGCTGGTCGGTGTCAAGGTTGACGTTCTTTGTACCTAATGCGGTGTTCAACACCAAATGTTTAACTTACCGTTTTGTTGGTTTCATTCACTTTGTCGTTAAAGACAAAGTGGGACCCACTGATCAGTGATGCCCAAAGGGTTTCAGATGGACTCCCAGCGGTCCACGTGAGACTCGACTGGAGTATACGTTGGCGTGAAAAAAAATTGGGGTTTTTAAGTTATAAGTCATTTGCTAGTAAAAGTCCCGTCAAAATTGGTCCAGCCGTTTTCGAGATCAGTCGGAACAAACAGACAGACAGACAAAAACTGAACAATAAAGAGTGTAACAAGACCCTTAACGAAGCCGAAAGGTACTAGTTCTCCCCGTCAATGCGATCATTTTTTTCTTTTAGACCATACCTGGGAACCTTCTAGTTACGGAGATATTGGGGGTCAAAGTTCCCACTTTTTCACAAGTTTTTTTAATTTTTTTAATACAAGTTTTTAATGTAAGATTTTTACTTAAAACACCTCCACGACCCCGTACTATTTAATGTATCCATCAGCACAGTGATTTAAGTGCGTTACATAGAGATTTACGGAAAAACGTGATTTTTGACTCCAAAAAAAAGTCGTTTCCCAGCAATAATTTTTGCGTAAAGTTACTTAGTTTGATGTACATAATGCTTGGTTGACGGCTTCGTGAAGGGCCCTGGTACACCCTGTATGTGTTTTTGTTATAACTGCCGTATATATTTTCATTTGCATTCAGTAAAAAGCTGTTATTTTGATATTACAAACAGACACTACAATTTTATTTATTTGTATCGATAGATATGTATAGATATAGGTGTGTCTGTGTATTAAGACAGATATCTCAGCAGAATCAAAAATAAAAAAAATGAATTATAAAAATAAATAAAAAATGATAGTAAATATATAATAAAAAATTATAAATTAATAATATATTATTATTAATTTTATTAATTATGTTTATGCTACAAATTGACCTGCTGTAGTGTACTATGTTATTTCAACGCGATATTATTCTCAAGCAAAGAGATTTAGAGGTCAATCTTATTATGTACGTGTGCATGTAATTCCTTGATTGGGTCTATATATATAGTCTTAGGGTGTAACAAGACCCTTAACCCCGTCATTGCGAGCATTATTTTTGTTCTAGACCATACCTGGGACCCTTCTAGTTACGGAGATATTGGGGGTCAAAGTTCCAATTTTTTCACAAGTTTTTTTTTTAAATACCTGTTTTTACTGTAAACACCTCCACGACCCCCGTACTATTCAATCCATCCATCAGCACAATGTTTTGAGTACGTTACATTGAGTCTTAAACACCTCAAACCGTGACTTTTCACGACCTCTGGGGGGTTACCATGACGTCTTAAGGTGGATGCGCAGGGGACTCCGCGGAATTAAATTTTCTTATGTTTTTTTCAATTTGGTCATCAACTTGTTCAAAAAGCCATTCAGAAGGATTAAATTAACTTAGAGGGTTGTATTGATGATTTTAATTATTATAACTCAGTAAAGCCTCAAAAATATTTGTTACGGACGCAATCTACAATCTGACAAGGTTGTATGATGACTAATAAATATATAATAAATAAATATTAACTAATATGTAGTTTTATGAATAAAGGAAATAATAATAATAATGCTTTATTTCCAAGTTTACAATTTAGAGGCCTAACAATTGTAAAAATTCCACTGAGTTTAAACCTCTGACACCCAAGCTAAGATAAAACTTGTGTTGTGGGTGTCAGGGCTCTCTCTTTAAAAATTTACCAAGATAATTTGAGCAAGTTCGGAGTTAAATAGTGATTACTGTCACTAGCGATTTCTGGGGCAAGCATAGTAAGTTTAATACAAAAACAAAAAGAATACAATAAAAAACAAAACCGACTTCCGAAGTCGGTTTTGTTTTCGCAGAAAGTTTTTTATTTTACCCTTTTTAGTTGTAGTATACCACAAAAAATCTTGTCACGAATTAATTTTTACATTGTAACTAGAAGTTAGTTAAAGTACTCGTCAAGACGAATCATACGAGCCCAAACTCGATGAGGTTTTGTCGTTTCATAACGGAGTTCCTATGGCCACCTTCCAGCTCCATCATCAGACCCTGGTGACCATTTAGGACTAAAGTACTTGTCAAGACGAATCAAACGAGTCCAAATTCGACGGCGTTCCGTCGTTTTATTAACCCCCGACGCAAAAAGAGGGGTGTTATAAATTTGACCGCTATGTGGTGTCTGTCCGTGTTTCTGTCTGTGGCACCGTAGGTCTTAAACGGGTGAACTGATTTGAATGCGGTTTTCTTTATTTGAAAGCAAGTTTTCTAGCGATGGTTTTTAGACATGTTTTATCAAAATCGGATCACGTAAAGTTACCTAATTTGATGTAGGTACATAATGCTTGTTTGACGGCTTCGTGAAGGGTCCTCTTACACCCTGTGTATCACAACTTTGATGCACACTTTGAGAGCTTGAGCAATGAGATAGAACTATTGTTTTGTCTGGCGCATGTGGTCCAAAAGCACCGATTCCTGCCAGGGTTACGGGACTGTTCGAAAGAGATACCGTGGCCCTGGAACAGGAACATGGATGGGTTCTAGTCAGTAAGTCTAGCAAGTCTGACACTCCCTTCCGCTCCGCTCAGAGTGGGAGGAGTCATTTGAAGATTACAAATACGAAAAAAAAAAATAGTTTTTGAATATTTTCTTTAGACATAACAAAACATTATGCCTGTAATCCCCGAAGAGCTAGGCAGAGGTGTACTAAATAGTACACCCACATTTCGCCAGTTTTGTTTTAAGTCCCATGTAATAAGGAGCGAGCCTATTGCTATCAACCGGGCACAAATACAGACTCTGTGGCTGCCACTGAGAAATCGAAGATGGATAACCCCATTAATACTAAAACCAAAATAAGGACACAATTATTGCGCTGCCCTATTTATAAAGTGTTATGAAAGAATTAACAAAATAATAGTAGCTGCTCGGGTCGATCTTTAGGTTAAGCCGTGCTTGCCTAGGTTGGTCTGTGGATGGGTCACCGCCCATTACATACCGAGTTTCCTCCGTGCCTCGGAAAGCACGCTAAGCCGTTGGTCCTGGCTGTCATCTATAGATCTTTGACAGTCGTTACATTTAGTCAGTTTCCCGAAAGGCTGACAACCAGTCTTACCAAGGGGTATCGTATTACCCAGTACTAACTGGGTTGTGGAGGTCAGATAGGCAGTCGCTCCATGTAAAGTACTGGTATTCAGCTGCATCCGGTTAGACTGGAAGCCGACCCGAACATAGTTTGATAAAGGCTACGCAGATGATGACGATGAAAGAATTACCCGAATGCTCAACTCAGAAGTCTTCATTCTCCTACCGTTAAAACTACTGACCAGATTTGGATCAAATTTGGCTCACAGATAGTTTATAACCTGGATTAACACATAGGATACTTTTTATCCCAGTAACACAATCCCGTGGGACAATTACCGTAGGCGAAGCCGCGGCGCTTAAGCTAATTCTTAAAATTAAATCTAATACACAATACACTCTTCTGATTTATGGGCTACTAGAGCATCTACAGTTGGCAATAGGTCGTTACATCAACTAATATCGGATTTTATAGTGTAGTTATTTTTAAAGACTTCATTGTTGAGATTAATAGGTACCTGTTGATTGAGAATTAAAGGGGACTGCCCATTAAACTGTATCATAATACGACCGTGCTATGAACGTATCAGGCACCGAAAGCTTCATGACATGGATTACTTAACTATGCCCACTACACCGTATCATACCATGACCGTGCTAGAAACGTGTCGGGCAAAAAATATATATTGAAAAGTATGATACAATTCCTACTAGACCGTTCCGCCACAGACCAAAGTGCCATGCACGGAGCATCGACAATTTTCTGCGAGAATATTTTGCAGGTAGCCGGTGTTGGTCGGTGACGGAACGGTCTAGTGGGCAAATGGGCATAGTCTCACACTTTTCAATACAAATAATATTTTTTTGCCTGACACGTTCCTAGCTCGGTCAGGATTTGATACGGTGTAGTGAGCAGACTCCTTGATAGTTTAGCTTGATTGATCGAAAGCATGAATTATGAAGTTATGAGTACTAGCTCTCGTAATATTTGCTATGCGTCAGACAATTGGAAGTACGGAACTATGGTGAGTTATTAATCTGAGATCAGGAAGGTGACAGATATGCTTACCTTAGATATACAGCGTGAATCATAAAGGTGTGGTCATACACGGTGTAACAAGACCCTTAACGAAGCCGTCAACCAAGCATTCTGTACGGTCGAACAAGCTATTTGGTGTACACGTGGAAATTTTCTCAATCCAATGCCGAAATGTAATAAAGAATTTTTCAATATGAGACTGACTCTTAATGACATAAGCTTTATAAAATAAAATTGCAAACAATATTGTCAGTGTTCTAGGATTGTGGATATTTCTGCTTGTATTCCAAATAGCTTGTTCTTCCGTACATCAAGCTAAGTAACTACGCAAAAAATATTGCTGGTAAACGACTTTCTTTTGAGTAAAAAATGACGTTTTACGGTAGGACTCAATGTAACGTACTCAGAACATTGTGCTGATGAATGCATTAAATAGTACGGGGTCGTGGAGGTGTTTAAGGTAAACTTAAAACATGAAAAACTTGTCCTTAAAAACAACTTGTGTAAAAGTTGGAACTTTGACCTCAAATATCTCCGAAACTAGAAAGTTTCCAGGTACGGTCTTGAACAAAAACAATCGGCTAAGTGGTAAGCGACGAAGGGTTTCGCCCAAGGAAGGTTTTCGAAGGGGTTCTGCTCAGCCCAGAGCGGGAGGGGTTATTTGATGATTTCCCATCGGAAAAAAAAAGTTTTTCGTACCAATATCTAAAAAAATATATATATCTTAATTGGCGTCAACTATGTCATGTATGGGGGGGACAATTTTTTTTTTTTTTTTTTTGCCTGTATTTGTGCTGTAAAGCCTGGCTTTATTTTTCTTTTGCCAAATTTCGTTATTCTAGGTCTAAGGGACCTAAGTACCATATAGGTTTTCGACCCAAAACCTGTAGGGCATACTTCCAGTTGACCTACAATTGTCAATTTTGATTAAAAGCAAGGTATTACAGCACAAGTAAAAGGAAAATTCCGAAATATAAAAAAGTTGAAAATTAAGGTTAATTTTGGTACTTACAAGTTTTCGTAGTATCATAGGTATCACTGTTATATGATTCACGACGTCCGTGAATCCAGAAAAAAAACAACTGGCTCGGTCGACCCGTTCCTGAGAAAAGCGGTGGTGACACACGGACAGACGAACAAGAGAGTAATCTTATTAGGGTTCCATTTTTTCCTTTTGATGTACGGAACCCTAAAAATATCGCAATGATGGAGAGAACAAGTGTCTTTCAGTTTCGTTGAGGGTCTTTTTACACCCATTATTTTAGGATGTAATTCTGATTTATTCCATCAAACTCAACAACTTTTTCTATAAATACGATTGCGAAGAAAAAGCCGTCTCATACAAAATTTCCTACTCGGCCCAAATGTATGGGACAGATGGGTTTTTGGTCGCGATTTCGGTGGTGGTTGTAGAGAGAAAGTAGATCTTTTTAATGGTCTGCATCACATCCTGAAATATGACCACACCTTTATTATACACGCTGTATAAGTCTTTTTTCCTCACGATTTTTCCTTCACCGGTTTCAAATCGAAAAAGTCAGATTGGTACACACGGCTACACATCAAGTTATACATATGCTGATGATGCATCATCATCATCATATCAGCCCGGAATCACCCACTGCTGGGTCTGCAGGTCTCCCCTTTTTTCTGCCACATTTCCCGGTTCTGTGCGTCCCTTATCCAAGTGTTTCCCACGACTTTGACGATATCGTCGACCCAACGAGCTTTAGAACTGCCCTGGTTTCTTCGGCCCAACCTTGGCCATCACTCTGTCAAAGCCATGACTCGGCAGAGGCATACTCTGTATAAATTTATCGGTAATTTTATAAAACAAAGAGATGTCCTCACAGTCTGCCTACTTGTAACTTTTGACCTCCTGATCACCATCATTCTCCAGCAAGCTCGGGACTTGGGGCACCCCGAGTCCGGACAGGTTAGGTTCGAAAGGTCCTTAGATCGCTCCCTTCGCTCGCTTCCTTCGCTCGCTCTCAAGACCCCGCCATACCTTTCGTGGTTATTTATTTGAAGTCAGCGTATCGTGTCTTCTGCTTCGATACATCTCTATTACTCGTCATCTCATCAGACACCTCCTTGCTTGCCATATCATCCTTCACACAGTCCATCCATCGTTTCTTTGGTCTTCCTCTACTCCTCAAGTCATCCCACATTCGTACTCAAAACCTTCCTCACAAAACATTGTGAGGTAACCGGCATGTCCTAGAACCGAAACTTTGAAGACGTTGATATTCAGCCGGCCCAGGAAATGTGCCGCGACGTCTGGTCCGATGGGCAGGAAAGGAGTTCATCGAAGGTGTTTGCCCAGCGGTGGGACTGAAAAGGCTAACAAAAATTAATGTGCCATCCAGCAAACGGCCCGCGTGGCGGATTACAGCATACACCCTTATTGACGACACGTTGGCGCAATGGCTGAGCGATTGGCCGCTACGCTACGTGTCACGGTCTCGATTCCTGCAAGGAACAAATATCTGTATGGCCTGCCTACCCTCAAAACAGGAGAAATCCCTAGTGGGGGCGACAAACTAAAACCAAACCCTCTGCGAAAAGGCCTGCATGTGTCCCAGCAGCGAGAACCTCGTAGACTTATTAAGCAGTCATTTACCTTTTAAACTCATTCTTGCGTCTAAAATTGACCCAAATTAACACAATTACAATAAGCGTCAAGTTTAGTAACTAGAGTGAAAACCATTCTAGCATGCAATTAGGGAATACAAAGCAATAGTAATTTATTCTTTCATTACAGGAAATTACAATATCACTGGTACTTGCGAAACCCAACGTTCAGACTTGCATTAATTGGCTAAGTACAATAATTGATTTTATTGTGATCACCCTAAAAACATACTAATTACATATTGATCACTGGTCATTATGTAATTAGTATGTTTTTAGGGTTCCGTAGCCGAATGGCAAAAAACGGAATCCTTATAGATTCGCCATATCTGTCTGTCCATGTATGTCACAGCCACTTTGTTCCGTAACTATTAGAACTACACAGTTGAAACTTAGTAGGTAGATGCATTCTGTAAACCGCTTGACGATTTTTATACAAAAATAAAAAAATAAAAGATTAAGCGGTGGTTCCCCATACATGGAACTGAAACTAAAAAATTTTTTTTTCATCAAACCTATACGTGTCTATAGATAGGTCTTTAAAAATGATAGTGAGGATCCTTAAACCATTTTTCTCAAAGTCAATTGTTTGAAAGATAGACACTTCCAAAGTGGTAAAATGTGTCCCCCCCCTCTAATTTCTAAAGTAAGAGGAGGAAAATTCTGAAAAAATATAGGATTGTAGAACGTAAATAAAACTTTCAACCAAAATTAGTTTGAATAAGATTTGATGTTTAGTTTTTGAGATTTGGGACTTTTTCATCAAACTGCAACAGTAACTTTGTTTTACATTAAGAAAATATGAAAAAAAAAATTGTTTTGGTGTTGAATGTAAAACAATACAACATATGAATGTGCCTTCAAAATATTGTTATTATATTGTTTGGTACCACGGAACCCTGTGTGCGTGTGAGTACGACTCTCACTTGGGCGGTTTTTTTATCCGATTAGACTGGAAGCTGACCCCTAACATAGTTAGAGAAAAGGCTAGACATGACTGGAGCAAATATTCTGAATCTGTCCAAATATTTGCTCCAGACTTAGCGACGCCAGCTCAAATGATAGATAGTACATAAAATCTCGACGGAGCCAAGAATCCAAGTGCTTTGTTCCATCACACTAAACCATTATTTAAATCAAGCCATATTAAAAATCGTGCATCAAATAATACTGCTGCATCTAAAGGATGTAACAAGACCCATAACGAAGCCGAAAGGCACTTGTTCTCCCCATCATTTCGATCATTTTTTTGATCTAGACCATATCTGGGAACCTTCTGGTTATGGAGATATTGGGGGTCAAAATTCCATTTTTTTCCCAAGTTTTTTTTAATGCTTACATTTTTACTTTAAACACCTTCACGAACCTCGTACTTTCAATATATCCATCAGCACAATCTTTTGAGTCTGTAACATTGAGTCCTACTGTAAAACGTGATGTTTCACCCCAACAAAAAAGTCGTTTCCCAGGAATATTTTTTGCGTAATGTTACTTAGTTTGATGCACATAATGCTCGGTTGACGGCTTCTTTAAGGGTCTTGTTACACCCTGTATATCCAAGGTCTCCAGCCATACGCCATCTGCATCCACAATACGAATAAATGTAAAATACACATTTGATATTTACGTATTCATGAATATGTAACTCGGAGACAACAATAGGATTCGCTGTACTATTGATGACATTTAAGACCCACGTCACGTTGTATGTGGCTCAAATCGCATTCCCTGTCCTGTCCCACATGTAGAAAAAAAACAGACTACGGCATAGTCCGTTTTTTTTATTCCTTAATGTCGGCTACTGGAGGCCTCCCCTATCTTTCGTGGTATTGTTCTCGTGCGCTACCTTGAACCGGGCTTCGTAGTGCGCGTCCAGGTCATCTTACCGCCTCTTTGTAGGCCGGTTTCAGCGGCGTCGTCAATCCTCAGGCATCCATGAGACTCCGATTTAACCCTATTTTTATTGTGGAAAATCGTAATCGATAACGTCCGCAATGGGGTGGAGGGGTCTGTCAGACTCTCACTGACTAAGACTAGTCTACGGCGGCCATTGACGATGACGATGCAAGCAAGCTGCAAACAGTGGACACACTCACTTGTTTGTTTTTACGAAAGATTCAAACAAGAATCACGCAAGCTTAAAATGACGAAATCGTGCGTTTGACTTGCAGCTTTACATAGACACTAAAATCGCACGGTGTTGTCTTCAACTATATTTGGCCGGTGTGCTGGAACGCTTGCGCAGTCTTCGTCGCGCTCCCCCACCTCAGTATTGGCCCTCAGACCACGGATTTACAGACTTCCTGAGAACTCCTCTCATGAGTAAACAGCACGGCACCTGTAAGGATAGTTCATTTCATATTTTGTGGTCGACGCTGCATTTCTTCCTCCAAACCTCTGTTGTAGTTGTCATCTCAGAAGTCCCCTCTATGTCATTTTTCACATAGTCATCTATCTTTTCTGTTCTCTTGCTTTGCGTATACAGCCATCCACATTCATCCTCAAAGTTTTCTCCACATGGTCATCACTGCTCCCCATCACGTGGCCTACCATGAAAACAGATGTTAACACAATTTCCATACTCCATTGAGAGTACAGCCAGTGAGAAACATGGTAACGGGTATGGCTGTCCAGGATGCTACAGAAGTACATTGATAAAACTTTTTGAATGTACTTCTGGAGCATCCAATAGTCTCCACGATTAGCCCGAAATCATTGTCAAGTCGCCCCACCTTTTCGTTTTGAAACAATGAACTCCATTACAATTAGGACACTGGTTTTTCGTTAGGTTATTTACCTAATTAAATTAATTCAAGTATATTTGTGCGAACAATTCATTCGATAATTAAGGTATTTTGTCAAATTAACCCATAATAAATAGTGTCGCAAAGGGGTATAGTTTTTAGCCCAGCAGATCTTTTTTAAATTACCGATTAAAAACCGGCCGAGTGCGAGTCGTACACAGGGTTCCATAGCATCAAACAATATAATAAAAATATTTTGAAGGCATTCGTTCATATTTTGTATTGTTTTACATTCAACAGCAAAACTAAACAAAGCTAAGCTTTAGTATGCTAATGAAAAACAAAGTTACTGCTGCAGTTTGATGAAAAAGTCCCATATCTCAAAAACTAAACATCAAATCTTTTTCAAACCAATTTTGGTCGAAAGTTTTATTTGCGTTCTACAATCCTACATTTTTTCAGAATTTTCCTCCTCTTACTTTAGAAATTAGAGCGGGACACACACATTTTACCACTTTGGGAGTGTCTTTCTTTCAAACGATTGACTTGAACCTCGTGATATTTTTAATGACCTATCTATAGACATACATCCCGCACGTATAGGTTTGATGAAAAAAATATTGGCCATTTGGCTACGGAACCCTAAAAATTGCTGTGGTGTTCAAAATGATGTACTGAATACGTGGTACGTAGACGATTGTAGATGAGATTACTTAACGAATCACTGGTGTGCCATCACTGGTGTCCTTGGCCCCTCCTGATTTATACTTCAAACTACCAACCATCTTCATCAGCAAGACCCCAAACGTGTATATTAATAAAGAAATACATCAATTGATCACCTAATATCCGAACTCATTTCAACTTGACCTCAATTCTAACATGTCAAACGTGTTGCCATGCCGCTTTGCAGAGCCAGTGTCATGGTCTTGATCTTGTGACGTCAGAGGTACGTCCCGGATGACTGCTTACATAACCTGTTATGTACGGAGTCGGGGGTTTGCACTCTGGCTGTAGTAAGCTTCACCTTAATTCCGACATTATTTGGCAGGTTAATTAGGTGGTTATGTTTTTTTGGTTTATCCAGAGGTATTACCCAGTAAATGGGTTGTGGAGGTGAGGCAGATGTATTAAAGCAGGCACAGCATGTAAAATACTGATATTCAGCTGCATCCGGTTAGACTGGAAGCAGACCCCAAAATAGTTAGGAAAAACGAGGCTAAAAGATATGAAGAAGTTTTAACTAAAAACAAAATCAAATCAGTTCCTCTTTCTTACTAAAAGATCATCACATGCAATATCACGGTTGTTTTGCCAAAAAAATATCAGTCGCATGATTACAGAATCATTTTAAAAGTCCGAACCTCGCGATAACGGTTCATGCACCCGTCATAGTCCCCGCACGAGGGAACTGAACGCACCACACTAATGTATGCGCGCGCGCACGCCACTTACATATCGCCTGTCGTCATATCATATCAGTCGCGCGCTTGAAGCCGCACAGAGCGGACGCGTCGTTTGAAAAATTTGAAAATATCTCGCGAGTGATACGCGCGTGGTTATTTAATTATTATTTTTTGTTGAATATCATATCTGGATTTGATCTTCGCACGCCCGCGATATATTTGGAAGTGAGTGTTTATTTTATTATTTATTGTACTGTTGGAATTAGTAATAGTTTGCGTTGAATATGTAAATTGTTCGTAAGGTGGCGTTCAGCGAAAGTGTGTGCGGAAGATAAAACTTGTATGTAATTGGTACGCGTGGTTTTTAGTAAATCAGTATTTATATTGTACCATTTAAATTAAATAACTTTGTTCAGTGAAAACCTTGTTTTCAGTAAAAAGTTATTTTTTTGTTATTTTTGTAAGGTTTACCATAATTTGCGGAATAAATGAATAATTCTAAACAAAGCCAAGTCATGCTTACGAAATTGCCGTCGTAAACAGAATAGAAAAAAACAGTTCTTTGCTTGTAAAAGAGAAAATGTATTTTTATTAAGGAACAGTAAAAATGAAAGAATGACGACAGTTCTGGTCGAATCGTTTGGCAAATACTTTGAGAACCGGTCGAAGCAGTGTAGCTCCAAAGTAGTTGCTACTCAAATATTGGACAACAGTGTTCAAAGTTCACATCGCTACAGCAAATAGCTGGCCATTGAATAATGTCGCCAGCCTCGTATTTTTAATACTAATAAATGTGTTTTGAAACTAACTACTCAATATTTTAGTATAGGAGTCATAAAATTTGACTCTGCTAAAGATTTTATTATTAAAAGAAGACGTAAAATCTTGACAAATTGAAGTTTTTGTTTTTTGGAGGATACAATACAAAAGATCGTGCTTTTCCTTTTAAAGAATCTTTTATTATTACTTTCGATATGTTCCTTGTCATGACTTTTTACTCTCAGTTTAGTATGTTATTGTTATTTGGACCATATTTGTATTTACCGGTTCTAATGTGCTCATAGAAACACTCAATGAATTGGTACAATTGTGTGAAATCATGATGTACAACTTCTTTTGATGTTTCTGCTCTGAAATCTGTCTTGTCGTTTATGGGGTCTCTCTAAGAGCATTCACCCTCATTTCCGTCATATTTCCATATTCCAATTTGTTCTTGGTCGTCGCCTTTTGACGTGTTCTTCCAAACATCTCTATCAAGCATCATCCTATTATTCACTTCCTTATTAGACCTTAATCATATTCCTTATTAAAAGCATGAAAATCGTGTGTATGTTAACGTATTTTATTTTTCTTCTACCGGACAGGATAGATAAACAAGGCATTAGTTTAGGTCCTTGTGGGACCCCTAAGCCTCCCCAAAATTTGTATGCTGAGATCTACTCTGTATATCTCCTCTCCTTTTTATGCCACGCTACTTTTAGCTGTTAATAGGTCTTCAAAGCTCTATCCCTGCCTTTTTTAATGACAGGCAGATTTTCCGGGTCCCTTCCAGTGGCGAAGGCTCCATACAACTCGATTCCTACCGGCTTTCCTTTAAAAAATGGCACAGTCTGTATTCTATGGACAAATAATTTACTCACAATAAAGATATGTACTCCAGCTCCAGCAGTCCTGTTCGTGAACGGGCGCTGTCAGTTGGGACTGGTCATCTCTTACCTGCCACGGTTTATTTTAACTACTTAGTTTTTAAATTGTTGATAGTTATAATCTTTTACTCTGGACGCTCTTAATGTGCACGTCTTTCTACATCGTTCTCACATATATTTATAATTTCAACATGAATGATGTAACCAAGATCTTGTAACAATATTTTGATTGAAAAGAGTGTCCATGGAGTTTCTTGCCCATTCTTCTCCATAGAGATCTACGCTTTGGAATGGGCAACTACAGTACTTTCACAAGTTATTATGCCTTGTATCTGTGACTGTAGCTTCGCCTTTGTTTTCCTGACTTTCAAAAGTGCCTGCGAAGGTCTAATTGAAATAAACGCTTTGAGTTTGAGTTTGAGCTTACCTCTTACAGAAATTTACCCTTTGCTACTGGTCCCTTCATTAGTATACTTTTATCATTGGTAGTCATTGGCCATCTACTGCTAGGTAGATCACCGTTTGGTCTAGTTTCTTATTATAAGGTAATAAGAAAGTCTGTGAACGTGCTTTTTGACTGATTAGTAAGTTTCTCACCAACATTTTCAACGTGTGACTCTACTCTCTAGCCAGTTAGACTTAGGATTCTTCAGAAAAAATATTCAAATGATCAGTTTCTATTAGGTGTGCTATACCTGCCCCCTTTTGTAATTTCCTTACTTTTTTTGTTCCATTCATATTTTGTCTTCGTGAATAACTTTATTTTGGTTTCCCTTATATCTTTTTCACTCCTTTAATTACTTATCATAATCAAGTCAATATCAGTCGTGTGTTTTTGAAGTATTTACACAACTACATACTCAAAACTTTTATCTCCACGCACGATCATTAAAGTGTACCTAAGCACTATGTAATGTCCATAAACCTTGGGAATTTAGATCCTATCTTTCGACTATCAAACGATTATTTTGTTTTGCTTGTTTTAAAAGACCTATTGTTTCTCCAAATATACAGTTTGGTAGCCCAGTGGTGAGGACCCCGACTTACAAATTGTCACGTCCGAACCCAGATAGGTGCATTACTTAGTGTAATTAGCTAATTTATTTCATCACCACTGCTCTCAAAATAAAAGGAAAGCGTTGTGGGAAATCTATACTAATATTAAAAAAATGTAAAAAAAAATTGTTTGTTAGTTTGAATGTAGGTGATAATCTTCGGAACTACTGATCCATTTTCGAAAATTCTTTCACATAACAGGAAGCTACATTATCCCCGAGTATTATAGGCTATATCCAAAACGTTCCCGTGAGTAGATTCCGTACCTAACGGGAGTGAAGCCGCGAGCAAAAGCTAGTGCAATTGTAAATTCGAAAACATTGTAACATCTGTTAACCCAAAATAGGTCCGCATGATGGATGCGAGTCGTACGGGACCGGTCAATGTGGCGACAGTTGGGCGAGGCCTATGTCCAGCAGTGGACGTCTCTCGGCTGAAATGATGATGATGGATTTCAAGCCACCTATTTTTCTGGCAGTGGGCACAGTATAGGCTTATTATTTGTATTGCTAACTAGATGTTTTTCGCGTGAAATTATAATTTAAAAAAAATAATAACTTCGCTTTTTGAATTGAATTTTGTCAACAATTTCTAGGGTCTTAATTTTTTTGGCACGGAACCTAAATTATTTTTTAAAATAAAAGTAGCTTATGTTATACCTTATAACATTGGCTATCTGCTTGTAAAAGTCCCGTCAAAATCGGTCCAGCCGTTTCGGAGTTTAGCCGCAACAAACAGACAGGCAAAAATTGAAAAAAGTGTGTTTTTGTTATAAATAGCGTATACGCAATATAGCATATAATATAAGTAGGGTGTGTTACAAGGACCCTTAACGAAGTCGTAAGGTACTTGTTCTCTCATCATTGCGACCTTTTTTTTTGTTCTAGACCATTCTTGTGAACCTTCTAGTTACGGAGATATTGGGGGTCAAATTTCCAACTTTTTCACAATATTTTTTTTAATTACTTTTTTTTTTAACGTACGGTTTTTATTGTAAACACCTCCACGACCCCTATACAATTCAATCCATCCATTAGCACAATGTTTTGAGTGCATTACATTAAGTTATACATTAAAACGTGATTTCTCACCCCAAAAAAAAGTCGTTTCTTAGCAATAATTTTTGAGTAAAGTTACATAGTTTGGTGTACATAATGCTTGGTTGAAGTCTTCGTGAAGGGTCTTGTTACATGTTGATATTACAAGCAGACACTTCCATTTCATTTATTTGTATAGATGCATTTAAAGCATTTAAAATTTAATGGGAATCTTTATTCAAACATGTCAAACTAGCTTTGTTGATTATTCATGTTCTATAGTAAACATAGTCTGTGTTGAGAAAATATTAATTGAATTGTCGGGTTTTTTGCATCTTAAATAGACGCAGTGGTATTTCCATCCAGTTGTGGGGTGAAAGGCACTGCGAACCACGTTAAGGTCAAATTCCTGTACCACCAAACGAAACTAATGTAGATACAACTATTTTTTTTGAACTATATGGTATTTTGTGCACTATCTAGGTTTCTATGGTAGTAAAAAATCAAAAATTGTAGCAACAAATTTAGGATAAGCCTCCGAAAATTGCTTTTTGTGCACAATTTTTTACTGAACTTTGGCCGTTCATAATGTACTCATAAACTGTAAAAGTAAAGAAAACATCTCGATAGAAACCTTGCACATGTAATGGAGATTCTTAATGACAAATATTTATATCACACCTTGTAAGACTTATTCAAAAACACGTATTTCCTGGAACAAGTAAATTTTCGAGCATTATTTTTCGTTTAATTTCATCGCGTTAGGCGTTAAGAGGTGCGCGGGAGACGAGATGTGCGGGGTTGGGGCGGGGTAAGACGGGGAATTGAAAGAAAATTGCCGCTGTGGCTCTGGATGAACAACAACAAACAAACAACAACAAGCTTTTCGACCATGCTCGCGTTGACGATAGACGGACCGGGAAGGGCCCTCTTAATAAACATCTACTAAACTACGGTCCAGCCCGCGTGACATGGCAATACTATCTCTATTCTACCAGGAATCGACAAAGCTCTTGCTGCTCCGTTCGTCAGCCTGTCCGTCTATCTGTCAGCGGACTGTACCTCATGATCAGTAATAGGTATACAGTTGAAATTTTCACAGAATGTGTACTTCTGTGGAGGTATTACGTGGTAAAAAAGTTTGAACTTTGACCCCAATATCTCCGTTACTAGAAGGGTCCCAGGTATGATCGCAATGACGGGGAGAAGTAAAAAAGTTGGAACTTTGACCCCCAATATCTCCGTAACTAGAAGGTTCCCAGGTATGATCGCAATGACGGGGAGAACAAGTGCCTTTCGGTTTCGTTTAGGGTACTTTTACACCTATATTATAGGTATCGTGTCTACGTCTTGACTCAACGTTGTCTCCATTGAGTCTCTCGACAAAAGCGGATGCTTATATGAATGCGTAAATTACACAAATCATTCTGTAAATAGTTTACAATGCGAAAATTTAACATGTCAATTGTACCTGGGTGACTCTGACCTAGTTCTACGAATATAAATAATATTAATAAGTTTTATCTTACTTGTATTTATGAAATGGCAACCTTGATTTTTTCCGGTTATTTGTAATAGTTTTGTGGTGAATAGATGTTTTCTTTTTAACCAAATTCTAATACGGAGAAGGTTCTTAATTCGTTTTTTTAAGGTTCCGTACAAAAAATGAAAAAAACGGAACCTGCACAGGATCACTCGTGCGTCTGTTTGTCCGTCCGTCTGTCACAGCCAATTTGCTCCGAATCTACTGGACCAAATCAGGTGAAATTTGGTAGGATGGTGTAATCGTATGACCCAAACACAGATGTGCTAAGTAAATATCTTTTTTTTTTAAATATGCGTCATTTTCGGGGGACAAATTAGGAAATTTAAAAAATAAACTTTGCCTACCTTACGATGTCATATATCAAACGAAAGAGCTCGTTATGAGGATCCCAAATATATTTTTGTTATTATTGTAAAATAAACAGTTTTGATTTTTTTCATGAAAGAAGACGAAAATTGACCATTCCCAACACCCTGATCTCCGAACCTACTGAGCATAAAATTTTGAAAAAAAAAAATACAAAATACAGTTCATTGCTTGTAGATTACAGGAAAACTTATAAGAATTCTATCCATTGAAATTAATGGGACAAATCAGGAAAAAAAAAGATTCAAAGTCAAAACATTTATTGCGAACTAAGTGTACAATGTGGCCTTATGTTAAGTTAGATTTGCTAACCTTACATTCATATATGAAATGAAAGGGCTCGTTTTGAGGATCTCATTTTTTTTTTGTTTTGCATTGTACGGAACCCTCTCCACGCGAATTCAACTCGCACTTGCCGGTTTTTATTTTTTTAATGTTTTTTTTCCTCATACCTCCGTTACGGGTCCGATTTACGTGATTATTTTTTCAAAGGAAACTCGCGCGTAGGACCCATATAAATTTTAGTCACATTGCTTGGACAGTTTATGAGCTATCTTCTATAATACATATTTTTTCTTATAAGTCCATGTGGATGACCAGCTAATAACTTTTAGTTACAATGAAAAATGAATGCTCGACAAGAATTTGTGTGAGATACCATCATACCACAACTAAAAAGGGCTGGAAAAAACCGACGTCATAAAAAAAACTGGTAAATAACTTGTTCCGGAAGTCGATGGCAAAAACGTCAATGAAACAAAAACAAGTCACCGATTTCCTGAAGTAAAGTCATTTGCTCACACAAATTATTATTCTCCTTTAATATGTGGACGCGCAAGGGTAGTCCGCGAAATTCAAATTTTCGTACGTTTTTTGCAAATTGCAGGTCAGTGTCAGGTTGCATGTTGATGAAAAATGAATCGCGCCAGTAACATGTATGTAGTCACAGAATTATAATCATTCAAATCATTAATACAACCTTCTAATTTCATTTATCCCTATTAAGAGCGGTCATACTTTTCATACAAACGCGTACGAGACGTGATTATACAGTTGTTACACATCTATCTTTGATTTTTTTGAACTAATAGGTATTTTGTGCACTATATCTAGGTTTCTATGGGAGCAAAAAATTAAAAATTGTAGAAACAAATTCAGTATAAGCCTCCAAAAATGGCTGTTTTGCACAAATTTTACCTGAACTTTGGCCGTTTATAATGTACTCATAAACTCTAAAAGTGAAGAAATCATCACGATAGAAACCTTGCACATGTAATGGAGATTCTTAATGACAGTTTTTTATTTCACACACTTGTAAGACTTATTCAAAAACACGTATCTCCTGGAACAAGTTTAAGAATTTTTCGTTCAATGTCATCGCGTTAGGCGGTATGAGGTGCGCGGGAGACGAGTTGTGCGGGGTCGGGGTGGGGTAAGACAGGGGAGTTGAAAGAAAATCGCCGCTGTGGCTCTGGATGAAACAACAAACTTTTCGATCATGCTCGCATTGACGATAGACGCGCCGGGAAGGGTCCTCTTAAGTAACAATTTCATGAAAAAGTCACTCGATGGGGTTAAATGAACTTGGAGGGTTCAATATCTCTGTAAGATTTTTACTTTAAACGCCTTCTCGACCCTTATACTATTCAATCCATCCATCAGCACAATGTTTTGGGTGCGTTACATTGAGTCCTACCGTAAAACGTGATTTTGCCCCTAAAAAAAAGTCGGTTTTACATTAAGTTCTACCTGAAAACGTGATTTTTTACCCCAACAAAAAAGTCGTTTCTTAGCAATAATTTTTGAGTAAAATTACATAATTTGACGTAAACACGGCTACACATCAAGCTATACATTTCCAGTTTATGCTGATCTCGCATTGTATAGGATTTCCGAACAATGCGAGGTCTGCTTATACCTATACCACCACCATACCATACCACCATACACCATACCATACCATACCACACCATACCATACCTGTACCATATTTTTGTTTTATTTCGTCCTGTGCTGGCTAATAAATACATTTTCTTTCTTTCTTTCTTTTTACCTACAAATTCCTTGGTTGACGACTCCGTGAAGGTTGCGTTTACACCTTGTATGAGTATGAAAATAGAACAAGCAGTACTTGGATTATATTTAATATAAACAGTAGCGTTTTTAGGGCCGGTTTTATCGATGATATTCATAATCTACTGGACGATCAATAATCAGCAAAATTAAAATTTCTTATAATGTCATCTGCAAAACAAATTAGGCCAATCTGTCAAGGAACAGATAAAGTTCTATTGCAGTTTTCATATAAGTAATTAATTAGCTGATAAATTATCTATCCCGAAATACACAAAGACATTTGTGTGTGATTTAATATTAATTGGTGTTACTGATTAGATTGCGGAATTGTTCTGTCAGATAAGTAGGCATCTTTATCTTGACTAAAGTCCGTTTTATAATCTCAGAGACTAAACTGACATTACGTGGGTTGCCAGTTTTTTTTGCAATTCTTAAATAGTGATCTGCCACTACCGTAAATTGCCGTTAATAAAATCAGTAGTATTGTTTTTTTTTTGGGAAATAAAACGGAGCCCAGTGCTGTTCCTGTTAAATTTTGGGTTTTCGTATTCAAAATCACACACTAACTGCCCTACTAACTTAATTATTTTTAAAATTGTAATTGTTTGTATGGTGTCAAGTTCCAATAATTGCCGTAATTTTTAAAAGTTTTTCTGTTTTCTAAGAGAAAAGGGTATATATATCCGTTTTACCGTGTACTAACAACACTGATGGCATCTGTAACTTTTATTCTAAGTGTCTAATACAAAAACTTACGATTCAACAAACCGGTATCGTAGGTACAACACTACACAAAAGAGCTGGCAGCATTATTTGTAAGTTCGACATTTGCATGTGTCAATTTAGTCTCTGAGATTAAAAAACAGACTATAGCATAAGCCCGCGGCTTCGCTCGCGTTATGATCGTAAATTGTCAATTGTCATTTACAAAGATACACATTGACAAAAACAGGAGGACCTAAGGACTAATTGGGCAAAAATACATATACTCGCACATGAAAAAAATATAGACCTCATAAACAAACCTTATAATAACTTGCTTCGTTCATATGTTTACTGATGAATATAGCGTTTTTAAACATAATATAAGACACCGGAATCTCTAGTTCTGTTTTAAGTTAGGTTATTGAACTTTCCGTTAGGTATGTAAACATACATAAACGAGAATTTGTGTGTATACCACACAATACCCACACACCAGTAGATCCGTAGCACAGTTTTTTACTTAGTATGGGCCCCTGTCTCCCATCCTTAAACTTATTGTATCATAAACTGAGTACATATTAATATTTGGGGGACAAAATAAATACCTCCCCTCAATGACGCACTAAGCCTAGGCCCGGACCCCGCAGGGGGTGGCCTTAGTGAACGCTCATTTAATGTATATCCTTAGTTTGTAAGCCCTGGCTGGGGGCCTTAAAGTAATTTTCGGCCACCACAGGATAGTCCGGTTAAGCAGCTTCAACCTCAGTAGAGTTGTTGCGCTGCGAGTGGTCATACCTGAAAAAAAAAAAATATATATATATCTATACGTTTTTAAATTGTCATGGTCACTAACATTATCATTAACACTAGAAACGGCATATTTACCATGTTTACTGTTGATTTTGAGCTCCCGATATTTCCACACAAATTCTTCAATACAACAACAAAAAAAATCGACTACTGAAAAATCGACTCCTATTGTTGAAGTCCGTTAAAATGTAGCTAAGTTACCCGGGCCAAAATAACGAATCGATTGACACCTTATTCATCAAAATCGGATGAATACTTTAGGCGTTACGCGACTATAGGTTTTGGGTCGAATACCTACTCGTATATAGTAGTTCCCGTTGACCTAGAATCACGACATTTGGCAAAAAGTAAGGCCTTACAGCACAAATAAAGGAAACATTCCAAAAAAAAAAAGAGTTGTAAATATTTTTTTTGAATTCAGAACACAAATAAATGTCAATTTGTTCATAAAAGTTTTTTATTTTTTATTATGTAAACTGGAAAAAAAATAATTATGTAACTGTTTATCTACGATAATCTATTTTTAAACACAATTTAAATATTCAAAACATATTTACGCCGTAAAGACGCATATCACTTTGCTGAGATTAAAAAAAACAATTATAGCCGACTATAGGGATTATCTGTGGATTTTTTTATTTCCGCACACGTTGTGATAAATGAAAAACAAAACACGCGTGTGAAATAACTTGCATTATAACCTAATCGTAGTGCGATAAGAGCCAGTTTTCGAGGAAGTGTATTGAAAATAAATAAATAGTACACTGTCCTTATAACGACAAAAACCTTAGCCTAGATTACCTAACATAAATCTATATTCAAGACACATAACTTCCGATTAATTCACCGGAACTACAAGTGACAATGTCGCCAGGAAATATAATAAGAAAATATAATATAGCATTATGTAGTACGAGGTTATTGTTAAGATAATATCATAAAGCGACCCGCGGCTGGTTATTTTAACGTGACAAAATATCGAAATAACATAACCTCACGCCTGTAATTCCCGAAGGGTTAGACAGAGATGTACCTCATAGTTCACCCACATTTGGCCAGTTATTTTCTAAATCCCATGTAATAGAGGCCGAGCCTATTGCCTTCAACCGGGCACAAATCTAGACTCCGTGCCTGCTACTGAGAAATTTCAAATGGTAAAACCCAATAACACATTGCACGACCCGGAAATCGAACCCAGGACCTCATGCTTAGCAGTCGCGCTTGCGACCACTAGACGAATGTGCTCAAAACGGTGAAGGAAAACCTGTCCTAGAACGAATACTTCCAACACAGTGACATCTACCAACCCGCACTGGGCCCGTGTGTTGGATTCTAAAGGGTGTAACAAGACCCTTAACGAAGCCGTAAGGCACTTGTTCTCCCCGTCATTGCGCTCATTTTTTTGTTCTAGACCATACCTTCTAGTTCCGGAGATATTGGAGGTCAAAGTTCCCACTATTTCACAAGTTTTTTTTTAATGTATGATTTTCTTTAAACACGTCCACGATCCCCGTACTATTCAATCCATCCATCAACATAAAATTTTGAGTGCGTTACATTGAGTCCTACCGTAAAACGTGATTTTTCACCCCAAAAAAATGATATACAGGGTGTAACAGGACCTTTCCGATCCTTGATATAGAGGTTGTTTGTGTTCCAGCGGTGGGAACATTTTACGCTGATTATTCTTATGATCTTCTTAGCGTGTCGATGGCAATCTAAATGGTGTCAGCCTAGAACTGAGCTAATAGTTTGGCGCTTTCGGTAGCGTCCATCAGTTCCTGTAGTGAACAAGCAATAGGACACGGTATTAAGTGCTGTTCCGTCCTGTTTTATGCTTATGATAACCATTCAAAATATTTTACTAAATTATGGTCAAAACTGCATTAAAATCAATTGTGTAGTTTGAATTGCTAAGCACACACACAAACAGACATGAAAATTGAATTTGTTTTATACGAAATATATAATAAACATTGATAATACATGGTGCAAATGTTGTTTAGAAAGTAGGTGTCCTTAAGTTGTCACTGGACTATTGTTAGGTCAATTTATCGCAGAGCAGATACCGTTATACGACCTAACCGAAAAGCTAGTTTATACTAATACTAGTTACCCGCCCAGGCTTCGCACGGGTTCAATGTTATACATAAAATGCGTTACATAGTTTAAAAGATCTAAGCGTACAAACAGCGGGAGCGAGTTTGTTTTATACTATGTAAAGACAAGTATTTAACATTTAATTAAAAGTATTCAAAAACCTGACTTCAAATTGTATTATGTACCTGACTATATAATTATTTGTAATCTCCTTTTATTTTCCTTAATTTTGATGCCCTACTCGATAGGTTGGGTTGAAAAAAAAATGCGACTTACAATTTAGCGCCAAAAGTCCGCCATTTTGTCTTTTTTTTGTTAAAACATCTATTTATGGACTCTTGGGTTTTGAGACAATTTTACCTTAATCGTCGAAATCCATCCAACTATTTAGAACATTACAAGATTATAAAGGAAATTACAAACATACAACATTCGCGCGAAAACATTAACCCTTCTTTGACAGTCTGGTAAAAAGGTAAAATTTGTTTGTAAGTTTATATGTTGGAGTTAATCTTCAGAACTACTGAGAAAAATATTTCACAAACGGGAAGTTACATTATCCCCGAGTGTAAAATTCCGTACATTACACTTAAATTCCGTACATAACGGGAGCGAAGCCGCTAGCAAAAGCTAATAATTAATAAAACTTTAAAATACGTAATTTTTTTGTCGTCTTACAACGGCAGCCCTTGTACACACTTCTTGTATCCAATGAGTACTAAACATTCATATAAAAAAAAATGGTATCCATGAGATTATAATAATTTAAAAATAAAAATATTCATTATAATGACGCATGACGTAGTTGAAACACCCTGTTGCGAGTGCTGATCTACTCAACTCGTGCGCTGGTAGGTATATTCTACCGTTTGACTCGTAAACATTATAACAGGATGTTCCATAATTCTAATGTACAATTTATTTTTCTTTGTACCTATTGTCTAAATTAACGTTAAAGTAGAAATAATCGCGCCTAGAGGTATTTTATATATACTAATATTATAAAGAGGTAAAGTTTATATGTAGCGGGTAATCTCTGGATCTACTGAACCGATTTTGATTTTTTTTTTCACTAATAGGAAGCTACATCATCCCCGAGTGCCATAGGCTATAATTACAACGTGCCCGTGGGATTATTTCCGACTAAAACGCGAGTGAAGCCGCGGGCAACAGCTAGTTTCGGATACATTGAATGGACCATCTTTGTAAGACGACTAAAGTCACGGTGTATAGTGCGATAGTTGTTTGAAAAGCAGTTATCCTTTAGTACAGTCCGAACTTGACTATCTTTTGATTATTTTTAGTCTTAAAAACTAGTCAAGCTACTCAGGGTCAATGTTTTGTCAAAACTCTTGAACAAATCTCAGCAAAGGTCGTTTAGTGCACCGAATAAATTAAAAATATTTAACCCCATTGAGTGACTTTTTCATGAAATAGCTATTGAATGGGGTTATATGGACTTGGTGGGCTGTATTGATGATTTGAATGATTATAATTCTGTAACTCCATACGTGTTACCAGCGCGATTCATATTTTCATCAAAATACAACCTGACACTGACCTGCAAATTGCCTAACGAAAGAAAAATTAAATTTCACGCGCTACCCTTGCGTTTCCACCTTTATGATGGAATTAGAAAGAGATAGATGAAGTTTTGAGTACCTTTCAGTCGCTCCATGTAAAATACTAGTACTCAGCTGCAACCGGTCAGATTGGAAGCCGGCTTCAACATAGGTGGGGATAGATTGGGCAGATGGTGTTTATAAAGGGTGTAACAAGACCCTTAACGAAGCCGAAAGGCACTTGTTCTCCCCGTCATTGCGATATTTTTTTTGTTCTAGACCATACCTGGGAACCTTCTAGTTACGGAGATATTGGGGTCGAAATTCAAACTTTGTATTGTACTTCACATACCTCCACGACCCCGGTACTATTCAATCCATCAGCACAATGTTTTGAGTGCGTTACATTGAGTTCCGAATAATGTTTGCGTATTTACTTAGTTTGCTATAAAGAATGATTGGTTGACGGCTTCGTGAAAGGAATCACACCTCTAATTCCCATAGGGTTGGCCAGAGGTATACTACACCACATATGTTTTAAGTCTCTTGTAATAGGAGAAAAATTCCCGGAGGCTACTGAGAAATTCTGAATGGAAAATCCCAAAAAGGCCTGGTTAATTTTAAATTCCCGGTGGTAAAACCCACAACTCTTTGTCCTTACCGTGCATCGAACTCAGGACCTCATGCTGACGTGAGTAGCGCTTGCAATCACTACTACTATGATATTATGTCTAACGGCCGTTTCAAATAACTTACTAACAGTTAACGGAACGTTGCTATCTCAGATAAACAGTTAAAGAAACATATTCCTGTCAATTCATTGTTAACTTTGTTTATAGAAACACCGATAGCTACTAGAGTAAGGCATATTAACCAACCGTTACACGTAAGTAAGTTATAGAAAACGGCCGTAAGTGTGATTAGGTTTTCAGAAATTTCTCTGTAGTAACTACGGAGTCCGGATTTGTGCCCGATTGATGGCTATAGGCCCGCCCCCTATAACGTGGGACTGAAACCTCTGCCATAACCTTCGCCGATTACAAACTTGATGTTATGTTATGTCTACAATAATCACTTGGCAAAGTAATTAAGGAAATAATTACCTACAATTAACAGAATGTTATGCCGTGTGCTTTTATAAAAATCTTCTCAAGGTTGGCAACCTATTACAAGAACCTCCTTTTGGAAAATTGCGTTTTTACTTAAGAGTGTTGATGTCTTAAGGTTTCATACAAACGTTGAACTCATTTGTTCTCGAAATTACTGAACCGATTTTAATGAAACTGCATAAGCAGGATACATATGTCTAAAAAGTTGACGGAGAACATCGGTGCGATAAAGACAACTACAGATTCGACAAGTAAAAAGTCATAATTCGAGGTTTGGCTCTCGACTATTTCCTCCTCCAATAATCGACCAATTTAAAAGATATTTCATAAACTGAATAAGAAGGATATACACTGTGTCCCTATGTTTTTCTTTTTTCATTAATAGTTGTCAAATTTGTACTTGGCTTCTGTTGACAGCGGTCCAAATAGGGAATGTTGAGCATTTTGTAAAGGTTCTAGTGCTGAAACAGATTATGTCTCATCTAAAAGGAAAACATAGGGACATAGAAGAGGTTGATATTTATTTAACTGTATAAAATCATAGCTTTAACCTTTCGTATGCCGAGTATATAGACACAATTAAAAAGCTATTGTGTCTCGCGTAGATCCACGTTCCCGGCACACGAAGGGTTAAAGTCATAAACCAGAAAGAAAATAGGCGAGAGCGTTTGTATGGAGAAAAGACCACCCGCATTTCCTTTGAACTTAAAAGGAGGTGTTTCCACTGTACCACACACGGTCGAGACGTTCGCAGCCCGCGTGGTATTCGCCGCAGTAAGACCAGTACCTTATTATCATCTGTCCAAATCATCACAACTTAAACAAAAAGATAAACTTATCTTGATTGTCATTTGAGCGATGGTATCGCAAAAAATGATGGTTAAATAGCGTCACAAACGCTATAGAAAAAACTGTTGGTTAGATCATCAAAATGATACAAGGGAAACATCTAAACCTGCCAGGGTTGCGGGACTGTTCGAAAGGGATACCGCGGCCCTGGAACACAAAGGGCAAAGGAAGGAACATGGATGGGTTTTAGTCAGTACAAGTCTGACACTCCCTCCTGCTCAGCCCAGAGCGGGAGGGGTTATTTGATGATTCCACATCAGAAAAAAAAAAGGGAAACATCTACATAGAGGAATCGTACCTAACACCAAAATGCTACCCTGCCGTCTCCGGTGTGCGATGGCCATTAGTTGACATAAAATAAAAAGCGCGAGCATATTTCGTCCCGCATCCCTATACTACCCATATACACTGACGACTCGTATGGCGCAGCGGTAGTGAGGCTGCCTTACGTTCTTAGGGTCCCGGGTTCGAATCCCGGTAGGAGCAAATGTTTGTGTGTTGAGCATGGACATTTGTTTCCGAGTCATGGATGTTTATATGTATAATAAGTATGTATTTACAAATAAAAAGTATCTATGTAGTATTATCAACTATCTGGTGTCCACGACACAAGCCTCGTTGCTTAGTGTGGCACCTAGATTGCGCTGTGTGTAATGTCCAGCGATATTTATTTATTTATTTATACATATTTTAACGGGTGTAAAAATACATTTAACGAAACCGAAAGGCACCTTGTTCTCCTCGTCATTGAGATCAGATTTTTGTCGTGGACCATACCTGGCAACCGTCTAATTACGGAGATATTGGAGGTCAAAGTTGCAAGTTTTTTACCACAACCCTCGTACAATTCAATGCATCCATATTTCTTTATCGTGTGGTTAGTGCTTAACCTGGTGTCAGAGTTTTTAGGCCGCCCATGGGTCTCTGACTTGGCTTTATATGCCTTCAAGAAATATCTCTCAAGCATGCAGGTTTCCTCACGATGTTTCCCTTCACCGGAGCAAGTGATAATTATACAATACGCACATGAACGTTCCGAGAACAGTAGTACGCAGACGAGCGCGCCCATACCGTTTATTGACTACGAATACCAGCCAAATCTGTCACTCTAATGCTGGTTCTCGCGCTCCTCTGCGTCAACTTGTGGATTCGTATAACGATAATTTTGAGAGCATAGATATATTTAACCTCTCTGCTAACAAATTTAAGATACTTGTGGTCGAATCAATATTAGCATCGTAATTTTGTTTTCTTTTCCATTCCATTTGATAATTATTTTATTTTTTCTCTTTTTATTATAACTTTATAACTTAGTGTATTTTAACTCACGTAGCATAAAAATACCCATTAATCAGTAGTAATCAGTGGATAATAGTGTTGGTAGTGCAATAAGTGCCATTATTTTAAGTTTATTTATAGTGTATAACATGTTTTTGTACTACTGTTTTTTATCCCTAAATAAATAAATGAATTCGAAAAATCAGTGGTGCGTGCCTTGGGTTCGAACTCGAGACCTATGACTTTGCAGTCCGATGATCACACCTCTAGGCTTTGACTGCTTTTAATGCATCCATCACTCACGAACAATCAAGCACAATGTTTTGAGTGCGATACATTCGCGTCCTACTGTAAAACGTGATTTTTCACCCCAAAATGGAAATCGTTTCCCAGCAATAATTTTTGTTGAATCTGTACAGTGATATAGCTTCTACATCCGAATTACCATAGGCTATAATTTATAAAGATATTATGCAAAAAATTTAACATACACGACCGAAACTGCGAGTTTAAGCTAGTATGAATATGAAGTATGTAGGTAATTTAGCATATTTCCCACACTTAACAAAATTGCCTCCACAATTGCGCTGTATATGTATGTAACTTACAATTAAACATTTTCTTAGTAGTTCATAATTACGACTGATTCTCAAGTAGGCACGTAGAACAATCACTTATGAAATACATTACAAATATTTGTATTGGATTTTAACACGAGACCTTTTAAATGTGGTGTCAAGGCAAGGTTATTTACATATTTTCATCTTATATTTCATAAAATTAAATAGTATAATATAATTTGCCTAACTAATTTATAAAACAATGGTTAGACCTACACCTACACGTCACAGGTCTTAGATCAGAGTGTTGGGCCACAAAAGGATTTGCATGTGGCTGAGATGAGAATGCTAAGGGGGATGTGTGGTGTAACGCGAATGAATAAAATAAGAAATGAGTACTTATGAGGAAGTCTAAAAATGGCGCCGGTGACCGAAAAGTCGTGTGGTAATCGGTTATCGTGGTATGGGGCATGTGATGCGGAGGAATGAGGAGAATGTTGAGTATGAATGTAGATGGCTATAAGAGTAGAGGAAGACCAAAGAAACGATGGATGGACTGTGTGAAGGATAATCTATACTAATATTATAAAGAGGTAAAGTTTGTGAGGTTGTAGGAGTAATCTCTAGATCTACTGAACCGGTTTTGAAAATTCTTTCACTAATAGGAAGCTACATTATCCCCGAGTGCCATAGGCTATATTTACAACGTGCCCGTTGGATAATTGCCGACCAAAACGCGAGTGAAGCCGCGGGCAACAGCTAGTATGACTATAAAAGGAGGTGACTACTGAGATGACGTGTAATAGAAATTGAGGAAAATGTCGTAAGGACAGGTTTGAGTATGAATGTGGATGGGTATAAGAGTAGAGGAAGACCAAAGAAACGATGGATGGACTGTGTGAAGGATGATATGGCTAGAGAGGAGCTGACTGATGAGATGAAAGAGTAATAGAGAAGTATGGAAGAAGAAGACATGCTGATATAACTCTGAAATCGCCAATCCGTTTTGAGCAAGCGTGGCGGTCACTGCTCGTACCATCTCTGCATGAGAAGAGACCTTTGCCCAGCAGTGGGACAGTAATAGGCTGGTATTATTATACAATCTCGTGGCAAAATAATAATAGCCGCTTGGGACGATCTTAAGGTTAAGCCGTGCTTGCCTAGGTTGGTCTGTGGATGGGTGACAACCCACACACCAAGTTTCTTCCGTGCCTCAGAAAAAACGTTAAGCTGTTGGCCCCGGCTGTCATTTGTAGACCTTTGGCAGTCGTTACAGGTAGTTAGTCAGGCCCCCGAAACTCTTACAACCAGTCTTACCCAGGGTTATCGTTACCCAGAACTAACTGGATTGTGGAGGTCAGATAGGCAGTCGCTCCATTTAAAATACTGGTATTCAGCAGCGGCGTGCCCGCTGCCTTTTACCACTGCCAATTACCACAATAAATTCAGTACAATATCTCGAAATAAGTACCTACAAATGTATTAAAAATTTGCTAGGAGAAAGTGAGAGGTCAGAAGCCAGATGCAAGCCAGCGGGTGTGAGAGAGAAAGCGTTAGCATCGGCCGAAACCACGACGACACGGTTGGCGCAGTGGCTGAGAGATTGGCTGCTGCGCTGCGTGTCGCGGGTTCGATCCCCGCACGGAACAAATATTTGTATGATCTACAGGTAGTTGTTCCAGGTCTGGCTGTTTGTGTATGTGAGTTTAAATGTTTGTAAACGCACCCTCGATACAGGAGGAATTCCTAGTGTGGGGCAACGTTTTTTTAAAAAAACAAACAAACAAACAAAACCTCTAAAGAAACCTAAAGAATGTTTGGCAAGCCGGACTTTTTGGCTTGTATGATACTATTTAGCTGCCTCCGGTTAGACTGGAAGCCGACCCCAACAGTTGGGGAAAGGCTACGCAGATGATTAAGATGGAAGTGACCCCGATGCTAAAACGGTAACCACGTATTCAGTACATCATCACATATAATTTTTTTATCGGTATTTAAAAAGAGCTGTTCCATAAATTTTGGCCGTTGAAAAATTTCTGTGTGGGGTGTTCAGGGGGCCTAAAATGGCTGCTTTATCAGAATCATATTACGAATCACGTTAAAAATTTAAAACTCTTAAAATGGACCTGGCAACCTTTTGTCGTCGGTGACCCATTCCACCCTGTATTTAGTACCTACGACCTACAACTACCTTAAGTTTATTCCACTTGGTTCACCTCGGGTGATATCACCCGGGTGAACAAGATAGATTTTTTGATGTCCTCATTTCACCTTGAAGAATTTCAACTAGGTGATTTCTTCCAGGTGAAATAATTCAACATAACCGGAGGCCTTTGTTCAATTCTTTTTTTTTTCCGATGGGAAATCATCAAATAACCCCTCCCGCTCTGGGCGGAGCAGGAGTGAGTGTCGACTTTTACTGACTAAAACCCATCCATGTTCCTTCCTTTGCCCTTTGTGTTCCAGGGCCGCGATATCTCTTTCGAACAGTCCCGCAACCCTGGCAGGCATCAGTCCTTTCGGACCCCTTCCTGTTTGCTGACTCTCTTTGAGGCGCGCGTGGAACAAAAACGCGCCGTCGACACGGCCTGTCGTCATAAGACGGACGGACGGCGAGCTAGCCCATAGCTCACCGTCCACAGGCGCCTTTGTTCACCTTGGAATAGATTCACCCAGGTGTACAAAGGCGATTATTTTTATTCATCTTGTGGACCATACTTTACGATTTTCTTACATCTTAGTTCTTAGTTAACTAAACAGTACTAACTACTAACTTGGTCTGGAGAATCGTAGCGTACGCTAGTCGTTCATAACCTTTTGACTTCTGTTTGACGTTACTCGCTATGAAACTCCACGTCGACGAGTAATTGAATACATTATTATCGCTTAGGCGTGTCACTCGCTTCAGATTTGTCGTGAATGAAAAAAAAAACTGTTGGATTTTTTTAAAGCTAGTTTTCGAGGTAGACTTAATTGTACTATTTTTTGGTGTTTCACTTTTAGTTTGTGCTATTATATTTAACACTAGATGTTGCCCGCGACCTTCGTTCGCGTATGTAAATGTAACCATTTTTGTTATGTTTTGTCCTGTGCGGGCTAATAAATACTTTTTCTTTTTTTCTCTAATATTATTATAAAAAAATATTAGTTTCATTTGAATCGGATTTTGTTTAATTTTTTTCGCACGGAACCCCTACTCTTATTCTTAAATAAAAGTAGCTTTTGTTAATCCTTGTGACATCAGCTAATTGGCAGTAAAATTCCCGCCACAATTGGTCCAGTCGTTTCTAAGATTAGCCGGAACAAACAGTCATACAGACAAAAATGGAAAAAAGGTGTTTTTTTTTTTTTTATAAAAGTACAAATATAAAAGACACTTACATTTTATTTATTTGTATATATGTATAGAGTAGTTGTTGCCAACTTTCGTTACATGTTTTAGCCCGTTGCTATTATACGAATAATAAACTTGTACAAGAAATAAAACATCACTAAATGGAGCTAAATCGATCTGCTATATAAAGCGCCCAACATGGCCTCATGAGTCAAAAAACTTATGATTTATTGACAATACAACCTCTTACATAATGAACGTGCCAAATCGTCTATTATTTATGTGTTATAGAAATCTGTCAACAAATATGACTTAAGTACTATGTGTTGCACAATAACAAATTAAAACAGCCCGTAGATAACATGCCTAAATCTAAACCATATCAAATCACCAAAAAAATGTTTATTTTTGTCTAAACTATGAAAATTGACACAATAGTGTCACGTGAAAAATGAACTTAGTTCTGCCAAAACGTACCAATCCACATCAAAATTCGGGCTAACGTAAGTGTACCTGCATCCTCTTTGCTAATAAACATATTACCCTCCTTTGCGTTGCCCAGTTGGGTAAAAATAAAAAAGCTGATTGGGGCGGCCCCAATATAGTTGGGAAAGGCTAAACAGATGATGATGATGCGACTTGAAAATACGTTTGTTAGCATGTATTTTGGGATTGATTTCACAGAGATTGTGGGTTGGCTCCTTTTGACTGAACTTGGTCCTGAAGCGAAAGACAAGCCATATATTGTTATGTAAGGTTTATTAATTACTAGCGACCCGCCCCGGCTTCACACGGGTGCAATTTAATACATAAGCCTTCATCTTTAATCACTCTATCTATTAAAAAAACCGCATCAAAATCCGTTGCGTAGTTTTAAAGATCTAAGCATTCATAGGGACAGACAGTAAGCGACTTTGTTTTATAATATGTAGTGTTGAATATCAGTTGTGGAGTTGTTGTGGATCGGTCGTGGTGCTCGCCCCCAATTACATAGGTCTTAAATATGACTGATGAAATGTGGGTGTACTATTAAGTACCAGGGTTGTTGCTGATGCATATTTTGTTCACGTCAGCGGATGCTGATGCTGATTTTAATTATTTTCTTTAAAAAAAACTGGAGAAATGTAGTTACCATTGTAAATCAAAAGTACATGTACATCCAAAAGTTGCATATTTTTCCTTGGTCCTCAAATAAAAGATTGTTTCAATAATTTTGGGAATTTTAATAAAAAATATAATCAAACAACAGTTTAGTAATAATTAGAAGTACCTAGACTACCTAGTACATAACCTGCTATCTTTCATTTAATTAATATTGGTACGTAAACGTAATGAGACAAGTTTGTGTTTGTTTGCAATCGCAATCCCCGCGGTCGACCCTTTGATTGACAAAAACTATACGTGATATAAGCCCCGCCTCCTCTGCGGTCATGTAACGATTCGAACTTCAGCATTAATAATCAGCATCGATCATTGCGGATGCTGATGCTGATACTGATGTTCGCAACAACCCTGTTAGGTTCACCTCTGCCGAACTCTTCGGGGATTACACGCGTGATGTTATTTTATAAATATCAGTTGTCAGATTTATCACAAAGATAGCTCATGACTGCATTGCAATACCGTGGAATTTATGATAAAATAACATTATTCATGGTCTTTATGAGGCTTATCCAATCCATAAACCATTTCCTTGAAAACCTATGATTCGATGTCACTTAGCCATTGCCTACAGTGTGAGCTTTAATGTACCATCACTACATAGTGTAAAACAAAGTCGCTTCCCGCGGTCTGTCCCTATGTATGCTTAGATCTTTAAAACTACCCAACGGATTTTGATGCGGTTTTTTTTAATAGGTAGTGTTTCAAGAGGAAGGTTTATATGTATGACATAGCACCCGTGCGAAGCCGGGGCGGGTCGCTAGTACCATATACAGAACAAACTGTTACCGCGTGTTCAATACATCATAATACCGAAACCCCCCGTAGTCATGTTCAAAAGTGGTGGATGATGATAGCACTCTATAAAAGAACTGATGTAGACCTCTCATAAAAGCGCTGGTAACCACTTTTTATAAGATTTCCCGTGCGCGACCTTAATTATTTTTTGGTTGTGTATCAAGGCCGGCCTTTAAACCAGTCAATAACCTCTTACAAGTGTCGAATACTCTTTAGGAAATGCGGACCTCGCTTAGGAATTAGGTCGAGTAGGTATGCTGATCAGAATTTATTTAGAGGAACAATTCAAAATCGAAAGTCAAACCACGTTTTAATTAGGCTATTAAGAGCGGCCAACCCGTCATACTTTTCATACAAACGCTCGTACGTGATTATGCCGATGTTATACATCTATCTTTGATCATTTTTAACTAATATGTATGTTGAGCACTATATCTAGGTTTCTATGGTTGCAAAAACGAAAAAAAGTATAAACAAATTCAGTATAAGCCTCCAAAAATTGCGGTTTTACACAAATTTTACCTGAACTTTGGCCGTTCATAATGTACTCATAAACTGTAAAAATAAAGAAAACATCTCGATAGAAACCTTGCAAATGTAATGGAGATTCTTAATGACAAATATTTATTTCACACACTTGTAAGATTTATTCAAAAACACGTATTTCCTGGAACAAGTTTAAGAAATTTTCGAACACTATTTTTCGTTCAATAGCATCGCGTTAAGCGGTATGAGGTGCGCGGGAGACGAGTTGTACGGGGTCGGGGCGGGGTAAGACGGGGGAGTTGAAACAAAATTGCCGCTGTGGCTCTGGATGAAACAACAATGTTTTCGACCATGCTCGCGTTGACGAAAGACGCGCCGGGAAGGGCCCTCTTAAAAGGCACTTTTGAACGAACTACATCCATTCACAAGGGTAGTTTCGTATGATGAAGAATGGGCAAAGAAACTCGATCGGATCTCTGTTATCTGCATCGTTATTTAGCCTCGCTTGAGTGCTTTTGCCAAGCATCTGCGGGTGTAGGGGTCACTGCTTGCTTGCACGTGCTTAGCTCAAATCGTACCGTGACGTCGATCGACTGGGGTTACGTTTTAGATCCTAGCTGGCGACAGATGGGCCCCTAGCCTATTAAATATGTCAAAAATAGTCGACAGACCATTGAGCCGTTTGTAATTTTTTATATTTGGGGCCCTACATTAAACTATTGCAAGACCTTGCGGTTGATAGTCTTGCTATAATTATCATCGTCTGCCTAGCCTTTTCCGAACTATGCTGGGGTTGGCTTCCTGATATCTGGCTAATCTGATGTTGATTAATACTTAAATTTTACGGGAGCAACCGCCTCCTGTTTCATATGATCAAATATCTTAAAACCGCTTGCAATCGGCACATAATCAGCCTCAATCGCGCTACGATCTTTAGTGTGACAAAAATATACTCTGGGGAATAAAACCCCAAAGGGCGTTTTAATATCATTAATTTTTTGTTAGCTGAAACGAGACGATGCAAATTGTAAGGAACAAAACCTTTGAGTAGGTGGCCTAAACGCCACATTATTCACGTGAACTCACGACAAATTATTTACGTGCAACACGCCTAAAGTCAACATTCTTTGCATCGATTTACATAAAAATATTACAGTTAACGAAATTCCATTCAGACATGACAATGATAGTGTTTTTAACGGTTGTTTCACGTTTACTATTGTTGTCCGCTTATACATTTGGGTCGAGTAGGTATTGAAATTTTGTATAGGACAGCTGATTATTTTTTTACGATTTCGATGGTGGTCCCATACAGAAACTTGTTCAGTTTGATGGTCTGTACCACCATATGATTATACCCTTTCTGTTACACGTTGTATACGTAGTTAAGAAAATGTATAGTAATTTTTCACATTGAGAATGTTTGATGAATAACGCATTTAACTGAATTAATAATAATAATGTTATTATAGGTTTTTTTTTTAAAGAAATATTTTAAAAGATATCGAATAAGAAAAATGATAAATAAAAGAATAATAATAATATATCATTTATATCAGGTAACAAAGACCCATAACATATATACCTTAAAGACACATACATATAAAAAATAATTAATAAAAGATTGTGGGTTGGTTCATTTTGGCACAACTAAGGCCAATTAAAAACTTGAATCACTACAAAAAAAACAGGTTACATAAAATAATTAAATCTACAGAGTGGCGGTAAAAAAAAATTGCTTTACCTCCATGCATGAAATAGTCTATCTACTCTTGTATGGGTTTTTTTTCATAAATCGTTTATTTGGGAAAGTAGTTAAATAGGACGGGTAGACTCTCCTCCTTGAAGGATACAGGTAACTAAATTGCCATCCTGTATACTTATCTCAACACTCTCAATTAAAAATTGGTAACCGCCTGTATTTGTCAAAAATACATGATTAAATAAATACTTACTTCGTTATATTTTCTTGCAAAGTCATTAATGAAATAATGAGTTGTTTTATGGTACTAAAAATTGTTATTGCATTAAAAAAATATTCAATTCCTACGAAAACAAAATGTCAAGGTTATAAAACGTCATGTTATTTAATGTTAAAGTATTTTTGTCTCTTATTTTTATATAAAGAATGTAAATTACAAAAAGGAAGTAGGTTACCAAGGTTACCGACGTAGCCCGAAGAATTGCCAAACTTAAATGGCAGTGGGCAGGGCACAGAACGGATGGCCGATGGGGCCGAAAAGTTCTGGAGTGGCGACCGCGAAACGGAAGACGTTGCGTTGGAAGGCCTCCCACTAGGTGGACCGATGACCTGGTGAAGGTTGCGTGGATCCGCTGGATGCGAGTCGCACGGGACCGGTCAGTGTGGCGAGATTTGGGGGAGGCCTATGTCCAGCAGTGGACGTCTTTCGGCTGAAATGATGATGATGATGACAAAAAGGGAACACTTTTCCGAATGCTGTTACAACTCAACTTTAAGACATCTATTAAAGGTTTTTAACCGACTTTCTTCAAAAAGGTGTAGGTTCTCAATCCGGCTGCATTTTTTTTTGTTTGTTACCTCGTAACTCCGTCATTTATGAACCGATTTGAAAAAAAAAATGTATGTGAAAGGATATGCTTCCTGTTTGGTTCCTATAGGAATTTCATCAAAATCGGTTCAATAATTTCGTTTTTTCTTCTTCTTGGGCTATATTGACGACATGGTGGTTCGTGAATAACTTCTAGTCACAAAAATTGCTTCGTGACATGAATTTGTGTACAACTAAAAACGGTAAAATAAAATACTTTGGAGCTACTACTTATCTGTCTTCCAGAAATCAAATCTAAAAAAAAACAACTTCCAAAAAGACACAAAAAGTGTAAAATAAATTTCGGAAGTGTCGGTGGCAAAAAAGTCAATGAAACAAACAAAGTCACCGACTTCGAAACGACTTCGACTCCGAAAGTTTGTATGTGGGTAATCTCTGGATCTACTGAATCGATTTTGAAAATTCTTTCACTAATAGTTAGCTACATTATCGCCGAGTGCTATAGGCTATATTTACAACGTGCCCTTAGAATAATATCCGACCAAAACGCGAGCAAAGCCGCGGGCAACAGCTAGTAGAGAAATATGAAAGAAGACATGATGTGCCAACCACAAATAAATTGGAGTGAGGAAGGGAGTATGATGGCACTAATAAGTACATACCGGTTGGACCGTACCTTTAAGAAATAAAGAAGAAGCATTACTAGGTCAAAAAGTCATGATTTCGCGTCGTACGATTCTCACGCGATGATATCAAACAATGTGTCACGATTGTCACTGATATAGATAACTTTTGTTTAGCTGTTGTTTATTATGGCAATAAGTACATAAATAATATCGTACAATTTTATTTGTTATCGAGGCTTCCGAAATTTAAGGATTTCATTGAATTATTAAATTTGTCCATCGTCCCTTGTTGTTCCCAGTGCTGCGACACAGGTCTCCTCTCTATGAGTGGGAGCGTCGATTATTTTTTTACGATTTCGATGGTGGTCCCATAGAAAAAGTTGTTCAGTTTGATGGTCAGTACCACAGTATTCCATATGATTATACCCTTTCTGTTACACGCTGTATAATTTTGTTTTAATGTTATGTCAACCATTTTTTGTATTGTCCTGTGTGAGTCTAATATATACATTTTCTTTCTTTCGTTATTTTTCTAACACATGACCATGACGCGGATTCGACGCTGTTACCGCTGTACGCTGCTCGCTTTTCTATGACGATTCTCCCTTAAATATAACATAACCTCACTTCTGTGATCCCTGAAGTGTTAGACAGAGGTGTACCTAATAGTACACACACATTCACCGGTTATATTTAAGTCGGATGTAATAGGGTGCGAGCTTATTACCATCAATCGGGCACAAATCCAGACTCAGTGGCTGCTACTGAGAAATTCCTAATGGAAAAACCCAATAACACTGCCCGACCTGGGAATCGAACCCAGGACCTCATGCTCAGCAGTCGCGCTTGCGACCACTAGACCAACGAGGAAGTACCTTTGTATATTTTAAATATTTTTTGTAATATTACCAATAAACAATCTCATCTACCTACACTATAAAGGGTGTAACAAGACCCTTAACGAAGCCGAAAGGCACTTGTTCTCCCCGTCATTGCGATCATTTGTTTGTTCTAGACCATACCTGAGAACCTCCTAGTTACGGAGATATTGGCGGTCAAAGTTCCAACTTTTTCACAAGTTTTTTCTTAAATACATGTTTTTAATGTAAGATTTTAACTATAAACACCTCCACGACCCCCGCACTATTCAATGCATCCATACGAACAATGATTTGAGCGCGTTCCATTGAGTCCCACCGTAAAACGTGATTTCTCTCCCCAAAAAAAATGTTCCGTTTCCCAGCAATAATTTTTGCGTTAAGTTTCTTAGTTTGATGTATGTACAGAATGCTTGGTTGACGGCTTCGTGAAGGGTCTTGTTACACCCTGTATGTGTAACATTGTATAAGATTCAAAAATAACAGTATGATAGATATAAGTATTAGCTATGTAAGGAAGGTGGTAAATTGTGATGTAAAAGAGCGCCTCTCGCCGTCAAACGTAAAAGTTTGGCGAGTTTAGAATTAAGCAACACCTCTGTACTATAATTGCTATAAATAAAAATATTTAAAAAAAAAAAACGAATCTCTACAGACAAAATTCCTCTTTTCATCGTCCACTGAGTCATCTGTAATGTTACCATTAAAAATGTAGGGCAACTCGGTTCATGATCAAGGATTCAACGCGGTGACGATGACGCAAAGATACCTCGTGAAGGTTGTTCGGCGACTATTTTTATGCTTATATTGGTTTGTTAAACGATTATGTCAGATATCAGAGTCGTAAATGATGTTTTGTGAAATGCAGTGGTTTTGGAAGAATGAAAAGCAATTTCGTCAACGAGGACGTGCTAGAGCTGCAGAATTCGGTGATAATGCATCAGAATGCATCAGGGTATCAGGGTCTATCAGAATATTGTGATGTAGTTTAGAAATTATGAGAGAAAACGTGAACACGGTCAAAATTATGATCCTTGTTTTTTTGGACGGGAATTTGGGATATCATCAAATGACCAGATGATGAACCAGAGGGGGAGGGGCCCCCTCTAGGCGGAGCGGAAGTGTCAGACTTCTACTGACTAAAACCCATCCATGTTCCTTCTTATGCCCTTTCTGTTCCAGGGCCGCGGTTTCTCTTTCGAACAGTCCCGCAACCCTGGCAGGCATCGGCCCTTTCGGACCTCTTCCCGTTTGCTAACATCTCTTTGAAGCGCGCGTGGAACACTCTTGCGCCGTCGACACGGCCTGTCGTTATAAGTCGGACGGACGGCGTCCACTGGCCCGCAAAATATGATGACTCTTCTTTTTGCATTGCCATATTTATGTGGGTTGGTACATTTTGGCAGAACTACGTTCAGTTTACGCTCACTTTTGCTAAACTCGTTTTCTAAACTAAATACAGGGCTAAAGGGATACCGATGCAGAAATGGTCACCACGTATTCAGTACATCTAACCCCACATCACTCCAAATAGAAAATGTTCACCCTGAATTTAAAAAAAAACCAGCTGTTCCAAACATTTTAACCGTGTAGGTTGAACGTTTGCAGGAAACATCTTTTTCTTTTTAATTACCGATGTAAAATTTCTGTGGGGTTCGAATTTTCAGAAAGATGTACTGAATAGTCAATGAGTCAGTCAGTTTGATGCAGAACCGCGCCTATCTAGCTGTACTATTTAGTACAGCTAGCTTCCGAAATACTGAAGTTATCTAACATTTAACCGATAAGATACTATGAAGTATTGATTTTGAGCTTTGAGTATACCTAAAAATAGACTAGATATAGTGTTTATGAATCATAAGTTTTACTGTTCCTCTATGTTGGTAAAAAATTGTCTCGTTTTTAGAGTTCCGTACCCATATGGTAACCAATACCCTATTGCAGTCTCCGCTGTCCGTCCGTATGTCTGTCAGTGGGCTGTATCTCATGATCCGTAATAGGTAGAGGAGATGTTTGATTTTTTTTGCCACCACTATGTACACTATAAAATAGAAAAAAAATAGGGGAATTTCATAAAAATACTAAAAAATTAATTTGAAGAAAGGTACAGTGGTACATTAATGATCATTTGAAAAGTTTTTTTAATAAAATAACTCTATTTTTAGGGCAGCCATGACAGTTGTGTTTGACAAATGAAGTTTGACGACTTTGACAGTTTTAAGAAGTGACGTTTTTGAGTCTTTCCTTGCTTTGAGTTTGGATCTGTAGTATTTTATCGAAACTGAAACCCAAGATTTTCGAAATTCGTATTGTTTATTTTTATCGCAGGTATTACGATAAACGTCAATCAAATGTTATTGTCAAAATGTCATTTTTCGCTTGCTGCTGATCTGATCCACCATGTTTAATTTCATTTTGTGTTCCTCTCCTTGCCCAAGTTAATTTGAATGTACTTTGAAACGAAGTGAAATTAATGAAAATTTACAATAATAAAAAACGGTTACTGTAATACATAGCGATATTTAAGTGCTGGCCCAGGCGCCATACATTTCTGGAACATCTCCTTTCACAGAATTTATATTTCTGTTGCCGCTACAACAACAAATAAAAAAAATAAAGGAGTCTCCACTACTACGATGGTCCGACTCACACTTGGCCTGTTTTCGTCGATCTTCAGGTTAAGCCGCGCTTGCCTAGCTTGGCCCACGGATGGGTGACCACCCATTACATACCGAGTTTCCTCCGGGCCTCGGAAAGCACGCTAAGCCGTTGGTCCCGGCTGTCATTTGTAGATCTTTGACAGTCGATACAGGTAGTCAGTGGCCCGAAAGTCTGACAACCAGTCTTACCAAGGGGTATCGTATTACCCAGTACCGGGCAACCGCAATGAAACAGCAGCGGGGTGTGGTTGTGGAGCTGTGTCACAAACTATGCTCCACCTGCTATCCTGCCCTCTTAGCCCAAAAACATGTAGCCCAAGTGACCTCTGCGCTGCCACCGACGACGCGGTGGAAGTGGCGATGTTCTGGGCTAACAATATATAAAAATTGTCGTGCCAGCGACACGAAGAAGAAGATTACCCAGTACTAACTGGGTTGTGGAGGTCAGATAAGCAGTCGCTCCATGTAAAATACTGGTATTCAGCTGCATGCGGTTAGACTGGAAGCTGACCTAAACATAGTTGGGAAAAGGCTAAGCTAATAATGATGCTACTGAGTGTACTGAGGATAATTTGTTACTGATCTGAGTTTGAATTTTGGCTTTTCTACAGTATTTTTTGCTCTCAACAAAAAATATGTGTCAAATTCTCACGGAAATCTAGAATTTATTGTTGTGCGAGTATCTAAACACATGACACAACTTAGTATCTTCTTGAATTATATTTAAATTTTAAAGAAATCTTTACTAATATTCTAAAGAGGTAAAATTTGTTTGTATGTTTGTGAGTTTGTATGTAGGGGGTAATCTCGGGATCTACTGAACCGATTTTGAAAATTCTTTCAGTAATAGGTAGCTACATTATCCCCGAGTGCCATAGGCTATATTTACAACGTGCCCGAGGGATAATTTCCGACTAAAACGCGAAGCCGCGGGCAACAGCTAGTCTAAACTAATATTATAAGGAGGTATTTGTATGTACGGGGTAATCTTCGAAACTACTTATTCGATTCCGAAAATTCTTTTACTAACGGGAAGCCCGAGTGTCATAGGCTTCATTTAAAACGTTGTCCTTAATTAATTTCAGTACTTACAGTTTGTATTATCAAAATAACAGCTTTTTACTGAGTGTCATATGAAAATAATGACGGCAATTAAAACAAAAATAATTTTTTTTCAATTTTTGTCTGTCTTTCTGTCTGTTTGTTCCGGCTAATCTCCGAAACGGCTAGACCGATTTAGACAAGACTTTTACTGGCAGATAGCTGATGTTATAAGGTCTAACATAGGCTACTTTTACTTTCTAAAAATAATTAGGGTTCCGTGCAAAACTATTAAAACCCTTGAAATTGTTGATAAAATCCGAATCGAAAAGGGAAGTCAAGGGAAGGTTTTATAATTATTTCACGTGAACGAAGGTCGCGGTCAACAGCTTGTATAATGAAATTAAAAAAATATATATATATAATATGTAAAGACAACTTTACAGACCTTGATTGATATAAAATCAACACTTGTTTACAAAAAAATGTCAAAAGTTTCTTCAAATACCTGTTACCCCGGAACTACTGATCCGTTTCCGCTAATTATCCTCGCGTACCATAGGCTATTTTGGCCACAAGGTAGAAGGTACACCGATATACAAAGCCTTACCACATATTCAGTACATCATTCCTTCTCATATAGATTTTTTTTACCGTTAATTAAAAAAAATCAGCCGTTCCTTACATTTTGACCGTGTGGTTGCATTTTTGTAGGAAACATCTGTTTTTAGGGTTCCATAGCCGAATGGCAAAAAACGGAACCCTTATAGATTCGCCATGTCTGTCTGTCTGTCTGTCCGTGTATGTCACAGCTATTTTATTCCGAAACTATTAGGACTATACAGTTGAAACTGAGTAGGTAGATGTATTGCAAACCGCTTTATGATTTTTACATAAAAATTTGAAAAATAAAAGATTACAGGGGGACTCATACGTGGAACTGAAACTAAAAAATGTTTTTGTCATCAAACATATACGTGCGGGGGGGTATCAAAAGATAGGTCTTCAAAAAACACATTGAGGTTTCTAAAACATTTTTTTCTCAAAGTCAATCGTTTGAATGATAGACGCTTCCAAAGTGGTAAAATGTGTGTGTCCCCCTCTAATTTCTAAAGTAAGAGGAGGAAAATTCTGAAAAAAATGTAGGATTGTAGAACGTAAAAAAAACTTTCAACCAAAATTGGTTTGAATACAATTCGATGATTAGTTTTCGAGATATGGGACTTTTTCATCAAACTGCAGCAGTTACTTCGTTTTTCATTACATACTATAATAAACAAATTTAGTTTTGCTGTTGAATGTAATAAAATACCTACAAAATAAGAATGAGCCTTCAAAATATTTTTATTATATTGTTTGCTGCTACCGAACACTATGTGCGTGTGAGTACGACTCGCACTTGGCCTTTTTTTTTTAAAGTACCGATGAAAAGTTTAAAATTACTACAAATTACAAAGCGCCTTACTTTTCCTAAAAACTTAATAAGTTACAAAAGAGCAATGTACTCATACATAAACCGGAAAATAACCTACCATGCCACTCCAGCGCACAATTACCTCTATAAGTCTATACTATACTATACTTCGCCTCAGCTGATTCTAACCGATGACGCTACGTCATCGGGTAAGATCGGATCAGGCGATCGTACCACGCGGTCCGACCAATCAGAGACGCTCGAGAACTCGCCGACCAATTGATGTGCGCTTACACAGGTTCGCCGCGTTCTTAATTTGAATTTTTTTTTGAAGAAGAAGAGACAAGAGATGTTTTTTTGAGGTTGTTGTTGTGTTATTATGGGACTTGTTTTTAAGTATTGTTCGTTTTAGCTGTAAATATTACTATGTCATCAACTCATCGTGATTCTTTGTTGATTTAATTGTTCAAAAAATACTATAATAACAATCTTGGCTTCTTTTAGGGTATTTGTACATCCATTATGATTTTTAGGGTTCCGTAACCAAGGGGTAAAAACGAAACCCTATTACTAAGACTCCACTGTCCGTCTGTCTGGCTGTCTGTCACCAGGCTGTATCTCATGAACCGTGATAGTTAGACAGTTGAAATTTTCACAGATGATGTATTTCTGTTGCCGATATAACAAAAAATACTAAAAGCGGAATAAAAATTAATATTTAAGGGGGGCTCCATGCCGGGGCTGCGGGATTGTTCGAAAGAGATACCGTGGCCCCGGAACACAAAGGGCGATGAAGGAACATGGATGGGTTTTAGTCAGTAAAAGTATGACACTCCCTCCTGCTCAGCCCAGAGCGGGAGGAGTTATTTGATTATGATGATTCCCCATCGGAAAAAAAAACTGGGGCTCCCATACAAAAATCGTGTATTTTTTTTAAGATATGTTTACGGGACCCTTCGTGCGCACTTGGACGATCTTAATCTAACCTCATATTTCCTTTTGTCCACAGATAAACTATTATCCCTATGACGTGGACCGCAACAAGACAGTAACAGTTGAACCTACACAAATATGTCGTCCAAAGCTATATACGAGGCGACCGGCAAGGACCTTATTAATAGGTAACATTCTTTTTTTTATATTTTTGTATGTAATGCGAATGCACAGCAAGGCTGCGTTTCCACCAGAGATGACCGAGGCTGCGTAGCGAGTAGGGTTGCCATATCTCAGGATTTGTCTTGAGATCTCTGGATTTTTAAGCTCTTCTCAGGATTTTTAGAATTTTCAATAAAACACAGGCTGTCGCTTTTTTTCATTTTTTTTTTTTGCTGAAGTCGGTAAGTGTAAAACACCCGTATTAAAACGTAGCCTGTGTGTTCCTAGCTCAATAAACGCGCCGTCACACAAACAACACTTTTTTTTTTATATAAAAAAAATATGAAAAAACTACCCTTTTTAGTATCGATTCGGGTCGAGAATCGTTAGTATCGATACCTCCTTGAATTTGACCAGGATACAAAACTACAGACTGCAGAGATTTTTCAGATCTTTTTCATTAGAAAAACAAATAATAATCTCCTTTAAAGAGACTAATTTCTGAATTGCAGAAATAAAATTAACACTTAAAATCTATGAAACGTTATTCTAATCATCAGTTTTATCATATTTATTTTGCGATGGTACCTTTTTAAATAAACCTTTGTCTTTTAACACTTCTATTAAATGCTTCGCACGTTAATTTCTGTTCGCGACGAAGCGTCACCAACAAATCATAAGTGATAACTTAGAAAACAATTTAGTGAAGTGTATAAAGTTAGCATACATAGTGTTTTTAAATAGTACCTAGAATCTAGTTTGTGTAAAACCGTAAGTACAATCCATTTTGTAGCTTCGTTTGAGTGGGCAAATAGCCGAAATATAGTTTGTTTTTAATATATCCAGGTAGCCTAGGTTGAGACCTAGGCCTGGACCTAATTTTTGTAGTGTAAACCCTTAAAATAATCCACTTAACCGAGGTCGCAAGATGTTACGTACATAACTTTTGATTATAAGATTATCGTTATTTTGTTTTATTTCCCCCTAATTTAAACGGGCCTGAAGCCCTGAAATACATAGGTGTGTCTATGTACATAGTAGATTACATAAAAGAAGTACATTGGTTACTTAACGCCACTTGTTACAAAACAATCGCTGTAACGCCTCCTGAAATACTGGCCTGTAAAGCTAAATAATAGTAGAATTTTGTTAAATATTTTCCTTTACACTGCAATAGTTTTTCAGTAGTTATAGATGCAATCGACGTCATGATTTCAGGAGACGGGCAATATTTTAAGGTTCACAACGATGACCTACATGACCTAGGTCACAGTCAGAACACTAGAAATAATCACTACTATGTACGCACGCGCAAGCAATATTTTCTACAAATAAAGATTAAATCAGGAAGCGATTAGCGGTCCTCGTTACGGTAAAGTTTCGCAGTACTTTAGTAACGCGCGCTCTCGGGCTAATCGTAGTCATCGGCAAGGAAGATATATCTCTCTCTCTTTCACTCTAAAGTACTCCTGAAGAGTTACGCCAGTCGTTTCCTGAAAAGTTATGAAGACTTATAGCTGTTGATTTTATTTCATCGAAGCCTCAACCTAGTTACTCCCGTTCAGCATCATCGCCGTAGTTTCATGCAGTCAACTGAACCAACAGGTGTAGGACGTCAGCGCCGCTTGGACATTCTTCAACCTATAGCATCCAGCGATCACGCCCGTCCAGCACATCTGCTGGCCCTTCGAGCCGGACGGCTGCATTGAAGACTGCGAACATTCCTGAAACCTGAAGACTTATCGAAGCAACTGAAATCAACTATCAAGCATGCCGATAACAAGATCGCAAGGCAGGGCGCCTGAAGCATTCATGGTGGAGATGGGTAGTGCTACAGCCATTCGTCACCATCTACCCCCACGTTCACCATCCACCACCGAGGGCACCACCGAGCAGCGGCCGCGCCCCCCTTCCCCGAGGGGGGGTGAAGACTCGCCTGCGCCTAGGGCGTCCGAAGAAACAGAACAAGTGGAACAATCAGTTGCTGCCAGAACCAGGAAGGTTACCAGAACAGAAGAAGGAACTTCAGATAGAACAGTGAGACCGTCTGATAGAACATATAGCCGATCAGCCATGCCGATGACTACCCGGGGTGACGCCCGTACCGAACATAGCAAGCCGCCGTCGACTACGAATAGAACGACGCGGTCACATAGAAAAATTTCAAAAGCACGTGAAGACTTATTGAAGATTAAGTTGGAGCTTGCACAGTTAGCACTTCAGAGGGCCGAAGAAGATTCGGACAATGAATATTTAGAAGATAGAAACTCAAACAACGAGTACGTGCGTTCCTGGCTCGAAGAGGCACCCGAACCTGAGCCGCCGAAAGAGGACAACGCCGCCGAGGGGGACATAGTGAATAGATGCCGAGCGCAGCCGCCCCCCCCTGTGGACATCGAAGATACAGTGGACCTCCAAACGCAAGTACCTTTGTCGAATTCTAAAGTGAATGAAGTGAAGAACCACATCGCATCTACATCGAAACAAATAGAAGACATCAAGGGGGAAGATAAGCTCCGTCCATTTATAATGGAGCTCACGTCCGCAATAGCGTCGCTCGCCGACAAGAAAACAGAACATTGGACATCGAACCACCCCTCGGCGTCGAAGGTCATCATGACACTACCAAACTTCAGTGGAGCACACACAGAATGGCTGTCATTTCGAGCCATCTACGATACAACTCGAAGATATTTCAACGACGTTGAGAACACAGCAAGACTTAGAAGAAGCCTGCATGGACGGGCACTTGAGACGGTGAGCTCGGAGCTCATCGGGCACGCCAGACCAGATGACATCATGAAGGAGCTGGAGCTACAGTTCGGCCGACCAGATTCAATCGCTCAAGCCGAGACAGACAGACTGCGAGGACTACCGCGCTGCAGCGAATCACCCAAAGATATCTGCATGTTCGCAAGCCGAGTGAGAAGCGGTATCGTCACTCTGCGCGCGCTGAAGAAAGAACACTACCTGATGAACGCCGAGTTGATACGCACACTCACCGAGAAGCTGCCGAACTCTCTGCGTGTACAGTGGTACAGAACCTATACCGAGAAGTACCAGTCGCTGCCAGATCTCACACTCTTCAGCGAATTCGTCACCGAACAAGCTCACTTCTGCAGTGCCTTCGCTCCGCCCGAGAACATTAGCGCTGCCGACGCTTCAACTACCAGACGTGCCACGCAGAGAACTCACACAGCTGTAGAAAAACCGGTAATCAAGTGCCGTGTCTGTGAGAAAGAGGGACATTACGCGTCTGACTGCAAGAAATTTAAAGAAGCATCAAGCGACAAGAAGTGGGAACTAGCGAAGAAACACAGCTTATGTTTTCGCTGCCTGAGAAGTCGTCGTTCCGGTCACACATGTAAACGCAAGAAGTGTGACATCAAGGGGTGCACAGCCACGCACCATCAGCTTCTTCACTATAACAAGAAGCCTGCTGCAGAGGAAGTCGATAAGCCCGACGTCCCGACACAGAAGACAGAGTCACAAGAAACGGTGGCCAGTTCCCGATCAACGTCGAGTCAAGCCTTCCTCAAGATAGTGCCGGTGCGGGTGATCGGACCGGCGGGAGAGGCTTCCACCTATGCTCTCCTAGACGATGGGTCAACTGTGTCACTCATCGACGAAGACATCGCGAAGCAAGTCGGGGCGGAGGGCCGCATCGACCCGCTGAAGATAGGTGCGATCGGTAACACCACGATCGACACTCCTTGTTCGCGGAGAATCACCGTGACACTCGCCAGCCAGCTGAAGAATAGGGTGCCATTCAAAGCGCGCACCATACCCAAGCTGCACCTCGCGTCACAAACAGTCACTCAAGAAGACGTCGCACACTGCGAGCACCTAGATGACCTCAGGCAACAACTCACATATGACGCTGGCGCACCGAAGATTCTCATCGGCCAAGACAACTGGCACCTGTTACTCGCCACCGAAGTCCGCAGAGGTCCGAAGCACCAGCCTGTCGCGTCACTTACTGCGATGGGTTGGACTCTTCACGGCGCGCACACCAGAACATTGGGCCAGAAGGTGCACTACGTCAACAGACTCACGGCGGCGAGCGACAACCTCGAACAACAGCTGCGAGAATTCTTCGCATTAGAATCATTGATCATCAACCCACGACGTCCGAACTCAGATCCTGAGAAGAAAGCAGAAGATATCTTGAATCGTCACACGAGACAGTTAGAAGATGGCCACATAGAAACAGCTCTACTGTGGAAAAATGAAAATATAGAAATGCCAGATAGCTACGGGACAGCGATGAAGAGGCTCGTCTCAATAGAAAAGAAGCTCGACAGCGACCCTGCGCTTCGAGATAGATATACAGAACAGATGGACTCTCTCATGAAGAAAGGGTACGCCGAAAAGGCACCCAAGTCCAGCACACCGGGCAGAACCTGGTACTTACCTCACTTCGACGTGTACAACCCGATGAAGCCCGAGAAGATTCGCATAGTACATGACGCCGCCGCCAAGTCAAGAGGGCTGTCACTCAACGACTACCTCCTGACGGGACCTGACCTGCTACAGTCGCTGCCCGGCGTCATGATGAGATTTCGTCGACACCACATAGCCATCTCCGGTGACATAGCGGAGATGTTTATGCAGGTTAAAGTGCGAAGTGAAGACAGAGACGCACTCAGATACCTCTGGCGAGGTAATAGAAGAGAAGGGGCCCCTGAAGAGTATCGCATGACGTCCATCATATTCGGCGCAGCGAGCTCACCGTGCACGGCCATATTCGCGAAGAATTGGAACGCGAAACGACACTCTACAGAGCATCCAGAAGCCGTAGAAGCAATCATAGAAAACCACTACATGGATGATTATCTTGATAGTTACAAGACAATAGAAGAGGCGACGCGCATAGCAACAACAGTCAGAGATATACACAAACAGGCGCGCTTCGACCTCAGGAAATGGGTGTCAAACAGCACAGAAGTCATAGAAAATATAGAACCGTCACAAAGCCCTACTGAAGCTGTCAACATCGGCAGTACAGAAAACATAGAGAAGATACTCGGCCTGATATGGAGACCGAGCACAGACGAGCTGGGTTTCAACCTTACCCTTGCTCGCCTACCGAGTGGCGTATTAGAAAAGGAGGTGCCGACTAAGAGAGAGGCGCTGAAAATCGTCATGTCACTGTACGACCCGCTCGGCCTCGCTTCGCCAGTTACCATACGAGCCAAGCAGATACTGCAAGAAGCATGGAGGCGAGGTACAGACTGGGATCAGCGAATCGACCAAGACCTGGCGACACAGTGGAGAAGCTGGATAGTACACCTCGAGCGGCTCGGGAACATCAACATACCGCGATGTTACCCAGGTTATAGTGAGGCCGCCGAGATACAAGTCCATGTGTTCACCGACGCGAGCGAGATGGCATACGCAACGGCAGTCTACTGGCGAGCTACGACACCAAGCGGCGAGACACACGTCAGCCTCGTCATGGCAAAGGCGAAGGTGGCACCACTCAAGCTGCAATCGATACCACGTCTCGAGCTGCAGGCCGCGGTGATGGGAACCCGCGTGGCCACGGCTGTGATACGTGAACACCGACTCAAGCCCACCTCGACCACGTACTGGTCGGACAGCAAGACCGTACTCACATGGGTCAGAAGAGGAGCGCGAGTATACAAGCCTTTCGTCGCTCATCGCATAGCCGCCATCGAAGAGAACAGTAAAGTCGAAGATTGGCGATGGGTACCTACAAAAGTAAACATCGCCGACGCCGCTACGCGTGACGTGCCACACCACTTTGACTCGAAACATGAGTGGTATTGTGGCCCGAAATTCCTGTATGAAGAACCGTCGTTATGGCCATCAGAGAAACCTCCAATCGCAGAGCAAACAGGAGAAGAAAGGACGCTCATCACCGTCGAAGAAAGTGAAAGTCGACAGCTCTCAGAAACCATTCCCGATCCGACAAGATTCTCCAGATGGGAACGATTGCTTCGTGCGACGGCGAACGTTCTACGCTTCGTATCTCTATGTCGCAAGCCGTCGGAGAGAACGTTCTACAAAAGAACAAAAAAGAACACAGAAAAAGATCCAGACTGGAGGAAACAGAAAAAATCGATAACGCCTGCAACAAAACTAATAGCAAAGACGCCAGACTCAATAATAATAGGCGCCGAGTTTCTACGGAAGGCTGAACACATACTCGTGCAAGTCGTACAACAACAGACATTCGCTAAGGAAATAGCGAGTCTACGAAACAACAAATCGATAGATAGAGATAGCAGACTGCGACCGCTGCAAATAGAAGTCGAAGACGACGTCATACGTCTAAGGAGCCGCATAGCCGCGACCTGCGAGATAACTCAAGACGTCAAACGACCGCCGATATTGCACGGCGATCACCGCATCACCCAGTTATACATTGACTGGACACATCGCAGTCTACAACACAGTGGGACAGAACTCACAATCAACGAGGTGCGACAACATTACTGGGTCATCAAGCTGCGACCCACGGTAAAGATGGTGGTGACACGCTGCCTGCAGTGTCGCATTCGCAAGGCGCGAGCTCCCGTGCCTGCGACCGGTGACCACCCGAGAACGCGCCTAGCACATCATCAGAGGCCGTTCACCTACACTGGGCTTGACTACTTCGGCCCACTGTCCGTCACCGTTGGCCGTCAACATCAGAAGAGATATGTGGCGCTGTTCACGTGCCTCACAACCAGGGCCGTACACCTCGAGATTGCCGCCAGCCTCAGCGCAGACTCCGCAATACTAGCGCTGCGCCGATTCGCCGCCCGTCGCGGCTGTCCCACCGAAATACATTCTGACAACGGTACCAACATGCATGGTGCTGACAAGGAGCTCCGAGACGCCTTCAGAGAGGAAGCCAATCGCCGAGGCATCGTGTGGCGCTTCATCACGCCCTCCGCACCATTCATGGGGGGCGCCTGGGAGCGCCTCGTTCGCTGCGTTAAGTCCGCACTGTACACCGTACTCACTGAAAAGCACCCACAAGAAGAGGTGTTGTCCACACTGTTGTGTGAGGCAGAGTACACAGTAAACAGCCGACCGCTGACACACGTCTCCGTGGACAGCGAAGACGACGAGTCGATCACACCGAATCACTTCTTACTCGGTGGGTCGGCCAGACTACCAACACCCGGCGTGTTCACCGAGCACGACATAGATAGCAAGAAACTCTGGCGACGCTCACAGATACTCGCCGACATGTTTTGGCGTCGCTGGGTACGAGAGTACCTGCCGGAGCTGCAAAACCGGCGGGAGCCGCACGGCCGGGGGCCTGGCCTACAGGTCGGCGACGCCGTCCTGATCGCCGACGGCCAGCTGCCTCGCAACACATGGCCGCGAGGCCGTATAGTCGCCGTGTTTCCCGGGGCGGACGGAGAAGTCCGGACAGCTGAGGTGCGCACTGCCTGCGGCACCTTGAAGCGTCCGGTGAAGAAGCTCGTCCCACTACCGAAGTAAACCTGGAGGCGAGGCGTCGAGACGGCGAGCATCGCGGCGGCGGGCGCCGCGACTACGGTCGTCGCTCACCGGGGTGATGCAGCGCCGCGCCGACGTCGCACCGAGTCGTCACAGCACTGCACGGCGGGAGAGATGTTCGCGACGAAGCGTCACCAACAAATCATAAGTGATAACTTAGAAAACAATTTAGTGAAGTGTATAAAGTTAGCATACATAGTGTTTTTAAATAGTACCTAGAATCTAGTTTGTGTAAAACCGTAAGTACAATCCATTTTGTAGCTTCGTTTGAGTGGGCAAATAGCCGAAATATAGTTTGTTTTTAATATATCCAGGTAGCCTAGGTTGAGACCTAGGCCTGGACCTAATTTTTGTAGTGTAAACCCTTAAAATAATCCACTTAACCGAGGTCGCAAGATGTTACGTACATAACTTTTGATTATAAGATTATCGTTATTTTGTTTTATTTCCCCCTAATTTAAACGGGCCTGAAGCCCTGAAATACATAGGTGTGTCTATGTACATAGTAGATTACATAAAAGAAGTACATTGGTTACTTAACGCCACTTGTTACAAAACAATCGCTGTAACGCCTCCTGAAATACTGGCCTGTAAAGCTAAATAATAGTAGAATTTTGTTAAATATTTTCCTTTACACTGCAATAGTTTTTCAGTAGTTATAGATGCAATCGACGTCATGATTTCAGGAGACGGGCAATATTTTAAGGTTCACAACGATGACCTACATGACCTAGGTCACAGTCAGAACACTAGAAATAATCACTACTATGTACGCACGCGCAAGCAATATTTTCTACAAATAAAGATTAAATCAGGAAGCGATTAGCGGTCCTCGTTACGGTAAAGTTTCGCAGTACTTTAGTAACGCGCGCTCTCGGGCTAATCGTAGTCATCGGCAAGGAAGATATATCTCTCTCTCTTTCACTCTAAAGTACTCCTGAAGAGTTACGCCAGTCGTTTCCTGAAAAGTTATGAAGACTTATAGCTGTTGATTTTATTTCATCGAAGCCTCAACCTAGTTACTCCCGTTCAGCATCATCGCCGTAGTTTCATGCAGTCAACTGAACCAACAGGTGTAGGACGTCAGCGCCGCTTGGACATTCTTCAACCTATAGCATCCAGCGATCACGCCCGTCCAGCACAATTTCTTCATATTATACTGTGTTAAGAGCTGCCAACCCGTCAAACTTTTCATACAAACGCTCGTACGTGATTATGCAGTTGTTACACATCTATCTTTGATTTTTTTGAACTAATTGGTATTTTGTGCACTATATCTAAGTTTCTATGGTAGCAAAAAATAAAAAAATGTAGAAACAAATTCAGTATAAGCCTCCAAAAATTGCTGTTTTGCACAAATTTTAACTGAACTTTGGCCGTTCATAATGTACTCATAAACTGTAAAAGTAAAAAAAAACATCTCGATAGAAACCTTGCACATGTAACTTATTTCACACACTTGTAAGACTTATTCAAAAACGCGTATTTCCTGGAACAAGTTTAAGAAATTCGAAAACTATTTTTCGTTCAATGTCATCGCGCTTGGCGGTATGATGTTTGCGGGAGACAAGATGTGCGGGGTCGGGGCGGGGTAAAACCGGGAAATTGAAAGAAAATCGTCCCTGAGAGTCGCCGTTAGTCGGTTTCTTTCATTTGACCATTAAGCCCCTATGATAGAAAAACCTCTTTCTACGTTTGCATTCTGGGCTGTAATAGCAAATACGTATTATATTAAATCTCAGGATTTTTCAATGGAAATCAGGCTTTTTCAGGATTTTAAAATTTTGTATCGGGTACCCTCGTAGCGATGGTTGTGTGTGGAACTAACCAATCACATAGCTAGAACACCTCAAACTGTGAAAAAGAAGCAATATTATTTGTTAGTTTCACACACATCCCTCGCTACGCTCGCTCATATAGATGAGCGAGCGTAGCGAGGGATGTGTGTGAGGGATGTGTTTATGACGACTAAGGCTGCGGTTCCACCGCGGTTCCGGTTAAACCTACGTCCTTTCTCGACTTGAATGTGCCCTGGCGGTTGAGAGTATGTCATGCTCACTCAAATGTCTCGCTGATGGTGGCGCGTGTGTCGGATCATTTAGTTCCCTTCAAAATGGTTGAGTTGAATGGTGCTGATTATAGTTGTAAATAAACCGTTTTAAACCAAATTCAGTGGTTTAAAACCCGTTTTAAATTTGTTTAAAACGGTTTAAAACCACGACCACGTGGGCCGTACATTGATTACGAATTACTTAAAAAAATAGTTTAAAAGGCTAATTGAAATCATTTACCATTTTTATTAATGTATGTGAAGTCATATATCATATTTATACTACTATTTAGGATTAGACACTGAAAACAATCATGTTTTGGGTATTTATTAAAATAAAACGGCAATGCCGCATTTTTATTTTTCACTTTGCTACCAAAATCGCAACGGGGAGAGATGGGGCAGGTAGGGATCGATTTTATGTTTGTCTGTCATGTTAATGAAGGTTATTTTAAAACATTTTTATTTTATTTTCCTTTTATAAATTCAAAATCAGGAAGGAGGTGTGGTCTAGATAACTTCGTGTAAAGCCTCAGTGCATTCCAAAAAAAAAACATTCTAAACCATATTAAACCGCTAAGTGTGGTTTTAAATCGTTTTAAACCAAAAAGACCGTTTAAAACCAAATGGTTTAAAACGTTTAAAATTCTTTTTGCATCTCTAGTGCTGATCCATGCGTCATGTTCGTGAATGGGCGCTGTCAGTTGTGACTGGTCATCTCTTAGTTGCCACGACTTATTTGAATTAATTATTTTTATTTTTTGAATTGTCTTTTGTTGTTTTTACTGTGGACTATTTTAACGTGCACATCTTGCTACATCGTTCTCACATAATGTACCATCTCAATATGAATGATGTAACCAAGGTTTTGTAACAATATGCTGATTTAAAAGAGTGTCCATGGAGTTTCTTGCCCGTTCTTCTCCATAGAGATCTACGCTAGGGAATGGGAACTACAGTACTTTCAGTTATTATGCCTTGTGACTGGGACTGTAGCTATATTTCATTGTTATCTTTGTTTCGGCAGTTCAAAAGTAACTGGCCTACTTGAAATAAATGCTTTGATTTTGATTTTATGGGTCATCATTACATTAAAATAAATTATAAATCATTAGAATTGGAATTACAAATAATTGAAATAAGTTGAAAAATAAAAGAGATAAATTATACAAGTCAAAAATTCAATAAATTCAAGGAGATAAAACATGATTAGGCAATAACGTCAAATATTAAGGTAAATTTTTCAGTCATAAAATCTTCAGTCGAATAATAATATTTGCTTAAAAGAAAGTTAAATAATTTACATTTAAATGTGCTTAGTCTGAGGGTTTTGAAGCCATCAGGTAATTGGTTATAAACAATAATGGACATGCAGTATACATGTATCGATGCCGGCGATTGATTCATACTAGTTTAATGGTCCAGTAACCTTATACATCAGAGCTTGCGTAAAATCCGGTAATTCTGATTTTTTGTAGACTTTTTTATGGTGTTGGCCCAATTAATAATCCAAGTTAGACCTCGAGCGCCGAACGCAACTTTGTTAAAAACCGAAAAAAAAAAAACTTTTTTTAAATATTTTGACGATTATAACCCTAAAGGACTAGTTTTTGATAGTACCTTTTCAGGACACTTTTAGAAGACTAAATTTGCTGCAATATATGACCAGAATTGTCTCTGCAGACCCAACAGTTTCCAAGATAAAGCCTTTCAAAGTTTATATTTTTATCGAACGTCGGAGTTTTCATTGGGTCAACATCATAACGTAAAGTACCCCGTAGGTTCAGGCGACAAGGTTACTGGACTATATAATACGTGGCCACCATTTTGCAAATACAATTAAATGGCGGAAGTTAGGCAGGCCTAATAATTCAAAGCTCTTAGGCAGTAATCCAATTTTTTAATTACTTCAATTAATCTTAACCCTTCGTGTGGCCGGAACGTAGATCCACCCGAGACACAATAGGTTTTTAATTGTGTCTATATACTCGGCATACGAAAGGTTAATAGCAGTGATAGCTTAGTGGTGTGACCGTCGCACTATGGGCAAGCCCATACAAAGCCGCCTCAAAACCGTTTCAAGTGAAAACGTTGGTAGGGAATAAAAATAATAAATTAATATAGTCTAATAGCATTCATTCCGCAATTTTTTTTTTTTTGTTTAGGTGTTTTCGCTAGTGTAGCCCGCGACATTCAAATTTTCTTACGTTTTTCCAATTTGGATCATCAATACAACCCTCTAAGTTCATTTAACCCCCATTGAATGACTTTTTTATGAAATAGTTACAGAATAGGGTTAAATGAACTTTGAGGGTTGTATTGATGATTTTAATGATTATAATTCTGTGGCTACATACGTGTTACTAGCGCGATTCATATTTTCATCAACATAAAATCTGAAATAGACCTGCAAATTGCAAAAAACGTAAGAAAATTTGAATTTCGCGGGCTAACCTTGCGCTTCCACCTTAATTGTAATCGCAATGTATTTAAATAGGGGGATAAATATAATGACTACCAAAAATAACTTTGTGCCCCATAACCTCTGTTACCTAACATATATCACAATCACCAAAAAAATTAAACCTAAACCAAAAAATGAAAACCTAGAAATTACAATGGTTCTAGTTATTTTAGTCATGACTGCACCTTAAATTGTACCATGAAACCAAATTTAGTAAATGATCACCAAATTTTATTGAGCAAATTATTACGCTATTTCTACCTAAAATCGGATTCTACATGGAATCGAGCTCGGGACTTGGGGCACCCCGACGTTAGGTTAGGTTACTTTAAACCCTGCAGGCAGAAATAGAGCCCCGCGAAGCGGGCCTACGACGACAACGCCTGATTACAAAGATGTTTGATATTTAATTGTCATTTTATATTAAAATACTGTTATTTTTTTACTGGTTATTAACTATTTTTGGGTTAAACAATCATAATTTGGAGTTGGTTACTTTAAGTAGGATCACAAGTTGTGAAATTTTTGGTTCTAATTTCACGCTAAAATGGGGATTTAATTTTGGTGATCATTTACTATTTTTGGCAATATAAAGTGTTTTTTTGCCGTTACATTTTACTAGATCTGGTGGTTAGTTAAACATAAGCCTTTAAATAGGCTAACTCATGTTCCTAAAGAAAACTCCTGAATAATACAGAATTAATTACCTTAATAGAAGCTGCAATTTTATCGAAACACGTATTTTTTTTTTATTAGTAACATTTCCTCATCTAAAAGTTAACATATTGTTAGTAAAAATTAACATTTGTAATATGAAGTCAAATCAGAGGTCTAGTTTCATGTACATAATGATTGGTTGACGGCTTCGTTAATGGCCTTGTTACTCCCTGTATGTATGGCCTACATGCCAATTCCTAGTGTGGAGCAAATTTTTTTTTAATGGAATAAATTACTTATGGCAATATTTGACTGTTTTCAGGCACATAGCAGCGGGCACAGCGTTGGTGCCGTGCCGCTTCGCCACCTTCGAACAGGGCACCGTTTGGGAGGACGAGCTCGGCAAGAATCCATGGCTCGCCAAGGAGGTAACGACTGTTTAGATTGTTGTGGTGGTTAATTTTTAGGGTTCCGTAGCCGAATGGCAAAAAACGGAACCCTTATAGATTCGCCATGTCTGTCTGTCTATCCTTGTATTTCTCAGCCACTTTATTCCGAAACTATGAGGACTACATAGTTGAAACTTAGTAGGTGTATTCTGTCAACCGCTTTACGATTTTTATACAAAAAAAAACGGAAGCTATTAAACGGAACTATAGTAAGAGTGAAAATGTTCTTTGTCAACTTTGGTCCCGCTTATGCGTATGAAGTTTCATTAAAATCGGTTCAGTCATTTCGAAAACAAACGAGTTCAAACTTTGTATGAAATGCCGTAACGCTCTGAACTTGAAATACCTCCATGACCCTTGTACTACACAGTGCTTCCGTACAACCGTACTGTAAAACGTGATTATTCATTCGAAAAAAAAAATCGCTTTCCAGCAATAAATTTTACGTAGTTACTTATAAAGGGTGTAACTAGACCCATAACGAAGCCGAAAGGTACTTGTTCTCCCCGGCATTACGATTATTTTTTTCTTTTAGACCATACCTTCTACTTACGGAGATACTGGGGGTCAAAGTTAAAACTTTTGGGGGTTAAAACTTTTTCACAAGTTTTATTTTAAATACAAGTTTTTAATGTAAGATTTATACTTAAAACACCTCCACGACCCCGTACTATTCAATGTATCCATCAGCACAGTGATTTAAGTGCGTTACATAGAGATTTATAGAAAAACGTGATTTTTGACCCCATTTTTTTTTTTCGGGTGGAATTGTATTGTATAGCGGGCTGGAGTCCGCAACTCCACGTCTAAGCGCGTATTTTGCGTGCGGATGGTAAATCATCAAATAATTTCCCATCCGGAAAAAAAACATTTTTCCGTACAACCGTAAACCGTAATTTTTCACCTCAAAAAGAGTCGTTTCCCAGCAAATTTTTTTGCGTAAAGTTACTTAGTTTGTACATAATGCTTGGTTGACGGCTTCGTGAAGGGTCCTGTTACATCCTGTATGTACAGAATGCTTGGTTGACAGCTTTGTGAAAATCCATTTACACCTTGTATACAGAGTATATCGATAGTAACATTTGAACCTTGTATCCAAAAAAAAACAAGTTTGAGCTCTAACCTCCAATAATTCCATAACCAAGTTAAGTCCCTTAAAAAAAAACAGGACAAGTGCGAGTTCGACTAGCGAGGAGAGGGTTCCGTACGTTAATTATCTAAATTCTAAGTTATTTTAAATCTGACCCAAATTTGTTTATGGTTACTAAATAGGTTTTCCTGTTATATATAGGCAATGAACTATGTTTTGTTTTTTTTTTTCGAAATTTTCGGCTCTTTAGTTTCGGAGTTAAAATTTACCATTCCCCAACGGTACATTTTCGCCTATTTTCTTAAATAACTTCAAAACTATTTATTTAAAAACTAAAAAAATAAAATTTTGAGATGCTTACAATGAGCCCTTTCATTTGATATGTAACGCGATATAGGTTGCAAAAGGTTTTTCTTCTAATTTAACCCCCAAAAATTCCCCCCCCCCATGTTTAAAATTCATTCATTTACGTTACCCGTTCGTCTTTGGGTCACCGACTTACATAAGTGTACCAAATTTCAACTCAATCGGCTCAGTAGTTTCGGAGTAAATTGGCTGTGACAGACGGACAGACAGACACACGATGACGCGAGTGATCCTATAAGGGGTTCCGTTTTTTCCTTTTGAAGTACGAAACCTTAAAAACGGTCTAAATGAACGAAAGAACAAGTGAGATTCAGGTATTTACAACAAAGATAGGTATTATGTACATCCTTATCATGATGGTTGGTCTAGTTAGTAGTCACATATCGAATCTAGTAATCAGAGTTATCAAAATATAATATTGTAATTAGCCTTTTCTGCCAAATGACACCAAACCTTAACCAAATATTACATCCTTTAGGTAATGAATAGGGAATATACATGTAATTTTTTTTTTCAGTTCTATCAATAATATGCAGTACGTACTATCAACCCAAGAAAATAATTAAAAGTTAATTTCAACTACTGCATGTTGCACAAAAAAAAAATTAAACTCCTACAATTTTCTACGACAGTTCAAACGACCATGAATGTCGCGGCCATTCAAGTCATTGCATTTGATGCCACTTACATCTATCTGCCTTTTAAAATCTAATTTTTTGCCCTAAGTGGAATAGTTTTACTATACTGTAAGTGCTTTATTTAAGCAAAAATTGCAATAACAATGTTATAGTAAAATCTTAGTGAAACTTTAAGTACTTTTCAACTAACTGTGTTTCTTTGACACATAGCATTTGACGTCACTACCGGAATCGATGCGTTTTGTGTTTGCGTTCTGTTTCACCAAAAACACGCTACATAAAGTATTAAATTGTAAAATAAGTGTTGTATTAGAAAATTAAACAAGTTCACCACAATGTTTTTATGGTCCAATACAAGGCATTTTTAAGAAATAAAAAACGTTTAGTATTTCTTGCATATACCCCCTATTACAGAATTACCTAAAAATATGCAAATCATTGACATAACAACGAAAATAACGTCGACAAATATATATCAGATTAACATTCACAGATATGACGATTCACACCTGATTTATTTTAATAGTTTTTTTTAAATCTTAATCATAATTACGTTATCAAAATGAGGTTACAAAAAACTGCTTGTCATAAACCGTGCCGTGTAATATCTGATGTAATTGATGAAATCACTTATTTATGAAATGAAGATATCAAAATGAAGTATTCAAAAAAAGTCCCAGTCATTGTTAATCCGTGACATATCTGATGTAACTGATGAAATCACGGACTTATCGATATTTACATTACTACGTAAATCAAATCTAAAATGTTAATTTGCAAGAAAATACATACAAATTAAAAGGGAAGATCTTATGTCCTAAAAGTCATTGTATTCTGCCTGCAAGCCAGCGTGCAAATTATTTACTTAGGTACATCTATTTATGTCATTATTATCATGCACATTATAATAATTAATATTATTACAATTATTCACATTAATTTTTAAACTCCATAAATTCCTTAACGCTATTTTGTAACCACTCTGTAATTTTTTTTAAAAATATTTTACCCTTCGTTATGTTCTGTAGATTAAAAATTAATGTAGTTAATTTAATTTCATCCTCTTTACTAATGTAAAATGACTATTACGAATATTATAAAATAGTACTATTTAGGCATGTTATGGGGAGTTTTGAAAAATGATTTTGACAAACACTGGGCCCCTTTTTGTGAATCTGAAAAAAAAAATGTTCAGTCTCTTAAGCGAGATCCGCATAAAAGGAGGGCAATTTTGAAAAATTGTTTTTACTTACGAATGTAAAAAGCCTATGATTTTGCTAGCCTATGCCTATAATTTATTTACCACTAAACACCGAACCTCGACAATGTTAAACAATGGGCAATTAATTGTATAATTACCCAAAAAAAATATAACGTCAATAGATTTTAAAATCAGATTAACAATCACAAATTATGACGATTTACATCTTATTTAAATTAAATCGTAATTATGATTACCTTATCAAAATCAAGTATACAAAAAAAAGTTCCCGTCATAATCTCTCAAATGTCTGATGTAATTGATGAAATCACGGATTTGACGATATCTACGTTACTATGTAATAATTAATATAGTTATGACGACTCACTGTTTTGTGTTTCGAGTTAAAAAAAAACACACTGTAGCTGAAGTTCAGCCACCACAAATAAAATAAAATAATAAACTTTTCTTTATAAAAAGGCTCCTTTGGCATCTCAAAGGAGCCTTTAGGTGACTGTTTCAATGGTCTTACAACATTGCACTTTTTTTTCAAAATAAACTATAGAATTCAAAGTCATCAAATTCCTCCACTCTACATTCCTCAATCTGTGCGGGGCCTGATATACAGGGTGTAAACATACCCTTCACGAAGCCGTCAACCAAACATTCTGTACAGCAAACTATGTAATAGGAAACGACTCTTTTTGAGGTAAAAAATTACGGTTTACGGTAGGACTCGAAGTAACGCACTCAAAACGTTGTGCTGATGGATGCGTTGAATAGTGTTGGGGTCGTGGAGGTGTTTGAAGTAAAGTTATAATCTTAAATACATACGAGTATTTGAAAAAAAAAATGTGAAAAATGTGGAGCTTTGACCCCCAATATCTTCGTAACTAGAAAGTATGGACCAGAACAAACAAATTAACGAAATGACGGGGAAAACAAGTATCTTTCGGCTTCGTTAAGGGTATCTTTACACCCACTATAGTACCCACTGTAGCTCTATCCTCGTGTTGCGGGACTGTTCGAAAGAGATACCGCGGCCCTGGAACACAAAGGGCAAAGGAAGGAACATGGATGGGTTTTAGTCTGTAAATGTCTGACACTCCCTCCTGCTCAGCCCAGAGCGGGAGGGTTATTTGATGATTTCCCATAGGTAAAAAAAAAAGCTCTATCCTCATCAGCAAGCAATATTTATTATCATTCTGGATGTATTTTAATTTTCTTTTTTTCTTTCCTCAGCAACTGGTAGTGAAACCAGACCAGCTGATCAAACGTCGGGGCAAGCTCGGCCTGGTCGGTGTGAACAAGTCTGCGACGGATGTGAGGAAGTGGCTCACCGAGCACATCGGCAAGGAGCAACAAGTTGGGGTGGCTCTGGGCAAGCTCAGGCACTTCATCGTCGAACCCTTTGTCAAGCATGATGCTGTGAGTATCTTTTTATTTCATCTTCTGGCGCGAAAGGTACAGACGCCAGCTCATGAAGCTACTACGATCTGTCAAATATCTTTAATACATTTTCCACTTTATCACTAGAACATTAGGTTCAAAGTTGATTGGGAAAATTTGGCAGTTTCGTGTAGCTTAATGTGCTGGCGTCTGTACAAAGGTGCAGGTGGCCTACCATGATGTCTTAAAGCAGGAGTAAATCCAGTGTGGGAAAGAGATGGCGCCAGACGACCTGTATAGCTCTGTCTCTATTACCACACTGGAATTACTTACCAGACAATAAAAGGTGGTAAAAAAAAAAAATAGTTATTTGTGGTTTAGTTGCATGAAATCCTTTGCTCGATTCCCGGTTCGGCCAAGGTGTTATTGGATTTTTCTATCTGAATGGGTTTTTCTAGCAGCCAGGGCATCTCGATACATATTATTGGAGATCACCTTTTAAGCAAGGGATTGCTCGTATAAGGAGACTCGGCACTTGCACTTATCATTTTTTATGCAATTGAAATGTAGACAACGTAAATATGCAAGACTACAAAATATGTAGACAACGTAAATATGCAAGACTAAAAAAAATGTAGACAAAGTAAATATGCAAGACTACAAAAAATGTAGACAACGTAAATATGCAAGACTAAAAAAAATGTAGACAAAGTAAATATGCAAGACTAAAAAAAAATGTAGACAAAGTAAATATGCAAGACTACAAAAAAGGTAGACAAAGTAAATATGCAAGACTACAAAAAATGTAGACAAAGTAAATATGCAAGACTACAAAAAAGGTAGACAAAGTAAATATGCAAGACTACAAAAAAGGTAGACAAAGTAAATATGCAAGACTAAAAAAAATGTGGACAAAGTAAACATGCAAGACTAAACAAAAAATGTAGACAAAGTAAATATGCAAGACTAAAAAAAATGTAGACAAAGTAAATATGCAAGACTACAAAAAATGTAGACAAAGTAAATATGCAAGACTACAAAAAATGTAGACAAAGTAAATATGCAAGACTAAAAAAAAATGTAGACAAAGTAAATATGCAAGACTACAAAAAAGGTAGACAAAGTAAATATGCAAGACTACAAAAAAGGTAGACAAAGTAAATATGCAAGACTAAAAAAAATGTAGACAAAGTAAACATGCAAGACTAAAAAAAAATGTAGACAAAGTAAACATGCAAGACTAAAAAAAATGGCAGGCTAAATGGGTAACTTCAAATTATACAAACGGCTCGCGTTGTGTTATTGTGATAACATTGAATGAGTATTCAAAAAAAAATTCCTTTGGGAAAGTTGTTTGTTATCATGAGTACACGTGTTTCAAAAAAATATCAGCTGTTCAGTACATTTTGACGAGTTAATGCGAACATATTGTAGGCAACAGCTGTTTTTTTTTTCGCGATTTTGTGTTTGGTCCCATAGTAAAAGTTGTTCATAATGATGAGTACAATGATCCCTGAAGAGATTTCGTGTATGAATAGATAGACCTTATTATATAAGAATAAATATATTATACATATTCTTGATCCAACTGCCTAACTATTTTATCTTTCTTTTTCAGAGCGAAGAAATGTACCTGAATATAATGTCGGGCAGACGTTCCGACACCATCCTGTTTCATCACCAAGGAGGAGTGGATGTAGGAGATGTGGACGCCCTGGCACTCCGTCTTGAGGTGAGTAGTTGATTTTTACCATCATTATACAGGGTGTGAACGGACCTCACGAAGCCGTCGAGCATCATTCTGTACATCAAACTAAGTAATAGGGAATATGCATGTAATTTTTTTTTCACTTAAATCATTAATATGCAGTAATATCAACCCAAAAAAAAGTATTAAAAGTTAATTTCAACTACTGCTTGTCGCACAAAAAAAAAATTAAACTCCTGCAATTTTCTACGACAGTTCAAACGTCCATGACTATCGCGGCCATTCATGTCAGGACTTTGATGTCACTTACCTCTATCTGCCTTGTTTAAATCAAATTTTTTGCCCTTAGTAGATTAGTTTTACTAAAATGGAAGTGCTTTATTTAAGCAAAAATTGCAATATTATAGTAAAATCTTAGTGAAACTTAAAGTACTTTTCAACTAACAGTGTTTCTTTGACACATAGCATTTGACGTCACTACCGGAATCGATGCGTTTGGTGTTTGCGTTCCGTTTCACCAAAAACACGCTAAATAAAATATTAAACTGTAAAATAAGTGTTGTATTAGAGAATTAAACAAGTGTACCACAAGGTTTTTATGGTCCAATACAAGGCATTTTAAAGAAATAAAAAAAGTTTTGTATTTCTTGCATATACCCTATTATTGCTGGGAAACGACTGGGGACTTTCTTTTTTGGGGTGAAAAATCACGTTTTACGGTAGTACTCAATGTAACTCACTCAAAACATTGTGCTCATGGATGTATTGAATAGTACGGGAGGAAACATCTGCCAATGTAAAAATATTACATTAAAAACATGTATTTAATAAAAAACTTGTGAAAATGTTGGTACTTTGACCTTTTTATTTATTTAACTAATATTTAAAAAAAAAAACTTGTGAAAAAGTTGGAACTTTGACCCCCAATATCTCCGTAACTAGATGGTTCCCAGGTATGGTCTAGCTAGAACAAAAAAATGGTCGCAATGACGGGGTGAACAAGTGCCTTTCGGCTTCGTTAAGGGTCTTGTTACACCCTTTCGTTTAACTCCTACCAAATACAAAACAAACATAAAAAAAATCGATCAGACATGTCTGCTAGGAAAATGTTATGTAAATTATAAGGCTTTAATTCCTCATAAACAGGGTTGTTTTTAGGGTCCCGTAGCTCAATAGAAAAAAACGGAACCCCTTATAGGATCACTCGCGTGTCTGTCTGTCTTCAATGAATTTTAAACATGGGGGCCACTTTTGGGGGTAAATCTATGAAAAAAATACAATAATAAAATAGTTATTTGCCTGTTGATTACAGGAAAAATAAGAACGCTTTATTTATTTTATTTATTTATTTAAATCGAACACAAATGATTCATATTGTTGTTATTACCACTTATCAACTATGTTAGTAACATTTTCCATATAAATTAAAATAAATTAAACTAAAATTAAAATAAATTTCTCAATAAAATAAAGTAAAATAAACTAATTTAAAAACCTATAGCTATAACTAAGTCCGCTTCCCGCTGCACCAGACCTGCAGCTGTGCATACGGGTCCAGTAAAACCTTTAACAACAAATAATAAATTAAAGGGGCTCGCTTACTACGATGTACGGAACCCTTTATGCGCGAGTCCGACTCGCGCTTGGCCGGATTTTTTATAAGATTTCTCACTATGTGGCTTACATCTTGTCTATCAGCATTTCAGCAATAACTTTCAAGATTGTGTACTTACATTAACAGATTATTTTGTGTTTTTACAGGTACCAGTAGACACCTTCCCAACTGGTGAAGATGTTGAGCGAGTGCTGCTCAAAAACATCAAATCAGCTTCGATGAAAAGGTAGTTAAAGCATTTAATGTGAACGACGACCAATCAAGCTATGTATGGAAAGCTCATAATAAAGTAGGTCAGATTATAATGGATATAAAAACAAAAAAATATGCACAGCTTGATGTGTCGTGTTATTAATTACTTGTGTTCTTCTCATTACACCACCTTCCGGCCCTAGTCCCATTCTACTCGCGGTCGGCGCAACACGCTTTCTTCTTCCATGCTCCCCTGTCAGACGTCACGGCATCATTTACTGCTTTCTCTGTCATATCATTCTCACACAATCCATCCATCTCTTCTTTAGCCTTCCTCTCCCTCTCCATCCATCAACATTCATGTCCATCACTCTTTTAGTCACATGCGTTTCATCCCTCCTCATTCCATGTGTTCTTTACATTACATTTTTTTTAATTTACTGTACTATAGTTCTGTTGAAACTTTATGGCGGCTCGGAAGTTAGCTGCGAGTGACGGTCTGCTCAGGTATAACTGTTCAAACTTTATTGCGGCTCGGAAAGTCTAACGTCTAGCTGCATAGAAAACAATTTTAAGTATAAGCGGGGCGCAAGGGACTTATTGTCTTGACTGTATAATGCGGAAACCGTCATTCGCAGCTAACTTCCGAGCCGCCATAAAGTATGAACAGTACTATACACCTTAAATTACACGGTGACTGGTAATTAGTGACCGATACTTAAACACGTGATTGTACTCATGATAACAAACAGCTTTCCCAAAGAAAAAATATTTAAAGACTCTTCCACTTTAATCACAATAACAAATTCGCGCGCGCGTGCCTGTGACCTATCAGCTTTATAGCCGACGCCGTTCTGTCTCATTACTATGGTACCGCTCGTATGAAAACTGCTGATTAGTCACAGGCGCGTGCGCGCGAATTTCATAAGGCTGTTGTGTTATTGTGATAAAAATCGAATGAATACCTATACAAAAAAAATTTTCTTTCTTTGGGAAAGTGGTTTGTTATCAAGAGTACAATCACTAGTTTAAGTATCGGTCACTGATTACCAGTCAGTCTTTGTGCATCTATATCTTTAACACAAGTAATAAATTTTATTATTTTGTCTTTCTTTCCCTCAGATTACTAACGACCTTCATCCTCGCCCTCTACCGGGTGTACGTGGACCTATACTTCACGTACATGGAGATCAACCCAATTGTGGTGACCAACGAGCGCATATACTTGCTGGACCTGGCCGCCAAGCTGGACCAGACGGCGGACTTCATCTGCGCCAAGAACTGGGGCGAGGTGACGTTCCCGCCGCCCTTTGGCAGGGATGCGTACCCTGAGGAGGCGCATATTGCTGATTTGGATGCGAAGAGTGGGGCTAGTTTGAAGGTAGGTCTGATTTTTAGCCGACTTCAAAAAAAAACTAGGAGGTTATGTATGCCACCAGAATCTTTTTTTTCATGTGTATAAGGTGTATCTATTCATACACGAAATCTTTTAAGGGGTCATTGTACTCATCATTGTGAACAACTTTCACTATGGGACCAACCCCGAAATCGCGAAAAAAAATAACAGCTGTTCAGTACATTTTGACGAGTTAATGCGATCATATTGTAGGGAACAGCTGTTTTTTTTTGCGATTTCGAGATTGGTCCCATAGTAAAAGTTATTCATAATGATGAGTACAGTGGCCCCTTAAGATATAGACCCTATATATGTTCACCAATTCCTCTGTGATTATAATTTATTCACATTGCTTGGGTAGTTTATGAATTATGTTCTATAATACATATTTTTTCTTCTATAGCTTTGTGGATGATCGGCTAATTACTTCTAGTTACGATGGAAAATGTATATTCGACAAGAATTTGTCTGAGATACTATCACACTTTTTTTGCGTTATAGTACATTTTGATATAAGTGGGGAAACTTTGTTATTGCATTCGAGCGCGGAATTAACACCCGAGCTGCAAGCGAGGGTGTTATGGAGCCGAGAACTGCAGTAACAAATCCCCACGCGTATCAAACGACGTTTTTCAATACACTTTCTGAAAAATAAAATATTAGAACGGAAAGTATTTTTGTCAGGAATAATTAGGAAACTATGATTTAATTTTCGCGATTTGCTTTCGTCCGCCAGGTTGAAGAAGAAGCAAAGGTCTGATGCCGCTATACAGCTTAATAGGAAAAAAATAAAATTCAAATATTTTTTTATTTAGAACACAAATAAATGTTAATTTCTTCTTGTAGGTAAATATTTGTTTTGAATAATCATGTTTATGATATTTTATTAATAAACACAATTTAAATACTCAAAAAATATTTATGCCGTAAAGACATCTCTTTGCAGAGATTAAAAAAAAAAACAATCACCGCCGACTATAGCTATAATCATTGAAGCCATTTGGACTTATCTGGGGAAATTTTTATTTCCGCACGTGTGCGGAAAAATATCAAAAAATCCACGCGTGTGAAATACATTGCATGTTGAAACTAATCGTAGTGCGATAAGAACCAGTTTTCGAGAAAGTGTATTGAAAAATACTTTACTTACGGATGTCGGTGACTATTGTTTGTTTCATTGACTTTTTTTGTCAACGTCCTCCGAAAGAAAAGTTATATTCCACTTTTTAGAGATTTTTTTTTTGGAACTCGGTTGTTCCTGTACACATACGTAAGACCTAAGTCTTACGTACCTGTTCGTTAAGGTTTGACAACTAATTGTCAAACCGTAACTTGTCATATTGCTCAAAATAGACATGTATAAAGGACACTTTGCCTTAAAAGTATGTTAAGTAAGGTAAAACGTAATGTGTCGCCAGCTCACAGTGCTGAACAAGTCGGGGCGCATCTGGACCATGGTGGCGGGCGGCGGCGCGTCCGTGGTGTACACCGACACCATCTGCGAGCTGGGCGGCGCCGCCGAGCTCGCCAACTACGGCGAGTACTCCGGCGCGCCCACCGAGATGCAGACCGCCGACTACGCCAAGACCATCTTCAGCCTCATGTGTCGGGAGAAGCACCCCAACGGGAAGGTAACCCACCACTCATTTGGCATACATACAATTATAATGGTCAAGGTAATTAATAAGAGTGCGCCAAATGTTTGAAATGAAATTAGGAAATCAAGGTAGCCAAGTCTGTTTAATAATTTAATTAAATAAGCCTGGACAATAAAAAAACAATTTGAAGCATACTACAAATTAATAAATAACAATAAGATAATTCATAATTGATCAATACCTGAGGAAGCTCTCGCTAGGCAGCTGGATCAAGGGCTTGATTCAGTGCGCAGTACTCCTGGACACGGCTCGTATTGTTAGGAGGTTCCTCTCTCTGGAGCTCTGACCGCCGGTAGATTGGACCCTGTTCCCGATACCGGTGGGCTACTATTTTTTATATTTTTAAATACTTTTATATTGTTTTTTATAATATATTTAAAAATGTAAATAATATGTAAAAATATAAATAAAGAAATAATAACACTAAAAATCTATATCAATAAAAACAGAAAAAAAATCAAAATAATATAAAAATAAAATGTCAATACAGTACATAACGTGCGACGACCCGAATGGCACAGCGGTTGTGAGGCTGCCTTACGTTCTTAGGGTCCCGGGTTCGAATCCCGGTAGGAGCGAATGTTTGTGTGATGAGCATGGACATTTGTTTCCGAGTCATGGATGTTTATATGTATAATAAGTATGTATTTACAAACAGAAAAGTATATATGTAGTAGTATCAACTATCTGGTGTCCACGACACAAGCCTCGTTGCTTAGTGTGGCACCTAGATGGCGCTGTGTGTAATGTCCAGCGATATTTATTTATTTATAACGAGGCACAGACTGTAAAACAAATATTAACACAATGTCAATATACATAGTACCTCATAAAAATAATGATATTGATGGTTTCTATTCTGCAATGAATGAGACTGGCCTCCACGACACACGAAACCCTAGCGTGGAGACTAGAGACTATTTTTGATGTAATGTACTTCCAAAACAATAAAGTTATTTTTATTATTTGTATTCTAAAATCGCCATTTCCTCCCGCAGGTCTTGATCATCGGCGGCGGCATCGCCAACTTCACGAACGTAGCGGACACGTTCCGCGGCATCATCACCGCGATGGAGACGTACAAGGACGCGCTCATACAGTACAACATCACCATCTTCGTGCGGAGAGGAGGACCCAACTACCAGGAGGGACTGAGGTGAGGGCTCGTAATCATCTGTCTAGCTAAGTCTAACCAAGTTTCTAGTCTAACCGGATACAGCTGAAGTACAATCCACCCAAAATGAATCTGGTCACCTGACGGACTATTTTTGCTTGCAGCATCCGGCCGCTATAGAAGCGCTTAGTTAAAAACTTTCTCTTCATTGGTCCTTTTTTGTGTTATTCCTATTAGTCAAAAAAAGGTGATCAAACATCTGTGATTATTAACAGAGCCTGAGATTTTTTGTAAAAAAGAAGATAATGTAAAAGGGTTGCATATTTTTTATTATTTTTCTACTATTGGTCCGCACTCTCTTTGTGCTGACCAATAGTAGTAAGGGTGGTGAACAGATGTGGATATCGTGTGCACGGGATTTTGTTTTAAAAGTGAGCAGATTCATTTTGGTGTGATGGTACATGGAACGACTGCCTATCTGACGGTCTACCCTACCGCTGAACTCCGTACTTTCTTTTTTTTTATCACTTTTATTGATTGTTAAGGTTCCCTACCTCAGTCGGTAAAAATGGAACCCTTATATGATCACTTTGTTGTCCGTCTGTCAAAACCCTTTTTCTCTAGAACTCGTGGAGGTATCGAGCTGAAATTAATACTCAGATCTGCTACCCCTTAGAGCAATGAAAAAATCAAACTTGTAAGTCAACGCGATTAAAATATATGACCGTTGACCTAGAATCATGAATTTTTTCAAGAAGCAATGTCCTACAGCACTTAGCATAATCAGCCTTTAATGTTCCCACTGCTGGGACACTCGGCCTCCTCTATATGAGAGGGAATGGGCTATAATCCACCACGCGGGCTCAGTACGGGTTGGTAGATGTCACATGTCTTCGATTTTTTGGTTCTAGGACATGCCGGTTTCCTCACGATGTTTTCCTTCACCGTTTTTGAGAGCAGTGGTGATGAAATAAATTACACAAAGTAATGCGCCTGTCTGGGTTCGAACCTACGACTTACTGTTCGTAAGTCGGGGCCGCCACCACTGGGCTACCGCTGCTCTCCCTATAGCACATGTTAAGGAAAAAATCTGAAAACCTTATATATAGGATCTATCTATTCATACACGAAATCTCTTAAGGGGTCATTGTACTCATCATTATGAACAACTTTTACTATGGGACCAACCCCGAAATCTCGAAAAAAAACCAGCTGTTCCCTACAATATGATCGCATTAACTCGTCAAAATGTACTGAACAGCTGTTTTTTTTTTCGGGGTTGGTCCCATAGTGAAAGTTGTTCATAATGATGAGTACAATGACCCCTTAAGAGATTTCGTGTATGAATACATACACCTAATATATGTAGTTTTATAACAAAATACCTACAAATTTATACGGAACCCTCGGTGCGCGAGTCCAACTCACACATGTATTTTGCTTTCCTTTCTAAATTTCCATTCGTGCACCTCTTTCCAGACAAATGCGTGAAGTAGGCCACCGGCTCCGCATCCCGCTGTACGTGTTCGGCCCCGAGAGCAACATGACGGCCATCGTGGGGCTAGCGCTGGGCCAGTCCACCATCCCCAAGGAGCATCAGTTGGACTACGCGCCCAAACAGCTGCCCAAACCGCAGGCGTGTGTGAGTGATACACAGGATATACTTTATTGTCTACCAAAATAGGGAATATGCATGTATTTTTTTTTTTCACTTATATCAATAATATGCAGTACTATCAACCCAAGAAAATAATTATAAGTTAATTTCAACTACTGCTTGTTGCACAAAAAAAAATATTAAACTCCTACAATTTTCTACGACAGTTCAAACGTCCATGACTGTCGCGGCCATTCAAGTCATAGCATTTGATGTCACTTCCCTCTAACTGCCTTGTTTAAATCTAATTTTTTGCCCTGAATAGAATAGTTTTACTATATTGTAAGTGCTTTATTAAAGCAAAAATTGCAATAACAATTTATAGTAAAATCTTAGTGAAACTTTAAGTACTTTTCAACTAAAAGTGTTTCTTTGACACAGTATTTGACGTCACTCCCGGAATCGATGCGTTTTGTGTTTGCGTTCCGTTTCACAAAAAACACGCTACATAAAATATTAAATTGTAAAAAAGTGTTGTACTATAGAATTAAACAAGTGTACGACAATGTTTTTATGGTCCAATGCAAGGCATTTTTAAGAAATAAAAAATGTTTTGTATTTCTTGCATATACCTTAATGTTACACTGATGTAATACGCTGTTTTTTGTTTTATCGCTACCACATGACCATCGTAGAAACGGTTTTTGTGGACGGAAGAGTCGACATATTGACAGATTTCTTTTGTTAACTTTTTAACTTGTTTTACATTTTTTGTGTAGTAAGCAAAGACTGATAGTCAGGCCTATGCTGTCCCCCCATACTTAAGTACTAATGCTGTAACATGATAATATTGTAACACCAAATGATTTGAAAAGAGTAACCATGGAGTTTCTTGCCGGTTCTTGTCCATAGGAAACGATCAACCCGAACCGTGCACCTTTTTGTCGATGTTTAATAAGTACCCATCTAGGCCTATGTGCTTTTTTTTTTTCTTTTTTTTTATTACCTTTGTATAATTTTCTATGTGGAGGGAGCTTTAGAATGACCTCCTGAATACGAGAAAACCATTTTGGCGTTGGTGTCTCTTTCAATATAAACTGTTGGCGTACCTATTATGAATAACTAAATAAATTTCGTGGTAGCCTACTAGAGCTAAACAGGTCATCTGGCGCCATCTCTTTCCCACACCAGAATTACTCCTGCTGGAGGGACCTTCTACGACGTCTTACGTCGTAGTAGATCCCCCAGGTTGTTGATTGTTCCTTACTTGCTTCGACGAACAGAACTTTGCACATGATTTTGTTATTAACAGCATTTCTTCACGAGAACATTAAATTTTTAGCTCAAACTGCAGCTAGACAAAGATCTTACCCATATTTTTTATTTCCATCGTGTCTTTGCCAAATTCTAAATACAGCCAAATTAACTAACCAATTTTGTTTCTCTCCCACAGCCCAAACCCAAAATCGACCTTCCAGAGTTTACCCCTAAACTGCTGGACCTGGTGTGTTCCCAGGCGCCCACCAGGCAAGACCTGGGACAGAGTGTGACCACAGTCATGTCTTTATTCAGCGATAGGACTAAAGCCATCATCTGGGGCATGCAGAACAGAGCTATTCAGGTAAGCTTTCATCCTCATAGAGTTTTCTACAAGAATCGGACATAATTGGAATGGCATTTTGTTTTTTATACTAAATAGCGTACGAAGTACGTACGCGCGTGCGTAGTAGCGTGCGCGTGCGTGCGTGTAATAGCGTGCGTTTACGTTTGGCCGCAACTCGCTTGATGTGAAGCTATGACGCTGCCTAAGGTGGAGCTAGTCGAGAAGAAACCGATTCACTCGAACTTTGAAGAAATCTAGATTATAATGATCTGGGAACAGAGAAGCCGGCAGTGAATACCACAGACTGGCGGTTCGCACAATAAATGTGGAAGCATAGCGCTTTGGTCGGGTCCGTGGAACTTCAAATGACATTCTATCCTACTAATCACTACATAGTATAAAACAAAGTCGCTTCCCGCTGTCTGTCCCTATGTATGCTTAGATCTTTAAAACTGCGCAACGGATTTTGATGCGGTTTTTTTTAATAGATAGAGCGATTCAAGAGGAAGGTTTATATGTATAACGTTGCACCTGTGCGAAGCCAGGGCGGGTCGCTAGTAGCTAATAACAATTGTATTGTTCACCCACAGGGCATGTTGGACTTCGACTACATCTGCCGCCGCGCGGAGCCGTCCGTCGTCGCTATCGTGTACCCCTTCACCGCCGACCACAAGCAGAAGTACTACTTCGGAAATAAGGAGGTCTTTATCCCCGGTAAGTAATTTAATTTAGAGGTTTAATAGGATATTTCCAAAATAAAACTCATCTGATAGGGAAGTACCACACAGTGGTACAAACTACGCTCAAAATTCAATCATTGGTAGGACGCTTAATAATTTTAACAAAAGATTCTCTCATCTTGATATATTTAATACTACAAAAGGTATATTCAGGAAACAATTAATAACGTCAGTATGTGACGAACTGACAAATAAAAATAACTACATAAATATAATTTAAACAGAAGGTATATAAACAATCACCACACACCACTATGACATACTCACACACACATTTGCAACTCTTCATGCACACTCCTACACAATCATTCACGCTGTACTCTTAGCAATGTTTTGTATAGCTGTTAAATTGTAAATCCGTAATTGGCTGTAGGATTAGTTTATACAGCGGGTAACAGAAAGGGTATAATCATAAGGAATACTGTGGTACAGACCATCAAACTGAACAACTTTCTCTATGGGACCACCATCGAAATCGTAAAAAAATAATCAGCTGTCCCATACAACATTTCAATACCTACTCGACCCAAATGTATGGGACAGCTGATTATTTTTCAAGTCATTTTTTTTTTGTTAATAATGTCACGCGAACGAAGGTCGCGGATCACTGTCAGTTAATAACTAAATACTTAAAAGTGGGTAGTGTTAAAAAACATTTAATTCTCTATTTCAGTATACTCCGACATGGACGTATCAATGCGTAAGCACCAAGAGGCGACCGTACTCGTCAACTTCGCGTCACTGCGGTCTGCATATGACAGTACCATGCAGGTATGTACCCCTTTTATTTTGATGATTTATCTTGATTAAAATGACAGCTGTCAGGATCTACTTAATAAAGCAGATAATTTTATTAAGACTATGTTTTTTTATAGTTTAATTCAACTGGCCATAATCTATATTTTAAAGAGGTGTAGTTATATAACTGCATAGCACATGTGTGAGTACTATGTACTGTAAAGCTACCATTTACATTTAGTTATCCTTCATTGACTCGAATGTGCCCTGGTGGCTGAGAGAATGTCAGGCTCACTCAAATGTCTCGCTGATAGTGGCGGGTGTGTTGGGTCGTTTAGTTCCCTTCAATATGGTTGAGCTGAATGGAGCTGATGCATGCGTCATGTTCGTGAACGGGCGCTGTCAGTTGGGACTGGTCATCTCTTAGCTGCCACGGTTTATTTTAACTACTTTGTTTTTAAATTGTTGATAGTTATAATCTTTTACTCTGGACGCTCTTAATGTGCACGTCTTTCTACATCGTTCTCACATATATGTATAATCTCAACATGAATGATGTAACCAAGACCGTGTAACAATATTTTGATTGAAAAGAGTGTCCATGGAGTTTCTTGCCCATTCTTCTCCATAGAGATCTACGCTTTGGAATGGGCAACTACAGTACTTTCACAAGTTATTATGCCTTGTGTCTGTGACTGTAGCTTCGCCTTTGTTTTTCTGACTTTCAAAAGTGCCTGCTAAGGTCTAATTGAAATAAACGCTTTGAGTTTGAGTTTGTGCTAAAACCTGCACGCATAAAGTAAAATGTGACATAGTACCTTATCAGAATCCCTGAATCACATGATTAAATAAATTGACTGAAACAGATGAAAAGATCAAGCGGCAAGGCGTGCAGGTAGATAGTATTTATTTAACGTCTCCTTAACCTTTGGCTGCACTTGAGATATATGAATTTAATGAGAAACGTGAGTGAATACAAACAATAATCTATCTATACTAACATTATAAACAGGTAACATTTGTTTGTAAGTTTGTATGTAGGGGGTAATCTCTGGATCTACTAAAACGGATTTTGAAAATTCTTTCACTAATAGGCCGGCACAACGTGACCGTGGAATAATTTCTGACCAAAACGCGAGCGAAGCTGTGGGTAACAGCTAGTTAATTCCCATATTTACATAGCATACAATACTGACTGCATAAATATGCATTTCTTATTATTTATTTCGACATGACCAAAGCTTCTTGTCCCTTTAGTTTGGCAGCTGTCAAATTAATCAAGTTAATTCGATTAATTTGGCAACTGGAAGTTATGAAAACGGCTCAAGATATAGAACAAAAACAACAAGATTCGTTCAAATATAATCGTAGCATTATACGATCCGATTCTAGTGGATTTTCGAAAAAAAATGTAATATTTAATCTTATGTTATTAAAGTAACTAAAATTTAAAATGTAAATTATAATGTTTCAAAATCGTTTTCTCAGTTTTTTGCATTTTCTGGGAAAATTTTCCTTAGTAATGTATATTTTTTTTGTACACCATCAGCAAGTAGAGGTTTCAAAGAACAAAAAGTGCAACAACGCTAAAAAAACCTTTTTTGACGTGAGATTTTTTAATGTAATTAAGGTTAAAGTAATTTTTTCGATATAATAACAAAATAAGGGAAAAAATTAATATTTTGGATCGAACAAATTAAAGCGTGTTTTGGGACATAAGAAAGAAAGTTTTCTCTAAATATCGGGAAAAAAAAATGTGGGAGACAAAAATAAAAAACCAAAAAGTCGCTTATGTTGATTTTTCGCAGACATTTTTAGGTTATGTGAAAACTAAAAGGTGTAAATTCAAAAGTGGCAGATCTTTTTATTACCTACAACATTGCCATTTACATCTTTTCAACCGTTTTTCCCCCTACCCGACCTCAAGTCACCCTAAAGAATTTTTCCTCTTTTTTTAAATATATTTTCTTCCTTTTGCAATGGGCGTCAAACTGTTCAAATTTTTTTTTTCTATTTTTGCCGTTTTAAAAGGCTTCGGTCCTGACCTATGTTAATCTATATCTTAAAATAATATATGTATACTATGGTTGCAGACTGGATACACAGTTGTGCCTGGGTAGTGACAAAAGGCCACCTTTCTTTATAGCCATTTTTTTTTTGTGATAATTCTTTACAATTCTACCCACCCTACCTCTTCTTAAATACAGGCATGATGATCTAATATGTTGTTTTTATCCCGTAACAGGCGATGCAGCATCCTCAGATCAACACCGTGGTCATCATCGCCGAGGGTATCCCTGAGAACATGACAAGGAAGATCATCAAACTGGCTGACACACGGGGTGTAAGTAGCTTTCTAATATTTACTTAAGACGTTGGTCCCGGCTGTCATCTGTAGATCTTTGACAGTCGTTACAGGTAGTCAGTGGCCCGAAAAGTTTGACAACCAGTCTTACCAAGGGGTATCTTAGTACCCAGTACTAACTGAGTTATGGAGGTAAGATAGGCAGTCGCTCCATGTAAAATACTGGTATTCAGATGCATCCGGTTAGACTGGAAGGCGACCCTAACATAGTTGGGAAAAGGCTAATCAGATAATGACATTTGGACCACCCTGTATTCTTAGAATTATCACTGAAGACAGGAAAATGATCTTTATTATCGTGTGGTTAGTGCCTAACCTGGTGTCAGAGTTGTTATACCGCCCATGGGCCTCTGACTTGGCTTTACATGCCGTCGAGAAATATCTCTCAGGCATGCTGGTTTCCTCACGATGTTTTCCTTCACCGAAGCAAATGATAATGAAACAATCCGCACATGAATCCGAAAAATCAAGAGGACGTGCCTTTGGTTCGAACTCGAGATCTATGACTTGGCAGTTCAACGGTCACACCACTAGTCTATCACTGCTGTAGGAGATAAAGAAACCAGTTGAATGATAATTCTAAGATAATCAACATGTTTATACTTTCAACAGGTGAACGTGATCGGTCCAGCCACAGTGGGAGGTATCAAGCCTGGCTGCTTCAAGATAGGCAACACTGCGGGCATGATTGATAACATTATCGACAGCAAGTTGTACAGGCCTGGCAGGTATGGCACATATTCAAAGTTTTCTTTGCAATCCATATAAAAAGATATTTGGCAAAAAAAATATGCAAAATATTGAGAGCAAAAATCCAAATAGCTGCAGAAATGTAGTATCATTAACAGTGATCAGAATAGGTAGAGCTATTGTGCCTAAAGTTCAAGGAACAGAAACGAAAGTGGAGACTTCCTCACGACAAATTTTTTGTTTTCGCGATTTATGTTCCGAATGCCGGAACATTACTTAAGTACGACTCCACAACTATCGAATTCATTTACTGTTTCTGTTAAAAAAAAAGTGCACGATTTTTATTGTTTAAAAAATAAATGTAATCTCCATATCTTCGTTTGAACGCCGTAAGTAAGTGCGGAAGCTAATTTAATTTTCATACCAGCTTTAATAGTTAGAACTAACATGGTAAAAATAACAATTTATAGGTTTTCAATAATTGTACGAAATTAATAAATAGTAATTCATTTGTACAATTATTGGAACTAAACGTAAACAACTAACTAACGTAACTTTTTGAGAACATTCTCCTTGTTGTCGAAGTCGGTTAAAAAGGAAAAACAATTAATTCAAATTAGTTTACTGTACTGATTAATAAATAACATTATTATTAAATGTACCTAACTGATTCCGAGACATATACCGAGCTTCAGAAAAAAAAAAATCGGAAAAAAAAATTTAGTCGTAATGTTTTATTGATTCAAAACTTATAGATAAGTACTATAATTAAAACTGTACATAGAAATACAGTTTAGAATGAATGAGACGCGTACAGTTTAGAATGAGTGCGATCGGTAGAGCATGCTCACATACACATTTTTTACATTTGGCATTAAAACAAAAAAAAAAAAAAAATGTAATTAGCACATTTATCTTCTAGGCCATCGATATGTTTGTTTATGTATTAAGATAGCTAAATAATATTTTTCATTCGGGAAACAGATTAGTGAAGGTAGGCCTTTGATCTCAGACTACTTTCTATAGCGAAAAGCTCTGTGCTAAAGTCGGTTTTTTAATCTCAGAGACTAAACTGACATTACGTGGGTTGCCAGTTTTTTTGCAATTCTAAAACAGTGATGTCCACTACCGTAAATTGCCGTTAATAAAATCGGTAGTAACGTGTATTAGGGAAATAAAATGACGTCCAGTGTTGTTCCTGTTAAATTTAGGGTTGCCGTATTCAAAATTACACACTAACTGCCATAATAACATAATTATTTTTAAAATTGTAATTGTTTGTATGGTGTCAAGTTCCAATAATTGCTGTAATTTTAAAAAGTTTACTGTTTTCTAAATGAAAAGTGTTTATATATCCGTTTTACTGTGTACTAGCAACACTGATTGCATCTGACATGTTTTTTCTAATCGTCTAATATATATAAAAAGTTACGATTCAATAAACCGGTATTTAGGTCCGACACTACACAAAAGAGCTGGCAGCATTATTTGTAAGTTTGACATTTGCATGTGTCAATTTAGTCTCTGGGATTAACCCTTCGTGTGCCGGGAACGTGGATCTACGCGCGACACAATAGCTTTTTAATTGTGTCTATATACTCGGCATACGAAAGGTTAAAAAACAGACCTTAGTTAATAACATTAATATTGGGTCCCCACCTATGAAATTCGCGTTGCGTTTTTTTATCACAGATAGAGAACTCCGTCACTTCTATGAATTAAAATATTCATCAATTGCTTGATATTATAACGAATAATGACCATCATAGACAACTACCAATAGTAAAAAAAACTTTATTACTTATAGTTTTCTAAACAAAAAAAATACCTTAAAAATGACTCCGCTTTTTGTTAGCAAAAAGAGGATCACTATTTGTTTTAACTTAGCCAAAACTTATTTTTGTCGCTTAATCAAAGTATCATACGTTATTTTAGTTTTTAAACATTATTGCATAAAAGTTTTAAAACAGTAGTGTTCATAGTTGTTAAATAAATTATGAAAATGTTAGTATGAAAAATGGAACTTCTTTAAATCCCCCATACAAAACGCTGATTTCATAGATGGGGACTTAATATTCGCATATCCTTTCAAAATTGTTTCTATCTACTTCTAATCTCTTTATCTCTTCTCCCCAGCGTGGCCTACGTCTCCCGCTCCGGCGGTATGAGCAATGAGCTCAACAACATTATCTCCAAGGACGCGGACGGCGTGTGCGAGGGAGTCGCCATCGGAGGAGACAGATACCCTGGCACCACCTTCATTGATCATCTGCTGAGGTAACACATCATTATCTACCTAGCCTTCGTCCAAGGTCGACTGGTCCAACCGGATGCAGGTGAATACCGACTGCCTATCTGACCTCCACAACCCAGTTAGTACTGGGTAATACGATGCCCCTTAGTAAGATTGGTTGTCAGACTTTCGGGCCACTGACTACCTGTAACGACTGTCAAAGATCTACAATTGACAGCCGAGACCAACGGCTTAGCGTGCTTTCCGAGGCACGGAGGAAACTCGGTATGTAATGCGCGGTCACCCATCCACAGACCAACCTAGGCAAGCGCGGCTTAACCTTAAAGATTGACCCGTCCGGCTGTGAATATTGAGCCTAGAAAATGAAGGTTCATTGATCAACTGTCTAAGTGTGAAGACATATTTGGGCACATTCTGACCTAACGCACTGACGCTGCACAAGCAATGCGGTGTGGTACCGCAATGAGGCCACTACTGCTTCACAGTGAGGCTGGGGAGGGTGTGTTGCGCACTCCCCCCCGGTTCGTCTCCCTCCCCCCTGTCGGACGCGCACGCATAGCGTCGCCGCACGACGTTTAGTTCCTTTATTTTTGGAAAATTGTTATAGGAATTATTTATGGAATTGCTATTGCCCGCGGCTTCGCTCGCATTTTTGTTGTAAATTATCCCACCAGCACATTATAAATATACCCTATGGCACTCAGGGATAATGTAGCTTCTTATTAGTGAAAGAATTTTCAAAATCGGTTCAGTAGATCCAGAGATTACCCCCTAAAAACAAACTTACAAACAAATTTTACCTCTTTATAAAGGTACATATTAGTATAGATAAGTAGAGTATCCGTTTAAATTCTTAGGGCCCTTTTAGACCAGGGTTGCGGGACTGTTCGAAAGAGATACCGCGGCCCTGGAACACAAAGGGCAAAGGAAGGAACATGGATGGGTTTTAGTCAGTAAAAGTCTGACACTCCCTCCTGCTCAGCCCAGAGCGGGAGGGGTTATTTGATGATTTCCCATCAGAAAAAAAAGGGCCATTTTAGAAAGGTTTACAAGTAAGTTCGAAATCTTTACATAGTCATAAAACAAAGTCGCTCCCGCTGTTTGTACGCTTAGATCTTATAAAGTAGTTTATAAGATCTAGCAACGGATTTTAATGCAGTTTTCAGCAATATATAGAGTGATTCAAGAGGAAGGTTTAAATGTGTCACCGTAAAATTTGTAAATACCGTTACATTATAATCTATTTCGCGAGATTGTAAACTGGCGAAAGATTGTGAACCGTAACATACTGCTTACAATATAACGCATTATTTTTCAGTAGATTATAATCTATCTATGACGGAACACACCTCGCTCACTGATTGGTTGAACGTCATGTGCCCCGCGCCGCCATATTTGTTTGTTAATTCGTGTGTAGTTGAATGTAAACAAACAGTGTTTTGTTGATTACCTACTAAATAATAAATACATACTTGGTGTCACAATTCTTGAAGTGCATTTATTTTATTTGACTGACACCTGTGTTTGATTCCTAACTCTATAGACACAGAACGACTTACTGTACTGTAAGACCGACCAATCAGGGACAGACATCGGACAGTTGACAATTTAACGCGCCACAGATTGTGATTTAAGGTGGAAGCGCAAGGGTAGCCCGCGAAATTTAATTTTTCTCAAGTTTATTGCAATTTGCAGGTCAGTGTCAGGTTGTATGTTGATGAAAATATGAATCGCGCCAGGAACACGTATGGAGTTACAGAATTATAATCATTCAAATCATCAATACAACCCTCCAAGTTCATATAATCTCAAAGAGTGACTTTTTCATGAAATAGCTATTGAATGTGATTATATGAACTTGGAGGGTTGTATTGATGATTTGAATGATTATAATTCTGTAACTCCATACGTGTTACTGACGCGATTCATATTTTCATCAACTTACAACTTGACACTGACCTGCAAATTGCAATAAACTTAAGAAAATTTAAATTTCGCGGGCTACCCTTGCGCATCCACCTTAACAGTTTCACTTCGATAGATTATAATCTACGAAAAACAAGCGTTAAATTGTAAGCAGTATGTAACGGTTTACAATCTTTCGACAGTTTACAATCTCGAGAGATAGATTTTATTCTAATAGTATTTACAATTTTGACGGCGACATAATGTACAACATTGCACCCGTGCAAAGCCGGGCCGGGTCGCTAGTTTTACTTTTTTTTTTTTCTCAGTGCTCTTTTTTTTTCTAAAAATACTATAAGCCTGTCGTAAACAAACAAAGCGACTCAAAGTCTGGCCTTGTATACATTCCGGTATTGATTCCAGCTTGTCTATACATCTATGAAATTCATAGATGTATGTCAATACATCTATGAAAACATCATGTACGTTAGGAAAAATCTGCATTTTTTTAGTAAAAGAGGTGACAGACACCACTATAATACTAGAAACAGGGACCAACTAGTACAGCCAGGTTTCAGGCTAGCTAAAGTAGACTCAACTTTCATGGGGTACTGTTTAAAATGTTATAATAAAATACCTGAATTCATTCAACAACTGAATGAGACAAAATTTAAATCTTGTATAAAACGCACACTATGTAGGCAAGCATATTATAAGTTAGGGGATTACATCGATGATAAAAATGCTTGGCTCAATGCTGGTCCTGCTCCACAACCATAGGGGCAAACTAATCAGAAGCTCATGTGAAACTATTGTGGAAGCTGCAGAAGATTGTAAAATATCTTTGCATTGTATAGATTCCATCTCTTAGTATTATATAACTGCATAGCACATGTGTGAGTACTATGTACTGTAAAGCTACCATTTACATTTAGTTATCCTTCATTGACTCGAATGTGCCCTGGTGGCTGAGAGAATGTCAGGCTCACTCAAATGTCTCGCTGATAGTGGCGGGTGTGTCGGGTCGTTTGGTTCCCTTCAATATGGTTGAGCTGAATGGAGCTGATGCATGCGTCATGTTCGTGAACGGGCGCTGTCAGTTGGGACTGGTCATCTCTTAGCTGCCACGGTTTATTTTAACTACTTTGTTTTTAAATTGTTGATAGTTATAATCTTTTACTCTGGACGCTCTTAATGTGCACGTCTTTCTACATCGTTCTCACATATATGTGTAATCTCAACGTGAATGATGTAACCAAGATCTTGTAAGAATATTTTGATTGAAAAGAGTGTCCATGGAGTTTCTTGCCCATTCTTCTCCATAGAGATCTACGCTTTGGAATGGGCAACTACAGTACTTTCACAAGTTATTATGCCTTGTGTCTGTGACTGTAGCTTCGCCTTTGTTTTTCTGACTTTCAAAAGTGCCTGCGAAGGTCTAATTGAAATAAGCGCTTTGAGTTTGAGTCTAACCAAAGTTTTATTCCGCAGATACGAAGCTGACCCCAACGTAAAGATGCTGGTGCTTCTCGGTGAAGTGGGAGGCGTGGAGGAGTACCACGTGTGCCGAGCGGTGCGCGATGGCAAGATCAAGAAGCCCATCGTCGCCTGGTGCATCGGCACCTGCTCTGGTAAGTAGTATAATACGGTGTGAGGGACCTCATGCACTACACGGCCATCACCACGACTTGTCGCATGTGTGGCGTTTTGCGTCTAAGTCCTTTTCAGCTTGTATAAAAATCACGTGTCACTATGTTTGTACACGATAATCTCCGAAAACACCCAACCGATTTCAATGAAATTTTGTGAATGTGTACCGTTGGTTCCAGCTTGAATCTATACATCTGTACAATACAAATAAATAAAATTGAAGTATCTTTTTGTAATATCAAAATAACAACTTTTTACTGAATGCATAAAATACGGTACTTATAACAAAAATACATTTTTTTTTAAGTTTTGGCTGTCTGTCTGTCTGTTTGTTCCGACTAATCTCCGAAACGGCTGGACCCATTTTTACTGGCAGATAGGTCTAACATAGGATACTTTTATTTTAGAAAAATTATTAGGGTTTCGCGCAAACAAATTAAAACGCTTGAAATTGTAAACAAAATTCGTTTCAAACGGCTAATCGTCGAAACGGCTGAACTGATTTTGAAGGGACTTTTACTAGCAGATAGCTGATGTCATAAGGAGTACCTAAAGTTTAATTTAAGATTTAGGATTCGGTGTCTTATATCTGACTACTCTGAGAAGACAGCCGAAACAAACATAGAGGTCACTGTCTCCTTTAAGGTCCAATATAGAATCGGTAGTTTTGGACTCGATTTGTGGCGCTGTTGTTGCATATAAATGTCGATATTTCCGTCACAAAGTTAATTTTTTCTTCATCTTTTTATTTTAGTATCCGTGTAAATATAAATTTACAGATATATATATTTGACTAGTATTTGCGTGTTGCGCGAGGTGCAAGCACCTCGCGAGCAGTAACTTTTAAAAAAGGGGGGGGGGGAGATCCGCTCCCTAAAAGGGGGGGGGAGAAGGGTGGCCATTTTTAAAAATGGTTTTTACTTTTCCGAGCTTCCTCTAAGTATACGAATCCGTAAAAAAACAAAACACGTGTCTCTTAGTTTCCGAGATACGATAGGAAAGGGGGGGGGTTTGGCACTTTTTCCATACTCGCGAGAGCTACTTGTTTACGAATCTGAAAAAAAATATATACCCACCTCCCCGTCTACCATCTGGGAGAACAATTATGTCAGTCACAGTCAGTGAGTGGTAATCGAGCTTTATACAGCGTGTAACAGAAAGGGTATAATCATATGGAATACTGTGGTACGGACCATCAAACTGAACAACTTTCTCTATGGGACCACCATCGAAATCGTAAAAAAATAATCAACTGCCCCATACAAAATATAAATACCTACTCGACCCAAATGTATGGGACAGCTGATTAATTTTTTACGATTTCGATGGTGGTCCCATAGAGAAAGTTGTTCAGTTTGATGGTCCGTACCACAGTATTCCATATGATTATACCCTTTCTGTTACACTATCTGTATAGTATAAAAATAAAATAAGTATATAATTATAGTATTTTATATATCTTTGTGTAGTTTATCCTAATATTAAATTTAAAACTTGCAGATATGTAGGTACACTTTACACCACTGTTTGTTTCTGCATCGCCCCTAGGTTGACTGGTAGAAAATACCTATGGCATTAAGTCCGCCTCTGTACTTTGTGTACGGTCGAACAAGCTATTTGTTATACACGCGGAAATTTTCACAATCCAATGCCGAAGCGTATACTTTTCCAAATTTTATTTAATAAACCTTTTTTCACTAAGAAACACACTCTTAATGACATAAGCTTTATAAAATAAAATAGCAAACAATATTATCAGTGTACTAGGATTGTGAATATTTCTGCGTGTATACCAAATAACTTGTTCGACCGTACTTTCTGCTTGAAGTGTTAAATATTTCGTCACGTTTTCATGACACCCGTGCTATGCAGGGGCACCCATCGCTAGTTGACCGTATATGTTACCCACGCTTCCCCTTGTGCGCAGACATGTTCACGTCGGAGGTGCAGTTCGGTCACGCGGGCTCGCTGGCGGGCTCGGCGGTGGAGAAGGCGGTGGCCAAGAACGCGGCGCTGCGGGCCTACGGCGCAGAGGTGCCCGAGTCCTTCGATACGCTCGGGGACGCGGTGAAGAAGGTGAGGAACTGCTTTAATGAGCGCTATTGTTTTTGAGCTCACCATAATGGCGCCACTGTCGAGTAACGTCATGTCAATAATTCTATTTTATACTTTATAGGACCAATAACTTCATAAATAAAAAGTACTGAACGCTATGTTAAAATTTGTCCATCTATTTTAATGGGACCTTATATAACAGTGTTAGTAAAGATACATTAACTATAAAAAATGTTTTTTTTTTTGTTGGGATAATTAACCTTATTTATTTTATTTGTTTTTGTGCACCAGGTATACACGAAACTGGTGAAAGCGGGCAAGATCATCGTGAAGGAAGAGGTGGAACCTCCTAAAGTACCCATGGACTACGACTGGGCAAGAGTAAGTGCTTTATTATATTTATTACTAGCTGTTGCCCCGGCTTCGCTCGCGTTCTGGTCGGAAATTATCCCACGGGCACGTTGTAAATACAGCGTGTAACAGAAAGGGTATAATCATATGGAATACTGTGGTACTGACCATCAAACTGAACAACTTTCTCTATGGGACCACCAACGAAATCGTAAAAAAATAATCAACTGTCCCATACATTTGGGTCGAGTAGGTATTGAAATTTTGTATAGGACAGCTGATTATTTTTTACGATTTTGATGGTGGTCCCATAGAGAAAGTTGTTCAGTTTGATGGTCCGTACCACAGTATTCCATATGATTATACCCTTTCTGTTACACGCTGTATAGCCTACGCCACTCGGGGATAATGTAGCTTCCTATTAGTGAAAGAATTTTCATAATTGGTTTAGTAGATCCAGAGATTACCAACAATCGCTGCTTTTTTTCCGCCTGTCTAGACAAAAATTGTGATAGTTCAGCTATTATGCATGATGTCATTATAATTTATAGCTCATTTTTTTTTTGTCTTCATTTAATTTATTGCGTTTATTTTAGTTAGCCGGCAAAAAAATTACCCCAATCTGAGTGATCTTAGATATTTTGTTGTTGAATAACTTCTCGTTGAATTGACTTATGACTTCGGTGTAATAATAAACAATATTTATTATGTTATGTTCTACCTAAATAATAAGTTAAATTTCGTTGGCCGACTTTTGAAAATAGCCCATTCTGGGTGATCTTTTACCTCTATAAAATATTAGTATAAAATTTGTTCAATTATACAAATCTGTGGAGAACTATATCCAAAATAATAATCACTTAAATCACAAACATCTCTTAAATTTCCTCTCAATCTTCCAGAAACTCGGCATCATCAGGAAACCAGCAGCCTTCATCAGCACCATCTGTGACGAGAGAGGAAACGAGCTATCATACTGCGGTGTCCCCATCAGCCAGGTCCTGGAGAGGCAGCTAGGAGTCGGTGGCACCATCAGCTTGCTATGGTAAGTAGTACCAAGTGTGATTAGGTTTTTGCCACAGCAGTGTCTCAGAATTCGTGCCCAGTTGATGGCAATGGAGAGCAGCGGTGGCCCAGTGGTGGCGGCCCCGACTTACGAACAGTAAGTCGTGGGTTCGAACCCAGGCAGGCACATTACTTTGTGTAATTTATTTCATCACCACTGCTCTCAAAACGGTGAAGGAAAACATCGTGAGGAAACCGGCATGTCCTAGAACCAAAAATTCGAAGACATGTGACATCTACCAACCCGCACTGGGCCCGCGTGGTGGATTATAGCCCATTCCCTCTCATAGAGAGGAGGCCGAGTGTCCCAGCCGTGGGAACATTAAAGGCTGATTTGTGTGATGGCAATAGGCTCGCACCCTATTACATATAACTTAGACATACCTGGTGAAATGTGGGTGTACTATACAAGGTGTAACAAGACCGACCCATCACGAAGCCATCAACCAAGCATTATGTACATCAAACTAAGTAACTTTACGCAAAAATTATTGCTGGGAAACGACTTTTATTTTGGAGGTGAAAAATCACGGTTTTCGGTAGGACTCAATGGAACGCACTCAAAACATTGTGCTGACGGATGGGTTGAATAGTACGGGGGTCGTGGAGGTGTTTACAGTAAAGCTAAGGCATTAAAAAAAACACTACTTGTGAAAAAGTTGGAACTTTGACCCCCAATATCTCCGTAACTAGAAGGTTCCCAGGTATGGTCTAGAACAGGGATCCCCAAACTATTTTGGACAAGTGACCCCTTTTCCAAAATGAACTGTTACCTCAGACCCCCATGGCCAAATTACCTACTTTTAAGATCAACCCCCTTATTCATAATGGTCCGCTAACTTAAAACAGCTGCTACAGTGTGTTATTTTTCATTCTGACTTAGGTCAATAGAAGAAGACAGAGTGAGAATTAGCAATGCTTTAAGTTAGCAGACTATTATGAATAAGGGGGCCTATCTTTAGTTTTTTCCTATTGACACAAAATACCTAGGTACTAAGGTACCAATTGGAAAACTTTGCACTTGGTTAAGTGAGTAAAATTGACTTCATTTTCGTATCAAAATTTAACAAAATAAAAAGACATACAATTCAGTAAATATCAAGTTTAATTTATAACGATTATTACAAATTAGGTACTTAAAGAATTTTAAGTAGGTAGGAAATTATATTTAAAAAAGTATTAATTCGCAAAGAGAAAATAAAACATTCAGTGTGATGGATGAACCTGGTGACTATCTACCAATCTAGCTACATCCGGTTCAATATTGGTGAGTAGCAGCCTTAAATCTCCACGTTCGTTGATTTTCAAACGGTTTCTTTGTTTCGTCAAAATGTTTGTTACCACACTGAAGCTTTTTTCAACTAGGTATGATGATGGAAAAGCGATAAGGTATTTTTCAGCAATGTTCCACAATGTAGGATACTGTGTTTCAATGTTGCGTTGCAACCAGAACTTCTGATAGCCTTGGTTGAACTTCTGCTTAAGCTCTTCGTCTGTGCTGATGGTAATCAACTCTTCTTGCATTATCACATTGGCTTCTTCTATGGCTGTGGTATTGTACGGATTTATTATCCATTGAGGAATTTGTAAATTTAAAAGATCCTCAAACCTCTCCGTAAAAGCCTTGTGTAATGCGTCCAAGTGAGTGACATATAATAAAATGTCATCATCTTGAAGCGTTTCTGGTAATTTTGACAAATGCAGAAACTGCGAATATTTTTTTCTGCCTAAATTTTGTTTATAAAGGATTAGTTTACCCACGAAGGCCGATATTATTGATTTTGTTTTAATCAAGTTAAGATCGTCACCCTGCAGCTGCAAATTAACTTTGTTGAACATTCCAAAGATATCAGTCAAGTAATAAATATCTGTTTTACAATTGTTCAGATTTTCTTTCAAATTCGGATCTTTTTCTTGTAAAAACTCCAACACAGATTCAAAAACGGCTGAAAATCTTTCTAAGCAAGAGCCTCTTGATAGCCAGCGAACTTCAGTGTGAAGAAGTAATCGAGTAAAAACTTCGTCGTTTTCCTCACATAGCTGAGCAAATAACCGAGAGTTCAAAGAATTGCTTCGAATCTTGTTGATAGCATTTATTACATATTGTAAAGACTTATGCAATCTAGGACTCAGCTTTTTTGCTACTAAATGCTGCCTGTGAATCACGCAGTGAATGACCAGTACATCAGGCAGTTGTCGCTTTAAGTGAGCTATAAAACCACGATGACGACCAAACATAGACGGTGCACCATCAGTCGCAACAGAAACAATGTTCTTCCATGGAATAGCTTTGTCAGTAAAAAAATGTTCCACGGCCTGAAAAATTGATTCTCCTCTGGTATCAGTCTCTAAATATGTAGCAAAAAGCAGTTCTTGGCACATATTTTCATCTTTGATATATCGAACATATCCTAACAACAGAGCTTCATTGCCGGGTAATGTAGACTCGTCCAACTGGAGAGAGAATCTGTTGGTCTGTAAGAACTTGCATAAAATGTTTTCCACATCGCGTCCCATCTCGTCTATGCGTCTCTGAACGGTGTTATTGCTCAAAGGTATTCTCTTTAAAATATCATGTGCGGGTTTGTGCAATACATTGTTAAGGACCTCCGCAATGGCTGGTAAGATAAGCTGCTCTCCAATTGTGTGGGGTTTCCCCGACTTCGCTATTAGTAAAGATATATTATAGGACGCTCGTAAACCATCATCGTCTTTAATAGATGATGACGCAAACATCGATCTTATGGATGGCCTTTTGTCTAGTTTTTCTTTAAGTGCTTGAAAAAATGTCAAGGGCTTACTTTTTTTTGTCAGCATGTACTCTCGATAAGTGGTCATCCATTTTTGAAGGCTTCATGGCATCGTTACTGAATACTTTTTCACATATGAGACACATCGGCAAGTGTTGATTTGATGGAGATGCAATAAATCCGAACTTCAAGTAGTCCAAACTGTATTGTCTGCATTTTTTTTTCGTGTCCGCCATCATAAAACTCTCAGTAATCCTGCAAATAAAAAAATAAGAAACTAAGTACCTAAATTAAAAACAATACCTAATAAACTGTTAAATTTACTGGTAAATTTTTACAATTGAAACAACTGAGGCAACTGCAAACTGTTGCAAACAATCTACAGATAGCTCAACTGATCACTATCACACAGTGTGCAGTGGGGCAATGCTGATGCGCTGTGCCGGATAAAAACTGTTTGGTACTTACCCTGTTAATTTTTCATAAACTGCAGATATTGTGTGGTTACGCTATTAACTCGCGTAGGGAGCTCAGCATTTTGTAAATTATTTTTCAGTCACTTTACTTCACTTAATTTAGCTATGTAATAACTTTGTAATCTCTTGAAATAAATGAGTACTTATATGAGTTATTATCGTTCAAGCTCCAACGAATTTCAAAACGCAAATGAACTTTCAACCTAAGTGCAACCTCGTTAAATAGTAAAATATCAGGAACATGTTTGGACTTGCAACTTGATCATGAATTCGTTCGTGTTAAATCGCGCAAGCGTCAAATAGAGAGCAAGTCAAAACGCGCCTGAAAGACGTACGCTCGAACTCATTATCTTGCACAAACTTGTCCACACTGACTTGCCGAGTTTTTCATCTTGTACGAACTTGAGGCTTTATATTACTACAACAATGCTATTTCCTACATAAATATTAATTATTCTTAGTACACGTAACACAACATAAACAATACAGTACCTACCTACCTATCTTGAAAGTTTTAAATAAGAACTTGTGTTAATTTAATAGGGGTCGATTTTTAGACCTCGTCGACCCCCATAATCAGTTTTCGTTTATGTCGACCCCTAGGAAACCGATATCGACCCCAAGGGGTCGATATCGACCACTTTGGGAATCCCTGGTCTAGAACAAAAAAATGATCGCAATGACGTGGAGAACAAGGGCCTTTCGGCCTCGTTAAGGGTATTTTTACATCCATTATAAAAAAGGTCGTTTCTTTGCTAATACCTGTGCTTGTCCCAAAAAATACACTTTTTCTCTCGATTTATATCATTCTTTATTTCCTCCTTACAGGTTCCAACGCGAACTACCAGAATGGGCGTCGAAATTCTTCGAGCTCGTACTAATAGTGACCGCAGACCACGGCCCGGCTGTGTCGGGCGCACACAACACCATGGTGACCGCGAGAGCCGGGAAGGACCTCATATCGTCTGTGGTCAGCGGACTACTGACCATTGTAAGTGTTTAATGACTTATACACAATACTGGGTATAAGGGACTGCCCTCCGCAAACTGATGGGGTGAATGAAGTATTTCATACTACGATGACCGGTACAAGAAATTATTTCAGGAACGTTATGGGAATCAAATAAATTTGATTTGTTTTATTTCCTCTTAAGCAATGTATCGTTACCGTGGCAAAACGCACGTAGCTAGGTAGGAAGTGAACAGCTGATCTCATGCGTCTTTCGTTAGAGTATTTCAACATCCATTGTTGTGAATATAATTTTACATTGAAATAAAAGAATAGTAATTGAAAAAACGATAAAAAAATGAAAAATTTCCTGAGAAAAATTCCGGTGGAATATGATTCAAAATAAGGAGCTGAAAGTACCGTCAGTTAGCGGAGGGCTGTCCCTTACACCCTGTATACAGACAAAAATTACCAAAATTGGTTCATCCGTTTGGGAGTTACAATGACACAGACAGATACACAGATATGGACTTTAAGATACCATAGTTACCATTCTAAATTTGAACTTGTTCCCCAGGGTGACCGTTTCGGCGGTGCGTTAGACAGAGCCGCGTTAGACTTCTGCGCGGCCTACGACCGCGGGCAGCACCCACAGGAGTTCGTCAACGAGAAGAGGGCGAAGGGAGAGCTCATCATGGGCATCGGACACAGGTGTGTACAAATACTTAGTCCTCATGTAGGGCAACCGTCAACCTGTAGTGACTAGTAATTAATGACCGATACTTAAACATGTGATTGCACTAATGATAACAGCTTTCCCAAAGAATTTTTAATACCTATTTAGTACCATCACAATAACACAAAAGCCGTATGAAATTCGCGCGCGCGCGCCTGTGATCTATCAGCTGTTAGTCGTGGGACGCCGTTCTGTCTCATTACTATCGATCGTACCGTACAACAGTGGGCATGCAAGTAGTCAATGAGTATAAAAAAAATGTTTCTTTGGGAAAGTTGTTTGTTATCAGGAGTACAATCACGTGTTTAAGTATCCGTCACTAATTACCAGTCACCCTATATGTATAATAGGTGTAAACAGTCCCTTCATGAAGCGGAAAGGCACGTGTTCTCCCGGAGATATTGGAGGTCAAATTCCAACAGGTTTTTTTTTCTAATGCAAGTTTTTAGTGTTATACCTACACAACCTCTGTACTATTCAATGCGTCTATAAGCACAATGTTTTCAAATTCAAATAATTTTATTTGTGGAACATAGGTAAGCAACAGTACAGATGTCAAAATTAATAAAAATGAGCGCTATGTCTTGCCGTCAACGGCGTACAAATATGCTAATTATAATAATATGATGAGAAATTGGTTTAAAATATTAACAATAACACAGTCAAAAATTTATATCGAGACTCAATTAAAACATTTCAAAAAATAAAATGTTCAACAATAAATTTAACCAGAAAACAAAACATTACATTAAAATTAGATTAAATAAAACAATTAAATTATTTACAAATAAAAGAAAAAAAAAGCATTTAATGAAAAAAAAATGGAATAAAATGTCATTATATTACAATTTGTCTTCTAGGTACTCGTTGACTGTGTAGTAAGCTTTTTCGCCTAGTAAATTAAGAAGAGACCTTTTTTGAAATGGTGTATGCTGTCAAGATCTTTTATACAAATGGGTAACTTATTATATAACTTGGGTGCCATTCCCAAAAAGCTTTTTGAGTAGAGCGCAGTCTTGTGTGGAATAGCACATATCTCTCTATTTCGTCGTTTCGATCTAAGTGTTTGAAATAAATGCAAGTTTGATTTTGTGTTGAGTGCGTTACATTGAGTCCTACCGTAAAACGTGATATTACCACCCCAGCAATAATTTTTGCGTAGAGTTACATAGTTTGATGTACAGAATGCTTGGTTGACGGCTTCGTGAAGGGGCCTTTTACACCTCGTATAATATTACTGTTTTGTTCCTGCTGTCAGAAGGTAAAACTAAAAGGACATTATAATCAGCCTATAATGTTCCCACTGCTGGGACACTCGGCCTCCTCTCTACGAGAGGGAATGGGCTATAATCCACCACGCGGGCCCAGTGTGGGCTGGTAGATATATGTCACATGTCTTCGATTTTTTTGGTTCTAGGACATGCCGGTTTTCTCACGATGTTTTCCTTCACCGTTTTGAGAGCAGTGGTGATGAAATGAATTACATAAAGTAATGCGCCTGCCTGGGGTCGAGCCCACGACTTACACCGGTATTCTTAGTCGTGGATTGAACTTAAGTCGGACTTGACACGCCTACATTCTGCCCCATTAAAAATATTGACAGCTACAATTTGTTTATAATCCCACTTTTCAAAGGCGTTTATGTCACATTATTAACAAACTGTAGCTGTCAATATGTCTAATGGGGCAGAATGTAGGCGTGTCAAGTCCGACTTAAGTTCAATCCACGACTAAGAATACCGGTGCGGTGTTACTGTTCGTAAGTCGGGCCCGCCAGCACTGGGCCCTCGCTGCTCTTGCGTTTCACCGTTTCGGCATTTATTTATTAAAATAAAACCTTATCTTTCTCCCCCACAGAGTAAAATCAATCAACAACCCCGACTCCCGCGTCCGCGAGCTAAAAGCGTACGTGACGTCCCGCTGGCCGGCGTGGCCGGTGACCCGCTACGCGCTGGACGTGGAAGCCATCACGACGCGCAAGAAGCCCAACCTGATCCTCAACGTGGACGGCATCGTCGCCGCCGCCATGGTCGACATGTTCCGCCACTGTCAGCTGTTCACGCAGTGAGTATTTGATACATTACAAGCCGACACACCATGTTCCTCCGCTATCCGTTATTAATTTTTGTGTAAAAATCGTAAAGCGGTTCACAGAATACATCTACCTACTAAGTTTCAACTGTGTAGTCCTAATAGTTTCGGAATAAAGTGGCTGTGATAAACACGGACAGCCAGACAGACACACATGGCAAATCATGGCTACGGAACCCTAAAAAGGCCATGTTCCAGATCAAAAAATCATAATATTTTTATTTCACATAGAGGCCTAGATGAGCACTTATAAAACGTCAACAAAAGGGGCAGATGCTTTACGTTTTGTTCATTTCTCTTTTATTCAAATTTAAATATCTAAATATTAAAATGAATCGAAAGTAAAAAATATATTCCAGACGAATGCAGCAGATGAATGTTTATTTCTATGTAATTTGTCGTGAGTACGTAGAATGAAAATCAACTTAAACATTCGAGTGAAGAGTCTGAAACAATACAATATTTTTAATATTAACCCTATTTTCAATATTTTTAATATTAGCCCTATAAACTAATATTATAAAGAGGAAGATTTGTATGTTTGTGTGTATGTCTGTAATGAATGAACTCAAAAACTACTGCGCCGATTTCAAAAATTCTTTCACCATTAGCTACGTTCACCCTGAGTAACATAGGCACCCGTGCGAGCCGGGAATGGCCGCTAGTTTTCAATATTTTTAATGTTAACCCTATTTTTTCTCGTTAACAGGGAAGAAGGCAATAACTACATCGCAATGGGCTCAATCAACGCCCTCTTCGTGCTAGGTCGCACCATCGGTCTGGTCGGCCATTACCTCGACCAGAAGCGCATGAAGCAACCCCTATACCGCCATCCTTGGGACGACATCACCTACATGTCCCCCCTAAACTAAACTGTGAAAGGTGATCAGCGGCCGTGGATTGGAACAAATGTAAAATGGGAATCAAGAATCCCACCCAACAATATTTGTAGTCGGGTAAAAAATTGAATTAAGAAATTATGGGACGAGGCATGTAAGGATCGTAGCAGACAGCATTCTGTGGTTTCTGCCTATCAAAAAAGTGTGAGTTTTTGTATGTACACAATAATCAGGCTATAGTGTTCCCATGCTGAATTCCAAAATGCGGGCCCAGTGGTATATATACCAGGAGTTTTTGAAAAAGACTTGATGTATGATTTTTTTACCCGAGTATATTATATACAATCTAGTTCCAAATTAATTGACGATTTTGTATGGCAATATTTATTGAAAATAATTTTTAAACGCAAAAAAAAACTGTTTTGTTAATTGTCCAATCCATGGCCTAGAGAACTTTTAAAATATAAATATTATAAATAAATAATGTAGTGGGATAACTAAGTAAAAATGTTAATACAATGCTGACGCCTCCATTCCATCCATTGATATAGCCAGATTGGAGGAAAGCGGTCATCTTTAAAACTGAATAGCTCCATCTACCATTTTGTGGAAGTAACAGCCTCGTTGGTCGAGTCGCAAGCGCGACTACGAGGTCCTGGGTTCGATTCCTGGGTCGGGCAAAGTGTTACTGGGTTTTGTCATCAAGAATTTCTCAGTAGCAGCCACGGACTCTGGATTTGTGCCCGGTTGATTGCTGGCTCGCCCTCTAATACATGGGACTTCAACTTACCTGGTGAACTGAGGGTGTGCTAGTACACCCCTGCCTAATCTTGCGATTACAGGCGTGAGTTATGTTTCCAGAATACTAGATGTATAATATGTCAATTTTAATATGGCTTTGACTGTAATGCCGTAATAGGTTGTTATGGATGACCTGAATCTGGCTATATTTATGAATCTATCATTTATTTATTGTTATGTCCAGTGTTTCTATGAGTATTTGAGAATTTAATCACTTAGCAAATTTAATATGGTCAGGAATTTCGTAAAATTCCTTGTGTTTTCATAAAATGGGTAACTTTTAAGGGAAAAATTGTGTTTTCAAGTCGTCTTTGCACATAATTTGTAAAAAAAATAGTTCTCAAGTACTCAAAACTTTAAATTAAGTATGTTAGACCTGTTTTAAGCTGATAAAACAATTATTTTACAGTAACATGAAACTTTATTTGACGAATGCACTTTGAAACTACATAGCAGTTTTTTTTGTTAAACCACTTACGGAAATGTGCTTCTCAAATTGTTCCGTCTGTTATAAAACTGACGTTTTCTATAATAAACTTGTTTGTGGTTAGAAGTGCTATGATATTATACTTATAGGCATGTCGTCGACAATTATTATCGATTTGCCAAAAAAATACGTGACAATTATAGACAAGAAATTTGTATTTTTTTGGCATGTACGATAATTGTGTACGCTACCCTACGCAAGTAATGTGACTATGTGTGAGTGAGACAGACTTATACTATTAGACTGCAACGAATAAATAAATATAAATATTTTTAGCAAAATATACTAATAAGATATAGAAAAATGCTTTTTCCAACTCATTCTCGAATGAATATTATAATCCTAGTAATTTGGGGTCTCTATTTAACTGGTAATATTCACAAAAAAAGCTTAATTTTTTCTTAGAAAGCCAAAAATGTGAATATTTCGACGTATGACTATCGTGAACATCCTGTTTGTAAAACAAAATTGCTAAAACACCAACACCATGTATACAAAAACTCGCTTTTCAAGTCAAATCGTCAAATGTATCGCGCTTCAAAAATGTAAAATATTTTTTAATAAAAATAAAATCTCTATGTATAAATATATTAATACATAAAATAAATATATAAGTAGCAAAAGGAAGTACAGTAAGTGTTGAATTTTTAAGAAAAAAATGTAAAGGAAAAAAATAAAGAACAAAAATATTTTTGCACTGGTAATATTTGTGTGTAATATTTATTTCTTAAGTACCATTTGCCCGCGGCTTCGCCCGCTTGGTGGTCTGGAATGTACCACCGGGATATGAAGTACTCAGACCAAAGTAACCTGACCTGAAATCATTCAGAACCTTGATTTGAACCCGGTTGATGGCAATAGGCTCGTTCCCTATTGCATAAATGTGGGTGTGTACTATTGACATTCTCCGGGGATTATTTATTAGATAAACATTACACATCGGTATGTATCTCTTAGACTATGCACCGGATGACTTCTAATAAATGTTAGTAGTGTCTTCTAGACAAGATATAATATTGACAAGATTGTTAAAAAATATGGGTGAAATACACGAACTTTTCTGTGAATCATCTGCGTTTCCCAACTATGCTGTGGTCGGCTTCCAGTCTAACCAAGTGCAGCAGAATCCCAGTATTTTACATGGAGCGACTGCCTATCTGACCTCCACAACCCAGTTAGTACTGGGTAATACGATACCCCTTGGTGAGACTGGTTGTCAGACTTTTTGGGTAACTGACTACCTGTAACGACTGTATATAATGGATGGTCACCCATCAACGGGCCAACCTAGGCAATCACTGCTTAACCTAAATACAAGGTAATGTTAATTTAAAACAACACAGATGAATTTATGTCTACGTGCTTAATCTTGTTAATAGTAACATATTGCACTGTTGTATTAGATATTGTCACAAATGGTGTTGTTCAATTTAGTTTTAGACGAAATATATTTATTACGCGATCAAAATAAGTATAATACACATTTTCACTAACTTTGAGCTATAACAAAATTAATGAAAATGTAATTTAAGCATTCATTTAGTTCTCGCTTAATGTTAGGTGAATCCGACACATATTTCATGCTTTGCGAATGCTATCCTTAATATATTTCAAAAGGGTAATTTTTTTATTCTTATTTTGATAGCGTAAAACAGGCAAATTCAATTAATTCGCCTATGTTAGAGAAAATATATAACTATGGGTGTTAAAATAATTGTAGTTTTATTGTCTAAAAAAAAATTCGTATTATCGCTATGTTGACGAATGATTCTGTTTCTGTAATGTATTTTTTTTAATTCTAAATGGTGAACCTATCTAGATATTGAAGTAAAAATGTAGAAACTACCATCGTCGTTTGAAATCGTAACTCTCAAACCCATAGCATTTATTTCAAAAATACCAGTTACAAGCACTTTTAAACCGTCAAAAAGAGAGCTGAAACTCCAGTCGAGCCACAGGCATAATAACTGTGAATGGACTGTAGTTGCCTATTTCAAAGCGTAGATCTCTATGGAGAAGTACAAGCAAGAAACTCGTATGGATATATATATGTGGCTCCACGGCGCATGAAAAAATGTCCATATTGAAAAGAGTGACCTCACACATCCCTCATGAAACGATACATATGATTTTCAGTATGAATGTAAGCCAGAAATGGCATTTTCAACGAAATATAAATGTCAACATCTTATGACGCGGTTGGGCGATTGAAATCTTCGGTAATAACTTACCGAGGACGAAAATTTTATGTAATATTTTGACTTTTAAGGCGTCTCTATCTCGTCGCAGTACGGTCGCTTTTCGAAAATCAAGTCTTGCGTGGTACATAACATATTTTACGATTGCTAGACAACAGATAACACTATCCATCATATGAAAGTTATTTGTGTTAAATCTAATTTATTGGTATATCTGTGAAAATGGTTGGTATTTGTAAATATTTGAAATTTTGTCAACTAATTTTGTCATTATATTTTTTTATTTACTGTAGTTTTGGGATTTTATTTTTTAATACCTTTCCTTTATATCTGATCCTTAAAAAAAATGGCTTAGAACACTATACTACTGTAGGATGAAAGAGATATCGACGATTCGACGTCCAAACTGTCATTTGTGCGTCGAAGATTCCATAACAAAATGGAACTGGGGTGCTAGACTGCCTCATTGGTCTAATGGTCGCAACCGCTACCGGTGAGCTTGAGGTCCTGGGTTCGATTCCCAGGTCGGGCTTTATTCGTACCTACTTCTTTCTATTTGACTATACAGCTGCTTTCAATTTAGACGTTTCGTGTCGGACCGCTGCGGTGCCGAAACCGAGCGTTTGTCGGATTGACGACCGACCGTGCGCATTACCACAAACGCTCGGTTTCGGCACTGCAGCGGTCCGACACGAAACGTCTAAATTGAAAGCGCCCTACTGGGTGATTTATTAAACATGAACAATACTTTAGGGGCGTATAGTGCTCCTGAAAATAAACCAAATTTAACAACTCGCTGTTAAAGTTTGCGTTGGGATCAAGTGGGTTGAAAGGGAAGAGGCACCGCGCAGAATGACGAACTGGCGTTCTTGCTGCTTCATTCAGCGTAGCTCACGATTCAGAGGCGATAGCGCAGTTTTTCGCGTGCGTATATGTATAGAGCTTGCCTAGACCTTGGACAATATTTATAAGTAAGAAGTCTTATAAAAGTATTAAAATATATTATAATAATTATGTCGGCCTCACAAGTGCTATAAACCGTACGGTAATATAAAGTGTGCGTTTCGACCGCGCGGCAACGGCGTTTTTTTTTTAAAAAAAACTATGCCAAGATTATGTAAAAGTTGATTCCCCAAAACCATAAATTTGTCAAAGTTATGGTTAAAAAGTTATAAGGGTTTGAACGTGGCCGCGCCATCGAAACGCGGAGAACCGCGCGGCCACGGAGATCTCTAAAACTAAGCGTTGCAGAGACCTGAAACTTAGGTAAATAACAGATTGAATTTGTAAAAAATTTGTAAAAATATAGAAAAAATTCCAAGGTTTATATTTTAGGAGCTGTAAGACTAAAACCCCATGGCCGCGCCATCGAAACGGTGAATAAAACGTTATCGCCGATATCTCGCTGAAAAGGCATCGCAGAGGTCTGAAGTTTTTTGTAAAACTTAGATTTGAATTTGTCAAAACTAGTAAAAATACAGAAAAAAATCCTAGGTTTATATTTTAGGAGCTGTAAGACTAAAACCCCGTGGCCACGCCATCGAAACGGTGAATAAAACGTTATCGCCGATATCTCACTGAAAAGGCATCGCAGAGGTCTGAGGTTTTTTGTAAAACATAGATTTGAATTTGTCAAACATTATAAAAATACACAAAAAAATCCTAGGTTTATATTTCAGGAGCTGTAGTACGATATCGCTTATAACCTTTAATTCGTTTTGAATGGTTCGATAGGGTGACCATGACTTAGTGTTTACAGACAACTTTCCACCTATTGCATTACCTAGAAATTGTTTCTCAAGGATTCTAAATTAAATTAAAATGAAACGATAAGATACAAAAACATATGTTTATTTCTTTAAAAATCACATAAATCACAGATTGTTTACTTACACTAAGATATTATTTTTTTTTAAATCACATAAATCATAGATTGTTTACTTACACTAAAATATTAAATTTCTTTAAAAATCACATAAATCACAGATTATTTACTTACACCAAGATTTTTTTAATATTTTGTTTAAAATTACTCTGTTTTTTTTTTAATATCCTAATCATCTGATAAACCATATGTTAAATTATGTATTGTCATAGGTTGTTCAGAACTTGAGTGCATTCCGGTTTTATTATCGTCGTAACAAATCATTCCGGAATTACTTACTAAGCAATGACACTTGTAATGACCAATAAGCCCTACAACCTGGGGAACATATTCCACAGCACCTATCAGTCTATATTTCTTTTGTTTTATTTCAATGTTGTGAGGTATTTCTTCGAGTATAATTTGGTCTGTGCCATTAAGATCGAATAAAATAATATCACTAAATTCGTACCTAAATCTCGTGGTATCGTTATTGCATTAGATACATTTTTTTAAATTGGAGTCATCGATAATGACGGCTTCTTCCAGTCCACCGATTCCGAATAAATTTATAATTTCCATATTGATGGATAAAAACACTATTGTTCTTTTTGAGTGGTTGGCGCATGTTTCGGTTAAACATTCTTTCGTTACATTGGCACTGTACAAATACTCTAAAAGTATATGTTCAAATATGAAAGCCATATTACTGTCGCATCTATAGGTATTGTTTTCGCTTTTGTAGTATTTAATTATGATTTCCTCTCGTAGTTTATAAGCACTATTTAAATTTAACGATTCTGCTAATATTTTTATAAATTCGCTGATTAATTTGCTTGTACATGTATTAAATATTTGTTGGATATGAACGTTTTGTTTGTACGCAAATGCTATCTCAAAGAAAACTGAATCAAACGCACACGTATTGATAAAGTTCAAACTTTTATTAATAGAATTGACAAAATTTCCATTTCTCAAAAACAATACTGAGATATTCTCTAGAAATAATTTCTAATACAATATGTGGAAGCTTTCTGTAAACAATAAATCATGGTCACCCTATCGAAATATTCAAAACGTATTAAAAGGTCTTAAATTATGAAAAAAAAATATTTTTTTGCTTATTATCGGTAGTTCTACTTATTCTTCAGTGTTTTTACAAAAAAGATCTACCTAATACTTAACTCCTTCGGTAAATAATCGCGACTTATTTCTAAACGATATCGTACTACAGCTCCTGAAATATAAACCTAGGATTTTTTTGTGTATTTTTATAATGTTTGACAAATTCAAATCTATGTTTTACAAAAAACCTCAGACCTCTGCGATGCCTTTTCAGCGAGATATCGGCGATAACGTTTTATTCACCGTTTCGATGGCGCGGCCACGGGGTTTTAGTCTTACAGCTCCTAAAATATAAACCTAGGATTTTTTTCTGTATTTTTACTAGTTTTGACAAATTCAAATCTAAGTTCTACAAAAAACTTCAGACCTCTGCGATGCCTTTTCAGCGAGATATCGGCGATAACGTTTTATTCACCGTTTCGATGGCGCGGCCACGGGGTTTTAGTCTTACAGCTCCTAAAATATAAACCTAGGATTTTTTTCTGTATTTTTACTAGTTTTGACAAATTCAAATCTAAGTTCTACAAAAAACTTCAGACCTCTGCGATGCCTTTTCAGCGAGATATCGGCGATAACGTTTTATTCACCGTTTCGATGGCGCGGCCATGGGGTTTTAGTCTTACAAGTCCTAAAATATAAACCTTGGAATTTTTTCTATATTTTTACAATTTTTTTACAAATTCAATCTGTTATTTACCTAAGTTTCAGGTCTCTGCAACGCTTAGTTTTAGAGATCTCCGTGGCCGTGCGGTTCTCCGCGTTTCGATGGCGCGGTCACGTTCAAACCCTTATAACTTTTTAACCATAACTTTGACAAATTTATGGTTTTGGGGAATCAACTTTTACAAACTTTTACATAATCTTGGCATAGTTTTTTTTTAAAAGAAACGCCGTGGCCGCGCGGTCGAAACGCACATAATATAAATTACGCCTATCGGTGAGAGTTTAAGGGAAGAACGGTAATAAACATTCATAGTTTAATAAATTCTAATAATGTGATTTGGGATAGCAGTGGCGCAGCTATCACACTACTCGATTCCTAATCTTTCGGAACTACAACTTCTCTACTCGGTGTCTTTGCCAAATCAAAGTACCAAATTTCGAATTAAGGTATTATGTTGTATTTATTGTTTACCTTGATATTGTTTTTACTACGACGTAGAATTAAATGTAGCATTAATTACAAACCTTAGTGGTTTAAAAATGCTATTCCGCTAAAACAAATGTAATAAATTTTTAAATGGTAATTAAATGAAAAAAAAAGGGAATATGCTAGTAATTTTTTTTCACTTAAATCTATAAAATGCAGTACTATCAACCCAAGAAAGTAATTAAAAGTTAATTTCCCCTATTAGAATAGTTTTACTATATTGTAAGTATACAATAGCAAAAATTGTAATTGTATTGTTGTTTGTATTATAGCAAAAATTGCAATAACAATATTATAGTAAAATCTTATTGAAACTTGAAGTACTTTTCAACTAAAAGTGTTTCTTTGACACATAGCATTTGACGTCACTACCGGAATCGATGCGTTTTGTATTTGCGTTCCGTTTTACCAAAAACACGCTACATAAAATATTAAATTGTAAAAAAAAATTGTTGTATTAGAGAATTAAACAAGTGTACCACAATGTTTTATGGGCCAATACAAGGCATTTTTAAGAACTAAAAAAAAAAGTATTTCTTGCATATACCCCCTATTAGAAAATTCGGGCAGCAGTACAACTACGAAGTATTATATTATCTGTAGTACAAAATTAAGGATCACCAGTCACTCGAACACATACATCGATTCTGTCCGGCATCCTGTCATCACATCCGTTTTCTCCTGCAGCGCGGGGAAGGCGGAGGGTCAAAGCCTGGTGCCTCGCCGCTGTAGTTTATCCAGTCAAAAGGAGAGCTGGTGGACTTCAACTTCAACCAACGCACCCCCGTGCTATTATTGTCACCAAAACGAAAACAGAAATCATCGGGTCACCCAGATCTTTTGTAGATGTTCTGAACAGACTTGGAGACCTAATCTATTTCTGGGGGAGGTAGGATGGTTCGAATGACCAACTATGGCTACATTGGCCCACGTACAATGGTCTATTAGATGGAATAAGTGCGGGAATCAATCCATGCAAGGTTTGCGCCACATCTCTCAGTACGGAATCGCATTTTTCCTCCTCCATCCTTTTCTGTCGCTGAGAACTGTCATTTGCTAGAGCGAGAAAGAAATCGTGCTAGCGAGCGATAGCATTTTCGCTCCGTAACAAAAAAGTCATGGAACCAACTTAATTAAAACAGACACCTATTGGGGTGTAGGAGAGTTGCAATTTATAGGGGATAGTACAAAATCCGCCCAGACGAAGTCACAGGCGGAGTACTAGTATTGTTAATAAAATAAAACAATAAAATTTGATTAACTTTTTATTTTTAATAAATTTCCTAAACAGTTATGTTTTGTTATGATGGCGGCAACGCAATAACAAAACGAATACATTAATTTATGACGAATACATATTTTTAACTAAAGTCATTGCTTTCAGAGGCGTAAGATACATATAAACATTTTGGGCTACAGACAAGAATACCTATAAAAAAACGCTCTGTTTCGAAATTATTATATTATAAATTGTCAAAAATATTTAATATATTGGCAAACAGACATGATTGAAAGTAGTACAAGTCCTTATTCAGTCATTTTACCATCGAATTTGCATAAATGTCAAAATGACAGTGAGCTTTAGTCAGATAAAATACCTAAAAGTGAATTAAACCGGTGAAAAATCGAGCAAAATGATTCTTTAAAGAATAGAGAAACTTTTTTTTTTGGTCGGTTATTAAAAATCGCTATGGTGATTTAAAATAAATACTTACCAGAAAATCGCCTCTTTTGAAACGAAACTGAAAATATAGTAGTTCGAAACAGTGCGTCGTTGCATTGAAGATAGCAAAAAAAAACTTTTGAACTTGAACTTTTAAAATTGATTATTGTGTCAACGAGGTTCGAAACACAACAAATTAAAAAAATCTTTGTTGAAAAAAATGTTCTTGCATCTGTCAGCCTTTTTGTATATTACAGGCCCACGATTTCGGCAGTAAAAGTACAATTTAATTCAAACAATCAATTGTATAATTATCGAGTCTTTATTTTAATAAAAACATTAACAGATCTATCTACTTTATTTAAATTACCAATATGGTTAACCAATTACAAGAAATAACAATATTTTCGTGATTACTAAACAAGTAAAAATTACTTAAATAATGTTCAAGACTTTTCTCTAGTTAACATTTTGATATAAAAACAACGATTTTACTAGCAACGTATTTCGCCCTTTTTGTATATTAAGGATATTTGCTTGTTTCATTTTAAATATTTACCTAATAAACATATTGCTTTCTTAAATTTTAAACGATATAATTAGACATAAAAAGTTAGAATCTCATTTTTTTAACCATACAAAAAACAACTAAAAAAATATTATTGCTGGTAACACAATAATTATTAACTTTAAAAACATTCTAAGTCAATTTCAGAACGATATGATTCTTCATCTTTGCTCTCAATATGGTGAAGGAAAACATTGTGAGGGAATCAAAAAATTCTAGGACCGAAAATTCGAAGACATGTGACATCTACCAACCCGCACTGGGCCCGCGTGGTGAATTATAGCCTATTCCCTCTCATAGAGAGGAGGCCGTGTGTCCCAGCATTGGGACCATTGTTCTAGCTATACTTAAGCATATTTAAAATAACAAGCAAATATCCTAAACCGGCAACATACACACAGAACCAATTGCGACAACCAACTTACAATAACAATCATATAAGTCTAAAAATAATGAGTTTTCAAACTAAACAAATAGAAAATACTAACAATTTCTCGAAAAAAAAAAAACTCCACTGCTAAATAATAGTAATATAAAAAAAAATCTTTTCTTAATAAATACTAGATTCTAGCCTATGAGTCTGATAACAAAAAACTTATTAATATTAAATAATAGTACAATGATAATTTGGTAAAAGACATCCAATCGATTTGGACAAATTATAAAAAATAATGATCGTTCTTCATAATTATAATACAATTTCAGTAGGGTGGGACAGAGTAGGTACTTGAGTATATAATGGTCAATTTAGGTTGGCATTCTGAAATCTGGCAACGTCGCAAATACCTGTCAAAGTATTATCCTGTTTTGAATTTAGAAAAATTGCGTTTATGTTTGTATTTATAAATAAACTAGTATTTGCGTGTTGCGCGTGCTTGTGGTGGTAGATCTTTAACTAGAAAAAATAGGGGGGGGGAGAGGGGGAGTTTTGAAAAATGGTTTTTACATTTTCGAGCCTCCTCGATACGAATCCGTAAAAAAAACAGGACACAGTTACTTAGTTTCCCAGATACAAGATACGAGAGAAGGACAAGAAGGGGGGAGTTTGGCACTTTTCCCTACTCGCGAGAGTTACTTGTTTAGGAATCTTTCAAAATGTAGCCCCCTCCACCATCTGGGAGAACAATTATGTCAATGAGACAGTGAGTGAGAGGTAATTGAGCTATAAATAGTATAATTATAATATTAGCTGCGTCTGCGTACATTTTAGACCCCCAGAAATATGAACGTGAACGAAGCAAAAGAGTATGTATGGATCGTAATAATTACGATCCATACATACTCTTTTACTTCGTGATCTGTCACTTTGAGACCATTTGAAGAATTGAAACGTAATGCATAATATCCCATTAAGATTCTTATAAAGCGGTCATTTTAGACCCCTTGGTTAACACATGTTGCGTTGAGTACTACGCAACTGACGTCTCTGAAGGACATCATCAATATAGATATGTAAGGAACGTAGTGCACCTTTTTGTCGACGTTTTATAAGTGCCCATCTAGGCCTATGTGAAATAAAAATATTTTGATTTTGAGTAGGTGCCGTTCAGCAGTTTCGGATTTCCCAAAAATATTATCAAATTATAATAGGAAAATATGAATTCTTTTTATTTGATTAACGAAAATTGCCATAAAATTGACCATTGCTACAAAAGTAGATTATGTATACAGTGACATTTTATATCCATAATATTTTTAAATTCAAGACGCACGCAATTTGAACTACTTTTTTCTTTAAAATTGCTACTTTTTCCGTCAAGTAACTTATTAGGAATATTATTTTCGTCACTGTATACATTTTAATCATGAGTAAGTGATTTCAAAGGAAATGAGTATAGTTTGTTTATATTATCCAAAAATATAATGTTTTTTTTTTGTATAAATTGGACATTACAAAATGGTTGGGCAGGGTCGGTGGTCGGTTGGGGGCCAATTGGTTGGTGGTCGGGGGCCAATTGGTAGGTGGTCGGGGGCCAATTGGTTGGTGGTTGGGGGCCAATTGATTGGTGGTTGTTTGAGTAGGTTGGAATGGTTGGTGATTGGTTAATTAATTCCTATATTTTGTCTATCAGTAGGATTATTTAATTCCACAATAGTAGTGTAAATATGATTGCATAATATATTCTTGGATAATAAAAACAAACGTCAATTTAATGAATTTCTTTTCACGACATGAAACTATAGTAATCCTATACAAATAATCATCAAAACTAATGTTATTTACTTTTATAACTTGCCGAGTGTTAGCGGGTAGCATAAGAACTGAAATATGACCAAAACTTTTTTAAATAAAAGAGTCAGGTGTCGCGTTCCCAGTACTAACTGGGTTGTGGAGGTCAGATAGGCAGTCGCTCCATGTAAAATACTGGTATTCAGCTGCATCCGGTTAGACTGGAAGTCGATCACACAAAATTTATTGTTATAGGAAATATCAGCCTTCAATTTTTCTAACGCAAGATAAAGGCTCATAGAGGGTCTAGCTTTGATCACCACGTTTGCTAAAACTGGGGATTAATATTACAAAATTTCCTAGTCTACTAAAAGTCACATGTCACTATGGTCGTGCACGCTGATCTCCGAAACCACCCAACCGGTTTCAATGAAATTTTGTGAATGTGTAGGGTTGGTTGGACCTGGGGACCTAAAATGGCTGCTGATGCTTCTGATAAAGCAGCCATTTTAGGCCCCCTGATAGGTGACGCAGTGTGAAGCAGGGTGAGTCGCTAGTATAATTATTATTTTTTTTCTGTTTTATTGCTACCCGCTAACACAAAAATCAGCATATTAATAATATCTACTGCAGAGGAACAAAGTAGTGTTATAAATATATTATTTTTTTATATAATATTCGCGTATATATCTACAACTTATACATTAGTACTTAAATTACGCTAAACGACGGTTTTTCATGGATTCGACAGCTATTCCTTTTTATCATATACAAATATATATTATTTTTTCTTTATTATATTTATTTTTCGCTCTAATGAGGAAATATAAAATTATTTTAGTTTTTGCTACTGATACTAGCGCTTCTGAGAGCATTTCAAGAAATAAGAATCTATTTAATCCATTCCTTATAAGTTATAGTTCATTTCCTGGCAGATAATTTCATACGAACACTGTCCCATTTTATACAGGATGTAACAAGACCCTTCACGAAGCCGTCAACCGTTTTGGGGTGAAAAATCACGTTTTACGGTAGGACTCAATGTAATGCACTCAAAACATTGTGCTGATGGATGGATTAAATAGTACGGGGGTCGTGGAGGTGTTTAAAGTAAAAATCTTACAATAATAACATGTATTTAAAAAAAAAAAACTTCTGGAAAAGTTGGAACTTTGCCCCCCAATATCTCCGTAACTAGGAGGTTCCCAGGTATGGTCTAGAACAACAAAAATGATCGCAATGATGGGGAGAACAAGTGATTTTTGGGTTCGTTAAGGGTCTTGTTACACCCTATATTAATTTGATAGGACGTCGGCCATGACAGTAAGAAACAGGCCTCTTTACCCGACTGCGGCAACGCCCAAAAGGGGGGTAATGTTTTAAGCATTATTAATAGCCATTCTATCATAAACACGACAGCGTTCTTGTTTTTTAGGGTTCCCCACCTTAAAAGCATAAAACGGAACCCTTATGCGATCACTTTGGTATCCATCTGTTATTGTCATAACCTTTTTATATAATCAACATAACACCACGCCTGTTTACGCGAAGACTTAGGCTGAGGTATTATTAGGACACCCCCAATTCACCAGTTATGTTTCTGTTTAAGTCCTAAGTAATAGGGGGGAGCCTATTGCCATCAACTGGGCACAAATCCAGACACTGGGCTACTGAGAAATTTCTGACGGAAAAAACAAATAAATAATTTGATAAAAATAATCCATAATTTCTTTGTACTCTAAGAAACGCCAGTATTAATGTAGCTCTCGATATATTTGAGGAGTTATTCGATATATTGTTAGAATATCAAAGTGATAGTCCATGAGGAATTTAGGTTATAATAGTGCCTGTTAGTGTTGCTATACAGGGTGTATTAAATGTAAAGCCTGCCGAATATACAGGATATATTTCTTGAGAAGCTCGAATAGGTCATTTCCTGATAGTGCAACCTAACAAGATCAAAAAAAGAACATCGATGTATGCCTTTTGTATTTTAAACTGAGACCCTCTCTGCCTTGGAAAGCACATTAAGCCGTTGGTCCTGGCTTTGGTTGGCTTTGACAGTCGTTACAAGTAGTTAGAACCCGAAAGTCAGACAACCAGTCTTACCAACGAGTATTAGTATCTAGGCTATAGAGGTCAGATTGACAGTCGCTCCATGTGAGTGTGAAATTCAGCAGCATCTGGTCCCAAGAAGCAGATAATGACTTGGGCGAATAGCGCATAAAATTATGAGTTTTCAGTGTTCATAAGGAATATTAACCTGTTAGTCTAAAATGCAACCCAAAACATAGCTTGGAAACGACTGGGCCAATGATGAATGAAAATCAGCTGTAGAATAATCACTTTTAAGCTTGTTTTAGTTTTAATACACCCTGTATAAGCACTATAGTACATTTTACTTAACAAATGTTTTCATTCAGAAGGCCTCTAGAGATAGCGAGTGTTAAAAAATATATATTTTAATATGTATGTATATATCTAATATACTTCTCTACTATATATTTATATCTAAATCTATAATAATAATATATTAATAAAAAATGATTATATTTTACAACTAGAATAATTTTATAATCTAAATTACAATTTGAGTTATTTTTTTTTATAATACTCGTTTGATTTTTTTATTTTTAATCTATGGAAATGTGTATCCTGTTTTATTCTGTCTTCCGGGTTATACAGGCTGTTGTTTTAAACTTTTTGTTTCTATGTTAGCATGTAACTAGAAAACTGCTAAGCCGTTTTTGATAAAACTATTATTAGAGTGTGTGATACTATTCTACTTTATAAACTAAACGAGATTATGCGTCTGTCTGTCTATGGGACTTTGAAACAACAGCCCGCTTCGACACAGTCAGTCATCTATTTTAACTATACTAAGTCGAAAATATTAATTCATAAACTAACCACTGATTTCACTGACCGTAGTTCTTCTAAATATTTCCGAAGAAGTGTTCCACTTGAAGAATTAAGGCTTGCCGAGGTGGGGCCGTGGATGGGTGACCATCCATTACATATCAAGACGCCTCGGAAAGCATACTAAACCGTTGGTCCCCGGCAGATACTTGTAGATCTTTGACAGTTGCTACAGGTCGTCAATGGCCCGAAAGTCTGACAACCAGTCTCATCGGACAGATAGGCAGTCGCTCCAAGTAACATACTGGTATTCAGCTGAAGAGCCTAACCCCATCGTAGTTGGGAATAGGCTCGGCCGATGATGTTGAGGGATCACTCATTTAGTAAGAACTATATTCAGTCAACATAATTTTATCATACTCACATTAAAGCAAATTTTCATTCAAATATCCAAATGTATCAACCAAATAGTCCAGTTTTCTCTGATTGTTAAAATTGTTGGATATGATAATAAAAATAGACTTTAGAAAACATTTATTGTGTATTTTATAATATGTTTTGAGATTACTTAGGGAATCCGTCTTTATATTTTATTTATTTTTTTATATAATTTAGTTCAGAGTGTATGAAAAAGTTATTTTTCACTAAGTATTAAGTTTTGTTTGGTCATAGCTTAACTCTTTTAATTATTTAGGACTTGACCCGTGATTCAGTGACAGTTTTCGGAGAAAAAGGGTAATAAAAATACATATCTAAAAAAAATATATCTAATTATATGATTTGGGATATGAGTGGCGCAGCTATCATATAACTCGATTCCTACCGGCTTCTTTTCGACACCTTTGTCTATATTGCCAAATAGGCATATACACTGTCTGAAGTTCCATGAAATCTAAAAGTCAGACTAAAAAATTTGAAAAACCGGGCTACAATACAACATAAGAATCACCAGTCACTTGAACACGGGTACATCAGTTCTGTCCGCCGTCCTGTCATCACGTGTCCGCGTCCTCGTCCTGCTTGTCCGGTCGGCGCGCCGCCACGATGGTGAGGTCGGGGCGCGTGCGCATGAGCGCGGAGGGGGACGCGGGCGGCGCGGGGGCGGCGGGGGCGGCGGGGGCGGCGGGGGCGGCGGGAGCGGCGGGGCCAGGCGTCTCGCCGCCGCGGAGAGAGTCGATGGACGCGACGCGGATTGTTGGCCATTTTCCAGCTGTGAGGACGATTTTTACGTTAAATAAAAATGACAGGGGGCAATCTTATGCAGAAATAATTTGATATCAACAGTACTTAAATTAACAACTTGTATTGTATTTTTTTTTCAATTTGATATGTTGGACTCTGTGAAATAGACGCCCGAATGGCAGCTCCGTTTGGGGGCGTCCACTAATTATGTGAGGCTTTTAAGAGGGAGACGTGGTCGAGCCGAATCTCACCCAAACTCACGAGGGAGGGAGGGGGAGACTCGGCACATATCACATAATTAAGTATGTTTTCCAGCAAGAGACAGTGTAAAATTACGAGAAAACTGGGTTTAATTAAAAAAACTAGTTTCTCTACTATAATATCAGACATCGATCTAGGCTAAACTTACCAATTTCTCGACTAAAATGCACTCTAAAAGTCCCTACGTAATGTCTATTAAATTATATAATAAACTACCTGCATCAATAAAAAAAGAAGAAAAAACAAACTTTTAAAAAAAAACTTAGACTATTTCTGGTAAATAAAAGCTACTACTCTGTAAACGAATACCTATGTGATAGACTTATAAAGTCATAACTTAAGTACTCGAGACTTCTAATAATTGATATTACATTACATCTCTCAATAGATACCTGTTTATATTACAGGTATTAGATTCTCTAAGGAAATACCTGCATTATCATTATACCAAAGTAGTTTGCTGAGAAATGTTATATGTATAATTTACAAATGCTTCCTCTCTCCTAACTCACTTACTTTGCTGTACCCGACAAGGTTCATATGATCTAATTACAAGTTTACCACCTAAGAAACCTACATGTGGAATGCAATAAATGTATTGAGTATATTATGGCAAAATACTGAAAATAATTAGGCAAATTATGTTTTTTAAATACATCCAACGCAATCAACCACCGATGACCGTATTTAAACTAAAATACGCATTTTGAAAAATCTCACGTTTGATTAGGGAGGGAAGGTGAATTCAAATCACACGACATCTCACCAAGGGGAGAAGAGGGGTCGCAAAATTGCCTCACGTAATTAATAGACGCCCCTTTGAATAAGATTTGGATATATTTTGTGTTTTTTCGGGAACACGAATCAAAACCGTATGTTTTTCATGATTACAAATGTGTATGTTAATTAATATGTATACTCACTGGTAGTGGGGGGAGCGGGGGGCGGCTTACTGTTATCATGCGCGGTGGCTATCAGCGTCGCAGGTATGGGCTCCTCGTCCGTCACGGTGCCGATTAGGATCTTCTTCATCGACTGAAAATTAAACAAATAATGAGACAGTGCAAAACAAACTTCTAGAAGAACTTCAATTACATGTTTACTGTTTCAAAACTGATGAAATTTACGTTTTGTTTAATTTGCAAAGTTTGTATATATATTTGTTCATCGTCCTCCTGCCTTTATCTCAATTTATTTGTGGTCGGCGCAGCATGTCTTCTTCTTCCATACTTCTCTATTACTCGTCATCTCAGCAGACACCTCCTTTCTAGCCATATCATCCTTCACACAGTGCATCCATCGTTTCTTTGGTCTTCCTCTACTCTTATAGCCAGGGGCGTGCCGTCCATACAGGCAATTAGGCCTAGCCTACCCTACCATTCCTACCAATAACGCAACAAATGCATTTATTATAACTATGTAATAAAATAATGCAACATATTACAAAAAAACTCCTGTTTTATTACTTATAGCAACTTGTCGCGTCCGTGTGACGTAACTGATAATAATACTACGACGCTCGCTCCCGGCTCTTCTAGGCAACGACACCGCCGGCCTAATTTGCAGTGATAAATTTACGCACACTGATGCATATTTTCGTGTGTATGAACGGCACACATGTGATCACAGATAGATTGGGGGCGCAACTCCTGCGAGTGTAGCTGGCCACTGATTGGCCACAAAGTATTATCCGGCTAAAACGGTATGCAGTGATGCAATTATATTTGGTAGTGTTTTTTATATTTGTTTCATGTGACAAGCAAAATTGATTTCGCGATCTTGAATGTTTTGATTATTATAATATCTGACGGTTGTAATTCGTTTTGAAACGTACAGTAGTGTAAATATTATTTGTTGTATTTGTTTATTTACTTAAAAATAGTGATCTGTTGTGAAGTTTGCGCTGATAATGTGTGTTTGTTAAAAATTAAAAACAGTAAGTATTCACAATCGTTTAATGATAAGGTTCAAGTTGTGGCTAAAGGTGTAGGTACCCGAATTACGAGAATTAACCCAAAATTCATCTCGTACTCGTCATTTCAAATGAATCTTTCTTCTGTTTACATTGTCAGAAAATTGTAATTTGAACCGTGAATAATGTGGTGAGTTCTTGTATTTATAACTTTTGTTTTTACAGGCTTAATTTCAATGTTTTTTTTTCAAATATTCCAAAATTGGGCCCGGAACGAAAACTCTAAACTATACAATGGTAATTTTAGGTAATTTTATTTTTTTGTTGACAGTGAACTCTGTTTTATTTTTAGATTTTTTTTTAACGAAGCTACATCCTTCGTTCTTGTATTGACAGAATGCCATTGAAATTTCTGATATTTAAGCTAGATGGCGTTGTTTCTCATAAGCTTACTAAAAACACCAGGGGCGGGTGCGGGGGGCCCGGAAGGGTGACTGAATATATCAATAGATGTGACTACTTTGAGGGTCATCCTAAGTAGAGCGACGCTGTGATGTAGCGAGTTTTTTTTTGGGTGTCAGTAATTCAGTATGCGTGGCCTACCCTCCGTGAGAAACCACTGCATGCCACTGCATCATCAGCCATCCACATTCATACTCAAAACTTAAACATAAGTATTTAATGACAATAGATTCTGACAGGAGGATAATTTGATGATCATTGTTGTCTGAGCAAATGAATTATATTCTAACGTGTGTAACTGTGTATCCTTCTATCTGTCAGTGGCATTGTAACTCCTAAACGGATGCACCGATTTTGTTTTTTTTTTTGTCTGTATACAGTAGAGTAGAGTAGGGACTCCATTTTCCGCACTTAGTCGGTATACAGTGCATTTAGCTCCTTATTTTGAATCATAATCCACCGGAATTTTTCGAAGGAAAATTTTCATTTTTTTTAAATCGTTTTTTTCAATTACTATTCCTTTATTTTAATGTAAAATTACATTCTCTGTATGCAGCACTCCATTTATGTAAATAATACGGTCTCTCTGTACTCTTGTAGCCATCACATTCACACTCAAAACTTTCCTCACAACAGAAGGACTATTATCTCGGCTAAAGTGAATTCCCAAGACACGTCCCAAGAGTGCACAAACCTACCGTATCGACAGCAGGGGGCGCAGCGGGCGCCGGCTTGCGCGCACACTTGGCGGCGCCGGCGCTGTACGTGCGCGAGCGCATCTTCAGCGACGGGTCCATCTCTATGGGGATCGGCTCGAATTCTAGAACGAACAAGATTTAATGTCAAGTATATCTTTAATTAACTGCCTCTTTGGTTCAGTGGACGCAAGCGCGACTGCCGAGCATGAGGTCCTGAGTTCGATTCCCAGGTCGGGCAGTGTTATTGGGTATTTCTATCAGGAATTTCTCAATAACAGCCACGGAGTCTGTATTTGCCCGGTTGATGGCAATAGGGCCGCCCCCTATTACATGGGACTTATACATAACTGACGAAATGTGGGTGTACTATTAGGTACACCTCTGGATAACCCAATTGTGAATACAGGCGTGATGTTATGTTAGTTCAAAAACTGTGCGAGTTATTTAATTAGTTAATTATGACATACATGTCAAAACTTAGAGATTTTCATATCTAATTATAGTATGCCTCACATTAACTTTCTAGAATAAATTCTCCAATTATGCTGAAAATCGCATCAAAATCTAGTAAGTATGTATAAAATCCGGTAGGGTTGGACTCTGTTTCCGATACTAGTGGGCTACTTACTATTTTTTATATTTTTAAATCCTTTTTTTTTTTTTCGGAGTATATATGAAAGGAATAATTAAAAATTAAGTTAGTTAAGTTAAATTAATAAAATAAATAATAATAGAGCCTTTTCAATAATTACTGATTAAGCTGACTCACATATTATGGTGACTACCACATTATAACAAACTCAACCTACCTTTCTCCGGAACTCCAAAATCAGCCAAATGCGCAGCCAGGTTATTGATACTGACTCCCAGGGCCTTTGCCGCCGCGTCCAGGGACATCTCCCCTCGTTGGAGCCTGTCTAGTACTTCGGAAGGACCCTTGGCTTGCCAGAAGTCTCTCACTGCCCTGGGGGTCAGAAGAGTGGGTGAGGAACCATTTACTATTCTGAAATCAAAATTTTTGGGGTCTGTTTGGATTTTGTATGGCAGTGGGCACGTGTCACGAAATGCGTTCATGTAGCAGCATGCGGTCGATGACCCCAAAAAATTACTTTATCAAAGGGTCTTGGACAAAACAGGTGTAAGTCAAACAGAATTGACATATAAGGTCCCATTAAAATAGGTGGACAAATTTTAACACAGCATTCAGTACTTCTAACCAAAGCTATCCAAGCAAAAAAAACTCTGATTGAAGTGATTTTATTTTGAGCTAAAATAATAAATTGCCGGCGGCACTCTAGAAGAAAAACATCCAATATGTGAAAATATAATCACTTTAATCAGTGTTTTTTTTTGCTTGGATATCTTTGGTTAGACGTACTGAACGCTGTGTTACAATTTGTCCACCTATTTTAATGGGACCTTATATATGTCAAATCATAGCTCCTAATAAGTTCTCAAATTTAATGTTAAGACCGGCGGAGATCGGCGGAGACCAGAGCTACGGCCAGTTAAAAATGCTGTTATTTCATGTATTTTGTCGAAGATTTGACTACAACAGTCATTAAATTTGTTTTAAAAATAAAAACACATCATTTCAGACAAGTTGGATGGATGTTTTTTTTTATCCATATGATATTAGTAATACACAGTACTTATGCTATGTTAGTAACAAACGTACCTAATAAAAGATTTTAAAATACATCATGTCGAAAACATTGTGCTAAAACTAAGCACTCAGTAATTAATCCGACCCCTGTTCTTGAAGTCCTAGAACGACTAAGAACTGTAGTGCAGAGGCTGTGTTACGGAACCCCCTTGTTAAACTAAGTTTATTTGTAGACTAGCTGTTTCCCGCAGCTTCGCTCGCGTTTTTGTCGAAAATTATTTCACGGGCACGTTTAAATATAGCCTATGGCACTCAGGGATAATGTAGCTTCCTACTGATGAAAGAATTTTTAAAATCGGTTCTTTAGATCCAGAGATTACCCCCTATATACAAACTTACAAATTTTACCTCTTTATAATATACAACATGTAACAGAAAGGGTATAATCATATGGAATACTGTGGTACGGACCATCAAACTGAACAACTTTCTCTATGGGACCACCATCGAAATCGTAAAAAAATAATCAGCTGTCCTATACAAAATTTCAATACCTACTCGACCCAAATGTATGGGACAGCTGATTATTTTTTTACGATTTCGATGATGGTCCCATAGAGAAAGTTGTTCAGTTTGATGGTCCGTACCACAGTATTTCATATGATTATACCCTTTCTGTTACACGCTGTATATTAGTATAGATAAGTCTGGTCAAATTTTCGGCAAAATACAACAAAAAAAAAATTAATGGCAACATATTTCAAATGAATCTATTGCTGTTCTCCGGTGGCATAGATACTTGTAGTTTTAAATTGAAGTAAAGTTCTAAGAGCTACAATTTTAGATAATATGTGTAAAAAGACCCTCAACGAAGCCGAACGGCACTTGTTCTCCCCGTCATTGCGATATTTGTTTTGTTCTAGATCATACCTGGGAACCTTCTAGTTACGGAGATATTGGGGGTCAAAGGTCCAACGTTTTCACAAGTTTTTTTTAATACAAGTTTTTTATGTTATAAATTTACTTGAAATATCTCAATAATCTTGTAATATTAAATGCATTCGTCAGCACAATGCTTTGAGTGCATTACATTAAGTTCTAATGCTAACCGTGATTTACCACCTCAATAAAAAAGGCGTTTCTTAGCAATAATTTTTGCGTGGCGTTATTTTTTTATTAATGCTTGCTTGACGGCTTCGCAAAGGGCCTGTTTACACCAAGTATATTTCACATCTGTTGGTCATACGCCCAGAGTTCTAAAAAAATGTCCATAGTCCTTTTGTCTATCCCATTTAGATATCTATATACCCAAGTTTCGCTAGGAAAATAAACTTGACCTTGTTTGAAACATGAGTAACACAAGATTTTTTTTTGAAGATACCTAAAATATACCATTTTCTTAACAGAATATAATAAATTCTAAATCTACAAAAAATCACACGAAAAGTTCTTTTTATCTATATTATTATTATTATTATTATTATATTCTATATTATTTGATTGGTGTCAGAGTTTTTATGCCGCTCACGGGCCTCTGACTTGGATTTACATGCCGTCAAGAAATATCTCTCAGGCATGCTGGTTTCCTTACGATGTTTTCCTTCACCGAAGCACAGATAATATAATACTTCGTAACCGAAGCAAATGATAATTATAAAAAGAAGTATTAATAGTGAACCTTTTTGTTTTTTTTTATTAATTTGAAGGATGTGACAATTTCAAATAAAATGCAAGAAAAATAAATATTCCACATTGACGTCAAGTTTTTGCAATTTTATATTAAACTAAAGTGGTCCTGTTATAGGCCAAAATACCCCTATGTCAGCATGGTGCTGTAACATTTTAAAATATCACAGCGCTGATAATCTAATAGGTGAATCTGGTCAAGTGATACCAGGGTCAGACACGACAATCAAATTTAAAAAAAAATGTACTACGACTGAAACAAAAATAAATATAACAAATATGAAATAAGAAGAGAGTACATTTCGATATAAGTGGAGAAACTCTGTTATTGCATTCGAGGCGGAATTCACACCCGAGCCGCAGGCGAGGTTTTTATTGAGCCGAGAACTGCAGAAACCTTATTGTAATGCGATAAGAGCCAGTTTTCGACGAAGTGTATTGAAAAATATATTATACATCCAAAGTAACATCAATGTTTGTCTATGCCATATTGTGCTTGTATGACCAGATTTATGAACGTGGACGAAACACAAGTTCTAAGGATCGTATCAGCTGGCAATTCCTACAGAATTTTCTGCTTACCTCCATAGAATAATAGTGTCTAAGTTCATGTTCAGTTCTTTATAGTGTCTACTCACCGATAAGGCCTATTGATACACCCGTAGACATCTCGATACCGCCCGTACAGCGTGCCGTAGCTGACTCCCAGGATCTCGGCCGCCTGCTTCATCTCCAACTCCTTTAGACGAACTGATTCCATCACCTGTGACATTGAAGAACATACATATAATTCTACTGCTCTTTCCATCAATACAGGGTGTAACAAGACCCTTCACGAAGCCGTCAACCAAGCATTATGTACATGAAACTAAGTAACTTTACGCAAAAATTATTGCTGGGAAACAACTTTTTTTTTGCAGTGAAAAATCACGTTTTATGGTAGGATTCAATGTTAAGCACTCAAAACATTGTGCTGATGGATGAATTGAATAGTACGGGGGTCATGGAGGTGTTTACAGTAAAAATCTTACGTTAAAAACATGTATTTAAAAAAAAACTTGTGAAAAAGTTGGAACTTTGACCCCCAATATCTCCGTAACTAGAAGGTTCCCAGGTATGGTCTAGAACAAACAAATTATCACAATGACGGGGAGAACAAGTACCTTTCGGCTTCGTTAAGGGTCTTGTTACACCCTATATATATAATGTTTCATCCAGCACTTCCATTGTTTCTTTGATATCTGCCGCTATATCCACATTCTTCATCACTTGCCTAGCATTTTCCTTTTTTTAACAACCTATATGGCAACACTGTTGGACACCACTGCTGTACAAAGGTCTCCCCCCATAGTCTTCTAGTCTTCTCTATGGTTTGCCTTATCCGGCAAAAACAAGTACAGATCTTTAATGAGGATCTTCAGGAGCCTACTGTGTGACCTACACACCTACACCTAGTTTAGGAACTTCTTTAACCTAGTAGTAGGTTAGATAGTTCTTTAACTTTGCAGATTTTCCGAATATTACACCCACATTTCGCCAATTATGTTTTAGTACGATGTAATAGGGGGCGAGCCTATTGCCATCAACCGTCATTAGACTTCGTGGCTGCTACTAAGAAATTCCTGATGGAAAAGCCCAATAACACTTTGGCCGACCCGGAAATCGAATCCAGGACCACATGCTCAACAGTCGCGCTTGCGACCACTCGACCAACGGGGCTTATATACTGCATAAGCATAATCAGCCTATAATGTTCCCACTGCTGGGACACTCGGCCTCCTCTCTATGAGAGGGAATGGGCTATAATCCACCACGCGGGTCCAGTGCGGGTTGGTAGATGTCACATGTCTTCGAATTTTTGGTTCTAGGATATGCCGGTTTCCTCACGATGTTTTCCTTCACCGATTTGAGAGCAGTGGTGATGAAATAAATTACACAAAGTAATGCGCCTGCCTGGGTTCGAACCAACGACTTACTGTTCGTAAGTCGGAGCCGCCACTGGGCCACCGCTGCTGACATTTTTTGCTTACATCAGCTTTATCTTCTTGGAGCGTCATCTTAAAAAAAAAACGTGATACTCACCCGTCTAACATAGTTCTCCTCCCAGAACTGCGGCCTCCTCCCGTGTTGCAGGTAGTCGCTCAGCTTCACCACGTCCGTGAACCGAGGGTCCGTGGGGCCCGACTTGGGGCCTGGCGACGCTGTGAATTTGTAACATACTGTTTAATTAACTTATTCAGCCTCTAATGCTCCCACCGTTGAGACACACGCCTCCGCTATATGAGAGAGACTTAGATTATACAGAATGGAATTTTTCAACGCCACCTGGAGGGAAGTACTCTAAATACTGGAGATAGAAAATTTTACTCAAAGGAAACATTCCTTTATTTTTAAAAAGAAATAAATCTGCATTTAAAGATTTTCGAAAATTCGCTTGCCACACGCGGGAATCGAACCGGCTAAATTCCAAAAAAATAACATGCTGAATAACGTCTAGATGGACCATAAGCGAAAATCTGTCAAAAAATATCAGCCAAATGTTGGCTTATAAGTTCACACACAGCACTGTGCGTCTATTGTCTCTGTATTCGCCAACCCGCACTGGAAACGTCCAATGTATGACACGTTTTGGATTTTTTGTATGACAGTTTCGGTCGCGGCGATGATTGAAATGGTCATCTATTGTACTGAAGTTTTGCTCAAATCGTGATATTTCCGTCGGTAAAAGAAACCAATTGAGACACTACTAATGGCCAGCATAAATCACAAAATTGATCAGCTATTATTTCGACATCGTACAACGTTTCTGCCGATAGTACAAAAAAAAACATCCAAATTGCATACATTTGGTGAGCTTGATATTATTGAGTTTAAGTGTTCGTCTGATAAAAAGATTATTTTTACTGCTAACCCAATGTTTAAATGGCGAATCTTTAAATAGGGAATATGCATGTAATTTTTTTTTCACTTAAATCATTAATATGCAGTACTATCAACCCAAGAAAATAATTAAAATTTAATTTCAACTACTGCCTGTCGCACAAAAAAAAATATTAAACTCCTGCAATTTTCTACGACAGTTCAAACGTCCATGACTATCGCGGCCATTCATGTCAGGACTTTGATGTCACTTACCTCTATCTGCCTTGTTTAAATCTAATTTTTTGCCCTTAGTAGATTAGTTTTACTAAAATGTAAGTGCTTTATTTAACAATTGCAATAACAATTTTATAGTAAAATCTTAGTGAAACTTTAAGTACTTTTCAATTAAAAGTGTTTCTCTGACACATGGATTGTGACGTCACTACCGGAATCGATGCGTTTTGTGTTTGCGTTCCGTTTCACCAAAAACACGCTAAATAAAATATTAAATTGTAAAATAAGTGTTGTATTAGAGAATTAAACAAGTGCACCACAATGTTTTTATGGTCCAATACAAGGCATCTAAAAGAAATAAAAATAGTTTAGTATTTCTTGCATATACCCTATTACATCTCATTTTATTAGGAATCATGACGAAAATGATGTTCGCGCCAATTTTGAAACATGGAAGATTATCGGAGCGCATACGTTTTCTGGCTTAACTATACCTACTTAAGGTAGTACAGTTAAACTAGATAATATATGCGCTTCGTTCTAATGTTAACTGTAGTGCCTACAAAGTACTTACGCCTCATAGAAAGTTGCGCCTTAGCGAGCTCTACGCGAAGCTCCGCCGCAGACACGGACGACGCCGCCGCTGAGGACGACGATGACGCCGCCGCCGACTGTCGCGTTGGAACGCTCTCGTTTGATTCTTCGTCTGAATAGAAAAGGTTACAAAGTTAATAAGACTTCTATATAAGGTCTCATTAAAATAGGTGGACACATTTTAACACAGCGTTCAGTACGTCTAACCAAAGATATACAAGCAAAAAATACTGATTAAAGTTATTTTATTTTGACCTAAAACAATAAATTGCCGGCGGCACTTTAGAATAATTTTACTTTGATACCAATGGTTAGACGTACAGAACGCTGTGTCAAAATTTGTCCACCTATTTTAATGGGGCCATATATATTACGATTGAACATATTACAGACACATCAGTAAAGTGGTTTATTAATAAAAATACGGTATCCACTGTTTAACCATTTTTTTTAAACGTTTCCTAAGTTTAACCTGCGTTTATCAATAAACTCCTTAAAGTCGTTTAAAGAACAATAAATAGGATAAAACGCAAAACATTTTTTGCGAATATCTAGGATTTTTTCAAACGGAAAAATGGAAACAAAAAAAGATTTAATAATAAGTAAAAAAAAAACAAGTTATTTCCGGGATATTTCAAAAGTAACAGCTCATTTTGATTAAATCCTCAAAATAAACTGAATAAAAACTATAATCCAATCCAATAGGAAATATGCATGTAATTTTTTTTTCACTTAAATCATTAATATATAGTACTATCAACCCAAGAAAATAATTAAAAGTTAATTTCAACTACTGCTTGTCGCACAAAAAAATATTAAACTCCTACAATTTTCTACGACAGTTCAAACGTCCATGACTATCGCGGCCATTCATGTCAGGACTTTGATGTCACTTACCTCTCTCTATCTGCCTTGTTTAAATCTAATTTTTTGCCCTTAGTAGATTAGTTTTACTAAAATGTAAGTGCTTTATTTAAGCAAAAATTGCAATAACAATATTATAGTAAAATCTTAGTGAAACTTTAAGTACTTTTCAATGAAAAGTGTTTCTTTGACACATGGATTTTGACGTCACTACCGGAATCGATGCGTTTTGTGTTGCGTTCCGTTTCACCAAAAACACGCTAAATAAAATATTAAATTGTAAAATAAGTGTTGTATTAGAGAATTAAACAAGTGTTCCACAATGTTTTTATGGTCCAATACAAGGCATTTTAAAGAAATAAAAAAAGTGTTGTATTTCTTGCATATACCCTATTCATAAAATAAAATCCACCAACTCACCCGCACTATTATCGCCATCAACCCTCAGCTTCGTATGCAGGAACGAGCCAATATCAGCCGGAGCGTCGGCCCACTCATCATCCGATGCGTCCCTGGATGTAGACCTCGAGCCTGACCGCATGCCCCACCCGACCACACGCTCGGCCGTGATGTCCTGGGGTTCATACACTCGCTATAGAAGAGTATAGGAATTATAGTAAAATATTGATAGATAGGCCGGATATTTGGTCGGTTTAGACGGATATTTAGTTGAGTTGGACGGATATTCGGTCGACTCAGTCGGGAATTTCATCTATGGGTCGGATATTTAGTAAACTCGGATTGATATTTGATCTTTAAGTTGGATATTTCATCCGTGGGTCGGAAATCTGGTACTGTCGGATATTTGACTTATAGAGGTTATGCTAATATTTCGACCTGATTGTGCAAAGGTAATTTATGTCTATTCATCGTCAGCCGCGTCCTTCGGTATAGACCTCGAGCCTGACCGCATGCCCCAACCGACCACACGCTCGGCCGTGATAACCAGGGGTTCATATATTCGCAATAGAAGAGTATAGGTAGTTCAGTAGTGGTCGAGGTGTGATTAGCCGGATACTTGATCGGTTTGGACGGATATTTGGTTAGTTTGTACTAATCTAAGTCAAAGACTGGAGTGGGCGGATAATTAGTCAGTTTGGACGATAAACGTTTGTATTACTGTCTAGTTTTCTCGAATATTCAGCTTAGATGGGCCGAGTATCCGTCTTAGTTTGGCAGAATACTCTGTAAAATGTTATGTAAAATATAGTAATTGAGCTATAACTTAGGATTGGTCTATTTATTATACGTCATCTCAGATAAAATCAAAAGGATATAAAGTGTATCTTTTGACGGATAAAATTCTAAAATAAAGTTTTTCTGAACCCAATTTTTTTTTCTGTAAAAAAACTGTGTTATTATACGGGGAAGTCACACCAACGCGAAAACAGTTACCAAGTATTCAGTATACATCATTTTGCGCCACACCACATAGACATTTTTCAACGGTTTTTTTTTTAAATCAGCTGTTGTACTTTTGTAGGGGAAAATATATGTGGAGGGGCACATAATGATGTACCGTAAACCGGGGTTATTTTGATCAATATTGAACTTTGAAGGTCCATATCTTTTAAATTTATGGGTGTAAAAAAATACAAAAAATGTCTAGTAATCGGTTTATAAAGTACTGTCGATTCCTGTAATAATAAGTGAAAAAATGTAGCTCAATTTTGAGAAAAAAAATAAAAACTATGTAATCAAAGTTATACAAAGAATGGGGTTACTTTGATACCTCCTATTTTATCGCGGAACTAGAAAGTAAACCCAATTATAATGCCAATAAATTTAAAAAAAATCAAAATCTGCCAACGGGAAAAGTTAATATTGACCTTTTTGTATTATGGGGTAACTTTGATCTAGTAAAATTCATCAAATAATGAACATTTATCTATAAAAAAATTGTTAACAAAATTCAGTCATAGTAAAATCAGTTCTTATTTATTTATTTTAAGAACGAAAAGAACTTAGAAACAATTAATTAAAAAATCATATAATAATTTAAAAAAATAATAATAATGACCTTGTTCCTGATGGCCATCTATATATTCTTTTAAATATTTTTATAGGTATTTTTTAAAGAAATGTTTTAAAAATGTATAAAATAAGAAAAAATATAAATAAAGGAAAAAATTATATTAAAAAAAACCAGTATCTTAAACTAGCCAAAGAGCTCAGAAACAGAACATGTTTTCCAAAATTTATATTATTATAAATGTTAATTTTTTTATTTTATTTTTAAATGCTTTTTTATATTCATTTTTTAGGAATATTTAAAAATGTAAATCATATGTATTTAGATGAATAAAGAGAATAATAATTAAAATTTGATCATATTTTGATCAATCTCACACCATATGGGTTATCAATGACACCCCGCATTAAACAAACTCAAGTCATTGCATTAATTTTGAGGTAAGAAAAACAATAAGCACTGTATTGGATAATCGATCATAGGCCACATAGTGGAGTTTATCTAGAAATTTCATTTTAACATCACGTAATTAACTACACATGAAGTTTTGCAACACAATTATTTAGCTATAAATAGAGAATAACAATATATTTGTATGTTTTAATTAAAATTATTGGCGAATTTCCAGCGTGTCCTCAGAAAAGGATTTGACAGTTCTTCAGAGATAATCTAATCTAATCTAGAAAAAAAAACTACCAAATTGCGTTTCGTTTTATGCAATTCGCGATTTTAAACGAAATGAAAGTTTTGATCAAAGTCATCCCGTGAATCAAAGTAACCCCGGTTTACGGTACTGAATACGCCGTAACCATTTTCGCAGCGATGACCTTCCACCCCGTATTTGTTAAGTAGTAAAACAGGACAGATCACACAGACAGGAGCAGTATTATAAAAAATATACTTACTAAGTTCCCATGTTGCCAATCTTGAATGCTTTCTCTGTAATAGAATGAAAAAAGCTTTTGAAATATACCGACCAATTAAAGTATCCTAGCAACCTAACAAGTCAGCCCCGCTTTAAGAGGAAATGCGGTAGGTGTTAATGGAGGGCTGCGTACAGGGAATGTAATTTTAAATTACAATGAAGTAACAGAAAAAAATATTAAAAAATATGAAATATTTCTGGATAAAAATTCCGGTGGAATATTATTCAAAATAAGGAGCTGAATGTAATCTGTCGGTTTGTGGAGGGTTGTCCCTCACACCCTGTATAATAGTGATATTACTTGGTTGCGGGACTGTTCGAAAGAGATACCGCGGCCCTGGAACACAAAGGGCAAAGGAAGGAACATGGATGGGTTTTAGTCAGTACAAGTCTGACACTCCCTCCTGCTCAGCCCAGAGCGGGAGGGGGGGTTATATGAGGATCCCATCCGAAAAAAAAAAAAAAAAAAGTGATATTACTTACGATTTAATAATACTAGGCATAGGGTTCAATGTTTCATCGTCAGTGTGCTCAGTTCCGCTTGCGAGCCGCTGCCGCTTCGGACTAGGGCTGTCCCTGAAAAAATAAAAACAATTATGATTGCAATACCGTTGAGCATGAGATCCTGAGCTCGATTCCCGGGTCGGGCAATTTGTTTGTAGCCGGCATAGACCAAAAAAAAACCAGCGAAGTGCGATTCAGACTCGCTCGATTTCTATACCATCGTAGTAGGGTAAATTGAAAATTAAAGGCTTTCACGCACAACTCGTCTTCCGCGCACCTCATACCGCCTAACGCGATGACATTGAACGAAAAATAGTGTTCGAAAATTTCTTAAACTTGTTCCAGGAAATACGTGTTTTTGAGTAAGTCTTACAAGTGTGTGAAATAAATATTTGTCATTAAGAATCTCCATTACATGTGCAAGTTATTTATCGAGTTGTTGTCTTTACTTTTACAGTTTATGAGTACATTATGAAGGGCCAAAGTTCAGTTGAAATTTGTGCAAAACAGCAATTTTTGGAGGCTTATACTGAATTTGTTTCTACAATTTTTTATTTTTTTCTACCATAGAAACCTAGATAGAATACACACTACACCTATTGGTTCATAAAAATCAAAGATAGATATGCAACAACTGCATAATCGCGTACGAGCGTTTGTATGAAAAGTATGACGAGTTGTCCGCTCTTAAATGACAAAAATGAAGAACTGACATCAGCATCGTAAATGGCGATATTAAGAGGAAATGCGGTAGGTATTTGAAGAAACTATCGCTCTCGCTCAACGAGCGCTATTTCGACATTGGTGCGATAAGGACAACTACAGTTCCGACAAGTAAAAAGTCATAATTCAAGGTTTGGCTCTCGACTATTTCCTCCTCCAATATTCGACCAATTAAAAAGATATTTCATAAACTGAATAAGAAGGGTATACACTGTGTCCCTATGTTTTTCTATTTTCATTAATAGTTTCAAATTTGTACTCTAGGCCTCTGTTGACAGCGGTCCAAATAGGCAATTATGAGCATTTTGTAAAGGTTCTAGTGCTGATACAGATTATGTCTCATCAAAAAGGAAAACATAGGGACAGAAGAGGTTGATATTTAGTAAAAAAAATCATAGCTTTTAAGTCCTAAACCAGAAAGAAGGCGACAGCGTTTGTATGGAAAATAGACCACCCGCATTTCCTCTTAAAGTTCTCCACAACTTAAGAATATACAGCGTGTAACAAAAAGGGTATAATCATATGGAATACTGCGGTACGGACCATCAAACTGAACAACTTTCTCTATGGGACCACCATGGAAATCGTAAAAAAATAATCAGCTGTCCTATACAAAATTTCAATACCTACTCGACCCAAATGTATGAGACAGCTGATTATTTTTTTACGATTTCTGGAAGAACTGAAGGACTTTTTGAACTGAAGTGACTGAATGGAAGAACTTTTTAAAATAAAGCTAAGTTCAAAATGGCTTTTAGTTTATTTTTTATAATTAATTTAGAATTTAGCAGTTTAATTATTAAGTTTAAATAAAAAAATTAACTTTGGAAGCTTGTAAGGAATTTTCTTGAAACCAGTTGTAATAAAACAAAGATGTTTTTAGATTTGTTTTGTGCCACTACACCCACAAACAAAAACGTTATTTCGAATTAAAGGAAACATATTGGGCATTTTTATCATTAAAAAAAAAAATCATATGTAACCAACCGTGACATTTGGGACAAAGGCTGTATGGGTAGAACCTAGCTAATGACCTCCCAAATCCCTGAAAAAATTGTGTCGGTCAAAAACTAAAAATATAAATAGAAAGAAAGCAAAAGATAGAGAAAGTAAAGAAGACAGGAAGTTGGAGACATCATCATCTGCGTAGCCTTTACCCAACTATGTTAGGGTCGGCTTCCAGTCTAACCGGATGCAGCTGAATACCTGTATTTTACATGGCGCGACTGCCTATCTGACCTCCACAACCCAGTTAGTACTGGGTAATACGATACCCCTTGGTAAGACTGGTTGGACAGGAAGTTAGAGACATATCTATGGTTAGCATACTCAGCCTATAATGTTCCCACAGTTGGGACACACGGTCTCCTCTATGAGAGGGAATGGGCTATAACCCACCACGCGGGCCCAGTGCGGGTTGGTAGATGTCACATGTCTTCAAATTTTTGGTTCTAGTACATGCCACCCTCACGATGTTTTCCTTCACCGTTTTTGAGAGCAGTGGTGTTGAAATAAATTAAACAAAATAATGCGTCTGTCTGGGTTCGAACCCACGACTTACTGTTCGTAAGTCGGGGCCGCCACCACTGGGCCACCGCTGCTCTCCATCTATGATTAATTTACCAAAATTATAATAATACTTACGAATCTGAATTTTCTCTCTTGATAGGACTCAATTTTTCTTTAATCGGTAGTTTTATTAGAGGTGGTGGGCCGCCTGTGGACAAACAATAAAAAATATATAATAATAAATTACAAACATATTACTTTGAAATAAGTACCGTCGGATATTATAAATGCAAAAAATACAGATAATTGTTATGTGATCTTGTTTGAACCGCAAAATCAATTATTATGAGGAACCCTCTGAGGTGTATGTAATGATATGTATGGTAGCCGACATATGCCTCCCCCAAGTGTCGCCACACTGACCAGTCCCGTGCGACTCGCATCCAGCGGATCCCCGCAACCTTCACCAGGTCATTGGTCCACCTAGTGGGAAGCCTTCCAACGCAACGTCTTCCGGGCGCGGTTGCCACTCCAGAACTTTCGGCCCCATCGGTCATCCGTTCTGCGAGCAACGTGCCCTGCCCACTGCCACTTCAGCTTGGCAATTCTTCGGGCTACTTCGGTAACCTTGGTTCTCTTACGATCAGTATACTAATGCGATGTACTTTTTAACAATCGATCAAACTTCTTAAGAGGGCCCTTCCCGGCGCGTCTATCGTCAACGCGAGCATGGTCAAAAAGCTTGTTGTTTCATCCAGAGCCACAGCGGAGATTGTCTTTCAACTCCCCCGTCTCACCCCGCCCCGACCCCGCACAACTCGTCTCCCGCGCACCTCATACCGCCTAACGCGATGACATTGAACGAAAATTAGTGTTCGAAAATTTCTTAAACTTGTTCCAGGAAATACGTGTTTTTGAATAAATCATCTCCATTACATTTGCTAGGTTTCTATCGAGATGTTTTTATTTTATTTTTACAGTTTATGAGTACATTATGAACGGCCAAAGTTCAGGTAAAATTTGTGCAAAACCGCAATTTTTGGAGGCATATACTGAATTTGATTCTACTTTTTTTCATTTTTTGCAACCATAGAAACCTAGATATAGTGCACAAAATACATATTACTTTAAAAAAAACCAAAGATAGATGCACACAACTGCATAATCACGTACGAGCGTTTGTATGAAAAGTATGACGGGTTGGCCGCTCTTAAGTACATACATATTACTTACACCTTCTTTTTTTTTCGGATGGGAAATCATCAAACAACTCCTCCCGCTCTGGGCTCACCTCTAAATTCTTGGAATGGGGCATTTTTTTTTTTATATGATGAAATCACAACGCCGGTCAAACCGTTATTTCTTCTCAATTAACTGAAACATCAAAATGTGACTGCCGAGCATGAGGTCCTCGATTCCCAGGTCAGGCAAAGTGTTTTTGGAGTTTTTCCATGAGGAATTTCTCGGTAGCAGCCACGGAGTCTGAATCTGCGCCCGGTTGATGGCAATAAGCTCGCCCCCTATTACATGGGACTTAAACATAACTGGCGAACTGTGGGTGTACTATTAAGTACACCTCTGCCAAACCTTCGGGGACTACAGGCGTTATGTTATGTTATGTTATCAAAATGTATCAGACAGATGTATTGCTGAGGAGTTTGTTCCTTCACCCAGCAAAAACACAAGGAAATTTCGAGAAATTTTGAGCGTTCAGAAAGCGATAATTCTCCGGGTAATTTAAATTAAGGAGACTTTTGATTTTAAAACTGGAACTTAATTATTAAAACGCATTTGATATGCATTGCATTGAATGGATAAAAAAAATACGATTTTTCATACCCAGTATCATTCCCCATATCTAGTAAATGACTGCACCGCTTTTAATAAAACATATATTATCTAAAAACCATCGTCAAGAAACTAGCTTTCATGCAAAAAAACTGCATCCAAATCGGTCAAACTTATAACACCCCTCTTTTTGCGTCGGGGGTTAGTAAGGAATGAGTTTCTACAAGAAAGTTTTTTCTCTTTGTTTAATTTGAAGATGTCGCTACAATACAAACAATTGAAGATGTCGATACAATACAACTACTAAACGTGTTTCACGCAAATAATTACCAAACATTATTTACAACACTCGCGCAGGATGCGAGACACACGGGGCCGGTCAATGTGGCGACACTTGGGGGAGACCTATGTCCAGCAGTGGACGTCTTTCGGCTGAAATGATGATGCTGATGATTTACAAGATAGTACTAGAGCTGATGAAGATTCAATAGAAGAAGACAACATACACGCTGTACCCTTTCCCATTAAATTATGTTAAGATTTAAGAACCAGGAGATGATAATTCCCGCGAGGAGTACAGTAATAGATCAGTAAGGACTGCTACAGATCCCCATGTGACTAAAAGAGTGATGAAATATAAATGTTGATAGATGGAGAGGGAGAGGAAGACCAAGGAAACGATGGATGGGTTGTGTGAGGAGTGATATGAAGGAGAAAGCAGTAAATGATGCCGTGACGTCTGACAGGGGAGCATGGAAGAAGAAAACGGGTTGCGCCGACCGCGAGTAGAATGGGACTAGGGCACGAAGATGATTTGATATTTATGATCATACATACCATTAACATTAAATTTCTCGCCATGTTTCACTTCTCCATCACTATAGTCATCTTTCTTCGCGTGTCTCGGTTCGGGTTCAACGTCCGCGTGCTTCGGCGAGTGCTTCGGCGGCTGCTTCACTTCGGTGTGCTTCTCTAACGGCTTCGGGTCGGTCGATGTGGCTGTTGCTGTAGTTACTATTCCTGCGAAAATTTAAATGTTTTATAAATATCATGGTAATATTCTTCGAAGGGAGGCAGGAGTTCACACAGATTGGGGAGGTTAGGTTTATACTCGCGTTTATAAAATTAATACATTATGAGTGTTAACGTCGTACGACATTTCATACAAACTTTCAAGTATTTTTTTTCCAAAGTCTTAATAAAAACAAACTATATGTATAAAGCACTTATTTATTTATTTTTATATAAAGCACTGAAAAATTTAAATCCAGCAGCGATCTTTTTTATTTATTTATTGAGCAAACTATTGCTATTCAAAATATAGGAAATATATCGCCGACTGGTCGACACTGCGTGACCAGAGGGCTGGCTCTTTCTTTGGTCAAAGAATTAGCATTGCCATTCAACGTGGCAATGCTGCCAGTCTTCTGGGCACGTTTCCGGATGACATCGATGGGGAGGAGTACTTTGACGCCTAAGTGTCCTATTGTCGTCGTTGCATATATGTAGGAACTTACTTTTAGTCTTCTTTTTAGCATTATTTTAATTCTATTTTTTCCTTAAAAAAGCCTAGAATGAATTGAATTGCTATTAATGAATCGAATTTATTTTCAAGAATCGAACATGCTACATAGCGGAAATTGTTTAGCTTGACGATTGTCATTGAAAAAATTGCCACCTTTTGGAGGGTGGAACATGCAAACTCAAACTCAAAGCATTTATTTCAATTAGACTATTACAGGCACTTTTGAATGTCAAAAAAAAAAAAGCAAAGCTACAGTCACAGTCACAAGGCATAATAACTTGAGAAAGTACTGTAGTTGCACATTCCAACGCGTAGATCTTTATGGAGAAGAATGGGCAAGAAACTCCATGGACACTCTTTTTAATCAAAATATTGTTACAAATTCTTGGTTACATTATTCACGTTGAGATTATACATATATGTGAGAACGATGTAGAAAGACGTGCACATTAAGAGCGTCCAGAGTAAAAGATTTAATAATCAACAATTTCAAAATAAAGTAATTAAAATAAACCGTGGCAGCTAAGAGATGACCACTCCCAACTGACAGCGCCCGTTCACGAACATGACGCATGCATCAGCCCCATTCAACTCAACCATATTGAAGGGAACCAAATGACCCGACACACGTGCCACCATCAGCGAGAAATTTGAGTGAGCATAACATTCTCTCAGCCACCAGGCTACATTCAAGTCAATGAAAGATAAATAAATGTAAATGGTTGCTTTACAGTACATATGCTCACACATGTGCTATGCAATTATATAATGCTAAGAGATGGAATCTATACAAAGCAAGGATATTATTACAATCTTCTGCAGCTTCCACAATACTTTAACATGGTAATCAATTAGTTTGCTCCTATGGTTGTGGGCAACAGTGCAGTCCCAGAACTAAACAACTACAAAGCGATGGAAGGAGTATGTAGACATACCTGCTTCAGAATCAGGCGGCTCATCCTTATTGTTCCACCGTATGTCTGTGAGGCCTTTGATTCGGAGCTCCTCGGCCGTCTTCAGTAAACTCGCCAGTTGAGACTGAAATAACACAAAACGATTTATAAAAAACTTGTAACACGGAATTTTTTTTTGTTTTTCAAATTTGTTTTGTTTTTCAAATTTTTGTTTTTCAAATTTTTGTTTTTCAAATTTCTTTTGTTTTTCAAATTTTTGTTTTTCAAATTTGTTTTGCAAATCAAAGCCATTGATAGGGAATAATATGCAAGAAACACAAAACATATTTTATTTCTTAAAAATGCTTTGTTATTGGCCCTTAAGGTGGAAGCGCAAGGGTAGCCCGCGAAATTTAAATTAACTTAAGTTTATTGCAATTTGCAGGGCAGTGTCACGTTGTATGTTGATGAAAATATGAATCGCGCTAGTGACACGCATGGAGTTACAGAATTATAATCATTCAAATCATCAATACAGCCCTCCAAGTTCATATAACCCCAATCAATAGCTATTTCATGAAATAATCTCTTTGGGATTATATGAACTTGGAGGGTTGGCTGCGAATTGCAATAAACGTAAGAAAATTTAAATTTCGCGGGCTACCCTTGCACCCTTGCGCATCTACCTTAAAAACATTGTGATACAACACTTTTTTACAATTTAATATTTTATGTAGCGTGTTTTTGGTGAAACGGAACGCAAACACAAAACGCAACGTCCCTCGATAACGCCGGTAGTGACGTCAAATAATATGTGCCAAAGAAACACTTTTCACTAAGATTTTATTTCTGTTATTGCTATTTTTGCTTGATTGTAGCACATACAATTAGTCAAATTATTCTATTAAGGGCAAAAAAATAGATGTAAACAAAGCAGATAGAGGTAAGTGACGTCACATAACATGACATGACTGGCCGCGACAGTCGAACTGTCATAGAAAATTGTAAGAATTTAATATTTTTTTTTAAGCGTCAAGCAGTTATTTTCTTGGGTTAATAGTTTTTTTTTTTTATTTAAGTGTAGAATAAATTACATGCATATTCTATTGATCTTCGATACCTTAATGGTACGAAACGATAGCTATAGCATAGTAGCACAACTTTAAGGTACAAAATTCTAAGTGAGAGTTTCGTTTCAAGTCAGGCTATCGTGGACACTGCTCGGTCAGAAGACACTCCCAAATGTCACTTTCTATCACAATCCGGATTTTGAAACAATAATGATCTCTTACAATATAAACATTAGGTCTATAATGTATGTACATTCATATCTCCATTAAACATATGTATATTCAAGCAAAGCTTTCCAGTGGCGTGGTTCCGCTCTGTCTGCTTCACAAAAGTGACTCCTAGCAACATAGACATAAGGTAAATACTCACATGATGAACATTCATTTCTCCTGTATACATGTAGTCCAGCAAAGCTTTCAAGTGGCGAGGTTCCGCGCCATCTATGACGAGGACTGGCTCGCCCTGCGCCTCGTGGGCGCCCAGTAATGCGCCCAGGAGTTCTGAACATGCTGCTAGCACCACCCTGCAAAGATGTAAAGGAATTTTAATACTTGATTATGTCAAACTTCAAAGTTGATGGCGCATCGATGACGCGTCCGAGCATTTCGACTGGTATTTGGCGAATAACGCGAGTAATGTTGGCTTCCAACGGCGTTTTCTTAATGACTTCGGACTAGCCCCAATGGAAAACGTCTAGGCGTGACTGGATCTAGGTGGCCAATGCACCGGTAGGATGCGCGAAGTTCACTGTTCCATGGTTTCACGTGCTGTGTGGCACGTATAAGTTTTCAAACTTTTCGATGGTATCGTCGGTATCGAATCGTGCGCTCGGTTAGCCGCTTATGTTGACCATAAATTGCTCTAAGTGCACGCTCATACGCACGCTCATCATAGCAGCGATAGCTCAGTGGTGTCACCGTCGGACTGCCAAGTCATAGGTCTCAAGTTCGAACCCAAGGCACGGATCCTCTGACTTTTCGGTAAAGGGAAACCAGCATGCCTGAGAGATATTTCATGACGGCATGTAAAGCCAAGTCAGAGGCCCATGGGCGGCCTAAGAACTGTGACACCAGGTTAGGCACTAACCAAACGATAAAGAAAGAGTGCACGCTGATTTTCGTAATACAGCTGAATAATAATATGTAGACGCTGTACCGGGGTGGAAAAACATAGTTCCATGATGAAATGTCAAAATATAAAATAAAAAAAAAGAATATTAAAAACCGGTCTACAATTGACTGAAATATCGCTGAACATATAAACAAAAAAAAAACAGACGACTTGATAACCTCCTCCTTTTGGAAGTCAGTTAAAAATAACATGATAGGTTAACACGATTCACGCTTCCTCTGTCCGAAAATCCCTATATATAAAAAAGTATATCTAAATGAAACACCCATTATTATAAGCCTCACTATACCACTTCTGTTCACCCCTTTGCAGATACATGATGATATGCAAAACATTTCGCTCACATCATATTTCACACATAACTTCGCAGTGTACCCGCTCTCGTCCGTATTGATTTTCGTTAAGTCTATAATAGCGTGACCTAGTTGCGGTGTATATTTATTAATATCATGTTAATTTTATAATTTGTATTATCCTCTTAGACGTGGGTGTGATATTGATATCAGTTTAATGAGTTTTTGTAAAGAAACAGGAGCATAATCATTCATCATAATTCTCCTGCCCCTAGCCCAATTTATTTGAGGTCGGCGCAGCATGTCTTCTTCTTCCATACTTCTCTATTACTCGTCATCTCAGCAGTCAGCTCCTTTCTAATCATATCATTCTTCACACAGTCCATCCATCGTTTCTTTGGTCTTCCTCTACTTTCATAGCCAGCTACATTCATACTCAATATTTTCCTAACTACATGTGACACGGAATTTGGTGGATGGCGAAAAGAAAATACAGGGTGTAACAGGACCCTTCAGGAAGCCGTCAACCAAGCATTACGTGCATCAAACTAAGTAACTTAACGCGGAAATTATTGCTGGGAAACGACTTTTTTTTTAGGGCGAAAAATTACGTTTTACGGTGGGACTCAATGTAACGCAATCAAAACATTGTGCTGACGGATGGATTGACTAATACTGGGGTCACATTAAAAACATGTATTTAAAAAAAAACTTGTGAAAGAGTTGGAACTTTGACTCCCTATATCTCCGTAACTAGAAGGTTCCCAGGAATGGTCTAGAACAGGGATTCCCAAAGTGGTCGATATCGACCCCTTGGGGTCGATATCGGTTTCCTAGGGGTCGACATAAACGAAAACTGATTATGGGGGTCGACGAGGTCTAAAAATCGACCCCTATTAAATTAACACAAGTTCTTATTTAAAACTTTCAAGATAGGTAGGTAGGTACTGTATTGTTTATGTTGTGTTACGTGTACTAAGAATAATTAATATTTATGTAGGAAATAGCATTGTTGTAGTAATATAAAGCCTCAAGTTCGTACAAGATGAAAAACTCGGCAAGTCAGTGTGGACAAGTTTGTGCAAGATAATGAGTTCGAGCGTACGTCTTTCAGGCGCGTTTTGACTTGCTCTCTATTTGACGCTTGCGCGATTTAACACGAACGAATTCATGATCAAGTTGCAAGTCCAAACATGTTCCTGATATTTTACTATTTAACGAGGTTGCACTTAGGTTGAAAGTTCATTTGCGTTTTGAAATTCGTTGGAGCTTGAACGATAATAACTCATATAAGTACTCATTTATTTCAAGAGATTACAAAGTTATTACATAGCTAAATTAAGTGAAGTAAAGTGACTGAAAAAGAATTTACAAAATGCTGAGCTCCCTACGCGAGTTAATAGCGTAACCACACAATATCTGCAGTTTATGAAAAATTAACAGGGTAAGTACCAAACAGTTTTTATCCGGCACAGCGCATCAGCATTGCCCCACTGCACACTGTGTGATAGTGATCAGTTGAGCTATCTGTAGATTGTTTGCAACAGTTTGCAGTTGCCTCAGTTGTTTCAATTGTAAAAATTTACCAGTAAATTTAACAGTTTATTAGGTATTGTTTTTAATTTAGGTACTTAGTTTCTTATTTTTTTATTTGCAGGATTACTGAGAGTTTTATGATGGCGGACACGAAAAAAAAATGCAGACAATACAGTTTGGACTACTTGAAGTTCGGATTTATTGCATCTCCATCAAATCAACACTTGCCGATGTGTCTCATATGTGAAAAAGTATTCAGTAACGATGCCATGAAGCCTTCAAAAATGGATGACCACTTATCGAGAGTACATGCTGACAAAAAAAGTAAGCCCTTGACATTTTTTCAAGCACTTAAAGAAAAACTAGACAAAAGGCCATCCATAAGATCGATGTTTGCGTCATCATCTATTAAAGACGATGATGGTTTACGAGCGTCCTATAATATATCTTTACTAATAGCGAAGTCGGGGAAACCCCACACAATTGGAGAGCAGCTTATCTTACCAGCCATTGCGGAGGTCCTTAACAATGTATTGCACAAACCCGCACATGATATTTTAAAGAGAATACCTTTGAGCAATAACACCGTTCAGAGACGCATAGACGAGATGGGACGCGATGTGGAAAACATTTTATGCAAGTTCTTACAGACCAACAGATTCTCTCTCCAGTTGGACGAGTCTACATTACCCGGCAATGAAGCTCTGTTGTTAGGATATGTTCGATATATCAAAGATGAAAATATGTGCCAAGAACTGCTTTTTGCTACATATTTAGAGACTGATACCAGAGGAGAATCAATTTTTCAGGCCGTGGAACATTTTTTTACTGACAAAGCTATTCCATGGAAGAACATTGTTTCTGTTGCGACTGATGGTGCACCGTCTATGGTTGGTCGTCATCGTGGTTTTATAGCTCACTTAAAGCGACAACTGCCTGATGTACTGGTCATTCACTGCGTGATTCACAGGCAGCATTTAGTAGCAAAAAAGCTGAGTCCTAGATTGCATAAGTCTTTACAATATGTAATAAATGCTATCAACAAGATTCGAAGCAATTCTTTGAACTCTCGGTTATTTGCTCAGCTATGTGAGGAAAACGACGAAGTCTTTACTCGATTACTTCTTCACACTGAAGTTCGCTGGCTATCAAGAGGCTCTTGCTTAGAAAGATTTTCAGCCGTTTTTGAATCTGTGTTGGAGTTTTTACAAGAAAAAGATCCGAATTTGAAAGAAAATCTGAACAATTGTAAAACAGATATTTATTACTTGACTGATATCTTTGGAATGTTCAACAAAGTTAATTTGCAGCTGCAGGGTGACGATCTTAACTTGATTAAAACAAAATCAATAATATCGGCCTTCGTGGGTAAACTAATCCTTTATAAACAAAATTTAGGCAGAAAAGAATATTCGCAGTTTCTGCATTTGTCAAAATTACCAGAAACGCTTCAAGATGATGACATTTTATTATATGTCACTCACTTGGACGCATTACACAAGGATTTTACGGAGAGGTTTGAGGATCTTTTAAATTTACAAATTCCTCAATGGATAATAAATCCGTACAATACCACAGCCATAGAAGAAGCCAATGTGATAATGCAAGAAGAGTTGATTACCATCAGCACAGACGAAGAGCTTAAGCAGAAGTTCAACCAAGGCTATCAGAAGTTCTGGTTGCAACGCAACATTGAAACACAGTATCCTACATTGTGGAACATTGCTGAAAAATACCTTATCGCTTTTCCATCATCATACCTAGTTGAAAAAAGCTTCAGTGTGGTAACAAACATTCTGACGAAACAAAGAAACCGTTTGAAAATCAACGAACGTGGAGATTTAAGGCTGCAACTCACCAATATTGAACCGGATGTAGCTAGATTGGTAGATAGTCACCAGGTTCATCCATCACACTGAATGTTTTATTTTCTCTTTGCGAATTAATACTTTTTTAAATATAATTTCCTACCTACTTAAAATTCTTTAAGTACCTAATTTGTAATAATCGTTATAAATTAAACTTGATATTTACTGAATTGTATGTCTTTTTATTTTGTTAAATTTTGATACGAAAATGAAGTCAATTTTACTCACTTAACCAAGTGCAAAGTTTTCCAATTGGTACCTTAGTACCTAGGTATTTTGTGTCAATAGGAAAAAACTAAAGATAGGCCCCCTTATTCATAATAGTCTGCTAACTTAAAGCATTGCTAATTCTCACTCTGTCTTCTTCTATTGACCTAAGTCAGAATGAAAAATAACACACTGTAGCAGCTGTTTTAAGTTAGCGGACCATTATGAATAAGGGGGTTGATCTTAAAAGTAGGTAAATTGGCCATGGGGGTCTGAGGTAACAGTTCATTTTGGAAAAGGGGTCACTTGTCCAAAATAGTTTGGGGATCCCTGGTCTAGAACAAAAAAATGATCGCAATGTCGGGGAGAACAAGTACCTTTCGGTTTCGTTAAGGGTCATGTTACACCATTTATATCAAAGAAAAACAGCCCAAAAAGAAGCGACTGGAAAGTGAGATTTTAAGTTTCGGAAGTCGCTGGCTTTGGTTTTGTTTGTTCCTTGTATACTGCCAAATTGAGACCCGGACGTGACCTGCAGTTGTTTGTATAGAAAGCAATCAATTAATTGCGGACCCAAATAGGCCGCTGCAAGCACTAACTATCAATTTGGGGAATTATAGGCCAGTTTGAATGCAGTGCTTCTGACCAAACAATGTCCCATATGCTCGAGTGTCCGAAGTGTCCATACGCCTTCATTTTTGAGGGTCTATAACCGCAACAGATCTCGAAATTAGCATGGCTACTAGGCCCAACCCATTTAAAAAAATGCGAGTCGATGGTTAACATTATGTTCCATTATGTTAACCATCGACCCGAACATAAGAAAAAGCTACCAAGCTACTTCTGCGTCATCAAAAGTTATCATCGCTGATTTTAAGTTGATTTAGCCACAGTTTCCATTAAGATTTCCAGTTGGTCGGTGCCTGCAGTTTTCTGGCGTTTTCGGCTAATTCAGTAGCAGAGTTCTCATTTCAAAACAAAATAGGCCAACGGGAAGTACCCTATAGGTTTTAATTCCCTTTTGAAATCGCAAACTATTCTACATAAACTGTCATATCTTTTGATCGCGTTGACTTACAAGTTTCATTTTTCCACAGCTGAAAGAGACGGTAGACCCGAGTAATTAATTGATCAATTTCGAGTTGATACCTTTACGGGTTCCTGAGAAAAAGGGTCTTAACTGACAGACAGACAGACAGACGGACAAAGTGATCCTATAAGGGTTCATTTTTCTTGTTGTAGTATGGAACCCTAAAAACGCAGTAGTGCCCGCCTGCAGGCGGGTGAGCGATGACTCTTGCATTTAAGCAAGATAGATTTCTGCAATTGTGTGCGGGCCCGCCCAAATCTGTTAGCCTTAACCCTATTTAAAGATTAAACAAGAACTTAGGTTTCCTCACCTATGTGCTCGTAAGGACACTCCTCGTATGTTCTGGGGGTCCACGGTGTCCTTTCCGGCGACCTGAGTGGCGAAGCTCGGGGAACAGTACAGCGTCACATCGCAGAATCGTTCTGAAACGTAAGATACAGGTTGTAATAACATAGTACTTACAGGTACCGGCTGTATACAGAGTGTAACAAGACCCTTAACGAAGCCGAAAGGTACTTGTTCTTCCCGTCATTGCGATCATTTTTTTTGTTCTAGACCATACCTGGGAACCTTTTAGTTACGGAGATATTGGGGGTCAAAGTTCCAACTTTTTCACAAGTTTTTTTTTTCAATAAGTACATGCTTTTTATGTTAAACTTTTACTTTAAACACCTCCACGACCCCCGTACTATTCAATCTATCCATCAGCACAATGTTATAAGTGCGTTACATTGAGACTTACCCTAAAACGTGTTTATTTACCCCAAACAAAAAGTCCCATCGAAATTTTTTGCGTACAGTTACTTAGTTTGATACTTTGATGTAAAGAATGCTTGGTTGACGGGTTCGTGGACAATGGAATTTTATAAAGTATGGCATTGTTCCTAGAGCATCGACTGTACGGTATATGCGGGTAGCGGGGAGGGATCGTTTCGTTTTACCGCGTGTCGGGATGCGTGCTCAGGCGCCGCCCCGCTCGACATTTACCGCGCACGGTTGTGTAAAAAAGATATTCGCGTCGTTTTAGTACTAAAAATTTTAAAGTATCCCGAGAATATACCGATAGGTGAGTAGCTAAAGGCAACGCGGTATCGTTTCGGTACAGACCTTACAGATCTCGCACCGCTCCTTCACCGCCAGGTCAGAAAGCGGCCTAAGACTGGTTGCAGCCATCGTCTTGAGTGAATCCTTATTTAATTACGTATGTATGGTACATTTGATTTGAAAGTAGTATTGACCGTCTTTCGCCATTCTATGTGCGCACTAGATCGGAAATTGTGATGTAATTCGGCTATTATTTACATTAATTTGGATGTTAGTTTGTTTTTTAGATATTTTTCTAACATAATTATGTTTTTCAATTTGTTTTACTATTTATTTATTGCTTTCGGGCCTCATGATATAATCTCTCTCAGGGGACTTACCGGGAACCATCATCGCGCGAACACGTGTCCATCGCATTCATTTTGTTTGTTGGACCCGAACACCTTCCAACTATTGCGTTGATTAGGACATGGGGTGAAACTTTAGGTATCCTTTTTTTGTTGCCCGCGGCTTCGCTCGCGTTTTGGTCGGAAATTATCCCGCGGGCACGTTGTAAATATAGCCTATGGCACTCGGAGATAATGTAGCTTCCTATTAGTGAAAGAATTTTCAAAATCGGTTCAGTAGATCCAGAGATTTCCCCTACATACAAACTTACAAACAAATTTTACCTCTCTATAATATTATATTATAGATTTGCTAACATTATTTTTAAGTGTACCTGTGCTAACAAAATTATGGATCATTCATTGTGTCTGAAATAAATGAATTGAATTTTACTTTAACTCCTGTAAAATGATACCTGAAGATCTCAAGGAGCCTAAATACTTGATTTGTACCTAGTATAAGATTGAAGTCTTTTTTTTTTTTTGGATTTTATATCATCAAATAACCCCCCAGCAGCAGCAGGAGGGAGTGTCAGACTTTAACTGACTAAAACCCATCCATGTTCCTTCCTTTGCCCTTTGTGTTCCAGGGCCGCGGTATCTCTTTCGAACAGTCCCGCAACCCTGGCAGGAAGATTGAAGCCTAATGTGAGATTTTGGTTTTGTTTTTTTTTTATTTATTTTTTATAAAACTTTGCCCCACACTAGGAATTTCTCCTGTATCGTGGGTGCGTTTACAAATATTTAAACACACACACACAAACAGCCGAGCAAAGTTACAAGAGACATACATACAACAAAATACTGCTTAGTCCTTCTCTGAATACAACCGTGATATTACATTGTTTATCTCCAAAGTATTAAGGTTAAGGTCGGCGCCCCTTGAGTCATGGCCGGGGATTTACGATAATTAGTCTGTCAATCAAGCTTAGGAAGCATTAAGGGAATAAGTGAGGAGTATTCACATACCAAGTTCATTTCAAGCTAAGTTAAAAAACCCGGTTAATTGCGAGTAGGACAATGATCTAAAAAAAAACACTATCATTAACAGTAAACATGGTAAATATCGCGTTTCTAGTGTTAATGATAATGTATATTTATTTTATTCTATTTTTAGTATTTGTTGTTATAACGGCAACAGAAATACATCATCTGTGAAAATTTCAACTGCCTAGCTGTCACGGTTCATGAGATACAGCCTGGTGACAGACAGACGGACAGTGGAGTTTTAGTAAACAAACAACCAACATCACATAGTGGTACTGGTAACAAGAAAATTTGCAACAAGGACGACGTGTATCGGAAATAACTGGTTACGCAGTTTTATTAAAATATTACCTTGTCAGGAACAACCGTTGCTTTCTGGGCATTTACTTGCTAAAAGTGGGTCCTATGGTACGATTTTAGAAAGCTAATGAAACAAGGAAGCCGTTCCTGTAATTTGCACGACAAGTGTCCTACATTTATTTTGAGAAAACTGCTTCGAAAATCAAGGGAAGTTTCGAGACAATTTCAGAACAGACCTTTATGGCGCTTTATTTCCAAAGGCAGACGTGCTTTTCTGACAAATTGGTTTTTAAAAGATTCATTAGTTTGTGAGCTATCAGAAAAGTATCAGTTTAACATCCTGAACGGCGTAGATTTTTCCCATTCAGCAGTTTTTGGTGGAGAGGTGGAAAATTTCCAAAAAACTTTTAAAGTTCGTAACTATGTACAAAACAAACAAGTTTCGACCGCAAGTTATCGGGATAAAAAATGTTGCAAATTAGGTCTAGTATCACCCATTTTAAGGAATGCACCCAATTACCAATCACCTTGTAAATGTATCCGTATATTTGTATACCCGAAAGTAACCAATGATTCTGTGTCCGATTTAACTCCTGAGAGAAGTGAGGGAGCTAGAGTACAATCCTGAGTAGAGCGAGGGTTTCAAGCTCGCCCAAGACCAAGAGATCTTTATCCCCGATGATATGATTACTGTACTTTTCGCACCTACTGCTAGGAGATTAAACCAAAACTGTTACATAACCGGGGAATACCTCGTTCTTCTTTATCGTGTGGTTAATGCATAACCTGGTGTTTCAGTCAGAGTTTTTATGCCGCCCATGGGACTCAGCTTTACATGCCGTCGAGAAATATCTCTCAGGCATGCTGGTTTCCTCACGATGTTTTCCTTCACAGGAGCAAGTAATAATCATACAATACGCACATGGATCCGAAAAGTCAGAGATGCGTGTCTTGGGTTCGAACCTGAGACCTATGACTTGACATTCCGACGGTCACACCACTAGTTATGTGCAGTTTCATACACTACAAGTATGTTTTAATGGGTGCATGGCTCACGCGGTCTGAACCACAGCAGTGGGAACATTTTACATATGCTTTCATAATATAATTATTGTTTGTATTCACTCACGTTTCTCATTAAATTCATCTATCTCAAGTGCAGCCAAAGGTTAAGGAGACGTTAAATAAATACTATCTACCTGCACGCCTTGCCACTTGATCTTTTCATCTGTTTTAGTCAATTTATTTAATTATGTGATTCGGGGATTCTGATAAGGTACTATGTCACATTTTACACTATGCGTGCAGGTTTTATAAAGGGTGTAACAAGACCCTTAACGAAGCCGAAAGGCACTTGTTCTACCCGTCATTGCGATCATTTTTTTGTTCTATACCATACCTGGGAACCTTCTATTTTCGGAGATATTGGGGGTCAAAGTTCCAACTTTTTCACAAGTTTTTTTGTAAAAACATGTTTTTAATATAAGATTTTTACTTTAAACATCTCCACGACCCCCGTACTATTCAATGCATCCATCAGCACAATGTTTTGAGTGCGTTACATTGATTCCTACGTACGTGACTTTTCACCCTAAAAACAAAAGTCGTTTCCCAGCAATAATTTTCGCGTAGAGTTACTTAGTTTGATGTACATAATGCTTGCTTGGCGGCTTCGTTAAGGGTCTTGTTACACCCTGTATACTAACATACCATCACGTCTATAATTGAAGGGTTAGGTAGAGGTAATCAGAGGTTTACCCAAGGGTTGAACCTCATTTACCAGTACGGAACCGCATTATTCAATGCTTCTATCCTTTTCAGAACCGTCATTAACGAGCGTGATGGACGTGGCGCCCAGTTATGTTTAAGTCCCATGTAATAGGGGGCGAGCCTATTGCCATCAACCGTCATCAGACTCCGTGGCTGTTACTGAGAAATTCCTGATGGAAAGGCCCAATAACACTTTCCCCGACCCGGGAATCGAACCCAGGACCTCGTGGTTAGCAGTCGCGCTTGCGACCACTCGACCAATGAGGCTTATAAGCATAATCGGCCTATAATTGTTCCCACTATCTCTCTATGAGAGGGAATGGGCTATAATCCACCACGCGGGCCCAGTGCGGGTTGGTAGATGTCACATGTCTTCAATATTTTGTTTTAGGTCGTTCCGGTTTCCTCACGATGTTTTCCTTCACCGTTTTGAGGATTATGAAGGAGGAAATTTTATAGAAACAGCAATCATTATTTGAGTAGTCATGGTCAACTATGCTGAGAATGGGATTCTGGTGTAACCAGATGAAGCTGGATACCAATATGTCTGGTATCAGTATTACTTGGAGCGACTGCTTAATTGACCTCAACAACCCAGTAAATCCAGTAATAGACTATTAGCATGATATTAAAGTAATTGAAATACACTCTCCTTCGAAAGACAGTTAAAGAACGCAGTATATGTTATGCATATCCGGTTACTATTCAGTATCCGGATACTTTCATAGTATCCGGCCAAAAACGGGCTACTTACGGGAATATTTTTATGTCATATTTTAATTTTTTTATACAACTCAATGATAGATGAACAGGACATCTATACTAATATTATAAAGAGGTAAAATTTGTTTGTAAGTTTGTATGTAAGGGGGGTAATCTCTGGATCTACTAAACCGATTTTGAAACTAATAGGAAGCTACATTATCCCCGAGTGCCATAGGCTATATTTATAACGTGCCCGATAATTTCCGACCAAAACGCGAGCCGAAATAAACTAAACTATAGTTTAACTATCAAATACCTATTGAGATTTTTCTGTCAAAACATAGTTTCATATAACGATTAGCATTTTGAGTGTGTGCGTCAATTTTGGCATATTTCATAAAGTCTATACATTCTTTCTTTCACTATGTGGGCGGATACAGGCGGATAGTTCTGCCAAAAACCGACCAATCAGCGTCAAGAATTATACACCTTTCGAATTCGCAAAAAATACCTAGATTTTGAAGGTGAAACGAGCTTGAAGAACCAGTAACACAATTTTTATTTGTGTTGTCGCTATTTTTAGAACGTAGAACCGGTTTTTTGGCGCGCGAGGTTATTTTTAGAGACTTGGCTATATAGTTGGATTTTGTATTTTATCTATTGTGTGGTTCTTTTCGATTAGATTTATTGCTTCAAGACTGTTATTTTTGAAGAAGGGATAAATAAGGATATGAGTATTCATGATAAATTGAGCTGCACTATACTGCCTATTTTGACCGACGCGCTGCTGGGACACTCGGCCTCCTCTCTATGAGAGGGAATGGGCTATAATCCACTACGCGTGCCCAGTGCGGGTTGGTAGATGTCACATGTCTTCGATTTTTTTGTTCTAGGACATGCCGGTTTCCTCACGATGTTTTCCTTCACCGTCTTGAGAGCAGCGGTGATGAAATAAATTACACAAAGTAATGCACCTGCCTGGATTCGAACCCACGACCGACGTTCGTAAGTCGGGGCCTCCACCATTGGGCCATCGCTGCTCTCGCACTGGGCCACCGCTGCTCTCATGACTGTGACGGTAACTGATGAGATGACGAGCAGCAAGCGGCCAGCAGTGGTGACGCAGTATTCTTTTCAGTTGTATGCCCCTGGCTGGAGGCCATTCACTCAAGACACCCACAGAATAATAGCCTAGCTAAGCAGACGACCTTTTGACGATTTGTAGATCGTTGATAGTCGTTACAGTTAGTCAATGGCCCGAAAATCTGACAACCAGTCTTAACAAGGGTTATCGTATTACTCAGGTCAAAATATGCAGTCGGTCTAAGTAAAAAAATGGTATTCAGCGTCACCCCGAAGACTGCAAGCCGACCCCAGTAAAGTTAGGAAAAGGTAAAGCAGATGATGCGAGATGAGTCTTATGTCCCGGCGTTGGGAGCATTATCGTGCAAATTGAAAACGAAATTCGGTCGAGCTCTAAACCTTACAAGATTTCTAAACAGCTGTTTTGCCTATTTTTTGTCGACTAGAACCTTCATATGACATTGAAAAACCCACATTAGCAAAAGTTTTTCTCATTTTTGGCAGTTTGAGTTTTACAAAAAACAGCACCCAAATTTGGGGATCCCTACGAAGGTAAGTGGATAATGGAAATTTAAAAATGGCTTCAATCTACATAAAGGGTGTAACAAGACCCTTAACGAAGTCGAAAGGCACTTGTTCTCCTCGTCATTGCGATCATTTTTTTGTTCTAGACCATACCTGGGAACCTTCTAGTTACGGAGATATTGGGGGTCAAAGGTCCAAATTTTCACAAGTTTTTGTTAAAATACATGTTTTTAATGTTAGATTTTTACTTTAAACACCTCCACGACCCCCGTACTATTCAATGCATCCATCAGAACCATGTTTTGAGTGCGTTACATTGAATCCTACCTTAAAATGAAATTTTGCACCCAAAAAATCGTTTCCCAGCAATAATTTTTGCGTAAAATTACTTAGTTTGATGTACAGAATGCTTGGTTGACGGCTTCGTGAAGGGTATTGTTACACCCTGTATAATGCACCCACTCCTGAGTCACATGCCTCCTCTTTACGAGAAGGAGCAGTAATGCACCACGCGGGCCTAGTGCGGGTTGGTGAATATTGTTATGGCAAAACGAAGTAATTATGTGCTCAAAATTAACGAGTAAACTAGCCGTGAAGGAGGAAATTATGTTATTTGTACTCCTTCTATATACGTTTCTGATTAATATCGTTGCGGGATCCAAGACAATTAAATTGTATCTCTGAGACTTCGTCGAGCTTCAATGTCTCAGCGCTTTTCTGGTGGTCGCTACTGTTGAGTCTGGCTCTCAGGGGTTGCAGTGTTTTGGGAGTAGTGTGGCAGGCTTGTTTCAATTTTTGTTTTACAAGGGAAAGCCATCTTTTAACGTGTTTAAATGCACCTTATCATGATGGAGACAGCATCATTATTTTTCTGCCGGTATCGCGAATTATTTGGGGTCGGCGCTGCATGTCTTCTTCTTCCATACTTCTCTATTACTCGTCACCGCCTCTTTTATGTTATTTTCTAGCCTGCCATCCCGTATTTACTTGATAAAAGCACTCTTTTAGCCTGTAATTTAACCTTTTGATCGCCAGAGCATAAAGGCACGCGCGTGCCCTCCACGGCAAGCCACAAATTCACTTACCATCTCGTCACATATTTGTGTCGTTTGGCATACAGGGCGTGCTTGCTTATCAAGTATATGTGACTATGGCGTACAAAAAGTTAATTAATGGTAAAAAAAAAACTTATTTTTTTTGCTTCAATTTGACTGTGATCTCCTGTTATGACGTCATGTCTATAATATGGCAGTTTAAACCTGGTTTTAGTTTAAAAATTCTAGCATCTAATCCGCAAAAGTCGTTTCTAGTCGTAAAATAAATAAAATCTTACTAATTTACAATTAGGGTTCCGTAGGATAAGATCACTTTTTTGTCCATCTGTATGTCCATCTGTCAAGACCCTTTGTCTCAGGAACATGTGGAAGTATCAAGCTAAAATTATTATCAAATACTCAGGTCTGTTACCCCTAAGAGCAGTGAAAACAACAAAATTGTAAGTCAAAGATATGACCGTTTATGTCGCATATTTTGCGATTTCACAAGGAAATCATAACCTCTAGGGTACTTCCCGTTGACCTAGAATCATGCAATTTGGCAAAAAGCAGTGTCTTACAGCACATGTAAAGGAAAAAATCTAAAAACCCTAAATATGTGATTTAATAACAAAATACTCGCGCACCGAGGGTTCCATAGAAACTTGTAGGAAGTTTCTATGGAACCCTCGGTGCGCGATTCCAACTCGCATTTGGCCGGTTTTTTATTTATAAACTCGATTTATAAATAGAATTAAAGATATTTTAATCTACATGATTTTAATAAATTAACATACGTTCCGTATTTTGCTTCCACGTAGTTTGAAACTATTAACCAAATGCTATGATGACCGGAGATTGGAATAGTTAGAGTTTATTTACCTTTATTTGACCACTCATTCGACAACTTAGTAGTGTTGCCAGACACTACAAAAAAGAGTGACGCTGTCAGCTGAGTCACTGACATTGACATTACTTCACTAAAAAGGTTTTAATTTGAGGTTACAGTAACATGTGGATATTAAAATATAATAATACCAATCTATTACTGTCCCACGGCTGGGCAAAGGCTTCTATAATATTGCCTTCTAATTTAACAGTTTTATGTTAGCGACGTTGCCAACTTTCAGAATGCACCCTTTTTTTAGCTTCTCAAATTGCTATAAAAACGCGGACAAGAACCGGGAATTCCAAATGTCATGCAGTTTTTAATCTATTTTAGAGATGGGTTGTGTTTTGCGCTGGCCGGATAGTGTTGGCCAAAAATATTTACAGTCGGATATTCGGCCATTTTTTTTTGTGTTTCGCATCGCACGCTAAGGGCACCCCCTGTGGGGTACGAGCAAAGGCAGGACAGGCTGGATTGGAACAATATCATTATGTAGGAGCTGAATTGAAACTACAGACTCAGCATTGCGGGCTGGCTCGAGCAAGGGACACGGGGGGCGTGAACAGGGACGTCACGACGGGCCTAGGCGGTAAGGCCGGAAAGTCAGCGGTTTGTGTCTGTGTTTACGGACCGTAATAGTTTCCCAAATGCTTTCCTGGAGGTGGTTGATGGCGCCATCGGAAGTAACTAGGGGTATGCCGAAGATACGAGTATTCGGTCAAATTGTAATATCACTTCTATAGAAGTTTGCAAAAACGGATTTTCAAATTAATCGCCCATCATTTGACGAACCTTTTCCGAACTATGTTGCCGTCTGCTTCCAGTCTAACTGGATGCAGCTGAATACCAGTATTTTACATGGAGCGTCTGCCTATCTGACCTCCGCAACCCAGTTAGTGCTGGGTAATACGATACCCCTTGGTAAAACCGGTTGATTGGTTGGTTGACAAATGAATCGCTAATTTAGTAATTTTTTAAAAGGTGTTTGTTGGGAAATACGAATGAAAAACTAAGTAATAATCAACTATTGTTGGAGAAATAGTTGTTAATGTTAAAAGCAATAGTTCCCAACGAGGGATTATGATAATAGAGAATTTTAGAATTTGTCAGACTTACTTAAGTGTTAGTTAAGTCATTACTCATCGAATATCCGAAAAACCGGTTCCCAAAAAACCTAAATGATTAAAACGTACAATACATCGGCGCGCAGCATGTCTTCTTCTTCCATACTTCTCTATTACTCCTCATCTCAGTAGTCACCTAAGAAGTCAGTCTATTACCAACTAGCTGTTGCCCGCGGCTTCGCTCGCTTTTGGTCGGAAATTATTCCACGGGCACGTTGTAAATATAGCCTATGGCACTCGGGGATAATGAAGCTTACTATTAGTGAAAGAATTTTCAAAATCGGTTCAGTAGCTCCAGAGATTACCCCCTACAACCTCACAAAGTTTAACTCTTAAGAATATTACGTTTAGATAGCTAGAAGTCTGCAATCGCCAACTTGTCTATGGTAAGCGTGGTGATCAATGCTCATGCCGTCTCCATATGGGAAGAGTTTATAAGAGCAATAAGCCCTCCCCCCCATTACGTTCCATGGGACTTTTATTTTTATAAGCTTTTGTCCATCTAATATTAACTAGGTTGTGGAGACCAGACAGGCAGTCACTCCATGAAACATACTAGCATTAAGCTGCATCTGATTTGACTGGAAGCCGACCCCAACTGGAAATGGCGAGCCAGATGATGATGAATCATTACCATGGGAAGATAGGCCTCGCCTAAATAAATATTTGTTACCCAACCATTATACATATTTTATTGTAATTAAAGACGTCACAAAGTTATTTTTGACATACAGTCATTTATTTTGGCAATTCAATTTTATATTTAAAAACGGAGTAGTATGCTAATATTGCCCAGCGAAAAAAACATGCATAATTAGGGTTGCTAGCGTGGAAACGTACTGATATTTTCGAGTTTTTTTTTAATTAAAATTTCTGTCTTTTCATTATTCAAATTTGTTTTTTTTTTGCTGTGGTTAAAATTATTTCGGCCTTGGGTTTCGTTTTTTTATTTGATGATTTTTTGTATGATGATTATGATGAAGTAATGGGTGTAAAACCCAAAAAAAAAATAATTTCAGGGCCGTGATTTTTTCGTAAACTTACTTAGTTTTATGTACAGAATGCTTGGTTGGAGGCTTCGTGAAGGGTCCTGTTACACCCTGACCGTTTATACCAGCTACTCGGCTAGGGTTTTGCCTTTTCTAGTTGTTTAAACAACATGCATTATTTTGGTAATTTGCTAGTTTTGGCCGCGGTTTCAAACAAAGTTTTGTATGAGAGAAAATCTTCTAAAACGTCAAGTTTCAAAGACAAGTCAACAAAGTTACAATCTTCACCATTAACGTAACTTTGATAGCTTATATTTCGAAAATCTATGAAATGTTAGCCTGTTTGCTAACATTTTACAGATTTATTCATTAGTGTTCGCCCCACGGAAAACCGTAGCGTACCTTAAAAACCTGCGTGAAAAATCCTACACTGTAGATCTATACAAGCAGTGACGTATTTATTTACCCATAAGCCAAAACCTGGCGAGAACTGCCCTAACTTGTTGATAAAAGCACTCTGTATTTTCTAGCCTCCCGGCTCATATTCAAGTACCTTATCTAATTTGTATTGCGGGCTGCTTAGTTTTCGGGCTCGCTACTCTCGCATCCTAGTCTCTTAATTGTTCAGAAACTTTTATGCATAACTATGTGAACAATATTACCTGCATGAATGTTAAAAATAAAATGTGTGCATAATTTATTATTATACTTTAATATTTTAAAAAGTAGGTAAAATATAACATATTTTATACGAGGAGCTGTGAAAAAAAAATCAGAGCTCGCTACGCTCGCTCGTTTCTTAAACTATTCTTGGTTCAAAAGACATTTTTCACTTTTTTGTCAAAATCATTTCTGTAACGTCTTTAAAAATGGTTTATATAGTGTTACAGATCGGAGGAGGGCTACTCAAATTTATGAATTCTGTTTATTATTCTCAAAATCTAACTTAGCAGAGGCGGGTGCAAATAAAAATCGAACCCGCTGCACTTGCTCTTTCTTGTATATTATTAGCTACTTCTTGTGAAATTCATCATTAAACTACTACCATTCCACGAAGATTTTTCCCTTTTTTTGTTTCGAGTCACTTTGCCCATTTTAGGGCAGCCGTGCCCACCACCTTTTTCTAGGGCTGGATTCGCGCCTGCTGCCTAGGTTCGAGCCCACGACCTACATACTACATAGGGGTCGTCTTTTAATCAAGTGAGGTTTAAAAAAGGGGGGAGGGGCTCAGAAAAAAATGACGATGAGGGGGGCGGGATATTATAACAATCACGTGTATTCTTTTCGTCACGTCACCGTATAAAATATTTTTTACCAACATTGAATTGAATTATGTTACCCTTACCACGTAAAAACCGGAGCAAGCGAATTAGTGCCAACCTAAAAATAAATTGTTTCGTCTATGATATTTTCAAAAATAAAAAATACACGTGATGCTGGGAAGGGGAGAGGAAGGGTGGCCAAGAACATTACGACATGTCACCGAAGTGCACGGAGGGAGGGGTATAAAAATGGCCTAAAAACATCACGTGGTTAAAGAATCGCCCCTTTTTTTTTTTTTTTTTTTTACCGATGGGAAATCATCAAATAACCCCTCCCGCTCTGGGCTGAGCAGGAGGGAGTGTCAGACTTCTACTGACTAAAAACCCATCCATGTTCCTTCCTTTGCCCTTTGTGTTCCAGGGCCGCGGTATCTCTTTCGAACAGTCCCGCAACCCTGGCAGGCGTCGGCCCTTACGGACCCCTTCCTGTTTGCTGACTCTCTTTGAGGCGCGCGTGGAACACGAACGCGCCGTCGACACGGCCTGTCGTCATAAGACGGACGGACGGCGAGCTAGCCCATAGCTCACCGTCCACAGGCCCGCGTCTACGGTGGCCAGGGGCCACCACGTGGCCCCCGACGCCCGGTGCGTCTCCCGCGGCGGCTGGGACGTGAGATTCTCTCCCTCTCACGTCCCGCCACCTCCTTCGCTTGCATGACTGCTTCGCAGAAGGAGGTGACGGCGTCCCATTCCGTCTCGCTCCGGACCATGGATTGAACCAGGGCCGGACGCGAGAGGTCGCCGCCGCCGATCGCCGCTACGAGGACACGGCGTTGCTCCGCCCAAGCGGAGCAGACCTGCACAGTGTGCTCCACCGTGTCCTCCGGTCGATCCTCGCAGTGGTGAAGAATCGCCCCTTACGTAACCACAGGGCCACACCGCTCTCAACAACAGATCTATTAATAAGTAGAAAAACCCATTAATAATATCAAATAACATAAAAATAAATCGACTAAGACTATTTTTAACATAATTACATATTAATTTTATTCGAATCCAATTCGAAAACTACGTCAGTCAATCTAAGGCTTAAGTTACATTGCCGCTGAACGAAATGGAAGCGAATTTTTGTAACGAAATTTTACGAAGGTTATTAACCTTTTCTTATTTGTGTTAATTGGCAGCTGAGGGAGTGGAAGACCACAGAAAAGATGGATATATGCTCGTGGGGAACAACATGAAAGAACAAAAAAAGAGAATGATAGCGTGACGTCTGACAGCGAAGAATTGAAGAAAAAAACGCGTTGCGCCGACCCCAAGTAGAATGGGACAAGGGCAGGAATTTGATGATGTGTAAATTAAGTAGAGGAAGACCAAAGAAACGATGGATGGACTGTGTGAAGGATGATATGGCAAGAAAGGAGGTGTCTGATGAGATGACGAGTAATAGAGAAGTATGGAAGACGACATGCTGCGCCGACCACAAATAAATTGGGATAAGGGCAGCAGAATGAAGATCTAGTTCTAGTTTAAATGTTACACAAATAACATAAAGCTTATGCTTTCTAAGATGTCGTTGCAAAAATTCACCATCTTTTTTCGAATTCGATTTTTTTTTTGTGGCAGTGTAATGTTAGCCTTATATTCAAATCGAGCTATTGTAAGACTCAACTCGTGGCCAAAACCGTTTAAAAAAAGAAACCAGTTTCCTTTTATTTTAGTACCAACAACCGGATTTTTCAAAACCGAATTGGACAAAATTAACATACGTCGGTGCTTTTTTTAAACGTTATTTTTATTTTTGGAAAAACATGTGACGTGGGTCTGGTTTTGAAATATATTGTGCAAGAGCTTTTGGACTTTGTTCTTCCGGGTGTTTTGTTACAAGTTGCTAAATATAGCTTAAGCATAGCATAATCAGCCTATAATGTTCCCACTGCTGGGACACATGGCCTCCTCTCTATGAGAGGGAATGGGCTATAATCCACCACGCGGGCCCAGTGTGGGTTGGTAGATGTCACATGTCATCGAATTTTTTGGTTCTAGGACATGCCGGTTTCCTCACGATGTTTTCCTTCACCGTTTTGAGAGCAGTGGTGATGAAATAAATTACACAAAGTAATGCATCTGCCTGGGTTCGACCTCACGACTTACTGTTCGTAAGTCGGGGCCGCCAACAGTGGGCCACCGCTGGTTAATTAGCATTCTCATTAATCAGCGTACAGAAAATTCATCATCATCTGCCGAGCCATTTTCCAACATGTTGGGGTCGGCTTCCAGTCTAACCAGTTGCAGCTGAATACCAGTAGTTTACATGGAGCGACTGCTTATGCCTACAGCTATGAGTTTCTAGATATATGCTCCTCTAATCGCATGCTAGATGAGATGACGAGTATTAGAGAAGTATGGAAGAAGATGACATGCTGCGCCGACAACAAATAAGTTGAATTATGATGAATCGCATGCTATTCAGTTAGATGCTCGAATCCTCTAAATGTCTCTTTATAAAAGAGTGAACGTGGTATTCGCGAACGTGAACGTGGTGTTGATGGTTCTTCTCTTCGGAAACGAAGACCTATTTGAGCCGTGCATATAACTTTTGACATTTCATTTATGCCATTGTGTTCTGATCGTAAGTTGGTACCCGTTATGACTGTGCCACCACAGCTCCGAAGAGTTCTTAACGACTGTTAAAATTACCTTACTTTCTATTGTTGTGACATCACTATTTAGTATGTTATTTGTATGTACACCACTAGTCATAATCTACGATTGTCTATACTTCCGGCAGGTCACTGCGCTCACTGCCATGTCTGATCCTGTCTAGGATATTACTGTGTCTGTCTGTAATGTTATAATGTGTCTGCTGCTGTAAATTAATCAAGTGTACCTAACGGTATCTTTTATTCAAACATCCAACATAACAGCTATAAAGTTCTTTAGTATGTTCACTATGATAGGTATGCTTTATAAGGAGTCTTCGGATCAAATCTTCAATATTGTGAATGGCATCTCGCAAGTCAACCTGTAGGTTGTGTAGCCGGGCTTATTACCTTGAGGCCTACAGCTAGGGGCCTCCAACTTAAAAAACTAAGCGACTGCGCTCTGGAATAGCTGACGAGTCACGGAGCGAGACCGGCCTCGTTTACGTGCGCCGCCGGACTTTTTGAAATCCATTGATTTGTATGATAGCGTTCACGGTTCAGGATGCGCCGGTCGCTGAAAATCGCACGTATCGAAACGCCCGACCGACGCACGCAACCGGCGCCGGTCTCGCTCTGAAACAGGCCATAAGGTGTCGTTGGGGCCAGGGTTGCGGGACTGTTCGAAAGAGAGACCGCGGCCCTGGAACACAAAGGGCAAAGGAAGGAACATGGATTCCCTTGCGAAATCGCATAATATGCGACATAACAGTCATATCTTTGATCGCGTTAACTTACAAGTTTTAGTCAGTAAAAGTCTGACACTCCCTCCTGCTCAGCCCGGAGCGGGAGGGGGGGGTCATTTGATGATTTCCCATCCGAAAAAAAAAAGGTGTCGTTGGGGGGAGATACCGTGGCCCCGGAACACAAAAGGCGATGAAGGAACATGGATGGGTTTTAGTCAGTAAAAGTCTGACATTCCCTCCTGCTCCGCCCTGAGCAGGAGGAGTCATTTGATAATTTCCCACCAGAAACAAAGGCGTTGTTGGGGTACTCTGTGAATCCTGCATGGCCTAAATGGCTGATTGTATCAAAATGAATAAATACTCAAAACACGATAAAATATGTAGCTAAAATTCTAAACATCTCTTACTAGGTTATTTCTTTATTCATGCACCACATTGCCAAGATGTTGTCTAGTCTAAGCCATTGTATAAATTAATATAAAACAGTAGTTTTTTAATAATAAAAAGAAGGTAGTTTAAGTTTTCGAGGACGTTAAGTATAATGATAGGATTAAACGAACTTACCTGAAGTGAAGTTCAATCCTGATTATATGAAGTACTTAGTCCGAGATAACTGATGTAGTACTTGCCTTTCCACACTCTTTACACGCGAATTTAAAAGCAAAAGCAAGAAACAAAAATCTCCACCTGGTAACACTAAACGTCATTGTCAATATTTTAGAGCCCCCAGAGGGAAAATTAATTTGATTACGAAAAATTAAATTAATTGAGGGAGGGCGGGATGTTCTATCTCGGACTAAGTACTTCATATAATCAGGATTGAACTTCACTTCAGGTAAGTTCGTTTAATCCTATCATTATATTCGTACTTAGTCCGAGATAACTGATGTAGATGTTCAGAGAAGAACATAACACTTAAAATTACAAAACATTTATTTTTCTCAAATAAAACAACTTAAAAAAGGGCAACTTCTGCCTTAAAATTACACACTTTAACTTATAAATATAACAAAAATCAGTTTGAATGATTGAGTACCGCTCTAGCAAACGACACTTGGTTAGGTTCACTATATAGTGGTCTGTTATAATGTGTAGCAAAGGACGATGACCTTGGAGACCAACCTACTGCTTTAATAATGCTGTCTACCGAGAGACCTTCCCTATAGGCACATGAAGTAGCAGCATGACGCGTTGAATGCGCGGAAAAACGAGTGATATCTATACCACTGTCCGACATAACTTGCTTCAGCCATCTACTGATTGACTGACAAGAAGCACGATGGTGCGGTCTTTTAAAAGTAATAAACAAATAATCACATGAGTTATTATTATTTCTCAATCCTCTAGTTAATTCTATATATTGTGTAAGTGTTTTAACGGGACATATTTCGGGTTGAGCAGTGAAATAAGGTAAAATTATTCTAGGTTGATGCCTATCAGGAGCTGATGTTTTCAGAATGTCTGTAAAAATTATTTCGACACCAGTAGAAGTTAAGTTAATATTGTTTAATCTAATGGAGTTTATAGTCTGGACCCTTTGGCCAGTAGCCAGTACTAATAGCATTACAGTCTTTTTGGTGATCTTTTCTAAGCTTAAGTCATTCAATGGGTACCAGTGACAAATATATGATAAAACTTTCGAAGGGTCCCACACACTGCTATATTTGGGTGTCAAAGGTCGTAATTTATAAACTCCCTTAAACCATCGCTTTATTCTATCATCTGTACCTACGTGATTTCCGATAATAAGAGAAAGCGATGACCGATGACAATTTAAGGTTTGGTAAGAACCACCTTTTTGGAAAACCAATGTTAGATAGGAAATTATGATAGGTATGGATGCACTGAAAAAATTTATATCATTATCTTTAGTATAACTCCACCACTGCTTTAGGCAGCTATTATATTGCTTTATAGTATTCGGGGATAGGGATGCCATCATTATATCTATTGCGTCCTCTGAGATACTTCTTCGTTTAAGTGCTTCCCTGATAAGACGCACGCCCCCAGGAAAAGCTGCTTGTTTAGTGGGTGGGGTCTCCTGAAAGCAGTTAAAAGATTTTCTGAAGGATTCATGGAAACTATTTCTGACGCTACCGTAGACATCAACAACGGGTACCAAGGCTGCGATGGCCACATCGGGAAAACTACAATACCAGTTGCTCTATCTGTCCTAATTTTTTGAACTACTTTTAAAAGTAAACAAAAAGGCGGAAATGCGTAAAAGAAAAACTTTGACCAATTAACAGTAAATGCATCAACATTCCAAGCAGATGGATCCCTATGCCAAGAGATATATTTATCGCATTTAGCATTTACACGCGATGCAAATATATCTATTTCCGGCATCCCTAGTTTCGTAACTATAACATTAAAGGCGTCAGTTGATAATTGCCACTCTGTATCTATATTAACTACTCGGGACTCAAAATCAGCATTTATATTTTCCTTTGATCTTATATATGAAGCGAATATCCATAACTTCCTAGCTTCACACCACTGCCAAATCTGTCTTGCCAAACCATTTAATAAGGGATGCTGAACTCCACCTAGTCTGTTAATATAAGAAATCGCAGTGGTGTTATCAATTCGAAGCAGGATTTCACAATTTGTTAAGTCTTGGGCAAAACATTTTAGTGCAAAAAATGCAGCTAATAATTCACGATAATTAATATGAAAACCTAGTTCTTCATCAGACCATTGACCTCTAGCACTCTGACCATTGCAAAATGCACCCCACCCAGTGCCTGACGCATCCGAAAATATTTCCAATTCAAAATTATATTGTTTTATCCTACTATAACCAGTGACTATATTTCTTTTCCACCATAGTAAATCCTGTTTAACTTCTTTACTGATTATTATATTATTATCATAGTTGCCTCCACAAGCTTCAAGGGATACAAATTTTTCTCTTTCTAAGGTTTTTGTATACACAAAACCATATGCAACTGCCATACAAACAGAAACTAAATTTCCTAACAGTTTTGCAAACTCTCTAATTGTACAGCTGTCTCTTTTCAAGAACTGCAGAATTAAAACAGTTAATCTTTCTTTTTTCTTAGCAGTAGGACTAATTATCAAATCTTGAGAATTAAGATTAAATCCTAAATAATCTCTCACTCTGGAAGGTTTCAGGCAACTCTTTGTGCTATTAATAACAAAACCTAATTTCTCAAGTAAACTTGTGACATAATTAGTATTTTTGAGACATTCCTCATATGAAGATCCAAGACAGATTGCATCATCTAAGTATAGTACAATACGTATACCCTTGTTTCTCAGATGTTCTACAACAGGCTTAAGTAATTTCGTAAAAACAAATGGCGCTGATGCGAGACCAAACGGTAGACAATTAAACTGATATAATTTACCAAAAAACATGAATCTTAAAAAATGTCTGTGATTTACTTGGACCGGCACTAGGAAATAGGCATTTTTCATATCTATTGTAGTCATATAGTCCCCCTTTGATAGTAGTTTACACACAGTCCTGACATCTTCTAATTTAAAATGAGAAGTCTCTACGAACTTGTTAAACGCTTTTAAGTTAAGTATGAACCTGTGAGTACCATCATTTTTTGGTACAGTAAAAATACTTGAGAGAAATTGACCACAAACTGGAGAGCAAGACGATATTGCTCCTAGCTCAAGAAGCTTATCAATTTCTTTAGAAAGAATTAATTTCTCAGTTGAATTAAAATTATTATTGCATGGTGAATAGTCTTGCCTAGGTGTATGTGTAAGAGGGATATGGTAACCTCTTATCCACTGCAATATTATAGGATCCTGAGTTAGTGATTCCCAATTTAAATAAAAATACTGCAGTCTGCCTGCAAATTTTACCTCTACGGGTAGCGAGATCGGCCTCTGGGCATCCCCCGTGAACTCGATGGAGCAGGGGCTGGACGACGGCCCTGCTGCTGGCTTTGTCGTGGAGGGGGTCGTGGCTGGTACCGAAGTTGATGTTGGTATCCTCCTCGAGCTACTCCTTTCCCTCGGTGAAAGTGACTTAGCTGGCGAGGAGGTGGTTGCCAGTTTTTTGTCTTCTTAGGAGGTGCTAAAATTGAGCTTGCTTTCTTCATAGCTGACACTGATTTCACAGCATCATCTAGCTTACTGTAAAGCCACTCAGACCTCTTGTTATCTTTGAGGTTAAAGTCAAGATTCTTGTCCAATAAGGGACTGATCAGTTTTCTTCTAATATCTGTATATTTATAATGTAAATTACAGAGCAGTCTTGTGGCATCACTTAAATTTTTGACAATTGTCAAATTATCAAAGTTTGGTTTTGTCATCATGTCTATTGTGTGACATATAGTTGCAATAACATAGCCTGTATCCTCTTGTCTCTCTTCAAGCATCTTGTCCCTCAATTTCATTGCAGATGTCAATAAACCTGTAAGCTCTATGTTAAGCTTCGGTGCTTGCATTAATTTTCCATTTTCAGGAAAACAAAGATCTTTCAAAATCTTGTCTTTTTCTTCTGTTTTCATTCCTTCTATCAATATGTTTTCAAATCGTTGTAGAATGTTGATATTGATGGGACTGCCAAATCTTTTTTCAGTCTCTTTAGGCTCCCCAAGCGCCTCTAAAAATTCTTGTGACAATTCAGGCTCTACAAGGGATTCTTGGTCAATGCTATCTATGATCTCAACATTCTCGATGCTCTCTATGTTGTTCTCAGTGTTCTCAATATCCTTACTTGAGTCTTGAACTAAAAATAAATTCATAGATGATAAAATAAAGAAAAAACATTTGGTTAACAACCTTTATGTTTGGTGGTAGGTATATGCCAATGCATCAATATCTCCCCTGACTTTTAGAGCTATGTGAACAATGAAATAAACTATTTTTAGATTTTGAATCAAAATTCCAACTTAATTTGGTGACTTTGAACAACATAGCTCCTTTTGCTAACTTATCCCAACGGGATTACGCAAAAGAGTAGAGCATATTAGATACCAAGTCGGTATACAGCTTCCCAACGGAAAGAAGCATCATCGTAACACGAAGATGCTTGCCCATCTATTGCTCACCCAACGGGGAGTTCGCATAGTCGCAACGCGATTATGCCTACAATAATGAAACATTTACTTTGCCAATTGCAACGCAATAGCTACTAAATAATGTTTAAAAACCGAAATTGGTGTATCAACTAAGCTTCGATGGTGAAATTGGTGAATTCAAAATAGGTAGGTACTTACAATCCTCCGGCTGACGCAACTTGTCTTTATACCGTTTGAGTTTCTTTTCCAATCTTCTAATTCTCTTAATCGCCTTGTCTTCCGTTTCCTCAGCCTTTCTTTTAGGCATATTCACAAAATTACACTATTAATTTATAATTTCAAAATATTTTTTCACAGAAATACAAAATCCCGTGCGAGCGCGAAAAAACAATTGACAATGACGTTTAGTGTTACCAGGTGGAGATTTTTGTTTCTTGCTTTTGCTTTTAAATTCGCGTGTAAAGAGTGTGGAAAGGCAAGTACTACATCAGTTATCTCGGACTAAGTACGAATATAATTTTATGTATGACGTATTTTGTGTTCACGCCCATTTGTTACTATAGGAGGAGCAAAAAATATTACTGTATAGGATTAAACATAACTAAAAGATTCTTTCATTGCCACCGACTTCCGAAACTAAAGTTGTTTTGGACGTTTTTGTGTTTTTTTCGGTCATTTTAAGTCGGTTATTTTTTGCAAAAAGTTTTTTACAACGGAAGAAATTTTGAATCTCGCGAGCTACTCTGATGCTTCCACCTTAAAAACGCGACATATATAAAACTCAATTTATTTTGAGTTCAATTTTGTTTTGTGTCACGAAATAAAAGGATTAAGTAACATATTCAAGCATGTAATCCAGAGGTTCCCAAACTTTTTTCCTTGTAGACCACTTTCAAAATTTTCTGGCTTCGGTGGACCCCTGTTGTATTTTTATCAAGCCCGTGGACCAAAAACGAAAAGACAAAAAATCTGAAAATTCGAAGCTTGGAAAGCTTTTTTAAGTAAGTAGTTTATTATCTGCCTCCATTGATAGATAAAGCCAAGCCAATTTTTTTTTCTTTACTATCGAAATCAGATTAATTTTTGTGGACAACTTGAAAACTCCCATTTTTTTACGACAACTAAGACCCCAGTCGAGTTTCCCGTGGACCCCTGGGGATCCACCTGGACCACTTTGGGAATCACTGATGTAATCTATACTAATATTAGATATAACTTTCTGTCAATTAATTACAAAATGTATTACCAACCTTTTTCAAGCAGCTGAGCGAACATATTCTGTACATTCGTATGGTGATGCTTCCACCGCAGACAGTACTGTTGAGGCATCATCTTCATTTGAAGAATTCGACGAAATTATATAATTTAAACACTTTGGTATAGAGAAGGCAGGTCATCAGTAAGAATTCTTAGTTTGGTAGAAAAATTTGGTCAAAATGTTCTTTTTTATATAATTTAAATACTAGATTCTTAGTTCCTATAATTTCAGAGTTAGGTACTTTAGGTTTTTTTTTTGTTTAATTCGTTTGGAATGTTTGTCCTTCGGTGGTAGGGGTTTTACCTGAAACAAGAAGAAAGAAAATAAGTAATTTACATGATATTATTTTTATTTTTTATATTTTTTTTTTATATGACAAAGAAAATATTATATATATATATTTTTTGTTATATTTTATGTTAATGGTAAAAATAAAATTAATGTATCTATACACAAAATAAAATTGAAGTGTGTGTTTATAATTCCAAAATAACTTATTATTACTGAATGCATATGAAAGTACACAGGGCGTCCCACGGCTATGCCACACAGAAGGAAAGTACCTTAAATATTGTTTATAGGAAATTATACTTAATTTTGATTTAAATAATAGTTAGAACTGCATTTAAACCTAAACCGGGAATCGCACCCGCCCATAATGTGATTAACAGCCTCCAGCCAGGGGCATAAAACTTAAATACTAAGCGACCACTCGCTAAGGGCACCCCTTGTGGGGTACGAGCCTCGGCTTAGGGCGTCGCTGGGGAGGCTGGATTTGAGTGAGACACCCCTTGTCATTCAAACAAAATACTGGAGGTATACCGAACCAAAAAGTAGTTTTGGATGATAAAAACGAAGACAGATTCACCTCGGTTAGGCCCCTACAGAATATCATTAAAAACGACATACTAGTGTATTCTTTACATAACAGATTTTGACAATTTCAAGTAAATATTATCTTTAAGACATGTTTTAAATGGCAACCTTGGAAAATTTATGCCAGTTCGAAAATTATTATGTCACACATTTGGATTTTCCATTTATTGCCGATCTATTTATCTAGCAAGATCTCAGAATTTGGACCTGCTCTACGTCAAACATAGTTAATAAAAAACCTGATTGAAATATTGTGTTTTTTCTTTTATCGTCATTTAACATAATATCATTTAATATAGGATCGGTATTTTGCTTGCTATTTTATGTGTATTAAGCTCAGCGACAGAATTCACAATACCACAATACGCTCAGAAACTGGAATCGCTGATGTGGGCAATAAGACTGCTAGGTTGAAGTGGGAGTGGCAGGGCCATGTCCTTAGAATGCATCAGGACCGATGGGCCAGAGTGGTCACTCATTGGGTGCCAGAAGACGGGCGTCGTCGTCGAGGGAGGCCTATAAAACGCTGGAGAGACGACTTAGAGGCGTTTGTGACAGATTGGCCGGAGGTAGAGAAGAGTGGAAGGCTCTGGGTAGGCCACTGCCCAGCAGTGGGACATTTTATATGGAATAAATAAAAAAAACATTTAAATATAACTGACAATATTCAACAAAACTCTTGCGAACTCACTCAGATTGCACGAAAATATATCAATCCTCTCATGCACTTTGTTTAGTACACATATTGTGCGGGTGAGGGGTGTCTTTGACAGCAGGTTAGTTTTGGCAGCCGGCACGGCCAGCAGTGGCGGTCGCCGCCGCCTCCACACGTACCGGTCTGGCACGCACAGCTTCAGGAGCCGCAGCACACCCGGATTATGTGCTACTCCACGCAGGAGCTTTAGCGCATACGCCGCGAGTGTAAATTCTCTGCGCACTCTGAGTTCGTTGTACCCCACCATACCCAGTACAAACAGTGTAGGATACATCAGCGGGTAAAATGGTTAAACCCCATAAAGTTTGGAATACAAGTGTCTAGTAAATTTATTCTGTACTCGCTCCAGCATGACATTGTATTTCGCTTCATGAGGAGCCCAAATCGCCGCACTGTGTTCCAAGTGACTCCTTACCGCCGGTTGTATGTTGATGAAAAATGAGTCGCGCAGGTAACACGTAAGTAGCTACAGAATTATAATCAATACAACCCTCGAATCGTCTTTCGGCTTCGAGTCTAACCGGAGCAGCTGAATACTGGCTGTATTTTACATGGAGCGACTGCCTACCATACCATACATATATTTAAAGTCGTTCAGCAAGCTATGGAACGGGCTATGCTGGGGGATCGCATCCAGAACTAGGTGATCCGACAGAGAATCAGAGTTAACGACATAGCTCACAAGAATAAGTAAGCAGAAGTAGCAATGGGCCGGTCATATTAGCCGTAGAACCGACGACCGTTGGGGTGGACGTGTTCTTGAGTGGAGACCGCGAATCGGCAAACGTAAGGTGGGACGCCCTCAGGCGAGCGTGGAGTGACGATCTTCGCAGAGTGGCTGGTAGCAACTGGATGAGAGTTGCTGAGAATCGAGTTGAGTGGCGTGCGATTGAGGAGGCCTATGTCCAGCACTGGACTGCCGTAGACTGATGATGATGATGACTGCCTATCTGACCTCCACAACCCAGTTTAAGTCCTGGGTAATACGATACCCTTGGTAAGACTGGTTGTCAGATTTTCGGGCACTAACTACCTGTAACTACGGTCAAAGATCTACAAATGACAGCCGGGACCAACGGCTTAACATGCTTTCCGAGGCACGGAGGAAACTCTGTATGTAATGGGTGGTCACCCATCCACAGACCAACCTAGGCAAGCGCGGCTTAACCTGAAGATCGACCCGAGCGCCTGTTATTATTCTAGCTCCTCAAAGACGTGATGAATCATTCAAAATAAATTTATTTAGTCAAAATATTTACCTATTAAATGGTAGAACATGAGTAAATTTGTTGGTTTTCCTGAACACTACAAATAATATACGATAAGGGCCTGACCCTTTGAACCCTGTTATCGAAGTTTCGAAAAAAAAACCGATCAAGTGCGAGTCACTCTCGTGCACTAAAGATTCCGTACCAAAAGATTGATTGATTGTTTTTGTTTTGTTTTTGTTTGAAATTTGTTTTTAATGCCAAATAAACAAAACTTTCTTTCTTTTATTTCAGGAACAAAATGTTTATATTTATTGCGAGTTTTCTTGAATTGGGACAACCAATGAGGGCTTGCTTCAATTTTCATTTTTATTATTGTCTTAAATAAAAGCCATATCGAATCGCTAATTCTGTGAAAATTACATTATATATAATGTAGCACTAGCTACCCGCCCCGGCTTCGCACGGGTGCAATGTTATACATATAATAAAGCTTTATTGTTCAAAAGCGCATTACACAAGCTGAAATATCACCAGCCTCCACACTAGGATTCCCTGTGTCGTGGAGACTAGTCTCCTTCGTCTTACAAAAAATAAATAGGAAGTATGGCGTAGTATACAGTAGCATCGTACAGGTAAGATTACTTAGTTAGGCTACAGTAGAAAATATGCAATTCCAGAGCAATGGTAAAATATAAGTAAAAGTTAAATTAAAGGTATGAATATATAAACCTACCTCTCGAATCACTTTATCTATTAAAAAAACCGCATCAAAATCCGTTGTATAGTTTTAAAGATCTAAGCATACATAGGGACAGACAGCGGGAAGCTACTTTGTTTCATACTATGTAGTGATACAAACGGATGCCTGCGTAGAATGAGTTACTGGTGCTAAACAATTGCTGGTGACAGCAGGTTTGTTAAACAACAAAGCTGCAGTGTAAGTATTTACTTTGCATCGATAAGACATCGAGATCGCTAAGGTTTGCATTTTTATCGATCTTGTTAACGAATGTGGAAGTACGTAACACGCGACGATAAGATTTATCGTAGGCCGAATCGAGTCGCTAAGGATCGCTTGTCAAATGGCAACACTGAAGACGTCCAAAGACAAAACATATTTCGGTGGCTCGACTAAATCGACTAATGTCCGAGATATTTACAAAATCTTTGCTTTTCATAGATGTTTGGCATTGTAAACAATGTTAAAGGATTTATTTTAGAGAAACTATCAGTATTTACCTAAACATCCGTTTATTTTGGTAAAAATACAGAAAATATTCCATTTTCTTAGCGTCGTCATATTTGCCACCTTTGCCAAAAAAAAAAGTTTGGAGTTGACAGTTGACATTACTTTCTTGAGAAAGATAAAAATACGGTCAGTGGGTCGTGTTTACAATAACAATATTTCAATTGAAACATGGGTGCAATCGACACAACCAAGGCAATCTGGCATTCCAAATTTGTGCTAGAATTCTTCTACGATGGCTCTTTTTTCAGCTGCACCTGGGAACTTCACGTAGGTGTGGAAGAGGTGGCGTACTATTGCCCTCGACACTTCTCGCACAACCTTGCTCACAATTTTTTGGCCAAGGGCAAGATTGTATTCCTGCCCTATGCAACTTTGGTAGCTCTCAACTGCATAAAACCGTACGGCTGTCAAAACCTAAGTCATGAAGTTTAAGTATGTAATAAATGTGTATTTGGACTAGAAACTCTAGTTATTAGAAAGGGCGAGTTATTTTCAATAGGTTCCTAAGAACTTTAATAGGTAAAAATTGCAGTGCATGATAAAAAATATCATAATTTTAGGGTAGGTATGTTTTGTCTAGATCTCGAATGAAGTATGCACCTATAATAAAACCACGATACCACATTATGGACAGGGCGTCCAATGGATCGTGTCCTCTGTACATCTCTATCCCTTCTACTAAAATTACTGCCACTTCTCGAGTCACCCGAAAAAGACGAACAAAATCTTCTTCTGGAAGTTCCAGAGGATTGTTCGTGTCTCTGGGACGTCACCTCCGAATACGCATTACATTGTGATGGTGTTGCCGTTCCTCCTCATCATCCAGCAATAAAACCAAAAGTCCTGAATCTATTATAATTATTATCGATAAGCCTAACGCACTTTTACAAGGTGTCGATAAATTACCGAGCTCGACAGCGTAACTAGGCGATCTCAACTGTCAAAATGTCGTTTCGTACTTGTATTTTCGATAAAATCGTTAAAATTTTAGAGTCTTGTTATCGATCGTTCAAATAGTAGTTACGTACTTGCGACATCGATTCGAGTCGATACAAACTCATTTTATCGAGAATAAATGTCAGATTTATCGAATCGAGTCCTACGTACTTGCACTGCTGATCCGAAGCGATCGCTACATACATTTATTCGTCTTTCATTCGATTCGTCCCGGTCGGCAAACTCCTTTTGGCGTCAAAGTATCATGCTCGACTCAGCTCGGCACAGTTCGACCTAAACCGTGCGGCTTTAACCAATGTACAGCCACGAGCATTAACATGTATACACTTACCTAAATTCAAATGCGATTATCTCATGTTATATCTCATGTTTGACGACCCGAATGGTGCAGCGGTTGTGAGGCTGCCTTACGTTCTTAGGGTCCCGGGTTCGAATCCCGGTAGGGGCAAATGTTTGTGTGATGAGCAAGGACATTTGTTTCCGAGTCATGGATGTTTATATGTATAATAAGTATGTATTTACAAACAAAAAAGTATCTATGTAGTAGTATCAACTATCTGGTGTCCACGACACAAGCCTCGTTGCTTAGTGTGGCACCTAGATGGCGCTGTGTGTAATGTCCAGCGATATTTATTTATTTATTATTTATAACGATTGAAACTGTGAAATAAGACCAATTTCGCAATAATATGGGTTTCAAGGTACTATTTTAGTAACAACATGAAATTATAATCAGTGTTATAAAAGAAAATCCCTTTTAAAAGTGGTGTACATCTACATATTGGTGCGCACGACGTGTACTCCTAAATATTATATTCGGTTTTTTCTCGAAATCAAAATGGCTAGGTTTAAAAAAGACTTAATGTTACAGTACCCAACGCGTAATATTTTGTTATTGTTGTATGATTATCATTAACTATTAATTATATTTCTTATTGTTAATTTCCGTTATTATTATAGTTCATTTTTTACGTAATTCACCTTGCTTCCTTTGTATGTTCTTTGTGTAATGTGTATTTTGATTTATATCGATTTTTTACCTTAACACATTTACTGTATGTAACCTAGATTATAAGTGAATGATGTGGTCTCCTATAATTGAAAGCGCACACTTGTATTTGTCCCTATTTTATATAGTTTCTGTGGGAGATCCTATAAATAAATGAATCATCAAATCAAGCCGAGCCGAACACGAGTGTGATCACCCCTACAGGGTCCCCTAAGCCCTTCGGCAACGGAACCCTAAAAACGATTACGTAGTCTACCGATAAGTTATCAAGCAGTTTTCGAAAACAGTTTTAAAAATATTCCGATAACATGTATGTACTTATGTTAGATAAGAGCCAACTATGATAGATAAAGCAACTAGTTTCGACTATTTCTACAAATATTTTTGGTGGAATAGAATTTTTTACTGAGGATGGAACGTTCTAGTGTTTTCGTTGTTTCTGAAGTGGGTTTTTGGGGATAGTATATAATTTCCATATGATGTCTTGATGGCCCAGAGGTTAAGGCCTCGCCTCTCATGCATGAGGTTGTGGGTTCAAATCCGGGCAAGTACCAATGTGACTTTTTCAATTTATATGTACTTTCTAAGTTTATCTTGAACATCACAGACATCGGTGAAGGAAAACATCGTGAGGAAACCTGGACTTATAAAAGTCTGAAATCGCCACCCCGTCTTTAGCAAGCGTGGTGTCCAATGCTCGTGCCTTCTCTGTTGAGAAGAGGCCTTTGCCCAGCAGTGGGACAGTAATAGGCTGGTATAATAATATATATGTAATTTCCATGAATTTCTATGGTCATTTCTATTGCTATGTCCTCTATTACATGGGAATTTAACATAAATGGCGAAATGTTAGCTAAGTACTATCGGCCCAAGATGAATCTGACCACCTCACGGACTATTTTTGCTTGTAGCATCCGGCTGCTATAGAAGCGCTTATTTACGCTCATCAACCAATAGCATCGCAGCATCTGATTTTTGCTGAGCACCTTGTGTTTGTAAATGAAAAAAAAAATACCGGCCAAGTAGGGTAAAAAAAACTTGATTGGCGTCTACTATGTATGTATGGGGACACCGTTTAATTTTAAACTTTTTTTTTTTGGGATTTTTCCTTTATTTGTGCTGTGAGGCCTTGCTTTTAGCCAAATTTCATGATTCTAGGTCAAAGGGAAGTACCCTATAAGTTTTGATTCCCTTGTGAAATCGCTTAATATGCGACATAAACAGTCATATCTTTTGATCGCGTTAACTTACAAGTTTTAGTCAATAAAAATCTGACACTATTCTGCTCAGCCCAGAGCGGGACCCCGTACATTTGATGATTTCCCATCCGAAAAAAAGGGGTAGCAGACCTGAGTATTTGGTATTAATTTCAGCTTGACACCGCCACGCATTCCTGGACAACAAAGTGATCCTATAAGGGTTTGCCGATTCAGGCACGGAACCCCAAAAACATAATTATGTAAGCAAAATATCTAAAAAACAAACTAACATCCAAATTAATGTAAATAATAGCCGAATTGCATCACAATTTCCGATCTAGTGCGCACATTGAGTGGCGAAAGACGGTCAATACTACTTTCAAATCAAATGTACCATACATACGTAATTAAATAAGGATTCACTCAAGAGGACGGCTGCAACCAGTCTTACTGAGGGGTATCGTGTTATAGTTCGCGGCACGTAAGTTGAACCAAAATGGACCACCATTTTGGTTCAACTTGGTCCGCGCAGGTAAAATTATGGATTGAGAACGATTGAGGCCCGAAAATGTGTTACAGCTCGCGGCACGTAAGTTAAACTATGACCTTGAATGCGCAGTAACACTTTTCGGGTCTCAATATCGGTCTCAATCGTTGATTTTATCTGCGCGGACGACCGCCATTTTGGTTCAACTTACGTGCCGCGAACTGTACCCAGTTAGGCCCGGACTCCACCAAGACGAGCGGAGCCGGCGGAGCGGAGACGTGCAAGATTCAACTAACCACAGGGAAGACGGGAGACGCAATGTGGATTTCGACGTATCATCATTACCTTCCTCCTCGTGTCCCATGTCACTTGGGGTCGGCGCAACCCGTTTTCTTCTACCATTCTCCCCTGTCAGACGTCACGGCATCATTTACTGCTTTCTCTTTCATATCATTCCTCACACAATCCATCCATCGTTTCCTTGGTCTTCCTCTCCCTCTCCATCCATCAATATTTATATTTAATCACTGTTTTCTCCTCATACAATCCAAACCAGGTCAAAATCTCAGTTTTTCTAGCTACCGATACTAAGATGTTAAATTGGGCTAACAACATCATACTTTCCGCATTGAACTACGTTTTTTCTCTGCGTTCGTACGTTTTCTCAGAAATGTCGCAAGCGCACGACGCAAACGTATCTAGTACAATTTTCCTATGAGTAGGGTTACCATGTTAAAGTTTCATACAAAACATCATTTTAATTTAAGGCGCGGATTGACTATGATTTTAATCCCTAAATTATTACCTAAATTTTATGTACCAAACATTATATACTAATACTAGTGTTTAAGATGTGTATGTATTACTAATATATTGGATTGAATGATCTGTCAATAAATGATTTATTTATTTATTTTAATCGCTATTAGACCGCGTAAACTATTGTCACCACTATAGAACATGAATAAGGCTGAAAATTGAAAATGATATGTATTTGTGTTGACATATGACTAAGCTGCAAATGGCATTTATTTTACAGGTTTTCTTTAGATTATTCAAAATATAGACATTAAATTAAATAAATGTTTGGTGAAAGGTAAAAAAAAAATGTAAATTTTATTAAATTCTTAAAAAAAAAACTGTTATATCGCTGAAAATACAGAGATCTCCGACGCCAAAGTTTATTTTTGTGCCGCAACTTCCCATTTTTTTATTGGGAATATTAAACTATTATTTATTATTCTGTTCAATAATAAATAATAGTTCTGTAAAATTTTCTTTAAACTCTTCTCTGTCCACTGTATTTTTTGCGTTCGATATTTTCATTGCATTACGCCATACTCGAGTATCTAAGAAACCAATTTATGGAAATATTCAGGTAACACCGTGCCTTATAAGTTCTTACGTAATGTCGAGCATTTATAAAAAAGATACGGAAATTTTATTTTGTAATCTTGTTTTTTTTTTTTTCATTTACCCTTCCTCAGTTATATAGGGTGGCAGGGTGGTGGATGACAGTCGTTACAGGTAACCAGTGGCCCGAAAGTCTGATAACCAGTCTAACCAAGGCGTATCGTAATACCCAGTACTAACTGGGTTGTGGAGGTCAGATAGGCAGTAGCTCCATTTAAAATACTGGTATTCAGCTGCCTCCGGTTAGACTGGAAGCCGACCCTAACATAGTTGGGAAAAGGCTTAGCAAGTTATGAGTAGCGATTTAGTTACCATCAGTATCCTCTTGTGTATTTCTTTAAGACACTGTTATTGAAAAGTCTGGACGAATGACAAAGTCGGACAAAATTCAGATGACGAGCCAAAAATCCGGACATGTCTAAATAAATCTGTACGGATGGTAACCCTACCTAAGACTTGCAAACTGTTGCACTTTCATTATTTCTTCGAAATGACGTAAAAAAACATCTGACATCGATGTGGAACGTACTGTCTAGCTTGGGAAAATAATCGTTAAATGTTTCATAGGAAAATAGGCCTTATTGTTGTTGTGTTACGTGATAGGATTTAAATTTTAGCCTATAAACCATCCACATTTCGCCAGTTACTTTTTAATGGACCAAGATCCCATGACCACCAGACCCACGTCATTATTTAAAGCTGAAAGGAGGTGTTTTATTTTCGGCCAAAACATGTACCGAGGTACAAATTACTATTTAAATTCTTTCCAATACATTGTATTATTAGCAGTATTTTAAATCCTTCAATATTCGATAGATTAAGAAATAAAAGAATATGAAAAAACACTACCTCGAATCGTAACTGCGTTCAAAGAAACGTTCTTAACAGCGCTGGCGTGGCGGCTGTCAAACTATTCCATCTGTCAGAGTATTAAACTCTTTCGAGATCGGTCGTCTGACAAGGGCTAGAATAATCTGAATGACAATACTGACAACGACAACAACAAAAGGAATAAAATAGTAAATTATCGACCCTGGAGCACTGTCTTTTGGCCAGCAGCTAACCAAACGCAAAAAATAATCTGAAATGTGAAATAAATGTATTTTTTAAATTCTTTATCCCATAATGTTTCACAAAAAAAAAGTGTGCCGGGGAAAAATAACCTATCTTTAATACAAAACTAAATTCTAAATAGTTTATTTTTAGGTTTTCATACGTGTATAAAATGAAGTAACGAAACGCATCATCGGAGAAATGAATCACGAGATTGCCAGATTAAAATTCTTGGGTTGCAAGTTTTAGCATCTTTGATCGATAATTTCAGGTGGTACAAATGCATTAATCAATTTATTTATTTTCAGAATCTGTCATTTTTTTCCTCTATCTGCGTACCTTTATTGTTAAGGTACATTGTTTGGCCACAATTGTATGGGGGAAAAAACACCTACTTTTTCTGTAGAAGTACCTTACTAAAGGTAGAAAAATTGGATATTATGAAAAGACGGTCAAAGTGGCTTTGGCAGATATCAAGTACTTAACAAAGTTGTGCTAAATATCTGCTATGTTACGTCATACTATAAAGCGTGATTTTTTATATTACACTAGCTGTTGCCCGCGGCTTCGCTTGCGTTTTTCTCGGAAGTTATGCCACGGACACGTTGTAAATATAACCTTCTGGCACTCGAGGATAATGTAGCTTGCTATTAGTGAAAGAATTTTCAAAATTGGTTCAGTAGATCCAGAGTTTACCGCCTACAAACTCACAAACTTTACCTCTTTATAATATTAGTATAGATTAGGTGTAGTGTAATGCTTTACCTGCTCCACTGCCAAACACTTTGTGTGGTGGAAAACCCCCGCCAGACCCTTTTTACGGGATCTGCCTCTATGAGTCCCAAATCTAAACTCCTTAGCTGCTACTGAGGAATTCCTGATGGAGAATGAGTGAACCGTAAACCAAGCTGACCCAGTGCGTGTTGATGGATGTCACAAGTTTTCGAATTCTAAGATCCGTATTTAAAAACAAGTCAAAGCGATTACTTGAGTCAAAGTCATATCTATGATACGATTTTTATTCTGTAGCTCAGTAATTGCTTGAAATTAGAACTGTGAAAAGTTAGAATTCTTAGCTTTGCTTTCTTTGACGGTTCTTACTTCTTTCAAATTCTTGTCTATTGCATAAAAATGGTTATTAGCACATAAATATAAGCATAAGTAAGTAAGTAATAATAGCATAAGTAATTACTTAAACTCATTTTACTTTAACTTGACCACAGGTACCAGGGTTAGACATGCTAGTTTCCTCACTATGTTTATCGTACCTTTTATCAGTCAGTTACTCTAGTCAAGGAGTCCCTCTTAAGAGCGGCCAATCCGTCATACTTTTCATAGAAACGCTCGTACGTGATTATGGAGTTGTTACACATCTTTGTTTTTTTTTTTAACTAATAGGTATTTTGGTGCACTATATCTAGGTTTCTATGGAAACAAAAAATAAAAAATTGTAGAAACAAATTCAGTATAACCCTCCAAAAATTGCTGTTTTTCACAAATTTTACCTGAACTTTGGCCGTTCATAATGTACTCATAAATTGTAAAAGTAAAGAAAACATCTTGATACTTGTACATGTAATGGAGATTCTTAATGACAAATATTTATTTCACACACTTGTAAGACTTTTTCCAAAACACGTATTTCCTGGAACAAGTTTTAGAAATTTTCGAACACTATTTTTCGTTCAATGTCATCGCGTTAGGAGGTATGAGGTGCGCGGGAGACGAGTTGTGCGGGGTCGGGGCGAGGTGAGACGGGGGAGTTGAAAATCGCCGCTGTGGCTCGGATGAAACAACAAGCTTTTCGACCATGCTCGCGTTGACGAATGACGGACCGGGAAGGGCCCTCTTAACTATTCGCTTATAATGCTTACGGTCTACGTCAATCACTTATTATTAATACAAAAATAACGATTACTTAAACAAGACTACTAACTTTTTCAATACACGAAGATAACACTATCAAATGTTTCGCAAAAATATTGTTATTATTTTTTGACAAAAGACGTCAGATTCGAACATTGGTTGAGACGAAAAAAAAAACGAAATAAACTAAAAACACACGCACACGCACGTCATGTCCCTGCGACAAATAAACATTTTTTCTTTCTTTCTTTCTAAAAAACCCGACTGAAAAAACTGAAAAGCAAAAAGCAAGCAAATTTAAAATTAAACAAAAGCAAGCCCATCTTTATAAAACAAAGTCGCTCCCAATGTTTGTACGCTTAAGATCTTTTAAATGTCGCAACGGATTTTAATGCAGTTTTCAGCAATAGATAGAGTGATTCAAGAGAAAGGTTTATATGTATAACATTGCACCCGTGCGAAGCCGGGGCAGGTCGCTAGTTTGAATATAAAATAGAATGGGCCCCGCCTGCTTCCAATTTTTGTTTTATTTGGTACTAGCGACCCGCCCCCCGGCTTCGCACGGCTGCAATGTTGTACATATAAACCTTCCTCTTGAATCACTCTATCTATTAAAAAAAAACCGCATCAAAATCCGTTGCGTAGTTTTAAAGATCTAAGCATACATAGGGACAGACAGCGGGAAGCGACTTTGTTTTATACTATGTAGTATTTAGTGAAGACTGGTTCTCAGATTTCGTGCCACTAACTACCTGCAACGACTGTCAAAGATCTACAATTGACAGCCGCGAGCAACGGCTTAGCGTGCTTTATATATCACATCATAATGTATCAATAATAATTATATTATATAATTGTGTTTTATAGATATGAATGAGATGTGTAGTCACGTAGTTTTTCAAGGTCTGAGTAACCTTTGAGATATCAAAAATAAAACCACGAATTCGTTCAAGTTGATAACATTATGCGGATATCTTCTAACTGGGCAGGCAGGAATGTGACTAAAAGAGTTATCTATACATAAAGGGTGTAACAAGACCCTTAACGAAGCCGAAAGGCACTTGTTCTCCCCGTCATTGTGACCATTTTTTTGTTCTAGACCATACCTGGGAACCTTCTAGTTACGGAGATATTAAGGGATCAAAGTTCCAACTTTTTCACAGGTGTTTTTAATATAAGATTTTTACTTTAAACACCTCCACGACCCCCGCACTATTCAATCCGTCCATCAGCACAATGTTTCGAGTGTGTTACATTGAGTACTACCGTAAAACATGATTTTTATCCCCAAAAAAAATGTCGTTTCCCAGCAATAATTTTTGCGTAAAATTACATGGTTGGATGTACTTAACGCTTGGTTGACGGCTTCGTGAAGGGTCCTGTTACACCCTGTATTGATGGAAAGAGCAGTAGAATTATATGTATGTTTTTCAATGTCACAGGTGATGGAATCAGTTCGTCTAAAGGAGTTGGAGATGAAGCAGGCGGCCGAGATCCTGGGAGTCAGCTACGGCACGCTGTACGGGCGGTATCGAGATGTCTACAGGTGTATCAATAGGCCTTTTATCGGTGAGTAGACACTATAAAGAACTGAACATGAACTTAGACACTATTATTCTATGGAGGTAAGCAGAAAATCCTGTAGGAATTGCCAGCTGATACGATCCTTAGAACTTGTGTTTCGTCCACGTTCATAAATCTGGTCATACACGAACAATGTAGCATACAATTAAATAAAACTGAAGTGTCTGTTTGTAATATCAAAATAACAGCTTAATAATGTATGCATATGAAAGTATATTACGGTACTAATAACAAAAACATTTATTTTTTTCAATTTTTGTCTTTCTGTCGGTCAACCTGAGGTCTGTTTGTTCCGGCTAATCTCCGAAACGGCTGGACCGATTTTGACGGGAATTTATTGACAGATAGCTGATGTTATAAGGTCTAACTTAGGCTACTTCCATTTCAGAAAAATAATAATGGATCCGTGCAAAAAAACCAAAACCCCTTTGAAATTGGTAACAAGTCTCGATTCAAAAACCGGCCAATTGCGAAGGGTTCCGTACAATTTCCAAATAGATGCATATTCAACTCATTTCTTTTCAATTTTTGGGGTTGATGTTCGAAATACGCTTTCTGGGTGCCAAGCCGTGCAGTTCCACAAGGACCTTTTAGCGTCTCATTGACATTGTAAAATTGTATTTAAAGGCTGGTCTACACCTGCATACGCGCACGAACGGTACACGATACGCGCCTCGAATGGTTATGGACGCGTCCTACTACTATGTTTCTAAGATGCACGCAAACTGTACTGTTCGTGCCCGCTATAGAACTTGATAGCTTGCACGCGAACTACTCACAAACTGTTCGCGAACATGGCCAGAGGTATCCATACTATGTTCCTACGATACACGCAAACCGCACTGTTTGTGCGCATCCGTAGGACACCTCAGACTCAAAATCAAAGCATTTATTTCAATTATACCATGATAGGTACTTTTTCACGAAGCTAAAGACATATTAACTTGTGAAAGTACTGTAGTTGCCCATTCCAAAGCGGAGATCTACGCTTTAAAATGGGCAAGAAACTCCATATGGACACTCTTTTCAATCAAAATATTGTTGCAAAATCTTTGTTAACATCATTAATGTTGAGATTATAATATTTATGTAAGAACGATGTAGAAAAACGTGCAAGTTAAAAGCGTCCAGAGTAAAAATATATAATCAACAGATCAAAAATAATCCATGGCAGCTACCCCGCCAATTTAACATGGCACCGATTCTGATTTTGGCCAAATACTCAAAGAATCTTGTTCAACTCTCTCTGGAGTTATTGGCCAGTCATTCGAAATTTTTTATACATATGTGTACGTGTACTATGAATCACGTTTTGAAACTAAAAACTTTTTGATTTGTATACGTAATCAGCCTTTAATGTTCCCACTGCTGGGACACTCGGTCTCCTCTCTATGAGGGAATGAGCTATAATCCACCATGCGGGCCCAGTGCGGGTTGGTAGATGTCACATGTCTTCGAATGTTTGGTTCTAGGACATGCCGGTTTCCTCACGATGTTTTCCTTCATTGTTTGAGAGCAGTGGTGATGAAATAAATTACACAAAGTAATGCGCCTGTCTGGGTTCGAACCCACGACTTATAGTTCGTAAGTCGGGGCCGCCACCACTGAGCCACCGGCGCTCTCCTTTGATTTGTATGTCCTATCATTTTGACCGTGAAGATGTTATTTACTTATTTTTATCATATTTTTGTTTTTACTCAAATTACAGTGCGGTAGGTTGTGTATTGTTCAGTTATCGGTTATTAAAATTATTCATAGCCCATTAAGATATCGAATGAAAAGGTATTTTTGAAAGTAAATGTCTTTCAAGTAGATGTTTGTAGTTTTTTTAATCAAAACGAATTCTGTGTTGTTAGTTTTTTGAGAAAAAATGTATCTGATTATGTTTAGGGGAAGCCTGACCTTCGTACTCACGTCAAGATATCTTTTTCCACCTTTATTTTAGCAACAGCTCTTTACATATTCAAACATCGCTTTTATCTAGTTGTTGAGGATCCGGCTCGAAGGACGCAGAGGTGATTGGATAACTATTAATCAGCAAAATCCGGTAGGTCCTCGAAAGCATTCGGTCGAATTACCCTCTGTTTCTTCCTTCCAGAAAAAACTCAAGAGGAGGAGGAGTAAGAAATAATCCGCATTCCAGTACACGATATTTTACGTTACACATGGTTAAAACAAATGTAGTCTTAAACTACCATAGCATAATAAACTACCAAAAACTTTATTTAAACTACCAAATAATCTCAAAATGATACAGTATAAAATATCACACTGAGTCATGTAAACGGGGGTTTTTTTAATTTTGTTTCGGGTGGGAAATCATCAAATAACTCCCGCTCTGGGCGGAGCAGGAGGGAATGTCAGACTTTAACTGACTAAAACCCATCCATGTTCCTTCATCGCCCTTTGTGTTCCGGGGCCACGGTATCTCTTTCGAACAGTCCCGCAGCCCCGGGGCCTTAAGCAGGATCACCCTACAATGTTCTCACTGCTGGAACACAGACGAGGAGCCCTGTCTATGAGCGGGAATCGGTTGTTATCCACCTCGCGGGCCCAGTGCGAGTTGTTAGGTGTCACATGTCTACGATTTTTTGGTTCTATGAGATTTCTACACGATCTTTGTCAACTAGATCCTCCTTGAATCATCATCATCTTTATACCCTTGTTCCATGTTACTTAAGGGTTATTTTGTCGTCAATTCTTCCCTGTCAGCCATCACACTACAAATTTTCGTTCATATCAAATGTAGACTAGTTTCGCTTGAATCCTTCATCTATACTAATATTATAAAGAGGTAAAATTTGTTTATAAGTTTGTATGTAGGAGGTAATCTCTGGATCTACTGAACCGATTTTGAAAATTCTTTCACTAATAGGAAGCTACATTACCCCCGAGTGCCTAGGCTATATTTACAACGTGCCCGTGGGATAATTTCCGACAAAAATGCGAGCAAAGCCGCGGGCAACAGCTAGTCATTCATACACCTGAGTTTAAGACCGTATGCAATTTTATTGGAAGTGTGTCTTATTCTACCACACTATCGTCAGCTGGCATACAATGGCCGTGCGTCGGTTTTGCATGAATACACAAGCATTTAACTGATTGATGCTTTACTGCGTTTTGTAATTTTAACTTTTACGCATTCCACTTGATTTGCTATTGTCTGTGTATTATAATTTCTTGTGAATACTTGAGGTTCGCAGATATGTTGTAAGACAAATGAATAAGGTTATACACCCTGTAAGGGACAGCCCTCCACAAACTGATGGGGTGAATGAAGTATTTTATACTAAGATGACCGGTACAAGAAATTATTTCAGGAACGTTAAGGGAATCCAATAAATTTGATTTGTTTTATTTCCTCATACGCAATGTATCGTTACCGTGGCAAAACGCACGTAGCGAACGGCAAGCGCGACGAAGAGATCGATGAACTCTGTGGCTAGGCAGGAAGTGAACAGCTGATTTCACGCGTCGTTCGTTAGGGTATTTCAACACCCATTATTGGATTTTTAATTTTAGCCGTATTGTTTACATTCATGAAGTGCTGCCTACAGGGAATGTAATTTTACATTGAAATAAATGTTAAAATAGTAATTGAAAAAAAATGAAAAATTCCGGTGGAATATGATTCCAAATAAAAAGCTGAATGCACCCTGTCAGTTTGTGGAGGGCTGTCCCTTACACCATGTATACATTAACTCACGTCTATCTCCCATGGGGATATGCAGAAACTACAGAACACCGCTTTTTTTAATGGCATCTCGCAGGTCAACCTAGGAGGTTGTCGTCTGCTTAACCGCATAAGCTTTACCTGATTACGATGACAGGTTAAGGCACTTTCAGGGTAGGGGTCCGTAAGGACCGACGCCTGCCAGGGTTGCGGGACTGTTCGAAAGAGATACCGCGGCCCTGGAACACAAAGGGCAAAGGAAGGAACATGGATGGGTTTTAGTCAGTAAAAGTCTGACACTCCCTCCTGCTCAGCCCAGAGCGGGAGGGGTTATTTGATGATTTCCCATCGGTAAAAAAAAAAAAAAAAGCTTAAGGCACTTTAAAATTAGTTTAAAAGAAAGACTTAACCATTCTGACTTACTAATACTTCATAAAATTATTAACGGTTCCATAGATGCACATTTGGTAAAATATTTTAACTTTTAGTCTAGCCAACGTAGTAAGCGTCATCATCGTATTTTTGAATTGACTACATCCACTTTAAATACCACATTTAGTAGCCCCATAACACGTATGGCAAGGCAATATAATGAAAGGTCCAAACAGACAGAATACCCTATTGATATTTTCTCCATGAGTTTCGCTTTTTTATTTTTTTTACCGATGGGAAATCATCAAATAACCTCTCCCGCTCTGGGCTGAGCAGGAGGGAGTGTCAGACTTTTACTGACTAAAACCCATCCATGTTCCTTCCTTTGCCCTTTGTGTTCCAGGGCCGCGGTATCTCTTTCGATTAGTCCCGCAACCCTGGCAGGCGTCGGTCCTTACGGACCCCTTCCTATGAGTTTCGCTTGACGTGCCGTATTTAAACAATGCGATGAGTGCATATCTAAGTAGCTCAAATTGGATTGTTTTGTAGGGTTCTAGATACATTTCGTGTTCTACTAGACACACTTTTTATTTTATTATTGTTCTCCTTTGTCTCTGACATTCATATGTTCAATGTCATGCATTCCTGTTAAAACATGGTTACTGAAATGCCAATATTAGATGTTATTTGATTTGTAAGTGGCTATGCTGTTGGTGTGCTTAATTTAAATAAATAATCCTGTAGGTGCCTTGAGTGTAAGGCCTCTTGACCCGACCCACCCAGTGCACGTACGCCAATTATGTTCTAATTTTTAATTTAAAGAGATCGTCAATACTTTATTTGAGTTAAGCTCGACAGAAGCCAGATAAGTGTCCCTGTTGTGAGTAAGGCAAGTTAGGAATACTTTGTTAATGATACCCTTTGCTATCGGAAATTGATTTTTAATTGCCCGACTAATTGAATCCTTTAGTAGATGATTGTTTAAGGTGGATGCGCAATGGTAGCCCGCGAAATTTAAATTTTCTTACGTTTATTGCAATTTGCAGGTCAGTGTTAGATTGTACGTTGATTAAAATATGAATCGCGCCAGTAACCCGTATGGAGTTACAGAATTATAATCATTGAAATCATAAATACAGCCTTCCAAGTTTATATAACCCCATTCAGTAGCTATTTCATGAAAAAGTCACTCTTTGGGATTATATGAACTTGGAGAGTTGTATTGATGATTTGAATGATTGACGTTGCTTTTTTTAACAGATAGAGTGATTCAAGAGTAAGGTTTATATGTATGACATTGCATCCATGCGAAGCCGGGGCGGGTCGCTAGTATAACATATACGTGCTGATGGATACATTGAATAGTACAAGGGTGATTGAGGATTTTAAGTAAATTCATAACATTTAATGAAAAAATCAAGTTTTACGGTAGGACTCAATGTAACGCACTCAAAAACATTGTGCTCATGGATGGGTTCAATAATACGACGTGGGTCGTGGAAGCGTTTAAAGTAAAAATCTTACGTTAAAAACAAGAAGTTATAATGCCATCATCCGCAAGAAAACGGCCTCGCTCTTGAGCAGAATAAGGGGCAGTCACAATAGCATCCTGAAAGCTGTGGCAGCTGATACTTCGTCCACCATAATAAGGCAATTTGTAAGAAGACTTATTCCATAGTATTTTGTTGTCCTAGCTAGATAGTATGGCTATTTACTGTGGGTAGTCTTCTTATAAACTCGCCTTTAGTTAAGTTACTAACAATAGTATTTAAGTGCAAACCTGTTACTAACAATTTATGGATCGCTTAGTTGTCCGAAATAAAATGATTTATTATTTATAATTATTATAAAAAAAAAAAAACTTGTGAAATAATTGAAACTTTGTCCTCCATTATCTCGAACTAGAAGGTGTGGCCTAGAACAAAAAATATCGCAATGAGAACAAGTGCCTTTCGGCTTCGTTAAGGGACTTTTTTACCTATTAGATACACCTCTACCTAACCTTTCCGTAGAACAGGCGTATGTATATTTCAAAAGTAAACTATTTGTCTTAACCTGCCTCAACTTAATACAGCATAGCTCATACTAGCAGTACCTAATCCAATAAAAACTGTACGTAATATTTATGTGTATAACTAGTATTAGATACTAAGTTGTATCCCGTGGCTTTCCTTGCGCGTTCCCTAAGCAGGTTTAGAAACCGCTAGTCGAGTGCCACTGTGTAGAAATTACAGTAATACAAGTATTATTAATAGTCGTATGGCGCCATCCTTTAATCAAGTGAGGTTGTTTAGGCCGCTTGTATTGTGTATACTCCTCCCTCCCCTTGGTGATACGTCCTGAAGATTTAGGCTACACTCCCCCCCCATCATCCCATCACGTGTATTTTTATTTATTGAAAATATCCGAGATATTTAGAATCTATTTTTAATAAAAAAAAATATGAAAAATTCTCTTAATCGGCTTTTGCGTGGTCACACAATTCAATTCAATCCGATATTGATAAAAAATAATTCATATATTAAAAAATATTTCATAGGCGCACGAAAAAATAAACGTGATTGTCACATCGTGACTAATCGTGATTTTTTTCTGCCCCCCTCACCCCCTGTCCTCACGTGATTAAAAGCGACCGGTGTTTGAGATGACGCATTTAGTGTTCGTCGATAATAAAGATAAAAACTATAAAGTTTTAATAAATAAAAACATTTCATGGCCATCGTCATTATCTGCTAGTCTTTACCCAACATCGAGGTCGGCTTCTAGACTAACTGAATACCAGTATTTATATACCATAGAGCTATTTATACAGGGTCTAACAGGCCCCTTCTCGAAGCGCCGTCAACCAAGCATTATGTACATAAAACTTAAGTAACTTTACGCAAAAAATATTGCTGGGAAATGACATTTTTTTTGGGGTGAAATATTACGTTTTACGGTAGGATTCAATGTAAAGCACTCAAAACATTGTGCTGATGGATGGATTGAATAGTACGGGGTTGTGGAGGTGTTAAAAGTAAAAATCTTACGTTAAAAACATGTATTTAAAGAAACTGGTGACAAAGTTGGAACTTTTACCCCCAATATCTCCGAAACTAGATGGTTCCCAGGTATGGTCTAAAACATGCAATGACGAGGAGAACACATGCCTTTCGGCTTCGCTAAAGGTATTGTTACACTCTTTAAGACTTCCACAACTGATTTACTGACTAATACGATATCAGGTTCATTGCTCGAAATTAAACAGCTGTTCCAATGATGCACCCATAATTTTGCCTCCTAAGCTAGAACAACTCCAGACTGAGGGGCTATTTAGCGTTTCATGAATGAAAAATCTAATTATTCTGTCCTATTACGGTTTCAAACTCAAGACAGGAGTTACGATGCAGGCAAGAATGGAAAGCATACTCAATTTATTTCAGTTTTCGAAAGCATTGTTGTCATATGTTACTATTATTAGCCATTTGTGTCCCACTGCTGGGCAAAAGCCTCCCTCCCCTCCTCCCACTTACCCCTATCCAGTGCTGTTATACGCCAATCCTTTTGAAAAGAGTCGAGTCCGTCCCGCCATCCCCTTATGGGCCTGCCGTGTTGCCGTTTGGGAATCTTTGTGTGGTTAATTTATCCCATAGCTCCTCCAGATGTGACCAGCTCAGTTCCATTCGAGCTTGGCAGCCGTGTGACCTATATCGGCAATTAGAGTTTATACGATCAGTAGGTTCATCTCCAAGGATACTGCGCTCCATTGCTCACTGATGGACCCCGAGTGCGGACCTATACCGTCCACATATAAAGAAAAAGAAAGAAAGAAGAAAGAAAACACGTTTATTTGGCACAAGCCACAAGTGCACACAACAAAAAATAAAATTATAAACTTAAGGCTTAATACAAAAAACAGACACAAAATAGCGATCATCTAAACAGACAGCATTTTTTATGAAACATCAATATGCCACTGGCAGATTTTGATGATGGTGCAATTACGAGTATACGCATAACAATTTCAAAGACCATACCAACTTGTCTTACTGTCCACTCTCTCCACTGCAAGCTACCTCGCTCTCTCACTCGTTTTTGTCCGATCCACTCGCCGTTGCATTTACAATTCAATGGTAAAACAAAAAGTTGTTGCAGTTGACTGCCTGTGCACAGTCTTGAGGCCTATTTAGAAATGGCGGTGGATTCGCTAGAATTTCACACTGTGGGTAAATGAGTGCATGGTTTCAATACTTAGGGCACTGTATTACCGCCGCCATTCAATTACTGGTTGACTTATCATCATTCTCTCGCCCCTATCCCAATATATTTGGTGTCGGCGCAGCATGTCTTCTTCTTCCACACTTCTCTATTACTCGTCATCTCAGCAGTCAGCTCCTTTCTAGCCATATCATCCTTCTCACAGTCCATCCATCGTTTCTTTGGTCTTCCTCTACTCTTATAGCCATCCACATTCATACTCAACATTTTCCTCATTCCTCCGCATCACATGTCCATTTGTGTATTGTACACACGGCTACACATCAAGCTATACATTTTCAGTATAAGCTGACCTCGCGTTGTACGGAAATCCTATCCACATCAATGTGTAGCCATGTGTACGATCCCAGACTGAGCTACTAAATCTTCCAAGGTTCTCCAAAAGACAAAATCCATTAAATACTACGATCTATCAATGCAAATAAATAAAAGTATCTGTTTGTCTTCCATATTCGTCTATTACTCGTCATCTCACCAGTCACCTCCTTTCTAGCCATATCATACTTCACACAGTACATCTGCAAAGAAAAAAAACAGGGTGTGCCTTGAGCGTGCAGTCGCTTAGTTTCTAAGTTTTTCGCCCCTGGCTGGAGGCCTTACACTCGAGGCTACAGGATAGTCCGGTTAAGGCGCCTCCCCGAGCAAAACGCAGCGGTAGCCGTGTTTTGTGCAGTTTTTTGGAGCTATCTACTCTTTACCCAAAATAAATACCAACTTATAAAATAGACATGAAATTTCTGCATATTCTTGACTCCAAAATGGTAGTTTTGGATTTTTTTTTAGTACCACAGAAATAAGGCAGGATTATTGATGGCTTGCATCTCCTCGTAAAGTATAACCATCATTTTGATTTTCTTTTTACACTAGATGGTAGGCAATTTAATAATAAACATTATGCTAGTTTTATTTTTTTCAAAAGACCTAAATTTGATTTTATAAAGATTATATTCCCAAATCTGAGCGTACTCGCTACGTATATTGCTATTTTCTATCTCACGATCTTATGCTGGGTGGCGTGCGGCGAAAAGGGACGAATGCTCAAGGTTATTTGGTCAGGGTACCGCCTTAAGCCGACGACAGACTCATAGGTAGACCGCCGAGATGACATTATGAAAAAAAAAAATGGAGTATGTTTGGATCCTAGCAGGTGGAGATCTGTATTTTCTATCTCATGAAAAAAAAGACGTAAATTTATGTATGTACTGGCGACCCGCCCCGGCTTCGCACGGGTGCAATGTTGTACATATAAACCTTCCTCTTGAATCACTCTATCTATTAAAAAAAAAACCGCATCAAAATCCGTTGCGTAGTTTTAAAGATCTAAGCGTACATAGGGACAGACAGTGGGAAGCGACTTTGTTTTATACTATGTAGTGATGTATGAATTAAAGTCAAAATATTATCACTTTGCCCTTTAATTTATCAATTTGGCCGCAAAATCATTCCATAAACTCGTTTCCAAGTTATCGTACTAAAGTTGCGCATACGCACACGACCCGCAGACGGATGTGACGTCAGTGTGTCATTCATTCGAATTATTTTATCAGCTCGTATTTCAAAATTGAAAGAATTCGTCCGCCATGTAGTCCATCCGGTGAAGTTTCATATCAGGCATCTTGGAAGGGAACTTAGAATAAATAAATAAAATAAATATCGCTGGACATTACACACAGCGCCATCTAGGTGCCACACTAAGCAACGAGGCTTGTGTCGTGGACACCAGATAGTTGATACTATTACATAGATACTTTTTGTTTGTAAATACATACTTATTATACATATAAACATCCATGACTCGGAAACAAATGTCCATGCTCATCACACAAACACTTTCTCCTACCGGGATTCGAACCCGGGACCCTAAGAACGTAAGGCAGCCTCACTACCGCTGCGCCATTCGGGTCGTCTAATAGAATATAGAATGGAAACCGTACCGTACAGAGACTTTTTAAACATAATGTAAAGTCCTATTTAAAAATTTATTATTTAAAAAGAAAAAAGTGTAATAGCTTACTCATTTGTGTAAAAAGGTATGTACACACGGCTACACATCAAGCTATACATTTCCAGTATAAGCTAACCTCGCATTGTGCGGAATTCCTATACAATGCGAGATCAGCATAAACTGGAAATGTATAGCTTGATGTGTAGCGGTGTGTACACACGGCGACATATCAAGCTATATATCTATACAAATAATAAAATTGTAGTGTCTGTTTGTTTGTAATATCAAAATAACAGCTTTTTACTGAATGCATATAAAAATATATACGGGACAAATAACAAAAACACATTTTTTACAAATTTTGTCTGTTGGCTGTCTGATTTTCTGAAACGACTGAACCGATTTTTACGGGACTTTTACTGGCAGATAGCTGATGCCATAAGGTCTAACGTAGGATAATTTTATGGCATTTTTTTTTATCGGTTATTAAAAAAACAGCTGTTTTCTACATAAGTGCATTACCTACACGCTACGCGATCAAAATGTGCGGAACAGCGGATATTTATTTTAGAGCGGCCAATCCGTCATACTTTTCATATAAACGCTCGTACGTGATTATGCAATTGTTACACATCTAACTTTGAATTTTTTGAACTAATATGTATTTTGTGCACTAAATCTAGTTTTCTTTGGAAGCAAAAAAAAAAAAATTGTAGAAACAAATTCAGTATTAGCCTCCAAAAATTGCTGTTTTGCACAAATTTTAACTGAACTTTGGCCGTTCATAATGAACTCATAAACTGTACTTAAAAGTACAGAAAACATCTCGATAGAAACCTTGCACACGTAATGGGGATTCTTAATGACAAATATTTATGTCACAAACTTGTAAGACTTATTCAAAAACACGTATTTCCTGGAACAAGTTTAAGAAATTTTCGAACACTATTTTTCGTTCAATGTCCTCGCGTTAGGCGGTATGAGGTGCGCGGGAGACGAGTTGTGCGGGGTCGGGGCGCAGTAAGACGGGGGAGTTGAAAGAATATCGCCGCTGAGGCTCTGGATGAAACAATAAGCTTTTCGACCATGCTCGCGTTGACGATAGACGGACTGGGAAGGGCCCTCTTAATAACCGATGACAAATTTCTAGGGAGGGTTCAGATTTTAGAATAATGTACTGAATACGTGGTAACCGTTTCCGCGTCGGTGTTCCTTCCTCCCTGTACCCGTGTTAGTCCGTAATCAATCGCCCCGCTACCGCTTATGAACATAACCGCTTCCTTATAAACTTTTCCATTGCAACATAACTTTCAAAGTCGGAGTCCCGTTACCATGACTTGCAGAACGTTGTGGCGTTTTTAAATTAACAATTATATTACGTTAATGGTGTTTTATATGGGTTTGAAACTAATTAAGGGTTTTTCAAAAGGTTTTGAGCAGAAACATAGGCTCTTTCTTCAAAAAGGTCGAAAATGAATTTTCACAATCTGCAGAAATACTGGGTGTATAAAGACTTTTCACGAAGCGGAAAGTCACTTGTTCTCTCTGTCATTGCGATCATTTTTTTCTTCTAGACCATACCTGGGAACCTTCTAGTTACGGAGATATTGGAGGTCAAAGTTCCGATATTTTCACAAGTTTTTTTTTTAACTTTGAATCATTTGTTTTCCCGGACTTAACCGATTTTAATGAAACTTCATACGCTTAAGCAGGATACATGTCTAAAAAGTAGACAGAGAACATTTGTTTATTTATTTTTCTATGGAAAATCTAAAATCGATCTGATTTAGCTGTAAAACTATTTTTCGAAAATGTTCTCTGTCAACTATAGCTACGGTGGAATGTATTTGAAATGTCATATAGGGGGGGGGGGGGGGGGCATTTTCTTTATGACCTTTCCCACGGACGATATAGGTTTTTTTATGTATTCCGTACCGGTTCCATTAGACATAATATGGCAATTTTTGAGAAAACCTAGGATTGTGTAGTGACTATAAGTGGTCCTCTCATTAATTCGTGTTTAGTTAAGTTACTAACACTAGTGTTTAAGTGCAAACCTGGTGGCCTACCATGACGTCTTAAAGCAGGAGTAATTGCAGTGTGAGAAAGAGATGGCGCTAGACAACCTGTATAGCTCTGTCTCTTTCTCACACAGGAATTACGCCTGACGTCATAGTAAACCCCTGTTAAAAAAATTTGGATCTCTTAGTTGTGGGAAATAACACTTTTTTTTTTTATAAGGAACTGTGGCCCGCGACCTACGTTCGCGTGAAATTATTTAAAAAAATATTACCGTTAATGAATTGGATTTTGTTAACAATATCAAGGGTTTTAGTTTTTTTGCACGGAAAAATAATTATTCTAAAATAAAAGTTATGTCATTCAGCTATCTGCTAGAAAAATCGGTCAAAATCGGTTCAGCCATTTTGGAGATTAGCCGGAACAAACAGACAGATAGACAGACAAAAATGAAAAAAAAATGTGTTTTTGTTATAAGTGCCGTATAAAATTTCCTTAAGCATTAATTAAAAAGCTGCTAATTTGATATTACAAATAAACACTTTAATTTTATTTATTTGTATAGAATTTATAATATACCTACCATTCACTCTTTTACTTCGTTTCTGAGCATATTTTTCTATTTGTGTCAAGTCCGTTTTTTGCTTGTCCCCAGGGTTTGACTTAATTTTATTCTTAAACCCATTAACTATTCAAGCTTTTAAAGATACTGGATCAAACAAAATACATTTAATGTTAATTTAATTATATCAGTTTCTGTTTAATTATCAATCATTTTGTGTAATCAGCATTTAAATAAACAGGAGTTGGCTACTTTTACCTGTCCCCATCTGAATTTGTATGATTGGATCACGAATATTTAAAGATTTTTCTAAGGACGATGTTTTTTTTTTACCGGTTTTATTTCTAAATATCATCATTAAATAATATTCATCAGTTAATTTGTAATTATCTGGCTTATTTAAATAAAAAACCATATAAAAGTACGATGTTGAAATTTTGAACCACCCGGAACATTCAGTATTGTGACCGCATTTTATAGTACTTTTAGCCACTTTTTTTGGGTAATAATACTTTAAAACAGGCAACTCCTTAACATATTCCTGCTCAGGAAGCCATTTTGGACTTAGTGTCAAAACGCCTTTGAGGAACGTAGACGTATTGTTGCTGGCTCGGTACAAGAACGGAATTTAAGTTCAGGTATGTGTTTGAATTTTACTACAGCGTAACCAAATATTAGGATTGCTGTTTATTTCTAGAAACTGCCATTTCTTTTAAGTTACTGTTTAAAATTACATCAAAAGGAAAAGAACCACGAATAATTATTTATTTAATTTTTAAAATCGGCAAGTAATAAAATGTGACTTCCGTTTTGTGACCATATCTGTGGTCACATACGGGCTGAGCTAAAAGTCACAACATGACTGAACCTATAAAGTTAAGTTTACATGGATACAACGATGTTGTTTCAGATATTCAGAATAATAGTTTTCTGCGGGAATCGATTTGCAAGAAATATAATATTGTGAGCATCAGTACCTACAGGTAAGGCCAAATTTTTGTTATTGTAAAAGGTTTCGTAATTTATTAATTGTTTACTATTGTTAAATATATCATACAGAAACTCACAGGTGTGTGTGTTTTTTCTAGATATTTTGTAACGATATTGTTTTTGTCGAATATACAGGATGTAACAGAATAAAGGCAATACCTTAGACACCACAATTAGTATATTAAATTATAGGTCCGAAACAACATCCGTAATTAAATTAATTTAAACCAAACCTAGTGATTTTAGACAAATTAGTTGTCCTTACTAACGGTAAAACGTTTGGGCGAGCGGCGCGAGCGGCACACACACGAGCGCGCCCGCCAGCTGACGAGCAATAGGCATGAGGTACGTTAGTATAATGACCGAATTTTACGTTGCGTGTGTGTCACAGCACTCACATCACAGCTTGATATTGAAAAGTATTGATGTCGGTTTATTGAATTTCTTTAGATTACCTATTTTTTTGAACGCACACTACCTTTAATGTAAAATGCGTTGATATTATTTACGTGTGTATTACGAGCTATGTGCAAATTACAAATTATGTCGTGCGTTTAAGCAGGCTTTATTGATCTGAGTTAAGGTTGCAATTTCCTTGAATTAAGGATTGTATTAACTTGTCACGACACGGTGCTTCTAATTTAAGTTTTTAAAAGATATTTCCGTCAAAAGTTAACACCTAATTTTAATGACAGAAATCGATTCAGAAGCCCATTCTGAACCAATTACTTTCAGGAATTGCGTTTCTTCCGTTACATGTTGTATTGTTCAATACAAAAACTTTTCTCCTTGTATATTTCCATATCGATTGATTGATTCTGACAAACAATTAAACTTCACTTTCTATGGTATTTTCACATTAGCTTCGAGAATTATGTAAACCGTGAATGACGTCTGTTCAATTAGAAGCATTCTCATTAGATATGTTATAAAATAATAAATCTGAATCCCTTTTTAGTTCATAAAATGCCTCTTAGCGGCAAAGAAAAAACGAGAAGGTATAGAGAGAAATTAAAAAGAGAACGCCCAGAGGAATATGCTGCCCAGTGCAAAAGAAATCTAGATAGGATAAAGACGAAAAAGAAGAAAATATCAGAAATGTCGCCAGAAGAAGCTGAAAAACAAAGAGAAATATGGAGAAAAGAAAAAAGAGCCAGTAACGCTAAGAAAAAGTCATTGATAAAAAAAAATGAACAATCAAAAATAGAACCTGAAGAAAATACAAATAAAATATTGCGAAGAAAATATAAGTATATTATTAAAAAATACAGATATTTTAGAAATCAGTGCCAAAAACTAAAAAAGCAGAAGGAGTCTTACAAAAAACAGTTACAGCGGCTTAAGCAAAGGAATGAGAAAAAAATAAAAGAATTTGAAGATATTATTTTAAAAATGAAGACTAGAGAAGAAATAATGGAAATTACCTTAAAAAAAACTTATGAGAGAAGTCAATCACGTTCGGAAAAAACCGTTTTGAAAACTGTAGTTCATAATTCCACAAATAAACAATACGTTTCGAAAATGCTGGGTTTGAAAGGATCAGCGAGATCAGCAAGTCAGAAAAACAAGAAGCCCATCAACATCAAAGAAATCACGGATTTTTACTTGAAAGACAACGTTAGTCGAAACACCGCTGGGACCCGACAAACAAAAACTTTGAAAAAAGAAAAGAAGCAGATTAGATATTTGAATGACACGTTAGTCAATCTTCATAAAAAATATAGATTAGAAGGTGGAAGATACGGATTTTCAAGCTTTTACAAATACAAGCCATTTTACGTGCTAGCGCCACGCTTGAATAGCAGGGACACATGCTTGTGTATAAAACACGAAAATACTAAGCTCCAAAACATGGCTTTAAAAAGGGTTGGTGCCTTAAAAACCGGTGTAAAAGATGGATTAGCAGAAATAGTTTGTGATACCAAAAGCTACACCTGCATGTATAATGAATGCGAAGACTGTCGATTGAAGAAACCTCAGTTTCAAGCAGACTCTGAAGAAGTAAATAACATACACGTATCATGGAATCAATGGGAGCGTCAAGATCACACATATAAAAAAAAAGACGGAATAGAGTTAAAAGAAGTGAAGACCAAAAAAACAGCAAAAATTAGGAAAACCGAAACATTAAATAGTTTAAAAGAATTATACGCCAATAGTTTACAGGAATTCAAACGACATCATTTTAATATGGAACATCAACAAGAACAATATCAAAAAGCAGTAAATGAATTGAAAGACCATGAAGTAGTTATAGTATGCGACTTTTCTCAAAATTATGAAGCCAAATTGGCGAACGAAATTCAAGCGATGCATTTTGGAGCATCTAAAAACCAAATAACGCTACATACAGGGATGATATACTGGCATAATTTTTGCCAGTCATTTTGTACTATATCAGAAGACAATGATCACAAACCAGCAGCTATTTGGGCCCATTTGACTCCTATCCTAAATTTGATTAAAGAAATAACTCCCGAAATAACCGTAATACATTTTTATTCAGATGGTCCATCTTCACAGTACCGCCAAAAAAATAATTTTTATCTGCTTGCACATTTCACCAAAAAATATCATTTTAGTTATTGCTCTTGGTCCTTTTTTGAATCTGGCCACGGGAAAAGTGTAGCAGACGGGATTGGAGGGTGTATAAAGCGATCTTTAGATAAAAAAGTCTCACAAGGAATTGATGTTGCAGATGCAAAGGATGCATTTGATGTCCTTAAACTTTGTATAAAACGAATCAAATTCTATTTAGTTTCCGAGAGTGACATTGAAGTAATTAATAGAATCTTGCCAAATAATGTTCAGGCTTTGAAAGGAACCCTTAAAGTACATCAAATTATCACAGACACCGATAAATTCAAAGTACATTATAGAAATGTTAGCTGTTTTTGTGGATCTACTCGTGGGAAATGTGATTGTTTTTCACCAAAAACTCACTTTGTAGTATCCGCTAAAGTTCGACAATCAAAAACTGATACTTCTACGACGTTACATGGAGATTCCGTAATTCCAATTTATAAAACAGCGTCAAGTACAGAGGAAAATAGTTTCATATCTATCAATGGCGATTCAGCAAATGAAGATTCTAAACTCTTTGAAAATCCGATCAATACAGCTGAGATCCCTATGTTAATTCATGAAGAACCTTCTTTGCTGCATAAAAACCAGTATATCCTTGACGTTGTAGAAGATAAATTAATTGATGTTAAATCACAATCAGCATTATGTAAATCTGAAAATAAATCATTGGATGTTTTAAATCTGGAATCGGAATCATTTAGTGCCTCAGACCTGGAATCTTTAAAAAATATTGAATGTATCGCATTTAATGCCGACCAACCTTCTATTGATGATTTACTGGATATAGATGTGATGCCCATAATCATAGTACCGGATAACCCTAAAGAATGTATCAAAGTAAAAAATTCTTCCAAGCAACAACATACAAGAAAACCTTTTACAAACAGAATAAATACACTTCAGAATAAAAAACCCAGATCTTTAAACGTCATAAAGTGCCAGAAATGTGAATGTTCGATTTTAGGACAAAAATGCAAATGTATATCCTGCAAAAAATGGCACTGTGATGACTGCGCGGCTGGCGCCATGCCTTTAGATTTTATTTGTGACACTTGTTTAGAAGGTACAAGTGCGTTTTCTTTTATGTTTTTAAAGTAATTAAAGCTTTCTCCATTTTTATAAGTTAGTGAAAGTAAGCTTTTTAAACATTATATTTATTTTATTTCAGGTTAAGCAAGGGAGTTTTTGAAAAGAGAATTCAACAATATGGTGATTTACGTCGAGATCGATAAGGTTCTGAATTATCAAGATTTACTGAATTACTACTGTTTAAATTTATCATGGCCGTGGGTCGAGACTCATTTCGTCGTTTTGGATAATTGCTTTGGTTGTGGGTGTTATATTTACCCATCTAGCAGACCCCGACATTTTAAAGCAACAATGAATCGAAAAGATTTAAAAGTATTACTTCAAAGTTCCTATTTTTGGTGCCATCATTGCAATTTTTGTGCCTATGATCATTTTCCTATTGATGAATGTACATTTTGTTTAATTAATTGCTTTTGATTTTGACTATATATGTGATAAATAATAATATTATATCTTAAGTTTTATGTGTTCCCAAATACAGCTACTAATGCATACTTAAATAATAAATCTTATACAGAGTGAATTTTTCAACTGGGCGTTGGGCTATATCCGAAACTATGAGGAATATCGAAAAACGTTGAAAGGATTCTCGAGGCCGATTTTGAAGAAAACTAAAACTGCATCATTGGATTTTAGAAAATTCAATAATACTGGCCAGGAATCGAACCCGCTGATTTTGGAAAAAAAAACACAACCTGTATTATTACACCATTCGATAGTGTTGCTAATAAGGATCAAATTCTGTCCAGTAATGTTATACGGCAAATTTAAGAAAATAGCAGATTTTTATGAAATTGCTATTTTTCTGTGATACTTTACTTCTACTCAGCCATAATCTATTCGAAATTATTTAATTTCATTGTTTTCAATGTTTCACTGGATTTGACGTCTCAACAATCGCACTGTATTCAGCAATATGAAATTATTGAGTTGAACAAAACATAGCATTATTTCAAAGAAGAAACGGTTAACTTAAGTTTCGAATACAGTCATTGCCTTGTTTGATCAGTATTTTTTAATTTGACGTTTTCCTTAAGTTTGCCGCATATTATTACTTCCCAGAATTTGATCCTTATTAGCAACACTATCGAATGGTGTTATAATACAGGGTGTGTTTTTTTTTCAAAATTAGCTGGGTCGATTCCTGGCCAGGATTATTGATTTTTCTAAAAATCCAATGATGCAGTTTTAGTTTTCGTCAAAATCGGCCTCGAGACTCCTTTCAATGTTTTTCGATATCCCTCATAGTTTCAGATATAGCCATCCACGCCCAGTTGAAAAATTCAACCTATTTAATAATATAGATAATTAGCCGCCTTTTAACTATTGATAAATGTTAAAGATATTTCTGCAAGACTGATTCATTTAGGTGAAAAACAAAGCTTAGATAGGTATATACGTGTTTCGAAAATTTGAGACTGTTCAGTATTACGATTACTATTTTAGATATTAATTAGCTATTATGTTATAAGTTTCAAAGAAGACGCTTGTTAGTAACTTAATTCTGATTTTAATATAAATGTTATTAAATTGTTATCTTATTATTTTATTTATGTTAACAATAGTTATGTAAACGAGCTACAATATTTTTTGTTATTATTAGTTCCACTATTGAAAAGATATAGTATTTTTTAATTATTATTAAATGTTCATCCGGAACATTACATATTATGATAGTCTACTAATAGCGTCCATGTAGACGAAGCTTTACCCTATTAAGACGTTCAGTTGTGTGACTGTCCCTTTTTTCTATTTTAAACAAAAAAATATTTAATATTCTTTATAACATACTATTTTGTTCTGTTTTTGCTCGGTGGACAGGAATTGAATTTTGATTCATAATTAGGGATCCCTGTGCAAATATATTTTTATTACAACTAAATATTTTAAAAATTAATATCCGATGTGCATCAAAAGTCACATAACTGAAATTGAAGCGTGATTTTTGTTATAGAACGATCAAAGAATTGTCGTGTTTTGTGTTTTTTCCTTTTGACAAGGTTGTTTTTTTTAATTAGTAATAAAAATATTCATGATATTTTGTGTAGTTTTTTGTTAATATCATACATAATATAGTCACATTCTGGAAGTGGTTACACAGCTTCTTCCACTATGTATTGGGATATATTTTATTCTAGCTATAATTTTGGCGTTCTTAATTGATTTTCGTTAATTTCAATCTATACACTATTTAAAAATAAACCATAGTTATCATAAATTAACATTCTTTATAAAAACGAAATTACACACAGGTTGACACAAATAGAAAAATATGCTCTTCTAGCTCTTGGTAATATAACTGTGATATCTCTGGTATAGCGTATTTGAAGCCGCCTGTCTGTTCACATCACCATCAATATCATGCCCGTATCCCAATTTATTTGTGCTCAGCGCAGCATGTCTTCTTCTTCCATACTTCACTATTACTCGTCATCTCAGCAGTCACCTCCTTGTTTGCCACCGAATTAAACAAACGTTTAATTCTAAATATGAAAACAACAACCTGAAGTTGTACAAGTATCTTGTTGGAGCGTTGTCAAAATCGGAATTTAGGTTGATTTACAGTGTATTTGTTAAGCCAACCAGGGCGACATAATCGCATGTGCGACAACGCCCTTTTTCAAGAATAAAAAAAAAAACGGAGTTTATACCGCCATTTTGTTTTTACAAAACATCGCTTGCCTTGTTGGTCTAGTGATCGCAATCGACGCTGAGCATGAGGCCCTGGGTTCGATTCCCATGTCGGGCAAAGTATTATTGGGTTTTCCATCAGGAATTTCTCAGTAGCAGCCACGGAGTCTAGATTTGTGAACGGTTGACGGCAATAGGTTAGCCCCTATTACATGGGGCTTAAACATAATTGGCGAGTGTGGGTGTACTATTAGGTGCACCTCTGCCTCAACCTTAGGGGGAAAAAAATCTGGCCTGTGGACTGAGCTATGGGCTAGCTTGCTGTCCGTCCGTCTTATGACGACAGGCCGTGTCGACGGCGCCTCGAAGAGAGTCAGCAAACAGGAAGGGGTCCGTAAGGACCGACGCCTGCCAGGGCTGCGGGAATGTTCGAAAGAGATACCGTGGCCCCGGAACACAAAGGCAAAAGAAGGAACATGGATGGGTTTTAGTCAGTTAAAGTCTGACACTCCCTTCTGCTCCGCCCAGAGCGGGAGGAGTTATTTGATGATTTCCCAATAGAAAAAAAAAAGGGAATAAAATTACGTTATGTTCACAAAATACACAAAATGTATGCCAGCAACGCCATTCTAGCGCTATATCTTTGTGCTATAAGCACATGTTATTCAATCGCTAAGAATACTGCGACACTACATTAGTAATACACATCCATACAAACATTCCACAGCAAGTATCCATCAAAATTGTACTACCCATAAAATGATTCACAGAGTAACAAATGATTCAGAGAATTTTCGAATTCACGACGTAGTTGATCATTCAACAAATAAATTGGTTGTGTCATTGATTAAAAAAAAACATCGTTTAGGATTTGTCTTAAGTCATCGATGTTTTTTGTTTTTGAAGTTTTATATAGATAAGTTCTACATCGCGTGTAACGGTAGGTACCTATCGTTAATTAAAAGACCTCTGATTGGTAGGTTTTTATCTCGGTTCTCAAGTATTATTATGAAGGACGAATCTCATATTTTTCAAGAACTAAGCCGAGGCTCACATACCCCTCAGAAAAGAAAGAAGAATTAAAAAATATTTATTTGTCACAGGGATTAGACATGCATCATACAAAATGACAAAAAACAAAAAAATAACAATAAACATAAAAAAAAATAAAAAAAACTTCGTAGCTTGCATGTCGTGACTGCGACAAGCAGGTTACCACTCACCATGATGCAGGGGTGCCCTTAGCGTGTAGGCACTTTGTGTAAATGTTTGCCCTGGTTACACTCAAGGCACCCACAGGATAGTCCGGTTAAGCAGACGACAGCCTCTTAGGTTGACCTGCGAGAGGCCATTGACAAAAAAAAAAGAGAGAAATATTCAAATTTGCGTAAGAACATTTGAATATCGAAATTGGCTAAACTTTTAAACTATGATGAAACAGAAGCTCTGTTATCGTAACACTTGTATCATAATGCTTTGCTCTGTCTGATTGAACGGTTGCATTCAATGGAGTGCAACAGCTTTAGTGTCGTAGGTATACTGGAAGTGCGGTGGCACGTACTCACCTCACATCACATGTTGGCACTCTTAATTTTACTCACACACAAACTCGCTCACACATTCACAAACACACACACACTCACACAATTAATGTATTCTTTTTTAGTTATTTTTGAGAAGAGTGGAGTCTCCAATCACTTATTCTGTTTGTTGTAATATATTGTTTAAGAAATAAAAGATTTTTGATTTTGATTTTGATATCGCGGTCTACGTCGGTCGGTTTACACTTAAAGATTTCCGTAAAAAAAAAAAAACCTACCCTTTTCACTTACGATTCGGGTCAAGAATCATTAGTATAGATACCTCCTTGAATTTGATCAGGGGCCTTAGTCTGCTATTGCAATAGTGTCAGAATGGTCTATCATTTATTTAATAAGGCCCCGCGCAGACGAATTACCCTTTGTACGCACGTCAAACGAGTTTCGAACGCGCTTCAATACGCCGTGGGCTAGGGGGCCTTATTAAATCAATGATAGACCATTCTGACACTATTGCAATAGCAGACTAAGGCCCCAGGATGCAAAGCGACAGCGTATAACACATAAGGTTAACAATAAGTAATGTTGCAGTAGATTACCTTGCACTTTGTCTAAAACCCCTGCTAGCGCGTCACTTATTTCAACACGCTCTCGCGAGACACTCCGAGGCAGGACTGCGAGAGTGTACAACTAAGCGAAGAACACCAGAATTCATTTAAAAACTTGCTTTAGAATCGGTGATGAAGAGAGTAAGGTTAAAGTAGCGCCAGTTACAGAAAACTTGAAAGGAAATCGACTGTCTAGGTATGGACATGTGCTGAGGGACGAATCGCATGTGACTAAAAGAGTGATGAATATAAATGTTGATGGATGAAGAGGGAGAGGAAGACCAAGGAAACGATGAATGGATTGTGTGAGGAATGATATGAAAGAGAAAGCAGTAAATGATGCCGTGACGTCTGACAGCGGAGAATGGAAGAAGAAGGCGTGTTGCGCCGACCCCGAGTAGAATGGGACGAGGGCCGGAAAGCGATGACTCGATATCTATTTATTGTACTTAATCCTTTATTCATATATTATCTTTGAAACTGTTTTCTGTATGTCACTTACCCCCTCAAGGTTCATTGGAAGACCAGCGTCAGACAGCCTCACCTGTCAGGCATTAATGCTGAAATGGACCATTTTGGCGCAGCCGTGAGGCACACAGTACAGTCATACTACGTATTTTCTCTTTTTTGTAACTTTTTTTAATATTATTGTGTGTGTGCCTAATGTACTGACGTCGAATAAACATTTTTCTTTCTTTCTTTTTCTTTATGATGATAATGATGATGAAGAAGAAGGCAAGGAAGGAAGAAAGTGGGTTTTGTGGCTGAAGCCGAACACCCGGACACTAGAAATTACTAAGTAGCCGATTTTTTTTTTTTTTTCGGATGTGAAATCATCAAATAACCCCTCCCGCTCTGGGCTGAGCAGGAGGGAGTGTCAGACTTTTACTGACTAAAACCCATCCATGTTCCTTCCTTTGCCCTTTGTGTACCAGGGCCGCGGTATCTTTTTCGAACAGTCCCGTAACCAAGTAGTAGCCGCCCTGAGTCTAAACTTGTGCCCGGTTGATGGCAATATTCTCGCCCCCTATTACATGGAACATAACCGGCGAAGTATGTGTGTGGGTATTAAGTGCACCTCTGCCCTATTTTTTCGTGTGGAAACCCTCAATGGATGTCCTCCTCAATGGAGGGGTCTGTCAGACTTCTACTGACTAAAACCTCACGGTGTTCCTCCTCGCCACATCTGACTAGGGTGCGGGTATACAAGTATTCTTCACTATCACCCCAGCAGTAAGTACACCTCCTAACCTTTTTTTTCGTATGGGAAATTATCAAATAACTCTTCCCGCTCTGGGCTGAGCAAGAGGGAGTGTCAGACTTTTACTGACTAAAACCCATCCATGTTCCTTCTTTTGCCCTTTGTGTTCCAGGGCCGCGGTATCTCTTTCGAACAGTCTCGCAACCCTGGCAGGCGTCGGTCCTTTCGGACCCCTTCCGGTTTGCTGACATCTCTATGAGGCGCGCGTGGAACACGAACGCGACTTCGACACGGCCTGTCGTCATAAGACGGACGGACGGCGGACTAGCCCATAGCTCGCCGTCCACAGGCCCACACCTCCTAACCTAACTAATACTTCACGAGCATGAAACTCTAAAGTGCTAATTGCGACCGAAGCATGCTAAAAACTAAGTTAAATGTTATCATCACTACATAGTATAAAACAAAGTCGCTTCCCGCTGTCTGTCCCTATGTATGCTTAGATCTTTAAAACTACGCGACAGATTTTGATGCGGTTTTTTATTAATAGATAGAGTGATTCAAGAGGCAGGTTTATATGTGTAACATTGCACCCGTGCGAAGCCGGGGCGGGTCGCTAGTCTTACAATAAATGCAAACAACATGACTAGGCGAAAGTGTCAACTATAACCTTTCTTTATTTGACATAACATTTTAATAAGCAGTCACCAAGTCGCGCTCGCCTAGGTTGGTTTGATGGGTGACCGCCCATCACATACCAAGTTACCTCCGCGCCTCGGAAAACACTTTAAGCCGTTGGTCCCGGCTGTCATTTGTTGATCTTTGACAGTCGTTAAGTAATCAGTGGCCCGGAATCTAACAACTAATCTTACCAAGGGGTATCGTATTACCCAGTACTAACTGGGTTGTGGAGGTCAGATAGGCAGTCGGTCCATGTAGGTCTTATGTAAAATACTGGTATTCAGCTGCGTCAGGTTAGACTGGAAGCCGACCCCAACATAGACGGGAAAAGGCTACGCAGATGATGAAGGAGTCACCAAATTAGTTTCGTGTTGCGAAGTGCTTATTCAGCAGTGTCAGACCGAACCTTCGGCTTCAGCCAAAATGGTCCGAAATTTTGGCTGAAGCCGAAGGTTTCAGGCAAGCGCCGAATATCTATCACAATCTACAGATCATCGTTATTTGCCTGCCCTTATCCCAATTTATTTGTGGTCGGCGCAGCATGTCTTCTTCTTCCACACTTCTCTATTACTCGTCATCTCAGCAGTCACCTCCGTTCTAGCCATATCATCCTTCACACAGTGCATCCATCGTTTCTTTGGTCTACCTCTACTCTTATAGCCATCTACATTCATACTCACTATATTTCTTATTTAAAGATATCAGTCCAAAATCATCAACCCGCACTGCAGTCGCGGTGTTAAAAGAGTGTCCATGGAGTATCTTCTCCATAGAGGTCTACGCTTTGGAATGGGCAACTGCAGTTCTTTCATAGATACTGATTTAAGCCTTGTGGGTCGACTGTGGCTTCATTCATTGCTTTCTTTTTGACCATTCAAAAGTGCCTGCAATTCGTCTATCAATACAATAAATAAAACTGAAATGTCTGTTTGTAATATCAAAATAACAGCTTAATACTGAATGCAAATGAAAATTTATGCGGCACCACATAACAAAAGCACATTTTTTGTCTGTTTGTAAAGGCTAATCTCTGAAACGGCTGGACCGATTTTGACTGGACTTTTACTGGCAGTTAGCTGATTATAAGGAGTAACTAAGGGTTCTTTTATTTTACAATAAGAATTAGGGTTCCGTGCAAAAAAATTAAAACCTTTGAAATTGGTAACACAATCCGATTCAAAAAGCGAAGTAATATTTTTTTATAATTTCACGCGGTGATCAATGCTTCTCATTTCTTGCCTCCATGACAGGTCTTTGCCCCGCAGTGGAAAATACAGACCAGGTTTGTTTTCATAACCTGCCAATTTTAAAATCAAGCAACGAAACTTAAAAGCGTGTCGAAACTTGAACGCGAAGCTTTAATGATGGACGCGGATGTCCAAAATGCTGCGTCATCCACACTTTCTTGTTTTTGTCTACGCAAACAGAGGGCAACGGTACCGAGTATACTGCCAAGTCATAGCCTTTTTAGCATTCCGTAAGTACTTGGAAGGTATAAATAGGACTTTACACTATGTTTAAAAATTCTCTGTACGGTACGGTTTCCATTCTATATAATATTAGACGACCCGAATGGCGCAGCGGTAGTGAGGCTGCCTAACGTTCTTAGGGTCCCGGGTTCGAATCCCGGTAGGAGCAAATGTTTGTGTGATGAGCATGGACATTTGTTTCCGAGTCATGGATGTGTATCTATGTAGTAGTATCAACTATCTGGTGTCCACGACACAAGCCTCGTTGCTTAGTGTGGCACCTAGATGGCGCTGTGTGTAATGTCCAGCGATATTTATTTATATTTATTATTATTATTCTTACCAGGCGGTATCGAAGTCGTAGTAATAATTATTTAGCAGCACCCGGTTAGACTGGAAGCCGACCTAACATAGTTGGGAAAAGGTTACGCAGAATAATACAGGATGTAAACGAATCCTTCACGAAGCCGTCAACCAAACATTATGTACATCTAGGTTTGCCATCCGTCCGGGTTTCCCCGGATTTGTTCTAGTTTGGAGAGCGTCCGGGGGCCGTCCGGGCAGGGTTTTAATAAGTGTCCGGTTAAAACTTTTTGTGATAGTTCCATTATAACACCGTCTGAACCCAATTGTTATCTACCGGAATGCAAACATTTTTGAGCTTGCTTCGCTCGCTCTTTCACTCTCGGTTCTCTTAAGGTAATCATTCAAATCATCAATACAGCTCTCCAAGTTCATATAATCACATTCAATAGCTATTTCATGAAAAAGTCACTCGTTGAGATTATATGAACTTGGAGGGTTGTATTGATGATTTGAATGATTATAATTCTGTAACTCCATACGTGTTACTGGCGCGATTCATATTTGCATCAACATACAACCTGACACTGACCTGCAAATTGCAATAAACGTAAGAAAATTTAAATTTCGCGGGCTACCCTTGCGCATCTAAGAAAGGTTCCTAATTTTGTAAGTCGATAAATTAACGCACAATTCTGTAAGACTTAAAAGAAAGTAAGAACCCTTCCGCCGCGCCCGCACTTCTTGTTTGAATTCACGCACTCGATCACCATACGTGATACGTTTCCCAGCAATAATTTTTGCGTAAAGTTACTTAGTTTGATGTACCATCACCAAAAGATGAATCTGCTCACTTTTAAAACAAAATCCCGTGCACACGATATCCACATCTGTTCACCACACTTACTACTATTGGTCCGCACAAAGAGAATGCGGACCAATAGTAGCACAACAAAAAAAAAATGCGACCTTTTTACATTATCTTTTGTTTTACAAAAATTCTCAGGCTCTGTTAATGATCACAGATGTTTGACCACCTTTTTTGACTATTAGAAATAACACAAAAAAGGACCAATGAAGAGAAAGTTTTTAACTAAGTGCTTCTATAGCGGCTGGATGCTGCAAGCAAAAATAGTCCGTAAGGTGATCAGATTCATTTTGGGTTGATTGTACGTAATGCTTGATTGACGGCTTCGTGAAGGGTTTTCTTCTTCCATACATTTCCTTCTATTACTCCAAAAAGATCTTTATAGCTATGCCTCCAATCGGAGCCTGCAGACATAGCCGCGTAAATAATAAAATCACTATTTCAATTACTCGCGGTTCCATAGAGGCTAAAATTGAAATATTTTGGCAAAAAGCCAACATATTTGAAACCAGCTCTTGCAAGCATCAAACAACATTTCAGTAAAATACGTTAACAGGGATGATTCCTGAGTAAAAAAAATATGATTCTATTTAGTCCGTCAGTTACATTATCGAAAAATATTGCATACGTATTTTTTGTTATATCAAATCAATAAATAATGACGAAGATGAAACGCATCAACTAATCGAAGTGGGGGATTGTGACGTCATTTGTACGTAAAAAGTGTACATACAAGTGACGTCACGCGAGTTTTCAACGCACTGTATCGTCTTAATTTTTTGTTTACGTGAAACAACAAAAAATACGAATCCAATATTTTTTTGGAAATCTATCTGACGGACTAATTACATTTTTTAGTCATCTACCCTACGAAAAAAATCGCGAGATATTTGTGAGACCTAAATTATCCCCAACTGGGTTCGCTTGGCTCTTTACGGCCCAGATTCTCATAGACAGTAAGTGACGTAACTGGTGTCAGTCGGGTGTTAGTGAAAACTGGCACTGTACCATAACTTAGCATCAGCCCGCGTAGCATGGCAATACTATCTCTATTCTACCAAGAATCGACAAAGCTCTTTCTATACAACTTAACAGGTCTGTCATATATTTTTAACATCGCCATGCTTGCGACGAAAGAAATCTTTCCACAATGTGTCATTTTTATCGATTCTTCGTCGACAAAACCCGTTTCTACGGCGGTCATGCTACGGGGGCAGGGGCACAAAGAATGGAGATCGGAGAGTAGTGAACGTTTGCATCGCGGCTGAAACGCAACGGCACCAGGAGCTACACAGATTCTTGGTTACGTGGGCGAAAGTACACAACTAGCCACAGCATCGCGACTGTTCAGACCGTTTGGCGTTTGCACCGCCGCAAAAAGTCCCGGTAAGCGTAATGTCTGTCATAGATTTTTAACATCGCCATGCATGCGACGGTAGAAATCTTTCCACAATCTGTCTTTTTTTTTTCTTCGTCGACAAAATCCCCGAAGGGTTAGGCAAAGGTGTACCCACATTTTGCCAGTTATGTTCAACTCCCACGTAATAAGGAGCGAGCCTCTAGCCTTCAACCGGACACAAACCAGGCACCGTAGCTGTTACTGATATATTCCTGACGAAGAAACCCAATAACCTGCCCTGTGAATCAATCCTAGGACCGCATGCTGACAGTACCGTTAGCGACCACCACGCCAAGAAGGCTTGATTTGTACCCTTTTTGTTAAATCACGATGTGACTGTTTCTAATGCTCCAATAAAAGTTCCAAGAAATCTGAATTGTTTCGAATTGCACCGCCTGTTTCTACGAAACACGGTAAATCGAAAATGAATCGTGGACATAACTTAGAAGTTTCATCGAATAATTAACCGAACTACCAGAAACTGGCAAATGCAATTTCTCGTTTTTGCTCTGTTTCTGAGATACAAATGTATTTTGTCTCTGTTTACGTAGGACTAGCTTATGCACGCGTTGAGTTCGATAATAGTCCCACGGGATCATACCACCAGGATAAGAAGTATCCTATGAGTTAATCCAGGGTATAACCTATCTGTGTGCTAAATTTCGTCCAAAACCGTTCAGCAGTTTTTGCGTAAAACAGTAACAAACATCCGTCCATCCCATCCATTAATCCTCACAAACTTTCGCATTTATATGATTTGTATTTTTGTCAGTCTAATAAAAAAAAAATAATAATACAATCCAAGATTTCATTTTGTAGAGAAACAAGTGTCCAAATGTGTCCGTGTGTGTGTGTACAAATTGTATCGTTACAGGTTGCGACCTATATTGTCCGGTTCTCCTCATCACTGATGTAATGCTCGAATCTGAACTAATAGGCGCGTCGCTCAGACGAACTAAAGTCGAGGCTGCGTCAAAGCGCGGGCGCAGAATGTGATGGAAGCATAGACGCCTGCGCCTCGACTCCACGCAGAGATCTATCCTCGGCCGTGCCGCGACGTCGCCTTGACTTACCAGTGAGCGACGCGCCTTACATTAGGCGAATGAAATTTCATGCGGACGAAAGTCCAAGCAACAACTACTATATCTATACTAATACTATAAAGAGGTAAATTAAGTGAGGTTGTAGGGGGTATTCTCTGGATCTACGGAACCGATTGTGAAAATTCTTTCACTAATAGGAAGCTACATTATCCCCGAGTGCCATAGGCTATATTTACAAAGTGCCCGTGGGATAATTTCCGACAAAAACGCGAGCGAAGCCGCGGGCAACAGCTAGTATTTAACTAGCTGTGTATATTTGGCTCAATTTGGGCTACTAAGCCGAGTCACTGCTACATTTCTTTAAACGGTAAGTAGGCAAGAAGAAAAAAAACTCAATGAGAAAGGTTTCTATCTTCCATTTCGCGTTTCGAAATTTTTGTGAACTCATCGTCCAGAGGTCGATCGTGCTGTCCACACTCCGAAGAGTTCTTTGCTCTTTGCAATTTGGAGCTTCATTTTAACTAGCTTTTGTCCACGGCTGCGCCCGTGTGTCATCATTATTCACTTGCCTTTATCCCTTATTATGCTATTTGACAACAAAAAAAATAGTCCTTCAGTTAGATCACCAAAAAATGTTGGAAACATATTGTTTTTTGTCACATAATCAAAAAATGACGACGATACAGCGCATCATCTAGAGAGGGGGCTTGTGACGTCACTGGCTAGTAAAAAGTATCAGGCTTGTGACGTCACGCGAGATTTCAACGCGCTGTATCGTGGTCATTTTTCGTTTACATGACAAAAGAAAAAATAGGTGTCCAATATTTTTTGATAATCTAACTGACGGACTCAATTGATTTTTTCAAGCAAATACCCTATTGGGGAAATGAGGATGTACTATCCGCAATGCCGACCACTTCAGGATATACAATGCCTGGACATGTGCCAATCGCTTTCAAGGCCCTTCGTATCCCTCTCTCTCTTTATCATGTGGTTAGAGCTTAACCTGGTGTCAGTTGTTATGCTGCCCATGGGCCTCTGACTTAGCTTTAGATGCCGTCGAGAAATATCTCTCAGTTATGCTGGTTTCCTCACGATGTTTTTCTTCACCGAAGCAAGTGATAATTAAATAATACGCCTATGAATCCGAAAAATCAGAGGTGCGTGTCTTGGCTTCGTATCGCTACAACAACGACTTCGGCGGGATTGACATAAGTTTCTTTTGACATCGTTTTCGCCGATAGACTTTCTTCGTCACTTTGTCTAGGCCAGCTTCCGTATTTCCACACGCTTCGATTCGATTTCGATTCGAAAAGTCGTATGTGTATATTTTTTTGGCATTACGAAGCGACTTTTCAAATCGAAGCGTTTGTGAATACGGGGGCTGGGGGTCTAAAATGGCCGCTTTAGCAGAATCATAATAGGAAAATAATATGAATTACGTTACAATTCGCAAATTGGTCACAAATAACTATTTTAAGATTTTTAACGTTATATTATGATCCTATTATGATTCTGCTAAAGCGGCCATTTTAGCCCCCCTGGTCTCTTATAAGAGCCAGTACGTGGTGAAAATAAGTGATTTATGTTCTACTGACATCTGACTAATTTTATAAAGTAACTTCGTTTCGCTTGGAAAGTTTTAGAGCCCCTTGTGAGGCATACATAATTCTAGGGCTTAGGGTGGCATTTGGAATCGGTTTTCTATGAATACTGTAAGGTTGCATGTTAGTACAGCAATATGTAGGCTTGGCTCTTTTGTAATATTAATGTGAATTCGATTGGACGAGTTGAATCACCTGCTCTAGTTTGCATTTTCCCTTTGGGTCGGCTCCCTGCTGAATACCAGTATTTTACGTGGTGTGACTGCCTATCTGACCTTTACAACCCAGCTACTGGGTAATACGGTATGGTAAGACTGGTTATGAGAATTTCGGACCACTGACTACCTGTAATGACTGACAAAAATCTAGAAATGACAGCTCGGACCAGTGCCATAAAATGCTTTCCGAGCAACGGAAAGAACTCGATATACAAGGTGTAACAGGCACCTTCACGAAGCCAGCAACCAAGCATTATGTACATCAAACTAAGTAACTTTACGCACAAATTATTGCTGGGAAACGACATTTTTTTTTGGTGTGAAAAATCACGTTTTACGGTAGGACTCAATGTAACGGACTCCAAACATTGTGTTGATGGATGGATTGAATAGTACGAGGGTCGTGGAGGTGTTTACAGTAAAAATCTTACATTAAAAAACATGTATTTAAAAAAAATACTTGTTAAAGAGTTGGAACTTTGACCCCCAATATCTCCGTAACTAGAAGGCTCCCTGGTATGGTCTAGAACAAAAAAATGATCGCAATGACGGGGAGAACAAGTGCCTTTCGGCTTCTTTAAGGGTCTTGTTACACCCTTTATGTACGAACTGGTCCCCCATCCACGGACCAACATCAGCAAGCATTGCTTAAGTTTGAAGTTCGGACTGCGCTGCTGTTATTATTCATCCACGAGCCCCTCCTTCTCCAATATTCTTCGCTGACATTAAAATTATGAAAAGCGTAGAACATTTTCGAATTCTGCCAAAATACAATAGTATTGACGTATTGAGGTCACGAAATGACATCACTGACCTTGGCTGAAGCCCAATGAGGCATCACGAAGGAGGGGCAGCCATTGTAGCATTTAGAAAACAAGTCCATGGCTAATCAAGGTCTCCAATTGTTGCTAAATACTTGAAAGAAAATCTATACAAAATTGTTGGAGGATTTTTTGTATTAAAAGTTGGAGCAATCAATGATGAGAGCAGTTCTGGCACAGTAATAACAACAGTCTTTTTTTTCGCATTTGAAATCACCAAATGACCCCTCCCACTGTGGGCGGAGCGGAAGGGAGTGTCAGACTTGTACTGACTAAAACCCATCCATGTTCCTTCTTTTGCTCTTTGTGTTCCAGGGCCGCAGTATCTTTTTCGAATAGTCCCGCGACCCTGGCAGGCATCGGTCCTTTCGGACCCCTTTCCATTTGAGGCGCGCGTGGGACACGAACGCGCCGTCGACACGGCCTGTCGTTATAAGACGGACGGATGGCGAGCTAGCCCATAGCTCACCGTCCACAGGCCCGCGCCTACGGTGGCCGGGAGTCACCACGTGGCCCCCGACGCCCACCGCGTCTCTCGCGGCGGCTGGGACGTGAGGGTCTCTCCCTCTCACGTCCAGAGTAGGCTGTAGTCCATTACGCTGGCCCAGTGACGGTTGGTAGATATCACATGTCTTCGAATTTTTGGTTTTGGGACATGCCGGACATGGACAAGGAAAACATCGTGAGGAATCCCTCACGATGTTTTCCTTCACCGGTTTTGAGAGCAGTGGTGATGAAATAAATTACACAAAGTAATGCGCCTGCCTGAGTTCGAACCCACAACTTACTGTGCGTAAGTCAGGGCCGCCACCACTGGGCCACCGCTGCTCTCACTCTGTTTGGTGACTGATTCTGCAAAATGCTGAAATGCATTATACCAGGTTATAAATCTTCATAGGTAGTTGCTGCAATTTGTAACAATATTGACGGACATAACAAATTGAATTACACGATTCTGAGAAATTCAGTTCTGTAAATAAAGCCTTACCGATTTCTATAGGCTCCAGTTCAAGGCGAAGTTTTTACAATGTTTCCAGAACAAACAGATATAATAAACTAGCTGTTGTTGTTGGCTTCGCTCGCATTTTGGTCGGAAATTATCTCACGGGCACGTTGTAAATATAGCCTATGGCACTCGAGGATAATGTAGCTTCCTATTAGTGAAAGAATTTTCAAAATCGGTTCAGTAGATCCAGAGATTACCCCCTACAACCTCACAAACTTTACCTCTTTATAATATTAAAGTACTAGCGACCCGCCCCGGCTTCGCATATAAACCTTCCTAAAAAAAACCGCATCAAAATCCGTTGCGTAGTATTAAATATCTAAGCATACATAGGGACAGACAGCGGGAAGCGACTTTGTTTTATACTATGTAGTGATAGATAAATAAGTATAATTATCATGCAAGAAACGCGTTTAATTTTTATCCGACGAAAGGATTCTTTCTGTAAAATTTTCTCTTTACGATATCTCTACATATAATTGCTTCGTTGGTTTAGTGGTTGCAAACGCGAATGCTGAGCATGAGGTACTTGGTTCAATTTCCGGGTCGGCCAAAGTGTTATTCGGCTTTTCCATCAGGAATTTCTTAGTAGCCACGAAGTCTTATGGTTGATGGCAATTGGCTGATAGATGAGGTTCAACCCTTGGGAAAACCTCTGTCTAACCCTTCGATTACAAGCGTTTTGTCTCTATAATTGCTTCGTTGGTTTAGTGGTTGTAAGCGCGAATGCTGCGGAGGTCCTTGGTTCGATTTGTAATACGAGCCAAGTGTTACATCGGAAGTCTCTCAGCCGCGGAGCTCACCCCATATTACTCGACTTAACATATCTGGCGAAGTGTGGGTGTTCTAATAGACACACTACTGCCCGAGCCTCCAGGACTTACAGGCGTGATGTTACGTTCACGATGTCAACACAAACTTCGGCATTAAAAAAATCTTGAAAAGCTGGAAACCGCAATTTACCTAATAAAGATTTTCATACGATTTATTCTTCGTTCGGCCCAGAGAGTTTCGTCCCACATAAAAAAATCCTGGGTCGTCCCAAACAATATGCTTCCTTCGTCCCAAAATACAATTTTAATTATTTTATTCTCGCTTCGTCCTATTTTATATTCCTTCTACGGCCCATATTTTTTTGCGTATGCCAAACTTAGTTTTTTGGTAGAATCGGCACCATCTATATCCGTCTATTCCCAGTCGTCACCACCGGACGTACTACTTGAAATCCTTTCCAAACTAAGCATTTTGGCAGCTCTTGTAATATTTTAACTTTATGACCAAAACCTAAAGATAAGACGATACGAGAGAGACTTAAGAGGGCCCTTCCCGGCCCGTCTATCGTCAACGCGAGCTTGGTCAAAAAGCTTGTTGTTTCATCCAGAGCCACAGCGGCGGCATTTTCTTTCAACTCCCCCGTCCCACCCTGCCCCTACCCCGCACAACTCGTCTCCCGCGCACCTCATACCGCTTAACGCGATGACATTTAACGAAAAATAGTGTTCGAAAATTTCTTAAACTTGTTCCAGGAAATACGTGTTTTCGAATAAGTCTTAGTGTGTGAAATAAATATTTGTTATAAAGAATCTCCATTACATGTGCAAGGTTTCTATCGAGATATTTTCTTTATTTTTGCAATTTATGAGTACATTATGAACGGCCAAAGTTCAGGTAAGATTTGCGCAAAACAGCAATTTTTGGAGGCTTATACAGAATTTGTTTCTACTTTTTTTATTTTTTGCAACCATAGAAACCTAGATATAGTGCACAAAATACCTATTAGTTCAAAAAATTCAAAGATAGATGTGTAACAACGGCATAATCACGTACGAGCGTTTGTATGAAAAGTATGACGGGTTGGCCGCTCTTAAGCCGCCATCTTGATTTTTCCATACAATTTCCAGAGACAATTTCACAAATGCTTACTAACAGTGTTGGGCCAACCTTTCCCCAACTATGTTATGGTCGGCTTTCAGTCTAACCAGTTGCAGCTGAATACCAGTATTTTACATGGAGCGACTGCCTATCTGACGTCAACAATCCAGTTAGTACTGATTACGACGAATATACCCTTGGTAAGACTAGTTGTCCAACTTTCGAGACACGGAATACCTGTAACGACTGTCAAAGATCTACAAATGACAGCCGGGACCAACGGCTTAACATGCTTTCCGAGTCACGGTACACCGTACAGTATGACCTCTTTAAGTGTGCAGTTCAGCCTGCCAGGGTTGCGGGACTGTTCGAAAGAGATACCGCGGCCCTGGAACACAAAGGGCAAAAGAAGGAACATGGATGGGTTTTAGTCAGTACAAGTCTGACACTCCCTTCCGCTTCGCCGAAACCGAAAAAAAAAAAATTGGCGCTGCTTATCAAGAAAAAATGCATCGTTATGTCAAACTTCACTACATAGTATAAAACAAAGTCGCTTCCCGCTGTCAGTCCCTATGTATGATTAGATCTTTAAAAGTACGCAATGGATTTTGATGCGTTTTTTTTAATAGATAGAGTGATTCAAGAGGACGTTTATAAGTATAACCTAGCACCCGTGCGTAGCCGGGGCGGGTCTCATTTATCATATATGTTGTTCCTACGACTTTTGCTTTGTACAATTATTATCAAATAACAATTTCTAGGTTATGCAAACGTCATCTCTACAACCTGTCATAGCTGTCATAGCTGTCATAACACTCACGACAAACGTTAAACATTTTTAATTTGTATTGCGTGCATAAGAACCATTTAATATTATGTAAGAAATGTTACTTCATTCTCTTCAGAGGTTCGTTTCCCAGCTTTTATAAAATGTACATGTTATGGCTGGAGTCCCATACAAAATTGAAACATCTCCTTTGATTTGATTGATGTGTATGACACTAGACAATAGACATAACAACTTGTTAGAAAGTATAGTACTATAAGTATTGGATTACGATTTTCTTCTTTAGGTATGTCCCGTCTATCGCTCGTAAATATTTTAATGTCTTTGACGATAGTCGTTGTAACTGATAGAAATTCATTTTGTCTAGTGTATTGTAGCAATATCTTCAAAAACAAAACTTTTTAATACTATTTTTGTTTCCGTACTCTGCTTGCGCCTTCAGGAGGAGCTCGTGGCTAAAATATAATAGGTCGAGCTTCAGGTTAACCAGCACTTGCCTAGATTGGTCTGTGGATCGAGTTTCCTCCGTGCCTCGAAAACCGATGGTCCCGGCTGTCATTTGTAGATCTTGGACAGTCGTTTCAGGTAGTCAGTGGCCCGAAAGTCTGACAACCAGTCTTACCAAGGAATATCAATATCAATATCAAAGAATATCGTATTACCCAATACGTTGTGGAGGTCAGATAGGCAGTCGCTCCATGTAAAATACTGGTATTCAGCTGCATGTGGTTAGACTGGAAGCCGACCCTAACATAGTTGGGAAAAGGCTAGGCAGATGATAATGACATACATTGAAACAGTCGCTTCTTGCGACTTCAAAAGTCTAGTTTTTTTGCCCTAGTGCGGGTAAAACCACCGATTACATTCTAAACGTGTACAGAATTTATAATAGTGAACTGAAAGTGAAATAGATTGGTGAAAGTAGCTCTAGAATAAATAAAATAAAACGAAATGAACGTTTTGTAACTGACGCAGTCTGCACTTTTACGCAGCGAATGAACGACCGTTGATGTGGCTTCGGTTTTCGGCCATCTTTGTTTTATTTCATCGCACTTTGATGCATGTGAATGGCTAAAATAATAGAGGAAGACCAAAGATAGATAGATTGGTCAATGGCGCGGCTAGAAGCCAGCAATACAGCAAGCCCATAAAGCAAATAGATTGTTAAGAAACACGAACATCATAAAGAGTAATCTATGCTAATATTATAAAGAGGTAAAAGTAAGTTTGTATGTAGGGGGCAATCTCTGGATCTACTGAACCGATTTTGAAAATTCTTTCACTAATAGGAAAAGCGCTACATTATCCGCGATTTACAACGTGCCCGTGGGATAATTACCGAGCACAACGCGAGCGAAGCCGCGGGCAACAGCTAGCAGGTTATAAGTGCAATACAAACTTTTTATTTGTATAAAAGTACCGCCACTATCAGAAGGATGATGTCGCTAGGTTGTGACACTGACAGCTGAGATGACGCGTAATAGAGACGTATGGCAGATATGGCCATGAGAATGATGATCCAACTTTGATGAATTTGACTCGCAACCGCAGGGCTATTGCGTATTTCTGTTGACAGTTCATAGTGATCATCACTTGGCGAGTTTTGCTAATACAATGACAGTTCTGCAGGGCTATTGCGTATCTCTGTTGACAGTTCATAGTGATCATCACTTGGCGAGTTTTGATATACAATGACAGTTCTGCACGGGTAGCGTCAGTTGAAACCAACAAGAACGTTCATTGTATATCAAAACTCACCAAACACAGTAAATACGCAATAGCCCTGCAGATGTATGACCGTGGAAGAAGCAAAAGGAGTTTGTTAGGACCGTAGCAGGTGGCGTTCTGTTTTCTGCTTACCCTCATCGGGAAAAGGTGTGAGTTTACGTATTTTGACAAATATTTTAATGAATTTTTACTAACCCATTATCTGTGGAAATATTTATTTCCGCACGTGTGCGGAAAAATATTAAAAATCAACGCGTGTGAAATACATTGCATGTTGAACCTAATCGTAGTGCGATAAGAACCAGTTTTCGTGAAAGTGTATTGAAAATATATATATTTTTTGTCTTGTTCGAAGAAGTTCTTAGAGACGACTAAACGATACCCGCGGCTTCGCCAGCATGAAAGAAATTGAGCTTACCTATATAGGGTCTATCTATTCATACACGAAATCTCTTAAGGGGTCATTGTACTCATCATGCATGTCGCATGTCGATTATTATTTTCAATCATTTACCAAATAGTGTTCAAGAGTTACCGCTGACAATATTTAAAAAAATACTTTTCAAGTTCTTATTAATTAAAAGATATTATATTGTTAAGGACTATCTAGAAGACAAGTCAATAGAATCTAATTTGTAAGTTAGACTAATTGACATCGCTTAATGTGAATACATTTGCACGCCATGTTGTGGCAGGATATGCTGAGACAAATTTACTGTAACACCTTATGTACCATATAAATAATTTGATTTGATTTGATCATTATGAACAACTTTTACTATGGGACCCACCTCGAAATCGCGAAAAAAAAATCAGCTGTTCCCTATAATATGATCGCATTAACTCGTCAAAATGTATTGAAAAGCTGATTTTTTTTTCGCGATTTCGGGGTTGGTCCCTTATTGAAAGTTGTTCATAATGATGAGTACAATGACCCCTTAAAAGATTTCGTGTATGAACAGATACACCTTATATATTATACTCCCAAGTTGTTTCCATAGAAATAATGTCATGATTTGATCATGGACTTCGGAGATATGGAACGGAACTCTTCAATAATAGACAGCAAATCTGTCGTGATTGCTGCAATCGCTTGGATGTTTATTGTTAACACAGCATCATAACATAAAATCACGCCTGTATGCTCTGAGGGTGTATGCAGATGTGTACAGTACACCCGCATTTTGACAGTTAGGTATGTTAAGTTCCATTTTATTGGGAACTAGTAAACCAGCCCGGCTACGCACGGGATCAATGTTATACATACATATAAACCTTCCACTTGAATCACTCTATCTATTAAAAAAACCGCTTCAAAATTCGTTGCGTAGTTTTAAAGATCTAAGCATACATAGGAACAGACAGAAAGAAGCGACTTTGTTTTATACTATGTAGTGATAAGCCTATTACCATGTATTGTTAACGATGTAAAATAAATGCATATTAAATATTTGTACAGGATATTACAACTAAAAATGGAAAAAAAAAACTTTTTTGAAAAAAAATAAAACCGACTTCAAAAGCACAAAAAAGTGAAAATCACAAAACAAAAGTCACCGACTTCAGAAGTTAAAGTTATTCTTCACTTTTTTTTTGTGTTTTTGAAGTCGGTTTTTTTTTGACATTAACAAAAGTGCCTGTAATGGTCTCATTGAAATAAATGCTTTGAGTATCAGTTTGATGGTCAGTGTATGTCTTTCTGGCGTGGTCCCGGCGTGTCCAATCACATCTGTCTCGTTTATATCTTATCTTTAATTATCACTTGCTCCGGTGAAGGGCAGCATCGTGAGGAAACCTGCATGCCAGAGAGATATTTCTTGATGGCATGTAAAGTCAAGTCAGAGGCCCATGGGCGGCCTAAAAACTCTGACACCAGGTTAGGCACTAACCACATGATAAAGAGAGAACTTAAAAGTGGCTGTACATACTCGCCAAATCAATCCAAGGCAAGGCGAGTAGGAGAGAATATTATGGGAGCTCTTATCTAGCCTCGGTGTCCCTCACTTGGCTGTACACTCTCACACTCGAGACTCGACCTATCTCGGAAAGTCTCAGCGAAACTACAGCCGCCATATGATACAGGAACCGGATTCCACCAAGTACAGTAATTCAAAAATATGCATACAGTAAACAAAAAAACATGCCAAGTACGAGTCGGATTCGCGCACCAAGGGATCCGTACGATTACCTAAAAAAAAAAAGTTTGTTGTATGGGTGCCCCCCTTAAATATTTATTTTATTCTGTTTTTAGTATTTATTATTATAGCGGCAACAGAATACCTACATCATCTTTGAAAATTTCAACTGTCTAGCTATCACGGTTCATGAGATACAGCCTGGCAACAGACAGCCAGACAGAGAGACGGACGGACAGTGGAGTCTTAGCAATACGGAACCCTAAAAAATTGCATAATAATTTGTCACAACGAACAAAAGAATTGAAGTGGGCGCGCAACCTTGGCCAGCACACTTTACTAATAACTAGGTAGGTAAAAAAATACGTACTAAACTCAAAACGGTCACGTTTGAAAACACGCGTAGCTAAAAATAACCATTATTACATGTTCCGTTAAACTAATTCGAATACGAAAATAACTTTATAAATGTGTAATGTAATTCAACTTAATATGGTAATGCTTAAATTCGTTCTTTTTTCGTCGAAATTAATGAGGTTAATGTGTAAAATATTGTTTTAAATGCTTGTTTGGCTCAATATAATATATATGCGAGATTCAGAAAACATTTTTTATTTCTTAAAAATGCCTTGTATTGGCCCTTAAAAACATTGTGGTACACTTGTTTAATTCTCTAATACATCACTTATTTTACAATTTAATATTTTATGTAGCGTGTTTTTGGTGAAACGGAACGCAAACACAAAACGCATCGATTCCGGTAGTGACGTAAAATACTATGTGTTAAAGAAACAGTTTTAGTTGAAAAGTACTTTAAAGTTATTACTAACTAAGATATTACTATAATATTGTTATTGCAATTTTTGTTCGAATAAAGCATATACAATTAGTAAGTAGAGGTAAGTGACATCACATGCTATGACATGAATGGCCGCGACAGTCACGGACGTTTGAACTGTCGTAGTAAATTGTAGGAGTTCAATATTTTTTTTGAGTGACAAGCATTAGTTGCACTTTACTTTTCATTATTTTTTTTAGGTTGGTGATACTGGATTTTATTGATTTAAGTGAAGAAAAAATTACATGCATATTCCATATTGTGGGGAAAGCCCACTTCTTGTGGGCAGAAGAAAGGAGCCTGCTGGCGTAGCTGCATCGTCAACTTTGTGACCGACCGACTTCTTGACAATTCAAACAAAAGTGCCTGTAAATAAATGGTTTAAGGGGGATGCGCTACCCCGGGGCTTTCACCGTAAGCGCCATGATAGCCCGCAAAATTCATTTCTAGGGGTTCCGTATCCAAGGGATATAGGATATAAGGGGGTTTATTTTTCGACTGGCAGCGTTGCCAGTTGCCATGTTCTATGGCAACACTTAACCTCTGGCCAAGGTAAAAGCCAGCCCTTGGGTCACGAGAAGCGCCAACTAGACGTTTCGAAATTTCCTTATCGTCTATCCATTGCATTAACGTCCGCAATTTTAAAAGAAACAGAAAATGGTATGCACCATTCAGATTGAGATTAAATTCCGTTAAGAATTCTCTCAGCGGGAGTTTTCAAAATGGCAGCACTCGGAATTAGCCCATCCTACTTTACGAAGTTAACATTGATCAATAAGTTTATTCGTTACGCCTTTAATTTGTTTGAAAGCGTGTTAACAAGAAATAAGTTTTATTTTACGAGACTTTTCAAACGTACTCATCATCTGCACAGCCTTTTCCCAACTATGTAAGGGTCGGCTTCCAGTCTAACCGGATGCAGCTGAATACCAGTATTTTACATGGAGTGACTGCCTATCTGACCTCCACAACCCATTTATCGATACCCCTTGGTAAGACAGGTTGTCAGACTTTCGCGTCACTGACTACCTTTAACGACTGTCAATGATGTACAGATGACAGCCGGGACCAATGGCGACGTATTTTTCAAAAGCTGTCAAAAAAACACCAGCCGTTCCATACATTTGGACCATGTAAGTATTGCACTTTTGTAGGACATAGCTGTTTTTTTTTTTAATAACCGTTGAAAAATTTCTATGTAGGGGGGCTCAGAATGATGTATCTACTGAATACATGGTTATCGTTTCAGGGTCGGTGTCCATTCAATCCCGTATACACCGTACAGGGGGCCTAAAATGACTGCTTTTTCAGAATCATAATACGAATCACATTAAAAATTTAAAACTCTTAAAATGGACTTTGTGGTGGTCATAACCATAAAGACCATTTTAAGAATTTTAAATTTTTTACGTGATTAATTTATGATTCTGATAAAGCTTCCGTACAGTACAGTACCAGTATCAAACCGTACAATAGAGGTGAAAGAATTTTCAGCCGGGACCAACGGCTTAAGAGGAAATGCAGTTTTGTCAAGATCGCTGAAAAGTAAATGGACAAAATATTTTTTTACATATTTTTTGTACTCGTTGAAGCTCTGATACAAATCTGTTCGGGTTTTCGGGTGATTCACGGGTTTAATTGTGATTTTAATAGTATTTTTGTCTTTAGTATTGAAATTTTATAAAAGCTGGGGTCAGTTTGAAACTATTAGCAAAATTGGCCCGCTGGAGAAGATCGTGGCTAAATAGTAACAGCGGCTCGAGTCAATCTTAAGTTTAAGAGGAAATGCGGGTTGTCTTTTCTCCATACAAACGCTCTCGCCTGTTTTCTTTCTGTTTTATGACTTTAGAGCTATGATTTTTTACAGTTAAATAAACATCAACCTCTTCTATGTCACTATGTTTTCCTTTTTGATGATACATAATATGTATCAGCACTAGAACCTTTATTTAATGCTAAAAAAGGCCAATTTGAAATGCTGTCAACAGAGGCCTAGTGTACAAATTTGACAACTATTAATGAAAAAAGAAAAACATAGGGACACAGTATATACTGTTCTTATTCAGTTTATGAAATATCTTTTAAATTGGTCAATTATTGGAGGAGGAAACAGTCGACAGCCAAACCTCGAATTATGACGTTTTACTTGTCGAATCTGTAGTTTTCTGTATCGCACCAAATGTCTAAATCGCGCTCGTAGGGATAGCGAGCGATAGTTTCATCAAATACCTACCGAGGCACGGAGGAAACTTGGTATGTAATGAGTGGTCCCATCCACATACCAACCTAGGCAAAAGTGTCTTAACCTTGAAGACTGGCTGTTATTATTTGGCCACGAGCTCCTCCATTAAGAGCGGCCAACCCGTCATACTTTACATACAAACGCTCGTACGTGTTTATACAGTTGTTATACATCTATCTTTGATTTTTTTAAACTAATAGGTATTTTGTGCACTATATCTAGGTTTCTATGGGAACAAAAAATAAAAAATTGTAGAAACAAATTCAGTATAAGCCTCCAAAAATGGCCGTTCATAATGTGCTCATAAACTCCAAAAGTAAAGAAATCATCACGATAGAAACCTTGCACATGTAATGGAGATTCTTAATGACAAATTTTTATTTCACACACTTGTAAAACTTATTCAAAAACACGTATTTCCTGGAACAAGTTTAAGAAATTTTCGAACACAATTTTTCGTTCAATGTCATCGCGTTAGGCGGTATGAGGTGCGCGGGAGACGAGTTGTGCGGGGTCCGGGCGGGGTAAAACAGGGGAGCTGAAAGAAAATTCCGCCGAAAATTCGCCGCTGTGGCTCTGGATGAAACAACAAGCTTTTCGACCATGCTGGCGTTGACGATAGACGCGCCGAGAAGGGCCCTCTTAAAGCAAAAACCGGTAATACCATAATAAAATATTTATTGAAATCCACAATTTTCCACTATACCGACCGATGCATGCTATTAGGGCTTTTTCCCTTTTCTCTAACACACATAAATATTCATGAACGAATACAATAATTTATTCAAACGATATTAAACACATATTAAACGTTCAATACGACTAAGTTAGGTTTGTGGTACAGACGCTAGCACTTCAAGCTACACAAAACTGTCAAATTTTTACCCGACTGCGCCAGAAGGAGGGTTATGTTTTTCGAGAATATGTATGTATGTATGTATAATTGTTTGGCACGCTCTGTGGCCTGAACGGCTCGATGGATTTTAGCTTGAGAGGTGTCGTTAGATTCGTATTTACTGTGAGTGTGACACTGGGTATATCAAAATAAAAATTATTCAATAATAAAACAAAAAATAAAAACGGTAATTTAAAAATTAAAAAACCCGACTGCGTAAAAAATAAAAATAAAATAAAAAGCATAGAACACAGCGACTTAACAGTCGGCAGCCCATTAACATATATAGACCGGCTTAAATCGTCCCAATAATGGGTCCCGACTGTTAAGTCGCTATGTTCTATGCTTTTTATTTTATTTTTATTTTTTACGCAGTCGGGTTTTTTAATTTTTTAAATTACCGTTTTCCCAATCAACCTTGAACCTAATGCTTTAGCGATAAAGTTGAAATAAATAAAGAACAATGGGCAAAATGTCCCTTGACCCTTGTAGCACTCCTGTATCTATGTATCAAATTAAAGTACTTGAAAAGTCTATCATTTCATTGTATTACAGCAAACCTATCAAACATGGGGGAAAAAAGTTATTGGGACTTAGAAATCAAAATACAAACGGTACATAATGTTAGGTAGAATTCATGTATCTCTTCAATATAATTTAATTATATCCAGAAAAGTATGAATTTCGGTTTTCAGAACAAAACATACAGTTTACATAAACATAAAAACTGGTTTAAGCCTATAACTAACTAACAACAACAACCAACTAACTTATAACTAAAACTTTATAACTCACTAGCCGTTGCACGCGGCTTCGCTCGCGTTTTGGTCGGAAATTATTCAACGGGCACGTTGTAAATATAGCCTATAGCACTCCGGGATAATATAGCTTTCTATTAGTGAAAGAATTTTCAAAATCGTTTCAGTAGATCCAGACATTACCCCCTACATACAAACGTACAAACAATTTTAACTCTTTATAATATTAGTAGAGAACTACAGATTTCCTTACAGACGCTTCTAAAGCGTCACGTTTTTGAAATAAAAGCTATCAACGTTAGAATCTATTCACAAATGGCGGGAAGTTAAGCAGGCCAAATCCCCTTTGCCCTGAGTCATCATCGGCTCATCATCTCCCCGCCCTTGTGCCATTCTACTTTTATTTTTTTTTACGGATGGGTAATCATCAAATAACCCCTCCCGCTCTGGGCTGAGCAGGAGGGAGTGTCAGACTTTTACTAACTAAAACCCATCCATGTTCCTTCCTTTGCCCTTTGTGTTCCAGGGCCGCGGTATCTCTTTCGAACAGTCCCGCAACCCTGGCAGGCATCGGTCCTTACGGGGACCCCTTCCTGTTTGCTGACTCTCTTTGAGGCGCGCGTGAAACACGAACGCGTCGTCGACACGGCCTGTCGTCATAAGACGGACGGACGGCGAGCTAGCCCATAGCTCACCGGCCACAGGCCCGCGGCCCAATTCTACTCGGGGTCGGCGCAACACGTTTTCTTCCTCCATTCTCCGCTGTCAGACGTCACGGCATCATTTACTTCTTTCTCTTTCAGATCATTCCTCACACAATCCATCCATCTTTACTTTAGCCTTCCTCTCCCTCTCTATCCATCAACATTAATTTCCTTCCTCTTTTAGTCAGATGCGTTTCATCCCTCTTCATCACATGTCTATAACACCGCACCAAGACAGATAAACAGATTTCAATTTTTCTATAACAGGCGCCACTTTTAAACTTCCTCCACTATAATGATCCTTTATTTTATCCATTCTGGTCACGCCACACATCCATTTCCAGTTATAAACTTGTGGAATTTAGAATTTCAATATTTATGTCACTTACGGAAATTCTGTTTCACGTAGATTTCACCCATATTTGGACGATGTTACACTCAGATGTAATCGCAAGATGTCTGTCGCTAGGAGACAGTAAAAACATACCACAGTGTTGCATAATCAGCCTATAATGTTCCCACTGCTGGGACACACGGCCTCCTCTCTATGAGAGGAAATGGGCTATAATCCACCACGCGGGCCCAGTGCAGGTCGGTAGATGTCACATGTCTTCGAATGTTTGGTTCTAGGACATGCCGGTTTCCTCACGATGTTTTCCTTCACCGTTTTGAGAACAGTGGTGATGAAATAATTTACACAAAGTAATGTGCCTGCCTGGGTTCGAACCCACGACTTACTGTTCGTAAATCGGGGCTGCCACCACTGGGCCACCGCTGTTCTCAGAGTGTTGAAAACTCGCTAATAAACTCTGAGACCTTATCAGATTTAGAGAAATTTAATTCTCTCTTAGCCATCCGACGAATCCAATAAATAAATATTGCCGTTCGTTCGATTCGTCCTGTATTTTGCCCATTTTTCATAGCAGTTTTCATTCGTGTCATATGATTTGAAAAACATCCGTCGACAATGTTTGGCGTCGGTGTCTCGAAATATTTTGTTTTTAGATTCGCAAACTGAAAATGGAAACGTTTCAAATTGTGATTATCATGAGGAATTGTGGACTAGTTTTCGAGGTTCTTTTATATCTTTTGGGAAGATTATTATTATAGCGACAGTTGGGCTGACGTGTTCATTAATTAACTAATGATCGGTTGCTAAGCTCCTAGGGAAATTCTCAGTGGCTTATTCGAAAAATATAGGTATCTGTTAAATAACTTTAGTCTCTGAAGTCGGTGACTTTTTTTTGTTTGTTTGATATAGTTTTTTGTTACCGACTTAGAGCTAAAGTTATTTTTCACTTTTGTTGTTTTTGAAGACGGTTTTATTTTTTGCAAAAGAGTTTTTATTTTTCCATTTTTAGTTTTAACAATACATTTCATGGTAATAGGCTTTTCCCCAATAAAATTGAACTGTGGGCGTACTGTACACATCTGCTTAAACCCTCGGAGCATACAGGCGTGAAGTTATATTATGTAAACATTAAACATCAAAGCAATTTAAGCAATCACGACAGATTTGCTGTCCATTTTTGAAGAGTTCCGTTCCATATCTCCGAAATTCATAATCTAGTATACCAATTCAAACAAAAAAAAAAAATTCCAAAATCGGTTTAGGCGTTTTCGAGTAATCGGTGTACATAATATTTAAAAAAAGATTCCAACGAATTAAGAATCTGGAGGTTCTGAAGGTTCTGGATGTAAACGTTTGTAAATTAGTGGAATCAGGACTCTAGTCATCGTCATCAGCCTCCAGCCCTTGTCCCGTGTTATTTGTGGTCAAACCACGTTTTTTTCTTCTATTCTTCCCTGCCAACCATCACGCTATCATTTAATCCTTTCCTTTCAAGCCATCCATCGTTTCCTTGGTCTTCCTCTTCTTGGAATCAAGGCTCCACTCGAGCAAGCGAATAATAAGTACGACAGTACTTAGGCAGACGCCAAACAGTGGCGATGCTGTGGTTTGTTTTGTACTTTCGCCCACGTAACCAAGAGTCTACGTAGCTCCTGGTGCTGTCGCGCTTCAGCCGCGACGCAAACGTCCACTACTCTCCGATCTCCATTATTTGTGCCCCTGCCCCCGTAGCATGGCCGCCGCAGAAACGGGTTTTGTCGACAAAGAATCGAAAAAAATGACAGATTGTGGAAAGATTTCTTTCGTCGCAAGCATGGCGATGTTAAAAATGTAAGACAGACATGTTAAGTTGTATAGAAAGAGCTTTGTCGATTATTGGTAGAATAGCGATAGTATTGCCATGCTACGGCGGCAGGTGTGGTCAGAAGCCACCGCGGGAGACGCCCTGGGCGTCGGGGGCCACGTGGCGGCTCCCGGCCACCGTAGGCTCGGGCCTGTCGACGGTGACTAATGGGCTAACTCCCCGTCCGTCCGTCTTATGACGACAGGCCGTGTCGACGGCGCTTTCGTGTTCCACGCGCGCCTCAAAGAGATGTCCCCTTTCGTGACCCTTTCGTTATGGGCATGCTCAGCGCAGTTGAGCTGTTTTAATTAATTGTTAAGCTGTTTGTTAGTATATATATATATGTATGTGCTGCTCTATTGTGTTGCTGCTGTCCATTAGCGAATAAATGTTTATTCTATTCTATTCTATGTCAGCAAACAGGAAGGGGTCCGAAAGGACCGATGCCTGCCAGGGTTGCGGGACTGTTCGAACGAGATACCGCGGCCCTGGAACACAAAGGGCAAGGGAAGGAACATGGATGGGTTTTAGTCAGTAAAAGTCTGACACTCCCTCCTGCTCAGCCCAAAGCGGGAGGAATTATTTGACGACACCCAAACGAAAAAAAAAAGTCTGGTCAGAAACAGTCGAGCATATGCGTCGATACAGTAGTGATGCAGGCGCGCGTTTACATCGCTTCCGTCACGCGTTGCAAATGCGAAAAGCAAGTCGCTGTGGGCGAAGGGCCTTAGGATTTGTGTCTTAAGCCGAGAAAGTCTAAGCTAGCTTAGATGCAGTCGCCTTGAAACGAACCTTGGACCGCCGCTCACAATATTATAATTTGCGTTTAAAGTTACGACTAAAACATACAAAAACTGTGTGATTTATTTGGTTTGAACAAAATTATGCAAACAATTTGTAGAGTTGTCAAGCCGTTTCTAATTCGTTTAGGTTTCTTTTAAGAATTTGGTTGTAGGTCAAGCAAAATTTGTGTAAATGAATGCAATAAGTATGATCGGCCTAAAACGTTGCAACACCTCCTCTCTATGAAAGGGATTGGGCTGTAAGCAACCACGAAGGCCCAGTGCCAATATAAGGTGTAACTGGACCCTTCACGAAGCAGTCAACCGAGAATTCTATACATCGAAGTAAGTAACTCTTAGCAAAAGTATTGCTGGGAGACCGATTTTTTTGTAAGTCGTCAAAGAGTCATGTCATGTCTGTGTGTGGACTTGTGATGAGAAGGTAAAAAAACAGATGTGACTACAAGCATGGTGATAATGAATATTGATTAAGGTGGATGCGCAAGAGTAGCCCGGTAATTTAAATTTTCTTACGTTTATTGCAATTTGCAGAATCAGAGTCAGGTTGTATGTTGATGAAAATATGAATCGCGCTAGTAACACGTATGGAGTTACAGAATTATAATCATTCAAATCATCAATACAACCCTCCAAGTTCATTTAATCCCATTGAGTGACTTTTTCATGAAATAGCTATTGGAGGGGGTTATATAACCTTGGGATCTATCATCAATACAGCCCTATTGATGATTTGAATGATTATAATTCTGTAACTCCATACATGTTACTGGCGCGATTCATATTTTCATCAACACACAACCTGACACTGACCTGCAAATTGCAATAAAGTTAAGAAAATTGAAATTTCGCGGGTTACTCTTGCGCATCCACCATAAGGGAGAGAGAGAGAGAGAGAGAAAGGCCAAAGAAGAGATGGATGGATTGTGTGAGGAATGATATGAAAGAGACAGCAGTAAATGATGCCGTGACGTCTGACAGGGGATCATGGAGGAAGAAAACGTGTTGCGCCGACCGCGAGTAGAATGGGGCAAGGGCGGGGAGATGGTGATGGAGAAGAATTAACGTTTGGAATACAGACTCCAAATATCCATACTTCCATATCATATTACAATAGAACTGTTGCTATACGTAACACAGAATCCATACAATTATCAATGCAACACTGTAGTTTGTATATTAATATCTGTTTGCCAGTCGTCCATGTGTGCTATGTACATAGTATTTATGTATGGTAAGGTAGTATGGTACAGCGTATGCACACACACAGGCTGACTGCAGAGCCCAGATAATGTAGTGACATTGTCAAACTAATTTGAGCTGCATTTCTTGTGCATTATGATAAGAATAAATTCAACCTGCTTGTTGATTAGAATGTTGCAGTATGTAATACATGCATGGGACTACTGGCGAAATGTGGGTGTACCATTAGGTACACCTCTGCCTAAGCCTTTGGGGATTACCGGCGTGATGTTTGTTATGACGCATTACGTCTAGTAGGGTCGCCCAGAAGGTTTATTATTATAGCAAGCATATTCTGCACGATAGGTTGATAGCTGAGTTGGTGGGGTGCGTATAGCACACGTAGCATGACCACCGCAGAAACGGATTTTGTCGACGGATGAATCGACAAAATTATGAACAAAAGAAATCTGTAATTTTCTCGATTCTTTCGTCGACAAAACCCGTTTCTACGGTGATCATAAGCGTGCAGGGAACGCCAAAAATATACCTGAAAAGTTTGAGACAGAAACATCGCGGGCAAGGGCCCAACGTGGCAATTGGCTTTCTCCATTCTCCTGCGCTTATCCCAATTCATTTGGTGTCGGCGCAGCATGTCTTCTTCTTCCATACTTCTCTATTACTCGTCATCTCAGCAGTCACCTCCTTTCTAGCCATATCATCCTTCACACAGTCCATCCATCGTTTCTTTGGTCTTCCTCTACTCTTATAGCCATCCACATTCATACTCAAAACATTTCCGACGTCATTTTCCTCCGCATGCCAATAATTGCTAACAAATGTATGTGTGTGCGTGTGTTTTGTGTGTGTATTTTTTTTTACATGTCAAAGATCTGAGAATGACAGCTGCGACAAACGGTAGGTATATCAGTTGGTAATTTTGAATATTTACTTCAATAGACACTTAATCATCATCTTATATTCGACTAGCTGTTGCCCGCGGCTTCGCTCGCGTTTTGGTCGGAAATTATCCCACGGGCACGTTGTAAATATAGCCTATGGCACTCGGGGATAATGTAGCTTCCTATTAGTGAAAAAAAATCCAAAATCGGTTCAGTATATCCAGAGATTACCCCCTACAACCTCACAAGATCACAAACTTTACGTCTTTATAATATTAGTAAAGATTAGTTGACATAGTAATTACCAAGACTGCTTACGACGGTTAATTGGAAACTTAGGACGTTAGCTAATCATCTTCATTACATGCTGGGGTTGAGTGACAACCAATTACTGCATTGAACTGCAAAGTTGAGTTTGTATTGCATGCGAAATCTGCTTGATGATAGAAGTCCCTTTTAGTATACAGGGTGTAACAGGACCCTTCATGAAGCCGTCAACCAAGCATTATGTACATCAAACTACGTTACTTTACGCAAAAATGATTGCTGGGAAACGATACCTTTTTTAGGGTGAAAAATCACGTTTTACGGTAGCACACAATGTAACGCACTCAAAACATTGTGCTGATGGATGGATTGAATAATACGGGGGTCGTGGACGTGTTAAAAGTAAAAATCTTACGTTATAAAACCTGCATTTAAAAAAAACTTGAAAAAGTTGGAACATTGTCCCCCAATATCTCCGTAACTAGAAGGTTCCCATTCCCAGGTATGGTCTAGACTAGAACAAAAAAATGATCGCAATGACGGGGAGAACAAGTGCCTTTCGGCTTAATTAAGGGTTGCTTGTTACACCCTTTATAATACTGGATTCGACGCTGTTGCAAGCGCCATGAGCGCGGGATGACAATCACGGAAGATATCCCGTAAGTGACCGTATAGTTTAGTTTTAAATTTAAACCGTGAAAGCTAAAAAAGTGTTTGAAACTTTGAATCAAATAAGGTTTGTTTCGCCTATCGAAAATGGCCTCGCATTTTACTAATAGTTCATTTTCTCTAGACTCGGTAAAAGCTCAAGAATATCTTAACCCGTGGTAAAGATTAGCCGCTGACAGTCCACTAAGAGCTTGTTTCTACCTTCGTAATTCATGATTAAATGCCTAGCCTTTTCCCAACAAAGTTTGGGACGGCTTCCAGTCTTACCGGTGCAGCTGAATACCAGTATTTTACATGGAGCGACCGCCTATCGGACCTCCACAACCCAGTTAGTACTGGCCACTGGGTAATACGCTTTGGTAATACTGGTTGTCTGCCTTAGTAACAAGTAATCAATGGGAAAGCGCCCAGGTGACCCGCAAAATTCAAATTTTCTTACGTTTTTTTGCAATTAGCAGGTCAGTGTCAAGTTGTATCGGCTTGTGGACGGTGGGTAATGGGCCAGTTCGCCGTCCGTCCGTCTTATGACGACAGGCCGTGTCGATGGCGCGTTTTTTTTCGCGCGCCTCAAAGAGATGTCAGCAAACGGGAAGGGGTCCGAAAGGACCGATGCCTGCGAGGGCTACGGGACTGTTCGAAAGAGATACCGCGGCCCTGGAACGCAAAGGGCAAAAGAAGGAACATGGATGGGTTTTAGTCAGTAGAAGTCTGACACTCCCTTCCGCTCCGACCAGAGTGGGAGGGGTCATTTGATGACTTCCCATCCGAGAAAAAAAAAAGGTGTCTAGTTGTATGTTGATTAAATTATGATTCGCGACTGTAACAAACACGGCTTTAAAGAGTTATAACTATTAAAATCATGAATACAACCCTTTTAAGTTCATTTAACCCCATTGAATGCATATTTCAAGAAAAAATCATTCAGTGACATTAAATGAACTTAGAGAGTTGCATTAGATGTTGATTCTGTAAATATATGCGTATTACAGCCGCAAAACATATTTTATTCAGCACACAACCTGACACTGACCTGCAAATTGCAAAAAACGTAAGAAAATTTGAATTTGGCAGGCTACCCTTGCGCTTCCACCTTAAGTAGAATAAATTGTAGATGTTTATCAGTCCCTACCGAAGTACCGACCATACTTCTCATCCTTGGCAACTGGAATCTTTCCACGTGAATTCACTGACGCAGCAATCAAGCAATGACAATCCGTATTTGAGAAATGCGAAACCGTCCTGTCTCTTTAAGACGTTTTCTTGTTTAAAACGCTGACCCATTCTTCATGTAATTTATGTATAGAGATAGATTCATCTATACTAATGTTATAAAGCTGAAGAGTTTGTTTGGTTGAACGCGCTAATCTCAGGAATTTCTGGTTCGAATTAAAAAATATTTTAGTGTTGGATAGCCCATTTATCGAGGAAAGCTATAGGCTATATAACACCACGCTACGACCAATAGGAGCGGAGCATTAATGAACAATGTCTGTCTCTTATGTGACGCAGACGAAGTTGCGCGGGTCAGCTAGATCGGGAAATATGGGGCACTATAAGGTACAGACCAGCACATCAAGGTACCCGAAACTGTCAAATTTTTCCAATCAACCTTGAAACTAATGCTTTAGCGATTAAAGTTAAAAATCTATAAAAGAAATTTGACGGATTGTAGAAGCTTGATGTGCTGGTATTACCTTACCCTTCGGAGATTACATGCTTACAGCTTGCACCTATAGCAAGACCTGCACGCTTAGCATGACCACCGTAGAAACGGAATTTGTCGACGGAAGAATCGACAAATTGACAGATTTCTTTTGTTGATCTGTCATTTTGTCGATTCTTTCGTCGAGAAAACCCATTTCTACAGTGGCCATACTTAAATAAATAATCAATTCCTGATGGGGTCAAATTGGGGTGATGAAGTTTGCACGGGGAAAAACCAAATTGCACGCAAAAGAAATCGCGTGTGGTAATGCATAGTTGCATACATACATAAACTCACACCTTTTTCTCATGGGGGTAGGCAGAGACCACAGCCACCCAACGCCACCTGCTACGATCCTTCCTTACATACTCTGTCCACCTTGTCCCCGTTTATTTGCTGCACTTACGATTGCGAGTTCTATGGACTAGGTGGCCTACCATGACGTCTTAGAGCAGGAGTAATTTCAGTGTGGGAAAGAGATGGCGCCAGAAGACCTGTTTAGCTCTATCTCTTTCCTACACTGGAATTACTCCTGCTTTAAGACGTCATAGTAACCCACCTGATCTTTCTGAAGAACCTCAACAATAAACTCAGTGTATCTGCTTTATAAAATTACTAGCTGTTGCCCGCGGCTTCGATCGCTTTTAGGTCGGAAATTATCCCACGGGCACGTTGTAAATATAGCCTATGGCACTCGGGGATAATGAAGCTTCTTATTAGTGAAAGAATTTTCAAAATCGGTTCTGTAGATCCAGAGATTACCCCTTACATACAAACTTACAAATTTTACCTCTTTATAATATTAGTATTTTTTGTTAGAATACTTTCAAGTCAAAAATTACGCTTAGCAACAGGAACATCGCACTTAAAATTAAAACAAGTCCATCTGAGAATCACAAAAGACAAGTACCAACCGCGTGCATATTTCTAATGCCGCCATCTTAGTCTAACTACACGTGAAACCTATCTCGCTATCTCTCTCTCTCCGATTCAGTTCTGAGAATGCAGTTTTGTTTATACAAGACAGTTTAAAGGTCAGATTACCATGCAGAGCCCTGTGTTTAGGGTTCCGTAAGGGCAAAAAAAAAAACGGAACCACTAAGACTTAGACTACACTGTCCGTCCGTCTGTCTGTTTGTCACCAGGCTGTATCTCATGAACCGTGATAACTAGACAGTTCATGTGTTTCTGTTGCCGCTATAACAACAAATACTAAAAACAGAATTAAATAAATATTTAAGCGGGGCTCCCATACAACAAACGTGTTTTTTTTTTTTTAGGTTATTGTACACTGAATCCTTCGTGCACGTTGTTCGATGGTTTTTTTTTAATTAGGTAGGTATATTGTGACACTGCCGGATTACTGTTTCAAATTCTCATGAAATGCGATGTCTGTTGACGGTTTTGAGACGGGTGATAATATTCGGCTCTTATTCTGAGCTTGGTAGGGCCTCAATTTTATCCTTCATAGAATACCTGTGTGAACTTGGCACTCGACTTTGGAAAAAACGTTTTTTTTTAATGGTTTTTTGAAAGATTTCGATTAGTAGTGGATAGTGGTGAAGCTATTTTCGTAAGTAGTAAAACCAAAAAAAAATAAAAAATTGAAGTGCAATTTTATTCGTTAGTAGTAAAATAGAAAAAATATAAAAAAATTAAATTGTTTTGAAGTAGAAAAAAGTGAAAAACGATTCATAGAATAGATATTTGGGAGCGGCCTATGTGCAGGAGTTGACGTATTTCGGTTGATATGATGAAGATACTGGTTGAAGTTCCACGGACCCGAACAAAGCGCTATGCTTCCACATTTATTGAGCGAACCGCCAGTCTGTGGTGTTCACTGCCGGCTTCTCTGTTCCCTGAACATTATAATCTGGATCTGTTCAAAGTTCCAGTGAATCGGTTTCTTATAAGCAAGCGTGCTCCAGCCTAGGCCGCTTCATTGCTTCACACCAGGCGACTTGGCGGCGAAACGCAAGCCTATCACTACATAGTTTAAAACAAAGACGCTTCCCGCTGTCTGTCCCAATGTATGCTTAGATCTTTAAAACTACGCAACGGATTTTGATGCGGTTTTTTTTAATAGATAGAGTGGTTCAAGAGGAAGGTTTATATGTATAACATTGCACCCGTGCGAAGCCGGGGCGGGTCGCTAGTTTAGTATAAAAAAGAGAATAGATACTGCTTTCCTCCCTCTAAATACATAGGTAGTACCTACATAAATACATATTTACAGTCTAGAATCTTCCTATCGTGTCAATTGCAATCTAAAATATTTGATCCAGAGCAAGCCATAAATATAACATTGTCAGAATTCTAGAATGGTTTTATTGTTTATTAACCAATTCGGTTAATTTAAATACTTAATAGTTGATCCAAGTCGTTTTTAAACACGAATTTCGTGGAATTCATATGAGGAAAAGGGCAGCAGTACGACGAAAGAAGCTTTTTGCTTCCATTCGGTGTCATCTCAGACGCCATTTTGAAAATCGCGCAAAATGCAGATTGAATAATTTTTCCGTGGCCTATAACGGCTCTAACCACAGACAATGGGGGCTATCGCGTATGAATTCGCCGCTAGAGGCGCTAGTGTAGTGCGAGGGCACCGAAATGTCAGATGTCATAGTGTTCGCGTGTTGCGTGCTTTTTTTTCACGTATTTATCTAATATTCACGGTTGTGGTCTAGACTGAGAAATTCCAGATTAATTATGACTTGAAGATTTTAAGTAGCAACTTAGGATCTTATTTGTTAGTACTTGGAGGTAAAATAATTTTTAAATGTTTCATGCTTGCTAATTTTAGGGAGAATATTGCAAATATGTATCTGAAGATTACACTATGATGATAAGTTGATTACGTAACATAAAGTATAAAATAGAATTATTGACATGACCATATTCGACAGTGACGCCATCTGCTGAGCTCAAAAACTATAGCCCTCATTCACATTTTTTTACCAAGAGCGCCATCCAGTCCTGAAAATGTCAATCAAGCGCCAAACTGCAGCACCATATTCTCTATATTTGCTAGGATTTCTTGACCGATCTTCTGAGGTCCTAGTGCGAGCGCGTACGTCGATAAATAAATAAATAAATAAATTCCTGCCCTCGTCCCATGTCACTTGGGGTCGGCGCAACTCGTTTTCTTCTTCCATTCTCCGCTGTCAGACGTCACGGCATCATTTACTGCTTTCTCTGTCATATCATTCCTCACACAATCCATCCATCGTTTCCTTGGTCTTCCTCTCCCTCTTCATCCATCAACATTTATATTTCATCACTCTTTTAGTCACATGGGATCTTTAGCAGTCCTTAGTGACCTATTATTGCTGTACTCCTCGCGGGAATTATCTTCTCCTGGTTCTTAAATCTTAACTGAATTTAATGGGAAAGGGTACAGCATGTATGTCGTCTTCTTCTATTGAATCTTCATCAGCTTTAGTACAATCTTGTAAATCAACATCATTTCAGCCGAAAGACGTCCACTGCTAGACATAGGACTCCCTCAAGTGTCGCCACATTGACTGGCCCCGTGTGTCTCGCATCCTGCGGATCCCCGCAACCTTCACGAGTGTTGTAAATAATGTTTGGTAATTATTTGCGTGAAACACGTTTAGTAGTTGTATTGTATAGCGGGCTGGTGTCCGCAACTCCACGTCTAAGCGCGTATTTTGCGTGCGGGTGGGAAATCTATGCTATCCACCCTAACTCCCCGAGAAAGGCCAGCAGCGCCTTGATGTTGCTGGCAATCTCGCAGAGAGTACCTGGGTTACCGAAGTACTTTAAACACGTTTACTATATATCATAATATTATGACGTATCTACGCTAAAGTTTGTGGGATGGACAGATGACAATAATTATGGACAGATACTTGTTACTCTTTCATGCAAAAACTACTGAACGGATTTGAATGAAATTTTAGCACACAAATAGTTTATAACCTGGATTAGCACATAGGATACTTTTTACCCAGGTAGTTTGATCCCGTGGGACAATTACCGAACTCCACGAGGGTGAAACCGCTGGCAATCTGGCATAAATGGCCATGTAGGTATGTATGTACATGTTAAATCAAAATGCACCTATTTAAATAGTAATTATAACATCACAATTAGATCTAATGACTTGGTAAACAATTTACAATTCCAAGTTACTTACAATTTCTCTGAAGAATTTGTAAGATCATTTTGCCCATAATGGTAAGATTATAGCGCAAATATTGACATGGTGGAAGTGTCTGGGTAGCCCGCGAAATTCAAATTTTCTTACGTTTTTTGCAGTTTGCAGATCAATGTCAGGTTGTATGTGGATGAAAAATGAGTCGCGCCAGTAACACGTATGTAGCCACAATTATAATCATTAAAATCATAAATACAACCCTCAAAGTTCATTTAACCCTATTCTGTAACTATTTCATGAAAAAGTCATTCAATGGGGTTAAATGAACTTAGAGGGTTACCCTTACACTTCCACCTTAAGTGTATTACTTCTTCATTATCAACATCCATAGCCTGACGTCACCCACTGCTGGGCATTGGGCCACTTTCGCTTGTACCAAACCCAGCGCCCTTGTTACCGCCTCATCCAGATTATATCTCAAGAATTTCCATCTCATAAAACTCTAAAATTATTTTCATCCTTTGCATAGCCTTTTCCGAAATATATTCTGGTGGGTATCCAGTCTAAGAGGATACAGCTTCATCCAACATTCCCTTATTTCCAGCTAGTATTTGATTATTATCAACTAGCTGTTGCCCGTGGCTTCACTCGCGTTTTGGTGGGAAATTATCCCACGGGCATGTTGTAAATATAGCCTGTGGCACTCGGGGATAATGTAGGTATTCCTATTAGTGAAAGAATTTTCAAAATTGGTTCAGTAGATCCAGAGATTACCCCCTACAACCTCACAAACTTTACCGCTTTACATATTTGGAATAGAAGTATAGATTATATCATCTGTCTAGCTTTTTTCCAACCATTTTGGTTTTGGCTTTCCATCTAATAGGATACAGCTGAATACTGGTATTCATTATACATGTGACATAGAACAACTTCCTCTCTGACCTCCATAACCCAGTCCCTTCACAGTTTGACGACCCGAATGGCGCAGCGGTAGTGAGGCTGCCTTACGTTCGAATTACGTTCGGGTTCGAATCCCGGTAGGAGCAAATGTTTGTGTGATGGGCATGGACATTTGTTTCCGAGTCATGGATGTTTATATGTATAATAAGTATGTATTTACAAACAAAAAGTATCTATGTAGTATTATCAACTATCTGGTGTCCACGACACAAGCCTCGTTGCTTAGTGTGGCACCTAGATGGCGTTGTGTGTATTATCCAGCGATATTTATTTATTATTTATATTATTCACAGTACAATATCCCTTGGCAACATCGGTAATCAGACTAAATAGTTAAGTTAGAAATAAGTCTTTTAAAAAATTTAATATTGTGACTGATTTGGTATGGTCCTGCTCCAGAATTAGAGTTTTGGTCAACAGATGTTTTACAGGTTTAAAGATATTTATTCTCAAAAAATACACAAAGACACTTACATATGAACAGAGAATCTTATGGTAATTTAAACTAATATTATAAATAGGTAAAGTTTGTGAGGTAATCTCTGGATCTACTGAAACAATTTTGAAAATTCTTTCACTAATAGGAAGCTACATTATCCCCGAGTGCCATAAGCTATATTTACAACGTGCCCGTGGAGTAATTTCCAACCAAAACGCGAGCGAAGCCGCGGGCAACAGCTAGTATTAATAATAAGTTTGTCACTGCATTAAATATAATAAAATGTTGTTAAGTAATCATTTTTGTATCTGGTTGTATTTGTGTCAAGGTGTGGGTACTGCAGGTACACCTCTACCTATCCTTTTAAGGATAACAGGTATAATGTTATTAATAAATAATAGTATCAAATATACAGATATTGGAATAGGTGGAGTTTATTTGCCTAAACTTTGAGGAATTAAGTAAAATGTGGCTAATACCTGCCTAATAAGCGCACTGTATACTCTGTTAATGTATTAAAATAATAAATAACTTGTATGCATGGTCCTGTATTTAAATCAAAGCCAATGCAGGACCTGCTAATTGTTAAAATACAATTCAACTTTTCCAATTGAAATGTATTGTATCTAACTATTTGCATCAAAGTCCTAATACTTTGTTTTATTTTTTAATTTAGTAAATAAGTAAGTACTAGTAATATAAATAAGTAGGTGAGGTACCTACTTATTTATATTACTTAAAAGTATTACTTAACTAAGTAACCATTTATTTGTCTATTTTACATAATACCAACTTAGACAAGAATATTTTAAACTTACATGTCAAAAAGACTTAAAATTGTAAGCTTATAAAAACCTCAAATACCAAAAATATTGTTTACATTTTTATATAATCTGCAGAAAGTAGATAAAAAGTGTTATTATTAACTTTGTAAAAAAATAGAGTATTAAATTATGTGAGTTTATCATTTATTATTTCAGTGAAATGTCTTGTTTATGACCTTTTGGTTTTATCTTAGTATTTAAAGCGTTTTTGCTGTTTTAGGTTGAATTTATTTGATTAAAATTATAATTTGTGTATGGTTGATTTAATTATGTTCTTATTACATTAATTAAATTGTATTCCTGGTACATTAAAAAGCTGAGAAATATGTTTTGACAAACTAAAGCTAAATTATGTATCATTTTAATTTCATTTATTATGTTTTCATTGGTATTCTTCTTGCTTAGAATTCTAAAGCAAGGCCTCTAAATTATTTTCAAAACCAAAATGTCAGAATTAACATTTTTACGGTGGTTATGTTTTTTTTTTAAATTCTGTGTCACTTGATGTTATTTTTGTTACAAAACTGTATCTTGTCATTCAAAGTTTTTAATAGCATGCCATTTTAAAACTTCTATGACCTTTAGCATTCCTATTTTAAAATTAACTATTCAGACAGAAGTTTTTTTTTCATTTAAAAAGTTTCTAATGACTTTTTTACACACTTTTTGTTGGGACTACTTAAATGTACTGGCTGGGTTCATGTTTTCATTAAAGGTGGCCCTAATGCATTTTGTAAGGATGTGGTTTATGAAAGGTTTGTAATTAATTTAACTGTAAACTTTTTGGTGAAACTGTAAGACTGGCTATTTTATAAATTTTGATTCCATTTTTAAATAATGTTACTTTACCAGAGAGCAGTAAGCCCACCTGTTTCCTGGTTTTGTTTACAGCTGTATGGCATCAGAGCTGAGGCTATGTTAGTAGACATACTTACACAGGAATTCATCAGTGCAACAGTGTCAACCAAACTTAAACATCGTCGGTGAACTGTTCAATGGTATCTAAAGCCCTACGAGGTCATAGAAAGGTTCCTTGTACTTACACGAGTGGCCGTTCAGGTGAGCAAGGTGCGCCTAGGTCCGTGGCCACAGCTGCAGCATCCAACGCACAATAACACTAACCGTGCACTTTCACAATCGGAATGCACCAGACACAACTATCAACCAACTATGCACTAAAAACTTGCACTAACACAAAAAAATTTTCATAGGATCGTATCACAGAAGTCAACGCTCGCAGTGTCCGTGTTCCTCACCACTAACCCATATTCGGACACTATATTACTGTGTAATCAACGGAATTATTACCAATTTACGGCACCGCACTCGACGTCCGTTCGCCGCCGAGAAAATACTTGTAAAATATTTTTCGAAAGCGCATAGACGCGCCGCAGACCTTTCGAAAATGTATAAAATACGATAGCGCGCTAAATAGGAAAATCGATAAGGCCGTTGGAACGCCGCCGAACCGAAACTAGAATAATAATTTATCAAAAAATGTAATAAAAACGACATTATTTTCTTGTGACGGTTCCGAGCTGTCAGAATTTTCTATGTACAATACGAACTATTTGAGCGGCGCGTTCGTCACAACCACTCACGGGCTTCCGGCGCATCGTTCTAATTCGGCCGGGTAGGCGACGAATGCGCGCGAAAATGGACCTTACTGTCGTCGCCACTTACGACTTTTCTACATTGCTGCTAATCGCGAAAATACGAAACGGACTCGAATTTGTTTGTAAAACTTACGACGAGTAGTAATCAGTGGATTGGAAAATTCCAAATAATGAACGGCGAGCGGGCGCGCGGTATCCGTAGAAAGAAACGCGAGACACTGTGTTTTCGAAACAACATTGGCTCGACGTCATTTTTGGCGTATTTTGAGTTGGATCATGAACGGAAAACTCGAAAGCGTTCGGTTGAGTAAAAGAGACAGAATATATATTGATACAAACAAAACTAAACTTTATGGCGTGGGATGTTTATACATTATAGTTTGAAATTGGTGTAATATAATGTGAAAGTGAGTGAAGCCGTACTATTTTGAAGTTTTTTTTCTATAATACGTATATAGATAGGCTATGAGAGGAGAACGGCTGTTTTTCTATGTAAAATTGTGTTAGTGTGTGTGACTTCCCGTATGTGTAGTTGTAGTACGGATGAAAAGTGTCTATGTGTGTGTTATTATATAAAAATTGTATAGGTAGTCAGTGACTGACTGGGCTCACGAATCGATAATCTAAAAATTCATTTTTATATTTTTGAACAGTCATGATGGTGGTACTTAAGCAGGGCGTTTGTACTTTAGCCATTTTTATGTGCTAGGCAAATATCGTGAGGAAGTTTTGCCTATGAATGTGGCTAAAGAGTAGAGGAACACCAAAGAAACGATGGATGGACTGTGTGAAGGATGATATGGCTAGAAAGGAGGTGACTGCTGAGATGATGAGTAATAGAGAAGTGTGGAAGAAGAAGACATGCTGAGCTGACTTCAAATAAATTGGGATTAGTACTTTTCTAGGTACCTAGGTACATGCTCACATACTTCTTACTTAACTATTATGGTTTCAAAACTATTATGTACTTACAAAGCGTATTTATTCCTCGTTAGGTAAGAATTTCGTTTTGTATTTAAGCATTGAACAATTGTTGAATATTCAATAAGTATAATTTAATCTTTACAAATGCGTAAGTAGTAGGTGTACTTACTGATTAAGTTTATTTTAAATTTTCGGTTGAAACTGGTTTCGTGGTTCCGGGTTCGATTTCCGGGTAAAAAAATGGGGCTAAGAAAAAATTTTTTTTTACGTTTTGAAGGTTGCAGGTTACTTTGGATAACGTTATGACATTGTTATCGCGATGATGCCGTAAATGCCACCCAACAAACACAACTAGCCATCGCTACGTTTAATGCCCGCCCATCACTAAGCATGGAAAATAAATTGGTGATCGTGGTTACATTTCCACTAAATTTAGCATAGGCACTTTTATTCCTCGGTTAGTACGTTCCCGAGGAATATTAAAAAAGAACCATAGGGTTACTACCTACGTCACACACAGAATTCCTATAAAACCTATAGCTCTATAAAATTTAACATGGTGACCTAATTAGAGATTGTGACTAAATGCGCATAAAATAGTCATTTAAGTATGTACCTACTGACTTACTGAGTAATAAATACAGCAACCACAGAGTAGATAATTAGACAGAGACCGCACTTCCACCCCCGCTCCGCTATGCATGTGTGCGTAAGGCTCCGTTCACAGTATTCACACAGATTTGATACGTACCATATTTTGCTGTAGGTATACTTTTAATTGTATAACATGGCAATTTCATATTGAATTGTTTTTTAACCGTGTGAACAGGGGGATGTTGCGGTGTGATCCCAACTTTGTACCGCACATTATTGTGTAGGATGATAGCGCCGTTTGAACGGCCGCTCAAAGTCCGTTTCCACCAAACGGAAATTAATATCCTCGCGCACATTTTTAATGTCACTGAATAAATGACTATCAGTATTGCCTTTAAATATAAAATTGGGCGCTCCCGTATCCTCGAGAACGCGCAAGGAGACGTTTTGTCTGCGTCGAATTGCATATTGATACAGTCCTTTATTCAGTGACATCATAAAAGTGCGCGAGGATATTTCCGCTTGGTGAAAATGAACCCTAAGTTTTCACGGTTTCGGGCGAAAATGCGACTACCGTCAAGCCAAATGTGTGCTCGTGACTTGTTTTGTTCGCTCCGCAAGTAGCGTCGAGGTGCCTGGTGGCATCCGCTAAACAAATTCTTGCATTTGCTCTTTCCGCAGCCGCTCACGTGTCGCAAACACGGGTGTACTTTGAGCTTGTTCATTCAAGTTGTGTGAGCGAGTCGACAACGTTAAAAAACAATGAAAACGCTTTTATAGATAGCGTCATTGCAGCCGTGTCGCTGCAGTCAGTCATTGTGGTTGTGCGACGATATCACCCCGGTTTGCGGTTGCGGCCTTCGTTGTCGCGTTCTGAGGAGCACAGACCAGCATTTTCTTGCATCCTTCTCTCTGTCCTTCTCTCTGGCTGTTACTTATTCACTAAAGTAAGAGGTCCAGCCGCACAACAACGGGACTTCCGATGCGAAAGAATGTGGGTGCTTGTGACAAGGCTTCTCGGTCCAGCAAATGACACCTTTATATTATGATGATGATGATGATGAGATAGATAACATAATAACCTAAAAAATAACATAACGACTGTAATCACCGAAGGGTTAGACAGAGGTGTACAAGACAGAGGTGTGTGTGGGATACACCCACATTTCGCCAGTTATGTTAAAGTCCCATGATTGTAATAGGGGGGAGCCTATTGTCATCAACCAGGCACGAATCCAGAATCCGATGAGATCGATATGGCACGAAATCGTTGATACGGGCGCGAAAACTCACCCTAAGCTTCTGTTGTTTATTTACTCCGGTGTCAAAAACAAAATAAATACTTTGTTTTACATGAAACAAATACATTTGAATGGATGACTAAAATAAATAATAGGTATTCTTACAATGTCGTTTAATAATGAAGTAAGTAGGTACATACAAATATTCATTGAATTCAATAATGATATCCTCTTGGCATTTTCATCAGGGCAATTTCCGGAATCAAATTAGTTTACGGAAATGGCTGCACGGGTTGATATTTTAGGTTAAGCAACTTTCGCCGAGGTCGATACATGGATGGGTGACCATAAACATACTTACGTCCCTCGTAAACCATATAATTGAATGACAATTATAGATCTTTGATTGTTGTTATGGGTAGTCCTAAGTCCAGAAAGTCTGACAACCAGTCTTACCAAGGGGTATCATGTAACCCAGCGCTAACTGGGTTGTGGAGGTCAGATACGCAGTCACTCCATGTCCGTTATTCGCCATCCTCATTCTCCTGTCATGACCTGGGGGTCTAAAATCGCCGCTTTATCAGAATCATAATACGAATCACGTTAAAAATGTAAAACTCTTAAAATGGACTTTATGGTTATGAACACAAAGTCCATTTTAAGAGTTTTAAATTTTTAACGTGATTCATATTATGATTCTGATAAAGCGGCCATTTTAGACCCTCTGTACTAGTCTAAACGGATGCACCTGAATACCAGCATTTTGCTTAAAAAGACTGCCTACCTGACCTCCACAACCTAGTACTGGGTAATACAATACCTCTTGGTAATACTGGTTGTCAGACTTTCGGGCCACTGACTACCTGTAACGACTGTCAAAGATCTACAGATGACAGCCGGGACCAACGGCTTAAGATGGAAGCGCCAGGGAAGCCCGCGAATACAACCCTCTAAGTTCATTTAACCCCATTGAATGACATCATCAATATTCAACCTGACACTGACCTGCAAATTGCAATAATCGTAAGAAAATTTAAATTTCGCAGGCTAACCTTGCGCATCCACCTTAACGTGCTTTCCGAGGCTCGGAGGAAACTTGGTATGTAATGGGTGGTCACCCATCCACGGACCAACTTAAGCAAGCACGGCTTAACGTAAAGATCGACCCAAGCGGCTGTGAACTGATTATCATCCCATCCATTTATTTGGGGTCGGCGCAGCATGTCTTCTTCCATACTTTTATATTAATCGTCCCATAATTCTCTAAAAAACGAATCAAAATCACCATTCTCCGTTAGAATAGGTGCTTAAATAGTTTCTAACATAAAATGTACATAAGAAAACTGTTTTATTTGCACTAGTCGCTGCACTCACACAGACAAAGATCTCTGTGTGTATGTTGTAATACAATCCAGCGGAGTAGCGCTTGGTGGAATTTTTCCACCTTTCGCTGACTGCTTGAACTTTAGTTTAATAAAAACTAAGCGAGTTTTAAAGCTACTTTATACACCCTATTGATTAGTTTTTATTGTGTTTGTTTTGCTGAGTAATTTTCAGTTGTGTTAGGTTAAAAAATGTTGTAGGTCTGTATAAAAATAGTTGGTGGTAGGATTATTGTCTCTGCCCCAACGTAGACGTCATTCCAATTAATTACTTTAGTTTTTTAATTGAAAGTACTTTTTCTAAATACCTACGATTTTTGCTGTTATCTTTTGTCCCAGTTGTATCGTCCATCTTTGATTAGAATGATTAAGTACTTGGATTACCGGGAATATTTCAATTTTTAGAATGGAAGCCGACCGCAACATGGTTGAGAAAAGGCTAGCCAGATGATGATAATGATTTCAACCTTTAAATTCAAAACAACTCTTTGATTCGGGTTTTTACTATTTATTTAAAACTAGCTTCTGGCCGCGACTTCGTACGCGGATCCTGTTGCTTTTGCCAGCGACAACGGGGTCGTCAAGAAAATCGAAGATCTGAAACGTCTGATGGAGAATTCTGAGGCCCGGGGACGGGAAAACAACTGGATGAGCGAGACGATTGAAGACGTTCCAGATCTTTCATTTTCGTAAGTCCACAGGAAATGCCCATCAGACTAAACAACTTTTGCTAAGACGTCATTCCTTAATATGTTATAGTGTCGCTGGGCTTTGGAGATCCACAACAGGGTTCCAGATCTCCAAATTTATTCTCACAGCAGGAAATGCTCTTCGCGTGGAATAATTTTTGCTATGACACCATTTTTATATCTCTTATACTTTAGCTGTTCTGTTGCGGTTCTGCATCAGGTGTTCCAATTTCCAAAATAAATTATAGCCTATATGTTGCCCAGACTTAATACCTACACAACAAATACCTTTTGTTCCCGTTATTCTGTCAAATAAATATGACTTCGGGCTTATGTTATTTGAGTGTTTAATTTCCTTTTCCATTTATCTTCGTGACACGGTAGCCTACCCGGTAACGCAGGGGAGACTACACTTAGATTTTAATTGATCAGGTATCTTCAAATTTAAACTATAACTATGCCTAGTAAGAGGTCAAATCTTTCCCAACGTTCCAAAGGAGCTAAAAGATTGAGGATCATAAGATCCCAAGAATCTACCGAAGAGCGTCAGGAGAGACTTGATGCTGTTCGAGAACATCAGGCTGCAACTCGCTCCGTAGAAACCTCTTCGGATCGCGAAGCACACCTGCGTTCTCAGCGTATTTACGCATTTACATCCAGGTCTCTAGAGACCAGTGAAGAAATCATGCATTGTCTCGTGAGTCGCAGACGTTCACGGATAGATAATTGCGCATTAGTTCTCAGCGTATCTACGCATCTGCTTCTAGGTCTCTAGAGATAAGTGCGGAACATGATGCGCGACTGTCCACTATGTTAAGCGTTTGCCTAGGTTGGCCCGTGGATGGGTTACCTCCCATTACATACCGAGTTTCCTCACTTCCTCACTGAACATCTGATGCAGCACCGCAACAGACCAGCTAAACTATAAGAGATACAAAAATGGTACCATAGCAAAAATTGTTCCACGTGATGAGCATTTTCTGCTAAGAGAATAAATTTGAAGATCTGGGTCTTTACGCAGAGAGTGCTCATTAGGCTGAACAATTCTTTCTAAGACGTCATTCCTATATATGTTATAGTGTAGCTGGGCTCTTGGAGTTCCACTTCAGGTGTTCCAGATCTTCAAATTTATTCTCTTAGCAGAAAATGCTCATCACGTGGAACAATTTTTGCTATGGTACCATTTTTGTATCTCTTATAGTTAGCTGGTCTGTTCCAGTGCTGCATCAGATGTTCAAGTTTCCAAGATAAATTATAGCCTATATGTTGCCCAGATTTAATACCTTTACAACAAAAAAAAAATCATTTAAATCCGTCGAGTAGTTCCGAAGATTAGCGTGTACAAACAAACAGACAAACAGACATACAGACAAAAGACAGAATTTTTTTTTTGGATTCGTGCTCTATTACTGTTTCCAAACCCCCCTCAATAATTATATTTTTAATATATTCAATGTACAGACACAGTTTTTTTACTGTGTTATTATATGTATAGATAATTGTAGAACTAAGAAAGTGCAAGATGTCGACTGATACAAAAAAACAATACGGAAACACGGAGATGTTACGTCAATTCTGTAAGCTAGGCAGAATGCAGACGTGACGGAGCTGTAAGTGATGTAATTAAAAAAAAAACAACACTGTCTCTCGTTTTTGAATGCGTTCTATTTCTGACGAATTTAAATTTGGATTTTTGAATATTGATTTAGACAATGCATTTTTTGAAAAATATATTGAGGTGTTGTGTCATAAGGTTTTCTCTTTATAAAAGTACTATTATGGTTTACATGGATCTATTGTACATGCACTTGAAACACGTTGAAAGTTTGGGTGTTATCACACTAATCGATCGATCGTCAATCGATGGCGTATCGACGGATACCGGGCGATAAATCGACCGCCGATCTGGTTCAAAAGTGTCTCTACGAGGAATAATTCTAATATCTTGTACCTACTGCTCTGTAATTTATATTAATTAATAAGAGAGTTAGCACGGAGGGACCTCCATCATATAATGGTCACCCATCCTCGGATCGACCTCGACTAGCGCAGCTTAACCTTCGATCGAACCTTGCGGCTATTTTTACATTTTAATTATAGTTTAAAATATGCCCTAGGAAAAATAAACGCTTTTCGCTGACATAACACCCATTTAGAACGATGTAAGCAGAAAATACAAGTTGGTAATCAATCGCGGAGTTCCAAGAAATTCAGAGCAACGTTGCGGGTAGAATGACCTACTAATTTAACAAAGGACTATGACTTCTTGCGTAATATTCAGACTAGCTGTGCCCCGCGACCTTCGTACGCGGAAAATTATTATAAAAAAATAGGACTTCCCTTTTTAATCAGATTTTATTACCAATTTCAAGGGTTTTCATTTTTTTGCACGGAACCCTAATTATTTTTCAATAAAAAACTAGCACAAGTTAGACCTTATAAAATCAGCTATCTGCCAGCAAAGTCCTGTCAAAATCGGTCTAGCCGTTTCCGAATTATTTTTCAAAAAAAAAAACTAGCACCAGTTAGACCTTATAAAATCAGCTATCTGCCAGCAAAGTCCTGTCAAAATCGGTCCAGTCGTTTCGGAGATTAGCCGCAACAAACAGACAGACAGACAAAAATTAAAAACACTTTATATGCATTCAGTAAAAAGCTGTTATTGTGGTATTACAAACAGACAATTTAATTTAATTTTTAAGTTAGATAGATGTATAGATACTGGGTGTAAGGGACAGCCCTCCGCAGACTGATGGGATGAATTCAGACTATCATACTAAGATGACCGGTACAAGTAATTTACATGTTGCTGTTTCATTTCCTCGCAATCGAAGTGAAAAGTAGAGTGTACAACTCGTCCATAAGTCGTCCCATCGGTGCGTTTTATATACAATCTATTATCCAAGTCTCAGTGGCTTTTCTTTTATTTGAAATTAGATTTTTCTACTGTAACAGGCGACAACAAGACCTGAAGTAGCTGTCAACTGATAATTTATTAGCAATTAGCCATTCATATAGGAACAAAATCTAGCTAGACTCTAGACAAGCTAGATAAGACTCAGGTCATGGTAGCATGACCTTTTTGTTCAAGATAATGCGGAAAGCGTTGGCTCTCTCAAAGATTTTTTGCTCAATTTGACGTTCGCAATACAAAAAAATTGGACAAGAGCGAGCCGGCCTCGCGCATTAAGTATACCGTACCATCGTAGTAGGAGAACCCCTTTAATTTTTAATTTATTTTTAATTTGTTGTTATAGCGGCAACAGAAATACACTTTCTGTGAAAATTTCAACTGTCTACTAATTGCGGATCATGAGATACAGCCCGCTGACAGACGGACGGACGGACAGCGGAGGCTTAGTATTAAGGCCCCGTTGATAATGATTGATACCCGCCAGGTCCGCTAAGTGTCGACCTGTAAAAGTACCTAAACATTGAGTTTATCAGATTTTATGAAGTTGTTTACAGAAAGCAATGAGCTTGTCTACGCCACTGAGCAATTGAACCACTTTTAATTTGACACTTTGTAACCAGATCACGTAGAAAACGCGAAATTAATTCAAATTGCGTTTTCTATTATTTTTTTCTAGTACAGTCTGCTACATGGTCGTTTTGTGTTATTTTATCACAACAGTTATATCGTTTTATGTAGGTATAATGAGTGCGCAAAAAGAACCACAATGAAGCCGAAAGGCATTTTTATCCCCGTCATTGCGATTTTTTTTTCTGGGAATATATTATACCTGAGAACCTAAGGGCCCCACGTAAATGGGGACCCAGTTTGCGAAGGGTCCCTTATCCAAACCCGAATTGAGTACCTAAGTATAGGATGTATTAGCGAGCGAAGAGAGCTCAAGAATTGTAGAATTTCACCTGGGATAGGTTGGTTTCTCTATAGTTGTCCGAGATATCTGGGGAACCCCCAACGACGTTGTGCGGGTTTGAATACGTGGGGCCCCCGTTTGCGCGGGGCCCGTAGCTACTCCTGCTACTGGGTTAATCCGGCACTGGATGTCTCTTGGTAAGACTGATTTTTAGACTTTCGGGCCACTAACTACCTGTAACGACTGTCAAAGATCTACAAATGACAGCCAACCAACGGCTTAACGTGCTTTCCGAGGCCCAGATGATACTAGGTATGTAATGGGCGGTCACCCATCCACAGACCAACCTAGGCAAGCGCGGGTTAGACCCGACCTCCTTCAATGTGTCGTAGGTACTATAAATCTCTGCCGATCTCATCGAAGTACCTATACACAAGCGTGGTGAGCGTGTAGAGTTTAAACTTTTGAAGTAAACTGAACAATATTTAGTTAGGTCAATAGCCCGGAATGAAGGGTTAACGATTTGAGTCACAGGTGTTTTTCAAGGGACAGGGCTGTCACCACTTATTTTTAATAATAAATAAATAATACCAATATGCTACCATTTTTTAAATGTTTTTTATATAATTTTTGTTACACTGAAAATTTTTAAAAATGTAAATAATAATTATGTAAGAAAATAAATAAAGGGAATAAATAATAATCTATTTTTTTAATGTAGTAGATACTTTAAATAAATAAATATCAAATACGGCAAAACAGAGATCTGTTAGATAGTGCACGTTTTTCTGAAAGCCGCAGAAAACTATTTAAATCCAAAATGACTTCTTATCTTACTAATAATATAAATACGAAAGTTTGTGAGGATGGATGAATGGATGGATGGATGTTGGTTACTGTTTCACGTGAAAACTACTGAACGTATTTGGATGAAATTAAGCACACAGATAGTTTATAACCTGGATTCACATAATATTGGTGAAAACGGGGATTAGGCAAGGAGTTAGGTGTCCCTTAGGGTTGGTGCCTAAGCATTGAGTTAGTTGTCACTTAGTGTTGGTGAAAACGGGGATTAGGCAAGGACTTAGGTGTCACTTAGTGATGGTGAAAACGGGGATTAGGCATTGAGATAGGTGTCACTTAGTGGTGGTGAAAGCGGTCATTAGGCATTGAGTTAGGTGTCGCTTAGGGTTGGTGAAAACGGGCATTAGGCATTGAGTTAGGTGTCGCTTAGGGTTGGTGAAAACGGGCATTAGGCATTGAGATAGGTGTCACTTAGTGGTGGTGAAAGCGGTCATTAGGCATTGAGTTAGGTGTCGCTTAGGGTTGGTGAAAACGGGCATTAGGCATTGAGATAGGTGTCGCTTAGGGTTGGTGAAAACGTGGATTAGGCATTGAGATAGGTGCCACTTAGTGGTGGTGAAAGCGGTCATTAGGCATTGATGCATTGATTTAGGTGTCGCTTAGGGTTGGTGAAAACGTGGATTAGGCATTGAGATAGGTGTCACTTAGGGTCGGTGAAAACGGTGATTAGGCAAGGACTTAGGTGTCACTTAGGGTTGGTGAAAACGGGGATAAGGCATTGAGTTAGGTGTCGCTTAGGGTTGGTGAAAACGGGGATAAGGCATTGAGTTAGGTGTCGCTTAGGGTTCGTGAAAACGGGGATAAGGCATTGAGATAGGTGTCGCTTAGGGTTGGTGAAAACGGGGATTAGGCATTGAGTTAGGTGTCACCTAGTATTGGTGAAAGCGGTCATTAGGCATTGATTTAGGTGTCGCTTAGGGTTGGTGAAAACGGGGATTAGGCATTGAGATAAGTGTCACTTAGGGTTGGTGAAAACGGGCTTAGGCATTGAGTTAGGTGTCGCTTAGGGTTGGTGAATTAGGCATGGACTTAGGTGTCGCTTAGGATTGGTGAAAACGGGGATTAGGCAAGGACTTAGGTGTCACCTAGTATTGGTGAAAGCGGGCATTAGGCATTAAGTTAGGTGTCGCTTAGGGTTGGTGAAAACGGGGATTAGGCATTGAGTTAGGTGTCTCTTAGGGTTGGTGAAAACGGGGATTAGGCATTGAGATAGGTGTCGCTTAGGGTTGGTGAAAACGGGGATTAGGCATTGAGATAGGTGTCGCTTAGGGTTGGTGAAAACGGGGATTAGGCATTGAGATAGGTGTCACTTAGTGGTGGTGAAAGCGGTCATTAGGCATTGAGTTAGGTGTCGCTTAGGGTTGGTGAAAACGGGCATTAGGCATTGAGATAGGTGTCACTTAGTGGTGGTGAAAGCGGTCATTAGGCATTGAGTTAGGTGTCGCTTAGGGTTCGTGAAAACGGGGATAAGGCATTGAGATAGGTGTCGCTTAGGGTTGGTGAAAACGGGGATTAGGCATTGAGTTAGGTGTCACCTAGTATTGGTGAAAGCGGTCATCAGGCATTGATTTAGGTGTCGCTTAGGGTTGGTGAAAACGGGGATTAGGCATTGAGATAAGTGTCACTTAGGGTTAGTGAAAACGGGCTTAGGCATTGAGTTAGGTGTCGCTTAGGGTTGGTGAATTAGGCATGGACTTAGGTGTCGCTTAGGATTGGTGAAAACGGGGATTAGGCAAGGACTTAGGTGTCACCTAAAATTGGTGAAAGCGGGCATTAGGCATTGAGTTAGGTGTCGCTTAGGGTTGGTGAAAACGGGGATTAGGCATTGAGTTAGGTGTCGCTTAGGGTTGGTGAAAACGGGGATTAGGCATTGAGATAGGTGTCGCTTAGGGTTGGTGAAAACGGGGATTAGGCATTGAGATAGGTGTCGCTTAGGGTTGGTGAAAACGGGGATAAGGCATTGAGTTAGGTGTCGCTTAGGGTTGGTGAAAACGGGGATAAGGCATTGAGTTAGGTGTCGCTTAGGGTTGGTGAAAACGGGGATTAGGCATTGAGATAGGTGTCGCTTAGGGTTGGTGAAAACGGGGATTAGGTAAGGACTTAGGTGTCGCTTAGGGTTGGTGAAAACGGGGATTAGGCAAGGACTTAGGTGTCACTTAGTATTGATGAAAACGGGGATTAGGCATTGAGATAGGTGTCGCTTGGGGTTTGTGAAAACGGGGATTAGGCATTGAGATAGGTGTCGCTTAGGGTTGGTGAAAACGGGGATAAGGCATTGAGTTAGGTGTCGCTTAGGGTTGGTGAAAACGGGGATTAGGCATTGAGATAGGTGTCGCTTAGGGTTGGTGAAAACGGGGATTAGGTAAGGACTTAGGTGTCGCTTAGGGTTGGTGAAAACGGGGATTAGGCAAGGACTTAGGTGTCACTTAGTATTGATGAAAACGGGGATTAGGCATTGAGATAGGTGTCGCTTGGGGTTTGTGAAAACGGGGATTAGGCATTGAGATAGGTGTCGCTTAGGGTTGGTGAAAACGGGGATTAGGCATTGAGTTAGGTGTCACCTTGTATTGGTGAAAACGGGGATTAGGCATTGAGATAGGTGTCACTTAGGGTTGGTGAAAACGGGGATTAGGCATTGAGATAGGTGACACTTAGTGTTGGTGAAAGCGGGCATTAGGCATTGAGATAGGTGACACTTAGTGTTGGTGAAAGCGGGCATTAGGCATTGAGATAGGTGTCACCTAGTTTTGGTGAAAGCGGGCATTAGGCATTGAGATAGGTGTCACATAATATTGGTGAAAACGGTGATTAGGCATTGAGATAGGTGACACCAGTCGGTCTGTCAGTCTGTCGGTGAGATTTTCTGTCAGTCTGTCTGTTAGTCCGTCGGTCAGTCTTTCTTTTTAATCTGTCTGTCAGTCTGTCGGTCAGTCTGTCTGTTAGTCTGTCGGTCAATCTGTCTGTCAGTCAGTCTCTTAGTCTGTCGGTCAGTCAGTATGCATCGAGTTATGTGTCACTTAATGTTGGTGAAAACGGGGATTAGGCATTGACTTAGGCGTCACTTACAGTTGGCGAAAACGGGCAGTAGGCATTGAGTCATTATTGCCATTTACGTGCCACGATAAAATTCTTAAAATAGTGACAGACGCAGTTAATATTATGAATTGTGACCATTTTACGAAATGTGACGTAATTCATATTATTATCCTGATAAGATTTTGCTAAAGCGGCCATTTTAAGCCCCCTAACCGGTTGAAAATCGAACAGCACGGTTTTATATAGGCACTCGTATTATAAGTCGCCTATAAAAATCGGCAGTGTACACAGTTGGGATGTTTCCTTTGTAAATTTTTAAACGTCTTCAGAAAAAGAACATTTGATTAGCTAAGCGGTAGCAACCCTAACCGCGGTTCAACAACCGCTCTGCCCCGCTTTTAATTGTAACTTTTAACTTTTTTGGTTATTTATTATTAACCATAGCGCACCGAAGTAAATCCGTTAACCAGACAACCTTTGGCGAAAGCTTTCCGAATTATTTGATTTGTTTTAATTTTTCACATTGCGGTTATTGTGATTATTTTTTAAATTTTTGTGGGACATCGGACAATTTCGTGTCTTTTCAGGTCCAGCTTGCATATTAAACTCAACATTCTTGAAGAATAAATGTTTTGAATGGCTTTTTCGTGAAATAGTTACAGAACAGGGTTTAATGAACTTAAAGGATTGACCATTTTAATGATTATAATTCTGTAACTACATACGTGTTACTGGCGTGACTCATTTTTCATCAACATATAACCTGACATTGATCTGCAAATTGCAAAAAACGTAAGAAAATTTGAATTTCGCGGGCTACCCAGACGCTTCCATCTTAATATGAAGAATACCTAGTCATTGCAAATCTTAGAATAGAAGCTAAGCGCGAGGCCCAAACGCGACAGCCATGTTGCTGTAGACGCCTTCTTCATTCTGCACCATATTCTGCATATAGGCTGGTCCATAGGATCACGTTGGTAGAGGTCAGAGCTAAGAGCCTCTTCTAGTAACATGGTAGACACTACATCCTACCCTGACCGACTCGCTCTTGGCAGGTAGTTACCACCCTGCAGACTGGCTTAGGATGGAGGACCATAGAAAGTCCAGAGAGAAAAACAAGTAAAACCGAAGGTAGTGGAATGAGGAAAACCGTTAAAAGCTAATTGTAGATGGCGCCACCATGGTCTCATTTTGACCAATGAGGTCAAGCTATTTTGAAATATAAAGTGACATTACCAGATTTTCAACCAATGACGATGCTTGGAACTAGCTGTGCTAGCGCCATTAGTTTAACAGTTATTTGATCATACCGCTACAACGACTGCAAACTCTTTTCAAACCTCTGAAGTATAAAAGAGATTTATTTCTTTAACAAAATAATTTAAGGAAAAAATACATGTTTTTATGTTAGCCATAGCAACGCGATAAGGCCCCAAGATAAGTATACTTTCGCTACGAGATAGGAGATCTAAAACAAGTAACAATATATTCAGAAAAGTTCGTCCTTTGCGAACAGACGGACGGACTGTGAAAACAGAAAAATATTGCAGCTGTTTTGGCCCTCGCGTTCTAAAGTACAATATCCAACACACTCAAAAAAATCTATTTTGGCGGGACGGCAGCCATTAATATTTTGGTATCTTGCCCGTCCGTGTGTGTTACGCAAATACGCACACATAAGCAATGTCAATAACAACAATCGAAAATAAACTTTATAGCCGTAAACATAGGGTTAAAATTAGCAATGACGCGAAAGTTATAGAATTTTGTGTATTCGAAATTCAAAACGGTCCACACACGCGCCGGGTGATCGATTTTTCGAAATGGCGGCGGAACTTCGAGGAACAGCCCTCCCCCCGCGCTCCCCACCCCCGCGCACTTCTATTACCCCGCCAATGCCTTTTTACGGCATTTTTATTTTTTTCTTTTTTATTCCCTCCTTGGATCTCAGGCTCCGTTTTACAGCCTGACCCAACTTTTTTATATATTTTTTTATTTTATAGCCTATAGCTATTCCGCTTCGACGATGACATTTTATATTATGGTAATATGATGCCGAACGTTCAGAAAAGTCGATTTGGCCCGAAATGTTACTCGACAACTGAAATGAGCAAATTAACATTTTAGGGCTAATTGCTCAGGACCAAAACTAAAATGTCGATGGCTATCTTATAATGTGACAGGTTGCCAGCTACTAATTAATGCTTCACTTAAAGCAAAGTATTTTAATACTCAACCAGCGGCCCGACCTTTAGAAACGATAAGTAGAAAGCAAATGGTGGACAAACAAACTTTCAAATCGTCTTATTTAACCAGCCGTAGATAAACAGCTACAGCCCAAAGGTTAGGTCTTAACGGGCAATCGAAAGGTCGTGGATACAAATCGTGGAACGAGTAATGGCGGATCAGAAGGGATTCTAACGGAATTGTAAGTAATTGTTACTTTCAGACTTTCCAAACTGTATTTTAAACTTTAATTTGATGTTTCAAGTTAATGCAAAAATTATTTATTCAATACTACTGACAGTTCTTAGGCATTACCAAAAAAAAATACCATTGCCAAAAAATATATAAACGTCAAAACTGTCATTATACCAAAAAGTATCACTCAGATGGAAAAAAAACAAATACGTTGCAGTTTTCAGTTCCAAAACGTCATATGAACTTTAGACATCCGAAACTCGCTCTAGACATTTAATATCCTATTCCTTGGCACCGGATTTTGAGATAGGGAGGCAAAATGGGGAGAGGCGGCTGTAAAAAATTTTATATCTTTGCGTCTGCGTGTATCAAGAAAAAAAAATCGAATCGATAGCCAGCGGCATGACGTACACTTTTATAGACATTTTTTATATTACACGATTATGTTTTCAAAATGTACGGTGATGTAAACTCGTTTAATCTTTGGTATCCTACCCGTTCCAATATTACGAAACGACTTGAGAGCATAACATAACACCACGGCTGTACTCTTTGAAAGGATAGGCAAAGAGCTACTTAATAGTACACCCACATTCCGCCAATTACGTTTCAGTCCCATGTAATAGGGGGCGAGCCTATTGCCATCAAGATCAACCGCCACAAATCCCTGCTAATGAGAGCATAATCAGACTATAATGTTCCCACTGCTATGAGGCAAGCCTTCTCTCTATGAACGCCTGAGGAGGGAACACATCGTAATCAATATCTTATTTAACCACACGGGTCCAATGCGGGGCGGACGATGTCACATTCATCATCCACATCTCCTTAGGCTTTTCCCAACTATGTTAGGGTCGGCTTCCAGTCTAACCGGATGCAGCTGAATACCAGTAGTTTACATGGAGCGACTGCCTATCTGACCTCCACAACCCAGTTAGTACTGGGTAATACGATACCCCTTGGTAAGACTAGTTACCAGACTTTCGGGCCACTGACTACCTGTAACGACTGTTAAAGATCTACAAATGACAGCCGGGTTATAGGGATCGCAAGATTCGGAAGCGTGATTTCTGCGCAATTAGCATGAGTTCGATTCCCAGCTTTGGCTAAGTGTTATTGGGTCTTTCCGCGTTTAGGGTCCTAATACATGGGTCCTCAACATGACTGGCTACACATACACTGCTACATAGATACACTTCTGAATTCGGTATTTAAAGGTGTGATAAAAATCGATGCTTTACAATTACTATTTTTTTTTCGATCACGAATAAGGAAAATGGAATGAAAAATCATTTTTTTTAAATAACGTTGTACCAACCTAAATATTTCAATAAAATCCTCAGTCAGTAAAATGTACAGTCATCGTGACTTCACAATTTTAAAGTGTTAGACGGATCGAGAATTTCATAAAAAAAAACTTTTATTATGTTTTTTGTTGATTCTGTAACAGCCTTCTAGGGTTCCGTATAGCGTCATGTTTTGTTGTTCGCTGATAAGGGTTAATAAAAAAATTTATTGTGTTTTTTGTTGATTCTGTAACAGCCTTCTAGGGTTCCGTATAGCGTCATGTTTTGTTGTTCGCTGATAAGGGTTAATAAAAAAATTTATTGTGTTTTTTGTTGATTCTGTAACAGCCTTCTAGGGTTCCGTATAGCGTCATGTTTTGTTGTTCGCTGATAAGGGTTAATAAAAAAATTTATTGTGTTTTTTGTTGATTCTGTAACAGCCTTCTAGGGTTCCGTATAGCGTCATGTTTTGTTGTTCGCTGATAAGGGTTAATAAAAAAATTTATTGTGTTTTTTGTTGATTCTGTAACAGCCTTCTAGGGTTCCGTATAGCGTCATGTTTTGTTGTTCGCTGATAAGGGTTAATAAAAAAATTATTGTGTTTTTTGTTGATTCTGTAACAGCCTTCTAGGGTTCCGTATAGCGTCATGTTTTGTTGTTCGCTGATAAGGGTTAATAAAAAAATTTATTGTGTTTTTTGTTGATTCTGTAACAGCCTTCTAGGGTTCCGTATAGCGTCATGTTTTGTTGTTCGCTGATAAGGGTTAATAAAAAAATTTATTGTGTTTTTTGTTGATTCTGTAACAGCCTTCTAGGGTTCCGTATAGCGTCATGTTTTGTTGTTCGCTGATAAGGGTTAATAAAAAAATTTATTGTGTTTTTTGTTGATTCTGTAACAGCCTTCTAGGGTTCCGTATAGCGTCATGTTTGTGTTGTTCGCTGATAAGGGGGAGGGGTATCGTATATAAGGTCCCATTAAAAATAGATGGACGAATTGTAACACAGCGTTCAGTACGTCTAACCAAAAGTATCAGAGCAAAAAAAAACACTGATTAAAGTTATTTTTTTTGACCTAATGGATGTGTTTATTCTAGAGTGCCGCCGGCAACTTAGTATTTTAAGTCAAAATAAAATCACTTTAATCAGTTTTGTTTTGCTTGGATATTATTGGTTAGACGTACTGAACGCTGTGTTACAATTTGTCCACTTATTTATATTTTCGTGTATACATTTAAAAAGATTCATAAAAAAATGGGACCCTCACAATACGCCATCGCCATTTGGTCACATGGTACAGTCTGCAAAAATTCTTTTAAACATTTTATAGTTTGCCCCCAAAGCGACCCCCGTATTCAAAATCCATTTCGATTCTATTTTTGTGTAAAAATGTTTTGATTGAAAAGAGTGTCCATGGAGTATCTTGCCCATTCTTCTCTATAGATCTACGCTTTGGAAGTGGCAACTACAGTACTTTCAGTTTTTATGCCTTGTGTCTGTGACTGTAGCTTCGCCCTCTTTGTTTTTCTGACATTCAAAAGTGCCTGTAATGGTGTAATTGAAATAAATGCTTTGAGTTTGAGTTTGTGGGTAACAGAAGTTCATACATCATCATCATTTCAGCCGAAAGACGTCCACTGCTGGACATAAGGCCTCCCCCAAGTGCCGCCACATTGACCGGTCCCGTGCGTCTCGCATCCAGCGGATACCCAATTGAAGTGCATATCTTTCAACTTCAATCGGTCCAGTAGATTCGGAGCAAATTGGCTGTGACAAACGTACAGACAGACACACGACTGATCATAAAAGGGTTACGTTTTTTTCGTTCGGAATTATGGAACCTTAAAAACATAGATTCTATGACGCACATAGTTATGAATTTAATTGCAGGACTGGTCATTATTTTAGTAAATCTAAGTTTTAGCCTTATTAATATAATTCCAGTACTTATGCTGACTGCCTCGTCGGTCGAGTGGTCGCAAGCACGATTGCTGAGCTTGAGGTCCTGGGTTCGATTCCCGGGTTGGCTAAATTGTTATTGGATTTTTCCAGCACGAATTTCTGAGTAACAGCCACTGAGTTTTGTACCCAATTGATGGCAATAGGCTCGCCCCCTTTATTATGAGACTCATACATAAGTGGCGAAATGGTGGCGTATATCTCTGCCGATACCTTCGGGGTTTACAGGCTTGAAGTAATGAACTATTGCTCATAACAATTACTTGTCTTGTTAGTTTCCCTTACATCTCTTTCGATGTCATTATGCCTAACATTTTCCCAACTATGTTAGGATTAGCTTCCAGTCCACCCGGATGCAGCTGAATACCAGTATTATACATGGAGCGACTGCCTCCAACAACCCAGTTAGTACTGAGTAATACGATACCCCTTGGTAAGACTGCATGGTTGTCAGACTTTCGGGCCACTGACTACCTGTAACGACTGTCAAAGATCTACAAATGACAGCGTGCATTTCAAGGCACGGCATCTATAACGATGTCTAAACAAGTAGGTAAATAGGTGCACTAAACTCGTTCATTGTCTCCCAAAAAAAAAGTCAAATAATTTTCATTTAGTTTAATCTTTCCAAGATATTGATGCCTATCTCTTCTTTGAAGTGCCGTTAGAGGATTTAAGACCCAGTTTAATTCTCCACATAATCCGTCCATCGTTTTATTTTCAAATTCTTCATCCTAACAGCATATTATCCCTCATTCCTTCACATGACGTCATGTTCATACCAAAGACACTCGATTCCCAATCAATAAATTAAAGCATTCATTCTAATATAGGTACCAGTTTACAGTATAGACACTTTTAAAATTGTCAAAAACAAGATGAACGTATCAGCAATCACAAGAAATACCACTGTGAAAGGACCAAGGTGTAAACCCTTCACGAAGCCATCAACCAAGCATTCTGTAATATATTGCTGGGAAACGACTTTTTTTTTGGGTGAATGAAACATCTCGATTTATGGTAGGACTCAATGTAACGCACTCAAAACATTGTGCTGTAGGATGCATTGAGTAGCACAGGGGTCGTGGAGGTGTTTAAAGTTATAACACTTAGAACATAAAAAAAACTTGTGAAAAAGTTGGAACTTAGATCCCGATATCTCCGTATCGGTTTGGTCTACAATAGAAAAATGATCGCAGTGATGGGTAGAACACGTGCCTTTCGGCTTCGCTATGGGTATTTTTACACCCATTAGTAATCTATTACAAAGCGTAGACCTCTATGGAGAAGAACAGGTAAGAAGCCTTATCAAATATCAGAAATGTCACGACGTCAGCGAGCGTCGCCGCATTGCCAATGCCAATCTGTCAAATCAAAATACTTCTGGCTCAAAAATCATAATTTCTGTCCGTGGGCCACTAACATTTTATAATTCTCATTACCATGTTAAAATAAATCAAAATATACGTAAGTAAATGACAAATGTTAGAATTATTTAAACAGGCATTGCTTACAACATTAAAAATAGATTTTTTCCATGTATGCTTCGTGGAGATTAGCGCTGTAAACATCGATCGGGTGGGCTCGGTAGTGTTCGTCAATTTCCGTAATTATGGGGCCAAGAAACTGGCGGGTGTTGCAAAACACTTAAAACTCTTGCGGAGTCAATGCCAAAAAAAACTGAAGTGGCTAAGTAAGTTAATTATTGGGTGAATGCGACTCATCATCATATTATTTATGCCTAGCCTTTTCCCAAGTATTTTTGGGGTCGGCTTCCAGTCTAACCGGATGCAGCTGGATACCGTTCCGTTATCGAATGCGATCATTGGGTGTTATCATACCTAGACGATCGATGTCGCATCTGTGACTTGATAATTAATGTCAATTGTAAAAGTGCAAAAGCTCAGAATGATCGATGATTACGACATAATAGGACACTTCGAACGCCTACTTTTGCGCTAACTATTTGCTATTTGCCTTGAAACCGGACCGCCCTTTTCTAACTCCGTGCATTTCATGGCCACAAGCCCAACGCGCGTAATAGCAAAACTATTTACGGACGCGCCCTTTGCTTAGCGAATCTGATCTGTAAACTGTTGACGTAAGAGCCATTTTACCCAGTTGGCATGCTCTCGTATACCGAGACATATTTTTTCTTTTGCTTGCCTTGACATGTAATAGCGAGTTGCCATTTTAATACGTTTTTTTATACTGTGAGTTTTAGATTAAAAATGATGAAAGATTTTGAGATTATTTTTACTTTTTTTTCTTATTCTGCAATAGATAATAGCATAATCAGCCTGTAATGTTCCCAATACTGGGACCCAGAGCTTCGCACCGAGAGAAACGTCCCCATGTGCCTATTGTTCTGTCATCTGCTGGAAATTATGTTTATCCTACTCCTCCGCTATTCTTTTCTGATTAATTTTGTTGCGGGATCCAAGACAATTAAATTGTTTCTCTGGGACTTCGTCGAGCTTCGTCTCGGCGCTTTTGTGGTGATCGTCACTGTTGATTCTGTCTTTTAGGAGTTGCAGTGGATTGGGTACAGGGGTTCCCTAATTGAAATCGAATGGCATGAGATCGAATAACACTTGCTCATAAACGTTAACTCGAAAATACTTGAAACCGATAAATTATGAACGCGACAGTTCACTACATCGATGCATCAAAATGTCAAATAACTTTAAGCTCGAATCATTCGCAGCGCGAAGGCCCATTGTCTTGAAACATCATTTCTCGACCGATCATCAAATCGATCATCATCTGCCGAGCCTTTTCCCATCTATGTTAGGGTCGGCTTCCAGTCTAACCGGCAGCTGCATTTGCAGCTGAATACCAGTATTTTACATGGAGCGACTGCCTATCTGACCTCCACAACCCAGTTAGTACTGGGTAATACGATACCCCTTGGTAAGACTGGTTGTCAGACTTTCGAGCCAGTAACTACCTGTACCGACTGTCAAAGATCTACAGATGACAGCCGGGACCAACGGCTTAACGTGCTTTCATAAAAAATATATCTCCTTCAACCTTGTGCAATTCCTCTGGTATTTCTATGTCTTCTAATTTTCTGGTTTTCTACTGGTTTTGGTTATTGTTGGTTGTAAGGCGTTTTTGTAAGGCGTTTTTTCTGGGACTGAACAAGCGCTTGTGCTCGGCACATTAACCAAATAAATCGATTAGATGGTCGGTCGAGAAATGATGTTTCAAGAAAATGGGCCTTTGCGCTGCGGTTGATTCGATCTATAGTTATTCGAGATTTTGATGCATCGAGGTTGTTGTGGACCGAGCAACCTTAAGATAAGATCTATTTAGTATTGGCAGTTTGTATACAGCGTGTAACAGAAAGGGTATAATCATATGGAATACTATGGTACGGACCATCAAACTAAACAACTTTCTCTATGGGACCACCATCGAAATCGTAAAAAAATAATCAGCTGTCCTATACATTTGGGTCGAGTAGGTATTGAAATTTTGTATAGGACAGCTGATAATTTTTTTACGATTTCGATGGTGGTCCCCATAGAGTGTGGTCCCATAGAGAAAGTTGTTCAATTTGATGGTCCGTACCACAGTATTCCATATGATTATACCCTTTCTGTTACACTCTGTATATTTTACCTTTTTTTTAAGATATATTTGTCAGTTTTTAAAAGAAAATAAAAGTAAAAAAAAGCATATTATTATCAAGTCTTTATTTTATTGAGTAACATAAGATCTAGTGGCTTTCCATCCTCCACAGAGGTAGTGAACTGTCGCACTCATAATATTATCGGTTTCAAGTACTATCGAGTCAACGTTTTCAAAGAGTCAAGCATAAATGATGAATATTAATGTTGATATATTGTTAATGTTTAAATTGTCATGGTCATTATAGGTAACTATCACCAACACCAAAAACAGGATATTTACCATGGTTAATATTTAGTTAAAGTGGTACCGAGCGCGTAAAATGTACTAGGAAGAGGATAGATCGATGTGTCTGCTCATAAACACCTGCAAAAACGTTAGTTTATCCGTGATCGATGACTATGTTCTGAAAGCTGATGCTTTGAGTGCTCACAGCCTTTTCAAGGCTATTTCAAAACGCTTAGTTGACACTTCCCGTGACCCAAGGACTGGCTTTTACCTTTGCCAAAGGCTTAGCGTTGCCATACAACGTGGCAACGCCGCCGCCGCCAGTCTCTTGGGTACATTACCAGTTGACAGCGTTGAGGAGTTTTTTGACGCCATTTTTTAAGTTTGTTGTTATGTTAGTTACTTTAGGTTATACAACGTGGCAACGCCGCCAGTCTCTTGGGTACATTACCAGTTGACAGCGTTGAGGAGTTTTTTGACGCCATTTTTTAAGTTTTTTGTTATGTTAGTTACGTTATTTACTTTTTAATGTTATGAATTTACATACTTAAATAAAATACCGTCTTTATTAAAAAGTTTTGAATATTAATCAATATTAATAGACTTTCAAAATTATCGAAAAAAAAACAGCAATGGGTAGGTACAGATAAGACTTTTTAAAATATTTTTTAACAAAAACCCAAGGATTAATGCCACAAAATGAAAAAGAATGATGGAATTATAAAGAATGATGGATTTATAAAGAATGATGTTTTTTTTTTTAACTTTTTTGTAGCACTGACAGTTTTAACTTTCTATAATTTCACTATTGACAAGTTGCTACCATGGTTACCACAGAGGTGTGAAAAATATTTCTGGTTTGCACACTAATTCGAATAACATTTTTTCTACATACACACATATACACACACATACACACACATACATATTTTGTTTCGACCTTATTGGTCTAGTGCTCGCAAGCGCGACTGCTGAGTTCAATTCCCGGATCGGGCAAATTGTTAGTGAGTTTTTCCTTCAGATATTTTTTAGTAGCAGCCACGGAGCCTGTATTTGTGCCCGGTTGATGGCAATAGGCTCGCCCCCTATAACATGAGACTTAAACATAACTGACGAAATGTGGCTGTACCTTTAGGTACACTTCTGCCTAGGGTTGCCTTCCGTCCGGCATCCGTTTCCCCGGATTTGTCCTAGTTTGGAGGGCCGGGGGTCCGGGGGCCGTCCGGGCGGGTTTTTAATAAGTATCCGGTTAAAACTTTTTGTGATAGTTCCATTATAACACCGTCTGAACCCAATTGTTATCTACCGGGATGCAAACGTTTATGAGCTTGCTTCGCTCGCTATTTCATTCTCGGTACTCTTAAGTATTTTAGAAATGTTCCTAATTTTGTAAGTCGATCAATGAACGTACAATTCTATAAATAAATAAAAATCGCTGGACATTACACACAGCGCCATCTAGGTGCCACATTAAGCAACGAGGCTTGTGTCGTGGACACCAGATAGTTGATAATACTACATAGATACTTTTTGTTTGTAAATACATACTTATTATACATATAAACATCCATGACTCGGAAACAAATGTCCATGTCCATCACACAAACATTTGCTCCTACCGGGAGGCAGCCTCACTACCGCTGCGCCATTCGGGTCGTCATATTCTGTAAGACTTAAAAGAAAGTAAGAACCCTTCCGCCGCGCCCGCACTTCTTGTTTGAATTCACGTACTCACTATCACCATACTATTCGTCTTGCGATGTTTTTCATATTTCTCTTTTTTTTTTGGGGTGTCCGGATAACAAATTCTATTTCACCTAAATGGCCGGGGTTTACAGGCGTGATATTACGTTAACATTTTGTAGAATACCAGCGATATCAACACTGAATTATTTTTGTATCTCTTCACAAACTGTGGCCAAAACAGGCAAGTTTCAATTGGTCATGTAATAAATCAGCATCAGAATCTCCCTGCTGGGAAACAGGAGTCCTCGTTTTGGAAGGAATTGGGCTGTACCTAATTTACTACGCAAGCCCAGTGCGGGTTGGTAGATGTCACATGTCGGTTTCCTTACAATGTCAAAGGCAGAGGTAATTTTGTCGTTTCTTATGAAGAAGAACCGGTAAGAATATCTATGGTTACTCTTTTAAAATTATTTGGTTTTACAATGTTAGTACACATTGTTTGTCCTCACTGAGGACAGCGTAGGCCTGCCAATAAGTCGTTCCTTATCCTAACCTCCTAATCCTAACTAATAATATAAAATACTAATATTATATAAGTTTGTTCGTTTGTTTTTTTGTTTGTTACCTTTTGACGCCTAAACCACTGAACCGGTCATCCTGAAATTTTGCATACACGTTGTCAGGTGTACAGAAACGGACATAGAGTACCTTTCAACCCGACTAAAAAAACTGTTCCCAAGGAAAACAACAATTGCGATCTTATGATAACAGATGGCGCCACGTGTCTTTCGAGTACAACCCGAACTGATTGTCAAATAAACTGATTGTAAAAAAAAGTAACGCGAGTGAAACCGCGGGCAAAGTGTACTTCATAAAAACGTAAAAAAAAAGATAAAAATTACCAAGCAGCTAGGAATCTACAAGGCCTACAATGTTAACACATTCATAAACAATCGGTTAAATAGGATCTTTACAAAGATATTATTACAAATATACTAAATACTCTTTTAACTTTGAAGAAGCCATTCTAATAGCCTCCTTTTGTCAGTTGGATAAAATTAATTTATCTGTTTTTTTTTCGCCGAACATTTCATACACGTGGATATGACCGCATTTTGAAGCTGAGATAAAAATAGTAGGTCTTCAAATGGTTAAGTCATGTAGGATGACACCTCTGACCTTTTCGAGAAAATTAATTTAAAAAAATGGCCCAAATTTTTCAAGATTAGATAAAAAAAATTGGTAATAATATTTTTGTTGAGAAATGACGTACCTAATGAAAGTTTGAATTATGGATTTGGACGGCTTTAGGAGTAGGCGAAGACCAAAGAAGCGCTGGATGGATTGTGTGAAAGAAATTGTGGCTATAAAAGGTGTTAACAGACCCATAACGAATCCGAAAGGCATTTGTTCTCCTCCGCTACATGAGATAGCGATATTTTTTTGTTTTGGGCCATACCTGAGAACCTACGGAGATATTGAGGTCAAAGTTCCAAATATTTTACAAGTTAAAAAAAAAAACTAGTTTTTAATGCCTTAAGTAACTTTATATACCTCCATGGACCCTGTACTATTCAATCCATCCATAAGCACTATGTTTTGAGTGCGTTACATTGAGTCCTACCGTAAAACGTGACTTTTCACCTCAAAACAAAAAAGTCGTTTCCCAGCAATAATTTTAGCGTAGAAGAGTTACTTAGTTTGATGTACAGAATGCTTGGTTGACGGCTTCGTGAAGCGTCCATTCGGGAAGGGTGCTGATGGATGGATTGAATACGGGGCTCGTGGAGGTAAAAGTAAAAAATTAAAGCAAAAATCTTGCATTAAAAACATGTATTTAAAAAAAAAACTTGTGTAATAGTTGGAACTTTGACCCTCAATACCTCCGTAACTAGAAGGTTCCCGTATGGTCTAGAACAAAAAAAATGATCGCAATGACAGGGAGAAAAAGTGCCTATCAGTTTCGTTAAGGGTTAAGTTTTTTTAATGGATTCTTTTAGGCATATTGACATGTATTTCTTGACTTTTGGAGGGTGGGACGTTTCTTCCCAATAGAAAAATCCTATTACAATTGGCCGGACCTCGTATCGAAACAAAAATCTCGTGCTAAACAGTCGTACTTGCGACCAGTAGACTATTGAGGCCGTCGAAAGATCCAAGGTCATTATCAACTGGAGAACACGTACCTACTTTTATTTACTATCTCTTGTCTAACATTAAAGTCACGGCCAGCTGTCCAGTCTTCTTTAAAGATGAGGTTAAAAATCTAGAATAAACTGCTGCTATCCTTCAACTTGTGTTAAACTTACGACTCGTGAATCGTGAAAAACAATTAATAGATGATAGCAATGTTGTTAAAACGACACGAGGATAAGATTGTTAATTGATATGTATAATAAGTATGTATTTAAAACAAAAAAGTATCTATGTAGTAGTATCAACTATCTGGTGTCCACGACACAAGCCTCGTTGCTTAGTGTGGCACCTAGATGGCGCTGTGTGTAATGTCCAGCGATATTTATTTATTTAATCTAGAAATGCTGAATGGTTGCAAAGACCTATTGTATATCAACATCATTCTTCAGCCCTTATCCCAATTTATTTGGGGTCGGCGCAGCATGTCTTCGTCTTCCGTAATAAAAGACCTGCTGTATATAAAGAGTGTAACAAGACCCTTAATGAAGCCGAAAGGCACTTATTCTCCCCGTCATTGCGATTTTGTTCTTATTCTGGACCACACCTGGGAACCTTCTAATTACGGAGATATCGGAGGTCAAAGTTCCAACTTTTTCACAAGTTTTAAAAAAAAACTAGATATTAAAATTAAAACTCTACTTGTGAGTTTTTTTACCGTAAAACGTGACTTTTCACCAAAAAAAAGTCGGTTCTCGGCAATGTAAAGTTACCTACTTAGTTTGATGTACAGAATGCTTGGTTGACGGCGCGTAAAGGGTGTGTTTACACCTTGTATAAATAAATTCACGCCTTTATACTTTATAGAAACTCAATACACTGCCTCTCGCGCCTGCTGCTACTCTTACATACTCCTATTGCCGGTTCATACATCAGCAGGGCTATTACGTATCTCTGTTGACAGTTCATAGTGATCATCACTTGGCGAGTTTTGATATGCAATGACCGTTCTTGTTGGTTTCAACTGACGCTACCCCTGCAGAACTGTCATTGATATCAAAACTAGCCAAGTGATGATCACTATGAACTGTAAACAGAGATGCGCAGTAGCCCTGCTGGTCATAATTAGCACGCCGGTTGCGAGTACTACGTCCATTAAAGCTGTTGATTCTTAAAATTATAAATGAAAGCTTTTCGGCAAAAATGCGTACTCAGCTGCATCCAAAAAGTCAGGAGTACAGTATATCTCAGTCAATACAGCAAATAGAGAAAGAAGGTTGGATGATAGCTGGATAGGCCCATTTGAAAGACTGGGGAGTTAGAAAAGCGAGGAGACGTTTGCTCTGCAGCAGGACAAAGGTGAAGAAGCTGCGTAGCGGTGCTGAATGCACAGAGGGGTCAAATGGCGATAAATTTCAAAGCGATTCGTATTTCTAAAATCATTTTCAACGGGATTGAGAAAGCTTATGTCCGTCCATAGTTGTAGAATGTCATTTTGTCAAGGTCTGCAGGTGCAACGAATTCCTAGTCCCAAATATTTCAAACAAGTTTTTCGTAAAATGAAACGAAGAAACGTTCGTACTAAAACATGTAAAGATCCGAAATCTACTCTTATTATTTTTTAAGATAAGTGTCAAAATTCTCTTATCGGAGTTCAAAGAATTTGGAGCATATCATTTCGGGATTATTGACGGTTTTACAACTACACTACACGTGGCTACCAGAGGTCGAGAGATCATTTCGGATTTTGCTCCAGACCCAGAAATGTTATCGGGAGCTGTTCTAATGAGGTGACCGCCGGAATTGGTGTCACTACCACGTGTAAATATGACGTATTTTTGGATTCTGCGATAATTTTATCTGGTTTACATTTTGAATGATTTTTTGTGTTTATTTCTTTTTGTTTTTTGATGACTGAAATATGCGCCCTCTATTCAGATTTATGGAGTGCTTACACCCCAAAATCTGAATGAAAAGACAAAGGCAAGGAGAAATATTCGGCGTTGAAGGCCAACCTTCAGTAATTGGAGCACCAGAAGAAGAAGGGCTGAAAAACCTTCCCCTCGAATCCTCGATTGAGATTTTTGGTTTATTTTAGTAATTTTGAGTTTAAGAAGATGTAGAAAAATAATCTTCTGTAGAGGGCGCGGTAGACTGTTCTGATTGTGCTGGACTAACGCTTCGTATAGCGTGAGCTTCATGAGTTGAGGCTGGCCTGTGGACGGTGAGTAATGGGCTAGCTTGCCGTCCGTCCGTCTTATGACGACAGGCCGTGTCGACGGCGCGTTTGTGTTTAGTGCGTTAAGAGATGTCAGCAAAAAGGAAGCAAAGGCATCGGCCTTTGCTTCTATTTTGCCTGCCGGGGCTACGGGGCTGTTCGAAATAGATACCGCGGCCCGGAACACAAAGGGCTAAGAAGGAACATGGGTGGGTTTTTATCAGTACAAGTCTGACACTCCCTTCCGCTGTGACTAGAGTGGGAGGGGTCATTTGATAATTTCCCACCCGAAAAAAAAAGGCTCATTAAATGATACTTACGTGGTACTATACTCCATCGATGTCTTCCGCCCTGGGGAGAGCGGAGAGGTCTGTCAGACTCTTACTGATCGCAGTGATTGAACCCATTATAACACAGGCTTGTGTCGTGTTCGCCCATTGCAAACCCCGCTACCTACCTATGTATATGATGCAGAACCTACAGAACCGATTCCTCCGTAAAATCACGGGAGGCCCTAGATGTCCGAAATTACAGTCTACACTTAGACCTCAGAATGCCCACCGTCCTAGTCATTCAGTTCATGAAACGCCTTTCGAAGCGTTGTTTCGACTCTACCTTAGGGCATTGAAACCCACTGATCGCATCGGCCTCCTAAAACGAATCTTCGTGCATTAGCAAGATTCACCGACCACGGCATACGGTCGTCACCCCATCACCCATCCTCCAGGAAAGCAGTATTAGGGAAACCAGTACGATCCGTAAACACAGACACAAACTGCCGTCATTCCGGCCTCGCCGTCGAGGCCCTTCGCGACGTCCCTGTTTACCCCCCCCCCCCCCCTGACCCTTGCCTGAGCCAGACCGCGATGTTGAGCCTGTAGGTCTCAATCAGCCCCTTAATAGTGATATCGATCAGATCCAGCCTGTCCCGTACCCTCGTTGTTTGTAAACCTCCGGGGGTGCTTGTAATAATGCGGCCGTACACTCAATACACCCACAGGATATACCGGTTATGCAGAAGCCAGCCTCATAGGTTGACCTGCGAGGTGTATGGAGGTGGAGGTGGACCCCTTCCAGCGCCCATGAGCATATGAAACATTTTTGGTATTGCCGCTAGGATCTTGAGATGGTTTGCCATGAACGCCTCTTGCTCTGGCCATATATTGTCAATGTCCAAAGGCTACAATTTACATCAGCTGAATTGCCTGCTTGTTCACCTGCGAAAACCTAAAAAAAAATACATTTTACATCAAATTCCGAGAATTGAGAGGCCTAACAGCCTTTTGGCAGTGGTAGCAAAGTCCAGTATTGACGTAAGTAAACTAGTTTAGACTATGCCATTATGTAGGTATCAAAAACTCAACTAGACACTCAGCCAACTTATCTGTGCTGGCGGGAAAACACGGAACTAAAATAAATTTACCAAGTTTGACATATCGATGCATTTTTTCTTGACAAGCAGCGCCACGTTGAGCTGCAAACTTAAAGTGGTCATATTGTACCTACGTCATTCGAGCATATTTTTCTAATAAAGCCAGGTCGAAGTGAAAAGTTGAAATTGAAACTATAGGCTAATCTAATGGAAAACACGGTTGACGCAGTGGCTGGGCGATTGACTCTGGCGCTGCGTGTCGCGGGTTCGATTCCCGCACGGAACAATATTTGTATGGGCTACAGGTAGTTTATTCCGGATCTGGCTGATAGTGTATGTTAGTTTTCAATGTTTGTATACGCACATACAGGAGAAATGCCTAGTGTGGGGAAATGTTAAATGATTATATTAAATAAAATAATAACTTTATTTAATATAATAGATTTGTATTGTGATAACATAAATACATACCTACTTAAAACGGTGTTCATTTTTTAAGCCAATTTGCTTTCTTTCATCCTATATGTATACTTAAACAACTGAAAATATAGTGAAACGCAATTTAACTAATACTAAAGACTAATACTTCGGGGAATAGGAGTTAAGGTGCAAGCAAACGTCGCGAACTGGCTGCAGACCACCACACTTAGACAGATATTTCGGTACATAAATTCTATCTATAAATCTGTAAAATACCTATTCAAGAGATCTGCTCCCGTATTCACAAACGTTTCGATTGTCCATCTTTTTCTGGAATTACGAAAGTGAGCGAGGTAGACATACGACTTTCCGATTCCGAATCGAAGCGTTTAGCGAATACGAATAGCGAGTTTTTTGTGAGGAATTACTCTTCCTATCTCTTTCCAAAAATAGATAAAACAATAGTCAGACACAAAAAAGATAGCGCGTGCCATAATTAAGAAGTTACTTAGTTTTCAAAACAGACTCAAGCGAATATGGCTGCTAGCGCCACAAAAAAAAAAAACACAAAACAGCATTCTCTGTGGATCAAAATGGCGACTGGAAAGGTCGAATTCTGCACGTGGTTCTGGCCTAGAATATTATCGTATGCTCTCTTTCATTATGCCGTAGGTACCTATCTGATGTAACGCGTGTAAAAATTATCAGATGGTTTACATAAGCGGCTGAATGTGATCCTTATAGACTACAAGGGACAATGATGAAGAGTACATTCAACTCGGCCACATAAACCTGCTTTCCTTTGTCAGATAGGCATTTGCTCCATTACAAATATAAAGAAATGACCTGACATCTACCAACCCGCACTGGATCCACGTGGTGGATAACCCCGTTCCCTCAAATAGAGAGGGGGCCTGTTTCCCGGCACTTCGAACGTTATAGGCTGAATAAGTTGCTAGTAAACCTAATTTCCTTTGTCAGATATTTGTTAAAGTAGGTACTGGTTTTCAGTTTTCATCCCGTTAGACTGGAAACCGAAAATACTAAAAATACTAAAGTGTGTAACAAGACCCTTAACGAAGCCGAAAGGTACTTGTTTTCTCCATCATTGCGATCATTTTTTTGTTCTAGACCATACCTGGGAACCTTCTAGTTACGGATAATATTGGGGGTCAAAATTACAACTTTACACAAGTTTATTTTAATTTTAAATACGTGTTTTTAATGTAAGATTTTTACTGTAAACACCTCCACACGACCCCCGTACTATTCAATCCATCCATCAGCACAATGTTTTGAGTGCGTTACATTGAGTTACCGTAAAACGTGAAATTTCACCCCAAAAAAAAAAGTCGATTCCCAGCAATAATTTTTGCGTTAAGTTACATAGTTTGATGTACTTACTTGTTTGGTTGACGGCTTCGCAAGGGGTCTTGTTACACCCTGTATAATTCGTAAAAAAAAAGAGGAAAGTACACCTAATCAATCGATTGCGAGCCCAAGTAGGTCACTGCAAGCACGATCAAAGCGAAATGGGAGATTATAGACAATATTAAAAATTGTCCCGTATTTTGGAGTGTCCAAAACACTGATCAATGTAATATCTGCACTTCTGAGGATCTACAAAAAATGCCACTGATACTGCGATTGGTGTGGCCTGCTACTGGACTCATGATGATCATTTTCCTCCTGCCTTGATCCATCCATCATTCCACCCATCTCCTTTTATTTGGGATCGGCACAGCATTTTTTTTCTTTTTTTTAAATATAATAATGAAATGTTTACAACAAAAAAACCTTAACTTAGAAACTATGCCCCACAAAACCGTATCATTCCATGTCTTTTTCTTCCATAGATTTTTTTCTCATTATTTCAGCAATCACCTCCTTTCTAGCTTTATCATCCACTAGCACTTCGCCCGCGTCTTCGTCTGCAAAAATTGTGTTAACTCGGCTAATAAGTATGTTATAAATATAATTAATAGCCTGTAGCACCCACGAATAATGTAGCTTTCTGCAAGTGAAAGATTTTTTTGAATTGGAGTATTAGTTCCCTTACATACAAACTTACAAACAAATTTTAACTCTAAATATTAATATAGATTAACTTATTAATATTTCATTTATGTAACATCGCCTCATGTAAATTGGCAATCCGCACAGACTAGGCAATTGTTTTAAAAGCTAGTTGACTAGTGTCAACATACATAACCAAGAAACCATAGGTACCTATTTTTAAATCAAGTCCAAAAAATAAAAAAGTAACCGGTTTGAACTCGACAAGTTTATTTAAAAATTGCTTATTAATGGTGGCTTAGCTAAAAATAGCACCAGTAAATGCTTGCTTTCTAATTTTGGCTCGCTTACATCACTGAACTGTACAAAATACCTACTGAACACCAAAAAACGTGAATAAAAACACTTATTGATAAAAAACTTGTTTCTTTTTTGTTATTTCGTCTGTTACGACTTACAGTACAAGTTAATTGTAGAAGGCCAAGTTTATCGAGATTAACTTTTCGTTTGCGATCTATAACCCTTTTCCGGGCTTGTGATATTCTTGTCGAAAATCGTTGTCATTGTCTGCCTAGCCTATTCCCAACCATGTTGGGGTCGGCTTTCAGTCTAACCATGTGCAGTTGATTACCAATATGTTACAGCCTCTCTGATCTCCACAACTCAGTTAACAAATTTAAAATATAGGGCCACGCTCTATGTTTGAACCAGGTCCAAGCTACCGGTGGTGGTAAGCACTCCAGAGACAGGAATCTCCAGCGCAATGCGTGCCGTATCGGAGAACTGCCTGCCATTCTGAGCCCCATATACGGTACTGGGGGCCTAAACGACCGCTTTGAATTTTAATAGGATACTAATATGAATTAACTACGTTACAATGCCGAAAATGGTCAAAAAGTGACAATTCATAATATAATATTAATCCTGATAAATCAGCCATTTTTAAAGAGGGGAGCTGCCTGCCCGCCTGCTAGCCTGAACTTCGTAAGATTTTGGCTCTTCATAACCGCCTCCTCTTCTCTTCTTTGCTCTTACGGCCGTTTTCAATAACTTACCAACAGTTAACGGAACGTTGCTGTCTCAGATAAACAGTTATAGAAACATCAACTGTCAACCCTCCGAGAGACAGATATGTGACGTGGATAGGATATTCCTGTCAATTCACTGTAAAAACACCGATAGCTATTAAAGCAAGGCTTAAATTAGCCATTGCCATAGTGGTGACCAAATTAATACAAATCAAAGTAAACCTTCTTCATTTTTCTTACGCTGGTAAATTTTGTTTCGATTTAAGAACATTGGCCGTACTTTGATCTTAAGATTTTGATTCAGTTTTGTTCTAAATATAGGTACTAGTTAGCGTGGGATTTTCCTTATAAAAATCTTAAGGAAGAGTGATGGGTAAATGAAGATATCACAGTGTGTTTCAAATGGAAATTGCTGAATTTTTTTTTTACTTTAAATTAACTTGTTTGTACATGATGGTGCAGCGATTTAGTTAGTCTTGAAAAGCTTCCCGTAGTTTTCTCGACTTAGGTTTTCCGTAGACGAGAAAACAGGAAACTGAAGTCTGGGTAAGTTTCACACCAAAATTAGAACATTTTTGACCAGAAATCGTTGCGAGACACAGCCAAAACTACGTTGTTTATTTTTTCAATCACAAATCATTGTAATCATTCAGCCAAAAACTTGGTAATTTCAATGAAAAAAAAAACCTCGATTGACGCAATATTCCGTTTTTGGAAAGTGTAACAAGTCTGTCCATCCATGGTCAACTGTTTTTACTAGATTTGCCGTGTAATCCAAAATGGCCGATGTTCTTCTGATTTGGAGACTTTGGTAAAAGGAGTACCTACTAAAGTTTACCTACATGAATGAGCACCTGCATTATAATTTTACAACAACTCGTAGACACCATGGTTAATGTGGAATTGTACAAGTTCGACTGCTAAGGGGCAAGATCTACCAAGTACCAGAGACATACGTATTGTAACGTGTCATATTAAATATCTAGGCAATGTATGACGTAGCTCATACGTTAGGGTGGCAGCGTCAGGGTAGCCCGTGAAATTCAATTTTTCTTACTTTTTTGCGGTCTGTGCTAGGTTGTATATTGATGTTGATGAAAAATAAGTCGTAACACTTATGTAGTTACAGAATTAAAATCATTAATTACAACCCTCTAAGTTCATTTAACCTCATTCAATAACTATTTCATGAAAAAGTCACTCAATGGGGTTAAATGAACTCATCAATACAACGTAATAATGATTTTAATTCTGTGTATATTTTTTGAGAATTCAGAGTTACCTTCAAAATTTAAGTTGAAATCTGCGTCGCAGGTCTTTTTTGTAGACGTCAAAATGCATCTAACTGCGAGTTCAATTCACCCAGTACCTACCTAAGTTAAAAATAAACGTAAAGTTAACTTTCGAAACGAACCAGGTTCTTGATTGCGTCACAACAGTTTTTGCGCCGTCTTTTGAATATTTTTCCGTCGGTTAGAGGCCAGTGGAAGTTTTTGGTTAGACGCGACATACGTACCTACCGGAGTAGTTTGTGGATACTTTTCTAGGTACTATTTATAAGTTGGTTGGTTGCAAGTACTACGCTTTCTGAAGAACCTCACCAATAAGTTTCGTGTATGTCCTTCTAGGGCGTCCCCTCCCGGCGTTGCCACTCAAATCTGCCGTGTAAATACATTTTGCAAATCCAAGCAAACTCCCAAAAACTTGTCAGAACCAAAAATATAGCAAGATGATTAAGCAATTTGATTCTTCAATCGATCCTATCCGTGATGATTCGACAAAAAAGATATCAGAGTTCAATTGATGACGGCTACAACAGCTACGAGTATATTGGACTTTAAATCGTTTGTGCACGGTGCAGATTCCTTCAGCAAGCTGAACAAGCTTACTACACGGGTTATAATGGATCCTTAGTTTTTTATTTATAAGTGCAATCTGCAATATCATCCTACAATTCATTGATTATCGAATAATAAAAAGGTTAAACTGCATAGTAGAGAGTGAAGATAAATGTTGATGGATAGAGATGGAGAGGAAGATCAAGGAAACGATGGCTGTATCTTGGGATGGATTGTGCGAGGAATGATATCAATCAAAATCAAAATATTTTTTCAATACACTTTCTCGAAAACTGGTCGCACTACGATTAGGAACATGCAATGTAATTCACACGCATGGATTTTTAATATTTTTCCGCACACGTGCGGAAATAAAAAATTCCACAGATAAGTTCAATGACTATAGCTATAATCGGCGGTGATGGTTTTTTTTTTAATCTCGCCAAGGAGATATGCGTCTTTTCGGCGTAAATATTTTTTGAGTATATAAATTGTTTATAAATAGAATATCACACATAAACATGATTATTTCTAACAAATATTTACTTTTATGAACAAAATAATATTTATTTGTGCTCTAAATTCAAAAATATTTGAATTCTTTCTTTCATAATTTATTGTTTTTTTTTTTTTTTTCATATTAGGCTGTATAGCGGCATCAGACCTTTGCTTCTTCTACAACCTGGCGAAAGCAAAGCGCGTTAGAAGCAAATTAAATCAGTTTCCTAATTATTCCTGACAAAAATACTTTCCGTTCTACTATTTTATTTCTTCGAAAGTGTACTGAAAAACGTCGTTTGATACGCGTGGGGATTTGTTACTGCAGTTCACGGCTCCATAACACCCTCGCCTGCAGCTCGGGTGTTAATTTCGCGCTCGAATGCAATAACAAAGTTTCCCCACTTATATCAAAATGTACTATATTTCACATAGGCCTAGATGGGCACTTATAAAACGTCGACAAAAAGGTGCACGGTTCAGGTTGGTCGTTTCCTATGGAGAAGAATCGGCAAGAAACTCCATGGTTACTCTTTTCAAATCTTTCCAAGTTATGAAACAAAAACGTGTAGGTACCTAAATGATTGTGTGACAGTTGACAAGGCAGAATTAAAGAAAACGAACCAGTCGTTGCAGGTGAGCGCGTTCAACCAAACTCTTCAGCTTTATAATGTTAGTATACAGGGTTATTGGTACCTAGCGACCCGCCCCGGCTTCGCACGGATGCATTGTAATACATATAAACCTTCCTCTTGAATCTCTATCTATTAAAAAAAACCGCATCAAAATCCGCTGCGTAGTTTTAAAGATCTAAGCATACGGACAGACAGCGGGAAGCGACTTTGTAGCCGTCATAGTACCAGGAATCCTGTATATAAAGGAACTCGTAGCGACATCTCTATCTAACCGTAGGAATTATATAACGAGTCGCGACATCTAAATTTTTATGAAAGCAATTCTGCAATAAACAACAAGAAGTACCATCTTACCTTCAGGAGACCACTACCAGATGGCGCCACAACCACATTTTCGAAATAGTTTTGAATCGAATGTGCTCCTTGAAGTAGGTTTAAACGTAATATTGATTGTTTCCGGCGACATACAACAGGATGGTGTCACGTTCCAATAAAAATGACCGTGAGTTCGATTCTCAGGTCGGTGGCAGCATTTTTATTCATCAGAATTTCTCATTAGCAGCCACGAAGTCGGGATTTGGGGATTTGTGCCCGATAAATGGCAATAGGCTCACTCACTATAAGGTTTAAAGATTCTTTATTTACTCTAAAAGAACTTACATTGTTCACTTATTGAATAAATATATAACTAAGGTAAAGGATAGTCCAGTAGTTAACAGTTTAATTTGTTAATGTAGGTAGGTTGGATGTCGACATAATTATTATTGTGTAAAATACTAGCTTAAATGTTTTGTGTTGTCGGTGACGTACTGCTTAAGTTTAGCTTTAAATAAGCTGAAAGAAGATGTGTTCCTGATATCCGCCGGTAGATTATTATAAAGTTGAACACCTTCGTACTTTATATTTTTCCTGCCATATTGCGTTCGCGGGGGGCGTGTCTGTATTTGGTTAGGGTTTCTTTGGCTGTATTCGTATTGAAGGTTATGTGTGTGTGTATGGTTTTGTTAAGGATTTTTCTAATGAGAACGCAGGAATTGAATGTGTAAAGTTGATGAATGCTCATTAATTTGGTGTTTTTGTATAGTTCGGATGTGGGTGTATTACATGGGACAAATATTACTAACGGCTGTTTTCTATGACTTACTTACGTATAACGGTTAGTTATTATGCCTTACTCTAGTAGCTATCGGTTTCTATAGACAAAGTTAGCAATTCATTAATTGACAGGAATATCCTATCCACGTTACTTATCTGTCTCTCGGAGGGTTGACAGTTGATGTTTCTTAAACTGTTTACCAGAGATAGCAACGATCCGTTAACTGTTAGTAAGTTATTGAAGACGGCTGTAAATGTGGGTGTACTATTAGGTACAGTCACAAGCACCGAAATGTGCACTTTTCTGAATTTAAAAGCAATTTTCGCGGGTATAACGATTGTAACTTGCAGATAGGACTTTTTTAATAAAATACGGGTTCCAGAAGAATTATTCCTCGTAGATACACTTTTGGAAATTATTTGCTTGTGTTCCTGTAAGATCTATGTTCGTAAGAACATTGAATTTTAATCAGAACAGTATGAGAAAATTACTTTTTAAAGATGTCAAATCCTTACATATTGGTGCTCAGCACTGTACACCTCTGGACAACGCTTCAGGGGTTACGAGCGTGATGATATGTATAAGTAAAGGAAAAAAAGAAAAAAATTACGTGATCCACCAACCGCCAGTTTATTATCGTACAATATAACAAATAAAATAGTTTTAAAAACCTGTGTAGGTGTTATTGGCTAATACATAGGAAATCATATTCTTTTATAATAATTAAATATAACGTATTTTTTTTAAATGAGAACAAAAAATACTTAAGATGTCTTGGTTGGTTTTTAAAATAAGGGTGCTAATGTCCGGTTCGGCATAATGTTGATATACGTTTCTAAAAAAAGCGACTCGACTTTTTGCCGAGCCGATGCCGATCGGCAAGAACCAAATTCGCTTCGGGTCGGCATTATTGTGCAACAAATACCGCAGAACCGAACCAGAATTTAACACCCTTAAGGATTTCGCAAGAGATCGCATTTTGCGATTAGTCGCGGGATCGTCGACAAAATACTGTCATGGTCTAATTATTGCAAAATGGACTGTCCGACGATCTTTCGCAACTAAAGTTCATAATAAATACGAAGTTCCAAATGCGATGTAAAGGGCAACGAACTCGTATAAGCACTGCACTCGATTAAAATAGCATCAACTTGAGCCATTCAGCCTCTCAGTGACACTCGCCCATTCCTCTCTATAGAGATCTACGCTTTGAAATGGGCAACTACAGTCCATTCACAGTTATTATGCCTGTGGCTGGATTGTACCGTCTCTTTGATTTTGATTATTCCAAAGTAACTGGGCTTTTTGAAATAAATATTCGAGTTTGAAACTCCATACTCCACATTTGACGACGACGTTGGAACCAGAGTGATCTTTTTACCAATACTGGGGTTATTACACAATGGGCATAAAAAAAAAGTAATTATCTATGCCACACTGATCTTAGTGATCACAACATGTCACTATACATAGACATAGAGAATGGACTGAGCATTAGTCTCCAAATAGTGACCGCCCTGTAGAAAGAGACACCAGCGATGATGCGGCCAATACTTGTCTAAAAGTCTATGGGCCGCTCCATTGCTTTGTCTGTCGCACTTCATGGTCAATTTTATTTGAAATTTGGCTAGGGAAGGCTCAGTCCATGCTCTATGTCTATGGTCACTATAGAACTGGTGCAGTCTGCAAAGAGGTGCACTTACATAGTGTTGTGCCCTACTCTGGTTCCAACGTGGTCATTTATAAGCATTGGAACAGTATCGCCTCCGATTTTATGAGCTTAGTTAGAATTAGGCGAGGTGATGCCGTCCCAGTGCAGAGCATATACTTGTGATTCGTCCTTAGGGAGTCGAGAATGTGTGCCGTGTCTTATAACAATACTTTAGTTACCAGTGGTTTTAATTGTGAAGTTATTAGTTTTAATATACACAGTGGACGGACGAAAGCAAACAACAAAGAGATTTTTAAAGACTCGTAGAGCGGAAATCTATACTAATATTAAAAAGAGGTAAAACTTGTTTGTAATTTGTAAGTTTGTATGTAGTGGGTAATCTCTGGATCTACTGAACCGATTTTAAAAATTATTTCTCTAATATGAAGCTACATTATCCCCGAGTGCCATAGGCTATATTTACAACGTGCCAAAATGCGAGCGAAGCCGCGGGCAACAGCTAGTTGGGAATATTATCATACAAACATTTTGTTCCCGAACATTTTCGATTTTGACTCACGAATGCTACCTGCCCGCGTAGCATGGCAATACTATCTCTATTCTACCAAGAATCGACAAAGCTCTTTCTATACAACTTGACATATCTTTCATACATTTTAACATCGCCATGCTTGCGACGATAGAAATCTTTCCACAATCTCTCATTGCTTTTCGATTCTTCGTCGACAAAACCCGTTTCTACGGTGGTCATGATACGCGGGCTGACAAGCGGGCTTATGACACTTAACAGAACGATGTGTTACTAAGTAGTAACAAGTATTTTGGATCACGATTCTCGTCGTCTAGTCCCGTCTATCGCTCATAAAATATTTAGAATGTCCTTGGCAAACAATTTAGACGTATAAAATTCTTTATATTATGAATTATTTTCTTAAAAACAAAAAAAAAACACATTTGGCAACCAGTTGTGCGGAGGTTCTATATTAAACCGACTTAAAAAGTACAGAACCTCTCGATCTTCATTTTAACATTCACACACATATTTTTTATATATTTTGTGTGGATCAAAACTGGTTTTATACACAATTATAGTTACAGGCTCGCCCCCTATAACGTAACTGGCAAAATGTGGGTAATACACACATCTGCTTACCATCGCGGTATACAGACGTGATATTATTGACTATCATGATAATTGGTTGAAAAAAAAAAAACAGTAAAACTGAAAACTTCTTAACTCATGCTTTGGCTACGACGTTACTGGTATTCAGCTCCATCCGGTTAGACTCGAAGCCAGGCCCAAAACTAGGCAGATGGCTTACCTACCTACCATAGAAGGCGTAGGCTATTATCTACCACGCGGACCCAGCGCGGGTTGGTAGATATTACATGTCTTCGATTTTTTGGTTCTAGGACATGCCGGTTTCCTCACGATGTTTTCCTTCAACGTTTTGAAAGCAGTGGTGATGAAATAAATTACTCAAAGTGATGCGCCTGCCTGGGTTCTAACCCACTACTTACTATCAGTAAGACATGACTGGGTCACTTACTGCTAACATAATGTACCATCTCAATATGAATGATGTAACCAAGGTTTTGTAACAATATGCTGATTTAAAAGAGTGTCCATGGAGTTTCTTGTCCGTTCTTCTCCATAGAGATCGACGCTACGGAATGGGCAACTACAGTACTTTCACAGTTATTATGCCTTGTCATTGGGACTGTAGCTTCATTTCATTGTTATCTTTGTTTCGACAATTCAAAAGTGCCTGTAACTGGCCTACTTGAAATAAATGCTTTGATTTTGATCTCATTTTCAATTATACCACGAGTGGCCAAAGCCGAGTTAAGTAGCTAATGTTGAATTTTTCTCTATGGTTAAACCACTGGTAAACGCCTTAGGACCAACAGTTCTTTTTAACAACTCATTCAGCAACGGACAACAGTTATATAGATAATATTTATTGCAAACTGTCAGTCTTTATGTAAAAATAGTGGTATACTGTCAAGTATTTTTTTTTAGAAAGACACTTGCGTAAAGACATCTTCTAACGCTTCGATGGCAATAAACTTCATTTGTTTGGCACCAAAGGTATGAGTGATAAAGCCTTGTGCCATATAGTCCGGTACTCTACAAGGTGGGAGAGGAGGGTCAGAATTATTTACTGAATACGTGGAGCCGTTCAGAGTCGTAGTCCTTTCCACCTTGTATTTAAGTACAGCTGCTGCCTACGTAACATTCAATTTGAAATTCTGTCTTTGTGCATTTTAGAAATAATCTTTTTTAGTTCACTTCGAAAATATCTTCAAATCCTTGGAGTATGGTCTTAGCTTCGATCCACAGCTCGGTTAAAGTGTATTCATCATCCGTGTCAAATGAAAGAAGAGTGAACGAGAGAGAAGAGACAGAACATAACACCGATTATATGGGAGAATAATCCAATCCTCCAAAAAGTTCAATTGCAAAAGACGCAAGTAAAAATCGAACCAAGGCACTATAATTCCCACTTATCCCCAAGAGAAAATACTATATTTATAAAAGAGAACATTAAAATATGACAGTATACCACCATAATACAAGGTTAAACTAAATTAACTAGCGAAACTGATATATATATAGATATCTTAGCAGCAATAGTAAAACTACTTCGAATAGTTACTTTATAACATTTTTTTATTTCATCATCACCAACAAAACTCCCCGCTAGCTAATTTAACTTGACCTCATATTTATAAGTAAAGGCACACATCGAACGCATCCATGCGACACGGCACACAGTTGCGACAGATGGCGACACGCGACAGACGCGCGACTAATAGTCGTCGATGTCGTACAAGTTGTCGATCTCTTCGTCGTCGAGCTGCATCGATTGGAAGTCGACCTTGTAGCGGAGAAGACCTGGGAACAATGATGAGATATATTAGAAATTGTTTATGAAAGTTGGTCGAAATACTGTCACCAGTTGAGTTAAGGTCGACAAACATGACACTTTTAGGCGCGAATTATACCGAAACGGCGTTAGTCAAAGTCGAAAAAAAGTCTAAAAGGTGTAATTCATGACACGACGCTTACGTACATTTTGTATGAAAACTTTTTGAAGCGGCATCATGCCTGCGCCGCGCTGTCACCTTACGCCGTTTCTGTGTAATTCGCGCCTTAGGCTGGGTTTCCACCTGAGAGGAGCGAGGACGCGTAGCGGGGGATGTGTGTGGAACTAACCAACAGTATCGCTTCTTTTTCACAGCTTGAGGTATTCTAGCTATGTGATTGGTTAGTTCCACACACATCCCTCGCTACGCTTCCTCGCTCATCTCTGGTGAAAAAGCAATTTTAACGTCCGTTTTCACACTAGACAAGACCCCGAATCCAAAATAGCTATCGTAAGATAGACTAACTGAAGGTGAAAGCGTCAGGGTAGTCCGCGAAATTCACGTTTTCTTACGTTTTTTGCAATTCGCAGGTCAGTGTCAGGTTGTATGTTGATTAAAATAAGACTCGCGACCGTTACAAATGCGGCTTTTCCATGGAATAGTCATTCAATGTTGTATTGATGATTATAATTCTGTAAATAGAAATACGTACGTATTTCAGTCGCGAATCATATTTTGTTCTAAATACAGCCAGAGACTGGCAGGCAATTGCAAAAAACTTAAGAAAATTTAACCTTAACTATAATTAGTCTACGTTACGACTGCAATTTTTTATTTCTTACGCTTGTTTTCACCAACACTAAATATAACCTTAAATCAATGTCTACATACAACAAGAGCACTGTATGAATTTTCAACGCTTGTCTATTGCGTTTAGAGTTGAAATTTCAACGAAGCTAAAACGGTTACGGTAAATCATTCGGAAATGTTGTACTGGCTACGTCATAACCGTTTTAGCGTCGGTGATTCCACCCCGTATTTAGGCATCATTTAGGTGTTGCTTAATATTAGTGAAAACAGCAATATATCGGCTTATTTTTATCTAATAAGTACCCTTCTTATAGGGTGTAAGAACTCATGCATGGATATAAACACCCAAATAAGGAATAGCGAAATGGTTATTCGTACAGTTTGGTAAGGCTAGTAATATCGATTTATTTTGTTAGCATTATTCACCTCTTGCGAATGCAAAACCAGCCAGTAGACTTAATTCCTCTGAATGCTTCTTTTTTAGATCAACAAGGAAACTACAGTTTGTACAAAGCCGTCAATTATACATGCAGAATTTTAAAAATTAATTTCAGATTAAAATATACATAATTTGCATACTTTCAATAATATTTTGTATTTAAATCACATCGTTTTAAGTGAAAAATACACCGTGACTTTTGCAAAGGTGGTCCACTCAATGTATCCGCGATATACCTCTAGGCGCGATTTTTTTTACTATTAATTAAGATAATAGGTACAAAGAATAATAAATAATACATTAGGATTTTGAAACGTCCTGTTAATTATGTTTACGTGGCAACCGGTATAAAAAACATACCCAGCGCACGAGTCGTCGAGTAGATCATCGCTCGCAACAGGGTGTTTCAACATCATGCGTCAATATAATGAATAATATTGTTGTTTTTAAATTATTCAAATCTCATAAATACCATTTTTTTATGAATGTCTAGTAGTCATTGGATACAGAAGTGGGCTGCCGTTGTCAGACGACTAAAAAGTCACGGTGTATAGTACCATGCAATAAGTGAAATAAAATAAATAATTTATTTAAAAACACACCACACATCAAAATGTATTAGTATTTGAAATTACCTCGTTTTCCAGTGTTAGCATGTTAGTAAAATAAAAACATATTAATAAAAAAAATTACACAAAATGTTTTATTAAATATGTCGATTAGGAAATTGTCGTTTGATCTGCTTATAATCATTTAGAGTTTGACCACTAAGTGCGCAATTCAAAATGGCGTTGCTTGTCAAGAAAATGAGAGGAAGGTCTGACGACATTGAAAAATAAACTTTAATTTCAGTGAAATAAGTAAAGTGCGAACGCAAGGACTCTCGAGGAATCTTTTGATGTCTGCGGCGATATTAGTGTGCAGATTTGAGCTTTATTGCGATTTTAGTATGGTCAATTCTTCAATGTCATTAAAAAAACCAACCGACCTACGCTTCTTTTGACTTAACATTCCATGTATGCAATTAGGTTTAAATATCAAAAAAACCACACAAGAAAACATTCAGTCGATTACAAAAATGAAATAATGAAGTAAAGTGAATGTGAGTGAGTGAAATTAGAGTGAGTGAATGAAGTCAAATCAATCCTTTTCAAACTAACTTACATGTTTTGTCCTCAGATATAAGTAAAAAACAAAATTGAAGGTTATTTGTAAAGTCATTGGGTGGAACACGACAAACATCTGTTGTAGTACCAGATTACCAGATGCATTGCCTTTCCAGATGGACCGGTCAAAATATACGAGAAAAATAGTCGTAAGGTTACTTTAACTCGCATTGAGCTGAAAATTAATACAGATCATAGGAACACTGTTACAAATTATCATTATTCACTCGCCCTTATCCCAATTCATTTGTGGTCGGCGCAGCTTGTCTTCTTCTTCCACACTTCTCTATTACTCATCATCTCAGCAGTCACCTCCTTTCTAGCCATATCATCCTTCACACAGTCCATCCATCGTTTCTTTGATAACTATTACAAATGTAACATTAAAAATTCCCTCCGATAATATGTCTGCTAAGAAAATAATTAAGGCCAAAGGCCCAAAGTACCTTTTTTTTAATTTTTCTCGCAAACGGTAAGCGTTATCATAAATATGTCAGATGAAAAATGAACACAATGAAATCATTTATTTAAAAAATTTCACTGTACTTTTTTTCCTAGCAATTTTCAGCTCTATGAGAATTACAGTAAATTGGAATCTATTTTGACTAGACGAACGGTGAAATCACATTTACACACACAGATTAGAATTTTCTTGCTTCTTGTTTACTTCTGTCACTTAAACTTGCAACTCACTAAAGTGAGAGTTCCAATCGCAAGTTGAAGTGCTTCCGATGCGAATGAATGCGGATGCGACCGGATATCTCGCTGTACCAAATGACGCCTTTACGTGACAGAATGAGATAAAGATCGAAAGATCGAAAACGCTGATCCGTGCCTGCAAATATGATTTTACCGTACGAATCGAAACTGACATGTGTCAGATGTGGGTAAATAACAATAATAAAGAACAAAATACCATTTGCAAACTCTTTTATATATAAGAAAAGCATACAATCCAACGTGTAACATAGTTACCTTAAATTTTAACACACCCTTAACTTAAATAATTTAATCATTGGTTCCGAGCTCATTTTTTCTTATTGCACTATAATAATTGGAAACTTAATTTTATATATATATATAAAAAACTTATTTTCGAAAATTTAAAAACGAAATGATTTAATAATTTCGCAATTTCGTTGACTTTTTTCGAACCGACTATCGTATTATATTTTTACCGTTTTTTTTTCTTTAGTTCGGCCCTTTAACAAGTAGGTTTTTTTTACGGAGTCGGATGTTTTAAAAATACTAAATCAATTTCCTTGAAAAAATCGTAATTCCTTCACTAACATCCATACAATATGCTTCTCCATATATTTCGTTATGTTGAATAATAAAGACTGTCGTAAAAACTTGCCCAGAAATATTCGAACAACCAATAAATGTATGTTTATATATCTTTTAGATTTCTTATAATATTTTGATTTGACGAGAGACGATATATTATAAAATGTGTATATGGCGGCGCGTTAAACCCTATCACTATTTTAATGCCCAAATTCAATTGCCAGGGTATTGGTCAATGTCTGCACAAAGGTACACACAGAACATTTGCTTCGCTCAAAACCAATAGCGTCGTTTCATCAGCGAAGCTTCTATGCCTCGGAAAGCTAGCTTAGCCGTTAGTCCCGGCTCATTAGTAGTTAGAACCCGAAAGTTTGACAACCAGTCTTACCAAAGGATATTGTAATAACCAGTGAATGGATTGAGGAGGTCAGATAGGCATTAGCTAGAGGCAGTGCATCCGGTTAGACTGGAAGTCGAAGAGGCTAGTCAGATGATGGTGACATACAGTGAAACAGTCGCGCGAATACATCGTGATACAAGCGAGGTAGAGGAAGACAGAATGCGACGGTATTGTTGATTCATCGCGACTGAAACGCTGCGATAATTCGTTATCAGTGACGACCTTACGGCAGTAGTGGAGACTGCGAATCGGCAAGCCTGAGGTAGGACGCCCTCATGATTGATGGAGGGACGATCTCCGCATGGTGACTGGTAGTAGCCGAGGATCGAGCTGAGTGGATTGGAGAGGCCTACCTCCAGCAATTGACTGCTTTAGGCTGATGATGGCAACCCAGCAAGTAGCAAAGATCCGAGGCGAAATTTTTGTGGGACAAGGCGTCCTGACCATAAATGCCAAACAAAATATCTTCAGACTTTTTAAACATGCCAAAAGGATAGATCACCATACCCGGAAGCATGACTTACCGGAAACTGACAACCAGTATTACTAACGGCCGTTTTCTATAACTTACGTTTAACGGTTAGTTAATAAGCCTTACTCTAGTAGCTATCGGTGTTTCTATAAACAAAGTTAACAATGAATTGAGAGGAATATCCTATCCACGTCATATATCTGTTTCTCGGAGGGTTGACAGTTGATGTTTCTTTAACTGTTTATCTGAGATAGCAACGTTCCGTTAACTGTTAGTAAGTTATTGAAAATGGCTGTAAGGGTTACCGTGTTGCCTCGTGGGTTATGGAGGTTATGTAAGCAGTCGATCCAAGTAAAATAGCTGATATTCAGCTGTATCCGATTAGGCTGATGGAGATTTTTTTTAAATAAATGGTTTTGAGCAAACCCTGACAACTTGAAGTTGTATTAATATCAACTGTACATCGCCTAACTTATATTGTATCCTAATTTTTCAAGACTGTTACTGACTGATCACGAATGTACGTCATCTATTAGGTACATTATGTTTACAGGAATTCTGCTTCGATTAAGGTGGTAATGGTTGTCGTGTTATTTAGCAACTAGGTTTTGGAGGTCAGATTGGACAGAGGTCAGACTGGAAGCCGACTCCGACAAATTTGGGAAAAAAACTAGGTAGTCTAGAGGTGCTGATTTACCTGAATATTTACTCTTATTATACAGGGTGTAACAAGACCCCTAACGAAGCATTCTGTACATCAACTAAGTAACTTTACGCAAAAATTATTGCTGAGAAACGACTCAAAACATTGTGCTGATGGATGGATTAAATAGTACGGGGGTCGCGGAGGCGTTTAGTAAAAATCTTACGTTAAAAACATGTATTTAAAAAAAAAACTTGTGATAAGACGGAACTTTGACCTCCAAAATCTCCGTAATTAGAAGTTTCCCAGGTGTGGTCTAGCTATAGAACAAAAAATTGATCGCAATGACGGAGAGAACAAGTACCTTTCGGCTTCGCTATGCGTCTTGTTACACCCTTTATTTATTCGTATTTAGTCTTTCTAGTTAATTTGACATTACAAGAAATGCTTACACGATATGAACATTTGGTCGTACGGGAGCATTTTAGCGAATTAACAACCTAATTTCTTACACATAAACTGTCACTAACGGGATATCTTCCGTGATTGTCTGTAATTTTGAGCTCCCGATATTTCGACGCTGTTGCAAGCGCCATGATCGCGGGTTGACTGGAGAATGCGGGTGGATGAAAAATCACGGAAGATATGTCGTAAGTGACAGTTTATGTGTAAGTGTAAACCGTGGAGGTTTAAAACAACCTAATTTCTTTGTTAGATGTTTAATTCAATCGTGATTTCCGTTTTGTTTTTCAATGTTGGATACTAAAGACAATTTAAGTTTTCTATTGATAAAATAGGAGCTGCCAACCCATACTGAATTCTAGCTAGATTTTTTTTTTCGGACAAGCAGTATCAATTATTTTACATTCAATTTTGATTATTTAGGGTTCCGTAACCATTTACCCTATTACTAAGACTCCACTCTCCGTCTGTCTGTCTGTCACCAGGATGTATCTCATGAACCGAGATAGCTAGACAGTTGACATTTTCACAGATGATGTATTTCTGTTGCCGCTATAACAACAAATACTAAAAACAGAATAAAATAAATATGTAAGGGGGGGGGCTCGAATATAAGTTTTTTTTTTTTTTTTTTTAGATTATGGTACGGAACACTTAGTGCGCGAGGCTGACTCGCACTTGACCGGTTTTTTTGTTAGATGTTTCATTCAATCGTGATTTCCGTTTTCTTTTTCGATTTAGGATACTTAAGACAATTATATTTTTTTATTTATAAAATAGGAGCAGCTGGTTGAGTTGCCAATCAATATAAAAATTTAGCTAGATATTTCATTCAATCATGATTTCCGGTTTTCTTTTCGGACAAACAATATTAATATTTTACAGCGAACTTTTTTTTTTGTTTTGTCTAATTGTTAGCAGCTGGATCAGAGACTCAGACTTGAAGCTAATCGACCTGAGTGGTGTGCAATTGGAGTTTAACAGTGGACTGATGACGATGATCGATAATTACCAATTTATTAGACAAACCATATACCACCTTTAAAAACATCATTGCTAGAAACCTATTAGCATAAATAGTATAAAGTCATTATTATAAGTCTATCGGAAGCGTATTATTCACTGATACATTTTACATTTAATATTAGATCCACCCAAATAGGGTAGATGACTAAAAAAACCTAATTAGTCCGTCAGATAGATTTCCAAAAAATATTCGACACGTATTTTTTCTTTTTTCACGTAAACAAAAAATTAAGACGTGACGTGACGTCACATATCGGTATACTTTATACCGGAGCGTGACGTCACAAGCCCTCACCATCTTTGATGCGTTTCATCTTCGTAAATTATAATATTTTTCGATAATCTAACTAACGGACTAAATAAAATCATATTTTTTTACCTAAGAAACGTCCCTTTTAAGCGCATTCGGTACTACTATAATAATCTTTAGTTTCGTATGGTTATTTTAAATCTAGTTGTTCGCTAATATCTTCATGATAAGGCTTGTTTGAGTTCACTTTTACAGCAACGGCCCGATTATTTCTGTTCATTTCATGATAATTCACACAAAGTCTGACAACTAGGGGTATCTTACCCATCTATCTGGGATGTGGAGGACAGGGGCCTAAAAAGGCTGCTTTATCAGAATCATAATATGAATCACGTTAAACATTTTAAACTCTTAAAATGGACTTAGTGGTCATAACCCTACAGAAAATTTTAAGAATTTTAAATTTTTAGTATGATTCATATTATGATTCTGATATGCAGCCATTTTAGGCCCCCAGATAAGCAGACGCTCAATGTAACATCTGCATCCGGTTAGACTGGAAGCCGACCCCACATAGTAAGGAAAGGCCAGGCAGACGATGATGAATATGCAACTGACATGTCATTATAATTAATGCCTGTTTTTTTACACAGTAAAGTTAAAGTGTACGAACTATACCATAGTAATTAGAACCCAGGTCTAAAAAAAGCCAATTATCACAAAATTTACAGAACATAGAAATCTTTTTATTTCGAATCTGCCAAAAAAACAGAAAAAAAAAATATGTTTCAAAAAGTACGCAAGTTATGAGCGCTTCAACTTCCAAATTACTTTTGGTACGCATTTGATGAAAATTCACACTGAATTTAAACTGAAAACAGTTTTGCAAAGAGTTCAAAACAGTTAGGTGTAGTGGTACACATGTTTACCAAGATTATCTGAGAATTACAAGTGTATGTATTTTGCAAGATTCCAATTCCAGATTCAAAATGAAAATCGTATAAAATCGGACCGTTACTTCGTGAATCCGCTATAATACTATTTTTACAATCAATATACCGTGGTTTTATCTAAGAATTCTTCTATTTTTACTACTTCTAGCTTTTCAACAATATAGCTAATGATTTAGTGTTCACTAGTCTCACAGAACCAAAACGTATAGAAGCGAAACTCATCACACGAGAGATGCTTACAGTCCATCCACTACTAAAAAGAGCAGTTGCCGAATTTTGATTGACAACAAATAAAAAAAAAACGTAATTTAAATACACTTTCCCTTTTCATATTAATGACAATATTTTTTGCGTGGTTTTCTCTGATTTTTGGCGGCAAGCGCCAAGCTGCAGTTTTCAATGGGCGCCACTATTTAAATGGATGGACTATGCAAATACCGGCGCAGGTCTTGAGCGCTCGATAAAGTGGAGATCGGTGTTCGTATAGTTATGGCCTTATGGCAAAAGACCAAAGAAACCCAATAATCCACGTCTGCTTAAGAGTAGACAGTGCTCAAGATCCGTGTCCATTAAACCGTATTATAGAGCATTTACTCCTGGTCGTTAGCCCGTATTCGGGTGCCCGAAAGACTTCACTCGAATTCGGGCTCCCGATGCATTTATATATACGAGTAGTTTGAATAACATCGAACCATGAAACCGAACAAGATTGTCCGAAGACGGGTGTACTCGACCCGTCCATTTCCATAGACCATAGGCAATCGGATTCGGGCTAACGACCAAGTGTAAACGCGCCATAAGGTCAGCAGGGCTATTGCGTATCTCTGGTTGACAATTCATAGTGATCATCGCTTGGCGAGTTTTGATATACAATGACAGTTCTGCACGGGTAGCGTCAGTTGAAACCAACAAGAACGGTCATTGTATATCAAAACTCGCCAAGTGATCATCACTATGAACTGTCAACAGAGATACGCAATAGCCCTGCCGGACTGGTAGTAGTTACTCCTGATGTTCTCCACGTATTGACACCCGTGTTTTACACATGGGTAACGCTGGTCTATTGTCAAGCGTTACAATTTCACGTAGTTTTGTTGTTGTTATGTTAATAAACATAAGGTTCAAATTGTAATGGCTACCAGGACTGTGTATTTCGGCGACATGAGTCTCGCTTCTATATTATATTCTTCTACACTACATATCGTTATTTGGTGTCGATTAATACATTATTTTGCTTCTTCAACCTGCGAGGTTTAATAATAAAGTTTAAATTTCCTATTAAAAAGTACAATTGATAGTCTTTCCTTTTGTTTCCATAGTACGTGTATTTTTTAGACAAGATGTCGATTTGTTAGCTCGCCACAGTCGCCACGTAATTTTGTTTTATAGTTTTCTTGTACAGATTCAGCGCGCGTATATGCTTTTCATTTTAAAAAGTTAAAATGTTCTGACGATGCCCTATTTGTTGACACTTAGGGGTAGCCCGCGAAATTCAAATTTTCTTCATTTCATCCATTCAAAGTTCAGTTAATCACATTGAATTACTTTTTCATGAACTTACGAGGGTTTTTGAAGATTTTAAACACTATTTTAAGCTTTCACGGTTTTCAACTAAACTTATACTGTAACTCACGGGATATCTTCCGTGATTGTTCATTCTTTTGAGCTACCGATATGCAACAGCGTCGAAATATCGGGAGCTCAAAATAATGAACAATCACGGAAGATATCCCGTAAATTGCAGTATAAGTTTAATGATTATAACTCGTAACGCCATATTTGTGACGGTCCCATATAATATTTTAATCAACATACAACCTGACACTGACCGGCAGTTGCAAAAAACGTAAGAAAATTTGAATTTGGCGGGCTACTCTGGCGCTTCCATTTAATACTGACCTACTTTAAAATAACTTGGTAATCCGTCATTATAGGCAATCAGAAACCCAAAAACCAGTCTTATAAAAGAGATATCGTGTTATTGAGGTGTGGAGGACACATAGGTAGTCGTTCCATATAAAATACTGGTTCATCTATCTGGTTAGATTGGAAACTGACCACAACAAAGGTTATGTAGATGATTGTATCTTCGTAACAACATTTTTTTTTGTTTTTAATCGTGCGAAGACCACTCGCAAGTTAAAAGAGAGTAGACAAGTTCTTGTCTTTCAGTAAAATAATTTATTGAATTTATCTTTTTTTTTTGCGTTGATCAGATGTATGAACGTGCACGAGGCAAAAAGAGTATGTAAGGATCGTAGCAGGTCTCTGTGGTTTCTGTCTACCCCCATAGGAAAAATAATGATTGATGAAGTAATCATTACAATAACGTGGCGAGTTTGCGAATTAACATCTTATCCATTTAATTTTAAATAACATATTAAGGTCCCATTAAAATGGACAAATTTTAACACAGCGTTCAGTACGTCTAACCAAAGATATCCAAGCAAAAAAAACACTGATTAAAGTGATTTTATTTTGACCTAATGGATGTGTTTATTCTAGAGTGCCGCCGGAAATTTATTATTTTAGGTCAAAATAAAATCACTTTAATCAGTGTTTGTTTCGCTTGGATATCATTGGTTAGACGTACAGAACGCTGTGTTAAAATTTGTCCATTTATTTTAATGGGACCATATATTATTTTACACTAAGCTAATGTATGCGTCTTTTCAGGGTAAATATTGTTACATTTTTAGTCTATAATTCTATAATAATCTAAAATATTACATGATTTAACAGCCTTCAGTATAAAATGGTTAGTTAGTCAAGTTGCCTTAAAAAATAACATTTAGAAAAGAGCCCCTAACAATAATCTAAAATTATTTTTTTCATACGGCAACTCTTTCTAAATCTTAGTGTTGCAATTTAAATAGGCGCTGATTATTTAAAATTTGATAAAAATCGTTTAGACGTACGCCTTTTTGATATTAAATGTAGATCTTAAAGCCAGCCTAACAATAAAACGCGTTATTGCTCATATAAAAATCAACTATAAAAACATTGGATTCATTTTAGAAGGAAAACATTATGCACGTCGTTTAACAATTTAAAGTGCAATATAAACTCAACTGTATTTCAACTAACTTACGAGCTACTAATTGCAAAACCAGAAAAGATGGCTGCTTTGTACTTTTAGCACGAATTACAAGGAATCATGTCGCCATCGCATTGGGACAGTTTAGTCGCCAGTACAGCAATATACAACAAACTGTCAAAGGAGTTTGAATTTAATGGCCGGCCTAACACCCGCCATTTTTTTTCCAAAGTGACGGCCACTCATGAAACCTGTATCAATCGATAGCTGGCGTCAATACTAAACAGTTTTGTATGAGACAAAATGTTCTAAACTGTCACGTTTCTGAGATATAAACTATCAAAGTTGTGATGCTTTCAGTGCCATCATCAATCAATATAGGTGCTAAGAATGGCCGCAAAACAGAAAAACAAAAAACAAAAATGGCGGAAATTAAGCCGGGCCAAGCTTATACAAAAATGTTCCAAGCCCTTTCTCCAAATTATTTTAAACCATAAAACGTTGGTGATTAAGTTCCAAATCGAATGATAAAGTTTGACAGTTTGATGCGCTGGCGACTGAACGTACTATTTTGAATATCATTCTTTCTTATTTTGTTCAATTAGGTTTTTTGTGAGTCGATTTTTTTGCACAATAACAAGTTTTTCTTTAAGCTCAATCAAGCTATCATATCCAGTATAACCTGACCTCGTTTTTTATTAGCTTCCTGTCCAAAGAGAGATCAGCGTATACTGGTTTTGCATAGCTTGATTGGACGTCGTGCCTGCAATCGTTTGAGACGCGCGTAAAATTTAATTTCTCAACAGGCTCTTAGGCAAAGACTAATTAAAGTTACTGAGTCTGCGCTTAACTTAGACATGTTCCCGTTTCGTTCTCGCACTTGCCGTTTAATAGTTGTGCGACAGAGACAAACAATACTTTTCACATTTTATTGTAGCTGAGGACTGTACGTACGTGCTAAGTACCGTTTATAAATCTCGCCCTTAGTATTGAACGCTTTATGAGCGATATTTGTGAACAAATCTTAGATATTTGGGAATTCGGCAAATATAACGTAACACAGATCAATCTATTCGTGCTAGCGTTAACACAGCATTAAATAAAGACATAAACTGAAGCTCACGTAAGGATTTAATAAATATAGGTACTAGCTCTAAAGTATTTGGCGATGGCACTATTCAGATATTTTATCCATATATCATTTTTTTGTAAACCAAAAATGTTGCAAAGTCGTTCAAAATACTGCTCTGCTATTGGTACAACCTTTCAAAATACTGCTCTTTTTCTATGCGTACATAGGCGGTCTTATCGCTGATAATACTACCGTTAGCTCTGTCAGGTGTTAATGCGCCGTATAGCGGTATCTCGCTCTTAAGGTCTTTTTTTCACGAACTGGATCAACCCTGATTGGCTTTGCTGACAGTAAATATGGATAAATAAAGAGTATTTTGTCTGTTTTAAAAAGTACCGGTTTCCGACATATGTATTCTTCATTTCTGGTTTCGAGTATTGACGGTAATAAGTAATATTTTAATTTTGTTTGGGTAAAAATTCAGTAACGCATCATTTAAGGCTACGTCACGCCAAATCAGGCTTGCGTAGTTCCACTAGCCAATTTAATTCGACCTTTTACAACATGTTGAAATGTATGGGACAATTGCATATTTTTTCGCGATTACCATGTTGGTGCCATGGAGAAAATTGTTCAGAAAACACGGTGTATAAACCTTTTTTTAATGCTAAATAGGTTTGCGTTAGGCCGGAAATCGCCTGATGTGAAGCGATGACGCGGCCTAAGGTGGAGCACGCTTGCCTAGGAGAAACCGATTCACTCGAACTTTGAATAGATCCAGATTATAATGATCAGAGAACAGAGAAACCGGCAGTGAAAACCACAGACTGGCGGTTCGCACCAAAATGTGGAAGTATAGCGCTTTGATCAGGTCCGTGGAACTTCAACCATGTTAGCGGCAAGTTTTTAACACGGCCTTCTTGATGAATCAATGAAATGGCGCGACATATTATTGATATGGACCATTTTGGCGCAGCCGTGAGGCACACAGTACAGTCATACTATGTGTTTTCTCTTTTTTGTAACTTTTTTAAATATTATTGTGTGTGTGTGCCTGATGTACTGACGTCGAATAAACATTTTTCTTTCTTTCTTTTCTTTCTTTCTTTATATAGATGTGCCTTCATCTCCTGATTGAAAAGGGATGATCCTCCGACCAGACGGTGTTGAGTCTAATGGGCTACTAACAGTTTTGTCGAAATGTTGTTTATACGCTTAACTCGCGGATAACTGCTAGCGTGATGCAGAATTTTAGTTCTTTATTTGCGCATGAGATGTAACTTGCGTTCTTTTTTCAATTTGATCATGTTCGATTAATTCCTCTGAAGTGCGATCGCCAAATAACGATAATGACAAATAGGTGCATGAAGGAGAACGTAATACATCAAAACATTACAGATCTAGTGTATATGAATATCAATTAGGTAAGTTTATTAATATGGTATCGTTTCAAGTTAAGCGTGTTTGGTATAGTTTACAAGTAGGCGTAAGACTGGCGGGGTATAGGGAGGGGAGGGTATCTCTCCTCTTTGATAAACTTGCCACTTTTAATGAAGTCATCTGATAAAACAATTGCTTATACAATTATTTTTTTCATATGTCAACTCCAGAAAAATTAGATTTTTTTTTATTTGACAACCTTTAAAACGTCATAGTTTGACAACTTTACGAATGAACCCTGTTTCATTAATTTGACATTTTTAATGAAGCTATCTTCTAGAACAATCGCATTTGCAATCTTTTTTTTTCATATGACAACTCCATCAAAATGTCACAATTTTTACAACTTGACTTATGAACAGAATTTAAGATTTATATTAAGTAGATGGTCCAAAGAGATTTACCCCGCCTAGTTCACGCTGTTTTTTTTACAGCGAATAAGATCCCACTATACTAAAATATATAAAAATCTGTACAACACTTATAGGCAAGCACTTTTAAGGAAAAAGAGAAAAATAATAGGAAAACGTAAGAACAAAATACACACAAATTACGTAATTCACATAACATGATAAATATAATTATGACACCTATTTAAAAAATCTATGCAGTAAATTCTTAGCGAATATTTCTGGACAACAAGTTTTAAACAATTTTAAATATATTATGTATATGTAATAATAATTATATATGGCCGTGTACTCGTTTTGTGTTTGTTTTGCTAACATTTCAATTCCGTTTTTGAATCTTATAACAAGGGGTATCTGTGTTTAACCCGTCCGTGCCTCAGAAAGCACGTTAAGCTTTTGGTCCCTGCTGTACTTTAATCTTTGACAGTCGTTATGGTTAGAGGTGGACAGAAGCCAAAAGGTTTGTCTGCAGCCCGACCCCATAGTGAAATGCCATACAACATAATACTACTGTTTTACCAAGAGATATACAAGTGGACGAAGGTTTCATAGAACTCGATTCCTACCGGCTTCACTTTCAAAAATGGCACAGTCAGTATTCTATAGAGAAATAATAAAATAATATAATCACATTAAAGATATGTGCTCTTACAAATTGACCCTTCGCTAGTGTTGTGTTGCAGGCAGGCGCTCCATGTAAAACACTGGCAATTATCCGGATTGCCTAGAAGCTGGCTTCAAGGTACTTGGCAAAAGGCTAGGAAGATGTTAGGACGATTCTAATTCTTTTGTTTCAATATTAGAACGTCTAGCCTAGCCTTTTCCCAACTATACTGGGGTCGGCTTCCAGTCTAACCGAATGCAACTGAATACCAGTACATGGAGCGACTGCCTATCTGACCTCCGCAACCCAGTATTATTTCAATATTAGAACGTTTCATATGTCAAAACCAAAACCCTATCTTTAAATCATAGTTTGCTTTTTAAAAGTTCTTCAAACATTTTTTTTTTTTATATTAATCCTTTATTGTTTGCATCAACAACCTACAAGGTTATTGTGGAATCTTTAGCCATGGTCTTGCATAACCTTAGAATAACCCTCCTTTTGGGTTTCGCCGCAGTCGGGTAAAAAGCTGTGATGCAAAAAACTTCAGTATTCCATCAATTTTCTACAAACAACCACAAAACGTGTACTGACTGCAATATATTTATATAGTTTATTTATTTAAATGTATATTATTGCTGATTTACAATGGTCACCTTAATATTGAGTATGCGAAGTACAATTTTCATAAGTTTCTATAAAATCGGGATTATTACGTCGTTTATAAGGGTGGAAATACTTTATATTTTTTTTTGTATTCGCTATCTCTTTCTGTCATTCAGATGTACATTCACTAGAGCGATCCATCAATCTCCTGCGCCAATCTCACCTTATTTGTGGTCGGCGCAGCTTGTCTTCTTCTTCCATACTTCTCTATTACTCGTCATCTCAGCAGTCACCTCCTTTCTAGCCATATATACCAATCATCCTTCAGTCCATTCATAGTATCATTGGCCTTCTCGTACTTATATAGTCATTCTCATTTAAAAAAATAACGTTTTTTTTTTTTTTTTTATTGTTCGAAACCATTTTACATTTATTTATACTACTCATTTTCTTAGAGAGCAGCGGTGGCCCGGTGGTGGCGGCTCTGACTTACGAACAGTAAGTCGTGGGTTCGAAACCAGGCAGGCGCATTACTTTGTGTAATTTATTTCATCACCACTGCTCTCAAATCGGTGAAGGAAAACATCGTGAGGAAACCGGCATATCTTAGAACCAAAAATTCGAAGACATGTGACATCTACCAACCCGCACTGGGCTCGCGTGGTGGGTTATAGCCCATTCCCTCTCATAGAGAGGAGGCCGTGTGTCCCAGCAGTGGGAACATTACAGGCTGATTATGCTGCAAAATTTTCTTCACGACTATTTCCTTTTTGTCATTTCTTCCCATCACATGTCTATACCTTGACAATTGGTTCAATTCACAAATTTTCAGTAACCACTTCCAGTTTCATACATCCTCTTATATATTCATTAAGTATTCTATCCATTTGCGTTTATTTATTTTATTATAATCCTAGTACAGTAGTACTGTTTATTTTATTTTCTTATTAATGAAATCAAATATTTTGCTTTCTTGACTTCCGTACGTTTTTTATCCAGTCACCACTGAACACCAGCGCTGTGCTGTGGGCCCCCATAGCACAGCATTATGCTGAGTAGTGACTTACTTGTCGCAGCCACGACGTGCAAGCTGTTAACGCTTTTTTTGTTCCGTCCCGTTGTATTTATAAATATTTGTTATGCGTTGTATGTTTTTTTTTGTGTCATTTTGTGTGCACGTCATGTCCATGAGAAAAATATAAGTAAAAGGATTTTTGTTTTCAATGAATATGGATGCTTGCTCGTTCTAGCAAATGACAGTTCTAAATGACAGACAAGGACAGATATACAGTAACGTTTCATGCGTATAATTTCACCATGTATACGGTTCTACTGGCACGACTACTATATTAATATGATCCATGATACGGAGGTCATTGCTTAAGATTCGACTAGCATTTTATAATTACTCCTACGAATACTTCTAATTAATTATTAATAACTGTTCTTTATAAGGCCACTAATATTTTCTCAGCTTTTTTATAAGTAGTATACAGGGTGTAACAAGACCCTCAACGAAGCCGTCAACCAAGCATTTTGTACATCAAACTAACTTTACTCAAAATTTATTGCTGGGAAACGACTTTTTTTTTGGGATTAAAAATCACGTTTTACGGTAGGACTCAATGTAACGCAATCAAAACATTGTGCTGATGGATGGATTGAATAGTACGGGGGTCGTGAAAGGTGTTTGCAGTAAAAATCTTACGACACAAACAGGTATTAAAAAAAAAAGTGATAAAGTTGGAACTTTGACCCCCAATATCTCCGTAAATAGAAGGTATGGTCTAGAAGAAAAAAAATGATCGCAATGACGGGGAGAACAAGTGCCTTTCGGCTTCGTTAAGGGTCTTGTTACACCCTTTATTATATTTAATCAAGTAAATAATTTTGACTTTGACATCGTCACTGCTCTCAAAACGGTGAAGAAAACGATCTTGGAATTAGACCTCTAATATCTCCTTAACTAGATGATATGATCCAGAACCAAAAAATGCTTGCAATGACTGGGAGAACAAGTGCCTTTCGGCTTCGTTAAGAGGCCTTTTACATCCATTTTAGTTAAACTTCATGTGTCATTATGTTCGCACACGCTGATCTCCCCAAACACCCAACCAAGTTCAATGAAATTTTGAGAATTTTATGGTTGGTGTCAGCTTGAAAGATAGTTTTGGACCCGATAGAGGGCGCCGTGCGAAGCAGGGCGGGTTGCTAGTATTAATTTAAAATATCCAGTATTTAGAAAATCTATTTTTATTCTATCAATATTAAATATGAAAGTACTATCATTGCCGATTTATATGATTTTAAAACATTCACGGGTTACCTTCCGTGATATCTTCCGTGATTGCTCATACCGCCATCGCAATCCCGCGATCAAGGCGCTTGCAATAGCGTTGAATAATCGGAAACTCAAAAAATAATGAATAATCACGGAAGATATCCCGTCAGTAACAGTATCAGTTTAGTTTTATGATTATATTTCATAAAAACGTAATTAAAATATGTTTCAGTAAATATTTAAAACATGTGCGTTGCGTTTCATTCCTATTATTTATAAAATTTTACTTTCTTTTTTTTTTTTTTTTTTTTTTTTAACTCTCTTTTAACTTTTCTCCGGTGGCGTTCGTGAAACTTCGTAATAATCCCGATGTCCAACATCAAAAACCAACAAATAACAAAAACGACTACTATACAGCATGTGTCAGAAAGACACCTTACAGATAATACACGCTGTATAATAATATAATATAATAATGAATGGGAAGAGGGAAAATGTATAAAAACGCGTGGTGTGTACTAAAGCAATATTACTAAATAATGAAAATAGGTTTAACTAGAACTAGAGGGGGAATATTAGCTAGATAAAACGTTAAAGTCGCATTGGGCGTTTAAACGCTGCGTTTTTGTGCCGTGTACCGTTTTTAAGACAACTCTGAAGGTATACAGGGCTCCACGGATCTTCTGGCACTTCAATAACTTTGTCTTATGACCGCTTTTGGTACTAATTTGTAATTTTACCGTGGCAATAGGAAAAACCTTTCAAAAGTCATTGTAGATGGTGTGACCATCGTTAAGTTCCAATTTGACCAATGAGGTCAAGTAATTTTGAAAAATAAAATTATGACAACAGATTTTTAACCAATGACAAAACTATCTATGCCATCGTGCTTATTTCCACAGTTGCCATGGTATTAAAAAAACAATATGGCACTGTTAGTTTGCGGTTTAGTGTATACGCCAAAAGATCCATGTACAAGTGTAGGTGAAATGTCTCATGTCTATTTCTAGACCTTACTTGATGTACGCTGATGACGCCAGCACATTAAACTACCCGACACTGTCAAATTTACCCAATCAATCTTGAATCTAATGCTTTAGCGATAAACTTGAAAATATATTAAATAAATTAGACAGATTGTAGTAGCTTGATGTACTGACGTCTGACTGTTACAAGGATCGTATTGTTATTTCTTCTTTTCAATGAACATTGATTAAAGCAGGTGCCACAGAAAACTGTGATAGGCCAAAGAAGTTGTCATAGCAATGAGACAATACTCTAGTCTTCTGAACATCCGTGCCCGTTTTAAGAGGAAATGCGGGTGGTCTTTTCTCCATACAAACGCTCTCGCCTGTTTTCTTTCTGGTTTACTATAAAGCTATGATTTTTACAGTTAAATAAATATCAACCTCTTCTATGTCCCTATGTTTTTTCTTTTTGATGATACATAATCTGTATCAGCACTCAAACCTTTACAAAATGCTCAAAATTGCCTATTGGACCGCTGTCAACAGAGGCCTGGTGTATAAATTTGACAACTATTAATGAAAAAAGAAAAACATAGGGACACAGTGTATATCCTTCTTATTCAGTTTATGAAATATCTTTTAAATTGGTCGAATATTGGAGGAGGAAATAGTCGAGAGCCAAACTTGAATTATGACGTTTTAATTGTCGGATCTGTAGTTGTCTTTATCGCACCAATGTCGAAATAACGCTCGTTGAGCGACAGCGATAGTTTCTTCAATTACCTACCGCATTTCCTCTTAATCTTAGACTTAAACATACATCGAATCGAGTGGCCTGCAATAGGGAAGACCGTTAAAAACTAATTGTAGATGGCGCCACCATAGCTAGGTCTTCGACCAATGAGGTCAAGCTATTTTGAAATATAAAATGACGTTATCAAATTTTCAACCGATGACGATGGTTGCAACTAGCTATACTAGCGCCATTGTTTTCGCAGTTTCCATCCTTAATGGAGAGGCATATGTCCAGCAATAGACTGTTTGACGATTACTTGTCCACAAAATTATTAATTTCATATTTTTATTTCAACAAAACAACACATGCAATAACAAAAAACAAAATAAGTACGAAAATAATAATTTTGAGACCTAGTAGAGTTAAACCAAAGAAACCGACGTGTCCTACAAATTCAAAGACAGGGGACATTTACGAACCTGCACTCTCACGAATAGGCCTATATATTGGAAATACGGTCTCTAGTAAGGCCACAGAGGCTTGACAAAGAAATCGTCCGATTTGCAAGATGTCATGTTGAAAAAAAAAAGACTCATCGATTTGTCTGTTCCACAATCGGACTTGTACGCACCGGAGCAATTTTTTTTGTCCAATATCAAGACCCCGCTAAGGCGGAAAATAAATGTAGCAGTTAAAAAAACGCCCAAAAACCGCAGCGGTCCACCCGCCAACGCGACTTTAAAAACAAACATAATGCAAGCATAAAACCCTAACATTAAAGAGTCGAAATGGTGTTTTTTTATGTTTTTTTCTCAAATAAGTGAAACGTATATCTTTTAATAGTCGTCTAAATCTACGTCGTCTAGCGGTTCGTCGAGTTGCAGAGATTGAAAATCCACTTTGTAACGAAGAATGCCTGATATGGAGGTTATATTAAAGTTTGTTTTGGAGTGAGTAAATAAATATTGTGTATATTTACGTGTAGGTCCCACGACGTCCGAGCGGCGGGTTGGAGAGAGAAATAAAGACAGTTAGTACAGTGTTTAAAAGGCATTAGTATTTTAAGCGGATTCGATGGTATTAGACGCTGCAATTTAAAAAGGGTGTTGCCGAATTAGCTAACAAAGGCGTTTAATAAACCACAAAAAGACTGTAAGGGACATGAACATAACCCAAGACATGATTCTATAGGCTAAAGTGCAGGCCACACCGCCAGCTAGCGAGCGAGTAAGCGAGCCGGGCGAGCATCGTTTCTCCTCTTTTAATACTTCGGTTCGGCACTTTCGATAGTTCGTGGTGTGAACCGTAGTGTGAAAAGAGGTGAAACGATGCTCGCCCGGCTCGCTAGCTGGCGGTGTGGCCTGCGCTAATAACTATCGCGTCGGTTATAAAAAAAAATCGCTTCTGTTTCATACAAATACTTATAACTACAATCATGGTCAATATACGGAACAGTTCTTTTTTTATTATCCAACGTAAAAATGCTAAGAGGTCTATAGAATCATGCGCTGAATAAATTCACACCCTACATGGGGTGATACTTTGCTCAGTTTTGGTTTAAACCTCGTAAAAGTCACCCTAAGTATAGATTGGAGCGTCAAATACTATCTCAACAATTTATATTGTTAGTAATACACATAATATTATAATTTTTCCATTGAAATTTAATTTCAAAGAAAAGGTCTTCAGCGGGCCAAGACATTTATAAAAAAAACATACAGATAGCAAGTTACTTTTGCGATACCCAAAGCGTGTTAGTAATTTAATTTTGTAGAATTTTCATAGACCATAATAGTTTCTTCATTTTTTTTTTCTAGCTAGGTAAGAGTTCTGCGTCAAGCAAAAGTGAGATAATGGTCTATTTTCAATTTATTATCTAGGTGCGTTTATAGCCCGCACTGGGCCTTGTGATAGATTACGGTCGACTTTCCCTGAGGCCTGTTTCAGCAGTGGGAACATTGTACCATCCCCTGAATGAGCCAGACTAGAGATAGTACTAATTCCTACTGTACTGGTTTTTCATAATTTGTCACACACACTTTGCGATGAAAATCGGCGAAGTTTATTTATTGCCACACAGCCGGCAGTTGTCAAATGTTCTGTCAACTTTTTAGACATATGTGTGCTTATTCGTATGAAGTTTCATTTAAACCGGTTCAGTAATTTCGAAAACAAATGAGTTCAAAGTGTGTATGAAATGCCGTACGACGTTAACGCTTTTAAAAACATATCTTACTAGCTGTTGCCCGCGGCTTCGCTCGCGTTTTAGTCGAACATTATTCCAGGGGTATGAAAAATAGACAGTAGCCGATTCTCAGACCTACTGAATATGCATATAAAATTTCATAAAAATCGGTCAAGCCGTTTCGGAGGAGTATGGTAACTAACATTGTGACACGAGATTTTTTTACCTACGAGATTTTAACAAAAATATCTGCCCACCTCTTTCAGTCTAAATATCCAGCTTACACTTAACACAACGCCCTACCCAGCTAGAAAATTAGCTAAAAAACCTGCAAATTATAAAAAAAAATCCACAAATCCTACCTCCAATTCCACCAAACCCGCGCACGAACTGGCTTCCCTCCTGACTCTTGTCCGTAATGATCTCCAAGGTGGCTCCGAAAGACTTGTAGTTGTTGGCAAGCCATTCAAGCAATGGCTGACATTCCACGAGCTCTAACTCAACACCGCTCTGGGGAGGACAGACAATATGGGAGGGTGTTAATGTACGGACAGTTTAATGGTGTGTGATTGTGTGCCTGATCTCACTAATGGTGGACTAGAGGCTATATTACGTGGCCTACCATGACGTCTTAAACAGGAGTAATGGGGTCTATCGCGTATGAATTCGCCGCTAGAGGCGCTAGTGTAGCGCGAGGTCACCGAAATGTTAGATGTCATACGAGTGTGCGCGCATTGCGTGCTTTTTTATTACGTATTTATACTAATATTCACAAATGTGGTCTAGATTGAGCTATTCCTGGTTAATTATGACTTGAAGATTTTAAGAATTATTGTCATGACCTTACTCGACAGTGGCGCCATCTGGTGAGCTCAAAAACGATAGCCCTCATTCCAGTGTGGGAAAAAGACGGCGATAGACGACTTGCATAGCTTTATCTCTTTCCCACACTGGAATTACTCCTGCTTAAAGATGCCATAATAACACACCGACGTTTTAGGGCGATTTAATTCAATATAGCCACCGAGATTTTTAAATTATTAGGTATTTTGTAAATTGTGGCTGTTTTACGTGGTACATTTATTAAAATATACACCCTAACGCTACGCCTACGCACGCGGGGGTGTACCTAATAGTACACCCACATTTAGTCAATTATGTTTAAGTCTCATGTAATAGGGGGCCGAGCCTATTGCCATCAACTGGGCACAAATCCAGACTCCATGGCGTGTACTGAGAAATGAGATAGAAAAATCCACACTTTCACAGTCCAACCTGGGAATTGAACCCAGGGCCTCGTGCTCAGCGGTAGAGCTTGCGACCACTACACCAATGAGGCAATCGAGGCCTCTACTATTACAGATATCAAGTAGAACACTTTCGTAAAATCATCCAATTTTATTGCTAAATACAGGGTGTAAGGAACAGCCCTCCACAAACTGACAGAGTGCATTCAGCTTCTTATTTTGAATCATATTCCACCGGTTTGTTTTTCAGTTTCTTTTCCTTTATTTCAATGAAAAATTACATTCCCTGTACACAGCACTCCATTTATGTAAAGAATACGGCTAAGATCAAAAATCCAACCATGGATGTTGAAATACCCCAACGAGTGTCGCGTAAAATCAGCTGTTCACTTCCTGCCTAGCTACAGAGTTCATCGAACTCGTCGTCGCGCTTGCCGTTCGCTACGTTCGTTTTGACACGGTAACGATACATTGCGTATGAGGAAATAAAACAAATCAAATTTATTTGATTCCCATATCGTTCCTGAAATAATTTCTTGTACTAGTCATCTTAGTATGTTATACTGAATTCATCCCATCAGTTTGTGGAGGGCTGGCTTACACCCTGTAGTATAAAATAGTAGCTTCGTGTGTTTGTGTGTGTATGTTTACATCTTAACTACACAGTGGATTTCGAAGTGGGTTTACCAAAAATAAAAACATGATGTTGGCATAGCCAACAGATTATGACAATGGGCGAAATCACATTTACACGTTCACATCAGCTTTTTCAAGTATCTCTATCCCTTTCTGTCATTTGAGAAGTGCAATTCGCTAGAGCGAGAGGTCCATTCGCAAGTAAAAGCGTTGTTGATGCGAATGAGAGCGAATACTTGTTACTAAGACTTCTTGCTTAGGGAATTACACCTCGAACTATGAGAGCTATCATTTGTCTAACCTTTACCCAACTATTTTAGGGTCGGCTTCCAGTCTAACCGGATGCAGCTGAATACCAGTACTTAACATGGAGCGACTGCCTATCTGAACTCCATAACCCAGTCTATACTTAATATTACAAAGATGTAAAGTTTGTGAGGTTGTAGGGGGAAATCTCCGGATCTACTGAACCGATTTTGAAAATTCTTTCACTAATAGGAAGCTACATTATCCCCGAGTGCCATAGGCTATATTTACAACGTGCCCGTGGGATCATTTCCGACCAAAACACGAGCAAAGGTGCGGGCAATAGCTAGTTACTTGATAAAACTATACCCTTTGGTAAGCCTGTTTGACAGACGTCCAGACTTCTGACCACCGACGGCTTATTGTGCTTTGCTGGGGTGTTGATTCCGCCATTATGGCCAAAAAAATCTAATTAATCCGTCAGATAGATTTCCAAAACATATTCGATACGTATTTTTTCTTTCTTCACGTAAAAAAAAATTGAAGACGATACAATGAGTCGAAAACTCCTATGACGTCACATTTCGGTATCTACACTTTTTAAAGGAAAGTAACGTCACAAGCCCCCACTCATCTTTGATGCGTTTTATCTTTGTTATTTTTTATTTGATTTGTTAAAACAAAAAATACGCATCCAATATTTTTCGATAATCTAACTGACGGACTAAATATAGGGTCCCACTAAAATAGATGGACAAATTGTAACACAGCGTTCAGTACGTCTAACCAAAGATATCAAAGCAAAAAAAAAACACTGATTAAAGTGATTTTATTTTGACCCAAAATAATAAATTGCCGGTGGTCAAAATAAAATCACTTTAATCAGTGTTTTTTTTTTTCTTGGATATCTTATTTAGACGTACTGAACGCTGTGTTAAAATTTGTCCATCTATTTTAATGGGACCTTATACAGCGTGTTACAGAAAGGGTATAATCATATGGAATACTGTGGTTCGGACCATCAAACTGAACAACTTTCTCTATGGGACCACCATCGATCTCATAAAAAAATAATCAGCTGTCCCATACATTTGGGTCGAGTAGGTATTGAAATTTTGTATAGGACAGCTGATTATTTTTTTACGATTCGATGGTGGTCCCATAGAGAAAGTTGTTCAGTTTGATAGTCCGTACCACAGTGTTCCATATGATTATACCCTTTTTGTTACACGCTGTATAATCATATTTTTTTTACTCAGGAATAATTATTCATCGCCCTAGTTAAAAAAGTAACGGTACGTTCATAAAAACCGAAACCCTTGACTTGCCCATAGAACGTACTATTCTTCATGATGTTAGTTAAGGTTTCTAAACAGGTTGCTAGCCATAAGGGCGTGCCACATTGTTGGCCACTAGGAATAGATCATCGGCGGGCGGTTTGCGTTACACCCTTACTTGAACAAATGACTTAAGATACAGAGATACAAAAAAAATATGCTGATACGTGCGAGTAAGTATGATTTCACCTGATACGCAATTCTCGTATTTTAAAACGTTCGCATTGTAATTATAACCTCAATCTGAAATGTCAAACGAGGTGAATATGGACGCAGGGGTGAATCGAGACAAAACTTTGAAAGGGATTTTAACGTTGAATTGATATATGTTACCAAAAAGGCTAGGCTAGGCTATTTTATTTAATTAGTTAAACTGAATTGATAAAGGGTTTAACAAGACCCTTAACGACCTTGTTCTCCCCGTCATTGCGTCATTTTTTTGTTCTAGACCATACCTGGGAACTTCTAGTTACGGAGATATTGGGGGTCAAAGTTCCAACTTATACACAAGTTTTTTTTATTAATACATGTTTTTATTGTAAGATTTTTACTTTAAACACCTCCACGACCCCCGTACTATTCAATCCATCCGTCAGCACAATGTTTTGAGTGCGTTACATTGAGTCCTACCGTAAAACGTAATTTTTAACCCAAAAAAAAGTCGTTTCCCAGCAATATTTTTTGCGTAAAGTTACTTAGTTTGATACACAGGATGCTTGGTTGACGGCGTCGTTAAGGGTCTTGTTACACCCTGTATATAGACCTTGTTGGCAACATAACATATTAATTCAACGTTAAAATCTCTTTCCAAGTTTTGTCTCTATTCACCTCTGCATTCATATTCACCTCGTTCAGTACAGGTTTTTTATTGATACTGTTTAATGGTCCATTGTGTGCCTTGACCTGAGTCCATATACATTTAATATCATTCTGTATTTCGCCTTGTTTTACAATTTTGCACATCAAGTCTCGCTGGAATGAGATTGCGACTAAATTACGTTTGTAAAATACGAGAATTGACGTTTTTGAATGATGATATGAAAAAAAAGCGGAAGAAATAGCAACAAATAATAATCACCTCTTTGTCAGTGAAATGTGACTTAGAAATAATAACCTCTTTATCTGTGAAATGAGACTTGTCCTTCTCTTGTTCGGGCGTCAGATGTAAGATGGTTTCCTGGTTTGTGGCGTGGAGTTTGAGGACGTATCTGAAAGATTTGGCGGAACATGTTAAACAAAGTTTATTAAAAACTGAGAGAGCAGCGGTGGCCTAGACTTACGAGCAGTAAGTCGTGGGTACGAACACCGGCAGGCGCATTACTTTGTGTAATTTATTTCACCACCACTGCTCTCAAAAACGGTGAAGGAAAACATCGTGAGGAAACCAAAAATTCGAAGACATGCGACATCTACCAACCCGCACTGGGCCCGCGTGGTGGATTATAGCACACTTCCTCTAATAAAGAGGAGGCCGAGTGTCCCAGCAGTGGGAACATTAAAGGCTGATTATGCTTATGCCCATGAAAAACATTATCCTCGTTTTGAGTTGCGTCATCATATTCAACCCAGTCATTGATATAAGGGGTGTTAAAGTACCCCTAACGAAAGGCGCATGTTCTCACATACTGCGGCCCCATCTTACCTCAGACAGCACGTCACGCAGCATGAATCGCTATCATCAACCAACCTCCGAGCTACTACTAGGAAATTCTTGGTGGAAAACCCAAACAACACTACCAGACCCGGGAATCGAACCATGAACTTCATATTCAGCAGTAGCGCTTGACCACTGGACCAACGAAGCACAATATTGGGCCAATAGCACCATCGAATAGGTTAACTCCAGTTTAACGAGAACTCAGGCGACCGGTTTTCCTCGGTGACTGATCTTTTGCCAACTTTTTTGTCTTCTGGATGGAATTATGAATGGTAGTCTGAACGTTTGTGTCTTACCTCTGGATGTCAAGGTTCTCCCAACAGATCAGAGTCTCAACGGCGCCGAGTTCTAGGGCGCGCAGCGTGTCGTCTACACCGAAGCAGTACTTGCCGGTGTCCTGTAACAGGAACAGTTACGTTTGAATAAAGGCAGACATGATGTGGCTGAAGCAAGCGGCGACACACTCCTACCGAACACAATCGCAACCACACATATACATAGGCGAGCCGCGTGCGCGCGCTTGTTTCTAGCTCGATCTATGCTGGCCGCCCTCTATTGATACCGTGAACCTAAGGACGCTGTCCACAACCCGCCAGCCGCGTTCCCTTGCGGGGAGTTGACATTGTTACAGTCGGTTTCTGATTAGCGTTTTTTCGGCGCGTATTAACTCGCTTCAGAACCGCATATACGCGCGCTTTTTGCCACAAGCACAACTCGTATGAGCGTTAACTCGCGTATAAGCGCGACCTGCCTCCCCGTGCCAACAAACCAGAACAAGCACAGTTACACGCGTTTAATTTGTGCCAAATTTGGAGCGCGTGAGGAGGGAAGAAACACATGTGACTAAAAGAGTAATGGACATGAATGTTGATGGATGGAGAGGGAGAGGAAGACCAAGGAAACGATGGACGGATTGTGTGAGGACTGATATGAAAGAGAAAGCAGTAAATGAAGCCGTGACGTCTGACAGGGGAGAATGGAGGAAGAAAACGTGTTGCGCCGACCCCAAGTAGAATGGGACAAGGACAGGAACGTGGTGACAATGTAGCGCACGTAAGCCGATACGAGCGTATACGCGTAGAAAAATACGCTTGTGTGAAACCGCTCTAAAAGTCAAACTCGCATTAATGTGTAACCAGATCGCGGTCGATCAAAGATGGTTGTCTGCGGTCTGATATCACCTTTTTGGCGCGGGACTCACCGGGAGCATTCGCTTAGAGAAATGGTAATGTACCTGTGATATATTTGTAATAGTGGGTCATTATCTGCCTAGCCTTTTCCCAACATGTTAGGGTCGGCTTCCAGTCTAACCGGATGCAGCTGAATACCAGTATTTTACATGGAGCGATGGCCTATCTGACCTCACAACCCAGTTAGTACTGGATAATATGATACCCCTTAGTAAGACTGGTTGTCAGACTTTTTGGGTCACTGACTACCTGTAACAACTGTTTATAATTAACAGCCGGGACCAACGGTTTAACGTGCTTTCCGAGGCACTGAGAAAACTCGGTATGTAAAGGGCGGCCACACATCCACAGACCAACCTAGTCAAGCACTGCTTAACCTAAAGATCGGTCTGAGCGGCTTTTATTATTTTGCCACGAGTTAATTTGTAATAGTGGGTAGTTTGTATTAAGTTATTTGTACTTAGCAAGCCGCGCGCCAGTCTCCGAATATACGTCTATTAGCAAGTCCATGTGTGCTTCCGGTAGTCCCAATAGTTCCCAAATCCTTCAATAACAATCTGAGATTCGATTTTCTACAGAACCAATCGAATCTGAACTGTTACAAGTAAAACGTATGTACCTGTGAGATCTCATCGAAGTATCTGCCAATGAGTTTCTTCTCTTGTATAAACTTAACGTTCTGCAGAGACTCAGCGGCTAATTCAATGGCTTGGTTGAACCCGTTCTCACCGCCGTAGGATACGTCCACCAGTTTGATGATCTTGGCTTGGAGACGCTGTCGAAGAAGAGAGAATTTGAGATAAGTAATAGTCCTGGCTGTTTTTGGTCATGGCGTCGAATCTCAGCTGTGGCCAGCCACCGACGGGACAGATGATTTAAGGTGTACAAGTTTGTGCGCAAATACAGGTGCTCTCCGTCTTCTCCCTGTCTCCTATATCTTTGGGACGGCAATCCAACACGACTGGAGAGAGATCAGATGTAGATCCAATGTCTTAATCTGCTTTCTGAGGCACAGCAGTTTGCCAGATCTGGGAATCTAACCCAGACCCTCTCGGTAGTCACGCTTGCGACCAAAATACTAACGGGGCCTTGTATAGGAGCTACTCTCAATAACTGTCGAAATGTGAGTGTAGAAAATCAAATCAAAACATTTATTTCATACAGATCCAGTGCAGGCACTTTTTTTTTCGGATTGGAAATCAAAAATGACCCCTCTCGTTCTAGAGCGGAAGGGAGTGTCAGACTTGTACTGACTAAAACCCATCCATGGTCCTTCTTTGCCTTTTGTGTTCCAGGGCTGCGGTATCTCTTTCAAACAGTCCCACAGCCCTGGCAGGATTACAGGCACTTTTGAGTAGTTAAAAACAAGCTATTATAGCTACTTACAGTCGAGCCATAGCAAAACAACTGTGCATAGACTGTAGTTGCCCATTCCAAAGCGTACAGTTCTACCTACTCCAGGATCACAGAACTCACCGGATCAAACATGTCAGACTGCGACAATTCAGTCTTAAAATCAGCCGAACCAGCGAGAATCAGACCAGCCACATTCGGGCGATCAGCACTGATGAACAGCTGGGTGGCTACCTCGGCGACCTTGCGGACGTAGTTGTGACGCTTCTCCATACGCAGACGGGCGAAACGGAGGGCAGACTGACCACCGCGGCCGTGCTTCTTGGGTAGATCGACTGTGAATTTGTGGAGGACCTGGAAAAGTAGGGATTTGGATGATTAGTTATCGTTTCTAAAAATTACGTAGATATTTAAATTCGGAGAGGAAGTGACACGCACTAACGCTTGGCAATGACGAAGTTTCATGATGTTGATTATAAAGGGTGTAACAAGACCCTTAACGAAGCCGAAAGGTACTTGTTCTCCCCGTCATTGCGATCATTTTTTTGTTCATAGACCATACCTTCTAGTTACGGAGATATTGGGGGTCAAAGTTCCAAATTTGACCCCCAATATCTCCGTACAACAAGTTTTTTTTTTAAATACATGTTTTTAATGTAACATTTTTACTATAAACACCTCCACAACCCCCGTACTATTCAATCCATTCATCAGCACAATGTTTTGAGTGCGTTACGTTGAGTCTTACCATAAAACGTGATTTTTCACCCCAAAAAAAAAGTAGTTTCCCAGCAATAGTTATTGTGTGTAGAGTTACTTATTTTGATGTACAGAATGCTTGGTTGACGGCTTCGTGAAGGGTCTTGTTACACCCTGTATAGGGTGACCGATACAAGACTTAAACACGTGATTGTACTCATGATAACAAACAACTTTCCCAATTTTTTTAATTTTTTTATACACCGAGTATAAGTAAAATAACCTAACAGTAAAACAACCAATACGCACCTCCCTCGTATTACCCTGCAGCGTACCAAACAGGGCTCCGTTACCGTCCATGACAATGAAGCCGAACTTGTTGTCATCAGCCAAGAGCGCAGTCAAGGCCTCAGTGTGGAACTTGTTGTCACACAGGTACAAAGATGTGTTGATTGGCTTGAACGGCTCAAAGTCGATGTTGACTTTTTTTTCTTTGCCTTCCTCGGTGACGATTGTACCGCAGTAGATTACCAGGCCGTTTGGTGGGACTGTAACAAGAAATAGGGGCATGATTATTAAAGAATTCCGTTTTTTCTCAAGTCGTGTGGTTACGGTTGTCGTGGTATGGGCATGTGATACGGAGGAATGAGGAGAATGTCGTGAGGAAAGTTTTGAGTATGAATGTAGATGGGTATAAGAGTAGAGGAAGACCAAAGAAACGATGGATGGACTGTGTGAAGAATGATATGGTAAGAAAGGAGGTGTCTGATGAGATGATGAGTAATAGAGAAGTGTGGAAGAAGACCCCAAATGAATTGGGATATGGGCAGGAGAATGAGTCTTTTTACAAGTTCTGTGTCGGCGTTCGAGGGTTTCCAGTCAAAATAGATGTAGCTGAATACCAGTATTTTACATGGAGTGACTGCTTGTTTGACTTCGAGAAACAAGTAACAAGGGAATTGGGAAAAAACACAAACATTTGAACCGTCACTGGTGGTGGACAAGGTGGTGGATTACGGCCAGGAGTGGGCCGTAAGGCTGCGTTTCCACCAGAGATGTGGAAGGTAGCCCTGGGCGGTGAATTTCCACCAGAGATGTGCTAGTCCGCTGAGCGGTGCGAGGATGCGTAGCGACGCTGTCAAACGTAGCGCAAATGAGCGGGGCGAGGATCAACTTCGTTTCAGATGCCACCGCCTAGTGACTGCTATTTTTTCGCTCGCGTCCGTCCCTCTCGTAACACATCCCTCGCACACATCCTTCCCTTATTTGTATGTACAAAAACCTCGCTTCGATGAGAAGTTTCCACTAGAGCTGCGCTGAGCGAGGCTAGGTAAATGAAGTGATTCTATTGGTTCTTAACAAAGACATCACACATCACATTACATGTAATGTAAACACATCCCTCGCTACGCATCCTCGCACATCTCTGGTGGAAACGCAGGATAATCCACAGAGAGGAAGCTCGTGTCTCAGCAGCGGGCAATTATAAGCTGATTATTATTTTCAGCATATTGTCCCACTGCAGAACCTTGCTATCTCGTTTACCAACGTTATTATTCGGGCCTCATATCGCAACCTTATGTTAAACAAGCGACCCGCTCGGGAGAAGAGGTGTTAATAAAAATACCCTGACAGTTTCAAACACAAAAAAGCCGAATCAGTCGAGCCGTTCTGAAGATGCCACTCATAAAATATACAAGACTTTTGAGTAGTGAGATACTAGCCTGTGAGACTATATCCTTGTGATGTCAGTGGGAATTAATAGACATTCCGATCCAGGTTCCCGTTGGTCGCCTGTGAGGCATATAATATGACACACATGTTCCCCAAACAGTACCAGGCTGGCATGAGCTCAAGGTGGTATGCATTTCAATAATTCTAGGTAGGTACAGTCTTCTAGTAATAAATACCATCTTGGATTCATGCCAGCCTAGTACTGTTCGTATTGTTACTGCCCGTAACTAGCACAACTGTACTAACACTACTCGATCCCATACATCCCATTTTTGAGGAATATTTTATTATAATAAATTATTTTAATCAATTCCCGCTGGCCCCACCAGTAGGGACGGCGCGGTGAGGCTAACGGGAACAATTTTAAATTATTTTAATCAATTCCCTCTAGCCCCACCAGTGGACACAGGCAGTGGGGCCAACGGGAATACACCCTCTTCCATAAATAAATTAATTGTGTCACCTTTAGTATACAACTTGAGTCGATGCTGCACAGAAGTGATGGCCCCCAGCACCGACAGTCGGTTGACTCGCGACTTGATGTTAGACGCCGTCCCGAACTCGTCCGCCAACATCTTGGACACCCGCGAGATCTGATCCTTGGGCGGAATGATGAGGGATATCATTGAGGTCCCGTTCCTGTAAAAGAAGAGATATAATTTATTGTAGTGTTATTTTTTACTGTAAAACATTCTATACTTAATATTATAAATCCGAAGAGTTTGTTTGGTTGAACGCGCTAATCTCTGGAACTACTGGTTCGAATCGCAAAATTCATTTAGTGTTGGATAGCCCATTTATAGAGGAAGGCTATAGGCTATATAACATGACGCTACGACCAATAATAGTTTAAATCAAATAAAATGTTGCAAACACGGAGAAACGTGATTTTTCACCCAAAAAAAAAGTGGTTTCCCAGCAATAATTTTTGCGCAGAATTACTTAGTTTGATGTACACAATGCTTGGTTGACGGCTTTGTGAAGAATACGTTTACACCGTGTATTAAAAGAAGCAAGTATTTTTTTAGGATACGGGCACCCTCTTCTCCGATAAGGCACGAATTTGTAGTTAGACCCTTTTAGTTGTCGTCAATTGTCGGTTATTTGCATGGGCTCCCCACAACTTAGCGAGTGAGGGTTGGCTCAAACAATAGATAGACGGGGTACAATCAGTCGACGAACTATCGATCGTTTCTTAACCCCCCTAGCAGTGTATTTTCAATTATTTTAACAAATATTTGCTCTATACTTTTTATATAAGAGTTAGAATTGGTATGGGATTCAGTATTTTAGAAAAACAAACAATGAGATTCTTATCACACTCATGTTTCACACTTTTGCACACGTCACACACTTCTGACATTTATTTCAAATATACCACTTTTGAATTGTCAAAAACAAAACGATGAAACTACAGTCTCAGGCACAAGGCATAATAACTGTGAAAGTGCTATAGTTGCCCATTCCAAAGCGAATATCTCTATGGAGAAGAGATGGCAAGGAAATCCATGGCACTATTTTAAATCCAGAAAGCTAGACTTCGACCCGCAATACCGTAGCCTAAATCCAGGGTGTAACAAGACCCTTAACGAAGCCTTCAACCAAGCATTACGTCCATCAAACTAAGTAAATTTACGCAAAAAAATATTGCTGGGAAACGACTTTTTTTTGGGGTGAAATATTACGTTTTACGGTAGGACTCAATGTTACGCACTCAAAACATTGTGCTGATGTATGGGTTGAATAGTACGAGAGTCGTGGAGGTGTTTAAAGTAGAAATCTTACATTAAAAACATGTACTTCAAAAAAATACTTGTGAAAAAGTTTGAACTTAGACCCTCAATATCTCCGTAACTAGAAAGTTCCCAGGTACGGAACAAAAGAAAAAATCGCAATGACGGGGAGAACAAGTGCCTTTCGGCTTCGTTAAGGGTCTTGTTACACCCTTTATATTAACGACACATATGACCTATAACTCGTATAATTTCAGTAACGTAAATTACAGTCCCAATTAAGGTAGAAAACCATTAATTACATAGCTGGCGTACATAATTACATAGCAACTGAAAGGTATGTTTGGTTTTCGGCATGGTGTGGTACTTAAAGCGGAGTTGCTATGGATATATGTACACACTAGGTGCGGTTTTTTATCCGACTACGGCAAATTCAAAAGGAAGGGTTATGGTTTTAAAAGTCTATGAATGTAACGCTTGAGGTGAAAGCGCCAGGCTGGCCAGCCAAATTCAATTTTTTTAAAGTTTTTGCTGGCCGTAAACCGTGTGCCTAGATTGATGCAATGGGGGCTATCGCGTATGAATTCGCCTCTAGAGGCGCTAGTGTAGCGCGGGGGGCACCGAAATGTCAGATGTCATAGATTGTTCGCGCGTTGCGTGCTGTTTTAACACTTATTTTTACAAATATCCACGATCGTGGTCTAGATTGAGCCATTACTGATTAATTACGACTTGAAGATGCACAATGATGCATGTTTTTGTATGTAGCAACTTGAATCTTAATTGTCAGTACTTGGAGGTAAAATGATTTTTAAATGTTTCATGCTTGCTAATTTTAGGGAGAATTTTGTAAATAAATGTATCTGATTTACACTGTCGCTAAACATAAAATAAACTTTTATTGGTACTTTAAAAGTTTAAAATAGAATTATTGACAGGACCTCAATCGACAGTGGCGCCATCTGGTGAGCTCAAAAAGACCCCATTAGTTGTGACGGTAACGCACGAGTTTAGCTGAAATCCTTTCACCACGATGATTCAAACTCAAGTCCAACCTCAGCGGCACTTATCAACACCTCTATCAATAGCCCTATGTTAAATAGGAGTACAACAAAACTATGGCAAAATCTAGTCTATCGTTTTGTGACGAAAAATCGCAATATAATGTTATTCAAAACTAAGTATGATACCACCTTGACGTAATAATGCTGCTCTGAACTTTACCCTTTAATACATGTTGTTGTTTGCGGGGGAGATCCATTTAATCTTTGAGTGTTCACGGCCTGATATTCAGATAACCTTTGCCACCGGTGTGGAATGCTTTTATCTTTATTATAAAAAAGATTCTTGATGAAGCTTCAATTGAAAATTGAATTCTCATTACCTATTATAACTCTTACTTGTGATACGACCAGTTTCGTACGGGATTAATATGTGACACGTACCACATAATACGTACTCACGTACACGTAACTCGCTAATCTACGAAACCATCCAACCGATTCGAATGAAATTTTATGAATATGTATGGCTGGTTCCAGCTTGAAAGATAGAATAGTTTTGGACCCGATACAATTGGCGCCGTGTGAAGAAGAGGTGGGTCGCTACTGTCGCTAGCAAATTAATATAACATATAACGCATGTTTGTTTAAGGCAGAACGATATTTCGTCAAGTTAAGTTTAAGTGTGTTATACTTATAAAGCACGAACTTATTGCTCTTAACCGAGCCAAAATTACCACTTTAAGCTGCTAATAAGACGTTCTTAGCTGATTTTTCGGATTCATGTGCGTATTGTATAATTAACTAGCGACCCACCCCGGCTTCACATATAAACCTTCCTCTTGAATCAGTCTATCTATTAAAAAAACCGCATCAAAATCCGTTGCGTAGTTTTAAAGATCTAAGCATACATAGGGATAGCGGGAAGCGTCTTTGTTTTATACTATGTAGTGATTAATATCACTTGCTTCGGTGAAGGAAAACATGGTGAGGAAAATAGCAAGCCTGAGATACATTTCATGACGGCATGTAAAGCCAAGTCCCATAAAAAGCATAGTCCCATGAGGCTCACGGGCGGCATAAGAACTCTGACACCAGCCCGCGTAGCATGAGCACCGTAGAAACGGATTTTGTCGACGAAGAATCGAAACCAATGATAGATTGTGGAAAGATTTCTATCGTCGCAAGCACGGCGATGTTAAAAATGTATGACAGACATGTCGAGTTGTATAGAAAGAGCTTTGTCGATTCTTGGTAGAATAGAGATAGTATTGCCACGCGGGCAGGTTAGGCACTAACCACACGATAAAGAAAGAGACTCCCGATGTTGAGGGGACCTTTTACTGGCAGATAGCTGATATAAGGAGTAACTTAGGCTAATATTTATTTAGAAAAAAAAAACGATTAGGGTTCCGTGCAAAAAAAAAATTAAAACCCATGAAATTGTAAACAAAATCCGAACCAAATATCCTAAGTCATATTTTTATATAATTTCACGCGGACAAAGGTCGCGGCAACAGCTAGTATTACATATTGCTGTACTTATAACATTGTCAAGCGCCGTCAATGTCATGACCAAAACTGTGTCTGAGCAGCCAAGGTGAATGTGACTATCAAGGAAGCAAATGTGCTGTTATCTATACATATACTTTTGTACGGTACATTCCGGCCGTAGACAGCGAATATATATCGTTAATTTAGTCATTTTAAATGACGTAGTGTCATTCGTAGATCTACGGCAGGCGTTACGGATCGCTAGAATTTCGAGAGTCTGACAATCTTATCAAGGAGTTTGGTGTTAACTGTTACAGAGTAGCTGGGGGTTGTGGAGGTCAGATAGGCAGTCGCTCCATGTCATAATCATCTGCCTAGCCTATGCCCTACAACTATGTTGGGGTCGGCTTTCAGTCTAACCGGATGCAGCTGAATACCAGTATTTTACATGGAGCGACTGCCTATCTGACCCCCACAACCCAGTTAGTACTGGATAATATGATACCCTGTGAGAAGACTGGTTGTCAGACTTTCGGACCACTGACTAATAAAAAAATCAAACCTATACGTTCGGGGTCTTTAGATAGGTCTTTGAGGGTTCTAAAACCATTTTTTCTCAAAGTCAATCGTTTGAAAGATAGACACTTCCAAAATGGTAAAATGTCTGTCTGCCCGCCGTCTATTTTCTTAAAAAAAAGAGGAAAATTCTCAAAAAAAATATAGGATTGTAGAACGTAAAAAAACTTTCAACGAAAATTGGTTTCAATAAAATTTATTTGAGATATGGGACTTTTTCATCAAACTGAAGGAAAGAAAAATTATTTATTTGTCGCAGCGACATGACGTGCATCATACAAAATGATAAAACACAAAAAAAAAACACAATAAACATACAAAGAACAAATTAAAAAAAAAAAAAAAGACGTTCGCAGCTTGCACGTCGTGACTGCGACAAGCAGGTTACCTCAGCATGATGCTGTGCTATGGGGGACCCACAGCACAGCGCTGGTTTTCAGTGGTCACCCGTGAAAAATCTGCAGCAGTAACTTTGTTTTTTATTAACATACTATAAAAAACAAGCTAGTTTTGTTGTTGATTGTAATACAATACAACATATTTTATAAATAAGCCATCAAAATATTTGTATTATATTTTTTGTTGCTACGGAACCCTGTGTGCGTGTGAGTACTACTCGCAATTGGTCGGTTTTTTTTCTATTTAGCCTAGCCAAAATCTTGCCGACAAGCAAAACTTTACCATTGCATAAGCCATCCTTCAAGTGAATACTGATGCAACATAGAACGGACAAATACTTCCGTTCGATAATGGCACAGACATTGTTTAACGTACACTGTAAGACAACTACACGAGCGAGCATCGAGTCTAGACAGTAATGGGATTAAGTGGTTCTTTGTTAGTCTGCGACTTAGACTAAAAACAACTCGGTTCAGATTCAGGGGTAAGTAGGGGACACCCCTCCACAAACTGATGGGGTGAATTCAGTATAATTATCATACTAAGATGACCGGTACAAGAAATTATTTCAGGAACATTATGGGAATCCAATAAATTTAATTTGTTTTATTTCGTCATACGCAATGTATCGTTACCGTGGCGAAACGCATGTAGCGAACGGCAAGAGCGACGACGAGTTTGATGAACTCTGTAGCTGGGCAGGAAGTGAACAGCTGATTTCACGCGTCGTTCGTTAGAGTATTTCAACATCCATTGTTGGATTTTTGATTTTAGCCGTATTATTTACATATATGAAGTGCTGCGTACAGGAAATGTAATTTTACATTGAAATAACGGAATAGTACCTGAAAAAAAAAATACCGGAGAATAATTCCGGTGGAATATGATTCAAAATAAGGAGCTGAATGCACCCTGTCAGTTTGTGGAGAGCTGTCCCTTCATTAACATCATTTCAGCCGAAAGACGTCCACTGCTGGACATAGGCCTCTCCCAAGTGTCGTCACATTGACCGGTCCCGTGCGACTCGCATCCAGCGGATCCCCGCAACCTTCACCAGGTCATCGGTGCATCTAGTGGGAGGTCTTCCACCGCAACGTCTTCCGGACGACCCTTATACCCTGTATAATAAATCTTATCAAAACTTCATACTGGATGTCTGAAAGACTTATTGATTCGATCTTCTGTTCAATTAGGTACAAGCGAAAGCAGTTTATAATGTTCCCACTGCTGGGTCACTAATTCCCCTATCTATGAAAGGCCGCAATTCACCACGCATAGTACGGCTTTGTAGAAGTGACATCAACACATGTCTTGGGATTTTTGGATCTAGGTTAAACCGGTTTCCTCACGATGTTTTCCTTAACATTTTGAGAGCATTGCTGATGACATAAATTACAAGTAAAGGGCCTATTGGAGTTTGAACCCACGATATACATACTCACAAGGCTTTATTTACCACGGGTCACCGCGGCTTTGGAATTAGGTACATCACTATCATCTGCCTAGCCTTCGACTAACTATGTTAAGGTATGATTTCAAACCACGCTGCACGCAGCAGTGCTGTCGCGGCACTACTGGTCCCCATACAATCTCTATAAGCATAAATGAGATTACATTCCGAGCTAGGCAGCAATGTCGCGGCAGCAATTGCTGCCTAGCTTCTAGTTCGGAATCATACCTTTAGGGTCGGCTTGAAATTGTCGAGTGATTTGCTCAGTTGTTAGCATTGGTTGAACGGGAACAATTACAAGATTAAAACAACATTGACAGAACATAAATAGAAAAAAAGACTTGTTTAAAGCTGCGTCTATGCTAGGCGAGCCGAACACGATCGGAGCACGAATTCGCTTAGCGTAGACGGACTTAGAAGCCTCGACCGAGCACTCCCGCCGAGGGAATTTGCTCTGCTCGTGTTCGGCCCGGCTAGCATAGACGTAGCTTAAGTTTTGAGGAACCTTTGTGCAGTTGATCACATTGCAAAAAGGGCTATTTTGTGAAGTGTTTATACCGGTACTTGTCCTAGCTTATGCCCGCGGCTTCGCCCGCGTGGAGTTCCGTAATTGTCCCACGGGATCGTATTAACGGGATAAAAAGTATCCTATGTGCTAATCCAGGTTATAAACTATCTGTGTGCTAAATTTCATCCAAATCTGTTCAGTAGTTTTTGCGTGAAAGAATAACAAACATCCATCCATCCTCACAAAGTTTCGCAGTTATAATATTAAGAGGGCCCTTCCCGGCGCGTCTATCGTCAACGCGAGCATGGTCGAAAACTTTGTTGTTTCATCCAGAGCCACAGCGGCAATTTTCTTTCAACTCCTCCGTCTTACCCCGCCCCGACCCCGCACAACTCGTCTCCCGCGCACCTCATACCACCTTTTTTTTTATCGATGGGAAATCATCAAATAACCCCTCCCGCTCTGGGCTGAGCAGGAGGGAGTGTCAGACTTTTACTGACTAAAACCCATCCATGTTCCTTACTTTGCCCTTTGTATTCCAGGGCCGCGGTATCTCTTTCGAACAGTCCCGCAACCCTGGCAGACCTCATACCGCCTAACGCGATGACATTGAACGAAAAATAGTGTTCGAAAATTTGTTAAACTTGTTCCAGGAAATACGTGTTTTTGAATAAATCTTACAAGTGTGTGAAATAAATATTTGTCATTAAGAATCTCCATTACATTTGCAAGGTTTCTATCGAGATGTTTTCTTTATTTTTACAGTTTATGAGTACATTATGAACGGCCAAAGTTCAGGTAAAATTTGTGCAAATCCGCAATTTTTGGAGGATACTGAATTTGTTTATACTTTTTTATTTTTTGCAACCATAGAAACCTAGTTAAAGTGCTCAATATACATATTAGTTTTAAAAAATCATAGATAGATGTGTAACATCGGCATCATCACGTACGAGCGTTTGTATGAAAAGTATGACGGGTTGGCCGCTCTTAAGTAGAAAGTAGGATTTTAATTGAAAAAAATAAAATGTCCGTTTACATGCTCAAATGATGGCTATTTCATTGTACATCCTAGTTTGTAAGTTCTGGCTGGGGGCCTACAATTCATTTGAGGTCACCACAGGATAGTCCGGTTAAACAGTATTGCAACCTATAAAGTTGAACTCCCGAGTGGCATATCCAAAAAACAAAAGAAATGCTGGTTAAGTTATATTATCTTTGCTTGTGAGTTAATGAACAAAGCGACCGTTGTTGTAAGGCGTGCGACGTCTTTGTGAGTGACGCTTAAATGGAGTGCTGTTTGAGGATACTAAAGGCACATTTACATGAGGAAATGGTTCATGTAAGTAAAATACTCAGTTAAAATCCCAACATGGGAAAGACTAGGAAGATCACGTGGCGAATTTTTCTCCTGTCGAGATTCGAGTGTCCATCGAGAATTATTTTTCAAATTTTAAGGCGGATATCTCATCTCATGTAGATTGGTGACTTACGCTCACTGTACGTGTGGTAGATTATGGTCATTGCTTTCTCAAATTCTCACTGAGAGGTTTGAGTCCTAGCTGTCGGAACGTTATGCGGGGTTTACACAGGTTGATTTCCGCAGCAAAAACCGACCGTCTAAATGCCAATTCGGTTAGGTAGCAAGAAACCTACGTCGGAAGCCCCTAGAGTAGTTGCGGCTGGCGACTAAAATCGACCGTGTAATTGGTCAGTTTCAGGCGGTCGCCCTCCACATGAGGTGTCGCTTCAGTCAAATGTGTAAATGGGCTAGCGATATGCGGCTTTGTGAGGCGATTGGCCGCAGGGCGAAAATTTGCAACCCGTGCAAATTCCCTTTAAATGCTGATTATGATACTTAATAACCTATCACGAAAAAGCGTTATTTCTGCTTAGTTCTCACAAACTGCGTGCAACAAGCACAGTTGCATTTGCCTACTAACTTTTTATCGTGTGTACTTGAAAAACCAACCACATTTTCCTCGTTCATTTCTTTATAACCTTGAACACAACGAAAGACTTGAAACGATCAAGGCTGCACTTGTAATCCGTTGATAAGCAAAATGGCGACACGCGACGTGCAGTTAAGATTTTATGGGCCGTGAACTCAACTCAACTACTGAATTAATGGTTTATGGCTGCTATTGAAGAATTTTTAACCTCATTTTGAAGAAAAAGAATATGATTTATGGCAACTTTAAACAGAAGTGACGTAACTTTTTCGATAGCTTATTTATTTATACTGTACTACCCTGCCGCTGGGCAAGGGCCTACCTAAATCCCTTCCAGCCGAGAAGAATCGACTACATGACAGATTACAAAGAAAACTGACATTTTGTCGTCTTCCGTCGACAAAACCCGTTTCTACGGTGGTCATGCTACGGGAGCAGGAGCTCCTTTCCCGTGCCACCTCGACCAGCCCTCGCAGTACGCGTCCAGGTCGTCTCCGACATTTTTCCATCCTCGTTATCGCTATTTTTAACCGACTTCCAAAAGGAGGAGGTTATCAAGACGCCTGTTTTTTTTTTGTTTGTATTTTCAGCGATATCTTCGCCAATTGTGAACCGATTTCGATGATTCTTTTTTTGTTTGGTAGAATATTGTTTCGCGGTGGTCCGATTTCATTTGATTGGTGAAGATCTGATGCTGATCTTCGGAGATATACTATGGAACTCTTCAAAAATAGACGGCAAATCTGTCGTGATTGCTGCAATCGTTTGGATGTTTATTGTTTATACAACATCATAACATAATACGCATACGTACGCTCTAGGGGGTACGCAGATGTGTACTGTACAACTTTTCGATAGTTAGATATGTTAAGTTCTATTTTATTGGGGATAAATGCCTATTACCATGAAATGTATTGTTAGCGGTTCACTAATGTTTCACCAACACTTTTTTGACAATATTTTAACCGACTTCAAACAAAATGAGGAGGTTCTACGTTTGACTGTGTGTCCCGTATGTTCACCGATTTCTCCGCTAATTGTGGACCGATTGTCAAAATTCTTTTTTTATTCGAAAGCCTATAATACTGAGGTGGTCCCGTTGTCACAAAGTTAGAATCTGATGATGGGATCTCAGGGAAATCGAGGGCAACCCCGACATTTTACAATGTTTTTCATATAGGTACTTTCTAACGATATTTGTACCTGATAATCATTATCTTATGTTGCTGAGCTGATGATAGAAGTATAAGTCAGGATCTGATGCTGATCTTCGGAGATATACAATGGAACGCCTCATTAATAGACAGGAAATCTGTCGTGATTGCTGCAATCGCTTGGATGTTAATTTTTTACACAATATTAGAACATAACATAACGCCTGTATGCTCTGAGGGAGTACGCAGATGTGTGATTTCGACAGTTAGGTATGATAACGATATAAGATACATTTTATTGGGGATAAGCCTATTACCATGAAAGGAGTTGTTAACAATGTAAAATAAATGTATAGCAAACCTTTGTGTAGAATATTGCAACTAAAAAAGGCAAAATAAAAAACTTTTTTGCAAAAAATAAAACCGACTTCAAAAACAAAAAAACGTGGAAAAATAACTTTAGCTTCAGAAGTCGGTGGCAAAAAAATTCAATCGAACAAACAAAAGTCACCGACATCTGAAGCTAAAGTTATTTTTCCACGTTTTTTTGTTTTGAAGTCGGTTTTATTTTTTGCAAAAAAGTTTTTTATAGTAAGCACCAATCCTCTGGATGCGGGAAGCACAAGAGCGCTCGTAATGGGGATTCTCGGAGACGCCTAGGCCTAGCTTTCCGGAGGAATATTTCGGAAGATATAGAGTTATTCTGGATCGTTTGTTATGCTGCGACAGCATTGCTACCTCTTTTTATTACCTACACCTAGGTATGTTTGCAAGACTTTTTGATACATTTCTAACCTTTCATAGTTGCTCATCAATTCTCCACTATTCCTTCAAGATTTCTCGAAAAATTAACCGGCAATAGGCGAACAGTTAACTTTCAGCTGACAGGCTCTAAGACTCGAATCGGTAGTAAACTCAAGTCGAGTGAGCGGTAAACTATAGTCAATTTGCTGCGAAGAGATGGCGAACTCTTGGTAAAGAAGTACTCCGACGGCGGCGTATGATTGACCTTGAAGATCAGGGTTCGAGGATATATATCAATGGATATATATCCGATATAAATATCAAATGATATTTTACGAAATATATCAATTCAAAAATGGTTTATACATTTTATATTATTAAGTAATTTTTGGCGTATGTTACTGTATTTCTAGTTCCCAAATGTAGAAGGCGGTGGAGTAGAGTTAAAACATACTCCCTAATAGTAAGTTCTAATCCATTAATGGCGCCAGTTGTGTCAGAAAAATTTCGTTACGAAAGATTGTTTTTTTTTTTTGTTTTTATTCTATTATTTTTTACAAAGAAAGTAAGTGACAAAGTGCAGAAACAATTTTACTTCATTATTGCGTATTTATGAAGCATTAAATAATGTTTGTATTTATAGAATATAACTGTTTATTAAATGATGAATTTATTAATTTTATATGTTTATGTAACACTTACGCAAATAGAATTTACAAAAATAATATGGCTTTCATATAAAATGGATATATATCAAACTTGATATATATCGGATATATATCATAAATATCCGATATTTTGATATATATAATAAATATCGGATATTTTCGAACCCTTTTGAGGATGGTGGGAGGTGCTGGACAAACCTACGACAAGTGTTACACATTAGCCCCGGTTCGGAAGTCCTAGAAGCCCAGAAGTGGGACGATACAGGCAGTAACAGATCATTTCCAATGAAGTCGCACAAGACTTTTCATATAGGCGCAAATTGCGAGCCTGATGCCTTGTTCAGGACCCCAGTCGAAACGACACGTGCGTGCACTTGTAATTGTGGCATGCTCTAAGCCAGTTCTTTAATTAGTTTTTTCCGCAGTCACAGTAGAAACAAACGTGTAACTTGAGATGTACCGCATTGGTTTATTTCGTCCTTGAATGCAACTGCAGGTCTTATGAAGCTCTGAATCTATACTAATATTATAGAGGTTTGCGAGTTTGTGGGGTTGTAGGGGGTAATCTCTGGGTCTGCTGAACCGATTTTGGAAATTCTTTCACTAATAGGAAGCTACGTTATCCCCGAGTGTAGGGTTGCCAGGTCGCCAAACCTAATAGCCGGACAGACCAGCCAGTTTGGCCGGAAATTTGGATAGAAAGGCCGGACACCCTACATTATTGAGGATTTTGTACTATGGGCGACGGGCGGTACTTCGGTCTGCGTGAGCGACCGAAGTCGACTCTCGTCGCCTGCGCTCGGCCACGCTCGGCGCTCGCTCGTTTGCGAAATGTAAAAAGCCTAACAAAAGCCGGACAAGCCGGACGCCGTTTATTTTGGCCGGACACACAATCAAAAAGCCTACCTATGTCCAGCTTTATCCGGACGCCTGGCAACGCTACCCGAGTGCCATAGGCTAATACTTACAACGTGCCCGTTTGATAATTTCTGACAAAAACGCGAGGTAAGCCGCGGGCAACAGCTACTGTATTATAAAGAGGTAAAATTTGTTTGAAAGTTTGTGTGTAGGGGGTAATCTTCGAAACTGCTGATCCGACTCCGAAAATTCATTGACTAACGGGAAGTTACGTTATGGCCGAGTGTCACAGGCTACATTTAAAACGTTCCCGTGTACGAATTTCCGAACAGAACGCTAGCAAGCCGCGGGCAACAACTAGTAGCTTATAAATGCTGTACTTGGAGCTCCGACGGTACTAGAAAGCGTCGCAGCAGACCATAGCTAGGTTACAACATAAGAGCGACAATAAAATAATCCCCAATAGCATCTTCATCATTAGCGAACCTTTTCCCAACATGTTGGGATCTGCTTCTAGACTAACCGGATGCAGCTGAATACTTGTTTTTTAGATGGAGAGACTATCTGAGCTCCAAAACAAAGTTATTGGGTAATACGAAACCCCTTGGTAAAACTGTTTATGGGACTTTTGGGTTCTAAGTTTTCTAACTCATCGTTAAGACTGTCAAAGATCTACAAAGACAGATGAGAACGGAGCTCCTGTACCAAAATAGCTGAAAGTCATGAGAGAGACATTTTTTTTTTCTTTTCGGATGGGATATCATCAAATAACTTCTCCCGCTCTGGGCTGAGCAGGAGGGAGTGTCAGACTTTTACTGACTAAAACCCATCCATGTTCCTTCTTTTGCCCTTTGTGTTCCAGGGCCGCGGTATCTCTTTCAAACAGTCCCGCAGCCCCGGCAGGCATCGGCCCTTGCGAACCCCTTCCTATTGCTGACATCTCTTTGAGGCGCGCGTGGAACACTCGCGCGCCGTCGACACGGCCTGTCGTCATAAGACGGACGGACGGCGAGCTAGCCCATAGCTCACCGTCCACAGGCCCGCGACATGAGAGAGATCTTTACCCAGCAATGAAATAATGCAGTCCGACACCAGTAACGACTAATGATACTCATCATTCTCCTGCCCTTATCCAATTTATTCGGGGCCGGCGCAGAATGCCTTTTTCTTCCATACTTCTCTATTACTCGCCATCTCATCAGACCTTTCTTGCCATATCAACCTTCACACAGTCCATCCATCGTTTCTTTAGTCTCTCTCTAGTCTTATATCCATCCACATTCATACTCAAAACTTTCCTCACGACGACATTTTTGTCATATCTCCGCATCACATGCCCACACCACGACAACCGATTACCACACAACTTTTCAGTCACCGGCGCCACTATCAGACTTCCTCTTATGTACTCATTTCTTATATTATCCACTAGCTATTGCCCGGGGCTTCGCTAAAGTTTTGGTCGGAAATTATCCCAGGGCACATTGTAAATAGCCTATGGTACTCGGGGATAATGTAGCTTCCTATTAGTGAAAGAATTTGTAAAATCAGTTCAGTAGATCCAGAGATTACTCCCTACAACCTCACAAACCACACCACAAATGGGGGATTTGTGGTGTTATGCGTTTCTATACTAATATTATTAGCATTGTCATCTCAGCCACATGCAAATGCGTTTCATTTATCCCTTTTGTGGATTACATTCTAATCCATACCAGACAGCAGGTCTCACTACAGACTAATGCTACTATAACAAAGTATGCACGAGGCTACGCTCGGCCCCGTGCCGTTCGCAGTATGTCGGCAACCCACCCTATTCTCGTCAACGAGGATGTGGGGGAAGCCGCTTCCGCCCTCTTCATCAGGTGTCAATCGAGCTTCGTACGGGCATAAAGGTACAGGTTTTCAGTAAGGATAAGTTGGAACGGAGAATTGGTGCGCACCTTTTGTATGCGCTCGCACATTTTTTTCTAGTGTCCCGTAGTTTTTTAACCTGTACCTTCGTGCAAATAAAATCTGTATCTATAAGCAATCTCAACAATTTACCCAGAATTAAGTCTTCCCGAATCACAAATCAAAGATGGCGGGACGCGTTGGGTGGCTTTCTCGTTAATTGGCGAGTAGAGGCGTAATATCGAGAAAACTGGAAGGGGTTGCTGATGCTTTTGGCCAGGATTGGGATAGTTCAGGCGAACAAAAAGAAAAAAAAATTCTTCACTAGCACTATTAAATAGAATATAGTATTTCAAAACTCCCTCCCTTCCGACTTTCAACAGCGCATTGATATTTAAGCGGTCAGTGAAAACGAGCACATTCCATTCGTTTCTAGTTTAGTTCTTATTTTACAGCCACTAGTTGACGTAACTCTGTGGCGCAATGAGTATTAACGCGCTGGTCGCACATTGGCTATCGCGTGAGCCATTGCCGATCAAATCTGCAGCTAAAGACTGGGAACGTATATGCGTGAAATGTGCACGACAGAATACAGATCGTGTTGTGATGCGGATACAATGTGTAGCAACCGCAATTTATTTTTGAGTCACGTTCAAGTCTGTGGTAGATCCTTAGGGATGGCCAGCCACGACCAATAGTCGCACGGACCTGGATAATTTATAGAAAGCGAGGTGCTCTTCCTGAGGCGACCGCTACTACCGCAAACTGCTGCGGCAACCACAGCCAAGGGCTCTCGTGGTATCGTAACGCGGTCTAGATTACGACTCGTCGCGTTCGAGGCAAACTAGGCCGCAGAAGCTCCGACCGCAAACCGCAGCAAAGCCGTCGTCCAATCGACACACCCGACGCGACAGGTCACCATTATCATCAGCTATAGAGATTAGTCATTTTACTGCGGTCAGTGCCGCTTTATTATGATATCTGCATATTGGTGGGAACTCCTGGAAACAAGACTGTACACTACGAGGTCCCTAATAGCAACAATATCGTACACGTGTCTTTCTCACGTATGTGTGTGTGCATGCTGTTGGATTATCGACTTTCGGCGTTGAGCCGTACATTGCAATCCTGTAACACTTTCAATGTCCCATAAGGCATTTCAATATTTCCATCGTCGGGAGTTCCAAACGTCAAGGTTACTACAAGATGCATAATACTTCCATGAAATCATTAGTCACCCATCATCATATGTATAATATAGGGAGTTAATTTTTTAAGTGTTTTTCATATCAAGTTTTTATTTATTACAGGATGTAAAAAACAAATTATATTTAGACATGAAGAACAATGATGGAAATTTTTCGATTACTGAACCAGAATAATATAAATAACATGTTTATTTAGCAGATTCTAACTCCACGTTGTGATGTAAGAAGACATCAATGAAGCTCTTATGTGTAACGGTATAGATGTTTACCACAATCATTTTGGCCCCGAGGACCTGCAGCCCATCCCTTTCTACCACCTATGCAAATAGCTACTGGAGTTTTCCTACACATAAGCCCTATCGGCACTTGAAATGGGTAGTAAGATCAATCTTTTCAACGCCAGAGCATAAACGCAAGCGCGTGCTCTCCTTCCCAAGCCACAACTTAACCTACCATTTGGTCACACAAATTTGCGTCGTTTGGTATACAGGGCACGCGCTGACTTGTCAAATATGTGACAATGGTGTTCCAAAGGTTAAACTTTCTCCTAAAATAACCTTTCGGCTTTACCTCACTGAACCTTTGACAATTCAAGTTATTTATTAGGTTAATATATAAATGGTTTGGATTTGACCCCAATCAGCTGTTCCTCAGTGATGCATAAAGCAGGCCCAGTGGAGTAAAATTATTTAAAAATCTAATTTAGAAGAATAATATAGCCGGATGCGGAGGAGTTCGTCACTAAATAACAGCTTGCAGGTTCAGCTGTGCTTGCCTAGGTCAGGCAGTGAATAGGTGACCATCCATTTGGTAAAGTAGGGTAAATCTAACAAATTAATCCAATGGTTTATAGTATACAAGCCTAGGCAGCTTGATGGAAAGTACAGCAAGTCATGTACCTAATGTTGACTGAGTCTTTGTTTTGTATGACTAATAATTTAATTAGTCATGTTTCTGAAACCTAATGTCTTGGTTCTTAAATCAAATGTGTTATTATTTTGATCAAGCAATCACAACACTTGAAAATTGATCAAGTATCTACTTTCAAGTTCCTTCAGTTAGTTTTACTGACTTAGACCTTATGTGAAAAACAATAAAGGTCATGGTACTACAAACTCAGGGGTAACATAACAATGAAAGAAAATCCGCCCCTAAGGCTACCCACTGACCAACAGTTCTGGGCCCAGCTACATAAATTGGGGTTATTTTTTTTAATTTTTGGTGGTCAATAGACAATTTTCAATTGCATGGCCAATTATTCTAAATTCGAATTGCATAATTTTAAACAACTTTAGTGAAATAGATAGCCATTTAAATGCTTTTTTGTACACCTTACGGGTTAAATAAAACGTGTGGAGGCATGGAATCGTTAGTCATACATTGGATTTTGACATGAGATTTCAGCGGCGCCCTTTGTGCGCCCACGTTTCAAACATTAAAAAACCACAATTATCAACAGTCGCTACGCAACCCCCGAGTCACTAACAACCCATAGATAAGGTCGAATTTAGCCTCTTTGCTAGCGTGTCAGCAAGCCAACAACTCGCGCATCTGATCTGACGAAAGCGCATGTGCGAAAAGTGACGCAGCCTTGTTGGCAGTTTCGTCCAATCATGTGGCCAAAAACATGCCACGGAAAACTTTATAACCCAAACAAAACTTAATGAAACACTAAAAAAACTTTAAGACACTCACCCTCTTGCCATCTCCAAGCTCTTAATCAGCTTCTTGATCTTCCAGATTTCCACATTGCGATCCGCTGACGATTCTTCAGACATTTTGGATCGGTTTTATTTAACTAATACACCACAAAAACGCACTAATAGACAAATATAATTGAAATAATGTCTAAATAACACACCACTAAACTTCCCACTAAAGGGATACGAGGGGAAGGGAGCCCGACTTGCGGTCCAAACTGCTTTAATCCAGATCAAACCGGACGGACAAGAACCTCGTTACTTTATTCACGCACTTTTGAGTTCACATTTACGTTTGCCGTCGCTCGTACTTTTCTTCTAGTGCGGGGATTCTTGGATTTTTTCTTTATTCGGTTACCCCTAAGCATGTGGGAAATAGAAATAAGACATTACAGGGATAAAAGATGACGTTGAACAAACGATCGAACGGAGAACGCTCAGTCGTCCGTCGATGAAATGAAAGAAGAAAAATGCGGTTTGCTGTTGCCAGCACTAAAAACTATATTGATTTTTACTTTTCTTGTCGCAAATCAATCTTGGACTCACTTATTTTGAAATTAAAATACATACGATATTTCATAACTACTAATGTTTAAACAATCAGTGAAATAACAATACTTCTCATGAAAATAAATCTCAAACTCAACATTATTTTTTTGTGGTAAATGCAGAACGAACGTTTTGAACGTTAAAATAATAAATATAGTGCATTTTTACATTTTGTTATGCTATAAAATAATTTCAATTGCGTAAAATACCTCAATATCTCTTTTTTTGAGCATGCAACTAATATCGAAGTAACGTGACCGCGCGATTTTCCGGACGTTGTTTTATATAGAATAAATAAAACTCATTTCGGAAAACTTTACTGGAAAATAATTGTAATACACGTTGTGTATTGATGTGATCACTGATCACATAACACTGCACGCCAAGACTTCAGAGCAAAGGATTACTTTCTGTGCATAGTCAGGTCATAGAGGAATAAGCCAAGACCTCATAGCTGGGCTTATCCGTCTGTCAAACTAACATAGGACATAACACGCTATACCACAGAACACTATTACTATTACTCCTAACGGATCGTTATACGGGGTGGAAGGGACACCGACGCGAAAACGGTTACCACGTATTCAGTACATCATCCTGAGCCCCCCACATAAAAATCAAAGCATCGGTTATTTAAAAAAAAAAACTGGTGCTTCCTGCAAAAGAGCAATATCTACACGGTCAAAGTGTATGGAACAGCCGATTTTTTTTTTAATACAACCGATGAAAAATTTGAATGAAATACCACATAATGGTTGTGCACTTGTGCCATATCACTAGCACTATTGTTTGTTGTCGTAGGAAAATTGCGTATACAGGCTGTCGCTTTGCATCCAGCAGGGCTATTACGTACAGTTTGTCAAAATAGAGTATGGAAAAAATGAGGGAGCTGTTAGCGACTTTGTGGCAACCCTGAGCAGTGACAAGCCAATGACATTGCCGAGTTTGACAGAAAACGTGGCATTGCCAGGTAGGAAATATGTAGTACCACGATTCGCCACCATCTAAAGTTTTCTGTAAGGCTGTATCTCTGTTGACAGTTCATAGTGAACATCACTCGACCAGTTTTGATATACAATGACCGTTCTTGTTGGTTTCAACTGACGCTACCCGTGCAGAACTGTCATTGTATATCAAATCTCGCCAAGTGATGATCACTATGAACTGTCAACAGAGATACGCAATAGCCCTGCTGGTCAAATTCAAGGAGGTATCTATACAAATGATTCTCGATCCAAATCGATAATACAAAGGGTAGGTTTTTAATTTATTTTTTACTGAAATTGGTAATTAAAGTTTTAGGTGGAATAAAAGTTTGCGTTTGTGTGTGACGGCGCGTTTAATGGGCTAGGAACAGATGGGCTGCGTTTTAATACGGGTAATTTACACTAACCGATTTAAGTAAAAAAAAAATTGGTAGATTTGATCAGGATGCAAAACGACAGCCTGTTTATACATGCAGATTTGTGCATGCGTATCTGCTTCTAGATATGGTTGTTGTTTCTTCGTTTTTGTTTCTAGCAATAGGATGCATGTCTCTGAGTGTGATTGTCAAATTCTTGTAGTGTGCTGTACTTGTTTAATTCACGTTCCGCAAATTGACAGAAATTTTTGTTCGGCGATTCGCTCCTTGCTTCCTCCGTAGCTTATTCTTCCTCTATAGGTCAGGTAAACTGATTGAGTTTCTTGAATGCTAGGACTTTTAAAGTTATTTTGCATCGTTTTTTTTACTATTTAACGAATCAATGCGAGATGCATTCGACCTCTTGCACTAATCCAATTTTACGAAGTCCACATGTTTTTCCTCTATGTTTTTTTGTCTTTCCATGTTTTGTAATCTTTGTTTCCCTGATACACTAAAGCTAGGAGTAATAGTGTTCTGTGAACTAACTAAAGCCCATCACTATTTAATGCAGTGTTGCCAGAAGGTTACATTTCTTACATTTTTCGTAACTTTTGACCCCCTCGCGTAACATGGAAGTAATTTTTACATTTTAGGGTAATTTCGTAACTTTTCAGAACAACGAGATTTGTAATGCTTTTTTGCATTGAGGCGTTCTTGCCCTTTATTAACAGAGCCCTCTTACGACCACTTGGTAGAACAGAGGTTCTGAGGGTTCTAAGTATCGAATATTAGTAGTTAGTTCAGTGTAAAACTTACAAATGCACAACCTCGTAGTTTTGGTTCAAACTAGAATAGAATAAGTTAGGTGCTAGACTAGATAGCAACAACAGTGAAGATGGCGGTGCGAACAAATTAGACTTAGTCTCTTTTATCATATGATTAAACATCACTATTAGATATCATAGATTCCTTTATATTCTGCCTTTTTACCCGACTGCGCATGTTTGTATGTATGTATAATTGTTTGGCACGCTCTGTGGCCTGAACGACTCGATGGATTTTAGCTTGAGAGGTGACGTTAGATTCGTATTTATTGTGAGAGTGTCACTGGGTATATCAAAATATTAAAAAAAAAAACAAAACAAAAAATTGAATAACTGATACCGTGGCAATAATTTCGTGATCGATACACAAATAAAACTGAATAATACATTCCAAATTCAAAAGCATAGAACATAGCAACTTAAACAGTCGGGACCCATTATTGGGACGATTTAAGCCGGTCTATATATGTTAATGGGTATAAAATCAGTAATTAAAAAAATTAAAAAACCCGCCTGTTTTTTAATTTTTTTAATTACTGATTTTTATTAATGACATAAATTTTCCTCCAATCTCCGACCCCAAAACAAGTAAATTGAAAAAAAAAACAATAATGTAACTTTTACAGCAAAAATGTAACATTTCAGGAAACGAAACGTAACTTACGAATCAAGGGCCCTGGCAACACTGATTCAATGTCATTCAGACGATTGGGTTGAGTGAGGTTATAAATTTCGCAATCGCTGTCGAGATGTTATGTAGTAAATTTAAACAAATTATACTACCACAGCAGGGTTTAAACAATAACGTGCAAATTCGCTACTTAATAACGTCTCGATATTTGTTCAAAAGATGGATGTGGTACGACGGGTTCTTGACTAATGTTTGTAAAAAAGAATTTGGAAGTATGTCTGGTCTAAGGTTTATTTTACGAGATTTTCATTTGTGGAGTGCCTGGACAAGAAGTAACTTAGTGAGTACGGTGGTGAAGAGGTGTAAACGGGATCGCAGTGTACGGGAAGTGATACAACGGTTCAGACAGACTTTTAGACCAAGACGAACTCTCCTTTTTTCGGCAACTGCGGCGTATAAAGCCCGAGGAGAAGATGAAGAAGGTGCGACAGTCGTCGACAAGTGTAACAAAAACATTACTGACGAAGAGTTAGAGGTACTTTACAATTATTATTTTTTATTTTTCGGCGGTTTTTCAGTATATTATATATTTTTTTATTAGTTAATCTGGAGTAAATAATGCACAGTATTTATGTGTAGACAAAAAATTACATACTTGCTTATTTAAATTTTATTTTTATTTTTTCAAAAGAACCTAGTTATCAAGACATAACGTCATGACATAAACTCAACTAAAAACTTTGTGTATTTTAATTTTCCAAAGTCCTTTGCCTCTCAAAGCAGCATTTAAAAATAGAATTGTTTTTGGATGGAATACAGGTGATGAGATTTCTGCAGATAAAAAAAGTACTGCATTGTTTACATTCAGGATATTTCAAGGTCATTTTAAAAATAAATCAGTGTATTAATTGCTTGGACAAAGAGAGTTCAACATACTTTTGTTATGTTATTCTTGTTTTTCTTTGTTGCTGCAGTGTTATGACTTTTATTTATAAAAGTTTGATGACTTTGTTTTTGTTATCGGCCTCCATTTTGTTTATTTTTTATATTGATTTACCTACTTACAATAATAAATTAGCGAGACACACAACACAAACTCAACCTTATTGGAATGTATTAAAAAAAGTATCTAAAAAATCTAAAAATAGAAGAAAAATAATTGTTACTCTACATTTTTTGCTGGTTATTAAAAAAAACAGCAGTATTTTTTTTAATTCCTGGAAATTTTATGTGGAGTGTTCAAAATGATGTACTGAATTTGTGCTAAGTGTTTAAGCGTTGGTGTCCTTTCCATCCAAATATCGGATATACAGGATACTCTAAGATACAAGATGAAAGGAACAACTATTTGTTACAAAAGTGCAATACCTACACGGTCTAAATATATGGAACAGGTTTTTTTTTTTAAAATTACCGTTTGAAAATTGCTGTATAGGGGGTTTGGAATGATGAACTGGATACGTGGTAACTATTTGTGCGTCCATGCCCCGTCCACCCTGTACTTATGCTCCCCAATGTTCTAAAGAGGGATAGTTTATATGTACGAGTTAGAGCTAACCTCGAAAAATACTCACCATTTACAAATTATAAATTAAAGATTAAAAAAATAAATAAATGAAAAAGCGTTTATTCGTGGTTCTAGGCATTACAGAAAATGTTACTTCTGCCCAACTGTAAAGCAGCTTGTTGGCAGATGTGCTCCCATATACAATATTAGGTACCTATATTTCTATGCAACTATTCGTAGGTACTTTTCCACAACCACAATGTCAAACATTAACTATAACTAATCACAAATAATTTACAATATCACAAAGGCTGACTAGTAGTGAATTGAAACGCCACTACGCAATTCAAAATTCTATCAGCATTAGCTAATAACATCCTAAACCAGGCAATGGCATTTCAATGCTTGCAAACATACTTTTATCAAAATTTATTAATTTATTTAAAGCTTATTTATTCCACTACAAAGTGATACATAGTTGTATACATAGTTATGCTAGTTAAGAATTTATATGTCTTCTGCCACAGTTGTAACTGAACCTTTTTGGGTAAAAGCGTCCTCCATCTTCTTCCATTTCTCTCTTTCTGCACCGAGATTCCACCAGTTCCTGCTTGCAACTTCTATTATACCGTCTCTCTACCTATTTGGTCTTCCAACTTTTCTCTTTCCCAGTGGGCCAGACCACTTTGTCGACTGTGAATTCCACCTTTTGTCTGCATATCTTGTTATGTAACGACCAACATCCAGTGGGCCAGACCACTTTGTCAACTGTGAATTCCACCTTTTGTCTGCATATCTTGTTATGTAACGACCAACACCCACTGGGCCAGACCACTTTGTCAACTGTGAATTCCACCTTTTTTCTGCATATCTTGTTATGTAACGACCAACACCCACTATCTTTATCAAAATGAAAAGAAGAAAATTAATTTATGTATCAAAATTGAATATGTATACAAAGTTTCATGTCCGTGCTGTTAACCGTTGAGGAGTTTTCTCATGAGAAGGCAATTCTGGCTGCAGGATCAAATCATGTCTGTCATAAAAATGTATTGTCACCGAAACCAAAGTTGTGTGCAAAATTTCAGCTTATTCGGTTGGGGGAAACTGACTTGAAATTTAGTTACAAGATTTGACCAATACGAGTATGTACTAACTAATTAAGAGTGGCCAATCCGTCATACTTTTCATACAAACGCTCGTATGTGATTATGCAGTTGTTACACATCTAACTTTAATTTTTTTGAACTAATAGGTATTTTGAGCACTATATCTAGGTTTCTATGGTAACAAAAAATAAAAAATTGTAGAAACAAATTCAGTATAAAACTCCAAAAATTGGTGCTTTGCACAAATTTTAACTAAACTGGCCGTTTATAATGTACTCATAAACTGTAAAAGTAAAGAAAACATCTCGATAGAAACCTTGCACATGTAATGCAGATTCTTAATAACAAATATTTATTTCACACACTTGTAAGACTTATTCAACAACACGTATTTCCTGGAACAAGTTTAAGAAATTTTCGAACACTATTTTTCGTTCAATGTTAGGCGCCACGTTAGGCGGTATGAGGTGCGCGGGAGACGAGATGTGCGGATCGGGGCGGGGTAAGACGGGGGAGTTGAAAGAAAATCGCCGCTGTGGCTCTGGATGAAACAACAAGCTTATGGCAAATCTTTCTCTGTTAGAATAGCATAGTCAGCCTATAATATTCCCACTGCTGGGACACACAGCCTCTCTATGACAGGGAATGGGCTATGGGTCACGCGGGCCCAGTGCGGATTGGTAGATGTCATATGTCTTCGATTTTTTGGTTCTAGGACATTTTTGTTTCCTCACTATGTTTTCCTTCACCATTTTTGAGAGCAGTGGTGATGAAATAAATTACACAAAGTAATGCGCCTGTCTGGGTTCGAACCCACGACTTACTGTTCGTCAGTCGGGGCCGCCATCTCTGGGCCACCGCTGCTCTCCCTGGGCCACCGCTGCTCTCATCTGGGCCACCGCTGTGTTAGAATGCTACACTACATGTATACTTGCCGAGTCTTATGTTAAAAAAAAAAACAAACTTCATACACAGGTTTAAGCTTTCACGGTTCATAACTAACCTTGTACTGTCATTTACGGGATATGTTCCGTGATTGTCAGTTATTTAGAGCTCCCGATATTTCGACGCTGTTACAAGCGCCATGATCGCGGGTTGACTGCAGAATGCGTAACTTAGTGATGAGTTCCAGTAGTGCGCGTAGCAAAAGACAAAGAAAGAGGGTAGACAGATTTGTCTGCTCTTAACAATTTATTTTCCATCCACCCGCATTCTCCAGTCAACCCGCGATCATGGCGCTTGCAACAGCGTCGAAATATCGGGAGCTATAAATAGCTGACAATCACGGAAGATATCCCGTAATTGACAGTTATAAGTTTAACAAACTTCATGCGAGCGAAGTTACAGGGGTAGCTAAGTAGTTATTTTTGTTTATACTTCTGTGAACAGCAATGAATATTATTTCAGGAAAATATATTTGAAAAATACTTATTGTAGGTAGTTTCTGCTTTTCAGTGGTTCCAAAATAAGGAAAATAGTATATCGTCATTGTAATTCAGTTCATAATTTGTTCCTGCAGGTATTTTATTAGTTTCTAAAATTGATAATTTTCCTGAAATCACATGACAAAAGTGTTTTTATTACAAGCTGTCATTTGTAGATATTTGAGTCGTTACAGGTAGCCAGAGGCCCGAAAGTCTGACAACCAGTCTTACCAAGGGGTATCGTATTGTATTACCGGTGGCCCGGTGGTGGCAGCCCCGACTTACGAACAGAAAGTCGCGAGCCCAGGCAGGCGCATTACTTTGTGTAATTTGTTTCAGCACCACTGCTCTCAAAACGGTGAAGGAAAACATCTTGAAGAAACCGGCATGTCCTTAAAACCAAAAACTCGAAGACATGTGATATCTACCAGCCCGCACTGGGCCCGAATGGTGGATTATGGCCCATTCCATCTCATAGAGAGGAGGCCGTGTGTCCCAGCAGTGGGAACATTATAGGCTGAATATGCTATGATTATGAACATTAGACAGTTATTTAATTACAATACATGTATTTTCATTCGTAATGCACTCATCAAAAGTTCACTGACTAATTTATTGTTTAATTAAGTGAAACAAGTAACCCAACGTAGCACTCGCCGAGCTTGTTTTCTGATATTGCCGAAGATGAGAACTAAATTTGGAAAAAAATGTTCACTTTTGAAGGAGCACAATTGTACAACAAAATACCCTCATGTATTAAAAAGGTACACTCATTCAATGCATTCAAATACTCTATTAGCTGAATTCTTAATTCCCTTTCTAAACTCTGAATTCATTGGATGTGTGTATCATAATATCGTAACATAATATAATTTTAAGCATTCTCATGTAAGTGACTTTGTGTCTTTTCTGAGAATAAATATCTTTAAACCTAAACCTATACTAACTGGGTTGTGGGGGTCAGATAGGCAGTCGCTCCATGTAAAATACTGGTATTCAGCTGCCTCCGGTTAGACTGGAAGCCGACCCTAACATAGTTGGGAAAAGGCTGGGCTGACGATGATCATAGTGCCCCTAAGCCTATGCCACGCGCTACATAAGAGCTAACCCCCTCCAACCCCCGCCCCGCCCCAAATACTAAAACTACATATTAAAGTTTTTTGTGTTAATAAATGTTTTTTTTTTGTCCGCAGGCTCTACTATTAGAATTGGATGGAGTTGAAACATTATCCAAGAACACACTGTTCTGCAATGGATGTGGTAAAAGACTGGTTATTGAGAAGAAGCAGCCAGGAGTTCCTTATTGCGCGTTAGTATGCAAGGTGTAAACTGACCGATCTATAATTACAAATTGAGCTACAGGCAGACGCGACGTTGTCCCTGGATCGTTTGGGCGCAACTGTGTGCCTAAAATGGAAGCTTTATCAGAATCATAATATGAATCACGTTAAAAAATTAAAATTCTTAAAATGATCTTTAAGTTTCTGACTACAAAGTCCATTTTAAGAGTTTTAAATTTTTAACGTAATTTGTATTATGATTCTGATAAAGCGGCGATTTTAGACCCCATGTTCAAAACATTGATTAGACGAAATGTCTCCAGGGGGGCCGGGGCGTAGCTAGCTGCGGGACTGTTCGAAAGAGATACCGTGGCCCCGGAACACAAAGGGCGATGAAGGAACATGGATGGGTTTTAGTCAGTAAAAGTCTGACACTCCCTCCTGCTCCGCCAAGAGCGGGAGGAGTTATTTGACGATATCCCAACCGAAAAAGAAAAAAAAAAACCGCCGTATCAGTCATATAAATGATATGGGGCCCCCGAGTAACAAGGGCCCCGACGTGTAGAGGAAAAAATTCTCAAAATCTTCCAATAACCTCAAATTGTTATTGCTAAGGGGCCCGTTATGATTAAATAATGAATATCATTAACTTATCGCAGTCTTGACGGCTTCAAAATTTCGAGCACGCTTCGCTCGCTCTTAAATGAAGACTTGTTTCGTCGCGGTCCAGAATTTTTCTGAGCTATCTTGTCTAGATTTTCGATGAATGCCTTTACCTGTGCGAGCCATCATCGTGTTTACTAAATTTTCTATCCGACTTTGCTCGCTCTTACATTATCTTAGTAAAATCAATAACAGCTGCGATGCATAGATAGTTTTTTGGTGTTCGCCACACTTGGTTCAATAGGGCCCCAATCAATTTTGAGGCCAACAAATACGAGACCCTATTAGGCCTAGCTACGCCACTGTCTCCCGCACTGACACGCAATGACAATCATACAAAGATGAAAAGCCATAACTACGTAGTTGAGACTTTTCTACTTTCAGTTGCATAATTTTTACTAAAAATTAAAGGAAAAATCACGTTATGAAAAAATAAAAATGGGTTTCAATAAATAATCTATACTAATATTATAAAGAGGTACAATTTGTTTGTAAGTTTGTATGTAGGGGGTAATCTCTGGATTTACTGAACCGATTTTGAAAATTCTTTCACTAATAGGAAGCTACATTATCCCCGAGTGCCTTAAGCTATATTTACAATGTGCCCGTGGGATAATTTCCGACAAAAACGCGAGCGAAGCTGCGGGCAACAGCTAGTTATCATATGTCAAGTAAAGACTATCGACGGGGCTTGAAACTTCAGTTCAGACAAAACTGTAATTTACTCAAAATATACTTTGAAGTAGTTACGGCCTTTCACCGTATTAAAGCAGAGCATGGAATGCTGCCAGGCTGTTGAAATAAATTAAGATTCTATTTTGATACAAACAATGTTCATGTTTCCTCGGCAGTGAAAATTTCTTGTAGTCTTGAAGAATTTGAACTTTATTTCAACAGCTTGTAATGTTGATATTTGCTTCCAAACGTCTTATAATTTACACATAAACTGTCACTTACGGGATATCTTCCGTGATTGTCTGTACTTTTGAGCTCCCGATATTTCGACGCTGTTGCAAGCGCCATGATCGCGGGTTGATTGCGGGTTGATCATGGCGCTTGCAACAGCGTCAAAATATCGGGAGCTCAAAGTACAGACAATCACGGAAGATATCCCTTAAGCGACAGTTTGTGTGTTAGTGTAAGCCGTGAAAGTATAAAACAGTGTCTTATAGTTTGAACCCATTGCAGGTGTAAAGTTTCTGAAACACCAGTGCAGACTCAGTCAGATGGCTGGGTGCCGTACATGGAGGCTGAGGACGTCATCATCTGGCGAAAGGAGTACAAACCTGGGCTGGGATTATATGCATATAAAGGTACTACTGCTATGCCTGCGGCTTCCAGTCTAACCAGATGCAGCCGGCTAACAGTATTTTACATGGAGCGACTGCCTATCTGACCTCCACAACCCAGTTAGTACTGGGTGATAAGATACGATCCTTGGTAAGACTGGTTGTCAGACTGGTTCTGACTGCTCATAACGACTGTCAAAGATCTACGAATGACAGCCTGGACCATCGGCTTAACGTGCTTTCCGAGGCACAGAGGAAACTCGGTATGTGATAATGGTCACCCATCCACGGATCGACCTAGGCTATCACTGCTTAACCTTGGAGATCGACCTGTGCGGTTGTTATTATCTAGCCACGAGGATCTGCCAACTTCTGTGGCACTGCCGACCAATACTGCATTTTTGTTCGGTTTCCTAATATGTATCTTAGTGGGCACCAGCAGGGCTATTGCGTATCTCTGTTGACAGTTCATAGTGATGATCAGTTGGCGAGTTTTGATACACAATGACCGTTCTTGTTGGTTTCAACTGGCGCGACCCGTGCTGAACTGTCATTGTATATCAAAACTCGCCATGTGATGATCACTATGCACTGTCAACAGAGATACGCAATAGCCCTGCAGAACCGTCATTGTACATCAAAACTCGCCAAGTGATGATCACTATGAACTGTCAACAGAGATACGCAATAGCCCTGCAGAACCGTCATTGTGCTTATATCAAAACTTGCCAAGTGATGATCACTATGAACTGTCAACAGAGATACGCAATAGCCCTGCAACACCGTCATTGTATATCAAAACTTGCCAAGTGATGATCACTATGAACTGTCAACAGAGATACGCAATAGCCCTGCAGAACCGTCATTGTATATCAAAACTCGCCAAGTGATGATCACTATGAACTGTCAACAGAGATACGCAATAGCCCTGCAACACCGTCATTGTATATCAAAACTTGCCAAGTGATGATCACTATGAACTGTCAACAGAGATACGATATAGCCCTGCTGGTGCCCTAAAATACAGGCCCCGGCTTAGTTTAGGCGCCAGTCTCCCACAAAAAAATACTTTCTCCTGTTTAAATATGTTACAAGATAGTACTGATGCTCTTAATTTATGGAAGAGCTTCCTGCCCTAGTCCCATTCTACTCGCGGTCGGCGCAACACGTTTTCTTCCATGCTCCCCTGTCAGACGTCACGGCATCATTTACTGCTTTCTCTGTCATATCATTCCTCACACAATCCATTCATTTTTTCTTTAGCCTTCCTCTCCCTCTCCATCCATCAACTATCATGTCCATAACCATCAAGAAATAGATCACCGAGAAATAGACCAACACTAGCAAAAAAACATGTATTTTTCTTAGAGCATGGGAGCACCTCTTTCAACGTATTCTGTGTGGATTATATTCCAAAAAAAAATCTTGTTCTGTTTCCGCATTTTTCTAATCATAGACTACCGCGACAGAAATAGCATTGTCTTCAAAAAATATGTTTACTGATTATCCAACGTATTATCTTAACCTTTTTATTTACCTACTAATTATTACATAATAGTTTAGGCACATATGACCGACAAACTAAAGTAGGTTATTGTCAAACAACAATAATTTTAGTCATTCTTCCATTCGATAACCCTACTTATATTATAAACTAGCTGTTGCCCGCGGATTCGCTCGCGTTTTGGCCGGAAATGATCCCACGGACACGTTGTAAATATACCCTATGGCACTCGGGGATAATGTAGCTTCCTATTAGTGAAAGAATTTTCAAAATCGGTTCAGTAGATCCAGAGATTACCCCCAACAAGTTACAACCTCACAAACTTTACCTTTTTATAATATTATGGTATAGACTAGCTTTTACCAGCGGATTCGCTCGCGTTAATTTAGTGTAAGAGTAACAAACATCCATCCTTACATACTTTCGTATTTATAATATTATAAGTAAGATACCGTCAGTTTAACCTTGACTTTGTACGCGATGTGCTATCTTTAAAAACAAAATTCTTTTATCTATTTATCAAAAAGGCTAGATAATGTCCCACTAACATTCATCTTGAGGGTCATCATCACCGACTCATAAACTGTTACCACGCACTGAGTACATCATTCTGAATAGAAATTTTTCATCGGGAATAACAAAAAAAACCGGTCAAGTTCGAGTCGGACTTGCGCACGAAGGGTTCCGTACAGTTATCTAAAAAAATTATTTTTTTTGTGTGGGAAATCATCAAATAACTCCTCCCGCTCTAGGAGTGAGCAGGAGGGAGTGTCAGACTTTTACTGACTAAAATCTATCCATGTTCCTTCTTTTGCCCTTTATGTTCCAGGGCCGCGGTATCTCTTTCGAACAGTCCCGCAACCCTGGCAGGCATCGGTCCTTTCGGACCCCTTCCTGTTTGCTGATATCTCTTTGAGGCGCGCGTGGAACACGAACGCGCCGTCGACACGGCCTGTCGTCATAAGACGGACTTATGGCGAGCTAGCCCATAGCTCACCGTCCACAGACCCGCGCCTACGGTGGCTGGGGGCCACCATGTGACCCCCGACGCCCGGTGCGTCTCTCGCGGCGGTTGGGACGTGAGGTTCTCTCTCTCTCACGTTCCGCCACCTCCTTCGTTAGCATGACTGCTTCGCAGAAGGTGGTGACGGCGTCCCATTCCATCTCGCTCCGGACCATGGATTGAACCAAGGCCGGACGCGAGAGGTCGCCGCCGCCGATCGCCGCTACGAGGACACGGCGGTGCTCTGCCCACGCGGGGCAGATCTCAACCGTGCGCTCCACCGTGTCCTCCGGTCGATCCTCACAATGGTAGCACCCGGGCGTTTCCTACCGCCCGATTCGGTGCAGGAACTTCCCGAAGCAACCGTGTCCGGTGAGGACCTGCGTCAGGCGGAAGGTGAGGGCGCCGTGGCGCCTCTCTAGCCACTTCTCAAAAAGGGGACTTATCGCCACTATTGTGGCATGCCCTGGCCGTTTTTACCCCTTGGGTAAGGAACCCTAAAAACAGTTGTTCCATACATTTGAACGTGTAGGTATTGCACTTTTGTAGGAATCATTGATTTGAAAAAAAACCTATGAAATATGTCTATGTGGAGGGAGGGGGACTCAGAACGATGTACTCAATGTGTGGTCACCGCTCGTGCGTGTGCGGAATCCTTTCCACCTTGTATAGTTAACACTTTTGAATTGTCAAACTACCGTTTAGTCAAAAACAAAAGGATGGAGCTACATTTCAATCCCAACAGCAACAACCTTACTGCTTTAAGAATAAAGATCACTATGATGTTGACGAAGATACAATATCCTAGGCATGGTAATCGAGCATCAAAACCAAACTAATTATTAAAATTAGGCCGTTAAACTTTAAGATGACAGCGCCAGGGTACCCCAATTTTCTTCCGTTTTTTGCAATTTGCAGGTCAGGGTCAGGTTGTATGTTAATGATAATACGATTCGCGCCAGTAACACGTATATAGTTTCAGAAATATAATCATTCAAATCATCAATACAGCCCTCCAAGTTCATTTAACCCCATTCAATAACTATTTCATGAAGAAGTCACTAAATGGGGTTAAATGAACTTGCGAGGGTTGTATTCATGATTTAAATAATATTATAATTCTGTAACTCCATACGTGTTATTGGCGCGATTCATATTTTCATTAGCATACCACCTGACACTGACCTGCAAATTGCAATTAAGTAAGAAAATTTAAATTTCGCGGGCTACCCTTGCGCTTCCACCTTATAATCATCAATATAACCCTCTAAGTTCATTTAACCCCATTGAATGAGTTTTTCATAAAATAGTTATTGAAGTATTGAATGCGAGAGTGTTAAATTAAAACAAAGTCATAGAATCATCTTGTCTACCTCTCTCCTCTGCTGATGTTATCTTACTTTGCATTCAGCGTAACTGCAGTAGAATTTACTTTACACAACCGCGTCCAATACCACGATACGGCTCGCAAGGTCTTGGTATTTTCCGCCTCGATACGTCACTATCATAGATTACGTCACATCATTTGCCACAGATATTTATCACCATATACCTAACTCACCTTACTTAGGAAAAATACATGTTTTTAGCGTTCCGTAGCCAATTGGTGAAAACGGAACCTTTGTTTTTCCACTTTCTTTCTCTTTTATAGATTCAGTGTCTGTCTGTTCGTATGTCATATATGTATAGTAATTTTCCTTTCTTAATTTCTTTTGCATTATGTATTCAATTTCGGAGGGTAACCAACCGGACCTTATTAATAGGCCTCCGCAGTCCGTCCGTCTGTCTGTCAGCGGGCTGTATCTCATGATCCGTAATAGGTAGACAGTTGAAATTTTCACAGAATGTGTCAAAATCAAAATCAAAGCATTTATTTCAAGTAGGCCAGTGACAGGCACTTTTGAACTGTCGAAACAAAGATAACAATGAAATATAGCTACAGTCCCAGTCACAAGGCATAAAAACTGTGAAAGTACTGTAGTTGCCCATTCCCTAGCGTAGATCTCTATGGAGAAGAATGGGCAAGAAACTCCATGGACACTCTTTTAAATCAGCATATTGTTACAAAAACCTTGGTTACATCATTCATATTGAGATGGTACAGTATGTGAGAACGATGTAGCAAGATGTGCATGTTAAAAGTGTCCATAGTAAAAACTAAAAAGACAATTAAAATAATAATAATAATTACTTGGCTCGCGAGGTTGTCGACATGTGGGATGTGGACTCAGCGATCATTGTGCCGATAGTCGTATCAGCCCATGGCTTAATTGCCAAGAGCCTCGATGAATACCTAAGGAGGCTCTCGTTAGGCAGCTGGATCAAGGGCTTGATTCAGAAAGCGGTACTCCTGGACACGGCTCGTATTGTTAGGAGGTTCCTCTCTCTGGAGCCCTGACCGCCGGTAGATTGGACCCTGTTCCCGATACCGGTGGGCAACAATTGTTTATATTTTTAAATGATTTTGTATTGTTTTTATAAGAAATATTTAAAAATGTAAATAATTTGTATAAAAGTTAAATAAAGGAGATAATAATTAATTCAAATAAGCCGTGGCAACTAAGAGAAGTAAGTGTATTTCTATTACCGCTTTAACTACAAATAATAATAAATCAATAAAAAATTAAAGGGGCTCCCTTACTCCGATAATACGGAACCCTTCAAGCGCGAGTCAGATTAACACTTGGCCGGTTTTAAAATTAAACCTCGTAATGGATCATTGTATTCTCAATTATAATCAATTTTTACTACGACACCAATCTTGGAATTGGGAAAACATCAAATGTCGCATACCTATTACCTGCATTTGTGTTTTTATAAATCATCGAAATGAAGGGAACAGTTGATATTTTTTTCGCGATGCTGGGATTTGTCCCATAGTAAAGATTTACATATTTTTTGGTCCCACACACACTTGGCTAAGATTTGATGTTTAGTTTTTGAGATATGGGACTTTTTCATCAAGCTGCAGCGGTAACTTTGTTTTTCATTACGATACTAAGGAAAATAAATTTAGTTTTTACTATTGAATGTAATACATACAATATAATGAAATATTTTTTAAATATTTTTATTATATTGTTTGGTGCTACGGAACCCCGTGTGCGTGTGAGTACGACTCGCATTTGGCTGGTTTTGATCCTCGTCTACACTCTGTTTAGGTCAGACGCAAGAGTCGGAGGGTTGAGGACTTTTTGGTAGAATGAAACCTAGGAATTATACTCAATGCCTAGGTAATATAAAGGGTGTAACAAGACCCTTAACGAAGCCGAAAGGCACTTGTTCTCTCCGTCATTGCGATATTTTTAAAGCACTATGCTCTCTATTCTTGCGCTAGCTGCGCTCGGTCTATGGTTGGTGAACACACACTTGGTATCGAGAAGTCTTCGTACCTTGGAATGCACGTCAAGCCGTTAGTCTCTGCTGCCGTTCGTCAGTAATGACGGGTAGCTAAAACCCCGAAAGTCTGACGAGTCTTTCCAGAGGGTATTGTGATGCCCAGAATCTAGGTTGTGGAAGTCAGATTGGCAGTCGCTCCATGTTACGTCCTACTTGTATTCAGCATGCGGTAAGACTGGAAGCCGACCCCTAACATAGTTTGAAAAGTCTATGCAAGATGACTGGGAAGAGTAGTCTCTTACTTTTTAGGGTTCCGTAGTCAACAAGGAAGTGAAGGAACCCTTATAGTTTTGCCATGTCCGTCTGTCTGTCTATCCGCAGCGTAGCTCAAAGACTCTTAGTACTAGAAAACTGTAATTTGGCATGAATATACAGATTAGTTATCGACAAAGCGGTAAAATAAAATCTCGAAAAGTATTTTTTTTTAGGGTATCTCCAGTACCTACTCGTAAAGTGGGGTTTTTTTTCTCTCGCGTACCCCTTTGTGTGGGATGTCGTTGGATGTTCTTTAAAGAATATTGCGAGTGTGTTCAAATATTTTTTCGATTAAGAATTAATTTGTGAAATAAGCTTTAAAGTGTTAATTTTTGTTAGACTCTAGTGTCTTCCCCTCTACCAGCTAAACGGTTGTGTTTGGGTGTGTGAAAAAATTCACAGTCTTAGTATAAAGGGTGTAACAAGACCCTTAACGAAGCCGAAAGGTACATATTTTTGTTCTAGACCATACCTGGGAACCTTCTAGTTACGGAGATATTGGGGTCAAAGTTCCAAAATGTTCACAAGTTTTTTTTTTTAAATACATGTTTTGAATGTAAGATTTTTACTTTAAAGCCTCCAAACCTCCAAACCTCCAAGACCCCCGTACTATTCAGTCCATCCATCAGCACCATGTTTTAAGTGCGTTATATTAAGTCCTACTGTAAAATGTGATATTGCACCCCAAAAATAATTTCGTTTCCCAGCAATAATTTTTGCGTAAAGTTGCTTTGTTTGATGTACTTAATGCTTGGTTGACGGCTTCGTGAAGGGTCCTGTTACACCCTGTATGTAACGAAAATCAAAGGAAAACTATTACAGCTAAGTACGCTTTACAAGTTTTTAACTGAGGTATTGCTCCTAGCAGCCAGATCTACGTGAAACCAATCTCCTAAGCCTCGCCTCTTCTCGTTAAGGGCTTTCTTAATCTTTCGGCGCCATCAAATTCGCTGGTAAGCATCGTCGTCTCCTACGCCAAGCTTTTGCATGGCCTTCTGAACATTTGACATCCAGGTAATTTCCGGCCTCCCTCTCTTTTTTGTATCGGGTCTACGCATAACATGCCCGTACCACCTTACCCAGAACTCTGTATTCTTCTTAGTAATAGGCGTTACTTCGAAACTCCCCCTTACGTGTTGGTTACGCACTTTGTCTTTGAGAGTGACTCCACCCGCCCAACGTAACATGCGCCTTTCAGTGGAAACTAATCTCCTTTGACGCTTAAGATAAATGCACTGGCCACAGATAGGGCAAAGGCCTTTTATAAAGATAAAGAATGAGCATTGGATGACGCTTGCAGATTGCGTGACATTGCAGATATCTCACGCTCCGTTTATCTTTTGTTTCCTTGGGTCGCCCTATAACTCTTCGATAGTTTTGTACGCGGTCGCTGTCGCAAGACGCATGAATGTGGAGCTTGTGCCCAATCAGTCAGTCTAGCGTTATTGGATAACACACACGTGCCTTTCATTTTTTTTATTACTAAGACTCCATTGTCCGTCTGGCTGTCTGTCACCAGGCTGTATCTCATGAACCGTGATAGCACACACTTTTTGGCCGTAAAAATATGGTTGATATATCGTATCTAGGCTCGGTCATCAGTTCTGTATGGATCACTTTTGAAGCTTCACTACATAGTATAAAACAAAGTCGCTTTCTCTGTCCCTATGTCCCTTTGTATGCTTAAATCTTTGAAACTACGCAACGGATTTTGATGCGGTTTTTTTAATAGATAGAGTGATTCAAGAGGAAGGTTTGTATGTATTGCACCCGTGCGAAGCCGGGACGGGTCGCTAGTGTTGATATAACACTGATGACAGTAGATAAAACCAGCGCTGTGCTGTGGCCGCCATATAGCACAGCATCATGCTGAGTGGTAACCTGCTTGTCGCAGTCACGGCGTACAAGCCGTCGTGTCGTGTCAACTTTTTTTGTTCAGTCCTGTTCCTGTTGCATTTACAAATATGTGTTATTTGTTGTATGTTTATTTTTTGTCATTTTGTATGCATGTCATGACCTTCGACAAATATATATTTTTCTTAATTTTTTTCTTTAGATTTTTACGCCCTAAAAACGTGTATGTACAACCGGCATCACAATGTGAGCGAAACGTAACCGATATGTCCTTCCGCAGTATACGGCAGATATTCCGACGTCCAAGCTTCAGATTTCGCAGCGGTCCAAGTGGACAGTGCGTACCGAACGGTATGGGACGCGGCCGTAGCATCGCTGGCGGTCGTGGAACGCCGCGCTAACGGGCTCGCCGACCAGGCTGTGTTGCATTGGGAGGTGCTGTGGCCGGTGAGTTTCTCTCATAGTCTTCTACTTAGCTCCCTGTAGGAGTCCATCGTAATCAGCATACCGGTTAACCAAGGCCTTTCAGTGTAATCGAACCTGGTTTCCGCGCCACACAATCAAAATATTTACAAATGCATAGTCAAAATCCGGCTCGAAGGACCTAAATGATAGACCGATTTAACAAATACGATCCTTGAATAGTTTTGATAGCGAGCTAAACAAAATATAATAAAAAGTATAACACCATTTAGAGAGCATTGAGGAAGATTTAAAATCAAACAATTAATTATTTATTTAATTTGTATTTATACCTAATGTTTGCACACCTGTCATGGTAGGATATGGTCTAAAGCTCTTATATAAAAATGTCACCTCTTGAACTACCCATATTTCGCAAATAAATGATTCTGATTCTGAACATATTCTTCTGCTCTTATCCTAATTTGCAACACCTAATCTAGTGTTATGATTGCAATACATAGTCAATATGTTAGTGCAACACAGAACAATCATATTTCTATTTTAAATCCGAAAGTTTGTGAGGATGGATGAATGATTTTTACTCTTCCATGCACAAACTACTAAACAAATTTAGATGTAATTTCGCACACAGAAAGTTTATAACATGAATTAACACGTAGGATACTTTTTATCTCGGTAGTACGATCCCGTGGGTCATTGGCCGAAATATACGCGGGATAAGCTGCCTGCACAAACTAGTACTTCATAATTTCATTCAGAATATTGATTGAATAAATCAGAACAGCGAAATTTTTGACAACTTTATCATTTTACCACAAAAAATCATTTCAATTTCTTATTGTTTCATGATTTTTAGAAGCGCTGTGAAGTTCTTCAGCTAATTTATTAAGACCCTGGTATAATTTTCCAATTTGGAATTTAATCTTACTCCGGAGTGGAAAGGAGATGGGGCTATACGTCCTCTAAAGGGTGGAACAAGACCCTTAACGAAGCCGAAAGGCACTTGGTTTTCCCCGTCATTGTGATCATTTTTTTGTTCTAGATCATACCTGGGAACCTTCTAGTTACGGAGATATTGGGGGTTAAAGTTCCAACTTTTTCACAAGTTTTTTTTTTAAATACATGTTTTTAATGTAAGATTTTTGGAGAGACTTCTCCACGATCCCCGTATTATTCTATCCATCCATCAGCACAATGTTTTGCATGTGTTACATTGAGTACTACCGCAAAACGTGATTTTTCACCCCAAAAAAAAGTCGTTTCCCAGCAATAATTTTGCGTAAAGTTACTTAGTTTGATGTACCTGGTCCTGTTACACCCTGTATAGCTCCGTCTCTTTTCCACACTCTTCTTCTTCATCAACCTTTGGTTTTACAATGCTTGTGCTTATTAAAACATTTTTTTTTCACAGAGACTATTTGCGAACAGAGACTACGTTTACATACGGCGACACAAAGAATTCGAGGTCGCAACAAAAACTCTACCGCACAAAGACGGAATATTCCGACCTCCCTCCACCGAAATACGATCAGAAACGATCTATTCCGAACGCCCGAGCGTGCACTCGAAAGCGAAACGGAAAGCTATGGAGACCTACGAGAGGGAAAGAGTTGGACTGCCTAGTGACAATAAGGTGTATATCATTATTTCGCGATCGTGTGAGCACCCGAAAGTTCCGGAAACGAAACATGCGATCCGTGTGTCGGAATATTGGAGTCATATGGTTGTGAAGACCCTTGATGGACCTGATAAGGTAAAGATTGTGTTTTTTTTAATTTATAATCAGCATTACCGCTGAAAATGTAAGAAAAGCATTGAATATTAATGGCCTTGTGTATTGGGGACCACTGATGAAATAATGGATGGAAATTGTGATAAAAAATGGTGTGTGCTGAGATGATGAATAAAAGTATACGCACACTTATCAGAGCCCAATGATAAATGATGTTTTTTAGCAAATAGGTTTTTGAAAACACTTTTTCACTTCTCATGCTCTAAAAGAACGCCAATACAGCCCTACGAAGCGGGACTAAAGTGACCACTTTAGTCCCTCGGGAATGAAAAGTAATTCGTTTTTTAATTTCCTTCATGTGGCATAGACAATCTGAAACAGCCAGTAAATATACTATTGAGTGTGGACCATCTTCATTGCGAAAATGTTGAGAGTTTTAGTTCCATGGTTTTTCCGCAAGGAAGGTGGCGCCATGTGCTTTAAATTGTTAATCTGTGACTGGTTTAGAAGACAAAACTGACCCGAAAATTTCATAATTTTTTTGAGTGTAAAATTGAAGTGACAGTGACAGTGAAGAGATTGACCTCAAGCAAAGAGCAAAAGACATAATTAATAATCTTTTTCCACAAAAATTGGGGAAGATTTACCTTAAAACTTACGAAAGTTTTATGGACGGGAGGAATAAGAATATTTATTAAATGTTTTTTGCACTAAATTGATTATTTTTCTCGCACTCAAAGTGAAAAGTACAGTTTGCACTGCGGTTTTTGCAGTGTTTTTTGACTCCCGAGCGTGCGAGGGAGTCAAACCACCTCTGGTATATAATATGGCTTCGTTTAGTCCCTCGTTATAAAATATACTATTACACGTCATCTTTTTAAACTATATAGAGCCGGTGTTTCGTAGCTGACTACTCTGAGAAGAAACAACCGAAACAAACTCAGAGGTCATAGTCTCTTTTGAAGTCCAAACATAATTTTGTTCAACCCACATGAGGACTATGCAGATTAGCGTCTGAGATGGTCTCTTGAAGAAAGAACCACACAGATTTGAGTGGACCTGTCCAGTCAGTGCAAGCGTTTGTCAGTTATCGTGTAGCTCGAAGGGAGCGAAGCAGCCGAAAGAATCGAATTTTAGAATTATTTGAATAAAATCCTATGTAACCTCACACACTTATACGCGCCGAATCGGACGACAAGAGTGACCATGGAGTTTCTTGCGATGAGGCCCGTGTCCTATCAGTTGAAAAGTTATGGCTTATAATGCTACGTGTGTCTACAGGTGGGCATGGAATTCGTCCTGACATACTACGACGAGCCGGCAGTGGGCGGGATGCCCAGCACCGTGGCGGCGTGGGCAACGGGACGCGCCGCTCCCGCGTACCTACAGCGCATGCGCAGAGCAGCCTGCGAATACCGAGCCTGGCGTCTTGCGCGACATCCACAGGTACTGTTCCCGCCAGTGAGTGAGTCATATTTTGATCTGGGAAGAAAACTGTTTTTTTTTTTCTGCACTTGTTATTTCATTCGGCTGCCATAGACTTCCTTGCTGGAAACTGCCGCAAGATGGCGCTTGATTGCTTTGATTGCTGCTGATAGGTCGAAGAATACTTTTACACGTGGCGCACATTCAGCGCTTTCCCCCAGCGAAGCTACCTGAACCATAACAACCCCACCGGAACGTAAATAGAATTGAGTCTATTGACCATTCGCTAAGGTCATTTCGTATGGAGAAGAATGGCCAAGAAAAACTATTACTCTTTTAAAAAGTTTAACAATATTTTGTATATTTACATGAATTATCTATTGAGATAATGCATGTAAATATACAAAATATTGTTCGCCGCCATCTTGTATATTGATACAAGATGGCGACGACAATACAACAATAAATGAAAACACTGGTAATACTAGTTCTTCTGAATATTTTTAAACTATATCAAATAAACCCTAACATTGAAATTAAATTTTAAAAAAAAATGTACCGTCGGCGCCACTCTGTATAACACACACGTGTCACAATATTCGTACACGCTAATCTCCGAAACCACTCTACCGATTACAATGAAATTTTTTGAATGAGTATCCTTAATCCCAGCTTGAAAGATATGATAGTTTTAGACCCGGAATAGACATTTGGTATACTACAATATTTACTTGCAAAGTATTTCAAATTGAGCATCGGCAAATCAATTAAATATGCGTGATGCATACATATTTACAAACAAACTGTTGCTCGATCTGCGTCCGCATGAAATTATTATTAAAAAATATTATGTTATCCGGATTATGTTGACAATTTCAACGGTTTTAATTTGTTTGCACGGAACCCTAATGCTTTTTCTAAAATAAAAGTAAAGTCTTTAGTTACTCCTTATAACATCAGCTATCTGCCAGTAAAAGCCCCGCCAAAATCAATCCAGCAGTTTCGGAGATTAGCCGGAACAAACAGATAGAGAGGCAGACAAAAATTTTAAAAATAGTTTTTTTGTTGTAAGTACCGTATATGCATTCAGTAAAAAGCTGTTATTTTGAAAATAACAAACAGACACTTATATTATTATTTTTTGTATAGATTGATATTGCATCCATAGACTATTTTTCTAAACATTTAACATACAGGGTGTAACAGGAGCCTTCACGAAGCCGTCAACCAAGCATTATGTACATGAAACTAAGTAACTTTACGCAAAAATTATTGCTGGGAAACGACTTTTTTTTGGGGTGTAAAATAACGTTTTACGGTAGGACTCAATGTAACGCACTCAAAACATTGTGCTGATGGATGGATTGAATAGTACGGGGTCGTGGAGGTGTTTAAAGTAAACATTTAACATTAAAAACCTGTATAAAAAATAAAGTTGGAACTTTGAGCCGCAATAATCTCCGTAACTTGAAGGTTCCCAGGTATAGTCTAGAAGAATAAAATTATCGCAATGGCGGGGAAAAAGAAGTGCCTTTCGGCTTCGTTAAGAGTCTTGTTACACCCTATTATACCATAATGATTGATTATTCGAGTGGCGTATTATGTTTCAGAAGGAACCTGAATTCATACCATTCGTGAAAGATGCGGAGCCCTGCGTTGAAGTTATCAGCTCAGTGAACGAACAAGACATGGAGGTGAGCAATAACTGTTATAAATTTTACAGTTATAGACACAGAGTCCAAAATAATGATATAAACTTATATTTTAGAGTTAGGTTATACAAGCATGTGTATACTGACAGACAGACTAGCTGACCCGCGCAACTTCGTCTGCGTCACATAAGAGAGACATTGTTCATTGATGCTCCGCTCCTATTGGTTGTAGCATGATGTTATATAGCCTATAGCCTTCCTCGATAACTAGACTATCCAAAAATAAAAGATTTTATTAATTCGAAGCAGGAGTTCCTGAGATTAGCGCGTTCAACCAAACAAACAAACAAACTTTTCAGTTTTATCATATTAGAAGATGTATGAACGTGGACGAGGCAAAAGGAGTATGTTAGGATCGAAGCAGGTGGAGTTCTATGGTTTCTGCCTACCCCCATGGGAAATCCGTGCTTGCCTAAGCTGGTCCGTGAATTGGTGACCACTCAGTACATAGTTACATACCAAGTATCTTCCGTACCTCGGAAAGCACGTTTAGTTATTGGCACCTTCTGTCATTTGTAGATCTTTCAGGTAGTCAGTGGCCCGAAAGTCTAACAGCCAGTCCTATCATGGGTACCGTATTACTCAGTACTCCAGTTGCTCCATGTAAAATACTGGTATTCAGCAGCACCCAGTTAGACTGGAAGCCGACTTGGAAAAGGCTAGGCAGAAATGACGACATAGACATCAGTCGTACGTGTCCTGCAGTCTGTCATGGCTATAACGCCACGGACGCGGTGGCGGACGCACGCGTTCCGGATTTTGGCTCGCTGCTGCGTCTGCGAATCGCATCGCTGATGCGTCGGGTGCGCGGCAGCCCCAACAGCCTTGTGGCTACTGTAGCCGGCCGAGTGGATGGCAAAATAATGTGCCACTGGGTGGCGGCACACAGACCGTCATTCAGATATGTGTTTTAAGTTTTATTTTATTTTATTTAGTTAGTGCCAAGCTGTTTTGTATTTGTATTTTTATCCTATGGATCTCTGATCTGAAAATAAAGATTTATTATTATTATAACCTGACATTGCCGCTGCGGTTCGCGTTTCCCGTAGCCTTCACAAGATTACCTTCAAAATAAAATAGTTTTTAGGAGTAAGAAGAACAGGGTTTAGAGTTCTTAATCCCCTACAGAAATGGGAAGATCCTCCGACCAGGCGGGTGTTGTGTCTGGTGAGCTAATGCCCGACATTTGCTGTCGATATATCTTTATAGTCTTAAGTCGCGGCTAAAGAAAAATGAGTAATAACGTACCCACTCTTGAAGCTAGTTGAGACTTATACCATTAGAAAGGTCTTTGAAAATACATAGCTTTTTTGTAGGGCTGCGATTTTGTAGCTTGCAGGAGAAAAAAGTAATTTGACACTATAATATGTCGAATGTCTTTGTGAATTCATAACGTACCCACCATTGTAGCAAGTTGAGATTTATACCATTAGAAAGGTAATGGTAATTAGTCAAATAAATAAATAGAGGTCTTTGAAAATTTAGCGCGATTTAGATTTTGGAGGTTAGTTTTTATTTGTGTCATAGATGGCGCTACTCACACAATATTTTTTTATTGTCGCCAGTCTTCCCAAACCGGTCCGGACTTGGAAGGTACCCGCGAACAGGGAACACAGACAGACGTCTTGGTGACCTTACCGCAGCAACCAGAGCTCAAGATCACGCAGCTGTCCCCTCAGGTCACCGACGACGAACCCGAGAAGGATTTAGAAGTCAAGGAACAAAAAAATGTAAGTCAACATTACATATGGTCGTGATGTTATTTTCTAAAGGGTAACTCATTCACCCGGTGAAGATTAAAATATTCCCGAGCAAGCGCATTACTAATAGGATCATTCGCGTATCTGTCTATCTGTCCGTCTGTCACAGCCAATTTACTCCGAAACTACTGGACCGATTGAGTTGAAATTTGGTACACATTATATGTAAGTCGGTGACCCAAAGACGTAATGCTTACGCGTCGTTTACACTGGGATGACCAGGGGGAAAGAGATGGAGCTATACTGGGTGTAAGGGACAGCCCTCCACAGACTGATGGGATGAATTCAGTATATCATATTAAGGTGGATGCGCAAGGGTAGCCCGCGAAATTCAATTTTTCTTAAGTTTATTGCAATTTGCAGGTCAGTGACAAGTTGTATGTTGATGAAAATATGAATCGCGCCAGTAACACGTATGGAGTTATAGAATTATAATCATTTCAATCATCAATACCCTCCAAGTTCATATAATCCCATTGAGTGACTTTTTCATGAAATAGCTACTAGTTAGTTACTGGCGCGATTCATATTTTCATCAACATACAACCTGATACTGACCTGCAAAATGCAATAAACGTAAGAAAAATTAAATTTCGTGGGCTACCCTTGCGCTTCCACCTTAGGATGACCGGTACAAGAAATTATTTCAGGAACGGTATGGGAATCCAATATATTTGATTTGTTTTATTTCTTCATACGCAATGTATCGTTACCGTGTCAAAACGCAGGTAGCGAACGGCAAGCGTGACGACGAGTTCGATGAACTCTGTAGCTAGGCAGGAATTGAACAGCTGATTTCACGCGTCACTCGTTAGAGTATTTCTACATCCATTGTTAGTTTTTTTCATTTAATAAAAACCTTTTTATTTACTCGGAACTGTCGTGTGACACTAATGTTCTCAAAAACGACTGAACCAATCTTGATGATATTTTTTCAGTAACAAAAACGAAAAAATCCATAAAAGTTCTTTTTTTCAGGATCTGGAGACACATTCGGTTTCCTCGGACACGGACAATATCAAAGCTGATGAAGAGGAACCGACCAAAAATGGTGGGTGGTGGAGATACTTGTACCCTTTCTATTACTTTGTGTGATGATCTGATGGTGAGAGGGACGAACGAAATCTTTGTCTTTGATGATGAGTAGCTGACGTCACTCTTGTCCACGACAAAGAGCTGAGTTAGACCAGGCAGCATAATCTTAGTCTGCATTCTAGGTGAAAGGGACACCGACATACTAACGGTTACAGCATAATCAGTACATCATTCTGCACGACATAGGTTAAGCCGTGCTTGCCTAGGTTGCTCCATGGATGGGAGAATTACATACCGAGTTTCCTCCGTGCCTCGGAAAGCACGTTAAGCCGTTGGTCGCGGCTGTCATTTGTAGATATTTGACAGTCGTTACAGGTAGTCAGTGGCCCAAAAAGTCTGACAACCAGTATTACCAAGAGGTATCGTATTACCTTGTACTAACTGGGTTGTGGAGGTCATATAGGCAGTCGCTTCATGTAAAATACTGGTATTCAGCTGCATCCGGTTAGACTGGAAGCCGACCTTAACATAGTTGAGGTCACGGTCAAAATTTATGGACCTGCTGTATTTTTTTTAATCGAAATATTTTGCTGTGGTGACCGTTTTTACGTCGGTGTTGCTTACACCCTGTATAAAACATCGCGAAAATTATTAGCAAATTTCAAAAAAAATCGGAAATAGTTTTGAAATGAAAAAAAGCAGTTTGGCTTGAAATTTTGACTAAAATTAAATTTAAATTGACTTGTGTACTACAGTAATGTAATTGAAAAGACCATCACAGATACGTTTATCGTGAATTATAGCTGTTGCTATCTCTCTTCATCGCCTTGAAAAAGACAAGGACAAAAAATAATTAATAATGTTTATACACTAAGAGATTTTGAGAGTAGGGATGTTGCAAGTAGAGTTACCAACGGTCTGTCCGATTTTTAAAAAAATGCGGACATAATTAATACCACTGCCTATCCTGTCCATGAATTACAGGCATGATGCCTGCATGCTTAGTACAATGCATTCTTCTTCTTGTCGCTAGAAAATTCGCCAGTAAAATATATATTAATGTTAAATAAATTAGTATAAGAAATAAAATAAAAAATATATACTGCGTGTAACAGAAAGGGTATAATCATATGGAATACTGTGGTACGGACCATCAAACCACCACCACCATTGAAATCGTAAAAAAATAATCATCTGTCCCATACATTTGGGTCGAGTAGGTATTAAAATTTTGTATAGGACAGCTGATTATTTTTTTACGATTTCGATGGTGGTCCCATAGAGAAAGTTGTTCAGTTTGATGGTCCGTACCACAGTATTCCATATGATTATACCCTTTCTGTTACACGCTGTATATAGGGTATATCTATTCATACACGAAATCTCTTAAGGGGTCATTGTACTCATCATTATGAACAACTTTTACTATGGGACCAACCTCGAAATCGCGAAAAAAAAATCAGTTGTTCCCTACAATATGATCGCATTAATTCGTCAAAATGTACTGAACAGCTGATTTTTTTTTCGCGATTTCGGGGTTGGTCCCATAGTGAAAGCTGTTCATAATGATGAGTACAATGACCCCTTAAAAGATTTCGTGTGTGAATAGATACACCTTTTGTCAGGTTATCTAACAAATTATGGAAATTAATGCCGCGCGAGCAAAGCCGCCGAAAAATCAATTACTATTATATTAACTATTTGGCAATAAAGAGGTTTTCATTCAAATCGTCGTTCGTTGGCCTAGTGGTCACAAGCGCGTTTGCTGGGTATGAGATCTTGAGTTCGATTCTCCGGTCAGGCAAAATTTTATTAGGTTGAATTTCTCAGTTTCTCAGTAGCAGCCATGGAGCCTGGATGTCTTACCAGGGTATGGCAATACCCCCCCCCCCCCCTTAGGGACATAAACATCCAGTTTAGATATCTTGTTGACAGATAAATGAAGTATTAAAGCATTGTTTATTTGATAATTTGTCCTTCAACGATTGGTATAGCCAAACTACACATACTGAGAATGTTAATAATTTAAAAGCCTTATGCTCTTCAGTAAGTTTTGTACCTAAAATCATATAAATGATTTATAAAATTAATTTAAAAAATAACTAAAGAGTTATTAGAATAAAATTAGGTACACCTCTGCCTAACGCGTCAGGGATAACAGGCTTGAAGTTCTGTAATAAATTAAATCTTAAGAATTAAGTAGTCAGTATTGAAAGAAATATACCTTTAGCTCATAGATATAAGGTTTATATTTGAACCGTAAAATAATAAACTTTGAATAGTCACCATTGGCCCAGCCTTTGTCCAACTTCGTTAAGGTGGGCTTTCTGTCAATACTTTACATGGAGCGACGGCCTATAAGGAGTAATTCCTGTGTGGGAAAGAGATAGCGCTAGACGACATGTATAGCTCTGTCTCTTTCCCACACTGGAATTACTGCCGCTTTAAGACTTTATATTAACCCCGAGATCTTCACAATCAGTTAATAAAATAATTTGAAAAAATCATTTCAATTCGAGTATCACTGACTCATAATAGAAATAGCACTCATTCAGTCACATTACATACATATCATTATTAATTCAATTCAATTCATAACAATTTAATTAACTTAATTCATGCATTCAAATAAATAAATTCAGTTACAGGGAGTCATAAACAATAAAACAATAATAAAAAATAATAATACAAATTAATCATAATTAAATTTACAATTTACATACAATGAATGAGGTATGTTAGTCGAATCGCACATGTCGCTTACAACAGTGGGAGATGATGGAGCAATCAAGTCTTACCGCCAGCGAGGCCAGCGCTCGTCCGCACTCGTCACGACGTGCCTCTCTTGCGCATAGTGGCGTGGAAGCAATGAGCGCAAACATCATCCTGAACGCATTGTTAAAAATGCGTTGTTAATGGGTAACACGGTACCCCTTGGTATACAAAGTAGAAGGGACACGAACGTACAAACGGTTACCGGTATTCAGTACATTATTCTGAACCTCCACATAGAAATTTATCATCGGTAATTTAAAAAAAAAAATACCGGTCAAGTGCGAGTCGGACTGCGCACGAAGGTTTCCGTAACAATATAAAAAAAACACGTTTGTTGTATGGGAGCCCCCCTTAAATTGTCGTCGGCGACCTTAGAGGACAGCTGCGTGATCTTGAGCTCTGGGGCCTTAGTCTGCTATTGCAATAGTGTCAGAATGGTCTATAATTGATTTAATAAGGCCCCTAGCCCACGGCGTATTGAAGCGCGTTCGAAACTCGTTTGACGTGCGTACAAAGGGTAATTCGTCTGCGCGGGGCCTTATTAAATCAATGATAGACCATTCTGACACTATTGCAATAGCAGACTAAGGCCCCTGGTTGCTGCGGTAAGGTCACCAAGACGTCTGTCTGTGTTCCCTGTTCGCGGGTACCTTCCAAGTCCGGACCGGTTTGGGAAGACTGGCGACAAAAATAAATATAATCAAAAACCAGCTAAGTGCGCGTCGGACTCGCGCACGAAGGGTTCCGCATCAATATATAAAAAAAAACACGTTTGATGTATGGGAGCCCCCCTTAAATATTTATTTTATTCTGTTTTTAGTATTTGTTGTTATAGCGGCAACAGAAATACATCATCTGTGAAAATTTCAACTGTCTAGCTATCACTGTCCATGAGATGCATCCTGGTGAGAGACAGACTTTGGTTAGGGAATCTTAAAAAGACAGCTGTTCTATACATTTTGTAGGTATTGAAGTTTTGCGGGAAACTATTTTTTTGGGGGTTCACAATTCTCATCACATGTCCATAAACTTATCAACGGTAATTAAAAAAAAAATAGATGTTTACTATAGTGCAATACCTACTCGGTCAAAAAGTATGGAACAGAAGATTAAAAAAAATACCGTTTAATAATTTCTATGAAAATTGAGAATGATGTACTGGAAAAACCGTTTTAGCGTCGGTGTACACACGGCTACACATCAAGCTATACATTTCCAGTACAAGCTGACCTCGCATTGTACGTAAATCCTATACAATGCGAGATCAGCATAAACTGGTAATGTATAGCTTGATGTGTAGCCGTGTGTACCTCCCATTCAGTAATAAAAATCGAAAAAAAAAACATACTACTTTACAATAACCTTCTCCTTAGATTTAAATAGAGATTTGTCAAATAATTAAATGCATTTGCATTTTCGTACAAAATGCAGCACAAATAAACCAAAGAAATATTAGTCTACACGTTGTATAACACTTGGCATATTTTATTATTAGTTACATAAAGGGTGTAACAAGACCCTTAACGAAGCCGAACGGTACTTGTTCTCCCCGTCACTGCGATAATGCTTTGTTCTAGACCATACCTAGTTACGGAGATATTGGGGTCAAATTTCCAACATTTCCACAAGCTTTTTTTAAATTACATGTATTGAATGTAATATTTTTACTTTAAACACCTCCACGACCCCCGTACTATTCAATCCATCCATCAGCACAATGTTTTGAGTGCGTTACATTGAGTCCTACCGTAAAACGTGATTTTTCACACCAAACAAAAAAAACTTTTCCCAACAATAATTTTTGCGTAAAGTTACTTAGTTTGATGCACAGAACGCTTGGTTGACGGCTTCGTTAAGTCTTGTTACACCCTGTATACATATAATTTCATTGGTACCAGTGAGGTTTTTTCGCTGTCATTTTGTAGTCAAGTTTTGATATACAAGGTCATATTTAATTAGCTAGGAAGACTTTACAGAGTTTTGCCGGTTAATTTAATGCGGTCTTTTATTATTGATTATTTTAATTTTAATTAAAATAACAAGTTTATGTGTTAACTGCTGCATAGAGTGCAATATATAAATAAATATTAATAACTTTATTTTTTAGTCCATAGTCTTCCGAACGCAGATTAATTAATTATTATTGTTATCTATTTTTATTAGATTAGTAAACAATTTATTTTATGTATTATATTTAGTAGAACTATTTTTTTTTTGTACAAATCGTTTTTATGGGGTTAAAAGCTCTAAAGAAATGAGGATTTTTAAAGTTCGTACAGTCAATTTGACTTCAGTAGCTCATGAGACAACATCCGTGTGGTCAAAAGATCCTCCTGTTTCAATGTATACAGGATCTTTTACACTGTTCGAGGTCAAGCGTAAAATTTTAAAAACAGAGGTCATTTGTTTCACGACTCTGCATAGAGGGTATGATTCGTTGCTGATTATGTGGTATGTCACCCAGATTGGAGAAACATATCCTATGAAAAAAAGAATATACTTGATAAAAGCTTTCCATTGATCAAAGTATTTTTGAAATCGGATGTGTACTTTCGGAGATTACGTCCTATATCCAACTAACAAGCTAGCTGTTTTATTATTACTATTAAAAACTGTTGACATGCGTCTGACTGTACACTTAGAAATCAACTATGTATTTATGTATGTATTTATAATTTTATTTACTAGATTTAAAAAATCAAATCCATATAGAAACAGCACTGATATATTATTAGATATATTTAAGTTAGACAAACAAAATATGTATGCAATGCAATTAGATTAAACAACTATAATTATATAAAAATATAATACGTTATGCTTTTAAATTAAGGGGCGCTAGACACGTGTTTTTCGGCATAGCCGGCGGCAAAATGTATACCTTTGGAAAAAAACCGATCGGCATTGCTCGAACTGACTCGAGCCGACTAGAACAAATATGGAGTTTGCCGATCGGCACGACTCGGATATGTGTTTGAATTGCTTGCTCAAAAATTGCAGCCGGATCGAATGCACCTACCCGAAGAAATGTAGCACCCCAAATTGATTTAGTAGGCTTTATTTAATAATATTTAACATAATGGTGGAGCCAGATAAAGCACAACTCCAAACGCTTTCTATATCACCAAAGTCCTGTATAAACTGGGCGTTTATTACATTCAAAGCGTATGGTAGTTGACACCACCAATCAATTGACGTACTTTTTACGAGCTGTCAAAGCGCGAAAACGTGATTCCCCTATAGATTTTGTAGCAATAGCAACGTGTGACGTCAGTAGCAATTAATTTATAAAGCAATTTTTATTACAGTTATTAAAAATTGTTTATCATTCATCGCATCTTTTTTCATGTCGCCCAACGACATGAAAAAAGATGCGATAATATATTTAATAAAATATTAATTTATTATACAATTTTTGATATAATAAATTTGACTTTTTCCTTAAATAATGCGTTAATAGAGAAGGAATCCGAATCGGATCTCGGAATTAATGGTTAATGGTGCCCAACTACCCAATTGTGGCGGCGTTTGCACAAGGAAAAGTCTAAGGCTCTAAGGCCTGCTTACACCACGTACTACCTGTTTTGAACGTAATAACGCGGCGTAAATAACGATAAAAAATGCTTGTCTGACTCCATCCTAAGTATTTCAAAACCTAACACTAATAGATTTTATATCTCATTTAAGGATAATTTTACATCATGGATGCCATTTTAACAAACACAATAAGTTAGTTAATATTTGTTTAAATCATCGGCTACTGCCGTAATTTAAGTAAAATCTTAAAACCAAGCCAAAGTCAGAAATTTACCGCTCATGACGCAGATAGACCAGTTGATGTCGACAAAAACTAAGTCTCAATTTCACTAGACTCTGAGGAAGGCTAATTTGCACCGTCCAATACATGTATTGCTAAATGTATGTAAAACATCTTTATATGGTGTGGTAGGGACACCGACAGCTGTTTCCTACAAAAGTACAATACCTACTCGGTCAAAATGTATGGAACAGCTGTTTTTAGGGTACCGTACCTCAATCGGCAAAACGGAACTCTTATAGGATCACTTTGTTGTCCGTCTGCCTGCTGTCAAGACCCTTTTTCTCAGGAATGCGTGGCGGTATCAAGCTGAAATTGATACCAAATACTCGGGTCTGCTACACCTTGGAGCAATGAAAATTAAACTTGTAAGTCAACGCGATCAAAAGATATGACTGTTGATGTCGCATATTATGCGATTTCACAAGGGAATCAAAACCTACGGGGTTATTTCCTTTGATCTAGAATCATGAAATTTGGCAAAAGGCAAGGCCTTACAGCAAAAATAAAGGAAAAATTTAAAAAAAATAATGAAAACTAAAGAGTGTCCCCATACATACATAGTTTACGCCGATTATGATATACAGAAATAGATTGATATTGCGCCGTTGGTATATTACTCGCAAATACGACTGCAGAGCATGAGGTCCTGGTTTCGATTCCCAGGTCAGGCAGTGTTATTGGGTTTTTCCATTAGGAATTTTTCAGTAGCAGCTACGAGTCTAGATTTGTGCCCGATTGATAGCAATAAGCTGGCCCCCTATTATATGGGACTTAAATATAACTGGCCATGTGTGAATACTCTATCAGTTAATACCGGGGGACGGTCTGCCACTTCTGACCTTTATGCTCTAGGTAATAAGGTTGAAAAGTGGTCAACTGTAAGTAAACACGGTACCTAGTACACTTCTGCCTTAACCTTCGTGGATTATAGGCGTGATTTTATGCTATGGAGCGATAGTTTAAATAAGTTTAACTCTAAATGCATTGAATGCATCAAATGTCTCGCTGATAGTGGCGGGTGTGTTGGGTCGTTTAGTTCCCTTCAATATGGTTGAGCTGAATGGGGCTGATGCATGCGTCATGTTCGTGAACGGGCGCTGTCAGTTGGGACTGGTCATCTCTTAGCTGCCACGGTTTATTTTAACTACTTTGTTTTTAAATTGTTGATAGTTATAATCTTTTACTCTGGACGCTCTTAATGTGCACGTCTTTCTACATCGTTCTCACATATATGTGTAATCTCAACATGAATGATGTAACCAAGATCTTGTAACAATATTTTGATTGAAAAGAGTGTCCATGGAGTTTCTTGCCCATTCTTCTCCATAGAGATCTACGCTTTGGAATGGGCAACTACAGTACTTTCACAAGTTATTATGCCTTGTGTCTGTGACTGTAGCTTCGCCTTTGTTTTTCTGACTTTCAAAAGTGCCTGCGAAGGTCTAATTGAAATAAACGCTTTGAGTTTGAGTTTGAATGATATGTGACGACGGGCCTGAATGTCAAAATGCTTAGCTGTGCAAACGGCGACACACCAAGCTATACATTGCCAGTATAACCTGGTCTCGCTTTTTATAGATTTCCCGTACAATGAGAGATCCGTATAAACTGGTTTTGCATAGCTTGATTGGTCGCCGTGCGTACAAGGACCTATCGGCGCGTCAAAAGCGGAATTAACGCCGCCTTAACCATGTTGTTATATTTTACAAGACAAGTGCACAAATGCAAAACCACTCCCTGTAAATGTCTTTTGAGCGGCTATAGATTCTTCTCCACGCTTGGGGTTGCCTGATTCGTCAGACCCGGGTGGCAAAATAAAGGGTGTAACAGCGCTTAACAAAGCTGAAAGGCACTTGTTGTCGCCGTCATTGCGATATTTTGTTTGTTCTAGACCGTACCTGGGAACCTTCCAGTTACGGGGAGATATTGGGGGTCAAAGTTCCAACTTTTCACATGTTTTTTTTTTAATACATGTTCTTAATGTAAGATTTTTACTTTAAACACCTCCACGACCCCCTTACTATTCAATCCATTCATCAGCACAATGTTTTGAGTGCGTTACACTGACTCCTACCGTAAACGTGATTTTTCGCAAAAAACAAAGTCGTTTCCCAGCAATAATTTCTGCGTTAAGTTACTTATTTTGATGTACATAAAGCTTGGTTGACGGCTTCGTGAAAGGTCTCTTTACACCTTGTATACGATTTTGCCACCCAACTTGTGCCGAACCGAATCAACCCGACCCGAACATTGTGTGAAGCAACCCTAACATTCAATAACTAACAAAATATGGCGAAACTGGTTTTAAATATAACAAACTCTGTTCTTAGGGTGAACTATATAATGGAAGAGCTATGAAATGCCAGAGAAACAGAACCAGTGTGCCAGAATTAAGAAATACTTTATAAATGTGTAATTTTTGTAAAGTTTTATGAAGTTTTTGTGCAATGCAACTTTGATGCATTATTTTTATGTATATACTTGTATTATAGGCTGTTACAGTACTGTACACTAATATCTGTTACATTGTTAGTAAATTAAATAACTTTTTTTTTAAACATTACTCTTTTATTTTACACTCTTTCGCTGTCGGATTATGACCAGTGATCGGAATAGGTAGAGCTAATGTACCTAAAGTTCAAGGAACAGATACGAAAATTGGGGACTTCCTCCTTTTTTTACCTTAGTTCTGACTATTAAAGCTGGTATGAAAATTAAATTAGCTTCCGCACTTACTTACGGCGTTCAAACGAAGATAAGGAGATTGTTGAGATGTCGTAAGGATGTCTCCACTTTTCGTTTCTGTTCTTGAACTTTAGGCACATTAGCTCTACCTATTCCGATCACTGATTATGACTGACAGAACAACCCAACATCAACCTCATAAAAATCAGAATAAAGATCACTCGTTTGCCTCGTAAACACGACTGCTGAGTCTGAGGTTATTATTAGTCTACAACAACAGGTTTAGCGGAGAGGAGAATGTTCTGATGGGTGTGTGAAGTGACAAGAATGGATAAAGTATAAAGTAAGGAATGATTATATTAAAGGAAGTTTGAAAGTGGCGACGGTTACAGCTAAATTGAAAGGAAGTCGTTTATCTTGGTATGGACATGTAATGAGGAGGGATGAACCACATGTAACTAATAGAGTGATAGACATGAATGTTGATGGATGAAGAGGGAGAGGAAGATCAAGGAAACGATGGACGGATTGTGTGAGGACTGATATGAAAGAGAAAGCAGTAAATGATGCCGTGACGTCTGACAGGGGAGCATGGAAGAAGAAAACTTGTTGCGCCGACCCCGAGTAGAATGGGACTAGGGCAGGGAGATGGTGATGAATAGGCTAAGTGAAGCAAAAATAAAAGTTGTGGCTCCTCAGACATCCCCCTCCGACACATCATGTAGCAGTTGCAGAAAAGCTGCCAGCGGGACACATGCTGCCATGGCCCACTTGGAAGACCCTTAACCGAGAGGTTCCCAAAGTGTGCGCCGCAACGCGGACAGCGTTGCAAATGACACAACAAGCTTTTTAGTTTACAAATCTAAAGAGTTTGTTGTACATGGAAACCCCTCCTACCGTCAGTAAGGATCCCGGCGGTGGCGCATTCCGAGGCCCATGAAAACACATGGCCTCGGACTTGTGCAGCGCTACCTGAGACCCAGTTGCCGAATCCGCTCAACGACTATCGTAACCCCGCGTGTCATTGCATCGGCCGCCGCCTCGTGCGACCTCCCCTGTGCCAGCACCAGCGTGTCGTCAGCGTAGCAAACTACGCTAACGCCGTCAGGGAGGTCGGCGCGCAGTACCCAGTCGTAACCGATGTTCCACAGGGGCGGTCCCAGAACCGATCCCTGTGGAACACCGCACGACATCATCTAATGATACCTTAATCGTCGAAATCTATGCAGCCATTTGGAACATACGAGGTAATAAAGTAATTAACAAAAAACAAACATACAAGATACGCGTGGAAAACATAGCCCTTCCTTAGCAGACAAGAAAAAAAGACAATTTGGTAACAGCAGATTCAAGAGCTTTAACAACGTGGAAGATTTAAAGCTTGGATCCCGAGACAGGTGGATGAGAAGAGAGCCTGTCAAGAGAGCACAAGTCGACATCATTACACGTATTCGTTGATGACAATACAAATATAAATACGTTATTGGGGGAATTAAAGGTTTATTATTAGGCACACCTCTGTACTGTTATGTCCGTAAGGATTGAGGAGCCATGTTTCGTATCATAATTATGTCTACTTACCTCAAGAACACGTCACGTGGTTGTAAAATAAAACCACCAAAATTCATCATCTGCGTAGCCTTTTCGTAACCATGTTGGAGACGGCTTCCAGTCTAACCGGATGCAGCTGCAAATACCAATATTTTACATGGAACGACCTTCCTATCTGACCTCCATAACTCAGATTGCCGGTACGGCTGTACTGCGTAATTCGATACTCAAAGGAGTATCGAATTACGCAGTACAGCTGTACCGTAAGACTGATAGAAACGACTGTCTAAGATCTACAAATGACACCCGGAAAGGCATAGCGTGCTTTCCGAGGCACAGAGGAAACTTGGTATGTATTTATTTTACTATTTATGTACACACAGTAGATTACACAGGAAAATACAATTACAAAATATGAGTACAAAGGTACTGCTTATTTCTTAAGAAATTTCTGCCAGCAGACCTGCAAAAGGAGAAATGAAAAAGAAACGTAGACTATAGTGTGTGAGAAAAGGAAAAGAATAATGTGTTTATGTCCCTTACCTAACTTAATCTATAATATTAAATAAACATAAAATACACATACTAAGTAAATATGAATATATACTTATATAAATACATAATGAAAAGATATATAAACAATAAAATATATATATATAATAAATCATAATTGAGAGGAAAGGTAATGCTCTTTCACTCTGGTTTTGAACGATGAAATGGTCTTCAAATCACGAATGCTAGGCGGAAGTGAGTTCCACAACCTTACAGCATGGACGGAGAAGGAGTATGAGTAATAGCTGGATTTATGAGGATGGGATCTAAGGTGCGATCTACACGGTGCGTCAATAGGGCGGGCATAAGAAAAACGCTCGCGCAGGTACGAAGGTTAGGATGGGTTATGTAGGATATTGAAGAGAAGACATAGGATCCTAGTGTTCCTGCGAAGGCGGATTGGGAGCCACTTGAGCTCTTTGCGAAGGTGAGAAACGTAATGTAATAGATGGTCACCAATTTACAGACCGACCTTGGCAAGTTTAACCTCGAAGATCGACCCGTGCGGCTCCTATTCTCTTGCCACGAGCTCCCCCATAACACGTCATGTGAATTTAAAATGAAACACATCGATTAACTCATAATTTTATTGGAGCAACAATTAGTTCACAAAGAACTCGTTAGACCGTTGGTTCTGGTTATGGCGCCACTTGCAAGCCCAGTTCCAACATGACATGCCCGCCCATGGCTCGTCCGTGTAGAACACTTGCCCGTTCTGGTACATCTGAAAAAAAAATATACAACGTACATATACGGTGGAGGAAGCGCCATGGCGACCTGACCCTAGGAGGGCCAGCGGGCGATAGATCGCGGAGTCTATCGTCGTCGCATTGCACAATTCTCAGGAGTGGTGGCGATGTCTCAGGTGAGCCCGGACATTCCCAAAGGAGTTTGGTGCCCAGAGGCTGCGCTGAATGGGTCGCGGACGTCTTGCGTGGCAGTTCCCGCAGCCCGTCCGCTAAGGCGACAGTAGGCTCACGGCGGAGTTTTATAGTGGGTGCAAGCCCCTCATAACCAAACCGTCTCCCTGGAAGGTGCGGTGGAGCGCAGAAAGTGGAGATTGGCACAAGAAAATAGAGAGCTATGCCCAGCAGTGCGTGAATTCAAGCTGTGGAATATGATTACAGCCAAGTTAATGTTATGTTTGGTATATTTTCGGGCCTCTGACTACCCAAGTCAAAGATCTACAAATTAATGACAGACAGAAAGAGCTTGCTAGAGACGGATCCCAAGACCGATTTTGGCAATCGTAACATAACCTTGGTCGATCTGTTACTTACACCAGGTTTAGAATTACTTATCGTGGTTGCTTCAACGTAGCCCGAAAAAATAACAATTGTGTACTTACGTTTATTGCACAAGTATTTTAAATTTCAAAAGTACGTTACCTTGAGTAATGCTGCTATCAAGAACTCAACTACAAATACCAGATTCGAATCTGGTTACAAGCTCCTTCAATAGTTGCGGGACTGTTCGAAAGAGATACCGCGGCGCTGGAACACAAAGGGCAAAAGCAGGAACATGGATGGGTTTTAGTCAGTAAAAGTCTGAGCGGGAGGAGTTATTTGATGATTTCTCATCCGAAAAAAAAAAACAAAAAAGCTCCTTCAGTAAAACTCAAGAAAACTCAACTTACAAAACTCAAATCCGAGCTCTTATAAGTCACGCCGTCGTATCCGAATCTGAACACGAAGTTCATGGCAAAAATGGAGAATATGCAGCGAACGTCCGTGGTGGCTGGGATGAAGTAGCGGTATGGCCCGCAGTAGTATGAGACCTTGGGCTCGTACTCCACGGATTCCGGGAACTCTTCGCGAGGGTTGATCCTGAAGAGAAGGTAGGTACAATACTCTGTATTATGTACAACTTATCAACTCGGCGTATCCTGCATCGCCCTCCATTCTGCTAGATATTAGCCTCTCCTAAGCTGCACCTCAATGAAAAAGAAGTTTCTAATGGATGTTACAAGACCCTTAACGAAGCCGAAAGGCACTTGTTCTCCCCGTTATTGCGATCATTTTTTTGACCATAGGTTCCTCGGAACCTTCTACTTACGGGGATATTGAGGGTCAAAGTTCCAACTTTCTCACAAGTTTTTTTTGTTAAATATATATTTTTAATATAAGAACTTTAAACATCTCCACGACCCCTGTACTATTCAATCCATCAGCACAATTTTTTGAGTGCGTTACATTGAGTTCTGCCCGAAAACGTGATTTTTCACCCAAAAGAAAGTCGTATCCCAGCAATAATTTTTGCGTAAAGTTACTTAGTTTGATGTACATAATGCTTGGTGGACGGCTTCGTTACTCGTAAGAGTCTGTTTACACCCTATATATTCGAGTTCCTGTTCAGTTTCTCAGTGGCAGCTAGTACCTGGTTACCTGGCTCATCGACGCGTGACGGCTTAAATCTCAGTGCTTACTTAATAAGGGAAGCGAAACCCGATTTCGGTCCCACAGTAAAACCCGAGAAAAAACGTTTTACTAGGGGACCGAAATCCCGTTCCCTAGTGCTTAAGCGGTCTCTACCCAAAGACAACTTGCCACTTCTCATCATTTTCATCTGGCGTTGCATTCCCTGTTACCTGCGCAGTTGATGACATGTTTAATGAAATGGAATTCGCGACCTGAATTCTGGGCCAAATCTATTTGAGTTTTTTGCAATCAAAACCCTAACAAATACGAGTTCCAATATTAAAGTCATACTTGTAAATACATTGGGCATCGCTCCAATTGTCATCGGAATGGCAGTAGAGACCCTGGCTGGGGTCTTTAGCCTGGAACTGCTCAGCATGCGGCCCCACGTACGTCGTCTCCGAATGACGGTGGTAGAACCCGATGAAGGCGAAGGCACCTTAAAGTAAACTAGATAAGACTAGACTACCTCATTGGTCTATAGGTCGCAAGCGGGACTCCTGAGGATGAGGCGCTGGTTTCCGGATAGGGCTACCATATAGGATTCCATAAGGAATCTGTAGCTGCCCCGGAGTCTGGATTTGTGTTCGGTTGATGGTAATAGCTCTGATGATGCCCTGATTCTTAATCATAACTGGCGAAATAAAATGTGGGTGTAATATTAGGTACACCTCTACCTAACCCTGCGGGGATTACAGAGCGTGATGTTAGACAAAGCCTCCTTTCCATCAGGGATATTCGAGGTAGCTAAGAGATGAAGCCAAGTTATGAATCGTTTTAAACCAGAATCAAGAGCGGTTTGAGGCAAGCGCGTTTTTCTGCGCGTATCCTATTCAATGAGTATTTCATGAAGAAACGGTAATTTAAAAAATTAAAAAACCCGACTGCATTTAAAAATTAATTAAAATAAAAAGCATAGAACATAGCGACTTAAACAGTCGGGACCCATTATTGGGACGATTTAAGCCGGTCTATATATGTTAATGGGTCCCGACTGTTAAGTCGCTGTGTTCTATGCTCTTTATTTTTTTATGCAGTCGGGTGTTTTTTTTTTTGTGTTTTTTTTGAATAATTTTTATTTTGATATACCCAGTGTCACTCTCACAGTAAATACGAATCTAACGACACCTCTCAAGCTAAAATCCATCGAGCCGTTCAGGCCACAGAGCGTGCCAAACAATTATACATACATACATACTCTCAAAAAACATAACCCTCCTTCTGGCGCAGTCGGGTAAAAAGTAATTCTATGGGATTAAATTATGTTAAAGCGTTGTATTGATGATTTTAATGATTATAACTCTGTAAAGCCATATGTGTTATGGCCGCAAATCATATTTTAGTCAACATACAACCTGACACTGACCTGTAAAATGCAAAAAACGTAAGACAATTTAAATTGCACGGGCTACCCTGACGCTTTCTCCTAAGCATGACTACTCACTAACTCAAACTCATTAACTGGCCACCGCGACTTTTTGCAGCCATGCAGTAGCGATGCAAACGACATCTACTGTCGTGATGCTGTCGCTGGGCTGTGTACCTTCCAATGGCCAAGGTTCCATACCACTCGATTCTTACCGGATTCCCTTTTAAAAATTGTACGCTCAGTATTCCATAGACAACTAATACAATCACATAAAAGATATGTACTCCGGCTTGTCTTATAAAAATTAACCCTTCGCTACTGGTACCTTCGCTCACGTAACCCTTTGTATCACTATTATACACGCTCCACCTTTTCACCCCTCTGATGTCGTTAGAAACAATGTCGCAACATCGTTACTGTAGTGACGCTGACAGGTGTTGACATAAGCCAGTGTTTTAGATCTTACCTCTAAATGTGTAGCAATGCGGCTTCCTCTCGCTGGATAGTATCATCTGCGCGTCCTCCTGGTTGTGGGCAGACACTATGTAGTACGATGTGTCCAAGCATTTGAATTCTGTCAAGAACACATGGTATTAAAAGTAGGTAGAAAACAATAGGAAACTATCACAGAAAAACTGTTTCTAAGTGTCGTGTACCGACACTCTGACAACAGCAACCATAAAATAGCGAAATTAACCCTTCGTGTGCCGGAACGTGGATCCACGCGAGACACAATAGGTTTTTAATTGTGTCTATATACTCGGCATACGAAGGGTTAAATAACATTTTAATTTGGAGTCTTGTCAGTGACCTTTAAAAGACCTGATTGTTAAAAGCATGAAGGTCACTGTGATTTTGACAGCGAATGCAAAGGCGGAGGTAAATAACTGTGAAAGGTATGCAGCTAACGCAGAAAAACTGAATTGTTAAGCCAGGGACAGATTACGCTTTACGCGGCAGCACTTCCCAGTTGCCTCACTGGTCTAGTGGTCGCAATAGCAGGACTATTACTAAGCATTAATATATTGATTAACGTTTTACGTTTTTATGAACATAGTATTTTGGACCCCATACTATTGCGAAATAGGTCTTACCTATATTTAAAGTGAAAACCGTTATTTCGCAAGAAGATAAGATAAGATAAATTTTATTTGTCCAAAACATGACTATACACACACATGGCATGCAAAATGTTACATCAAATTATATATCAGTCATGTTTTGCCTGAACGGCGTACAAATACTCGTTTATGAGGTAGGATGTTATGTAGCATCAAAGTCATTTTTTAAATTCATCCGTGACACATAGCAATTAACAATACGAGTAATTCAATCTAGAGGATAATTAATAATCAAAAGGTACAATGAAATACAATAAAATCGTGTCAGCTTATCGTAGTAAATAATACAAATTAGACAAATTAAATATTAAAGTAATTACTAATAAAAAATAAATTAAAAAATAGGTTGTTTTATACAAGTCAAATTAAATTATCGTTTAGGAATTCGTCAGTGCTGTAATAGACCTTCTCTAACAGAAGGCTTTTTAATATATTTTTTAATTTTTCTGTTGTATATGGCGCCATACAGAATAATTTTTCGCATTAGAGTTGTCCTGGATCTGGGGATACATAGCTTACTATTGTCGCGTCTATTTCGAACTACTTTATCTGACACTAAGGGGAATAGGTGTGGGTTTGATTTCACAAACATAATGGTCTCTAAAACGTACATTGACAGAAGGGTTAATATTTTATATGCTTTAAAAAAAGGTTTACAACTCTCTGTAACATGAAGTCCAAACATGGCCCTCAGGCACCTCTTTTGCGTTTTAAAAATCACGTCCTTATTTGTTGAATTTCGCCAAAAAATTAGTCCGTATCTTAAGTTAGAGGACACTAAGCCGTGATAAGCAATTAGCAGTGCATCAACATTTAATATCGGGGCTAGTTTATACAGTGCATATGTGGAATTACTAATTTTTTTGCTTAATGCTTCCGTATGTTCTTCAATCTAATTTGCTGTCAATGGTTACTTCAAGAAATTTGGTTATGTTTACTTTGTCTATGCTGTTGTTACAATAATGCACATTTCCATTTGGTATGGATGATCTTTGGGCAAAATGCAGAATATTAGTTTTCCCGAGGTTTATCTTAAGTTTATTGTTTTCCAACCATTTTACCATTGATTCAATAGAATTGTTAATGTCAGTTTCATAAGTGTCTCTATTTTTGCAAGCGATTGTAATGGTACTGTCGTCGGCAAAAATGTCATTGGGTGGTCGATACATTTGGGTAGGTCATTAATATACAGTATAAAAAATAGGGGGCCCACGACAGTACCTTGCGGTACGCCAAATTTAACTACACGTTCTTTTGATTTATACTTAATTTCCTGTTTATTGCTTTTATTTACCGCCGAAATTTCTGTAAATTGAGTTCTGTTGTTTAAATAAGATCTAATAAGGTTAGAGACATTTCCTCTAATATCAGCTTCTATTTATTAATTTCTCAATAAGTATGTCGTGGCGGACATGGTCGAAAGCCTGTGTCATATCACAGAATATCGTACATACAGGTATATTCGAATCTACGTTTTGCATGACATTATGTAAAAAATCGTATATTGTCAAGTTTATTGTTTTACCATTTCTGAACCCTTTCTGTTCATTAGCGAGTTTATTATCTCTTTCAAGGTAAGTATACAACTGTTTATATAAATACTTTTCAAATATTTTAGAGATTATACTAATAAGTGATATCGGCCTATAGAATTGCATTAGCTTTTTATTTTCTTTTTTAAATAGAGGCTCGGTGGTAGATATTTTTAGTGCTTCGGACAAACACCTGTCTCGATTCATAAATTAAATATATGGTTTAGATGCGTTGATATTTCTCCCGCTACAAATTTTATAACTTTTGTTGAAAGGCCATCGTGTCCTACACTATTTTTATTTTTCAATTGTTTTATCATTTTAAACACTTCGATTGGCAGACATGGTGCCAAGAAAAAGGAATCTTTTCTCTTTGATATCAACGATGCAGCTTTTTCCCCAGCTCCTGCTATAGGGTTAATTTTGTCAACGAAGTAATTATTAAAAGCATCTGCAATAGCCTTTGGGTCAGTGATGACGTCATTTTTTACACATATTTTGTCAATGCAGTTTTTCGGAATGTTGAATTTTGAGTTATTTATAATTTTCCAAGTAGCTTTTGATTTGTTATCTGAGGTATTTATTGTATAGTTATTCTGTGCCTTTTGAGTGAGTTTTACATTTTTTTTAAACACTTTTGAAGAAAATCGCTTTTGAATTTTGCTAAGTGTATAGATACATATTAGTGCTCGCGTCTGTACTAAAACCCACATCGGCCTTACAATTCATTATAATGAGGGCTATCGTTTTTGAACTCACCAGATGGCGCCACTGTCGCTTAAGGTCATGTCAATAATTCTATTTTATACTTTAAAGTGCCAGTAACTTCATAAAAAGTTTATTTTAATACGTATAACAACATAGTTTAATCTTCAGATCATTTATTTACAATGTTCTCCTTAAAATTAGCAAGAAAGAAACATTTAAAAATCATTTTACCTCCAAGTACTAACAAATACGATCCTAAGTTGCTACTTAAAATCTTCAAGTCATAATTAATCAGTAATAGCTCAATCTAGACCACAATTTTGAATATTATTATAAATACGTGATAAAAAAGCACGCAACGCATGAACTTTCTATGACATCTGACATTTCGGTGCCCTCGCGCTACACTAGCGGCTCTAGCGGTGAATTCACACGCGATAGCCCATTGCCCATTGTTATGTTACTACCCAAAATGAGCTCATTCTTAAAAAAAACTTTCAGATGGAAGCAATTTTAAAAGGAGTATGTAAGAATGGAGCAAGTGGAGTTCTGTGTCCCTTTGTGCGTATGTATGTGTGATGTGAGGGCTCACCAGGACTCGTATACAAGCCGAAAGGTATCTTCGCCTGCGTCGACTTAATCTTCGCTTCAGATGTATCCATTTTTTTGTTAAGTTTCAATAGAACCATAGACATGAGAGCCATGTCGGTAGCGAAGAGAAGCCTCTTCATATCCTTAATATGAACGTCAATGAAACTGTAGAGCTTCCTAGAGCCAAGCTCCATGATTTCTTGTCTTTCTGCCTGAAATAGGTACATTATTTATTAGTACTTACGCAGATGTTTATGGCAAGATGATATGGTAAAACGAACGTTACTGGTACAGAGAATAACGTTGATATTTGTTTAAAATACCTACTTTAATTTGTAAAGTCAAAGGCTAGCTTATAAAAGCTCTCAGAGGCGGGTAAAGTTCCAGGTGACCTACCATGACATCTTAAAGCACTCAGGATTGTTTTAATTTTATTCCAGAGTGGGAAAGAGATGGCGCTAGACGTCTTCTATAGCTCCGTCTCTTTCCCACACTTGGGTGTCTTAAAAACGGCACTGATTAAAGACGTCACGGTAACCCCCCCAGGTAAGCGTTTAACCCGATAAATATCTTATGAACCGGCAATAGTAAAAGAAAGAATAAAGTTTATTTGACGTCAGTTCCTTGAGCACACTTAATAAAAAAAATTACGAAATGATAAAATAAAACAAATTAAAACCTAAAAAAAAAAAGCGAAGAGAAAATACATAGTATGTACTTATGTGCTGTGTGCCTCACGCCTGCGACAAAAAGGTCCATGACAATTAGTAGTAGTAGGTACATTAGTGTTGTCGAAACGACAGTAAATATAACCTTTGGGCGCATTATGTCCAATTCGCAATCCCTAATACAGTGAATTTCTTAAGAGGAGAGAGCGCTTTGTAGGCGATCGCTTGAGGGTTTTAGTAGATTAAACGGTAGCGGTAATAATTATTTCCAATTGTCCGAAAAATTTAGGGTCATCAGACGTGGGATCAATAACGTGTTGTAGCCCACGTCTGATTGTCATCATCGTCATTACCATGATACGTGGAATCAACTACGACATGAAAGGTAGGTAATATTGCATAATGAGACATTAGTACTACTACTTACTACACAAATGTAAGGGTCCACAAAAAGTAGAGGAATGTGGCGTTGCCTTAGTAACAAAAGGTATAGTAATGTGGCGTTAATTAAATATCAAGTATAACATGACGCCTATAATCCCCGATGGGATAGGCAGAGGCGTACCTAATGCTACACCACGCATCCGCCTCGTTGGTCTTGTGGTTGCAAGTGCGACTGCTGAACATGAAGTCCTAGGTTCGAATCCTAGGTCGAGCAAAGTGTTATTGAGTTATTCCATCACAAATTTCTGAGTAGCAGCCACAGAGTCTTAATTTATTCCCTGTTGATGGCAATAGGCTCGCCACCTATTAAAAAACTTAAAGATGACTCGGTAACAAGACGTGTGGTCAGTACTTACAGGGTTATGTGGCTCCTTCATACGACCGTTCATATAGTTGTAGTAATCTTGTAGCTTCTCGAACTTCTCATCAGCGTAACTGTGGTGCGGGTCGATGTCTTTCACGCTAGGCATGTTGTAGGGTTTCTGGGGAGGTTAGGAAACTGGCTGTTACCCAGGATTTATGAGATTATTTATTTATTTATTTGGATCTCCAACAAACGATACACAGATACAATATAGGTCCCAGTTATACAAAGGTTCTTTTAAGTATTTTTCTTCAAATACAGGAGACCAGGATAGCATGCACATAAAACTAGGTGAAATTAGAAAAAATATTATTATTTTTCAAAAAACAAATAAAACTAAAATAATAAAAAACATTTGAAAACAATAAAATTTAAATTGTAAAATAATAAAATTGTTTCACATAAAAATTATAATTATACATTTATTGCACGGGTCATTTTTTTTTTGTATGATTAGAGATTATTTATTATTTATTTATTTATTAAACTTACACACACAATCTTTACAGGATTACCCCAATACAATAGTGGATTGTAAACACTGGTTTTTTTTTAATATAAAATCTTAACCTAAAATACAAAATCAGACCTATCACAGAATATTAACATTTAAATATAACTGACAATATTCAACAAAACTCTTGCGAACTCACTCAGATTGCACGAAAATATATCAATCCTCTCATGCACTTTGTTTAGTACACATATTGTGCGGGTGAGGGGTGTCTTTGACAGCAGGTTAGTTTTGGCAGCCGGCAGGGCCAGCAGTGGTGGTCGCCGGAGTGGTGGTCGGAGATGGGCGGTTATGTCCATGTCAGATTGCTTTGACAATTCATTGTATTGCCTACAGAGTTATGAGAGAGCGTCGAAATGTCCTAGATTAGTTTTGGAACCTGAGACGAAAACAAATTGTAGCGGGTTTTTCGTGGCAGGCGAAATGGCGCGTTTTTAAGTAACTTGCCTAGTAATTCGCTACAGTCTATGACCCCCTTGAATATTTTGTGGAGTAGAATCAGGTTTGCCGTTTTTCGCCTGAGAGATTACGAGGCAAGATCTGTTCAATAGTCGTGACGGGTAGTCAGGAGCATACAAGGTGTAAACTGACCCTTCATGAAGCCGTCAAACAAGGATTCCGTACATCAAAATAAGTTGTTAGTTAAATGTACGAAAAAAATATTGCTGGGAAACGACTTTTTTTGGGGTGAAAAATTACGTTTTACGATAAAACGTATTACACTCAAAACATTGAGCTGATGGGTGCATTGAATAGTTAACGGGTAATGGAAGTATTTAAAGAAAAAATATAACCCTAAAAACTAGAAAAAAAAAAGCTTTTGAAAAAGTTTGAACTTTGATCTCCAATATTTCCGTAACCAGAAGATTCCCAGGTATAGTCCAGTACAACAAAAACGATCGCACGTCGTGGTGCCTTTCGGCTTCGTTAAGGGTCTATTTACACCCTTTAGAAATAATGGGCTTAGAACCGCAGCAGTCGCACGCAAAGTAAAACAATTTCGAGCTAGCCTTTAAGGCTATGTACAACTCGTATACGTATTATTCGCGGGCTTGTGAGCTTCGTGCGTCGTCGGCGAATAAAAATACGTGCCGCGTATGCACACATTCGTTGTGTTGTGGCTTAAACTTTGAACGATTAACGTGGCCACATGCTGGGCCCAAGAAAATAAAACAAGTCGTACCATCGACACGAAAGAAAAAGAACTTTGAACGGAATTTTGAATGAAACTTTCACTCTGAGTCTAATTACTCTAAGGTCAGATTCGAAGTCTGTTAGTCTAACAACTATTCTGACCAAGAGTTATAAATCCACCACCACCACTGATAGAGCAGTGAGAGCTTAGTGATGTGACTCTCGGACTGCCAAGTCATAGGTCTCGAGTCGAACCAAAGACAACGCACCTCTACGGATTCAACCTTTTTGGATTCATGTGAGTATTGTATAATTTATCACTTGCTTCGGTGAAGGAAAACATCGTGAGGAAACCAGTATGCCTGAGAGATATTTCTTGACGGCATGTAAAGCCAAGTCAGAGGCTCATGGACGGCATAAAAACTGACACCAGGTTAGGCACTAATCACACAATAAAGAAGAAAACCAAGGACTATTACCCAGTGACCTCGCTCCATGTAAACTACACAGTATATGATATTTAGCTGCATCCGTTTCGACTGGAAGCCAACCCCAATACATTTGGGAAAACGCTAGGCATATGAAGATTTGTTAACATTATTGTTAGACTCTTAGTTAATACACAATTCTTACCGTTTCTACAGTAGGAAACGACAACCGGGCGAGCTGAAAACGATAAAAATAAGGTACAATTTCCATTTGTCTTCTTCTAAAATAAAATTTTGCTGTAAACATCGGCTACTCATAAACATATTTTTTTGGACCTACTAGGTCACCAGGATAGTTCTAGATATTGATCCCTACAACCCAGGTGGATTTAAACCCGTGGGTCAAGGGTCAACGGTAGGTTGGGATGCGGGTCTGTTCGAAAGAGATACCGCGGCCCTGGAACACAAAGGGCAAAACAAACCAGGAACATGGATGGGTTTTAGTCAGTACAAGTCTGACACCTCCCTTCCGCTCCGCCCAGAGGGGGAGAGGTCTTTGATGATTTCCCATCCGAAAAAAAAGGGTCAACCGTAGGTAGCTACCGTCGACATCCCTGATTTGGACGGAACTACGTCGGTCGGGACTGCGAGAGCGAGTAGTACAGTAAAAAGAATACAGTACTCACGCACCGCTAGGCACATCGGCTATTATATTATAAAAATCCTGTAGCCTGAGAAGCTTATGAATAAATGCTCCGTTTAGGGAAATTATTGCCGAGTCAATACATTACCAGTTGAAAGGAAGAAACATCGTTGCTGGCTCTTGTGATATGCAGGGTTACCAGTATCTGTGAACAAATCAGTTTTTTACTTGGTATCCTTTATTTTAAGGGAGGAATGCCTTTCAAAAGGCGTCCGTCCTTCGTGGGTATTACCAGGATGTCCTCTTAAAAGACCACCCCAAACCACCCTGAAGGAGGAATGCCTTCCAAAAGGCGCTCGTTCTTCGTGGACAATATCAGGATGTCCTATTAAAAGTCCACCCAAGCACACTCTGTGCAATAACTGTTATACCCGGGCATATATCTTAGGGGCTGTAAAGGGTCTCCCCTGAGTCTCAATGTACGACTGCCGTTAATGATACCATCGATGCAGAAGCCGGAAATTCTGACAACCAGTCTTACTAAATAAAGGATCTCGGGTACCATGCGGTCACGACCCCGACTTTTGGCTGGACCTGCCGCTATCTTTATCAAAATTGGTCAGAAACTCGGTCGGAGGTCCAAACTTTATTTCTGGTCGGAGCTTCTGCCGTCAAAAATCGTGGTCGCGACCGTGTAGTCCGCGAGGTCCCAAAGAGATATCGTATATACTAGGTTAAGGACGTCAGACCAGGAGGGATCAGGGCAGTAGTTCCATGTAAAATGGTTATCCAACTGCATTCCGTTAGACTGGAAGCAGACCCCAACATGGTTGGGAAAACGCTAGGCAGATATTCCCATTGCAGAGCCTCCTTTGTCCAAATCGATAGACACCGCGAACTGCCGAAAATGCCGAATCGAAGTATGAAACGGGGAGAAACGATGCTCGCCCGGCTCGCTCGCTCACTCGCTAGCTGGCGGTGTGGCCTGCGCTGTATCTTTGTTAAAATACTGGCTTTTGCCCGAGGCTTTACTCGCGTTTAGGTCTAGTGTAGTGTAGAAAATAAGAATACTTACAGCACATAGTCTGAATATTATATTTTCGTTATCCATGGAGTTTGTTACAGCCTAAACCTTTCGAAGCCGCCTTCACAACTGCACTTTTACTATCAAATAAAATTGGTTGATGAAGTAGTTACGACTAATTGTTACCTCGTTATATATTAATTGGTCACTGATACCACGTTGACTGAGCAAAGGCAAGGCGATAGCGAAACTAACAGAGAGAGTGATGCTGGGGAGTTCGGTCCGCTACTTCCGAGTCGAGATATTACTATATTATGTCGTGTGAAACTAGATCGAAGGCTTTCGATAAATCATAAAAGAGGCCATTAGTTAAATGATTTTCTTTATTTATGATTTTTCTTATTCTATATATTTTTAAACATTTCTTTTAAAAAAAACCTACAGAAAACGTTAAAAAATAGTTGGCCCATCGGCATCAGGAATAAGGTCTAGGCTGCCGGTGGACAGGGCTCCAGAGAGAGGAACCGCCTCACTATGCTTGCCGTGTCCAGGAGCACTGCTTTCTGAATCAAGCCCTGGACCCTGCCGCGCAATGAGAGCCTCCTAAGGTGTTGGTCGAGGCTCTTTGCTATTAGTCCATTAACCGTAACGACTATCGGTACAATGATTGCAGAGTCCACGTCCCTCATGTCGACAACCTCGTGTGCTAAATCAAGATACTAGATTTTATTATTAATATTTGTAAGTATTGCTTTCATAAGTGCATAATCAGCCTATAATGTTCCCACTGCTGGGACACACGGCCTCCGCTCTATGAGAGGGAGTGGACTATTTTCCAGTGCGGGTTGATAGATGTCACATGTCTCCGAATTTTTAGTTCTAGGACATGCCGGTTTCCTCACGATGTTTTCCTTCACCGTTTTGAGAGCAGTGGTGATGAAATAAGTTACACAAACTAATGCGCCTGCCTGGGTTCTAACCCACGACTTACTGTACGTAAGTCATGGCCGCCAATGGGCCACGTATGTTAGGTTACAAAAGCAGAATAATGCAAGCAAAATGAGACTCTATTGGTATAAACGTAACTCTTTATTCGCTGAGTAAAGTATGCATATGCTTGAAGTTGACTAATCGCTTGCTGTGGCTAGCTCTTGGGTTCAGCATACGCAAATGGCTTCTAGTGATTATCATCCGTCGTCCATCCTGCATCCTCACCACCAACGGCAAAGCCATGCTGAACGCGCAGAGCAGCACTGGTAACATATTAACATAATACCTATAAAACCAGAAGGCTTAGGCAGGGGTGTTCCTTATGTGCACCCACGATTCAAGATTACTTGGGACCATATGAATGGGGCGAGCCTATTGCTATCAACCGGGCACATTTCCGGACTCCGTGGCTGCTACTGAAACATTTCGGATGGAAAACCCAATAACACTTTACCCGATCTGGGAATCGAACCCAGACCCTCCCCAGCTAGCAAAAAATAATCTTACAAATATCCCAAGACCATATTTTTGTCAGTCTTATATCACACCTATAGACACTTATAAGTGTGGATTTGGGCGCACTTTATAAGTATATTCACCCTTGCAATTGCCTTGTAAAGGTTTCGCCAAGTGTATTTTCAAACTTACAAAAGTCTTGCCGATACCTTTATAATGACAAGTCACTTACAATGGCACGCTGTTAGGGGAAATAAACTTATAGTCCTCTTACCATTAAAATAAAATACAATTTTAAGTGTAATATCGCTTGTAGTACTCTTTGTGATCTCCTAATAAGAGTGTTAGCATAAACCGCAGTGGGTTGCGAAATCCTTGGAACTTTTGTGAAAAAATAAACAGTCGCATAGAAACTTAAGTGTTACATTAAAATTTATTGTACTCATGTATTTGTCACGCACTATATGCGATTATTTGGTTGCGAAGTAGATTTTCTCGATTACTTTGAAATTTTAATAACAATATTTTCACGGGCCTTTTCAAAAATTTGTCTTTGACTCTATTATTTTTTTAATTATTTAAAATGTCGCCATTATGACCAACCACGACTCATAAGTGTTTTATTAGAGCAATATAAGCCCAGTACTCTTGTGTAAGGTTTATATCGCACTCGTAAAAGACAAATTAAACCTAAAACCACTGTCTACGCGGCCATGTTGATCATAATTTTAGAGTTCCTTAATAAGTAAAAGGATTTGATAGAAACTAAATGATAATAATTACGTACTAAATATTAAAATAGTTTACCTTTTTTTTTTTTTTTTTTTATCGATGGGAAATCATCAAATAACCCCTCCCGCTCTGGGCTGAGCAGGAGGGAGTGTCAGACTTGTACTGACTAAAACCCATCCATGTTCCTTCCTTTGCCCTTTGTGTTCCAGGGCCGCGGTATCTCTTTCGAACAGTCCCGCAACCCTGGCAGGAAAATAGTTTACCTTATTTTATAAAAATTTCTGGAGTCAACACAACAAAGACAGTAAATAACCCATAATAGGGAATTATTTAAGACACTTGTAGGACTTTTTAAAGTGCTACTACTCTTTAATATGTCTTAGGTGAGATAAATCACACTTTTAAATTACTATTTTTACAGAAGTCTAATAACACTTAGTATAATCACTTCTAAGGTTGACTGTACTTATAAAATGTGTTTATAAGTATTAATTAAGAACCAAGGCAATTAGACTTGTAAAAGGCGCTTATAATGCAACTGCTCTCATTAATATTATATAACATTTTCTTATATACGTCTATAAGAATATGTGACAAGTATGAATGCTCTTAAAACTTAAATAGACTTATAAAATACCACTATTAGAGTTCCTGCCTTAATCAGAACACATATAAACCTTATATGAAACCATAGCTCTTACAAGCTTTTGTTTGTAAGGGTATTAAGAGTTTCTGACTTAATCAGAACACGTATAAACCTTGTATGAAACTATCGCTCTTAAAGCTTTTGTTTGTAAGGGTATTTTGCTAGCTGGGCTGCTGAACATGATCATGCTCAGCAGTCGCGCTTCTTGCGACCACTAGACCTTGAGGTCTACTGGTCCTCAAACATATTTTAACTTGAATGTAGGTCTCAACACCTTCTGGGTTTGTAGGTCAAATTGAATGGGGGCTATCGCGTATGAATTCGCCACTAGAGGCGCTAGTGTAGCGCGAGGTCACCGAAATGTCAGATGTCATATAGAGTTCGCGCGTTGCGTGCTTTTTTTTTACTAATATTCACGATTGTGGTCTAGATTGAGCCATTCCTGATTAATTATGATTTTAAGTAGCAACTTACGAGTAGGATCTTATTTGTTAGTACTTGGTGGTAGAATGATTTTTAAATGTTTCATCCTTGCTCTTTTTAGGGGGACTAATGTCCTTTTTCGCTCGTGGTCCCGGTCCCTTAGTTCCTGGAAGGGGGGACCACGAGTAAATATGTATCTGAAGTTTACACTATGTTGTTATATGTAATAAAAGAAACTTTTTATGAAGTTATTGGTACTTTATCATCACTACATAGTTTAAAACAAAGTCGCTTCCCGATGTCTGTCTGTCCCTATCCCTATGTATGCTTATATCTCTAAAACTACGCAACGGATTTTGATGCGGTTTTTAAAATAGATAGAGTGATTCAAGAGGAAGATTTATACCTATGTATAACATTGCACCCGTGCGATGCCGGGACGGGTCGCTAGTTAAAGTATAAAATATAATTATTGACAGAACCTCACTCGACAGTGGCGCCATCTGGTGAGCTCAATGGGTAAAGTTATACTAGCTAACTAGCTGATTCTCGCGAGTTTCAACCGCGCGAAATGATAGAAAAAAAAAAACGGATTTTGTTAACAATTTCAAGGTTTTAATTTTTTTCCACGAAACCCCAATTCTTTTCATTAAATTAAAGTAGCCTATGTTAGACCTTATAAAATCACTATCTGCCAGTCAAATCGGTGCAGCCGTTTCGGAGATTAACCGAAACAAACAGACAGACAGACAAACAAAAATTGAAAAAAAAAAGTATGTTTTTGTTATAAGTGCCGTATACAGCGTGTAACAGAAATGTTATATTCATATGGAATACTGTGGTACGGACCATCAAACTGAACAAATTTCTCTATGGGACCACCATCGTAATCGTAAAAAAAATAATCAGCTGTCCTATACAAAATTTCAATACCTACTCGACCCAAATGTATGGGACAGCTGATTATTTTTGTACGATTTACACGCTGTATATTTTCATAGGTATTCAGTAAAAAGCTGTTATTTTGATATTACAAACATACACTTCAATTTTATTTCTTTTGTACCTATAGATTTGATTTGTCTTTGTTATGGAATGTTTTATCTTCACTTACACAACAGCAGACAAGACAGGTTCGACAGTAACTTCATATCTAATACTGATGAGTTTTTGAGAGTAAAACAAGAAAAACGTTATCATACTAAGCCCGCATTTACAGTACATCTTACCTCAATTTAGTTATTTTAAAATTATTTTGTATATACCGGGTGGAAGGGACACCGACGCGAAAACGTTTACCACGTATTCGGTACCGCGTGGCCTACCCAGCTGATAGGTCACAGGCGCGCGCGCGCGAATTTCATATGGCTGTTGTGTTATTGTGACGTGAATGCGTATAAAAAAAAGTTTCTTTGAGAAAGTTGTTTGTAATTATGAGTACAATCACGTGTTTAAGGATCGGTCACTAATTACCAGTCACCCTGTATTAGCTACGATGGTGTAAGATAAGGATTCGAGTAGTGGTGCGTTAGTAATTAACTTTTCTCAAAACTATCAAATACAGGATTTCGTTTAGTTTACCCTATTTTTGTGTGATGTTCCCTATCTTCTAGAAAACTGCCATCCACATTGTATGTACAACATAACTCTTATTGCCTGTGCTATATCTAAATATGTTTCTCGACCGGTGTGTATTCAGCCTATGTGAACCATGTCTAAAGTACAATCTCTTTCCAATTAGAAATCCTATACGTATCTGATTCAAAATGAGCTGGATGACTTATGGCTCTTATTAGTCCACGTCACATACCCATACCATGACAAATGATTTTAACAAAACACGTGCATGGAGTAAGTAGCAGGCACACTTTTAGTCAAAGCCAAAACCATCAGCCCAACATCTGCAGACCTGCCTGAAAGAGGACTTTTGGCCGAAAGGTGTCGTATATCGACGTTTCCGAGGACGGTTACACGACACCACGACGCGGAACACGACGCCGACAACTTTACGTGTATAGGCATAGTTTTAAGGTTTTTAATATGTATTATTATATTATTGTTTAAGATTATTTTTGTGTATTTTACCTATGGGCCTTAGTAGCCTGATAATAAAATGATTATTATTATTATTATAAGGGCCTATGCACACAGTGCGTTGCTGTGAGTGGGAGCTGTGTCGCAGCGGCGGCGTTCTGCATATAAAAAACACTAATTACACAGGGTGATTTTTTCAAGAGGGCGTGGAGGATGGCCAACTTTGAAACTATAAGGAAAAGCGAAAAATACTCAAAGGAGTGCCGCCTGTTACAGAAAAAAATATAGGAAGTCGTCTATCTTGGTATGGACATGTAATGAGAAGGTATGAAACGCATGTGACTAAAAAGTGATGGATATTAATGTTGACAGATAGAGAGGGATAGGGAGGCCAAAGAAGAAATGGAGGGATTATGTGAGGAATGATATGAAAGAGAAAGCAGTAAATGCTGCCGTGACGTCTGGCAGGGGAGAATGGAAGAAGAAAATGTGTTGCGCCGACCTCAAATAGAATGGAACAAGGCAGGCACAGATGCTGACTCAAAGGAGCCCCGCGCCCAATTTTGATGGAAATTAAAACTGTATTATTGGATTTTTGAAAAACCAATATTCCTAGTCAGGAATCAAACCCTTTAATTTTGGAAAAAAACACACACTGTATGCGATAGTGTCGCTAATAGGCATCACATAGTAATGACATACGGCAAACATTAGGAAAAATCATATATTTTATTATCTATACTTCTATACTACGTAATATTATAAAGAGGTAAAATTTGTTTGTAAGTTTGTATGTAAGGGGTAATATCTGAAGCACACGTAGGAGATCTGCCCCGCGTGGGCAGAGCACCGCCGTGTCCTCGTAGCGGCGATCGGCGGCCGCGACCTCTCGCGTCCGGCCTTGGTACAATCCATGGTCCGGAGCGAGACGGAATGGGACGCCGTCACCTACTTCTGCGAAGCAGTCATACTAGCGAAGGAGGTGGCGGAACGTGAGAGGGAGAGAACCTCACATCCCAGCTGCCGCGGGAGACGCACCGGGCATAGGGGGCCACGTGGCCCCCGGCCACCCTAGGCGCGGGCCTGTGGACGGCGAGCTATGGGCTAGCTCGCCGTCCGTCCGTCTTATAACGACAAGCCGTGTCGACGGCGCGTTCGTGTTCCACGCGCGCCTCAAAGAGATGTCAGCAAACAGAAAGGGGCGGACCCCTTTCTGTTTGCTGACATCTCTTTGAGGCCGACGCCTGCCAGGGTTGCGGGACTGTTCGAAAGAGATACCGCAGCCCTGGAACACAAAGGGAAAAAGAAGGAACATGGATGGGTTTTAGTCAGTAAAAGTCTGACACTCCCTCCTGCTCAGCCCATAGCGGGAGGGGTTATTTGATGATTTCCAATACGAAAAAAAAAAAACAAAAAAGGGTAATATTCGGAACTAAGGATCGAATTCTAAAAAATCTTTCACTGGCAGAAAGCTACATTAGTGTTACGTGATATAGACTATAAATTATACAAAGTGTAAAGGCTTCGTGCAGAGTCCGTTCACAGTGTAAACAGACTCCTCACGAAGCTGTCAACGAAGCATTATGTATGTACATCAAACTAAGGTAATTTTTTTTTTCGGTTTCAACGATCACGTTTTACGGTAGGACTCAATGCACTCAAAACATTGTGCTGATAGATGGATTGTATAGTACGGAGATCGTGGAGGAGTTTAAAGTAAAAATCTTTCATTTAAAAACATGTATTTAAAAGAAACTTGTGAAAATGTTGGAACTTTGACCCCCAATAACTCCGTAACTAGAAGGTTCCCAGGTATGGTCTAGAACAAAAATGATCGCAATGACGATGAGAACAAGTGCCTTTCAGCTACGTTAAGGGTCTAGTTACACCCTTTATTTATATCATGCACATTAGCCGAGCTATCGCAATATTTGTGCGGACGAAGTCGCGGGCGAAGATCTAGTCCTGTATAATCACTATAATTAAACCTAATCAAATAAAATAACCGATTAATGCAACGGATTTATAAGCAATGACCAACTAAACCAACCGTTTAATTTTAATTATTTGACATATAAATGCATGAATATTTGCAATTTTCCTGCATTTTGAGTTCATAACCAAAATGGTTTCTTTAACAATTTTTGTGCTTCTTGCGTGTGCTTGCGTTGCAATAGAGGCACAGGAGTTACTTCAGCAGGACTGCATGAAGATCCGAAAAGGTAAAGTTATTTTATTTTTTGAACTAAGCATAGGATCAGAGTGAAGAATGGTGAAGAATTGCAATATTTCCATGAATACATCTACTTGGGCCAGTCGTCTCTTTCCAGTCCAGGCAAGACAAGGAAGTCACAAGACGAACCAAAAATAAACTCATACTGTCAATATCCGAAATATCGGGAGCTCAAAATAATGGACAATCACGGAAGATATCCCTTAAGTTAATAAATAAATATCGTTGGACATTACACACAGCGCCATCTAGGTGCCACACTAAGCAACGAGGCTTGTGTCGTGGACACCAGGTAGTTGATAATATTACATAGATACTTTTTTGTTTGTAAATACATACTTATTATTTAATAAACATCCATGACTCGGAAGCAAATGTCCATGCTCATCACACAAATATTTGCTCCTACCGGGACTCGAACCCGAGAAACTAACCGACCATGTACGCAACACCACACTGCGCTCCAAACCAAAAATTACTGACGTTGCTCAAGAAGCCACTAAACTGAAGTGGGACTGGACTGGCCACGTCTGCCGCATGCCCAATGAGCTGTGGGCCAAAATAACCACTTTCTGGAGCCCGGACACAGCCAGAAGGACCCGCGGCAGACCTCGTAGAAGATGGCGGGACTAACTGGATAAAACAAACGACTAGTGACCCACATTAGTCCTGGATCGAATCAACTGGAAGTCATGGGGAAGAGGAATTGCCCAGCTGTGGGATGACGCAGGCTAACAGTATCAGTATCAGAAAATCTATTGCAGCAACTTAAATGGATTTTGGTCTGTGGTCAGAAATGCCTCTGTTGAGCATGTCCTCGGTTCGATTCCCAGGCTGGGAAACTGGTATTTGTTTTTTTCTATCAGGCCTTTTTCAGTAGCAGCCACGGAGTCTCGTTTGTCCCCTGAGGATGGCAATATTACAGGGGGCCTAAAATGGCTGCTTAATCAGAATCATAATATGTATCACGTTAAAAATTAAAACTCTATAAATGGACATTGTGGTCATAATCATAAAGACCATTTTAGGCCCCCAGGGGTCTTAATCAAGTAAGAGTAACAAATCAAGTTTCAAATTAAACGTTTCTACAAGTGAACCCAAAAAAGGGACAACTCCCTACTACTTTAGTCGTAATAAGTACAAAACACCCGCCGAAAACAGCTCCTCTTTGCTCTCAGCTTCTCTTTGCCTCTAAGGATCAAAAAGGGACTATACCCTATTACTTTCCTGTCCTAAATAAACGTGACTCATTTTTTCGTATCACACACCAACAAAACACACCACTTTAGAATATTCCATCAAAATATCGCCAGTTTATTATCGAAACAAGAACTTTTAGAAATTACTATGCAGGAGTTACAAGAAGTAAAAAATGACCCAGATGTTATATGCCTATCTGAAACTTTTGTAAAAAAAGGCTGTGAAAATTATGTTAAAATATACAACTATGAAATGGCTACCAACTTCTGTAGAGAAAAACAAAGAGGTGGCATTTGTATATTAGTGAAAAAAGGTTTATATTATAAAGAATTATCATTTGTGAAATTTTTTATTTTTATTACTATTATAGATTATAGATTTGTAGTTTGTAAATAATGTAAATAACTTGATTGAAATAAAATTTTTGTGAAAAACTTTGCAACTCAAAACACGTTTGAAGCTTGCGGCTTGGAAGTAACAAGTCATAAATTAGTAGTTATTTGTGTTTATAGAACACCGCAATCTGATCCGAATCAGTTTCTTATAAAATTGCATAATCTTTTACACGATTTGTTAAATAAATACAAATCTAAAATTAATATAGTCGTAGCCGGTGATTTTAACATAAATACGCTTAAAAAAGGTAACATCACAAATAGATTGCAAGACTTGTCCAACAATTATAATTTAAAAATCCACATCAATGTTCCTACTCGGAAATTGACTTGTATTGACCATATCATAAGCAATATTGCCAATGCAACTGCCATCGTACTTCCCCTACATCTCTCAGATCATGACACAGCTCAAATGTTAAGCTTTCCAGCTAAACAGACACCACAAAAATCAGCAATATACTATATTCATAAAAGAGACTATAATTTAGACAACATTCGAAAATTTAAGGAATGCTTGCAAAATATTTCTTGGTCTGACATTTATCTAAAGACTGACACGAACTCCGCATTCGATGACTTTCATGAACTGGTGTGTCTATTTTATGATCTCTGCTTTCCCAAAGTAAGAGTGAAAGTCAATAGTCATAATAAAAATAAAAGTGGATAAGTAAAGGTTTGAGACAAAGTTGCAAAACTAAACGGAAGCTACGGTACCTGTACTACAAAAATAAAAATGTAAATAATAAAACTAAATACAAGGTGCAGTTTTGAACCTGCAAAACATTTCAGGAGGTTGTTATGAGACTCGTAAATAATCATATAACAATACGATACCAAGTCAATAATCAATAATACTTTTTCTTTTCGATTTTTCAATTTTATTGTTTTTCAGAATAACTCTCTTAATAACCCTCTTCAAAAAAACAGAATCACCCATTGCGATGTATCGCGCGTCATGTCACTGTGTGCGTGAATGCGATGACCAGTGACGTCAGCCTGTACGAGTCTCCGCCCACATTTCTATGAAACGAACGCGGCACGTACGTTAAACTACAATGAAGGTCGTTGCTATGGTTACGGGGAGCCCCCGCGATGCTCGTCATACCGCATTTCGATTAAGACTCGAAAATCTGTTACTGCGCATCGAAGGTTCAACCAACGTGGCGCGATCTGTACAAGTTGTTGTAGCTACAGCAACTTATAGCAAATAATTTTACCTTAGATGTAGTTCGAATTTGAAAATCACAATGTAGGTACCTACATTATTGTTTAAAATTTCACTAAATAATAACTCATTTTTAAGCATCATTACAATGCCGTGGCCCATCTGCCGAGCCTGTTCCCAACTATGTTAGGGTCGGCTTTCAGTTTAGCTGTATGCAGCTCACTACATGGAGTGCCAGTGAATCACGTAGGGCGACTGCGTATCAGACCTCAACAAACCAGTTACTTGATAACACGATACCCATTTGTTAGACTAAATGTCTGACTTTCTGGCTTTTGACTACCCGTACCAACGACCATACGGCAGGGCTGTAAGGTCGTTGACCCGTACCGACCCGTGTGGTACCTAACGACCGTCCGAGAGCTACAAATCAATTCGAACCATGGGCTTTAATTAAGTGCTTACCGAAACACGGGATTTCAATGATGTCCTAGATAAATTTAAAAAGTACTTACATCATTATGAATTAAAAAAATAACACAATGGTACTTGCTGAGTTGCGAACCCGCAACCTCATGCATAAGAGGAGAAAGCCTTAACCACTGGGCTATTACGATAAATAATAATAGTAGGAAGTAGATACAACTGCGGCAAAAAAAGATCACGTTGGCGTCGTTAGTTACCTATCAGCTGATGAATAAAATGATAGGCGGAGATAAATAAACCTTACAAAGCACGTAAGCAGATCCTGTTGCACAATTGTGAAACTACGATCGCGAGCGCGTGCGCGGGATTTAGGTAGGCACCTAATAATAATAATAAGGCATGTAGGTACTCGGCGCAGTCGGCGCGCTCTGTAGGTAAATTCAGCCCCAAGGACGGTTTTTATTTGTAGATTAAATTGGTTGATTTAAGATTTTCTTTCCTACTTTTTAACGGGCTGAGGACCGACAGAAATACATCAAGATAATTTGTGGTAGTTAAGTGGGTAGGTACCCATGTGTTTGGGATTTTAGGTGATTCATTTTGTCTGATAGGTATTTTTGGCGTAGTTAAACATTTTAAATCAACTTATTTACACTAATCAAGTTGATTTAGCTAACATCGTATGTACAAATTATTGTCTATGTACAAATAAATAAATAAATTACCTACTTATGTTACCTACCTGGAGATATTGTTCAAAGTTTCCACCGTCACACTCTAGCACGACGTTGCTGATTTTCCTTCAGCTTACACAAACACATTCGTTTCTATTGTGTCGAAAGCACTTATCACTTTTGCACTTTTGAGATCCTGTACCTTGCGGTAATGAAAAGGATGCTGCATTTCTTTGTGCAGTAGCCGCCACACTGTGGAGTGGTGCACTCCAAACCGTCGACCAGCCTCCCGCGTGCTTGCACGTGGCTCTCGCCGGAAGAATTCCAGGATATCTTCCTGCAAGGCGACAGGCAGGCCTTCGTTGCCACGACCTTCAGCATGCTGGGGAACGTCGAACTGCCGATGATCGCGCAGTCTCTGCGTAGCAGCCAGCATTACCCTGTGTGAGGGACGTTGCCGATTGGGGAATAACTCCGCGAACATTTCGATGGCTCGAGATACATTGTCTCCACTGATGGCATACAAGCGGACTATCTCCACCAACTCTACATTGGAGTATTGGTCCGTCATCTTTACAACTAGGTAGTAGGTACCTATCCCGATCGTTAATCGAAGGCGCACTTGAGGGGCGGAATTTGCAAGCGTATGCACATACCGGCGTCATCAAATACACTAATAAATTGACCCGATTTATGCGTTTGCGATGGCCGCGGGGGCGTGGCGGGGGAGAGGGAGCGGGCGGTGGTTGGTGCTTTGGATTCATGAAAGAAATGTCGGTTGCGTTTGTTTGTGTGTGTGAAAGCGCAGTTTAAGGACACGTACAGATTGGTTGCGTTTTAAAAAGGGGAGTTCACACTTACCGATTTCCGTAAATAAGAATAAAATGAAAAAAAAATACCTGCCCATTTTATTGTTGATTCGGGTCGAGAATCACTAACATAATTACCTCCTAAAATGTTTTGCAGATCCAAAACTGCACCTTGTATAATAATTATTCTATTCTGCTAAAGAAATGTATTTATAATTCAAAAAAGAATGCAAATATAAAATATATTCATACCCATGACAATAAATGTAAAGCCACATGGAACGTCATTAAAAATGAAATAAATAATAATAACACTCACAAAGACAACATAGAATGTATAAAATTAAATGATACTATAATTACAGACCCTGTACAAATGGCCAATATATTTAATAACCATTATGTAAATTTAACGCATGTACAAGGGTGAAAAAACGTACATAAAAACATCTACAAAAATACTTGTGTCAACACAATGTTCCTCAGACCAATGCTGGTAAACGAGGTACGACAGGAAATTATGTCCCTGTCTAACACCAGGTCGGAGGGCTATGATGAAATAAATACAAAAATTATAAAAGTTTGTAGTAATGTACTATCTGATATTCTCACTCATTTAACAATCATTTTCCAATGGAACCTTTCCGGATAAATTAAAACTGTCCATAATAAAGCCTTTATTCAAGAAGGGATGTAAATGTGACATCAATAATTACCGACCTATAACTTTAATACCCATCCTGTCTAAAATTTATGAAAAATGTATGTAAAAAAGATTAATTAATTACTGCAATAAATTTCAAATTATAAGTGACAAGCAGTTTGGATTCCAAAAGAACAAATCCACATCGTTGGCTATTTTCTCTCGTATGCAAGCTATACTTTCAAATATTAATAATAATTATATGACTGGTCTTTTTTTTGATCTATCTAAAGCCTTCGATCTGGTGTCACACGATATATTGCTACATAAGTTAGAAGCTATTGGGATTAGAGGACCGGTACTCCAGTGGCTAGCGTCCTATTTAACTAATAGAAAACAACGTGTGACAATATATAAGAAGAATGAAAATAATGACATAATATCCTACTCATCCGAATATAAACATAATAAGCATGGCGTTCCACAAGGAAGCGTACTGGGCCCAATATTATTTCTCATTTACATAAACGACATCATAAAAATAACTAATCATAAATGCATATTATTTGCCGACGACATATCTATTATAGTGACATCCAACAAAAAACATAATACCGTTCTAGATCATGAGCTTGATATTAATAATACAATTGACAATTTACTGCATTGGCTTGACATTAACCATTTAAAGATAAATTTAGATAAATCAGTTTTCATTCAATTTAATCAATCAAATAATGATAAAAATGACAATAAACTCAATATTAACAAAATCAAAGAAGTAACGCATACAAGATTCTTAGGTGTAATAATAGATAAAGATATTAATTGGAAGGAACACATAGATAATGTCAGCACTAAAATCAATAAATTTGTATACGCACTTAAACAAGTCAAAAATGTAACTGATATAAAAACTGCTGTAATATCATACCAAGCCTATGTCGAATCGGTGCTACGTTATGGGCTTGTAATGTGGGGTAATAGCACCGACTTCCGAAGAGCATTCATCGCCCAAAAAAAGTGCATGAGATCAATTTGTGGTCTTAAACCTGACGACTCATGTCAACCGATATTTAAGAAACTTGGTTTGTTACCATTACCGTCACTTTACATTTACGAAATATGTATGTTTGTAATGAAAAACAAACAATTATTTAAGACTGCAAATGATGTGAATCCTCGGAACAGACGAGATCCCTATAAATTAGTGTTGAATGATTTACCTAGGCTAGCTAAATACAATAACAACTGCCTAGCAATGTGTGTGCGCATTTATAATAAAATACCAAGGCATTTTAAAATATTAAATACAAATTATTTAAAACTAAATTTTATAAATGGTTACTTGAATATAGTTTTTATAGCTTAAAAGAATTTATAGATAAAAAAAATTGTTTGTAATTCATTGCTGATGCCTCATTGGTATACCTGTCTTTTAAATTTTGCATGCTTGGTCTTATCCTAGCTAAACATGTTTGTGCCATTTAAATTTGTACCTAACACCATTGTATACCATGTTTTACGCAAATAAATATACTAATCGTAACTGGGGAAAAGTGGGTGTACCAACTATTAGGTACACCTCTGCCTATCCTTTCAGGTATTACAGGCTTGATAATATGTTTTGTTTGAATAGTTATGTTTCTGTACAGGTTCCACCAAAGGGTTCAAACATTATATAGAACCAATTATCCTGCCGAAGAAACTAAAACACTGGGAAAAGGTAGGTGACACTGAAGGGTGTAACAAGACCCTAAACGAAAGAACAAGTGCCGAAAGGTACTTCTTCTCCCCGTCATTAAGGTCATTTTTTTGTTCTAGACCATACCTGGGAACCTTCTAGTTACGGAGATATTGGGGGTCTAAATTCCAACTTTTTCACAAGTATTTTTTTTTTTAATACGTGTTTTCACGTAAGATTTTTACTGTAAACACCTCCATGACCCGCGTATTATTCAATCCATCCATCAGCACAATGTTTTGAGTGAGTTACATTGAGTCCTACCGTAAAACGTGATTTTTCAACCCATAAAAATTAAATATAATATAATACACAATGCTTGGTTGGGGTCTTGTTTCATCTTATAGTATAGAAACTAACGCAACGCAATCACTGTGAAAAAAACAAGATCAATCTTTTTTAACCGACTTCCAAAAACGGAGGAGGTTATGTATACAACGTGTTTTTTTTATATCCCATAACTCTAGGGTATGATTGAGGCCATATCAAAGAATCAACTGGCATATGAGTTATGTTCCAATCCTTCGTTATTTTTTTTTTTCAAAATCAAAATCAAAGCATTTATTTCAAGTAGGCCAGTTACAGGCACTTTTGAACTGTCGAAACAAAGATAACAATGAAATGTAGCTACAGTCCCAGTCACAAGGCATAAAAACTGTGAAAGTACTGTAGTTTCCCATTCCCTAGCGTAGATCTCTATGGAGAAGAACGGGCAAGAAACTCCATGGACACTCTTTTAAATCAGAATATTGTTACAAAACCTTGGTTACATCATTCATATTAGGATGGTACATTATGTGAGAACGATGTAGCAAGATGTGCACGTTAAAAGTGTCCATAGTAAACTCAAAAAAGACAATTAAAAAAAATTAAAATAATTAATTCAAATAAGCCGTGGCAACTAAGAGATGACCAGTCACAACTGACAGCGCCCGTTCACGAACATGACGCATGGATCAGCACCATTCAACTCAACCATTTTGAAGGGAACTAAATGATCCGACACACGCGCCACTATCAGCGAGACATTGAGTGAGCATGACATACTCTCAACCGCCTGGGCACATTCAAGTCGGGAAAGGACGTAGGTTTCCAGTGAACGATAGCTCTTTAGTACATAGCACTCACACAATATGGGCTTTATATAATACTAAAGATATTGAATCTATACAATGCAAAGATAGTTGTACAATCTTCAGCAGCTCCAACAATACTATTTAATGTTATCAATTTATGCGTCCCTGTCCTTGTGGAGCAGGACCGGCATTGAGCCAAGCATTTTTGTCAGCGATATAATCGTCCAACTTGTAATATGCTTGCTTACATAGTGTGCGTTTAATGCATGTTTTAAATTTCGTCTCATTCAGTTCGAGAATACTTTGTGGAATTTTATTATAGCATCTCAAACAGTACCCCATGAAAGATGAATCTACTTTAGCGAGTCTGAAGCCCGGCTGAACTAATTGGTCTCTATTTCTAGTACTGTAACTGTGTCTGTCACCTCTTTTACTAAAAAGATGCAGATTTTTTCTTACGTACATTATGTTTTCGTAGATGTATTGACAATGTACCGTCATGATGTTAATGTCCTTAAACAGTTCCCTTAGAGAATCGCACCTACGAAGATTATATATAGCTCTGATGGCTCTTTTTTGCAGAATAAATATTGACTGAATGTCTGCAGCTCGTCCCCATAACAAAATGCCATAAGACATTATACTATGAAAGTAACTAAAATAGACCAGTCTAGCGGTATCAACATCTGTAAATTGACGGATTTTTCTAATAGCATATGCTGCTGAACTTAGCCGCCCGGCAAGAGACGTTAAATGAGAACTCCATTGTAGCCTTGAATCAAGCGTAATCCCCAGGAAAACCGTTTTATCTACGAATTCAAGTTTCTCTTTATTCAATATTATATCACAATCACTACTTTTAACATTCGGTAAAGCAAATCTAATGCATTTAGTCTTTTTTTCGTTGAATACTAAATTGTTTGCTGTGAACCAATTTTGAACCTGAAGTAGGGCATTATTCACGTCATCTAGAATTTGGGCCCGTCTATTTATCTTAAAAATTAGAGAAGTGTCATCAGCAAATAACACCATATTTTGAGGTTGGTTTTTCAGTAAATAAGGTAGATCATTTATGTATACTAGAAAGAGGAAAGGACCCAATATTGAGCCTTGCGGAACCCCCATTTTTACTTTTAAACCCTGTGAATTGATACCAATTATTTGAACATGTTGAGGTCTATCACTCAAATAAGATTTTACCAAACTAAGTGCAAGTTTTCCTAGTCCGTAATGCTCAAGTTTCAAAAGTAATGTGTCGTGAATTACGCAATCAAACGCTTTGGAGAGATCACAAAAAATTCCTATGGCGTCTTGGGACTCTTCCCATGCAGTAAATATGTGCTTTAATAAGGTTACACCGGCGTCAGTCGTACAACGTCCCTTGGTGAAACCATACTGTTGATCGTGTAGGATTTTGTTGGTGTTAAAATGATTAAGCATTTGATTCAGCATTACCTTTTCAAAAACCTTGCTAAAAACTGGCAACACGGATACAGGTCTATAATTATTAGTATCTTTACTATCCCCGGATTTGAAAAGTGGTATGACTTTACTGTATTTCATTAAATCAGGGAAAGCTCCTTGGTCTACACACAAATTAAAAATTAAAGCTAAGTAAGGCGCTATAGTCTCAACTATGGATGTACAAACTTTGATAGACATTCCCCATAGATCTTCGGTCACTTTGATTTTGATTTGCCGGAAAGCTTTGATAACTATCACAGGGCTTATGTGTTTAAATTTAAATTCAGCCGGGCATCCAGACACGTTGGCCCTTAATAAACCAATTGAGACTCCAGGTGAGGAATTTAGAGCTTCCGTAGTTTTTAACGGGATATCGGTAAAGAAGTTTACAAATTCTTGAGCTACTTCCAAATTAGAGCTTTTAGGACCACATGCTGTATCTAATGTGTAGCTAGTGTTACGTATTTTCTTCCTGTTTGTCTCGTTATTTATGACTTTCCAAACAGTCTTTATTTTATTTTCTGCTGTTTTGATCTTGTTGCTAATGTGCAGGGCTTTAGCAACCTTGCATGTATTTCTAAAAATGTTTGAATACTTAGCAACATACTTGTTGAAAGTTTCAGTGTTTATGTAAGGCTTAAGGCCATAAAGCTCAAATTTCATTTTTCATACTATTTAATTCGGCAAAGTCACGATTATTAATGTAAAAAACCCTTACGTGAAATATGACCGATGTCGACAAGGTAGCTTTCCCTTCACTAGCTGCCGCCAGGAAGCCCCGATACCAACATACCCACATACTTTATTTTACTATTTATTTTATTACACTACTGCGAAGTTTGGCAACCTCGCAAAAGTAAAGATTCGTCATACTGGTGACAATTTTTGACCTAATTTAATTATGATTGATCATATCTCCGAAACGATGCATTTTTGGACCACCTATTCTAGGAGTTTTAGTATTATTTTTACCTACAGAATATAACCCTAGAGTTATGGGATATCAAAAAAAAACAGGTTGTATATTCGAACCCTCCTTTTTTCATGTATGTTCATGTCCTTTTTGTCAGCGATCACTTGACTGATTTACGTGATGCCTTCTCATTTAGCAGAAGAAGCCCGCGGGGTAAGTCCAACCCAAATAATGTACTAGCTGTTGCCCGCGGCTTCGCTCGCGTTTTGGTCGTAAATTATCCCACGGGCACGTTGTAGATATAGCCTATGGCACTCGGGGATAATGTAGCTTCTTATTAGTGAAAGAATTTTCAAAATCGGTTCAGTGGATCCATAGACTTTACTTTTTTTCCTCATACAACCTGACAAACTCACAAACTTTACTAACTTTATAATATTAGTATAGATAAAATATAATAATAATAGCTTATGTACACACGGCTACGCATCAAGCTACACATTTCCAGTTTATGCTGATCTCGCATTGTTTAAGATTTCCGTACAATGCGTGGTCAGCTTATACTGGAAATGTATAGCTTGATGTGTAGCCGTGTGTACAACGGCGAGCTTAACCCAGAATTGGGTGTTCTTAGGCGCGTCGCTCACACGTATTAAAGTCACAAACTAGCGTTGGGCACTAGTTGTCTAGCTTTTGCAAGCCTGGTATGTAATATTATCTTTGTTTGTTAGGTTAATGTATCTTGTAATATTTCTTTATGGTTTTTTTGTGCGTCATCATCCGCTTAGCCGTTTTCCAACTATGGTGAGGTCGGCGTCCAGTCTAACCGGATTCAGCTTAATACCAGTATTTAGTTTTAAACTCTAATAATAATCTCTAATCCTCTTAGCACGCTGCTGGAGGATTCAGGTCTAGGCTATCGGTTGAGGAGAGGTGGTCAAGTTATATCTCACCTCCTTTACATGGATGACCTGAAACTATTTGCCCCCAACGATTTGCAACTGATGGAGCTACTGAAGGTAACTGAAACTTTCAGTAGCGCCATCAGGATGGAATTTGGTGTGGACAAATGTGCGGTCATGCATGTAAAGCGAGGGGAGATTGTGGAATCTGTGGGAACCCAGCTCTCGGATTCCATAAATCTTAGATCCCTCTCAGCAACCGAAACCTATAAGTATTTGGGTATGTCGGAAGCGCTGGGCATCAATGTTGCTGACATGAAGCAATCGTTGAAGGAGCGTTTCTTTGGCCGCCTGAAAAAAGTATGTAATAGTCTTTTATCAGGCGGAAATAAGGTGCGTGCCTTCAACGGTTGGGTCATGCCGGTTTTGTTGTACCTACTCTTTCGGTATACTCAAATGGTCTCAAACAGAACTAGACGCCCTGGATAGGAAGGTCCGTACATTGTTGACGGCATATCGAATGCATCACCCACGTTCTTCGGTTATGAGACTGTATATCCCGCGGAGGTGTGGGGGTCGAGGCTTTTTAAACGCTAAGACTCTCCACAATCGCGAGATATGCAGTCTCAGGGAATATTTCTTAGAAACCGACGTGGGGATGCATCGAGATGTGGTCGCAGTGGATAAGGGCCTCACCCCGCTCTCCTTGGCTAAAGAGAACTGGCGCAAACCTGTAGTGCTTGACACTAACGACCGCAGGGAGGTATGGCAGAGTAAGGAGCTCCACGGACGCTTTTTCCGGGCTCTATATGGACCCGATGTAGACTTATCCGCATCCGTAGCCTGGCTACGTTCCGGGGACCTCTTCGGAGAAACCGAAGGTTTTGTCTGTGCAATTATGGATGAAGTTATGATGACGAATAACTACCGGAGATTTATTGTGAAGGACGGCACGGTTGACATATGTCGGGCATGCCACCGTCCAGGCGAATCAATCCGTCACATTATCTCCGGGTGTTCTCGTCTAGCTAACGGAGAGTACTTGCATAGACACAACCATGTAGCCAGGATTATCCATCAGCAACTTGCTCTAAAATTCAGCCTTGTGGAATCGGAAGTGCCGTATTATAGGTATGTGCCCGACCCGATCAAGGGCTTGATTCAGAAAGCGGTACTCCTGGACACGGCTCTTATTGTTAGGAGGTTCCTCTCTCTGGAGCCCTGACCGCCGGTAGCTTGGACCCTGTTCCTGATACCGGTGGGCTACTATTTTCTATATTTTTAAATGTTTTTTATAATATTATCTTTGTTACTAAAAATATTTAAAAATGTATATAATGTGTAAAGAAAATAAATAAAGGAGATAATCTCTAATCATAATAAAACTCTAATAATAAAATAAATCTAATAAAATCTCTAATATAAAAATACTCACACTTGTAAAAATAAACATGTTTTTTTAAAATCTTTTTTAGGGTTCCCGTACCCAAGGGGTAAAAACAAGACAATATTACTAAGACTCCACTGTCCGTGTGCCTGTCTGGCTGTCTGTTACTAGACTGTATCTCATGAACCGCGATAGCTAGACAAATGATGTCTGTTGCCGCTATAACAACAAATACTTAAAACAGAATAATATAAATATTTAAGGGGACTCCCATACAACAAATGTGTTTGTATCGTGCCCGAGTACGACTCGCACTTGGCCGCTATTTTCAATTTGGCTTTGTATTTTAAATTTCAGACGCTGCCAAACTGCCCTGATGGCAAGACAGGCGGCGTAGATGTTCGGGCCTGCGATGATCATCAGATCCCGGAATTAAAGTTCGTTGGCAATTCCACAGTGGTCATGGATAGGAGTGGCAACGTGGACTCTTACGTTGTGGTGGTAATCAACTTGTTTTGTGCTACGCCTCAGCCGAGCAGCGAGGAAATACTATAACCGCTATATAATTTATAAGTGATAAATAGTGATAATGTGTGCAGAAATGAAACCACCATATAGTACGAGTATTTCTAGCAATGGTTAAAAGTAAAATGCTTTTATAATCTTAACGAATACATGTCTGATTGCAGAGAGGGAAACAAAAAGCAATAATATTGGTGTTCAAATTAATAGTTATGACATTATCAATTTCAATTTGCAATTAATCATCTATTCTTAACTAGTGACCCGCCCCGGCTTCGCACAGGTGCAATGTTGTACATATAAACCTTCCTCTTGAATCACTCTATCTATTAAAAACCACATCAAAATCCGTTGCGTAGTTTTAAAGATCTAAGCATACATAGGGACAGACAGCGGGAAGCGACTTTGTTTTATACTATGTAGTGATTTGACATTTTATTAAACTGTATCTCTTGAACTGACATAGGTATAACTTTGACATCAATTGATTGGTTAATTTGTTCCTATAAATCCACGCATGAGATCGTATTTGTTGCTGCTAACTATATTTATTTATTTTACTATTTATGTACACACAGTAGATTACACAGGAAAATACAATTACAAAAAATGAGTACAAACGTCTATATTTTTTTTTGTTTTGTCTTGAATGTACCTAATTAAAATAATACCATTGTGCAGGTTAAAATTAAATATTTGCACACCATTTGTAATGACAGAATGTAAAGGGGCCATTATAGTTTTAAGGTGTAAACCTACATTCTGGCAAATAAATGGATTTGGTTTGATTTGATTTGATTGAAAGTAGTAAGAGATCATAAACTATATGGCAAAGTGGCATACGACCATAGCTATCCTCTGAACATCGCTATGAACATTTGTTAAATACATTAAAATATACATCTAACGCGTAAGTTGCTTATTTAATAGACGATAAACATTGAATGGTTTTACATAACAATTTCAGACGAGAAAACTTAAAAAAAAAAAATGTATAATATAAGATCTCACCCTGCAAAAAAAAATGGATGTATAAATATTAAACGAAAAAATAAAAAAACCTACCCTCATCGCCCAAAACTTTTGTGTTCTTTCTTGTTTCTTTTGTGTTACGTACTTTCTGATATTTGTTAATTTTGTACTTTTCATGCTAAAACGATGAATGCTACATCGAAGTATTATTGTAACGTAGTTTTAAGATACATAATTTGTTTAAGTATATCTACGCTTACTGGCGGATAACATTGTGATATGTTTTTCTCTGTAAGTGAATTTGTAACTCTTTTGAAAAATAAATATCTTTAACCGTCCCATTAAAATCGCAATCGTAAATCCCATTCAATAGCTATTTCATGAAAAAGTCACTCAATGGGATTATATGAACTTGGAGAGTTGTATTGATGATTTGAATGATTATAATTCTGTAACTCCATACGTGTTACTGGCGCGATTCAGATTTTCATCAACAAACAACCTGACACTGACCTGCAAATTGCAATAAACGTAAGAAAATAATTTAAATTTCGCGGGCTACCCTTGCGCATCCACCTTAAGGGGCTCCCATATAAATACCGTGTTGTTCTTTTTTAGTTTATGCTACGAAACTAAGTGTGCGAGTCCGAATCGCACTTGACCGGTTTTTTTTAATCTATTGCAACATACTAACATAGCATTACATAAAATCACGCCTGTAAACCCCGAAGGGTTAGTCAGAGGTGTACCTAATAGTAGACACACACACACACACATTGCGCAGTTTCTTGTGGATGTATTATAACATATAGGTCTACAATTGACCCCCTGGCTGCCGTTTGAGTGCCTTTCTGTGTTCGAATTCACGACCTATAACTTGTAGGCTGAGGCAGTTACCATTGGGCTAGAAAAGAGTATTTTTTAGGGATGCAACGATACCGATGCCGATAATCGTAAACCGCGGGTTATCGTAATTTTTGACGATCATCCGTATCGTAAAAAGTATTACGGTTTATAACGATTCTTAAAACTAAGTTTGATGTAATTTTTTTTCGTGAAAAGGAATGTAAGATAGCATCGATGTTTGCGCTGGCAACACTAATGACAGCCATCTTTCCTAATTTGGCATAATTTAGATTCGGAAAGATGGTTCTCCGCAGCTAGTTGAATCCATACGGATATAAAAAATATACTGAAACCAGATAATTAAAAAAAAAAAACTTATGACATTAAAGTGGCAAATTTTCGCGTATGAATTCGCCGCTAGAGAAGCTGGTGCAGCGCGAGGGCATCGAAATGGCAGATGTCATAGAAAGTACACGTTGCGTGCTTTTTTATCACGTATTTTTACTAATATTCACGATTGTGGTCTAGATTCAGCTATTCCTGATTAATTAAGACTTGAAGATTTTAAGTAGCAACTTAGAATCTTAATTGTCAGTACTTGGAGGTAAAATGATTTTTAAATGTTTCATGCTTGCATCCAAATGGTTGTTCCGAGTTGGCTCAAAAACTACTGTACAGATCCTGTTTAAATTTTGCACAAATATTCCTTATAGGCTTCTTCAAACCCTAGGCTATATATTATCACGCTACTTGCTTAAGGGGGTGAGCAATATTGCATTATGTCAGTATTCTTCAATTGTTTGACGTTTCAGTCATGATATTCAAAACCACCAACGGTTTAAACAGCCTGGCGGTTTCATACTCACTTTGTAAACTCTCAGTCACATGTTCGAACCCCAGTAAGGTTTTACTTTTTGTGATTTTATTTTTTTATTTTTTGATGCTGTGAGATTTCCATTTTTTTATTAGATTAACATCGTTTGTATATTTTTCATTAATAGAAAGAAAATTAATAGAAAGTATAGAAGAAAAAGACATGCGCCAACCCCAAATAAATGGGGATAAGGGTAGAAAAATGATGATGATGATTCCTCCAAAAAGTAGTATAGGGAACAGAACTCTTGCTGTGCTAGAGTTTTTTTCCAATTCTCTTTTTGCAAATTATCAATAGGTATACGCAGTTTGGATTTAAATAAGTCACGGAGAGTTCCTTGTTCACAGTTCATTTTGAATGTAAATCGTATGCTACAAACAAATAAGAAGTTTCTTTAAAGAAATAAGCCTGGATTAGGAGAAGACGGAGGCATTATTTTTTTAGCGATAGACCTGCGAGATGTGTAAGGATTGATACCACAAATCGTGTAGACCGTATTGTTGGTATAGTGATCGGAAGCGAGCATGAGGTCCTGGGTTAGATTCCCGGGTCGGGCAAAGTGTTGTTGAGTTTTTCCACCAGGAAATTCTCAGTAGCAGCTACAAAGCCCGAATTTGTGCTCGGTTGATGTCAATTGGATTTCATTGGACTTAAACATAACTGGCAAAATAAGGGTGTACTATTAGATACACCTCTGCCTTACCCTTCGGGAATTACGGGTGGGATGTTACGTTGGTTGAAAATCCCGCTTAAGATCGAGCTTCACTCATGTGGCTACCGAATGAAAACAATATTTTTAAGACTTACATGAACAAATTGAAAATTATAATAGGTAAAGGCTATCTTTTATTAAAATTACCGGAACCAATGTGTTTTCCAAACTAAATAAAATCAAAATTGAATGAATCTTCAAAGCATAAGGGCCAAGAATATGTTGGATTGTCTATCTTTTTGTCCCTACCACAGAGTTGTAAGGTAGATGAGATGATACTATAATTTTATACACTCATCTGTTTTGTTATTAAAATATGTATTAAAATAAAACAGATAATTTACATCTACTTAATAAAAGACTATAACAAACACGATGGTACGAGTATAACGTTGTCTAAGTAAAATCAGTGAAGCCTCACTCACGGTTGTCGCAATTTTAAATAGTCTTGATATGATGCAACAGGCAATCCATTCATTATAATTATGTTTTTTCATATAGGTATATTAAAAATATTTTTCACTCGGTAAACAGCAGGGGCGTGCCGTCCATAGAGGCAATTAGGCCTAGCCTACCCTACCATTCCTACCAACAACGCAACAAATGCATTTATTATAACTATGTAATAAAATAATGCAACATATTAAAAAAAAACTCCTGTTTTATTACTTATAGCAACTTGTCGCGCCCGTGTGACGTAACTGATAATAATACTACGACGCTCGCTCCCGGCTCTTCTAGGCAACGACGCCGCCGGCCTAATTTCCATTGATAAATTTACGCACACTGATGCACATTTTCGTGTGTATGAACGGCACACATGTATAGATCATTGATAGATTGGGGGCTCAACTCCTGCGAGTGTAGCTGGCCACTGATTGGCCACAAAGTATTATCCGGGTAAAACGGTATGCAGTGATGCAATTATATTTGGTAGTGTTTTTTATCGACAAAGTAGCAATTATATTTTTCTTAGAAAGTTGTAAGCCATATTTGTTTCATGTGACAAGCAAAATTTATTTCGCGATCTTGAATGTTTTGCTTTTTATAATATCTGACGGTTGTAATTCGCATTGAAACGTACAGTAGTGTAAATATTATTTGTTGTATTTGTTTATTTACTTAAAATGGTGTTCTGTTGTGAAGTTTGCGCTGATAATGTGTGTTAGTTATAAGTTAAAAACAGTAAGTATTCACAATCGTTTAATGATAAGATTCAAGTTGTGTCTAAAGGTGTAGGTACCCGAATTACGAGAATTAACCCAAAATTCATCTCGTACTCGTCATTTCAAATGAATCTTGCTTCTGTTTGCATTGTCAGAAAATCGTGATTTGAATGAATGAATGAATGAATGATTTTATTATTATTTTAAGATTCCTTAATGCTAGGTACATTGCCCCACAAAACTGCTTACTTTGAATAATGTGGTGAGTTCTTGTATTTATAACTTTGGTTTTTACAGGCTTATTTTCAATGTTTTTTTTTTTCTAATATTCCAAAAATCTAAACTATACCATGGTAATTTTAGGTAATTTTATTTTTTTGTTGACAGCGCACTCTGTTTTATTTTTAAGATTTTTTTAACGAAGCTTCTACCTTCGTTTTTGTATTGACTGAATGCCATTGAAATTTCTGATATTTAAGCTAGATGGCGTTGTTTCTCATAAGATTACTAAAAATACCAGGGGCGGGTGCGGGGGGCCCGGAAGGGTGACTGAATATATCAATAGATGTGACTACTTTGAGGGTCATCCTAAGTTGAGCGACGCTGTGATGTTGCCGAGTTTTTTGTTTTGGGTGTCAGTAATTCAGTATGTGTGGCCTACCTTACCAGAGGAACCACTGCACGCCACTGGTAAACAGATGGAGCCGGATTGGGCATTTATGCAGTAGAAAGGTTTATTGACAATTGTGGATATATCACACAGTGAAGAGGAATTATATCCATAGAAGAAACTGTTTCACTCGTTGGGCTACATTTGCATGTGAACTTCGGACATAAATCTGGTGTATAAACGAAGGTCTTTCTTCGACAGTATTTGCTACAACGAGCTGCGTCTACTCATAATTGTTTTTGCCCGTTCATCAGAGTCCTTAGAAAAGTACACGTTTCGGTAATCGTGATCTACTTTTGGAAATAGGAATCTAATATTATTACTGTTCTTCTTCATCTTTCGTATCGATGATACGTTTTATCAAATTATTGAAACCCAGGTGGATATGTTAATTGCGGCGTCAGTAGCGATTTTGACAGGATGTCCTCTAAAACTATACCTGCGTATAGGGATACTTTGGACACCCCAGTAAGTCGGCCATGGTCTGGTCAGGAGCCGCGTATGCACATTGAGCTGCTAAAACCATGGAAGTACATTTTGTCTATTATGTATCACCATGGTTAGAAAATTACAGATTTACGAGTAAAATCTTTTCAAAACGTTTGAGTAACAGAAATAAGACTAAGTATGACCAAAGTGGAGAGACTTCATAAGTGCGCAATGAAACATGAAAATAACCGAAGCATATACTGTTTCTGGTTCCATTACTAAATATATTATCTTCAAGCGTTTACAGTATTTTTTAGTAACAGGGCTTGAAAGGATTTTTAAACTTTATAAGGATACTCAGCGTTGGGATCTAAGATAGATCTAGAATTGCATCTATTTGCTTTGTTCATGAACTTCTTCTTAGCGTGTCGATGGCAATCTAAATTAACTGATTTCCTGTTAATTTAAACTAAAACCAATCAGTTTATAAGTAATATTATTTTGTAGCGGATATTAGGAATATACCACGACTTCACGTTCCCATGTAATGTTCCCTGATAATGCCAAAAGAAAACGCTCTTACGTGAGTGAAGCCGAAGGAAAGCAACTCTGTTTGTTTGTAACCTTTTCAGGACAAAACGGCTGATTGGATCGTAATGAAAGGCAAGGAGATAGATTATGTAGCTGAACTACAAAGAGTACAGTATGTACAGAACAGCAACATAGAACAAAAAGAACTACAGCGCCATCTATGACACAGATGATGAACTAAACATCGAAATGCATCTAAAATCCTACATCGTGCAAGTAAAGTTATCCGCGACTTAAAACTATATTGAAGAACTCGACAACAACTGTCGGGCACTAGCCGACCAGACGTAACACCCGTCCGGTCCGGGGGATCCTCCCTTTTTTATGGGGGATGAAGAACTTAACACCCTCTACTCCATACCACCAAAATTATATCCTGGGGAAAGACAAGGCTATCTTTTTTATTTTCTCACAGCCACATCAGAATTTACACGCGAACGAAGTCGCGGGCAACAGCTAGTACGTAATAAAATAAACTTTTTATGAAGTTATTGGTACTTTATAGTATAAAATAGAATTATTGACAGGACCTTTTTTGACGACCCGAATGGCGCAGCGGTAGTGAGGCTGCCTTACGTTCTTAGGGTCCCGGGTTCGAGTCCCAGTAGGAGCAAATGTTTGTGTGATGAGCATGAACATTTGTTTCCGAGTCATGGATGTTTATATGTATAATACGTATGTATTTACAAAGAAAAAGTATCTATGTAGTATTATCAACTATCTGGTATCTACGACACAAGCCTCGTAGCTTAGTGTGGCACCTAGATGGCGCTGCGTGTAATGTCCAGCGATATTTATATTCATTCATATTATATTCACCTTAATTGACAGTGGCGCCATCTGGTGAGCTCAAAAATGATAGCCCTCATTGTCTTGTTTTATTAAATGTAAATAAAATAATCGTAATGCATTCGTTATCGCATTCGTTCTCGTATTCTCTATTACGATGCATTCGTCATTCCTATCGGTATCGTAATAGACATATCGTTGCATCCCTAGTATTTTTATAATATACGAGGTGGAATGGGCGCGAAAACGGTTACCGCGGATTCAGCACATCATTCTGAGCACCCCCACACAGACATTTTATATCAGTTATTTAAAAAAATCCAGCTGTCTCCTACAAAAGTGCAATACCTACATGGTCAAAATGTATGCAAGAGCAGATTTTTATTCAATAATAAATATCGCTGGACATTACACACAGCGCCATCTAGGTGCCACACTAAGCTACGAGGCTTGTGTCGTGGACACCAGATAGTTGATACTACTACATAGATACTTTTTGTTTGTAAATACATACTTATTATACATATAAACATCCATGACTCGGAAACAAATGTCCATGCTCATCACACAAACATTTGCTTCTACCGGGACCAGGGACCGGGGAATAACCGATGAAAAAATTCTATGTGGTGCTCAGAATGATGTACTGGATCCGTGGAACCGTTTTCGCGTCGGTCTACCCATCACCCCGTACAGGCTTGCGTTGGGCCGCAACTCGCCTGATGTAAAGCGATGACGCGGCCTGGGCTGGAGCACGCGTGCCTAGAAGAAACAGATTCTCTCGAACTTTGACGAGATCTAGATTACATTGATCAGGGAACAGAGAAGCCGGCAGTGAACACCACAGACTGGCGGTTCGCACCAAAATGTGGAAGCATAGCGCTTTGGTCGGGTCCGTGGAACTTCAACCATGTAACGGTATGCTTCGCCGTATCTATTCGTCCGATGATAAATGGGGATGCGGAAATTAGATTGTGTAAAAGCGCATTTTCCTAGAAATTTAACCGAATGATAGACCGATAAAAACTGATAGGTATACCGATGTTATAGTTGTACATGGATGTGTTGGCGCGTGGCCAAAGTCGGAGCTAATGATTCCATCTTGTTGTGTACAGAAAATACAAATGACTACCAAAAGCAACTTTCATACAATGTAAGTCCAGCGCGATCAGCAGCAGTATGAGTAATCGCGTAGAATTCGCCGCTAGAGGCGCTAGTGCAGCGCGGGGGCACCGAAATGTCAGATGTCATAGATTGTTCGCGCGTTGCGCGGTGTTTTATCACGTATTTTTACAAATATTCACAATTGTGGTCTAGATTGAGCCATTTCTGATTAATTGTGACTTGAAGATTTTACGTAGCAATTTAGAACCTTAATTGCCAGTTCTTGGATGTAAAATGATTTTTAAATGTTTCATGTTTGCTAATTTTAGGGAGAATATTGTAAATACATGAACCTGGAGTTTCCACTATGTTATTATACGTAATAAAATAAACTATTTATGAAGTTATTGGTACTTTAAAGTATAAAATAGAATTATTGACAGGACCTTAGTCGACAGTGGCGCCATCTGGTGAGCTCAAAAACCATAGCCGTCATTGGTAAGACTAACGTAGGTACTTCTGACTCATTGATCCAGTGGTCACAAGCACGACTACGAGGCATATCCTGCAGCCAGCAACATGTGGGCAAAGCTTACACGTAGATCGCTGGACGCCCTACGTGTTCAGGATAATATTGGTTTTAGGATGCTGCTGGGCCTGCCTCACTTCTGTAGCACGCCAGGAATGTTTGCTGAGGCTGGAATGGATTGTTTTAAAACTAGGGAATATGCGTGTAATTTTTTCTTCTCTTGAATCAAGTAAATACAGTATCACCAACCCAAGAAAATAATGAAAAGTTAATTTCAACTAAGGTAAAACACCCAATCTTCGACAAAGCACCATTGTTCGACACTAAAAAAGTTACTAAAAAAAATAAGAGTAATATCATATTTCTGAACGCATTTTAAACATAGACAAAATACGATGATTATCTAGCTGTCATTGCGGATGACATTTCATGCATTCGGCCATTTTGAAAACAATGGCGTAGTCATACTTTTCGACCGCGGGAGATCTCCAACGAAAATCCAGTTTTATTAGTGAAATCACTAAGGAGGTAAGTGAGATTTATTGCCCATAACTTTGAAATGTTTAGCTTTATCGAAAAAATTACTTATTTTTTAAATTAGGACACAAATTGTCTACTTTCTAATAAACTTTTACAAGGGTGAGGTTATATTAAAATGTCAAAACACGGCTGTCGATAATTGGAGAATTTTCTTCGCTTCTTCCTATCTTCGACAAACGTCGAAACGTTTTTTGCTGTTATATTGTGCTTCTTATTTTATTATTTAGCTAAGTTTTGTCAGCACTCTAAAAATATAGTTATTTCATTATAATTGTCAAACTGCTTCCAATGATCGACAGCCATGTCGATGATTGGATATTCCATATGTTCCAGTTATCGACATTATATTTGTTTTGCAGGAATGGCGCCTAGAAAAAATTACACGCCTCTTCAGATGACACAGGCGATAGAAGCAGTAAAAAGAGGTGAAAAAATTTCAAGTGCTGCTAAAAAGTTTGGAGTGCCCCGGGTAACTTTACATGATAAGATATCTGGTAGGACTCCAGAAGAATGTTCTATGGGCCCCAAAACTTATTTGTCAACGAAGGAGGAGGCTATTTTAGAGAAATGGGTACTCGAAATGGCAGAAAAACATATTCCTGTTACTCGAGATGAATTACTCGACAGTGTTCAACGTATCATCATTGATCAGAAAAAGAAAACACCTTTTACTGACAATAGACCGGGCAGAAAATGGTACAACCTGTTTCTGAATAGACATCCGACACTGTCTGAGAGAACGGCCCAAAATTTAACGACGGCTCGAGATGCCGTCACAGAAGAAGATATAAGGTGCTGGTTCAAAGAAGTTAAATCATATCTACACGAACAAAATCTACAAGATGTATTAGAATATCCAGCAAGAATATTTAATACAGACGAAAGCGCTTTTTTTTTGTCGCCTAAGGTCGGTAAAGTCCTTGCAAAAAAGGTGACAAACATATTTACCAATCCTCCGGAGATGAAAAAGATAATTTAACAGTTTTAATTACTGGAAATGCGGCTGGACAATTGGCACCTCCCATGGTAGTATTTGCATATGAGAGAATTCCGTCCACAATTTCATCTCACTTTCCCGAAGATTGGGCAATTGGACGGTCACAAAGTGGCTGGATGTGTGGCAGCACGTTTTATGAATACATAGTGAACATTTTTAATCCATGGTTGTTACAGCAAAATATCCAAAAACCTGTTGTGTTCTTTTTGGACGGTCACCGATCGCATTTGACTCTGCATTTGTCGATTTTTTGTGCTGATAATGGCATAGAAATCATAGCATTACACCCGAACAGCACGCACATTCTACAGCCAATGGACCTGGCTATATTCAGACCACTGAAAACATACTGGAGAAATGCAGTTAAGGACTGGAAACTACAACATTTAGGACAACTTTTAAAAAAAGAAAATTTTGCCCCTGTTCTTAAGACAGCGTTGCAATCAATCACTGAAGATTCTATTAAGAATGGATTTCGCACTGGTGGGTTATATCCTTTTGGTCCAGACTACGTCGATCTAACTAAAATAAAATCTCGACAAAAGCCGCAAGTTTCAACGGACCAGACACTCTTTTTTAATTACTTGGAAAAAGAAATAGTGGCAAAGTTGGGGACAGAAAAGTTGCAGGTTTTTAATAAACTCTTTTACAAAGGTCGAGATACGTTAAATTCCCGCTTAAATGAGGAAGACACCACGCTATATATAATATGGGCTAGTAATAAACAGACAGTAGAAAGTTCAGTTCACGTTAATGAACGATCTTCGATTCAAGCTGAAGTTGACTTGATTGAAGCAGACATTCCCAATCAACTAGATAATTCATTTCCTTTAAATGATATCACTGCATTTAATCATTCTACTTCAAATATACTGACAAACCTTACTGCCAGGCAAGAATCAGAAGAAACTACTAATAAAACATCAATTATTGACAAGCCAAGTTGCTTCAACATAACAGATTCAGTTCCAATAGCTTCATCATCTTGCTCTTTAACTTCAGCGGCCGCAGAATCCAGAACTTCAAAAGACACGACCCGACCCGAACCCAAAGAAATGTCCAATGATGTATTGATTGTCAATAAGCCAAGTTCTTCCAACCAATACTCTCTTCAGACAGCTTCAAATTCCTACACTATATCAGATACAACATCTTCAAAAGAGACAATCACATCTGAATTCACAGAAAAGTTAAATGAAGATTGGCCAAGTTCATCGATTCAAACAAATGGTTCACTTCAGTTAGCTTCAATGTGTATTCAAAGTACTGTAGAAAAAACACCTTTAAAAGACATGACAGTACCTAATTATACATCAAGATCTGTACCAAATAAAGTGGGAAATACATATATTCCATCGCCATTCAAACGAAATTTATTTTGGCCCGGAGAAGATGATGACAAAAAAGGGAAAAAAAGAAAATTAAAAGAAAAAATTCCGTGTGCCATAACAAGCAAACCTTGAAGGGAATACCATGAAAGGAAAGAGGAACAAAAAAGAGAAATACAAAAACAAAAGGAAATTAAAGCCAAAGAAAGAGAAGAGAAAAGACAGTTAAAACAGAGAGAGGTAGAAAATAGACAACAAAAAGGACTAACAGAGAAAGAAAATAAGAAGAAGAAACGAAATAGGATACCAAACCCGAAATCAAGTGACACATCTTCGGATAATACAAACACCGAAGTAAACTATGCGGAAAGTGAAGACAGCTACAACATGTAAATGGAAGAACAAATATCAGACAGTGAACAGGGAACAAAAAATAATGAAAAATCTGATAACTCGGAATCCGAAAATGTACCACTGAGTAAATTTTATAAGCCAGCAAAAACTTATTCCAGTGGAGATTATGTGATAATTAAATACGAAGGAGAATTTTTCCCAGGCGTAATTAAAAATGTTGATAGAAATAAATTTGAAATTAGCACCATGACTTTTTCAGTAGGTAACACGTTTAAATGACCGGAAAAAGAAGATAAAATTTGGTACAATAAGTCTGACATAGTTAAGGCAATTTCCGAACCAGTGCTATGCAATAAAAGAGGTTTCTATACGATACCAGAAATGAAAGAATATCAGCCTTTTGCAATGTAAGGTTCATATTAATTTAATGTTCTTGAGAAAACGATTTATTTTTCACTGTTTTAAATACTTTTTTGTTAGTTGATTATTACTTAAGTAGGTATTAGAGTAATGCAATGAATCTGTGATTAAAAGCTGCCATATTATTAATAAGTAGGTACTTACAATATTGTAATTCCAACTGCATAATTTTATAATAAGTATTTTAGTTTGCTATTGAGAAGATCTCATTAAGTATTATATTGATTAGTAATAAGTAAGTAGGTACTTGGTAACCTAACTAACAAAACTGTGATTACAAGTTGCCATATTATATAAGTAATTAAACTATTGTTATAAACCGTTTAATTTAAAAATATTTCTAAAATTTATTATGTTTTTATGAATGTTTCATTAGTTTAAATAATTCAGGAGATGATACTACTGGTACCGATGCAACGGGTTTTTGTCTCAAATTAAAGATTGTTTAAAAAAGAGAACTTTAGTAAAAAAAAAAGTATGAGTATTGTAACACCATGGAATTAAAAAGTTATTACTTAACTTTGCACGTGACCCTGTTTGTTTATTTTATGCTAATTAAAACGATTAAAAGAATTAATTACTTTTTTTTTTTTGGGAATGGCATTGGGATTAGGTCGAAATTTGGATGACGATAAATAGAACATGTCGATTACTAGGTCACGATTATTGGAACATGTCGATTACTGGATTTCGATATATGGAACTTTGCAGTTGATAATTAGGCTAAAAAAAGCCAAAATCTATTTTGATTTATTTTTTTACGTATTGGTTTGACACTTGTTTTTACATTAAAATAGTATAGAATGAACCCTAAAATTTTAACCAATGCATTAAAGTATCATGTAATATCATATAGAAATCAGATATTTAAAAAATACTCGAATGCGTACGTTAAAGTGTCGATAATTGGGGGTCTTACCTGCTTGTCACTTAAAAAAATATTAAACTCCTACAATTTACTACGACAGTTCCAACGTCCGTGACTGTCGCGGTCATTCATGTCATAATATGTGATGTCACATACCTCTATCTGCCTTTGTTACATGTAATTTTTTGCCCTTAATAGAACAGTTTTACTAATTGTATGTCCTTTATTCAAGCAAAAATTGCAATGTCAATATTATAGTAAAACCTTAGTGATACTTTAAATACTTTTCAATTAAAAGTGTATCTTTGACACATAGTATTTGACGTCACTACCAGAATCGAAGCGTTTTGTGTTAGCATTCCGTTGCACGAAAAACAAGCTACATAAAATATTAAATTGTAAAATAAGCGCTGTATTAGAGAATTAAACAAGTGTACCTCAATGTTTTAAAGGGCCAATATACAAGGCATTTTTAAGAAATAAAAATGTTTTGTATTTCTTGCATATATTGTACGCCAACGTATAGCCCCCCTGATACTTCGAGTGCGCGACAGTGCCAGCAGTATCTTAAATACCATTATGGAAAGGGTTAATTGCCCTCGTCTTGTGCGGCTAGAACAGTGTGCACACGGGTTCCAGGCCAACAGTTTAACATTTTAGACAAGTTTTGTTAACATAGTTTTAAGTCACTACTAACAATTTATGGATTCGTTATCACTACATAGTATAAAACAAAGTCGCTTCCCGCTGTCTGTCCCTATGTATGCTTAGATCTTTAAAACTACGCAACGGATTTTGATGCGGTTTTTTTTCATAGATAGATTGATTTAAGAGGAAGGTTTATATGTATAACAATGCACCCGTGCGAAGCCGGGGCGGGTCGCTTGTCTGAAATAAATGCTTATTTATAAGGTCCTGGGTTCGAATCCCAGTTCGTTCAAAATGTAATTAACATTTTTCGTCGGAAATTTCCCAGCCAGGGAATTCGGAACTGTGTACGATTGATGACAATAGGCTCACCGCCTATTATTATTATTATGGGACTTAATCATAACTGACGAAATGTGGGTGTACTATTAGGTACACCTCTACCTAACCCTTCGGGGGATACAGGCGTGATGGTATGTTACAGCGCTAATTAGAGAATATTAGTCTAGTTCACGCATAAAAAAGCGATAATGAACAACGAATTATCAATATTAGCTTTGCACTCTCATTACTAACATACAATTTAATTATTGAATTTTCAATGCAATTAAAAAATATTTTTTTTAGAGTTCAGTATCCAAAGGATGCCAAAGGACCCTTTTACTAAGGGTCTGATGGCTGTCCAATGGATGTACGTCTGTCGCAAGGCTGTATGTATGGGTGTGCTGTAGATATACAGGGTGTAACAAGACCCTTCACGAAGACGGCAACCAAGCATTATGTACATCTAACTAAGTAACTTTACACAAAAATTATTGCTGGGAAACGACTTTTTTTTTTGGGGTGAAAAGTCACGTTTTACGGTAGGACTCAATGTAACGCACTCAAAACAGTGCTGATGGATGGATTGAATAGTACGAGGACGTGAAGGTGTTTAAAGTAAAAATCTTACATTAAAAACATGTATTAAAAAAAAAAACTTGTAAAAAAGTTGGAACGTTGACCCCCAATATTTCCGTAACTAGAAGGTTCCCAGGTTCCCAGAACAAAAAAAATATCGCAACGACGGGGAGAACAAGTGCCTTTCGGCTTCGTTAAAGGTCTTGTTACACCCTTTATGTAGGAAAACTACTGTTTTCTTTATGTTTTCCTTTTTTTAGATTACGAATAGATTAGATTTAAAAATGTATTGTATCGGATATATAATTTGTGTAACAATAAAAATGTAAACGGATCGAAGGAGCCTGGATCTCACGACACAGGGAATCCTAGTGGGGGTTTCAGGAATCAATGCATTAAATGTAATTTCTTAAAAAAAAACAAATCAATTATTCTTATTCTTAAAGGACCACTAAAGGAGGAGTTCGTGACTCGTGGTAACAGCTCGGGTCGATCTTCAGGTTAAGCCGTGTTTGCTTAGGATCGTACGTGGATGGGTGACCGGCCATTACATAACGAGTTTCCTCCGTACCTTGAAAGCATGTAAAGTAGGATGCGCTAAGCTAACCCGCGATGCTTGAATTTTCTTACGTGTTTGCAATTTGCAGGTCAGTGTCAGGTTGTATGTTGATTAAAATATAATTCACGAACGTAAGAAATATGGCTTTACTGAGTTATAATCATTAAAATTATCAATTCAAACATTTCAGTTCATTGAATCCCATTGAATGGCTATTTCGTGATAAAGTCAGCGGGCTACCCTAGCGTTTCCACCTTAAGGTGGAAGCGCAAGGGTAGCCCGCGAAATTTAAATTTTCTCAAGTTTATTGCAATTTGCAGGTCAGTGTCAAGTTGTATGTTGATGAAAATATGAATCGCGCCAGTAACACGTATGGAGTTACAGAATTATAATCATTCAAATCATCAATACAACCCTCCAAGTTCATATACTCACATTCAATATCTATTTCATGAAAAAGTCACTTTTTGAGATTATATGAACTTGGAGGGTTGTATTGATGATTTGAATGATTATAATTCTGTAACTCCATATGTGTTACTGGCGCGATTCATATTTTCATCAACATACAACCTGACACTGACCTGCAAACTGCAATAAACGTAAGAAAATTTAAATTTAGCGGGCTACCCTTGCGCATCCACCTTACGCCGTGTCCCGGCTGTCATTTGTAGATCTTTGACAGTCGTTACAGGTAGTCAGAGGCCTGAAAGTCTAACAACCAGTATTACCAAGAGGGTATAGTATTACCCAGTACTGATTGGGTTGTACAGGTCAGATAGACAGTTGCTCCATGTAAAATACTGGTATTCAGCTGCATGCGGTTAGACTGGAAGCCGACCCTAACATAGTTGGGAAAAGGCTAGGCTTATGATGATGTGTATCACTATAGCCCGCTATACCTAACAAAAAAAAAAGTTACGGGGCCCTCATACAAGAAATGGGTCTCTTTTAGCAGTTATTGCTCGACATCGTGAACCTTAGTGTTCTCGTCCGACTCGCACTTCACTGATGTTTTCAAGACTCTTGCCATCTATATAAAGGTATAGTTTTGTAATGTTGGCTACACTTCACTGGCCACCATGGTTGCTGTAACAAATCTTTTGGTGCTTGCATGCGCATGGACAGCGGCGGTCGCAATACCTGCTCTTCGGGAGTCTTGCGTACCGATATCGATTGGTGAGCTTTCGTTTCAAGTATCTTTTTTTACATAGCTTCATTACCTTTCTGCGCTCGTCTTTTATAACACTTGGGGTGAGGTCAATACGTTTTATTGTTCCATTCTCCCGTGTCAGCCATGATCATTTACTCGTACCTACTCTTTTTTCGTTCTTAAAGGGTGTAACAAGACCCTTAACGAAGCCGAAAGGCACTTGTTCTCCCCGTCATTGCTATCATTTTTTTATTCTAGACCATACCTGGGAACCTTCTAGTAACGGAGATATTGGGGGTCAAAGTTCCAACTTTTTCACAAGTTTTTTTTATAAAATACTTGTTTTTAATGTAAGATTATTACTTAAAACACCTCCACACACCCCCGTACCATTCAATCCATCCATCAGCACAATGTTTTGAGTGCTTTACATTGAGTCCTACCGTAAAAAGTGATTTTTAACCCCAAAAAAAAAAGTCGTTTCCCAGCAATTATTTTTGCATAAAATTATTTAGGTTGATGTACATAACGCTTGGTTGACGGCTTCGTTAACGGTCTTGTTACACCCTGTATAATTTCTTACTCAATCCATAGTATGTTTTCTTTGGCCTTCTTGTCCCTCTCCATCCATCAACAATTATAGAGGGTCGCATCGACGTACGAACGGTTATCACGTATTTAGCATTAGTTGCCCGTGGTACTACCAGTTGTACCACGGGTAAAAAAAATCCCGTAGACCTAACCAGCGATCCAGTAGTACCACGGGAATAATAAAAAGCTTTATTATCTTATGTCATCATAAGTACCAATCCCGAGTGTAACACGGGTAAAAAAACTTCCCGTGGTACTATTGGATCGCTTGGTACTTCTACGGGATACTTTTTTACCCGTGGTACTACTACTAGTAGTAAACTAGTAATACTGATAGTACCACGGGCAACAAACGGTATTTAGTACATCATTCTGAACCCACAGACATTTTTTTCAATGGTATCTTTTTAAATAAGTAAATCTGTTATTTCAGTTCTACAAAAGTGCAATAGTGATGATCAAAATGTATGAAACAGCATTTTTTTTTTACAAAATTCTTTACAACCTTTTTTTTCATATACAATGTATGTTTATTTAGATCAAATCTGGCAACTGAATTTCAAAACACCCAGTTTTCATCACTCTTGTCACATGCGATTCATCTTTCCCCATTACATGACTATGTATACCAAGACAGACGATATTTTTTTTCTATTTATTATTTTGAATTATACTTCAATTGTGCGGCCCGAATAACAATAACGAAATTAAAAAGCCAAAAAAATAACTGACTTCCAAAAAAAAAACCATTAAACAGTAGAAAATGACGGAAGTCGGTGACTTTTATTAGTTTCATTGACTTTTTTGCCACCGACTTCTGTAAATAGGTAAAGTAATTTTCCACTTTTTAGTGTTTTTTTTTTAGGAAGTCAGTTACTTTTCTTGCAAAAAAGTTTTTATTTAACACATTTTTTTGTTGTATCTCACACACATCCCGTCTAATACAAATTTTACATTGTAACTACAAAATATTAGCACATCATCCACATACAGGAAGAATAAAATTCAAATTATAGAAGTTAACTCATAAAGTACTACCTAAGCAAATTTAAAGGGCTCACCGCGCGAGCTTCTTTTACCAAATGAAAAAGATTCATTAAATCGGACCAGTAGTCACGGAGAAATCGGTTTACAAACATGCAAAAAAACAGATTCTTGTGGAACACATAATCTTCTCCTTTTAAAGAAGTCGTAAAAATGTCTTTTCCGCTGTCGGTTAAAAATGTCGTCCCGAAACTAAAGTTATTTTATACATTTTTAGTATTTTTTTTGGAAGTCGGTTTTTTTTTAGTTTAAAAAGGCATGTTCAGTTCAACCAATGATGGAACTTGGAACTAGCATTCTCAGGATAGATACCTAGTGTTTCACTGCGCGCAAAATCATTCAATAAAACATTTTGTAAACAGGTCAACTTGTTGGAAAACCAATACGATTGGATCAAACTACACTAAAAGAGCTGATACCTGACTGGCGAGTGCTGATACCGGTAAGTACAATTATGACCATGTAAATCACAGTGCGACTTTTACAGTGGCTCAACGCAAGCATAATATGTATCGGAAAGGTATTGTCATATTTGAGCATGTGATATAAAACCATAAACCATTAAACTGAGCAACTTTCAAAAGATCGTTGAACGTAATTGCAAAAAAAAATCGAGTCTGCCGTACAAAATTTAAAAACCAGCTCAACCCAAATGGGAACAACAGATTTTTCAAAATCGTGTAATGGCCTTTTTGAAACATGGTCTAATTGACCGTCTTTCTGGTTTATAACACAACTGGCGAAGTGGACCCACTTCTCCCTGTGCTTCAGGTACACGTTTGCTTATTCTTTCGGGGATTACAACCGTTTCTAGGGTTCCGTAACTCAATCGGCAAAACGGAACCCTTATAGGATCACTTTGTTGTCCGTCTGTCTGTCTGTCAAGACCCTTTTTCTCAGGAATGCGTGGCGGTATCAAGCTGAAATTAATACCAAATACTCAAGTCTGCTACCCAAAAACTCTCACTTGTAGACTTACAAGACGTACAAAACGCGATCAAAAGATATGACTGTTTATATCGCATATTATGCGATTTCACAAGGGAATCAAAACCTATAGGGTACTTCCCTTTGACCTAGAATCATGAAATTTGGCAAATAGCAAGGCCTTTACAGCATAAATAAAGGAAAAATTCCAAAAAAGTTGAAAATTAAAGGGTGTCCCCATACATACATAGTTGACGCCAATTAAGATATATTTTTTTTAGATATTGGTACGGAACCCGTACACGAGTCCGACTCGCACTTGACCGGTTTTGTTTATGTGATGATGATTTGAAATTATCTTTGCAGGACATCCCAGGGTGCCCTTATGGACCTGTCGGCGTAACAGCACTAGTGTGTGAACACGACGTTGCACCAGACGCCTATTTTGAATCCACTAACATAATCGTCGTACATCGCAAGGGCAGTTTACTCAACACAGGAAGTGTGACACCGACAGTGTACTGTGGGAATCCTCAGCATCAAAACAACCAACCTTTGTTACAAAATAACCAATTGTACTTGTCCAACAACCAACCTTGGCAGACAAACCAGAATGCGGCCCATTTGTATGGCCAGTCGCCTCTTTCCTTGTCGCCATCCTTGCCATCGCAGTCTTTGTTGGGTCAATTACCCAATAATTTGTTGAGTTTACCGCAACCCGTTTGGGGCCAATCGTCTCTGCCATCTTTAAGCGCCGTGCCTCTGTCTCAGGGCCAATCATCTTTTGACCTTAGGCCACTGTCTTTTTCGGACTTATCACACAATCCATTATTAGGCCTCTCGAGGCGGTCAGCACTACCATCTTTAAGCCATAGCCAACTATCTCTTCAGGATCAGTCCCACAATCTTTTGTTAAGTCAATCACCCCTGCAACTGCTGAATTTCGAACAATCTCCCCAACTTCATTCAAGTCGATCATCTCTACCATTTTTGGGACAAGCTTCCCAGCAATTATTGGGACAGTCCCCTCTACTTTTGGGACAATCATCCCTACCACTGTTGGGACATTCGCCCCGGAATTTGATTGCTTCTCTTTAATTCTTTGACCTATGGGACCGATGATTCCGTTTTGCGTCACTGTATATTCATTTCGTTTTTGGACTTTATACACTTCTTGAATAATTTTGGATCACAGAGCATCTTTGCCTATTCACCTATAAAAAACAAATCAATTCAAAAACCTTAGTCTTATGTTAGTAGGTGATCAATTTCAAAGTCGTAATAACTTCTTTTAAAATTAAAAACACACTGCGTTATGCAAGAATTTGGTACAAATATTTGCTTTTCAAATATATATTTTATGCAATAAACTATATTTATTCAAATTGCGTCGTTTTATTTGTATAAGAATCCTTACCTTAAAATATGTTACTAAAAATATTGCAGAATGAAGACAAGATAAGATTTCTATAATTATTATTGTTTAAATATTGTATACATACAAGAGCATTCAAGATAATTGGGTACATTGTTTGAGTCCAATCATGTTTAACTATTTCCATAACATTGAAAAACATTACACAACAATAAGAAATATATAATAGTATAAAACAAAGTCGCTTCCCGCTGTCTGTCTGTCCCTATGTATGCTTAGATCTTTAAAACTACGCAACGGATTTTGATGCGGTTTTTTTTTAATAGATTGAGTGTTTTAAGAGCAAGGTTTATATGTATGACATTGCACCCGTGCGAAGCCGGGGCAGGTCGCTAGTAAGGAATAATCTAAAAATCACCTACCTAAACAAAGTTTATCATTTATACTTTACTAGCGGTTGCCCGCGGCTTCGGTCGCGTTTTGGTCGGAAATTATCCCACGGGCACGTTGTAAATATAGCCTATGGCACTCGGGGATAATGTAGCTTCCTTTTAGTGAAAGAATTTTCAAAAACGGTTCAGTAGATCCAGAGATTCCTCCTACATACAAACTTACAAACAAATACCTCTCTATAATATTAGTATAGATAAATTAGAAATTATTAGTATTAGTATGAGGAAAAAGACGAAAATGAATCAGTCAAACAGAAAAATCTTTTTCGGCTAGAAATTCGGAGATACTATAATACATATATATGTATAAACATTTTTTCAGCCTTTCAACTTTCCTTCCAACTTTTAGGCAATTTGTTAAACATCTCTCTCCGCTGATCGCTGAGGCTCTGAATGAAACAACAAGCTTTTCGACCATGCTCGCGTTGACGATAGACGGACCGGCAAGGACCCTCTTAAGAAACGATGGATGGTGCAAGTCGTCGGCATAGAGATTGAAGAAGGAAGAGATGACTGTGGTGACAGAGTTTATGAAAATAGAGAAAATGAGCAGAGAGAGAACGCCACCCTGAGGCTCACCCGCGCTAAAAGGGCACCAATCAGAGGAAGACTTATCAAGACGAACACGCTGTGAGCGGCCTTTAAGATAGGAGTCAAACCAACCAATGGAGGAAGAGGAGAAATTGAGAGATTTAAGGATCCCCAGAAGGATGTCGAAATCAACAGAGTTAAAGGCGCTGCTAAAGTCTAGAAGTACAAGTAAGGTAAGATACTTGTGGTCCATAGCCCAGCAAATATCGCTGGGCTGGCCAGGACGAAAACCAGATTGAAATGTACTAAGAAGATCATTCCTAGAAAGGAAGGCCGTGAGTCGCTGATGGACAATGTGCTCAAGAACTTTAGAGAGATAAGGGAGGATGGAAATAGGTCTTAAAACGGTTGGAGCTACCGGATTACAGGTTTTGGGTAAGGGGATGATATGGGCTTGTTTCCAGACCTCAGGAACAGTACAAGAAAACAGGGAGTAATTAAAAATGTGAGTCAAAACGGGAAGTAATGTGGGAAGGATGGGAGAAATCATTCTTAGGCGAAAGTTGTCATTACCAACAGCAGACGAGAAGATGGCAGAAATCGGTCTTTTATCTCAATCTCACTCACAGGACTTAATTCAAGGAAGAACATTGCGGCAAAGGCAAACAGGAAAGTTTATTTAAAGTAAAAGACTTCACGTGCGGATCCAACGTAACAGGGGGGAGTGAGAAATGTTTGTTAAGAGCCCACATGTCAGTGCCGCTACCAGAAATAACTGGAGACTTGCCAATGCCGACAGATTTTAAAAACCTACAGACTTCAGAGGAGTTGCGGTTGTCGAGCAATTTGCGGAAGTAGCGTTTCTTAGCATCTCTACATAAACGACTGCAGCGATTACGCAAAATTTTGTACGCAGTTAGATTGCGCTCAGAAGGACAGCATTTTAATTCTTAACTTCAAGTAAATAAAACTTATAAATATACAGCGTGTAACAGAAAGGGTATAGTCATATGGCAGACTGTGGTACGGACCATCAAACTGAACAACTTTCTCTACGGGACCACCATCGTAATCGTAAAAAAATTATCAGCTGTCCCATACATTTGAGTCGAGTAGGTATTGAAATTTTGTATGGGGCCGTTGATTATTTTTTTGTGATTTCGATGGTGGTACCATAGAGAAAGTTGTTCAGTTTGATGGTCCGTACCACAGTGTTCCGTATGAATATACCCTTTCTGTTACACACTGTTTATACTCGTAAAAATATTTACTTTTAAAATAGGTCACGCTACATATGTATTAGTTCTGATTTAACTAAACAATAAGTCTTATGCACTAATTATGTAATGTACCGTATAATAACTTAATTATTAGATTTTAGACGCATTTGAACAAAAACAACTTTATTTATATTTTGAGTCGTATAAAAGGCCTGGACGGGTTGTTGTTGTAGCTAGTCAACATGTTCTCGACAACAAGTCTATTGGTCCTAGCCTGCGCATGCGCAGTCACCGTCAATGCACAGGACGTCAACCTGTGTACTACTCGTGAGACAGGTAAGTTTCCGTCCAGATAAGCCAATAACGCTTTGTCCGACCTCCGTCGATAATTTATAACATGAAGCCCTCATTAACTGCAAATAAGACTATTTCATGAAATAGCGGTGAAAATTACCTTGAGATATTTACTTATGTTTTGGCCAAGGTCAGTCTGTAGATGGGTGACCAACATTACCATTATGACATACTGAGATTCTTCCGTATCTCGGAACGCACGCTAAGCCGTTGGTGCCGGCCGTCATTGGTAGATCTTTGGCAGTCGTTACAGGTTGACAGTGGCCCGAAAGTCTGACAACCAGTGTTACCAAGGGGTACCGTATTGCCCACTACTAACTGGGTTGTGGAGGTCAGATAGGCAGTTGCTCCATGTAAATTACTGGTATTCAGATCGTCCGGTAAGGCCGAAAGCCGGCCCCCTATAAATTTGCGAAAAGGCTTCTCAAATAATGAGTGAATGAAAAATCATTATTAAATTCGATGGCAGTTTTTAATAATCAACCAAAAAGAAGAAAGTCCTTAAAACTTGAGGACTATACTTTTCAACAAATAAATCGAAAACGCAATCACTACGATAGATAAATGAATTAATTACTTTTTAATTAATTAAAAAGTAGGTTAATTTTCAATGAAGAGCCAAATTTTAAAATTAAGATTTCCAGTTTTACTTTGTAAATTGAATATTACTATCGAAATAGAATCATCTTCCTCTCAAATTAACCATGTACAATATCTTTTGTTTATCTAATATACGAGTATAATTATATCTTTTGTTTATTTATTTATCTATTTATCTATCTTTTGTCTGACACAAAACAAAACATACATATATTTCTAATTCAGATATTATTGGTCCTTCGAGTCATGTCGTGGAATCACTTAATTCGAAAGAAAATATGTAAATAGAATTTGATGTGAAACATCAACTTAAAAGGTGTATCTCAGCCGGTGCCGGAGCCGGTGGTGTCAGCTGTTCAGTACATTTTTTCGAGTTATGCGCAGAAATGTATTGGGCAGTTGATTGTTTTTTCGCGATTTCAGTGTTAGTCCCATAACAAAAGTTTTTCATAATGATGAGTACAATGACTCCTTAAGAGATTGCGAGTACGAACACATGTGTTGTTTCGTGTGTGTTATATAATTTTACTAGCTGACCCAAGCTGATAAAAGAAAGAGAGGGTTAGAGAGAGTGTGCGTCAACCTTTAAAGTTAGACATATGGCCTTTGCGGACATTTTTTTAGAGCTTTTTAAGAGGGACAATTCCGACATACATGATAATTGCGTAACTTTAACCGTTCACGCACAACGGAAGCTCTCAAAAGGAATAAATCCCTGTTTTTGAAACCTTTTCCATTGATGCTCCGCTCCTCGATAAATGGGCTATCCAGTTTCCTGAAATTAGCGCGTTCAATCAACGAAATAAACAAACACTTCAGCTTTTTAATACTATTACAGATTCAAGTTTCTCGGAAATATTTGCATTAATCGCAAAAATATTCTACTTATGTTTTTCCAAATAAGGCTTTCCTTTTTTTTACCGATGGGAAATCATCAAATGACCTCTCCCACCCTGGACGGAGCGGAAGGGAGTGTCAGACTTGTACTGACAAAATCCATCCACGTTTCTTCTTTTACCCTTTGCGTTCCAGGGCCGCGGTATCTCTTTCGAACAGTCCCGCAACCCTGGCAGGCATCGGTCCTCTCGGACCCCTTCCCGTTTGCTGACATCTCTTTGAGGCGGGCGTGGAACACGAACGCGCCGTTGATACGGCCTGTCGATATAAGACGGACGGATGGCGAGCTAGCCCATTACTCAACGTCCACAGGCCCGCCACCCTCGATAATCTTACGTCTTCATCTTTAGACACTGGATGACAGTCATACACCAGGTAGGACGAAAGTTCTCATCAAAGATCTTGAAATGAGCCGAGACAAGATAAAACTGCTGCAAACTGTTGCGGATCTTTTGCAACTGCCTTCCGTCTCCATCGTCAAACCTTTGATGATAGACATACTCCAGGCAGGTGTAAATTTCTCATCAAGGTGTATGAAATCAGCCCAAACACGATAAGATATAGATGCTGTAAACTCTTGAGGACCTCATGCAACTACCTTCCGTCTCCATCGTCAGACCTTCCAAGACAGTCATACTCCAGCTAGGTCTAAAGTTCTCATCAAGGAGCATGAAATGAGCCCAAACACGATTTCTCAATTTAAAGGAAAAGGATCATGCATAACGGACTTTTCTTTAAAAAGTTATGCGTGGTTAGGTCATTCATAAAATAAAAAAATATAGACGCGTCGAATTGAGAACCTCCTCTCTTTTTGTTTCGTCGGTTAAAAAACCAAGCTTCAGACATTTGACGCGGGCGAGGGTCATTCTTTCACGAAAAACACCGCGATTAAGAAAATGGAGTGAAATGAACAGCGCCATCTATCGAGCACGAAGTTAGACCGATAGAATATACAGCATGGAAAGCGATTGAGCACACACTGTACAGGGTTATAGCGTCATGTAGACTAATCTGGAGCACTTTTTGCCATCAAAACTTTTTGGTAAAGCGGGTCAGCCGATTTAAAAGTTATCTTGTGAGCACATTTTTATTAATTAGTACCATTTTGGTGCAATAGATGTCGTTGCATGTATCTTACACAATGTTGATAAGTTCTTCTTGAACACTTTAAATTCATAATTTTTTTGATAGAGAGCACTGATTACAATGAAACAAAAACTAAAACCTTCTCTAAGCTATGCACAATATTTGTGCATTGAATCGAATCGCATTGGTTTTCCCAACAACATGAACGCCCGCCTCGCAGCGCGCGCGGGTCATTATTTTGATGCGGAGTTATTTTAAAACTGTGATATCTCGGTATTCACCTAAATTGAATGGTGTAAAAGGCAATTTTGGTGACAATTGAACGCTTAAGATGACTTATATATTTATTTTGATAAGGATTAATACTATGTCGGTAAAAACACCTTTGCAAATAAATTATTTTTGACCAAATTTTAAAATCATAAAAATGGTTATTGTTCGTCAACCTTAAAAGATAGGCATGTGCTGTCACGGACTTTTTTTTTAGACATTTTTAAGGGGAATAATTCCCTCATACATTATTTTTGTGCATCTTTAACTGTTTAACCAGCGCACGCAACGGCAGCTCTCAAAAATAATAATTTTTCCCCGTGTTTGCAACATTTTTCATTGATGCTCCGCTCCTATTGACTGTAGCGTGACGATATATAGCCTATAGCCTTCCTCGATAAATGAGCTACCCAACACTAAAAGAATTTTTCAATTCGAACCAGTAGTTCCTGAGATTAGCGCGTTCAAACAAACAAACTCTTCAGCTTTATAATATTACTAGCTGACCCGCGCAACTTCGTCTGCGTGCGTGGGTACATAAAAGAAAGAGAGGTTAGAGAGAATGTGCGTCAACCTTTAAAGTTAGACATATGGCCATTGCGGATATTTTTTTAGAGCTTTTTAAGAAGGACAATTCCGACATACATGATAATTGCGTAACTTTAACCGTTCACGCACAACGGAAGCTCTCAAAAGGAGTAAATCCCTATTATATACTATAACCGATGGATAATCATCAAATGACCCCTCCCACTCTGGACGGAGCGGAAGGGAGTGTCAGACTTGTACTGACTAAAATCCATCCACGTTTCGTCTATTGCCCTTTGCGTTCCAGGGCTGCGGTGTCGCTTTCGAACAGTCCCGCAACCCTGGCAGGCCTCGCTCCTCTCGAATCCCTTCCCGTTTGCTGACATCTTTTTGAGGCGCGTGTGGAACACGAACACGCCGTCACCACGGCCTGTCGTCATAAGACGGACAGATGGCGAGCTAGACCATTACTCACCGTCCACAGGCCTGCGACCCTCGACAGCCTTACGTCTTCATCTTTAGACACTCGATGACAATCATACACCAGCTAGAACGAAAGTTCTCATCAAAGTTCTTGAAATGAGCCGAGACACGATAAAACTGCTGTAAACTGTTGCGGCTCTTGCAACTGCCTTCCGTCTCCATCGTCAGACCTTTGATGATAGACATACTCCAGGCAGGTCTAAATTTCACATCAAGGTGCATGAAATCAGCCGAAACACGATATAGATGCTGTAAACTCTTGAGGATCTTTTGCAACTATCTTCCGTCTCCATCGTCAGACCTTCGATGACAGTCATACTCCAGCTAGGTCTAAAGTTCTCATCAAGGTACATGAAATGAGCCCAGACACGATATAGATGCTGTAAACTCTTGAGGACCTCTTGCAACTGCTTTCCTTCTCCATCGTCAGACATTCGATGAAAGTCATTCTGAGTTAGGTTTAAAGTTTTCATCAAAGCGAATGAAATAAGCCCAATAACATTATACCTGCTGCAAACTGTTTAGGACCGCTTGCAACTGCCATTTGTCTCTATAGTTTGACCGTCGATGACAGTCATACTCCAGTAAGGCCTAAAGTTCTCATCAAGGTGCATGAAATGAACCCAAACACGTTATTGTTGTTGCAAACTCTTGAGGACCTCTTGCAAGTGCCTTCCGTCTCCATCGTCAGACCTTCGATGACATCATACTCCAGCTAGATCTAAAGTTCTCATCAAGGTGCAGGAAATGAGCCCAAACACGATTTCTCAATTTAAAAAACAAAAGATCATGCTTAACGGACTTCTCTGTAAAAAGTTATGCGTGGTCAGGTCATACATAAAATAAGAATATATAGACGCGTCGAATTGAGAACCTCCTCTTTTTGTTTCGTTGGTTAATAAACCAAGCTTCAGACATTTGACACGGGCGAGGGTCATCATTCACGGAAAATTTAACACCGCGACTCAGAAAAGGGAGTGAAATTAATAGCGCCAACTATCGAGCACGAAATTAAACCATTAAAATATAATGCATGTAAAACGATCGAACAAACACTCTACAGGGTTATAGCGTCATGTAGACTAATCTAGAGTACTTTTTGCTATAAGAACTTTTTTGTAAAGCGGGTCAACCGATTTAAAAGTTATCTTGTGAGCACATATTTATTAATTAGTACCATTTTGGTGCAATAGATGTCTTTGCATGTATCTTATGATGGTAAGTTCTTCTTGAACACTTTAAATTCATAAATCTTTTGATAGAGAGCACTGATTACAATGAAACAAAAACTAAAACCTTCTCTAAGTTCTCCACAATGTTTGTGCATTGAATCTAATCACATTGGTTTTCCCAACAACATGAAGCCCGCCTCGCAGCGCGCGCGGGTCATTATTTTGATGCGGAGTTATTTTAAAACTGTGATATCTCCTAAGATATTCATCTAAATTGAATGGTGTAAAGAACAATTTTGGTCACAATTGAATGCTAAAGATGACTAACATATTTATTTTGATAAGGATTAATACTATGTCTGTAAAAATACCTTTGCAAATAAAGCACAATTTTTGACCAAATTTTAAAATCATAAAAATGGTTATTGTTAGTCAACCTTAAAAGATAGGCATGTGCTGTCGCGGACTTTTTTTTAGACATTTTTAAGAGGAATAATTCCCTGATACATTATTTTTGTGCAACTTTAACCGGTTAACCAGCGCACGCAACGGAAGCTCTCAAAGAAAATAAATTTTCCCCGTTTTTGCAACATTTTTCATTGATGCTCAGCTCCTATTGATTGTAGCGTGATGATATATAGCCTATAGCCTTCCTCGATATATAAGCTATCCAACACTAAAAGATTTTTTTAATTCGAACCCGTAGCTCCTCAGATTAGCGCGTTCAAACAAACAAACAAACAAACAAACTCTTCAGCTTTATAATATTAGTATAGATAGTATAAATATATGCGCGCTTAGGCTGTCAGGCGTGACTTCCCCTGTATTTCACTTAAAACCACACTACGATGTGTTGACTTAAATGATTTAATGTTGCCGGCAAAAAAAATACCAATACCCTTATTTAAGCTTCCTTTGTAGCGTAGCTACATCTTTTTTAGCTAATGTTGATAGCATTTTGAATTGCGTAGTGGCGTTTCAATTCACTACCAGGCAGCCTTTGTGATGTTAAATTATTTTTGTTTAGTTATAGTTAATGTTTAACCTTGTTATTTGTGGAAAAGTTAGGAATAGTTGCATAGAAATAAAGGTACCTATTATTGTATATGGGAGCTACATCTGCCAACAAACTGCTTTACAGTTTGGCAGAAGTAACATTTTTTTGTAATGCCTAGAACCACGAATAAACGCTTTATCATTTTTTTTTTTTTTTATTAATAAATTACGCATTTAATTTGTAAGGGATATTAATAAAGTAAGTCAGTATTGTATAAACAAACAAACAAATATTGTTGTTATTAGATAATATATTTTACGTAGTCTGTGGAACGCGGATCGGCAACACTGAGAAAGAGGCGAGAAACGTCACCGGGTCGCAAGCGTTTTGCCGCTCTCGTTCGTACTGTGAAAAACAGCCGACAATCGATGTTCTATTGTGTTATGATAAACTTAAATCGTAAATCGAGTGTTTGCCAAAGACTGGTAATTGGACTATTGTGTAGCAACCGTGTATATTAAGAACAGTGAATGCTTTATGCTTATCATTTTGCCAAGTTTAAAAGACACTTGCATTTTATTCACAACGATCGCAACATTATAATTAAGTATAGATTTTACTTATATTTTATTCTGTTTCCAGGTACTGTGAGTAACAAATCAGTGTCATTTAAACCGGTGCTGATCTCTCATCAAATATCTGATGTGAAAATCCCTGTAAGTACCTTACGACTATTTCCAAAGCGCGTTCATTTTCAGTGGTCTTATTAAGTAAACTGGCTCGCGTTGAGTGACTGCTGCGTTGGTCTAGTGGTCGCAAGCGCAACTGCTGTGCATGAGGTCCTGGGTTCGATTCTCAGGTCGGGCAAAGTGTTATTGGCTCTTTCCATCAGGAAGTCTGGATTTGTATCCGGTTGATGGCGATAGGCTCGCATGGGATATTACATGAGACATACACATAACTGGCGAACTGTGGGTCTAATAATAGGTACACCTCTGCCTTACCGTTCGGGGACCACAGAATTAAATTATATATAATGAAGCATCTCATTAGTGAAAGAATTTTCGTAATCGATTACCCCCTACCAATGATGTTATATATATATATATATTCAAAATATAACCTCATTGCCGCCTACATCAAAACTTTACCTACTCCTATTGTGATAAAATGTCAATGTGACGCCCCCACATGTGGTAACAATTTGACAATGACAGCGCATTTTATGTCGCATGCAAAGAACTTAAATACAAACTGGAATGATATGACATGGCAACTCATAAGTATTCCGAGCAGAGCAGAGAAAAAACTTAATAGTATGTGATTTATCACACTATACAGGATCACTTTTTATTCAGTGCGCAAACTTTAACAAATTAAACTTAATGACTTTTATTAAATACCTATTTTTTATTTTGATAAGTCTTAGTACAAAAAATAAAGTTATCGTTAACGAAAAATGTTTACTTTGAAATTGATTTTATGGCCACCAACTCGCTGGCGGCGGCGCTCCACGCTAGTTTGTTTATCATGCACAGGCATCATTTACGTGGGTTACAATGTACTGATCGCCGATTTTATCTGGTTCCAACTAGACTTTTTTAAGATTTGGCCGTGATCTGAAGTTATTTGAAGAGTAATTCAAATTTTTCCTTCATACTTTCGTGGGCTTAGGACCATCAAACAAAATGCAGAAAATAAAGCATACTGACCGTGATCAAGCAGCCTTTGAGTGGCTGCTAAAATGGTCCTTTCATAAGGGGCTACGGGGTTAAGGATACCTTGGGCTCGCATTCGGGGTATTCTCTCCGTTGCAGACATTCTGCGAGCTGCTCGTAAACTTTCACCACTTAATAAATACACGCGCACCATTTCATAAAACTCGCGGTTACTTAAGTCCGACATCGTGACCTGTAGGTACGAGTACGACACACGTGTGGCGCGGGAGCTGCGCGGGAAAGGTTGGACGCGACGTCACGACAGCGCAGGCGATGAGCGACGGTCGGGCCGCGGGCGTCAGCCCCGCCCCTGCCGCTCGGGAAGGGATTTCACCCCAGCTGCACAACATCGCCGCATGCGCCGCATGGCGCGCGCCCATTAATATTATTATGAATAGTGTCCATATTTTGCTGATTTAAGGTCAGATAAAAAAATATAAAAAGTTTTGAACAAATAATGCAAATGTATTCTAGTAATTAATGGGTTTAAAAGTAAAAATGGGTGTACCACAAGGTTCGATATTGGGTACTTTTCTCTTTTTAGTGTACATTAATGACCTACCCCACTTATTTAACAACCAACCGCAAATGGTGTTGTTTGCTGACGATACTTCTTTAATATTTAGGATAAACAGACGTGCCACAAATCTTGACGACGTCAATAACGCCCTACTGCAGGTCCACAATTAGTTTACCGCTAATAACTTTAAATGGGAAAAAAAACTAAGTGCATAAAATTTTCTCTGCCAAATGTCAAAAGTAGTGATTGTGACATAATATTGAATCAAGAGAAACTAGAATTTGTCGATAAAACTGTTTTCTTGGGAATCACGCTCGACATAAGGCTACAATGGGGTCCTCATTTAACATCTCTTGCAGGACGGCTGAGTTCAGCAGCATATGCTGTTAGAAAAATCCGTCAGTTTACTGATGTAGATACCGCGAGGCTGGTCTATTTTATTTATTTTCATAGTATTATGTCATATGGTATTTTACTATGGGGACGGGCTGCAGACATTGAGTCTATATTTATTCTGCAGAAAAGAGCCATCAGAGCCATATATGATCTACGTGGGCGCGATTCTCTAAGAGAACTGTTTAATGAAATTAACATCGTGACAGTACCTTGTCAATACATCTATGAAAACATCATGTACGTTAGGAAAAATCTGCATTTATTTAGTGACAGACACCACTATAATACTAGAAATAGGGACCAACTAGTTCAGCCAGGTTTCAGGCTAGCTAAAGTAGACTCATCTTTCATGGGGTACTGTTTAAAATGCTACAATAAAATACCTCCCCACATTCTACAACTGAATGAGACGAAATTTAAATCTTGTATAAAACGCACACTATGTAGGCAAGCATATTATAAGTTGGGGGACTATTTTGATGATTAAAATGCTTGGCTCAATGCTGGGCCTGCGCCACAACCATAGGAGCAAACTAATTGATTACCAGGTTAAGTTATAGTGGAAGCTGCAGAAGATTGTAATAATATCCTTGCTTTGTATAGATTCCATCTCTTAGTATTATACATATAATTGCATAGCACATGTGTGAGTACTATGTACTGTAAAGCAACCATTTACATTTATTTATATTTTTTATTGACTTGAATGTAGCCTGGTGGCTGAGAGAATGTCATGCTCACTCAGATTTCTCGCTGATGGTGGCACGTGTGTCGGGTCATTTGGTTCTCTTCAATATGGTTGAGTTGAATGGTGCTGAGCCATGCATCATGTTCGTGAACGGGCGCTGTCAGTTGGGACTGGTCATCTTTTAGCTGCCACGGTTTATTTTAACTACTTTGTTTTTAAATTGTTGATAGTTATAATCTTTTACTCTGGACGCTCTTAATGTGCACGTCTTTCTACATCGTTCTCAGATATATGTACATATAATCTCAACGTGAAGGATGTAACCAAGATTTTGTAACAATATTTTGATTAAAAAGAGTGTCCATGGAGTTTCTTGCCCATTCTTCTCCATAGAGATCTACGCTTTGGAATGTGCAACTACAGTACTTTCTCAAGTTATTGTGCCTTGTGACTGTGACTGTAGCTTAGCTTTTTTTTTTTGTTTTACTTTCAAAAGTGCCTGTAATGGTCTAATTGAAATGAATGCTTTAAGTTGAGTTTGAGTTTGGGATTACTGATACTGAACGACCAACACTTTTTTGCGCACTGCTTAAAAAATATTCCAGTATATACACATCTTCTTTAGATAAATAAAAAGAAAAATCCTGACTGACTGACTCATCAACGCCCAGCCCAAACCCTTAGACCTAGAAAGCTGAAATTTTGCACAGAGGTTTCCTTTATAATGTAGACAAAGAATAAACAAGGATTTTTCGAAATTCAAACCCTAAGAGGGTGAAATGGGGGGTTGTATGTTCTGTGAAACTTTTATTTAATTGATCGATTGACTTGAAAATTGTGTAGTACATGTCACTTCAGTTAAGTTATGCACATATACACTTTTCTAGACACTCACGAGACCGATTTTATTTATTGGTGAATTTGACCCTAAATCAATTCTGTTTTCAGTACCCACCGCAATGCGTTAATGACGAGTGCGGCGTGCGAGCTTACGTATGCGATGACAACGTGGAACCCACAGTAAATTTCAAAGGCTTTAGCGATGTGATTGTTCAACGCAACGGAGCCCTCAATGGTTACGCCTCGGTCACTCTGACAGTCTACTGCAATTAGGTCTTAGGTCCTATGTTTGACCAGCCCTTCTTTTAGTTACCACTAATAGAAGAAAGGTATTTCTTCTATTTACAGTCTGAAAATATAAGTGTACATTGTGTTTAAGGAGTGCGATGGTATTCCCAAAAATAAATATAGGTTCAGTTCCTAGTCCTGCCATGGAAAAACGTAGAAAAAGTGCAGGTTCTCTTATAATTTATTTAAAAATAATATATAGTAAAATAATTAGTACCTTTCCTTAAAACATTTTACACTTAATTTTTGGTTTAATTTTAATTCTCCTACTGAGGCGACAAAGGGTAATAATGGACATATCGCTATGAGCTTTAGTTTGGCCAGGAAAGATCAACAACTGTTTCTGGCTTGCCTCTTTCTTGATAAGGCATTTGGCTTGTATGAACTGCTGCATAATTTAAATATCACTTTGAATGCACCGTTGGCGTCACATGTAAAACATTTTATTGTAAACAACCCATAGTTTAGATATATATATTTATATTTTCCTCAATATATTTGAAAAACATTTTTTTTGTTGTTTTTTTTAACTTTTTATTTGATAGAACTTCTATCCAGATTTTGTGATATCCGTAACTTGAAAGATTTTGTAATTAGTACACAAAATCGTACAAATTATTCACTTGCATTATATTCTATGGCATCGTCGATTTGACTAAGCGGCCGTTTACTAGAACTACTACTAGGTACTTGAATTTGGGAGTCCGCCTATGTACCACTATTGTACATAAAGTTTAAATAAATAAATAAATTTGGGATGTCTGACATTGTTTACTACAAATTATTAGAAGTCGTTAATATAAATGAATTGAGTGTTTAGAAAAAAAACTTTCTTTTTAGCTTTATTTTGGGCGCAAGGTGGCGGCGAATGACAGGGTAGAATGGAGGAAAAAAACGTGCTGCGCCGACCTCAAATAGCATGGGAATAGGGCTGATGATATAGACGACGTTGATTTTGGCCGCAAGGTGTTAACAAAATTGAACCTTGAAAAAAACGCACGATGCGGGCTATATGCTATATATTGCACCCGTGCGAATCCGGGGCGGGTCGCTAGTATATAAAAAATACCGAGGAGTTGGAGATAATTAAACTTGATGTTAGTTAAAAAAAAATCGGATCTTTTTAGTAGACAAAGCGTATTATAGTGTGACGGAATTTTTAATGCAGAAACGAATTTCTTGACGACTTTATATAATGATTGGAATTTATAAAATATAGCATTTAATTTTTAATCTAATTTCAATACAAAATAAGTTGACTGCAGAATAATTGTGTCTAGTATCAATAACTATTGAAGTTATTCATAATTAAATTGTAATTGTAGGTAATCAATTTTTATAAGTACTAACATTGTTTATCTTTATTATTATGCAACATCTCTTGTGTGGGCCACACCGCGAGCGAGCCGGGCGAGCAATGTTTCACCTCTTTTTATACTTTGATTCACACCGCGAACTGTAGAGCAAAGCTAGGTCAGCGAAACAAAACGAAATATCCGACGATGCCGTTGCCTTATTATTAAGATTTCTGTCCAGCGATGCTATTCGTTCAAGTGGCCTGCCTCGCCCGGTGCGCCTGCCTGCTCGCTCGCTCGTCCGTCCGTAGTTTTCGGCGTGAACCCATGTGGGTACGAGGCAAATAATATAAACTAAACTATGTAATCATTAACACTAGAAACTGGATATTACAACATGCTAAATATCGCGTTTCTACTGTTAATGATAATATTAGTAACCATGACACTTTAAAAACTAAACTATGTAGTTTAGCTCGCCAAAGCTTCGCTTAGTTTATATTATTTGCCTCGCCTCGCTTCGCCCGCCAGCTCGTCCGCTCGCTAGCTGTCGGTGTGGCCTGCGCTTTAAGTTTGGACCTCTCGATGTTAGTCAAAGACCAAGTCTGTGAATCACTTTAAACTTAGCTAGTGAAATGTGGGTACCTACTTATTAAAATGTAACTACACGTCTGCTTTCTCGTTTGTGCAATACAGATTATTATTTTTGTAATAAAACTTAGGTACCTCTGCGTCAATTAGTTACGAAGGTATAAATAATGTATTTTTAATACACTTTCTCGAAAACTGGTTCTTAACGTACTACGATTAAATTCAGCATGCAATGTATTCCACACGCGTGGGTTTTTAATATTTTTCCGCACACGTGCGGAAATATAAATTTCCACAGATAAATACACTTAAACTAAGTCCAAATCAGTTCAATGACTATAGACGGCGGTGATTGCTTTTTTTTATCTCGGCAAAGAGCTAAGCGTCTGTACGGCGTAAATATTTTTGAGTATTTAAATTGTGTGTTTAAATAGAATATCACAGATAATAAACATGATTATTTAAAACAAACATTTACTTTTATGAACATTTATTTGGGTCCTAAATTCAAAAACATTTTAATTTTCTATTTTTCATTTTATACTGTTTAGCGGCTTCATACCTTTGCTCTTCTTCAACCTGGCGAAAGCAAAGGGTGAAAAAAGCAAATAATCTATAGTAATATAAAGGTAATTCAGAAGAACCAGAAGAGGAGGAAAGAACCAGAGGAGGAGCGTCAGAAGGGATTCGTGGGTGCTATAGGCTATAAATCACATTTATATTGTATTAACACTCACATTAAATATAGAAGAATACTAAAACTCACATTAATTATTTGAAGGGTAGTTATATTTTCTCCATGTACATAGATAACACGTCCGCATTCGATGCTGTCCCCGAGCCAAATAGGCAGAGTCCGTCACCCGAACCTCAAACGTCATCTCTTACTGTGATTCGTTCACACTGGTGCTGCCAGTGTAAGAAATAAAATGTCCCACTAAACGACTAAAATAATTCAAGGATTTATTTATATTATAAAACCTAACACTCGACCATCCTGACGTCGTGCATGTCGTCATGCACGCAAGCCAGTTAGCTACTACAACCTAACACTCGGCCAACAAAGGTGACAGCATCGAATCCAAACTTACAATTATTAACACGCTATTTCTAAAAAATATACAGTTTGCGAACCATTCTTTTCGCAAAACAATAAAATAGAAATACAAATGAGAGAGGTCAAACCGAGAAAAAAAAATTTAACATTATAAATGGTCATTGTGATAGTGAACTCTCTTTCTCACAAAACATATTGGCATTACTTGTAAACTTTCTTTCTCAAAAACAAAACACATGAAACAAAATTAATAAACAATATCCACAAATCATGCTGGTTGTGAACCCTCCTTCTCACATACCAAGGTGACATTGCTTGTGAACCCTCTTTCTCACAAGCAATAAGTACGGTCGAACAAGCTATTTGGTGCACACGCGGAAATTTTCACAATCCAGTGCCGAAGCGTATACTTTTCCAAATTTTATTTAATAAAGCTTTTTTCAATACGATACTGGTTCTTATTGACATAAGCTTTATAAAATTAAATTGCAAACAATATTGTCAGCGTACTAGGATTGTGAATATTTCTGCATGTATACCAAATAGCTTGTTCGACCGTACATAAATAAAGACTGTCAGAATCAAAAAAAATCACATATAATCCATATGTAACATGAGACAGCCGTTATTGTCACATTGATCAATACTAGTGTAGTAGTGTCAGACAAGGAAAATACTCGTAAGTACTAAAAACTGGTGTAGTGCGCCAAATACATAAAAACTCAGTTATGCCGACTATGAAAATTATAGACCAATCATTATTCCACCCGTTATCTACAAAACAGTTGTGAAATATGTCTGTAACCAGATACAAGACTTCTATATAAAAAAATGACGTGCTATCCAGCACAGAATCACAGTTGTCTTCACTCCACTCCGTTGGGTTGTTGTCATGTAGATGTGAGGCAATAGGGAATATGCATGTAATTTTTTTTTCAATTAAATCAATAATATGCAGTTCTATCAACCCAAGAAAATAATTCAAAGTTAATTTCAACTACTGCTTGTCGCACAAAAAACATATTATACTCCTACAATTTTCTACGATAGTTCAAACGTCCATGACTATCGCGGCCATTCATGTCATAGCATTTGATGTCACTTACCTCTATCTGCCTTGTTTAAATCTAATTTGTTGCCCTTAGTAGAATAGTTTTACTATACTGTAAGTGCTTTATTTAAGCAAAAATTGCAATAACAATATAGTAGAATCTTTGTGAAACTTTAAGTACTTTTCAACTAAAAGTGTTTCTCTGACACATATCATTTGACGTCACTACCGGAATTGATGCATTTTGTGTTTGCGTTCCGTTTCACCAAAAACACGCTACATAAAGTATTAAATTGTAAAATAAACGTTGTATTAGAGAATTAAACAAGTGTACCACAATGTTTTTATGGTCCAATACAAAGCATTTTTAAGAAATAAAAAAAGTTTTGTATTTCTTGCATATACCCTGTTGACCAAGTAACGTACCACACCTAACTGGGATTAGTCGTGGACAATCGTTTTAGCTGGACTTTCCACTTGGACTCAGTCTGTAATAAGTTGCGGGCTATACTGGCAAAGTTCTACCTTATAAAGCCTAAAGTTCCGTTCAAAATACTGCTCAATATGTACGTTGCCTTAGCGGAATTAATTATAGCTTACGGAATTACGAGCTATGGGCGATCATTTAAATCAAACACTGAAAGAATTTCCGAACTGTAAGTTAGACTTTTAAAACTCATCGTACCCATAAAAATAAAGCACCAATGTAAAGTTAATGTCATCGTATAAATATTGTAAAATTTTGCCAGTACAGACTACTCGACATGGCCCTCTTAATTGATCAATTTAATAACCAAAGCATCCACCTATAACACATAAAATAATAACAAGGAGTATCACCAAGAATAAACTAATAGTACCTCAGGAAAGGAAGATAGAAATTATTATGGCAGTGCTAATTAAATATAAGAAATGCCAATCAAATAAACTAGCTCTCATAGAAAACCAAATTGCTTCAAAACGTGAGTATTATTTAAGGCTCATCCTTGAAAACAGAAGACTGCCTGAAGAGCTCCAAGAAACATTATTTATTTGGATGAGAGCTACAGTCCTACAAAGAAAATAAACGTTGGCAGTTTATTAATGTTGCTGGTGAACAACACCTTAAAACCCTTTAGTTTTAAGGTAGATAATTGTATATGCTGGAAGTGAGAAAGGATTTGTGCCTAACGCACTTATTTAGTGAATCACACAAATATTTAGTGGTAAAAACAAGCAAGAAGATTACCATTCCGAAATGAATGCTCAAAATTTTATAAAACGGGTAACTGAAAAGTTAGTAACCAATATGTGAACCATCCGGGTCTCCCTTGTTTGACCGAAAGGAATTTGTCAAATTTTCACTTCCCAAAAAAAATTTCGCATAATTTCATTTGCCAAATAATTACTTATCAAAAAATCTATTCACAAAAAAATTTAACGCAAACCTAATGTTTGGGAAATGATAACTTGTTTACCAACTAGTACTTTTAATTTTTTTTATTTAGTCAAATATTTCCGTTGGAATAACAGTTTTTACGCAAAATCAAATAAGCCAAATATTTAGTATCGTCAACTTTCAATTCACCCTTTCCTTTTCAGTCAAATGCTTCAATGACAAAAATGTGAACGGCTCGTGCGTAGGAGGTCACAGTTTTAACCTAACCTAACCATTTTTTTAAAATAAGTAACTATCCTAATCTAAATAGTTCAGTTCCGGGTAACCTACTAAAAACAATCTCTTTTTCTATTAATGCAAGTCGTTTCTGGCACTCGCCGGCCGCTGCCGCGGCACAGCTCGCTTCGCTCGCTCGGCTCGTGCGTAGGAGGTCACAGTTTTAACCTAACCTAACCTATCCATTTTGTTTAAAGAAGAAATTAACATAATCTAAATAGTTGAGTTCCGGGTATTCTACTAAAAACAATATCTTTTAATTCTTTCTTTTAGTTTTTTTTTATTAGTTTTAATTATATAATTCCCAAAAAAACTTATTTTTGCGTTAATATTTTTTGTCGAAACCAATCATTTCACCAAACGTTTATTGTCTGAAGACTGTTCGCTGTAATAAATCATTTGATTAAAGACCAAATCCATAATGACATTATACTTTGTAATATTTTGCCAAGTAAAAATTTGACCAAATAATCATTCGAAATATTGCAATGGTATAAAAAAAGGTTGCTAAAATTTGTTTGGGTAATGAAATTTTGTCAAAATCTTTTCGGCAAAACGGCAGGATCCCCGGTAACGCATTGCCAGCAGCATCACGTACTTCACGGGGTCTTCGCATTGTAGAGCTGCTTTTCAGAGGTAAGATTCTATCTCGAACCCGCAACCGGTCCAGTTCGTTATCCTTCGACACACAGTAGTTGTTGCGCTCAGCACCAGCCAGGGTGTGGCCCGTCGTCTACGACTGCGCTCCCGGCTACACTCGCTCTCCAGAGCACGTAGCCGCTTGCGATCATGTTCAAATTTCCTTGCCTTTGACCCGGAGTACGCTCGCGACTGCGACTGCGACAGCTGTCGCCTTCTCGGCGCGTGTGACTCCGACTCTGACTGTTTGAGTCTGCATTTCGATCAGCTTCTCTATCCTTAAACGCCGCCGTGGAGAAGATTCTTTCGAACGTGGCATCGTTATTCTGAAAGTTGTAAACGTAGGCGATGTAAGTACTCAATTCAGCAAAATTTATGTTGACGGCGACGGTATATTTAAAATATCTAAAAAACGGGGCTTCGTAGCTCAAAAATAACGAAATTTTGTTCCCCCTTGCACGCACCTAATATAAAGGGAGTGATCCTGTAGACCTACCAGTATGACCTTGAAACAACCATGGTATAATAAAACATGGTATTCTCTTCCCACGATGTCCAAAGAATACGTCACGATAAGTGTTGCCATTGATTGTCCTTTTCAGTAAATTTAGGGACTTTCTAATTTAGTTAATAAAAATAAAATAAATTATTAACTAGCTTTACTATTTAGTAACTCGTGTGATTCATCTATTTAGTTTTAAATTAATTAACATATTGAATTATTAGTTCATAATTGCATTGTTAAGTTAAAAAATGTATTTTGCTCGGGTAATTCAATTACACACAGTGGCCACACATCGAATTGACAAGGGTCATACTGACAGCGCGCCATTTTATCGGTATCGTCGTCTCGCTCATACCTATAGCGTTGTTTCGCTCGGTCAGCAAAATACTGTGGCTCCCAAATATTGTTACTGTGAAAAAGAAAACTGTGTAAACTTCGAAAAACTTGCAATCAATTGCAAAAACTTGCAATCAATTAAAAAAGAAGCAAAGCAAAAAAATACAAAAAGAATCAAATATGTCGATTCATTAAAAATGGTATAGATTGAGTACACATTGTATTATTTTTATCTTTTCCCCACTAAAAAAGTTTGAGAACCGCATCGCAACTGATGACGTATTCTTTGGACAATCACGTGACTCAGGTGTCACGGGAAGAGAATACCAGGCGAAGTATATTATTATACCATGGAAACAACTCTCTAATTATTTTTTATTTTTTCTAAAAAGATATTTTTCGTACTTGAAAACGAGGCAATAAAATATTATCCAGAAAATGGACTGAGCTTGTACCTTGTAGTAACTACAGACAAAAGCAATACAATTTTAAACTCTTAAAAATTACTTTCTTCGATTCAAAATAAGCCTTTTCACGTTATTATTAGGTACTTTTCTGTTTATTACCACATTCTATCGCTGCTTGTGTCACCTGGAAAGGGTCTACCGAAATCACATATAAACTATCTGGAGATGTTTGAGAAAAGAGTCGTGATGAAAAGCAATTTAAATATAATGAATCGAAAACATTGACGTAAAAAACCAATATTTACAACAAAAAATCATTTTGATTTTATTATATGTTGTACTAGTAAAAAAATATGAAAATATTTGCATACCATGTATGAATGACGAATAAAAGAATAAACTATTTGTCTAATTTAATGATTCGTTTACTTTACAATTTTCTCGATATTAGTATCTCAATTAAAAAATTTAAAGTCACTGCTTTAAATCAATAAATCTTTATTGTACAGATGTACATACAATATCGTACTGCAACACAATTTTGCGTAGAAAAATTATAATCTTACGTCGCGACTGAGAGTCGCGGAGGATCGCTGAGCTACGTCCGTTTCCGTTGGCGATCGGGATATTCCTCATGCTCTGTGATTCCTCTCCGTCGCTCGCCCCGCGCCCCCTGCGCTAACGGCTGAGGTACGCGGGCGGCGGAGGAGGGGGGGGCGTGCGGGGTATTGCACTGCGACCGCGTAGCAACAACACCGCACTTACTGTTGCCATAGAAAACCCGTGCTATAAAAAATATTAATCAATATTGAAAATTAAAATTGATTCAATCATTATTATTTTTTATTTTTATTTTACTAAAACTAATTAAATCGACAATCGTCAGTTTAGCTAATTACGTTAGCTTTAGTTTTTAATTGTTAATGAAACTAAACTTTTGCCAACACTGTTCCACACAATAAATGCATACAATAAGTAATTCTTTGAACTGTTATTAAGCTGTTACAATATAAGTAAGCAGTATAGCACTGCACAAGCACATAAGCAGGTTAACACCACTTCTGAAATGTAGTAACACTCACATTCATTATTTGAAGGGTAGTTATATTTTCTCCTTGTACACAGATAACACGTCCGCATTCGATGCTGTCCCCGAGCCTAATAGGCAGAGTTCGTCGCCCGAACCTCAAACATCATCTCTTAATGTCATTCACATTGGTGCTGCCAGTGTAAGAAATAAAATGTCCCAGTAAACGACTAAAATAATTCAAGGATTTATTTATATTATATCCTGAATATTTGTCGAAGTCGCGGGCGTACACGTAAAATTAAAAATAGTTGAATATCTGATTACTTCTAAAATAGGTCACGCTAGATATTAGTTCTGGTTTAACTAAACAATAAGTCTTATGCACTAATTATGTACCGTATAATAATTTAATTATTAGATTTTAGACGCAATTAAAACAACAAAAACTTTTTTCAATTTTGAGGCGTATAAAAGGCCTGGACATATGGTTGTGTGGGTACACTTAGCTGGTCAACATGTTCTCGACAACAAGTCTTTTGGTCCTAGCCTGCGCATGCGCAGTCACCGTCAATGCACAGGACGACAACCAGTGTACTACTGTTCAGGCAGGTAAGTTTCCGTTCAGATAAGCCAATAACGCTTTGTCCGACCTCCGTCGATAATTTATAACATGAAGCCCTCATTAACTGCAAATAAGACTATTTCATGAAACTACGGCGGAAATTACCTTGAGATATTTACTAATGTTTTGGCTAAGGTCAGTCTGTAGATGGGTGACTAACATTACCATTATGACATACTGAGATTCTTCCGTACCTCGGAACGCACGCTAAGCCGTTGGTACCGGCCGTCATTTGTAGAACTTTGGCAGTCGTTAACAACCAGTCTTATATAGTGGTACCGTATTACCCACTACTAACTGGGTTGTGGAGGTCAGATAGCGAGGTGGACTCAAAAAAAAAAACACAATACTGAACTTTTCTCGAAGAGTTGTCTCGGCATGGGTCTAAAGAATTACAATAAACTACCAAAAACTTTTAAAAGTATGACCAACATAAAACATTTTAAATCGCAACTTAAGAAATTCTTGATTGAAAAGGCTTACTACTCTATCAGTGAGTTTTTAGATGATAAAAGCATAAAATAGATCCACTTCTTATTCCGTCTTGTTTACGACGTTACTTGTTTGAAACAGTTTAATTTAGTTTGTAGTTTTTTTTTTACGCCTAATTTAAAAAAACATAGTGATACAACACAAATATATATATGTATATACCGTGTACCATATTACTTAAGTTCAACAAATAAAATACTTTGACTTTGACTTTATATTAAAACATTTACTTGAAGAATCACTGTTTATTTCACTATTATAAGTTGTTACATGGTAGAGAGTTTGCAATCGACTGTGTCCTGTTCTTTTTTTTTTTTTTTTTTAAGAGATTGCATCTCGCAGTTTAGGCTCTGAGGCTGGCTACTGCTTCACCGGTCTATCCCTGTGGATGCCTAGAATTTAAGGCCTGAACTTATAAGCTAAGCGACCACTCGCTAAGGGCACCCCCTGAGGGGTTCGAGCCTCGGCTTAGGGCGTCGCTGGGGAGGGCAGCAAGGGGACAGGCTGGATCTGAGTTAGGGGCTGTTTTAATTGTAATTTTCAAAAACTCGCCCCCTCGCGCCCCTTTTTTTTTAAATAAAAATCTACCAGCACTAGCACGCGAGGTGCTTGCACCTCGCGCAACACGCAAATACTAGTTATGCTATATGCCTTGGTTCTTGACTTTGACTACAAAAGAAGTGAGATCTAAATTGGTGCCAAGTTTAACGGTCAGTCCTGAAATTTATTTATAATAACATAAAATATTTTATAACAACTTATAATATAATTTATTGTTATAACTTAGGATAATATATTGAAGCCCAAGGTCTGACTTGACTAGTTCTCATATCCGAATTATTATCAAGTACCTACTAAACAGTCATGGAAGAGCCCTATGTTCGATGGCTATTTTCTACCAGCAAGCCAAAATTTCGGATGAATAAAATAAGAACTTGCGAAGGCTATAATATAATTAAATAAATGAATTAATTGAATGCTTTATGCTTATCATTTTGCCAAGTTTCAAAGACACTTGCTCTTTTTTCACAACGATTGCGACATTAAAATTAAGTAAATAATTTAAATTATTTACTTTTATAAATAAATAAATATCGCTGGACATTACACACAGCGCCATCTAGGTGCCACACTAAGCAACGAGGTTTGTGTCGTGGACACCAGATAGTTGATAATACTACATAGGTACTTTTTGTTTGTAAATACATACTTATTATATATATAAACATCCATGACTCGGAAACAAATATATCTATTGCTCATCACACAAACATTTGCTCCTACCGGGATTCGAACCCGGGACACTAAGAACGTAAAAGGCAGCCTCACTACCGCTGCGCCATTCGGGTCGTCAAAAAAAGTATAGATTCGACTTATGTTTTGTTCTGTTTCCAGGTGTTTTGAGTTACAATCCAGTGAAATATGATCCGTTGCTGATCCCTTCTGTAACAACTGAAGTGCAAATCCCTGTAAGTACCTTACGAGTATTTCCAAAGCGCGTTCATTTTCAGTGTAAACTGGCTCGCGTTTAGTGACTGCCGCGTTGGTCTAGTGCTCGCAAGCGCAACTGCTGAGCATGAGGTCCTGGGTTCGATTCTCAGGTCGGGCAAAGTGTTATTGGCTCTTTCCATCAGGAAGTCTGGATTTGTATCCAGTTGATGGCGATAGGTTCGCCCCCTATTACATGGGACATACACATAACTGGCGAACTGTGGGTCTACTATTAGGTACACCTCTGCCTTACCTGCTGGCCACAGCCAAGCGTGGCGCGGATTGCGGCGCGGCGTGAGGCGCGGCAAGCAGTGAGCGACGAAAACAAAATGGTAGACAATGTATGAAGTAAGCCACAGCTACCGGCGGCGCGAATTGCGGCGCGACCTGCGGCGCGGTGAGCGCCGCGCGGCACGCGGCGGCGACGGGCTGCGCGGTGTGCGATTGAAACAAATGTACTAGCGAGTATCGAGGAGGCCACAGTTCAGAGCGGCGCGCGCGGCGGCATCGGTGGACGTATTCAACATCGCACGATCGAAACAAATAATTTTGTTTTTATCGGGCGTTGAGCTTATATAAATAATGGATACGGAACAATTTCAACTCACACTTTCACTCTCAACCTCATTGCTGAGGACTTAGACATATTATGTTGCGCTTTGGGTGAATTTACAAGAAGAGCTACATATAGAATTTGCTATGTTAAAAATAGTTGAACTATTTAAATTTTAAGTTTGCTACAATATCGCATTGGGTCTAGCCTGTCAGGATATTTGTATGTTTAGAGATAGTAAGTAAATAAATAAATTTATTAGTGAAATACTGAGTAGATCAGTAATATGGATATCAAAACATGTTATAAAAAATTGTGGGACGAAATAAAACAACAATTTAAATACCGTGCCACTTTTGATAGGGCCATTTTAATAGTTAGCCGTTCTCTAAATACGTCCACCGCTGACGCCGCCGCGGTCGCAGCTACTCGAGCTGTGGCTTACCACCGCAAGTCGCGCCGCCCGCCGCGCCGCTAGTAGCTGTGGCCAGGACGTTACCGTTCGGGGACCACAGAATTAAATTAAATTTTGCCCGCGGCTTCGCTCGCATAATGGTCGGAAATAATACCACGGGCACGTCCTGTTTTTTAATATAGCCTATGACACTCGAGGATAATGAAGCTTCTCATTAGTCAAAGAATTTTCGGAATCGATTACTTCCTACATCAAAACTGTAGCTTCTCCTAATGTCGACAAATGTCAATGTGACCCGCCCACATGCGGTAACAATTTGACATTGACAGCACATTTTTTGTCGCATGCAAAGAACTTAAATACAAACTGGAATGATATGACATGCAACTCAAAAGCATTCCGAGCGAGAGAACTTAATAAGTGGATGTCATCTCTTTCTAATGGGGTGTCCAATATTTGTGCTTACATTTGGGACACTTATTATTGTGTTATAACTTCCTAGCACCGCGCCCCCCGCTTTGCATCGGTAGCAGTTTATTCAAAATTACGGGTTGCGAAAAGACTTGACTTGACTTGACGAAGTGAAACATACACCTACTGTTCATCAAAGGAAGACCCATTTTAAAACAAAATGGAAACTACCTACTTTATTTTTAGATTTAATAATATTAAAAAAAACATTCTTTGACTGCAGCCGCCAATGTACTTGCTTTCGTTCAGAAGGGTCTACATGTTAGGTTACATCCTTTGTTTATCTAAAAATTTTAAAGCTTACAGGGTTGGAATATTAAATTTCAATACCTACTCGACCGAAATGTATGGGATAGCTGACCCTTTTTTGCGGCCCCATGAAGAAAGTTGTGCAATTTGATGGTATTTATCTTCAAGTAGCACACTCTTCAAGATGACCACACTTTTCTAGACACTCACGAGACCGGTTTTATTTAAAGATGAATTTGACCCTAAATCAATTCTGTTTTCAGTACCCAGCGCAATGCGTTAATGGCGAGTCCGGCGTGATAGCTTACGTATGCGATAACAGCGTGGTATTACCGACAGCATATTTCAAAGACTATAACAATCTGATTGTTCAACGCAACGGAGCTTTCAATGGTTACGCCACGGTCACTGTGACAGTCTACTGCATTTAGATCTTAAGTTCTATGTTTGACCAGCCCTTCTTTTAGTTTCCTTTCTTTTATTTACAGTCTGAAAATATAAGTGTACATTGTTTAAGGGGTGAGATGGTATTCCCAAAAAAAATGTAGGTCCAGTTCCTACTCCTACCATGGAAAACCGTAGAAAAAGTGCAGGTTATCTTATAATTTATTTAAAAATAATAAGTAAAATAATTAGTACCTTTCCTTAAAACATTTTACACTTAATATTTGGCTTAATTTAAATTCTTCTACTGAGGCGACAAAGGTTAATAATGGACATACCTCTGTGAGCTTTAGTTTGGCCAAGAAACATCAAGAACTGTTTCTGGCTTGCCTCTTTCTTGATAAGGCATTTGGCTTGTATGAACTGCTGCATAATTTAAATGTAACTTTGAATGCACCGTTGGCGTCACATGTAAAACCTTTTATTGTAAACAACCCATAGTTTACATATATATATATATATATTATATTTTCCTCATTATATTTGAAAAACATTTTATTTGTTGTTTTTTTTTACTTTTTATTTGATAGAACTTCTATCCAGATTTTGTGATAACCGTTACTTGAAAGATTTTGTAATAAGTATGTACACAAAATCGTACAGTCACCAAAGGAAACAAGTAACCAGGGTCGTCGCATGTAGTTGAAGTTTAATAAGAAACCGATGGATGTTTTCGAAAGAAGAATGAATGTATTCAAAAACATCCATCTGTTTCTTACAAAACTTCAACTATATCCGTCTCCTTTGATGACTGTACAAATTATTCACCTGCATTATATTTTATGGCGTCGTCGATTTGACTAGGCGGCCTTTTGCTAGAACTACTACTACTGAATTTGGGATGTCTGACATTGTTTACTACAAATTTTATGAAGTCGTTAATGTAAATGAATTGAGAGTTTAGAAAAAAAAAATCTTTATAGTTTTATTTTGGCCGCAAGGTTGCGAATGACGGGAGAATGGGGAAGAAAACGTGCTGCGCCGACCCCAAATAGCCTGGGACAAGGGCTGATGGTAAAGATGATGATGATTTTGGCCGCAAGGTGTTAAGGTGAATGCGCAAGGGTAGCCCGCGAAATTTAAATTTTCTTACGTTTATTTCAATTTGCAGGTCAGTGTCAGGTTGTATGTTGATGAAAATATTAATCGCGCCAGTAACACGTAGGGAATTACAGAAATATAATCATTTGAATCATCAATACAGCCCTCCAAGTTCATTTAATCCCATTGAGTGACTTTTCCATGAAACAGCTATTGAATAATAATAATAATAATAATAAGACCATGTCACGCTGTACTGGGATCGGTCTATCATCACTGACAGGACTATTGTCGCCAATAAGCCTGACATAGTGGTGATAGACCGATCAGCGCGCCGCGTAATGATAATCGATGTTACCATTCCGCATGACGAGAACCTCGTGAAAGCTGAGAAGGAGAAACAAATAAAATATCTCGACTTGGCACACGAGGTTGTCGACATGTGGAATGTGAACTCGGCTATCATTGTGCCGATTGTCGTGACGGCCAATGGCCTTATGGCCAAGAGCCTCGACGACCACCTTTCGAGGCTCTCCTTAGGCGGTTGGATCAAGGGCCTGATTCAGAAGGCAGTACTCCTCGATACGGCTCGCATTGTGAGGAGGTTCCTGTCTCTGGAGCCCTAACCACCGGTAGCTTGGACCCTGCTCCCGATACCGGCGGACCACTATTTTTTATATTTTTAAATGTTTTTTTAATATTAATTTGTTTAGAAATATTTAAAAATGTAATTTATATGTATATATATGAATAAAGGAAATAATAATAATAAACATTTATTTTCTCTTCCACAAAGGCGCCTTAAAAATATGAAGACACACTACATCTGATAAATCCTTTGTGGGAGACTGGTATCTGCACTAGGAAAAACCTGTCACACAGATTACCAGGCCCCCCCCCCAAAAACAGTGATTGCATATTAAATCTTAAATTAATGATATCGAATTATACCTTTGGTAGAAGAACACAGTAAACAAAAATAAAGGGGAAAAAACAAAAAATTAAAAAAGCTACATTAAAATTATTATTAAAAACGTACTTGTGAAGTATATTATGGTGTAGTGTGGTGTGGTGTGATGTGATGAGATGTGATGTGGTGTGGTGTAGTGAGATACGGTGCGGTTTGCTGTGGTGTGGTGTGGTGTGGTGTGGTGTGGTGTGCTGTGATGTGATGTGATGTGATGTGGTGTGGTGTGGTGTGGTGTGGTGTGGAGTGGTGCGGTGCAATGTGGTGTATTGTGATGTACTGTGGGGTGATAAGTAGGCTGTAAACACATTTATCTTAAAACAATTAAGAGGTTTTCAGTGCTATCATAATCGAGGTCCAATAGATACGTGGTGAGTACTTGCTTGCACTTTGCTTTGGTAAGAGGGTATATTTTTAAAGAAGAGTTTATTTTATTGTATAAATAACTGCCAAGGAAACAAAAATTGCGGCGTGAAGTACTACTTTTACACAGTTGAGTAGAACATACATTTGTCTTAATGCGTTTGTGAGCATGCAAGGATGAGTCATAGTTCAACGAAGAATGTTTACGCAAGATTGTTTGGACGATAAACAGTTGTCGTACAGTAAGAACCTTACACTTATCGTAGAGTTCAGTGGTAGGGTGAAAAAACGGTAAACTATGGGCTACCTTAAGCACCGCTCTTTGTGCTCGCTCGATTTTAATCATGAACGATTTAGGGGCACCACCCCAAACAGAAATACAATAGCTAAGTATAGATTGACAGAGTGCAAAGTATACTGTTTTAAGAACTTTTGCATCTGCAACACGTCGTAGGCTTTTAAAAATGAAGATGAGTTTCCTAATTCTCTTGGACAACAGATCGATGTGGGAATTAAAGTTTAGGTTTTTGTCAATAGTTACCCCGAGGTACTTGAGGGAGTCCACTTTTTCAAGTTTAGGACATGAGCAGGAAGAGCTGTTGTTACACGAGTGGGCCGTGATGTTTAATAAGGTGTTTTGAGTGAGGTGAGTGTTTGTTAGTGTAAAAGTTATGTATTTAGTTTTTTCTGTATTAAGTGAGAGTAAGTTGTTGTTTAGCCAGGTCATAACGAGTGAGAAACCCATTTGAGCAAAGTGGTATACTTCCTCCCAAGTATCTCCAAAGAACAGAAGAGCCGTGTCGTCCGCGAAAGTAATAATCTTGCCGTTAGTAAGGTTTAACTGACAGAGGTCATTAATAAAAATTAAAAAGAGGGTAGGCCCCAAGATACTTCCCTGGGGAATACCAATGTTGACTTCACAGTCATCACTCAACCACTCATCGACCACCACACGTTGAGCTCTCCCATTCAGGTAACTTTCGAATAATTTTAACTGTTCGCCACGAATTCCCAGGTGTTCAAGCTTCTTCAGTAAGAGTGGCGCAGAGACGGTGTCAAAAGCCTTCGCCAAGTCGAGGAAGATTGTTAGAACCTTTTTTTTCTCATCTAACCTAGAAACTATGGTATCAGTTAGTTGGTGTACGGCATCGCTTGTTGATCTACCTTTACGAAAACCATATTGATTATCCGATAAAAGTTTGTTTGTTTCTAGGTAATTGGTTAATTGCTTATTGATAACTTTCTCAAGAATTTTGGATAGTGTTGGCAAAATGGATGTTGGACGGTAGTTACCGACAAAGTCCCTGCTACCAGACTTATGAATTGGATGAACTAGGGATTTCTTGAGATCAGAGGGAAATTCACCAGTGGAAAGGCAGAGGTTGCAAACAAACGCGATAGGATCAGATAACAAGTTACAGTATCTTTTTATTAACTCACTGGGAACATCGTCACACTTTGCGACATAAGTTGTTTTAAGAGATGCTATGATGATTTTGATCTCATCCACATCAGTGGGCAGAAGGACAAAAGAGAAGGGATAAATTGGCAGAGAAGAATTTTGATATAGAGTAGGATCAAACCTTGTGATAGATCCCGCTAAAGATTTACCAATTCTTATAAAGAATTGATTTATCTCATTTACTGATTTTTTTGGCTGATCTGGATCAATCAGATCCATGGGTGGACTTTTCTGTTTAGTGGTGTAGGTGATTGTTTTGATGGTGTCCCACAATTTCTTGGTGTTGCCTTGACATTTAGAGAGTTCAGCCTTATCATGCTCTTGTTTAACTTTTTTTAGAATGTCATTACAAAAATTACGATAACGTGTGTAGGTTATTTTTACAACGTCGTCTTTAGGATGCTTTTTAGACTTAAGATGAAGGTTGTCTCGATTTCGCATGCATCGAAGGAGTCCAGGAGTAATCCATGGCTTAATTAATCGCTTACGTCTCGGAACAGTGACATTTTTAGTGCAAGTAATCATCAAAGTGGTTAGGGTCTTAAGGAAGAAAGATACAGCATCATTTGCCCTATCTAAAGAGTAAATCCTGTCAAAGTCAAGAGATTTAATTTTTTCGTCTAGGGATGGATAATGTATACGTTTTATTGTTTTTGAAAGATGGTGCGAGGAGCTCATATGAGAAAGACTTATAATGACGCTGTAGAGGTCGGTTAGGGTTGTCTGGGCAACAAAACATTTTACCGAAAGTTTTGCTTTGACAATAACGTGGTCAAGGCATGTTTGAGAATGGGTCGGGATATAGTACGCAGGCAGCATACCATGAGAGGCTAATAAGTTAAGATATATTTCTGCTCTTGCATCTGAAGTGGATGGCGTTATGTCAATATTAATGTCGCCCGTAAGAAAAATATTGCTGTATGACGATAATGTTAATAAAATATTGTTGAGAGATTCAATAAACCTAGAGACATTTCTTTCCCCCGGGGGACGATAAATGCAGAGAACCACAGTCTGTGAATTGATAATGACAATCAGACAATTTCCATCCACAAGCGATGGTTCCAATATCTTATACGTTAGGGTAGATTTATAATAAACAATAACGCCCTCGTTTTGTGTCCTGTTATTTTGTGTGTTTGCAAACTGGTAACCATCAATGAGTGGAATAAACGGTGACCGAGATATCCAACATTCCGTTAGGATTATCATATCCCAGTCAACTTGTGATCGTTTGACGAGGGTTTGCAATTCTGAAAAATTACGGCTTACACTTCTTATATTTTGTACAATAAAGTTCAAGGGGGAATTCTCGGTATAAATTAAACTAGAGCAGTTATCAATTTTACAAGAGCAGGATTCAGCGACAGTTAACTCATCCAGTTCACTATTTATTAATACTTGGGAATTATGGTCGAATTTTAAGTAAGTGAATAAGTGTTACTTTTATAAGTATCTGGTGTAAATATAAAGTTTTAATGGGTACAGTTACTAAGTGGCTATACAAGCCGTGTGAGGCTTCGTTAACATGAGCCTTGGGTGTAATATTGTGTGTTCTAAAAGATAAGTGAGTGTAGAGTTTGTAGATCTGTTTAGTGGAGTTTGTGTAGATACAGACAAAAATCAATGAAAAGCTAACATGCAAATATGTTGTAAATGTGAAAATAAAAAGTAAACAATAAATTAAAAATGGTATAACTAAGACAAGTTTAACAATGATGGTGGATAGTCATTGTTGCCCTCTTAGATTAGTCAGATCAGATTCGCTATCAACTCGAATTTGTTTCAGCCCTACAGCTTTACGTAGGAATATCCGTCCGTGTGCTACCCAGCAAAATGTGTATTTGTATTCTTTGGCAAATTGTCTGCACAAATAAAACAGCTTCTTCGCGTTAGCAGTTAGAGTTTCCGTGACGTATATCGGCGTTTGCGGCCCTTTTAATTGTATGTGGGAAGTGTTTAGTTTGCTGTCCTTATTGACCTGATTGAATTTTTTTACGGCAGCTAACATATTTTCTTTCGTTAGTTTACTGGTAAACTCAACGATTACAGGTTTGTAACCTTCTGTTTTGTTACTTACTCGGAAAATATCACGGATATCTGTTGTTTCAACGTCTACACTCACGATTTTTCCCACGTTTTTAATCACGTTGATCAGATCTTCTGTGGTCTCCTTCGTATCGTTTAGTGGAATATTTCGTATCTCAATAGTTGAACTTTTTAAACTTCTCTCAACAGATTCTAGTTTATTTTCGAGCGATTCTATGTATTTTTGGTTATCGCGCCGTTCCTTCTCTAATTTCGTTACACTTGCAATTATGTCGTCAAACTTTTCTGAGTTAAACTCAACTGATTTACGCAGTTCACGATATTCTTCTCGGATCTCATTCACACTAGTTAATATTTGGTCGATCTTATTATTTTGAGAATCAGACCAAGCCTGCAACGTACTCATAATCTCTGTTTTAAAGGACTGCCACTCCGCTTTATATTCTTGATCGTGTTTTCGCTTCGGTACTCGCGTATTTACATTTGTTGAGTAGTCACTAAGAGCTCCTTCATCACGATTGCAAGTGGGAATACTCGGTTCCGACCCGCCGTGGTATGGGGAAATCAAAGCTTCCGAGGAGGTTGCAACTTGAGGAGGAGAACGTCGAAGCGGCATATTTACTTGAGCGCCGCAAGCTTGGACTAGCGCTCCTGGTACTTGGCGACAGCTACGCTCCCAGTGCGTGCGCACTGGATCGGTTGACGGGCGGTGACCGACGTGCGCAGGTAGTGCTGGTAATTAACGACGAGGGGCGTGGTTTTAACCTTATTGGCTAATTAGTCGATTACTCACGCAGTTGTGGCGCAGAGATAGCTATACAGGTGATGCTCGTCGCACACTGGTTACACTTGACTTCGGACTTCGTAGCTTATGCGCGCCTGGTACTTGCACGAATTTTTAATGTTTGATTTTATTTATTTAAATTAAATTTTGACAATAAAACAGCCAACTTAAAACACGTCTGCACTACACAGAGCTCCGGAGGGAAGGGAGCTCCGGAGGGAAGGCTCGGGAAAGGAATGGGGTTATATGAACTTGGAGTGCTGTATTGATGATTTGAATGATTATAATACTGTAACTTCATACGTGTTACTAGCGCGATTCATATTTTCATCAACATACCACCTGACACTGACCTTCAAATTGCAATAAACTTAAGAAAATCTAAATTTCGCGGGCTACCCTTGCGCTTCCACCTGAACAAATTTGAACCTGAAAAAAACGAACGATCGGCCATCTGCTATAGATATAGGAAGGATTAAACTTATGACTTTTGTTAGAGGAAACAGGAAACAAAGGGATTAGAGTTAGTTGGAAAAATAATAAAAAAATAACTTTATTTTAATAAAGGGCAACAGAGAGGAGCACTTGGCCGCACGGCGCGGTTACAGTAAAGTTTAAAGCCGGGTCCAGTGCGCCATGGTATTGTGTTATAATATCACAAAACGTTATTTGCTACCATATAGGGGGCGTGGCTTTACATTAAATGTTTGACGCGAAGAACGGATAGCAAGTTTTGTTAGAAAATGGGCGCAGCGGATCCGGTTTTACGGCCAGTCGCACCAAAGAGACAGATTTTAAAAACATTATTTATTTTATGGGACAAAAATATTTATTTTATGTTATTTATTTATTACACACTTAGAAATGCCCATTTAATAGAATAACGTTATTTATTTACTACCTACTACCCTCATCCGTGTGTCACTGCGGGGGGCCTACTGAAAACCAGCGCTGAGTGTTTTACACCCAGCATATGCTGAGTAGGTGACCCTTTCGTTATGGGAATGCTCAGCGCTGTTGAGCTGTTTTAATTAATTGTTAAGCTGTTTGTTAGTAATATGTATATGTATGTGCTGCTCTATTGTGTTGCTGCTGTCCATTAGCAAATAAATGTTTATTCTATTCTATTTACAAATCACCCCCTTCCATATCTGTGGAGGTACTGTTGACGCCCGAGTGAGTCGTCATCTAGCTCCTCAACTATTAGGGTAGAGTACTGTACTAAGATTCTCGAGTAATGTGAAAGTGCTCTTGGATTTTTCTAAGGTTACGCCGACTTAGATTTGAGATTTGGGACTTTCGTCGTGAAACTGCAGCAGTAACCTTGTTTTCATTAACTTAGTATGGAAAACAAATTTAGTTTTGCTGTAAAGTATAAATTGAGATATGAAAAAGTATTTTTAACTAATAAATTGGTTGGTGCTTATATGACGAGTAATAGAGAAGTATTGAAGAAGATTAAAAGAGTGTCCATAGAGTTTCTTGCCCCTTCTTCTCCATAGAGATCTACGCTAGCGAATGGGCAACTACAGTACTTTCAGTTTTTATGCCTTGTGACTGGGACTGTAGCCACATTTTATTGTTATCTTTGTTTCGACAATTCAAAAGTGCCCGTAACTGGCCTACTTGAAATAAATGCTTAGATTTTGATTTTGAAAAATTGTTTTAATTTTTTTTAACTACTGCTTTTTGAATTGTTCCAGCTGCCAAGCGATAGCCTCCTCAGATGTTGGTCGAGGCTATTGACTATTCAGCCATTGGCCGACACGACTATTGGCACAATGACTGCTGTACTCACGTCCCACATGTCGACAACCTCACGAGCCAGATCAAGATATTTTAATAGTTTATCTTTCTCTGCTTTCACGAGGTTCTCGTCATGCGGACCGTTATATCAACAATCAATGTGCGACGCTCGAATCGATCTATCGCCACAATGTCAGGCTTATTATTATTATTATTTCTGTGCGATTGGCTGGGTGTGATTTTTGAAAAAAAAAAAAATGTAATATTCTCAACTATTCCATGTTGTCGTCTTTTTTAGTCAAATGTATGGTCACCTTATTAGAAAGGGATCGAGTTACCATATTTGATCCTTTCTTTTGGTACCGAATTTTAGGTGCCACTAAGCATTCCAGTTGTACGTACTACATAATTAGTTCCATTCACTTATCTACACCACTGTTTAAAAAAACCCTTTGTGAAATTCAGGTTGGTATTATTGGTACATTTGTAGTAAAAATTAACTCTCCGTCAGTTTAAATTTCGAAGATAAAATAGTACATAAAAATAATAATGTATAATGGTTATTGATTGCGTCAAAAATCTAATATTTAATTTTACGGTGCGTAATTAGTGCATAAGACGAATTGTTTAGTTAAACTAGAGCTAATATTTGTAGCGTGACTTATTTTGGTTCTAATTAATATTAAGTAGTTACCAAAGAAGAAAAAGATTATTAATCCAGAGAAAGATTATACCATTATACCATATTAAATATCGTTGCATCGCCGCCGCGCCGGCGTCGGGGGACCGTTAAGATTTCATATTTTCTACAATTTCATGTATTCACTTCGGTTTTTCCTTTCTAAAGGTCCTTGGTGTCGAGGGTTTCTTTAAATTAAAAAACAAAACATGCTTTTAAAACTTATATTACTGGTGCTGGGCTGTTTAATAGCCCTCATGACAGATGGGTTCTACCAGAATTGAAATGACCGAGAAACAGTACTTCAATATTTATTTATTTTACATTTAGAGTAACCTGCAGATAATCGCCCAACTTGTATTAGAATGTGCTCATCAAAACGCATCGCATGAGCCTAAACACAATGCAGATGCCGTACACCGTTGAGGAGTTCTTCTGGCGGATAGGTATCCTGCGGGTGATGCCTGCACAACAGGGCAAGGTAAAAGTACTTCTGTAATATCAACAATAAGTGACAGAATTTCCTGCCAGGGTTGCGGGACTGTTCGAAAGATATACCGCGGCCCTGGAACACAAAGGGCAAAGGAAGGAACATGGATGGGTTTTAGTCAGTAAAAGTCTGACACTCCCTCCTGCTCAGCCCAGAACGGGAGGGGTTATTTAATGATTTCACACCTGAAAAAAAAAATGTGACAGGATTTCAAATCGATCAGAGTTATGGAAGTTTTTCTTCATCAACTAGAAAAGAGGTGATGATTCTCAACAGTGGCGTGCAGTGCTTCCCGAGGGCGGGTAGGCCACGCATGAAAAAAAAAAAAAAAAAATCTCGCAACATCCCAGCGTCGCTCTAGTTAGGATGACCCTCAAAGTAGTCGCATCTATTGATATATTCACTCACCCTTCCGGGCCCCCGCATCTGTCCCTGGTGTTTTTTTTACTAAAAACGTATGAGCGAAACGATGACTAAAAGCGTATGAGAAACAACGCCATCTAGCTTAAATATAAGGAATTTCAATGGTATTCTGTCAATACAAGAACGAAGGATGTCGCTTAGTTATAAAAAAATCTAAAAAATAAAACAGAGTGCGCTGTAAACAAAAAAAATAGTTTAGTTTTCGTTCCGTACCCAATTTTGAGCGTCTGACCGGAATATTTGAAAAACAAACATTGAAAATAAGCCTGTAAAAACCAAAGTTATAAATACAATACTCACCACATTAATCAAGGTTCAAATCACGATTTTCTGACAATGCAAACAGAAGAAATATTCATTTGAAATACCGAGTACGAGATGAATTTTGGGTTAATTCTCGTAATTCGGGTACCTACACATTTTCCTTTAGACACAACTTGAATCTTAACATCAAACAATCGTGAATACTTATTGTTTTTAACTTCTGACAAACACATTATCAGCGCAAACTTCACAACAGAACACCATTTTTAAGTAAATAAACAAATAATATTTACACTACTGTACGTTTCAAAACGAATTACAACCGTCAGATATTATAATAATCTCAAGATCACGAAATAAATTTTGCTTGTCACATGAAACAAATATGGCTTCTAAGAAAAATACAATTGTTATTTTGTCAATGAAAAAAACACTACCAAATATAATTGCATCACCGCATACCGTTTTAGCCGGATAATACTTTGCGGGGCAGCCAATCAGTGGCCAGCTACACTCGCAGGAGTTTACGCCCCTAATCTAGCATGTGTGCCGTATATATACACGAAAATACGCATCAGCGTGCTTAAATTTATCAATGGAAATTAGGCCGACTGGGGCCTTGCCTAGACGGCCGGTAGCGAGCGTCATAGTATTATTACCAGTTACGTCACACGGCCACGACAAGTTGCTTTAAGTATTATAACAGGCGCTTTATTTTTTTATTTTTGATTAATATAGTTATAATAAATGCATTTGTTGCGTTGTTGGTAGGAATGGTAGGGTAGGCTAGGCCTAATTGCCTCTATGGACGGCACGCCCCTGATTCTCAAACGGCTGAGCAGATTTTCTAGAAACTTAGCTAAGAATACTCTCCATTAAGACACCTTTCAAAGGAAAGAAACTTAATCAAAATCGGGTCACTCGTTCAGGAGCTATGATGCCACAGATAGATCCAAAGATATAAAGGGTGTAACAAAACCCTTAACGAAGCCGAAACCCCCGCTTCTCGCCCCTCTTCTCGCCGTCATTGCGATCATTTTTTTGTTCTAGACCATACCTTCCAAGGAACCTTCTAGTTATGGAGATATTGGGGGTCGACGCCTCGACGGTTCCAACTTTTTCATAAGTTTTTTTTGAAATACGTGTTTTTAATGTAAGGTTTTTGGAGAGACACCTCCACGATCCCCATATTATTCAATGCATCCATCAGCCCAATGTTTTAAGTGCGTTACAGTGAGTACTACCGTAAAACGTGCATTTTCACCCCAAAAAAGGCGTTTCCCAGCAATCATTTTTGCGTAAAGTAACTTAGTTTGATGTACGTAATTCTTGGTTGACGGCTTCGTGAAGGGTCCTGTTACACCCTGAATGGACACACTGGAAACTTATAACACCACTCTTTTTTGGTCGGGGGTTAAAAAAGAGGTTTTTATCAGCTGGCATCTATTTATCTTTTATGTATGTACATCGATGTTTCCGTGATAAGTGGCCCGTTAAACGTGATTCTTTTATTTGGGAGAGGAAGCTTGCGCGGTGGTCCAAAATAAATTTTATTCACTTTGCTCGAGCTATCTTCGAGTACCGAGTACGACTTATCTTCTTTAATACGTATTTTCTTCTTTGCCTATATTGACGACATTCTAGTCACGATGTAATATTAAATAAAACTAGATTTTGTGTTGAATATCTCAACTAAAAATTCAGACGAATTAATAATCTCCTCCTTTTGGGAGTCGGATAAAAGGTGAAACCAAAAAAAAGCGTTTGCAAAAAAAAAAAATAATAACTGTGATCTCTTACAAAAAAAAAAACAGTAATCAGATACCGTAGTTTCCGTTCCCCTGAAAGCTCTTGTCATAGTATAGATATATATCATAGATAAACATGATTATTTATACCAAATATTTACAAATAATGTTTTTAAAATCTGTCTCTTTGGTGACTGGCATTTTTTCCAGGTTCAAATTTGTTAACAGCTTGCGGCCAAAATCATTGATATCATCTCTATCATCAGCCCTTGTCCAATGTCATTTGGGGTGGGCGTAGAACGATTTCTTCTTCCATTCTCCCCTGCCATTCGTCACCTTGCGGCCAAATACACGAACTAAATACTCAATTCATTTACATTAACGACTTTTAATAATTTGTAGTAAACAATGTCAGACACCCCAAATTCAAGTTATAGTAGTTTTAGTAAACGGCCGCTTAGTCAAATCGACGGTGCTATAGAATATACTGTAGGTGAATAATTTGTACGCTTTTATGTACTTATTACAAAATCTTTCTGTAACGGATATCACAATCTCTGGAAATCTGGATAGAAGTTCTACGAGTATTAAATAAAAAGTATTAAGTAAAAAATGTTTTTCAAATATATTGAGGAAAACATAAAATATATATATCTAAATGGGTTGTTTACAATAAAATGTTATTCATGTGACGCCAACGGTGCGTTCAAAGTTACATTTAAACTACGCAGCAGTACAAGCCAAATGCCTTATCAAGAAAGAGGCAAGCCAGAAACAGTTTTTGATGTTTTCTGGCGAAACTAATGCTCATAGAGATATGTCCATTATTAAACTTTGTCGCCTCAGTAGAAGAATTAAAATTAAGCCAAAAATTAAGTGTTAAATGATATAAGGAAAGGTACTAATTTTTTACTCATTATTTTTAAATAAATTATAAGTTAACCTGCTCTTTTTCTACGGGTTTCCATGGCAAGACTAGGAGCTGAACCTACATTTTTTTTTAGGACTACCATCTCACTCCTTAAACAATGTACACTTATATTTTCAGACTGTAAATAGAAGAAAGGTAACTAAAAGAAGGGCTGGTCAAACATAGGACTTAGACCTAATTACAGAAGACTGTCACAGTGATCGTGGCGTAACCATCGAGGGCTCCGTTGCGTTGAACAATCAGACTGCTAAAGTCATTGAAATATGCTGTGGGTAACACCAGGTCGCATACGTCAGCCACCACGCCAGACACGTCATTAACGCATTGCGGTGGGTCCTGAAAACAGAATTGATTTAGCGTCAAATTCATGTTTATAGTAAACCGTCTCTTGAGTGTTTAGAAAAGTTGGGTCATATTTAAGGGTGGTGACTTTCTTTATGGGGCCCCAAAAAAAGATTCAGCTATCCCATACATTTACTCATACATACATGTATGGGCTGTATATTTAATGTTCGCGAGTACATTCCGTAATTATTATAATAATAACTTCATGCGAAATAGTATTAAATATAATTATTTATGAATTAAGTTATTTCTGAATGTTAAACAATACGGCGGATACACTTAAGTCGTACGTAGTAACAGGACATGAGATTTGTTCACAAATGAAAAAAAACACTGTTCGGAGATTACGCTTGTCATCACTAGGAGTTTGCAGTAAAATGTTAACGTTTGTTTCGTTTTTATGTAGATTCTCTCACAATGAGAATCTTCAGACTAGGTGGCTTGAAGTTAAAGAAGAAATGTGTAGTGTGACTAATAAATATATAGCATAAGTACTATTAAGTTTTTTTGATTATACTACATGCTCCTGCTTCGTCTATGTAAATATTCCAACCAAAACCAAATTTTTGGACAAACGAAGAATGTAACCTAATATGTAGACCCTTCTGAACGAAAGCAAGTAAAGGTTATGGAGATACGTTACGAGTCAAAGAAAGCTTTTCAGAATTATTATTACTAAAAATAAAGAAGGGAGTTTCCATTTTGTTTTAAAATGGGTCTTCTTTCGATGTTTTTCACTTGTCAAGTCTTTTTGCGCCCCATAATGTTGAATAAACTGCTATGCAAAGCGGGGGGCGCGGTGCTAGGAAGTTATAACACAATAATAAGTGTCCCAAATGTAAGCACAAATATTGGACACCCCATTAGAAAGAGATGACATCCACTTATTAAGTTCTCTCGCTCGGAATGCTTTTGAGTTGCATGTCATATCATTCCAGTTTGTATTTAAGTTTGCATTCGACAAAAAATGTGCTGTCAATGTCAAATTGTTACCGCATGTGGGCGGGTCACATTGACATTTGTCGACATTAGGAGAAGCTAAAGTTTTGATGTAGGGAGTAATCGATTCCGAAAATTCTTTGACTAATGAGATACGATATCATCGAGTGTCATAGGCTATATTAAAAAACAGGATGTTCCCGTGGGATTATTTCCGACAACAATGCGAGCGAAGCCGCGGGCAATTTCTAATTTAATTATGTGGTCCCCGAACGGTAAGACAGAGGTGTACCTAATAGTAGACCCACAGTTCGCCAGTTATGTGCATGTTCCATGTAATAGGGGGCGAGCCTATCGCCAGCAACCGCATACAAATCCAGACTTCCTGATGGAAAGAGCCAATAACACTTTGCCCGACCTGAGAATCGAACCCAGGACCTCATGCTCAGCAGTTGCGCTTGCGAGCACTAGACCAACGCGGCAGTCACTCAACGCGAGCCAGTTTACTTAATAAGACCACTGAAAATGAACGCGCTTTAGGTACTTACAGGGATTTGCACATCAGTTAGTCTAAAAGGGATCAGCAACTGATCAAATTTTACTTTATTGTTACTCAGAGCACCTGGAAACAGAACAAAACATGGCCAAAACTATACTTAATTACCATAACCGATGAGGTCGACGATGGAACTAGCTAACGTAAAAGAAGCCTATTAACTCGTGATTTAAATGGATTGGGGTCATATGATATGAACTTGGGAACACCGACGCAGGCAAATAACGTTTTCGGACATCTTCGGTGGAATATCTAGACACGCGGCAGCGTGTCAAGCCACACCATGCAGCAGCACCGTGGGTAATATTACACGAACCATTTGGAAACACTTTTGACCTCCTCATAACTCAAAATCTATTTCACATAAACATGTCAAATTTGGCTCATATATTGAGACTTGCGAGATACATATGACTCATATGAGCTCCAAATTTCATAAACACACCTCAAACGGTAGTGTCTTATCTAAACGGAAACTTACCTGTCTTAACAGTAATACACAGGTTGGGATCCTGTGCATTGACGGTGACTGCGCATGCGCAGGCTAGGACCAATAGACTTGTTGTTGAGAACATGTTGACCAGCTAAGTATACCTACACAGCAATACCCGTCCAGGCCTTTTATACGCCTCAAAATTGAAAAAAAGTTGTTTTTGTTTTAATTGCGTCTAAAATCTAATAATTAAATTATTTTTAGGTACATAATTAGTGCATAAGACTTATTGTTTAGTTAAACCAGAACTAATATCTAGCGTGACCTATTTTAGAAGTAATTAGATAATTTCAACTATTTTTAATTTTACATCTTCGCCTGGGACTTCGTCAAATATGCGTGATATTAATGTAATTTATAGCTTAGAACACCCACGAATGATGTACCTTTCTGCCAGTGAAATAAATTACAGAATTCGATCAGGAGTTCCGGAGACTACTAGAGAGAGACTACATACAAACTTTCAAACAATTTTACCTTTCTTTATTATATTAGTATAGTGTTAGCGGAACCTCCCTCGGCGGTGACCAGAACTGAGGAAGGGGGAACATCACGCGACACCGAGCTTCATAAAGCGTCGCACAGCGTGCTCCGGCTGTAAGGACCACATCCGCAACTTGCAGCGTGCTGTAAAGAGGCGCATTAGCGAGCATCGATCCGCACAATGGGAAAAGGACCTCAGCGAACTCGAGCCCACCCACGAAGCTTTTGGCAACTGCAAAGAAAGATGCGTGCCACCGATGAGGCTTCGATGCCCCCTCTCACCCGCCCCGATAAGGTTATCGCTTTTTTCGACAACTCTGAAAAGGCAGAATGCCTAGTTGACAGCCTAGAGTCCCAGTGCTCTCCCAGTTCTCAACCAGTAGACAAACGTCACCTCGACATGGTGAAGACCCCGATGATCCTCTGCCTGGCGTCACACTAGACGAAGTGCAAGACATCATAAAAGGCTTCAGCCGCGGAAAGCAGCCGCCTCTGACGGGGTCACCAATAAGGTGCTCAAACTTTTCCATCCCCGGCTAATAGTCTTAATGCCACTGTTATCGGTATTCAAAAACCCGGTAAACCCAGGGCGGAGCCAGCGAGCTACCGTCCCATCAGTCTCCTGAGTGCGCTCGGCAAAATCTATGAGAGACTTATTTATAAGCGACTCAAAGATTACGCCGAAGCTAAGAGTCTCATTCTCAACGAGCAATTCAGTTTCAGGACCGAACACTCGTGCATCCAACAGGTCCACCGCATCGTCGAGCATTTGAGTGCTGGCTCCCAGCGCGGAGCGATGACGGGCGTGTTGTTCTTCGACATATCGAAGGCCTTCGACAAAGTCTGGCACAACGACTTATCATACAAAGTGTACCAACTGGGAGTGGACCGTCTCGTGCTCATTTTACGGGACTTTCTGTCGAGCCGCACCTTCCGCTATCGCATCGGGGGAACTCTGTCCTCCCTTCATCCCATTCGAGCGGGAGTCCCTCAGGGCTCCGTGATCTCTCCGCTTATATTCACGTTGTTCACTAGCGATATCCCCAAGAGCATAAAAGGCTCAGTTGGCCCTGTTCGCGAACGACACGGCCATATACTATAATACAAGGGTCGTTGCAAGAACGCAGAATGCGTTGAAGGCGCTTGGTTCAGAAAGTGGAGAATCGAAGTTAACACCGATAAGAGCCAGGCGGCTTTTTTTTCGAAACTGCGTATTAATCCCACATTCCCCAGCCCGATCACTTTGTACGGTAAGCCTATCCCTTGGGAGAATCAAGCCAAATATTTAGGAGTCTTACTCGACTACCATCTGTCCTCGGGCCGCACATCAGTGCAGCTCGTAACTGAGCTCCATTACTTGCTTACGGCAAAAAGCAAACTCTCGCTCAGGTGCAAGCTGCGCCTCTTTACCGCGGTGATCGGTCCCATCACAACGTACACTTGCGCCGAGTTCGCACACATCTAGCCTAGATATGTATATCTATAGGATGCAGGTACTTCAGAACCGGTTCTTACGAAAAGTTACGGGAGCCCCTTGTTTCGTCCGTAATGACCGACTCCACATAGACCTTAAGATGCCGAGCGCTAAGAAAGGCGCTTCATCAACGCGCGCTTCAACTGAAGACTATTCTTCAGTTTATACAGCGCCTTTCTAAGCGCTTCTACGATTCTGCTGTAAAGAACCGCAATCCCCTGATCACATCGGCCGCCCGATACAAGCCCTCGCGTATTCGTAAGATTCGCCATCCAAGGCATACTCTCGTCACCCGCGATGACGCTATCACCCTCCTCCAGAAGAGCAGTAGGGAAACTAGCACGCTCAAGATGCACAGACGCAAACAGCCGTCATTCCGTCCTCGCCGTCGAGGCCCGTCGCGACATCCCGTTCCATGCCCTCCCCGACCCTTGCTCGAGCCAGCCCGCGCAGCTGAACCTGTAGTAAAAAATCAGCCCCTAAATAATCACACCATTCAGATCCAGCCTGTCCCTTTGCTGTCCTTCCCCAGCGACGCCCTAAGCCGAGGCTTGCTCATACGCACATAAGGTTCCGTAACAGCAAACAATATAATAAAAATATTTTGAAAGCTCATTCATATGTTGTAGGTATTGTATTACATTCAACAGCAAAACTAAATTTATTTTTCATAGTATGTTAATGAAAAACTCAGTAACTGCTGCAGTTTTATGAAAAAGTCCCATATCTCAAACACAAATCAGCAAATTTTATTCAAACCAATTTTAGTTGAAAGTTTTTTTTTTATGTTCTATAATCCGGCTCGAAGGACCACAAATGTGTTGGAGTATTGCAGCAGGGCTGGTTCCTGGAGGTTTGCAGGTTATATAGTCCAACTAATTCGTTCCTAGCCCCCTTAAAACAACCTGCGTTGTCACAGAGTTTATTACGCACGTTTAGGTTACGGGGAATTTGAGAAGTTGCGCCGTGTGATCTGTTAATGCGAGTTCTAAAATTATAGTTTTGCAGGACTTATTGAAATGATGAGCAAAATTGTCTATGCAAGTTTGGCTCTTCAATCGTGTAGGTTTGTTAAGAGCTAGTTTTAAGTTAAAATTTAACAGCAGATTTTCATATTCAATACACTATTATAAGTTGTTATATGGTAGAGAGTTTGTAATTGACTGTGCTCTGGCTTTTCTTTGAAGGAACCACTCGCAGCGCAACAACTCACTGAGGTTAAAGCTGCTTAACCGGGCAATCCTGTGGTGGGCAAAAATTACTTTAAGGCCGCCAGCCAGGGCTTACAAACTAAGGATATACCTGTGGGGTTCGGGCCTCGGCTTAGAGCGTCATTGAGGGGAGGGCAGCTAGGGTCAGGCATTGTATAATTATTTAATGGGGAATTTAACGTTACATGCTCGGCGACGCGGGCTGGCTCGTCGACCAAGGGTCGGGCGGTGATATTACGGGAGGGTCGCGGTGGGCCTACGCGGAGAGGCTGGTGTCGCGGTCGGTATTTGATTCTGTTTTTTCTTAAGGTACTGGTTTCCCTACAGCTCTCTTGAAGGAGGGTGATCGGGTCATCGGGTTCGAGGAGGGTGAGTCAGGGTCTTCTAATCCTACTTATTTGAGAGGGAGTATAGGGCGGCCGATGAGATCAACGGGTTTTAGTGTTTCACTGCTGAATCTAGGCAACGCTTGGTAAGACGTTTCATACACTGCTTGATGGTCGGGATTCTAAGGTCGACATGGAGTCGTTCCTAACAAACCACGGGGCATCCGCGGCTCTTCGGAGAAATCGATTTTGCAGGGTCTGCATCCTAAGAAGGTGGTGGGGCTTGGCATACGCGAACACAGGGCAAGCGTATGTCATGAAGAAGAAAGAAATAGAATAAAGAAATCTCTGAAGAAATTACTTGTGTAAATAGGGAAGAGAAAATAAATAGAAGAATTATTTGAAGATTGTTTAGTAGTGTTATAATTTCACTCCGCCGCCGCCCTCCTCTTCAGTCGTCATCCCGCCAGCGAACCCGCTCCACCTCACATAACAACACAAGAGCACAACAAAATGACTTAGGTTTAATCCTTTCTATATCTAATAGCCGATCGTTCGTTTTTTTCCAGGTTCAAATTTGTTAACAGCTTGCGGCCAAAATCATTGATATCATCTCTATCATCAGCCCTTGTCCAATGTCATTTGGGGTGTGCGTAGAACGTTTTCTTCTTCCATTCTCCCCTGTCATTCGTCACCTTGCGGCCAAATACACGAACTAAATACTCAATTCATTTACATTAACGACTTTTAAATAATTTGTAGTAAACAATGTCAGACACCCCAAATTCAAGTAATAGTAGTTGTTAAGGTGTGACCTTATTTCATGAGTTTTTGCAAATCAGGTATGATGACCAAAGTGACTGGTTTATTATTCTTGATGAAAAAGAGTTTATTGAGATTTACAAAATGGATAGGCACACAGGATAGACTTCAGTTCGTGAATGGTGGCAGTGGCAGCCAAGAGAGCAGAAAAAGAGGTCGTTTGAAGGTCCGTGCCGACTTTTATACGGCTGGTGTTGCGCCATACCGTCGTTGTTGGTTGAACTACGTAGCTCTGCTGGGCGAGTCTCCTTGCGCAGTATAGTTGATATATTGATGTTTCAACGCGATGCTCTCGTAGTTCCTTCCGAAGGTGCACAGATGGCGCTGTCCTCAACAGTAGTTTTAGTAAACGGCCGCTTAGTTAAATCGACGGCGCTATAGAATATACTGCTGGTGAATAATTTGTACGATTTTATTTACTTATTACAAAATCTTTCAAGTAACTAACGAAGTTCTATTACATAAAAGTAAAAAAAAACAACAAAAAAAATGTTTTTCAAATATATTGAGGAAAATATAAAATATACACCCTAAACTATGGGTTGTTTACAGCAAAATGTTATTCATGTGACGCCAACGGTGCGTTCAAAGTTACATTTAAACTACGCAGCAGTACAAGCCTTATCAAGAAAGAGGCAAGTCAGAAACAGTTTTTGATGTTTCCTGGCAAAACTAAAGCTCATAGGAATATGTCCATTATTAACCTATATCGCCTTAGTAGAAGAATTAAAATTAAGGCAAAAATTAAGTGTAAAATGATTTAGGGAAAGGTACTAATTATTTGACTTATTATTTTTAAATAAATTATAAGAGAACCTGCACCTTTTCTACGGTTTTCCATGGTAGGACTAGGAACTGGACCTACAATTTTTTTGGAAATACCATCTCACCCCTTAAACAATGTACACTTATATTTTCAGACTGTAAATAGAAGAAAGGTAACTGAAAGAAGGGCTGGTCAAACATAGGACCTAAGACCTAATTGCAGAAGACTGTCACAATGACCGTGGCGTAACCATCGAGGGCTCCGTTGCGTTGAACCATCAGATTGCTCACGTCTTTGAAATATGCTGTCGGTAATACCAAGCCGTTATCGCATACTTCAGCCACCACGCCAGACTCGCCATTAACGCATTGCGCTGGGTACTGAAAACAGAATTGATTTAGGGTCAAATTCATCTTTAAATAAAACCGGTCTCGTGAGTGTCTGGAAAAGTGTGGTCATCTTGAAGGGTGTGCTACTTGAAGATAAATACCATCAAATTGCACAACTTTCTTCATCGGGCCGGCCATTTCGGTCGAATAGGTATTGAAATTTTGTATGGGCTGTATATTTTATGTTCGCGAGTACATTCTATAATAAATATAATAATTTAAGAATTAAATTATTTCAGAATGCACTTATTTAATTAATACGGCGGATACACTTAAGTCGTACTTCGTAGTCGTACGTAGTAACAGAGCATGAGATTTGTTCATAAATGACAAAAAAAACTGTTCGGAGATCACGCTCGTCATCGGTAGGAGTTTGCAGTAAAATATTAACGTTTGTTTCGTTCCCATGAGATTCCCTAACAATAAGAATCATCAGACTAGGTGGCTGAAGTTGTCTCTTTAAAGAAGAAATGTATTCAAGCTATTGCCTATAGTTTGCAGTCGTCATCCATCATTATCGTCTTCGTACATAAATTTAAATTACCTACTCATAAAAAAAAAAAAATAACATGAAACCATACTGTTTCATTATGTGTAGTGTGACTAATAAATATATCGCATAAGTACTATTAAGTTTTTTTGAATATACTACATGCTCCTGCTTCGTATATGTAAATATTCCAACCTTTAATATTCCAAGCTTTAAAATTTTTGGACAAACGAAGGATGTAACCTAACATGTAGAACCTTCTGAACGAAAGCAAGTACATTGGCAGCAGCAGTCAAAGAATGTTTTTTAATATTATTATACCTAAAAATGAAGTAGGTAGTTTCCATTTTGTTTTGAAATGGTTCTTCCTTTGATGAACAGTAGGTGTATGTTTCACTTCGTCAAGTCAAGTCAAGTCTTTTCGCAACCCGTAATTTTGAATAAACTGCTACCCACGCAAAGCGGGGGGCGCGGTGCTAGGAAGTTATAAAACAATAATACAAATGTAAGCACAAATTAATATTGGATACCCCATTAGAAAGAGATCACATCCACTAATTAAGTTCTCTCGCTCGGAATGCTTTTGAGTTGCATGTCATATCATTCCAGTTTGTATTTAATTTCTTTGCATGCGAAAAAAAATGCGCTGTCAATGTCAAATTGTTACCGCATGTGGGCGCGTCACATTGACAATTGTTGACATTAGGAGAAGCTAAAGTTTCAATGTACGTATGGGGTAATCGATTCCGAAAATTCTTAGACTAATGAGAAGATTCATTAAAAAAAACGGCTTTGCTTCGGCTTGGGTGTATTTTTTTAATAAATTATTCTTATTTATTATCCTCGAGTGTCATAGGCTACCTTTATTAAAAAGCAGGACGTTCCCGTGGTATTATTTCCGACCATATTGCGAGCGAAGCCGCGAGCAATACCTAAGTTAATTCTGTGGTCCCCGAACGGTAAGGCAGAGCTGTGTACCTAATAGTAGACCCACAGTTCGCCAGTTATGTGTATGTCCCATGTAATAGGGGGCGAGCCTATCGCCATCAACCGGATACAAATCCAGACTTCCTGATAGAAAGAGCCAATAACACTTTGCCCGACCTGAGAATCGAATACAGGATCTCATGCTCAGCGGTTGCGCTTGCGAGCACTTGACCTACGCGGCAGTCACTCAACGCGAGCCAGTTAGTAAGGTACTTACAGGGATTTGCACATCAGTTTGTTTATAAGCGATCAGCACCGGATCAAATGTCACTTTATTGAGACTCACAGTACCTGGAAACAGAACAAAACAAAGCCAAATCTGTACTTAATTTTAATGTTGCTATCGTTGTGAATAAAAAGCAAGCAATTATTTAGCCTTCGCAAGTTCTAAAGCAAGTTCTTATTTTATTCTTCCGAGAATTTGGCTTGCTGGTAGAAACTAGCCATCGAACATAGGGCTCTTCCATGACTGTTTAGTAGGTACTTGATAATAATTCGTATATGAGAACTAGCCAAGTCAGACCTTGAGCTTCAATATTATTATCAAAGACAAAGACAAAGACATTTATTCGTAGGATACGGTAGGCACAAAGTTGTTAAATAGAAATAGCATAGTTCAGGACATATCCGCCGCTAGACGCGGCATACGAATATTTACATTATTTACACATGAAAACACTAAAATTTTACACTCTATTAGAATAAAGCAAAAAAAAAAAAAACTAAATGTCTAAACTCTTTATAATCTAATACATAAAATATAAAACACAACATTAACATTAACCTTGGATATAATAAAAAAATAAAATAAAAACATAAAAAAGTGTATAACAATATCCAGTATCTACCTATTATATTTAATATCTTCAAGAAATTCTTTTACTGAGTAAAAAGTCTTTTGAAGTAGCCATGATTTCAACTTGTTTTTAAAAAAATGAAGTGGTGACTCTCTTATTGGTTTCGGAATGTGGTTGTAAATTTTAATGGACATTAAGTAACTGTTTTTATAGTGAAGAGTACTATTGCAAAATTGGTTTTTAAGTTTAGTAGGGTCCCTTTTTGTGAATCTGTTGTTTTCGGCTACAGTGGAGAAGAAGTGTGATTTTTTTTTAACAAATATACCTATCTCTAAGATATAGGTACAAGCTAGAGTTAAAACCTTTAACTTTTTAAAAACAGGTCTGCAGCTCTCGTAAGGAGGTGTCCCAGTAATTGCTCTCAAGCATTTTTTTTGTGCTATAAACGCTCTTTGGACATGAGTCGAATTACCCCATAAGAGTAAACCGTATCTCAGTATAGACGCTACATAGCCATGGTAGGCGTTGAGTGCGGCTTGTTCATTTGCTGTTTTGCGTAGCTCTTTTAGCGCGTATACAAATCTGTTTATTTTTTTACACAGGTTGTCAATATGGATTCCCCAATTACAATTTTTATCTAATGTTAACCCTAAAAATTGTATGCTGTTTTCTCTATTAATTGTTTCATTATTGTGTTCTATGTTAATTATTGGTGGATTTTGTTTATAGTTTGCAAATTGAATGAATTTTGTTTTAGATAAATTAACTTTTAAGTGGTTTTCATTGAGCCAATTTATGATATCGGTAATGGTTTCTTTTACTTCTTGTTGGTGCAGTGTTTTGTCATTCTCAGGTATTATTACTGACACATCATCGGCAAATAGTACGCATTTATGTTTAGTGATATTTGGTAAGTCGTTGATGTATAAGAGGAAGAGAAGAGGCCCAAGGATACTTCCTTGAGGCACTCCTGACCCATTGTGACGAAATAAGGATCTATATATCATTGCAACAAGTTTATCACTAATTCGGGATATTTCAACACACTGTTGTCTATTGCTCAGATAACCTTTTAGCCAATCTAGTGCAGGACCTCTAATTCCATAGCGTTCGCACTTATCAAGAAGTGTATCGTGATTAACGAGATCAAAAGCCTTGCTCATGTCAAGGAAGATTACTGAAACAGAACGTTTTTTATCTATATTATCAGTTATGGACCTTACTAGAGAGAATGCTGCCAAAGTGGTTGACTTACCTTTTTGAAACCCATTTTGTTCTTCATTAATAATTTTATGCTTATTTATAAATTCAATTAAACGACTATGCATTATTTTCTCATACATTTTAGAGAATATTGAAATGAGTGTGATAGGTCTATAATTAGTTTTGTCTAATGTACTCTTACTTTTATGCAGGGGCTTGACTATAGAAGATTTTAGAATAATTGGAAAGACTCCCTCAAATAGAGATAAATTAATTGTGTGACACAGAATTGGTGATATCACTTTAGCGCATAGTTTCAGTATCCTAAGTTATAAGAAGAAATTATATTTTATGTTGTTATAAAATATTTTATAAATTATAAATAAATTTCAGGACTGACCGTTGAACTTGGCACCAATTTAGATCTCACTTCTTTTGTAGTCAAAGTCAAGAACCAAGGCATATAGCATAATATTGAACTTGGCTCTCATTTCACATTTATGTTTTAAACAAATGTTCCATTCATTTTGTAATTTATATCTAAATATTATATACATTTATAAATTAAATTAACCTAAAGTAACTAACTTAAAATAAACTTAAAAAATGGCGTCAAAAAACTCCTGACGCTGTCAACTGGTAATGTACCCAAGAGACTGGCGGCGTTGCCACGTTATATGGCAATGCTAAGCCTTTGGCCAAGATAAAAACCAGCCCTTGGGTCACGGAAAGTGTCAACTACGCGTTTTGAAATGTCCTTGAAAAGGCCGTGAGCACTTAGACCCCACGGTCCTAGACTTTCAACCCCAAACTGCTCGAAAATATAGTTGCCAATATGGTTACTATGCATTTATTTATTTTATGTTTTTGATTTTCTTTATTTTTACTTCTGATTTGAATATTTATTTAACACTCAATTACGATTATCGGTGGTTCATTAAGGAGATCTTAATTATAAAATTAGGCTGTTCATTGAAAATTAACCTACTTTTTGCTGGTGATCATGGCGATTGGGATTTGGCTTTATGTTGAAAAGAATTATTCTCAAGTTTTAAGTGCTTTCTTGTTTTTTTTAATCGTGTCAAGCATTCCTTCCTTGTCTTATGTTTATTGCGTGTTGTTAAGATTGTTTAGACTTCAAAGTAATTGTAAGATTAAAGTCCGATTAGTAAAAACTGCCATAGAATATAATAATGAGTTTTCATTTAGTCATCATCTGGCAATCATTTTACCAAATTTATAGGGGATCGGCTTTCGGCCTTACCGGACGCATCTGAATACCAGTACTTTAAATGGCGCGACTGCCTATATGACCTCCACAACCAAGTTAGTAATGGGTACCACTTGGTAAGACTGGTTGTCAGACTTTCCGGCCACTGGCTACCTGTAACGACTGTCAAAAATCTACAAAATAATGACGGCCGGTACCAACGGCTTAGCGTGCGTTCCGAGGTACGGAAGTATGTAATAATGGTAATGTTGGTCACGCATCTACAGACTGTACTTGGCCAAAACATTAGTAAATATCTCAAGGTAATTTTCGCCGTAGTTTCATGAAATAGTCTTATTTGTAGTTAATGAGGGCTTCATGTTATAAATTATCGACGGTGGTCGAAAATGTGTTATTGGCTTAACTAAAAGGAAACTTACCTATCTGAACACGAATACACTGGTTGGGGTCCTGTGCATTGACGGTGACTGCGCATGCGCAGGCTAGGACCAAAAGACTTGTTGTCGAGAACATGTTGATCAGCTAAGTGTACGCACACAACAATCCGTCTAGGCCTTTTATACGCCTCAAGATTTAAAAAAAGTTTTTGTTGTTTTAATTGCGTCTAAAATCTAATAATTAAATTATTATACGGTACATAATTAGTGCATAAGACTTATTGTTTAGTTAAACCAGAACTAATATTTAGCGTGACCAATTTTAGTACTAATTAGATATTCAACTATTTTTAATTTTACATCTTCGCCCGCGACTTCGTCAAATATGTATGATATAAATGTGTTTTATAGCCTATAGCACCCACGAATGATGTACTTTTCTGCCAGTGTAAGAATTTACAGAATTGGATCATTAGTTCCCGAGACTACTAGAGGGAGACTAGATCAAACTGTCAAACAATTTTTCCTCATTATAATATTAGTATAGTTTTAAGTTCACATAGGTAGTCATTTCAACGTGACTCATGCTTATCTGGCGATTGACTTCGATAGTAACTTGAAGAAACATTATTTATACCTTCGTAACTAATTGACGCAGAGGTACCTAAGTTTTATTACAAAAATAATAATCTGATTTCAAAAACGAGAAAGCAGACGTGTACGTACATTTTAATAAGTAGGTACCCACATTTCACTAGCTAAGTTTAAACTAATTCACAGACTTGGTCTTTGACTAACATCGAGAGGTCCAAACTTAAAGCGCAGATGTGAGCGCAGGCCACACCGCCGAAGCGAGGCGAGGCAAATAATATAAACTAAGCGAAGCTTTGGCGAGCTAAACTACATAGTTTACTTTTTAAACTGTCATGGTGGACTAATATTATCATTAACACGATATCAGAAACGGGATATTTACCATGCTGTACTTTGGTACAGCATGGTAAATATCCCGTTCCCGTCGCGTCAGGTTTTGTAACAATATGCTGATTTGTCAGCATATTGTTACAAAACCTTGGTTACATCATTCATATTGAGATGGTGCACTATGTGAGAACGATGTAGCAAGATTTGCACGTTAAAAGTGTCCATGGTAAAAACAAAAAAGACAATTCAAATAAATAAATAATTCAAATAAGCCGTGGCAACTAAAAGATGACCAATCACAACTTACAGCGCCCGTTCACGAACATGACGCATGGATCAGCACCATTCAACTCAACCATTTTGAGGGGAACTCACGCGCCATTATCAGCGAGTCATTTGATTTCCTTATTCCTTGTCTACATTATAAAGGGAACCTCTGTGCAAAATTTCAGCTTTCTAGCCTAGTGTTTTAGGGCTGGGCGTTGATGAGTCAGTCAGTCAGTCAGGACTTCTTTTTATTTATATAGATAAATAGCAAAGGACCCAACACACTCCCTTGCGGTACCCCGTAACTAATTATTCGCTCGTCTGATCATAATATCTCGTCTTGTTTATTAACTAAATTAATTCTATTAATTTCAGTTATTTGTCGTCTTTTGTGTAAATAAGACTGAAACAGTTCTAGAACATTACCCCTTGTACCATAAGATTCGAGTTTCATGAGAATTGTAGGATGGTGAACACAATCAAACGCCTGCGTCAGGTCACAGAAAATGGCACAGACTGGGTTTCGTTTATCTACATTATTCATGACATTCTGTATAAAATCTAAAATCGCCATATTCACACAAGATATTGTTTTTTTCTAAGCATTTGTATAGCTCTTTGTGCATAAACTTCTCATTTTTTTTTAAATTATCGGAATCAGTGAGATTGGCTTTAATTTTCCATTATTTTCCCTCTTAAATATAGTTTTTATAACGGATGCTCCTAAAGAATCTGGCAGCACTTAAGGTGGATGCACAAGGTAGCCCGCGAAATTTAAATTTTCTTTCGTTTATTGCAATTTGCAGGTCAGTGTCAGGTTGTGTGTTGATGAAAATATGAATTGCGCCAGTAACACGTATGGAGTTACAGTAATATAATCATTTGAATCATCAATACAACCCTCCAAGTTCATTTAATCCCGTTGAGTGACTTTTCCATGAAATAGCTATTGAATGGGGTTTTATGAACTTGGAGTGCTGTATTGATGATTTGAATGATTATAATACTGTAACTCCATACGTGTTACTAGCGCGATTCATATTTTCATCAACATACCACCTGACACTGACCTGCAAATTGCAATAAACGTAAGAAAATTTAAATTTCGCGGGCAACCCTTGCGCATCCACCTTAAACTAAAAACTTAATCTAAAGTTTATTTTACTTTAACTAAAGTTGAAAATATTTGTAGAGAGGCCATTTTGTCTATTTCAATGCCAATATTTTTTTTTATGTAAATCATCTGGTACGCTTGGTTCCATGAACATTGACTCTTTTTTTTTAGTTTTTCATCAAATAACATCAATACATCATCAAATAACTCCTCCCGCTCTGGGCTGAGCAGGAGGGAGTTTCAGACTTTTACTGACTAAAACCCATCCATGTTCCTTCTTTTTCCCTTTGTGTTCCATAGCCGCAGTATCTCTTTCGAACAGTCCCGCAACCCTAGCAGGCATCGGTCCTTTCGGTCCCCTTCCCGTTTGGTGTCATCTCTCTGAGGCGCGCGTGTAACACGAACGCGCCGTCGACACGGTTTGTCGTCATAATAATAATAATAATATTAAATATAATTGGCAACACCGAATGTCAATCATCGGTTATATCATCGGAATTTTTATTTTAATACAAATATTGGTTTGAATACAAAGGTATTTACAATAGTTATATAAAAACATTTAAAAATAGATTTTTTTAACAAAGCAAATACTAGAAAATTGGAAAACCAAACAGCGAAAAATTTAAATACAGTTTTATGAAAATGACGTCTGTCAACGGCATCAACAATGAAAAACATAGAAAATAACACAAGTTCATGATGATAACCAAATGATTACGAGAGCTGCCTCCCAACGCACACGCCAACCAACCCCGGACCCGTCGCTGAGCTCCGCCTCGCCGCCGCCGGAATCCAGCCCCGTCGTGAGTGCTGTGACACCGGCCGTGGCAGTTGCGTCGAGCTCAAGCGACGAGTATTTCTCTCCGCCGACGTCGCCAACACCTGTGCGTCGGCCGGGGAGAGGCCGGCCACCGAAGAGCTTGGGACTTAGGGGCCAACAGGCCCCGAGCCGGGTCCCCGCTTCCGGTGGTTGTGTGCAGCGCATGAGATGGACTCAGTCCATAAACGAAAATGTCATGCGCGCATACTACGGGTCTACAGAGGGGGGAACTAACCTCACCGCGTACCGTGTTAGGATGCTGTCTCTGTTTCAGGATCTAGAACCCACCGTTAACGTCTCGACCCAACGACTGTCGGATCAGGTGCGGGTCATCCAACGCAATCACATGTTGGACGATGCCGCACTTGATAGGCTGCGCTCAGAGGTACTTAGCAATCGTATCATCTTGCCTCAGTCACCAACGCGTACAACGTCAGCTATTGATGCAATCCCAATGCGTTCTAGTCCTACTGTTGAAGAGGAAGATGATAGGGTTGCTATGGTAAGTAGCCAGTGCAACGACCGATTGAGGAGCGCTTTGGAGGATGCGCTTCGCGAATATCGGTCCACTCCTACCGAACTTAGGCCCCGATTACCACGGTTACCCATGCATAAAAAAAATAGGGCGCTGATGTGTGCCCTGGACTCGCAACTCAAGAATATATTCGAGAGTAGCGAGGACCTTGTTGATACACACTCGATCCTGTACTGCGGGGCTGTTGCGGCATGTCGTTTAGCTAAAGTCAAGTTCCCAAATTGTGACTTAGCTACTCGACCAAAACCAGCCGTACCAGCCTGGCAACGCAGGATTGAGCGCCGTATCGACGGGGCCAGGGTACTTATCGGCAAACTACACTGCTTCAGGGAGGGCAATACACGTCCACGTGTGATGCGCTTTGTGAGGCGGGCATTCTCGGGGACTGAAATCAGTCCTCAAGAATTCATGTCCCGTGTTACAGAGCGCATCGACTTCCTGAAGCAGAAAGTTTATGCATGGGCCAACCGTATTCGGCGGTATAAGCGGCGGGTTGATCGATACTCGCAGAATCGCATGTTCCAGAGCGATGAGAGGTGGGTATACAGAACTTGGGAGCGACCTGATCAAAATATGATGGACGTGTGCCGCCCGGATGATGCCACCACGAGTTCTTTCTGGCGCAGCATCTGGTCGGTACCCGTCTGTCATACTGAGGTTGACTGGATGCGACATGTTGAGCGAGTGTGTGAATCTATTCCAGAAATGGAAACAATCTCAATTACGCCGATAGACGTAGCCAGAGCAGTTCGTCCGTTACCGAACTGGAAATCACCGGGACCGGACGGACTGCACAACTTCTGGCTTAAATGGCTAAGTAGTTCACACACTTGCCTAGCATCTCAATTCCAGTCATCCTTAGAGTCTGGGTCGCTACCGCAATTTCTAACAACAGGTATTACCCACCTGCTCCATAAGTCAGGTAGTCCTGCGGAACCCAAGAATTATAGACCGATAACATGTTTGTCAACGGTCTATAAACTTCTTACATCCATTTTGAGAGTGAAAATTAATAGACACATTGACAATAACTCCATTATGTCTGCCTCTCAGAATGGATGTAGGAACGGGTCCCGCGGTACTAAGGAGCTACTCCTCATAGACATGGCCATTAGCCAACAGGTTCGTCGATCTCGCAAGGATCTGTCGACATGTTGGATAGATTATAAGAAGGCCTACGACTCCGTTCCACATACATGGCTCATGAGGGTGCTGGAGTTGTACAAGATAGATGCAACTCTACGCGCCTTCCTTGAGTCGTGTATGGGGCAATGGAAGACGGTCCTTCGATATCCAGGATGTCGACAGATTCAGGGGAACGATGAGCCCGTATGGATTAAACGGGGAATATTCCAGGGCGACAGTTTGAGTCCACTTTGGTTCTGTCTAGCCCTGAATCCTCTAAGTACATTGCTGGAGGATTCGGGTCTAGGCTATCGGTTGAGGAGAGGTGGTCAGGTCATATCTCACCTTCTTTACATGGATGATCTGAAACTCTTTGCCCCCAACAAATTGCAACTGATGAAGCTACTGAAAGTAACTGAAACTTTTAGTAGCGCCATCAGGATGGAATTTGGTGTGGACAAATGTGCAGTCATGTATGTAAAGCGAGGGGAGATTATGGAATCCGAAGGAATTCAGCTCTCGGATTCCATACACCTGAGATCCCTCTCCTCATCCGAAAGCTATAAATATTTGGGTATGTCGGAAGCGTTAGGCATTAACGTAACTGACATGAAGCAATCGTTGAAGGAGCGCTTCTTCGGTCGCCTGAAGAAGGTATTAAATAGCCTTCTTTCGGGCGGGAACAAGGTGCGCGCCTTCAACGGTTGGGTCATGCCGGTTTTAATGTACTCTTTCGGCATACTCAAATGGACTCAGACCGAACTCGATACCCTGGATAGGAGAGTCCGTACACTGCTGACTGCAAACCGGATGCATCACCCACGATCATCGGTGATGAGACTGTATATCCCGCGGAAGTGCGGGGGTCGAGGCTTTTTAAACGCGAAGACGCTCCACAACCGCGAGGTATGCAGTCTCAGAGAATATTTTTTAAAAGCCGAGGTGGGTATGCACCGAGATGTGGTCGCAGTGGACAAGGGCCTCACCCCGCTGTCCATGGCTAAAGAGAACTGGCGCAAACCTGTAGTACTTACTACCGATGACCGCAAGGAAGTATGGCAAGGCAAGGAGCTTCACGGGCGCTTCTACCGGGCTCTTCATGGGCCCGATGTAGATTTTCTAGCATCCGTGTCCTGGCTACGTTTCGGTGACCTCTTTGGGGAAACTGAAGGTTTTATCTGTGCGATTATGGACGAAGTTATGTTGACGAACAACTACCGGAAATATATTATGAAGGACGGGACGGTTGACGTGTGTCGGGCATGCCACCGTCCGGGTGAGTCCATCAGACATATTATTTCTGGTTGTTCTCGTCTGGCTAACGGCGAGTACTTGCACAGGCATAACCAAGTAGCCAGGATTATCCACCAGCAACTTGCCTTGAAATATAAACTTGTGGAATCAGAGGTACCGTACTACAAGTATGTGCCCGACCCAGTTCTCGAGAAAGACCATGTCACGCTGTACTGGGATCGGTCTATCATCACTGACAGGACTATTGTCGCCAATAAGCCTGACATAGTGGTGATAGACCGATCAGCGCGCCGCGTAATGATAATCGATGTTACCATTCCGCATGACGAGAACCTCGTGAAAGCTGAGAAGGAGAAACAAATAAAATATCTCGACTTGGCACACGAGGTTGTCGACATGTGGAATGTGAACTCGGCTATCATTGTGCCGATTGTCGTGACGGCCAATGGCCTTATGGCCAAGAGCCTCGACGACCACCTTTCGAGGCTCTCCTTAGGCGGTTGGATCAAGGGCCTGATTCAGAAGGCAGTACTCCTCGATACGGCTCGCATTGTGAGGAGGTTCCTGTCTCTGGAGCCCTAACCACCGGTAGCTTGGACCCTGCTCCCGATACCGGCGGACCACTATTTTTTATATTTTTAAATGTTTTCGTAATATTAATTTGTTTAGAAATATTTAAAAATGTAATTTATATGTATATATATGAATAAAGGAAATAATAATAATAATAATAAATATCGCTGGACATTACACACAGCGCCATCTAGATGCCACACTAAGCAACGAGGCTTGTGTCGTGGACACCAGATAGTTGATAATACTACATAGATACTTTTTGTTTGTAAATACATACTTATTATACATATAAACATCCATGACTCGGAAACAAATGTCCATGCTCATCACATAAACATTTGCTCCTACCGGGATTCGAACCCGGGACCCTAAGAACGTAAGGCAGTCTCACTAACGCTGCGCCATTCGGGTCGTCATAAGACGGACGGACGGCGTGCTAGCCCATAGCTCACCATCCACAGGCCCGCGCCTACGCCGTGGCGACTCTCTAGCCACTCCTCAAAGAGGGGACTTATAGCTACTATTGTGCCGTGCCCTACACGGGGTTGCGACAGTCGCTCTCTCCATGTCGCCATGAGATCGCACCGGAGGTCTGTCCGCTGAACGGCGATTTGCCGCGGCAGCGGAGTTTCCCCCGGCGTAGTGCCTCCACGCGCCACTCGTGCAGGCGCGCGAGGACTATCGCCTCCAGATCCCATGGCGGCAATCCGACAAGGAGGCTCGCCTCCTCGCCGGAGATCGTGCGGTACCCCCGGATCAGCCTTAAGGCTACGGAGCGCGTTCAGATAGTGGGCGAATCGCCGCTTCAAAGAACGCGCCCACACCGGGGCCCCGTGAAGGGCCATGGACCGCACGACCCCCGCGTAGAGCCTCCCCCAGGAGGCGTTTGGACCCCTCAAGTTAGGCAACAGCCGCTTGAAGGCAGCCCCGGCCCGTTCCAGTTTGGGGGCCGAACGTCGGAAATGCATTGACTCCCTTCTTGTGTCTATTTTTCTACTTGCTTTAGATTGGTTGCCGTCCATTAATTTGGGCTGCATTTTATCAACAAAAAAGTTATTGCATGCATTAGAAATGTTCTTTGGATTTGTTAAACTTGTATTATTAAATTTTATTTTATCAATACGCTGACTGGAAATGTTGTGCTTTTTCTGGTTTATTATTTGCCAGGTAGTTTTAGCCATTTTTTTGGCTTTCGTTATTTTGTAATTGTTTTGTGCCTTTTATGTCAGGTTTATAATTTTTTATACACTTGGTTATATTTACTGGACTAGGAATTAACCTCAGATGCCACAGAAGGTGTCTTTTCTTTCTGCTGCTTTACTTAACACCTTTGGACAACCTCTTAGGTTTTTTATAATATCAACTTTGACTCGGGTAAGCGGAAAAAACAAGTCTTAAACAACTTAAAAGTGTCGATAAATGCATTATAGGCTTTAGGCGAGCCTCGGCTTAGGGCGTCGCTGGGGAGGGCAGAAAAGGGACAGGCTGGATCTGATTTAGGGGTTGTTTTATTGCTACTGTCTCAGCACCGCGGGCTGGCTCATGCAAGGGTCAGGGGGGCACAATCTGTCGGCGAATTATTTAGTTTTGTTGGCGAATTATTTCGTTTTATATAAAGTCTATGGACATACGGCCAATGTAGGTACCTACAGACGCGCATCAAGTTATCGCAAACTGTCAAAATCGCACTAAGTTTTGAATTTTATTGTCAACAATTTGTGGGTCAAAATCACTGGAGGGCAGTTTGTAGTAACTTGATGTGCAGGCAACTGTACTTTGGCAGAGGGGTAAGTCCAACTCTTAAGGTAACCCTAAACCCTCAAACTTCATTTAACCCTATTCTGTAACTACTTCATGAAAAGTCATTCAATGGGGTTAAATGAACTTAGAGGGTTGTATTGATGAATTTGATGATTATTATTCTGTAGCTACATACGTGTTACTGGCGCGACTTATTTTTCATCAACATACAACCAGAAACAGACCTGAAAATGGCTAAAAACGTAAGAAAATTTGAATTTCGCGGGCTACCGTTGCGCTTCCACCTTAACTATCTATGTGTTACTAACTCTGATGTATTTAGTATCTAGGTACATCTCTAATCTTTCTGTTTCCTGAAAGAAATGTCAAAACCTTTGCTCAAAACTCAAAAGTTTGAACTTATAGTCTCTAATCTATGGCCGTTTGTTCGTTTTTCCCCCCGTTCGTTCTGTTTCGTCCCGTTCGTTACTGACTGGTCCAGTATTCGTTGTTAGTTGGAGCCTAGCGGCCAAATAAAGTTTTAATTTATCAAACCTAGAATTAATTAAATTAAACAATGTCGGACACCTCAAATTCGAGTTGTAGTTCTACTAAACGGCGACTTAGTAAAATCGATGACGATATAGAATATCTTACGCAAGAGGCGAATAATATAAACGATTTTGTGTACAAAACTGACTTTGTATGTTCATTATTGACTTTAAAAATGAAAAGGGAGAAGGTTACAGCTCTTGCAGCGTTCGCCAGGTCGCAAGTGTTGCTCACTGACATGGAAATTATGATAGCGGAAGGCGATCTATACACCGACATCGAAAGGCTAAGGAACCATCAAAAAAAAAAAATCGAACGTGAAGAAGGTAAGGCTGCCTGGATTATTGACTATTGTTTTTTGTGAAACATTAACTACTTTTTGCATGAGATGATTCTGATCCAATGAGATCGTTTATTTTTTTGCTTCTACCCGCCATATTGAAAGTTGTCTTGGTAGTATCTGATCAGAATAAAAATTTGCATTTAATACTTAATCGTCCTCTGACCGTCGGATTAAATTCGTGGCATACTAAAATATATCAGTGCCTTCAGCAACATAATGCTTGAAGTTTCACATGAATACCAGACCTGAGTATTTTTGGTGTCTTTTTGACCGCTATAGTCGCATAAACGTGACAAAAAACCGCATGCGGCAGCGTGCCCTGTAAGGCAAATGACACAAAATTATTATGTGTTAAAATGGCAGGTGAAATTGTGGCTTGGCGTGGAGCGCACGCACGTGCGTTTATGCTCTGATGGACTTCCTTATTATGTATGGTCAAAGATGTGACTTTGGTATGGGACAATCATTATTTTGAAGTGTGTTACAATGTCAACTTTTGAGTTAATTTTTCCCCCCTTTTTCCCATGCGGATAGGCAGAAGCAACAAAACGCCAGCTGCTACCATCCTAACATATGTACTCATTTCGCCTCAAACATAATATCCTTAAACTCCGCCCCTAAGACGACCCACTGACCCTAAAATAAATATACATAACATAACACCACATTACTGTAAACCTACATTCGCCAAGTAGATTTAAGTCCCTTGTAATAGAGTGCAAGCCTATCGCTATCAATAGGGCTCAAGTCCAGATTCCAGGCTGTAACTCAGAAAATATACCCAGTGGAAAAACCAGTTGAACAGTTTGCCTGAACTGGGAACTAAACACAGGAACTCATGCTCAGCAACACGTGTGAACACTAGACCAGACATGAACAATCAAAAATTATAAGCCTCGTCTGTGTTACAGGTCAATCTCAAAAGGATGCCCCTCCGGAGGGAAATAGCAATTTGGTCCAAACAACAGAGTCCAAGTCTTCTATGAAGAAACGAAGGCTCAGCTCCTCAAGAACATCAGATGAAACAGTAATTATACCAACTATCCATGCAAGCCCCGCATCATTTGTTGGTACATCTCAGACCTCTCTATCCGGCTTCCAGTCTTTGGACTTGTGCGGGATATCCTCAACTAACAAATCCGATTCAGAAGTATCCCTTTCTAACTCAATTAAGGCTGCTTTTAACGAGCCATACACCAGCGCACAAATGCAGGAACGAATAAAACAAACTGCTAAAAAAAACAAATCGAACAAAAAGGTTGAATGTAAAAATAAGTCGAAGTATGCGTTGAAACGAATTGAGTCACCAACTGACAGACCAAAAACTGTAGCTGATCTGAGGAGTGTTAATACTCTCTCATATTTTCAAAATTCACACACTGTTAGTGCCGCTAATAATAGTAGGACCGGTGAAAAAAAAACGATAGCTTCTAGCACTTATGTGCCTGGAACACTAAATATGCCAGCAGTTTTAAATCAATATTTTATTGACAAGCAAAACAATAAATAATAATTTTAATATTGGTGATGTTTCAAAGCAATTTTTGGGAGCTGTAATATTACACAGCAAACTAGAAAACTGTATAAACCCTGGTCTGTTACGAGGTAGAAGGTATTCAATACATCATTTTGAGCCCACAAAGAAATTTTTCATCAGTTATTTAAAAAAAAAACAGCTGTTTCCCACAAAAGTGAATACCTACACGGCCAAAAAAGCTTTTTTTTTTTGTAATCGGAGAAAGATTTCTATGTGGGTGGGCTCAGAATGATGTAGGTACTAAATATGTGGTAACCGTTTCCATGTGGTAATTGTTTTCGCGCCGGTGTCCATTCCACCTCGTATCAGACCAGGGTTTATCTTATGTTTTCTAGTTTCCTGTATAATAGCACAGCTAAGGCTTGCATCTTGTTATAAAATCAATGACACATTTAAATGTTCGACAAATAAGTTACGGTGGAAGCGCAAGGGTAGCCTGCGAAATTTAAATTTTCTTACGGTTATTGTAATTTGCAGGTCAGGTTGTATGTTGATGAAAATATGAATCGCGCCAGTAAAACGTATGGAGATACAGAATTATAATCATTCAAATCATCAATACAAACCTCCAAGTTCATTTAACCCCATTGAGTGATTATTTCATGAAATAATTATATTGAATGGGGTTAATTGAACTTGGGAGGGTTCTATTGATGATTTAAACGATTACAACTCTTTATCTCCATACGTGTTACTGGCGCTATTCACATTTTCATACAACCTGACACTGACCTGGAAATTACAATAAACGTAAGAAAATTTAAATTTCGTTGGCTACCCTTGCGTTTCCACCGTAAGGAAAATAATAGAATTACCTATTTCCTGGTTTTTGACTAAAATCATGTTACTACGAGTATGTTAATGACTTAATTTGCTACTGGATGAATCTTAAATTCTAGCTATGGGGGGAATAATTTATAAGTTAAATTGTTTAGGCATGCTCATAAAAACTCGATGAGGATTTTTCTAGGCCAGCTTCCAAAAACGATAGATGACGCTGTAACATGACTCAGTGTACATAATTTTAGTTGGCGTTCATTGCCTTTCAGAAGTGTTCCTTCCTAGTTTTTGTGCGTTCGTCTTTCTTCGTTCGATTTGCGTTTTTCTTGCAGTGCAACTTACTTTTTCTTTTTGCAAAAATAAAAGTTGCATTTAGCAAAACACCCACAAACATATAATAAACCACCATTTTATTTTAAAAGGCAATGAATGCAGCTCCATACAGCCCAAAAAAAATACAGCGCCATCTATCGTTTTTTAGTGAAAGCTGGCTTGGAAAAAACCTTGACAGTAGACGAAAACAATAAATTTTAAAAACATTCAATTTATAGCAATTGAAACATATTAATTGTCTCACAGTAATTTGAAACTCTGCATAAATAAATTGTTACCATCATTAGGCTAGAAGCTCACAAACAGTTCAAAGAAAAATATTAATTCCATAAAAAAAACTTAATTTCATTAATCAAAATCTGAAAAATTTTGCACTATACGAAATGTTTGTCTAGTATTTTTTTATAGAAATAATATTTTTTTTTACATTAATAGTAATAAAAATGATAAAAATCATTATGGAAAATTATTTCGAGTCTTACTTCAGAAATAGCTACTTAAGAATTCAAACTAACAACTAATATAATAAAATTATTTTGATGCATCTTCAGTATAGTACATTAAAAATCGATCTGTTAATAGATTTTGATACTGGATGGATGGGAATCCGATGCAAAAACTGGTTACCACGTAATCAGTACATCATTTTGAGCCCATCCACATAGAAATCTTTCATCGGTCATTTAAAAACAAAACAGCTGTTTTGGCCGTGGTTCGTGGTATACACTTTAGTGGGAAACAGCAGATTTTTTTATATAGGGTCCCATTAAAATAGATGGACAAATTTTAACAGCGTTAAGTACGTCAAACCAATGATATCCAAGCAAAAATAAACACTGATTAAAGTGATTTTATTTTGACCTAAAATAATAATTGCCGGCGGCACTCAAGAATAAACACATCCAATAGGTCAAAATAAAATCACTGAAATCAGTGTTTTTTTTTGCTTGGATATCTTTGGTTAGACGTACTGAACGCTGTGTTAAAAAAATTCCATCTATTTTAATGGGACCTTATATAACCGATGAAAAATTTGTTTGTGGGGGGCTCAAATGAAGCACTGAATATGCGGTAACCGTTTTCGCGTCGGTGTCCCTTCCACCTCATATCAGACCAGTGTTTGTCTAAGTATTCTAGTTTTATGAGTTAGTAATACTTATCACAGCCAAGGCTTGCATCTTGGTATAAAATCAATGACCAATTTTGTAAAAAAAAAATTCTAATTTTAACTTTTTGCCAATTATGTTTCACAATAGGAAAATAATAGAATTACTTCTTTCCTAATTTTTTACTAAAATTATATTGCTATGTTAATTTGTTACTGACTGAATCTTAAATTCTAACTATGGGGGAACCAAGTTATGTAGAATATTAAATGTTAAATTATTCATGCATGCTCATAGAAACTCAATAGTAGACCAAAACAATTGATTTTAACAACATTCAATTAATAGCAATTGAAACAAATTAATTGTCCCACGGTAATTTGAAACTCTTATGTTGTTAACATCAGTTTGTTTTATTATGCTCACAAACAGCTGAAAATGATTTTTATCTTATCTATTCTAAAAAAAAACATTAATTCCATAAAAAAATACTTAGTTTCATTGGTCAAAATGTGAAAAATTTTGCACTTTATGAAATGTTTGTCTAGTATTTTTCTATAGAAATAATATTTTTTTAAGTAATATTAGTTAAGATAAAAATCCTTTTGGAAAATTAGTTACCAATTTCAATGTTTGTTTTTCGAGTCTTAGTTCAGAAATAGCTACCCCAAGATTCAAACTAAATACTATTATAATTGTTTTGATGTAACTTTAGTATACTACATTAAAGGTTGATCTCGGTTTTTATAGATTGTCATATTTTGTCATGTAACAGCCACATGTAAATTGGACCTACAAAAAATCTGTGACTCGGGTATTTCATTTTTTTTTTGTAATATTCTAAGTTTTGTCTACTTGCTTTTTTTACTGTTTGAATTTGAAGACTTATTTGTACTTTGCCATACCATCTTGTAGCTTTAGAAAAAGTGTCCTCATGTTAGAAAGGTATTCAAAAACCATTGCCATGCCTAGCTAACAAAATTACTAGCTTTTCTTTGTAAATGCATGCGACGACATTGAAAGAAAAAATACAGTTGATAATGACAATTTTGTTAATAAATATTTATTATACATATTATTACAATCCTATCACCAAAAATTACTCTTGATGAGAGTTGTTATTAGATAGGTTCAATAATTGTAAAAGGACTGGACACCATTTTTGATTGTGCTTTGTGAGCTACCTAAATATTAATCAATGACTGTTTTTTATAGAAGTTTCAAATATTGACAATAAGTAGTCATGCTACAATTTATATTAAGAAAATATCTTTTCTTTTGCATTGTTTAAGAGTTGATTATGTTTACTTGTTGATTATTTTTAATTGTTTTTAGTGTGTAGGCGCAGTAATCTATATTATAATTATATTTTAAAGAGGAAACATTTTTTGTTTGTTTGTCCCGAATAACCTGTCTTACCAAGAGGTATCGTATTACCAAGTATTAACTGGGCTGTGCAGGTCAGATAGGCAGTCGCTCCATGTAAAATACTGGTATTCAGCTGCATCCAGTTATACTGGAAGCCGTCTCCAACATAGTTGTCAATAGGCTAAGCAGATGGTAATGATGATTGTATTGAATAAGCTCCGAAACTATTAGACCGATTTTAACCATTTTTTCACCTATAGAAAGCTTACCAGGAAGTAAATTAAGCTATAATTAATTTTATTAAAAATAAATAGAGATCAAAATTGCAAGCCAAAGTAGCAAAATTTAGCCTGTATACAATTATTTGGCGAATGCTGCGAAAATTTAATGATAGACAATGATTACAAAAAAGTCCGTGAGAGGGACACAACAGCAGCTTTTCTAAGATTTTATTAATTCGCCGGACCTTATAAACAAAAAGTTGGTTACATTCGTGTCCCAGTATTAATAATTATTCAAATAAATAGTCTATCATCAATGGTATTTACGTTGCAGTAAAATAACGAGTGTTCAAGAACATCATGTAAGATACATGCAGCGACATCTATTGAACCAAAATGGCACTAATTAATAAAAGTTGCTTGTTGATTGCTGACCGGCTTTTTTAAAAAGTTGTGATACAAAAGGTACTCTAGATAATAGTCTACATGACGCTGCTTTGAAAATCTACATGGCCTTTATACTGTAGTATGTGTCCGGACGTTTTCCAATTTCCATGCATTATATTTTAGCAGTCTTACTTCGTGCTCGATAGATGGCGTTGTTTATTTCAATCCATTTTCTGAATCGTGGTGTTAAGATTTTCCATGAAAGAATGACCCTCGCCCGTTTTTAATTTCCGAGGATGTTAATTTATCATAGATTCATAGCACTTGTCGCTAAATAAAACCTGCAAAAGGATAGCTGTTCTATTTTCGATTCAACAAACTATTTGCCTATAACAATTCCAAACAAAATTCACGACCTATAATAATTCCAAAGCTGCAAAGCAAAATAATTATGTTATCCTTATATTTATTCTATTCTATTTTTATTTAAATGGCAACTAGAGCCGATGTCGACTATTCATCCTTATATTTAAAAAGCTTGCCAAGTAGCGTTGTAGAAGTCATGAGCAGTCGAGTTGTAGTTCAATAACTCCGTGTTAGTAAAAATGACGCCCTGTTAATTCACTCAAAAGTCTGGTATCCAAGGTAGAAAGTATACCAAAAAACACCGTTGCCCCTTTTTTTCTAAATGTCCTCTAAAACTGGTGTTGTATTTAGCAGAGAGTTTTCAAACGCAGATGCAAATGTATTTATAACCAACAGCAAAAAATCGCGAGAATAGATCAAATTTTACAAAAAATTTGTAGTATCTGTACCATTTTATTCATAGTGTTTTAAATAAATAAATATAAAGCGAAAAAAGTGGACTAGGACAAATACAATGGGCAACACTATAGTTCATTGAACCCCACTCAATAACTATTTCATAAAAAAGTCACTCAATGGGGTTAAATTAACTTGGAGGGATGTGTTGATGATTTGAATTGAATGATTATAATTCTGTAACTCCATACGTGTTACTGGCGCGATTCATATTTTCATGAACATGCAACCTGAGTACCTGACACTGATATAAAAGAAAACGCAAAGCCTTTCGGAAATTAAGGCTTTATTCTACTTAAAGAAATTAGCTCAAATATATGAAACTAGACTAAAGACACATTGACAATATTATGGTATTACCATAGATATAAATCTACGTCATTCTTCCCAGCAGGGTTTTTTATATCCCACAAACATAGTCTCTCAAGTAGCCCGGCGGTTTCCGAGACCTACTTGAGTGGCGCCTCTCGTCTATGTTAGGTTCTTCCCGGGCCACCTCTTGTTGGCTTTGAGCAACCTCAGATTCTTGAGGAGTCTCAGACTCTCGCTGAGTAGCTTCTATGCCTGTAGGTGCTTCATCACAGACTCCTGCTTCGTCATTAGGTAAAGGAGCTAATTGATTATTTGAAACGGTAGATTCCCTACCGTCAAAATATCTTATAAATGAATATGCAGGATTAGCTTGTAAAAGCTCGACCTCTTCTACAAGAGGGTCATATTTTGACTGTCGAACATTCTTTCTCAAGAGGACGGTACTAGAGTTTGAAAGCCATGATGGGATTGATTGGCCATTCATTGACCGCCGTGGGTAGTAGAATAACCGTTCATGAGGAGTGGTGTTCGTGGATGTACACAACAATGACCGAATTGCATGGAGTGACTCATGAAGGACCTTCTCCCAGTGAGCTACATCCAAGTTTTTTGATTTAAGAAAAAGTTGTACAGTCCTCCATAAAGTGCCATTCAGGCGCTCCACCTGTCCGTTTCCTTGCGGGTTGTAGGGAGTAGTCCGGCTGGAAGCAATTCCCAGAGACAGCAAGAATTGTTGGACACGTTCTGACATAAACGCAGATCCTCGATCAGAATGAATAAAAAGTGGGGTTCCAAACATAAAGAAAAGATCCCTAAGGCTGTTTATTACAGACTCTGCTGACACGTCTGGACAGGGGTAGGCAAACGGAAATCTTGAATATTCATCAATTATAGTTAGTATATATTTATTCTTCGTGTTTGACGGTATTGGTCCCTTAAAATCAATGCTCAGACGTTCAAAGGGGGCCGTTGCTTTTATAAGACTTCCTTGGTTTTTATTAAATCGTGGCTTAATTTCAGCACATATTTTACATGATGACGTTACAGCTTTAATATCATTGACGGAATACGGCAAATTTTTGGTTCTAACCCAGTGTGTCATTCTCGTGATACCGGGATGTCCAAGAGCGTTGTGCAGATTAGCTAAATTATTTGTATTCATGTGAGCACAAACACGAGATAGAGCGTCCGCCGCCAAATTGAGTTTTCCGGGCCTGTATACGACGTCATATTTAAAACAAGAAAGTTCGAGTCTCCATCTTTCTATTTTTTCATTTTTTATTTTACTTGTGTGATGAGAGAGCATGAAAGCAACAGACTGTTGATCAGTTATTAAGATGAAATGCTTTCCAGAAAGTAGATGTCGCCATTTACGGAGCGCTTCTACGATGGCGCAAGCTTCTTTTTCAATTGATGAATGACGTCTTTCGGGTGCAGATAATGAACGTGAAAAATAGGCTACAGGTCGTTCATTTTGTGATAAAATAGCCCCGATTGCAAATTCCGAGGCGTCTGTTTCGACCGTAAATGTAGCATTATAATCGATCGTGTTAAGACTTGACTCTGCTAATTCAGTTTTAAGAGCGTTAAAATGAAAAATCGTTTCCTTAGTTAGTGGAAACCTGGTTACGTCAATCAAAGGCCTTATTTTATGTGAGAAATTCTTAACCCATGGACTATAGTGAGCAAATAACCCCAAAACCTTTTTGAGGGACTTGGCATCTTTTGGAATAGGTAAATCTAATAAAGGTTGAACCCTTGTTTTATCTGGTCTGATAGTCTGGTCGCTTATTGTGTGGCCTAAGAGATTAATAGTCTCTGCGCAGAAAGTACATTTATCCTTATTTAAGGTAAGTTTATATTTCTCAGCCGCCTGTAAGAAATCACGCAGGTTTCTATCGTGTTCTTCTTTTGTTCCTCCACAAACAGTGACGTCATCAAGGTAAGCGTAAGTTCCTTTTAAATTTTCGTTTTCAATAATAAATTCTAAAGTACGCTGAAACGCAGCTACCCCGTTAGTGACGCCAAATGGAATACGCGTGAATTCGTATAGCTTACCACAAGCTTCAAAAGCGGTGTACTTTTGTTCTTTTTTTAATATAGGCACCTGGTGGTACGCACTTTTTAGATCGATTTGACTAAAGTATTTATATTTTGATACCTTCGAAATGATAAATTCAATTTTAGGTAATGGATAAGCATCGAGCTCAGTAAATCTATTGATCGTCCTCGAATAATCGATTACTAGGCGTTTTCGATGATGGCCCCCTCCTGCGACTAAAGTTTGAGCCCTCCATGGCGAAGTGCTAGGTTTGATAACACCATCCTCTAGTAGCTTTGTTATTCCTTGTTTAACAAAAGATTCATCTTCCTCATTATATCTTCGAAATTTAACTGCAATGGGTTTTATAAAGGGTGAAAGATTTGTAAATATCGAAGCAGGGGGCACAGCAGCTTCCATGACGTTACATATTATGTTTAAAGGTTCGTCTTTACCACCAAAATTTAGGACAACTGATGAATGTGTTTTCAAAATATCGTGACCGATGATAATATCAGCGCATAAATTGTTTACGATCAACAAAGTCTTCTGTTTGTAGACGTGTTTATTGACTTTTATAGTTGCAACGCACGAACCTTCTACAATAGAAGTATAACTCAGCGATGCTAAGGTGACCGTCTGGTTGCAATGATTTTTCTTTAGACCCAATGTCTCTGCTAAGCTTTTATCAATAAAGCTCACTGAGCTGCCAGTATCCACGAGAGCGTCTGCAGTGTAGTTATTAATTAAAACAGGGACAGTGGCCTTTTGAAGGCTTCCCGGAGAGGCTGCGATTATGCTTGCAGTGCTTAATGATGTCTCTTCAGAAATCGCATTTGCCGTCGAGCCACCAACGCTACTGCTACGACATACGTTAGCAAAGTGACCCTTTCTTGAGCAAAGTTGACAGGTCGCATGGAATGCAGGGCATTTTATCCGTTGATGGACGTTCCCGCCACAAAAGAAGCAACGTCGTTTCTTTTGTCCAGAAAAACGGGGAATAGAAGCAGATAATTGATTTTGGATCTCTTTTTGTTGTTCTACTTGTGGTTCACTGATATTAATACTCCTTTGAGAAGTGATTGCATTCAGTAATGAGTTTGTGTTTGGAGTTGAAAAAGATAAGGAACTCTTTTCAGCGCTCTCAAGCGTCAATGTTTGATTTATAGCTTCATCGAATGTCAATGTCATATTCTCCAAAAGTCTTTGGCGGATTTTTTGAGAACATAAACCCGATATGAATGCGTTACACATGAATTCGTTTTGATATTCTTCAGCGGACACGGCACGAAAATCACAGTCTTGGGCTAGCAGCTTTAAAACACGAATGTAATCGAATATAGATTCATCTGTTTTTTGAAGTCTAGTAGATAGAATATGACGGGCTAAGATACGGTTTTTCTGTTTTTCATAGGTTTCCGTTAATGTCTTAATAGCCTGTTCATAATCTGTACAATGTTTTATTAATGCGTAAACTGTTGGCGTTAAGTAATTTACTAGTAGCTTTAGTTTCAACTCTGGAGAAGAATCTGGTACCTCTTCGGAAATAAAATTTTTAAACGTATTATACCAGTGACTCCAATGGAGCTCTGCGCCAGATTCACTCGGATCAGCATCAAACTTATCTGGATTTAAATATTTCGTTGGACGAACAGCCATTGTAAATTTTGAGTCTTGATTCTTTTCCAGTACGTCAGATGTTTTTTTCTTGTTAGACATCAGCGAAAATAACTGTTATTGAATAGCTTTGAATAGCGTTTACATTACATTATTTTTAAGTAGAATAAATTGATATAAAAGAAAACGCAAAGCCTTTCGGAAATTAAGGCTTTATTCTACTTAAAGAAATTAGCTCAAATATATGAAACTAGACTAAAGACACATTGACAATATTATGGTATTACCATAGATATAAATCTACGTCAGACACTGACCTGCAAATTGCAATAAACGTAAGAAAATTTAAATTTCGCGGGCTACCCTTGCGCTTCCTCCTTAAATAATTATCTTTCCTAGCAGTGATGCTAGATTGGGGGGAATCCCCCAAATATATGTTTATTCAAGGTATATTAATGTTATGGGGGGACAGTATTTCCGAGGGGATTCGGAAAAAACTTGGTTTGGAGGGAATTGGGGTCATTTTATTGATGTTTTTGTTAGCAAATTGGCAATTAGGCATTTTATCGTTGCGTTTTTCTAACGCAGTTATGCAAAGAGCCTTCTGCCAAGTAGCATTAGAGACAAGCTTCGATACAGATTAGCCATTCACATTGCCAAATCCATCTTGGGAGTAAGAAATTCATTGCTAGAAGGATGTGCTTATTTTGAACCCACTTCAATTATGTTAGAGAGATTTAAAACTCAGAAAAAATGTTAGGAACTGCATACGACGCAATGCGTGACACGAGTGAAGATGCGGGTTCTCGAATCCGGAATCTATTTCTGAAATAGTATACAATAAAAATAAAATGGCTATGGGGGATTTTATCATCAAAACCTCAATTTTGGGAGGATTTCGGGGAAGATTGGGGAGAACGCGAGACTCATCATCTGGTAACACTGAAAGTATGTCAAACTCACGTCAAACTCAACCACAACCAGTGTTGCCAGAAGGTTACATTTCTTACATTTTTCGTAACTTTTGACCCCCTCGCCTAACATGAAAGTAATTTTTACATTTTAGGGTATTTTCGTAACTTTTCAGAACAACGAGATTTGTAATGCTTTTTTGCATTGAAGCGTTCTTGCCCTTTATTAACAGAGCCCTCTTACGACCACTTGGTCGAACAGAGGTTATGAGGGTTCTGTATTTATCGAACATTAGTAGTTAGTTAGTGTAAAACTTACAAATGCACAACCTCGTAGTTTTGGTTCAAACTAGAATAGAATAAATTAGGTGCTAGACTAGATAGCAACAACAGTGAAGATGGCGCTGCGAACAAATTAAACTTAGTCTCTTTTATCATATGATTAAACATCACCATTAGACATCATAGATTCCTTTATATTCTGCCTTTTTAATGACATCAATTTGCCTCCAATCGCCGACCCAAAAAACAAGTAAATTAAAAAAAAAAACAATTATGTAACTTTTACAGCAAAAATGTAACATTTCAGGAAACGAAACGTAACTTACGACTCAAGGGCCCAGGCAGGCTGGCAACACTGACCACAACTCAACTCTTCGGTCGGACAAGGATGTGGGACGTTCTGCGGTACAATTTTGGTAAGTAGAAAAAGTTTATTGAGAAGGCATAATATTTGATGAGCTATATAAGTTCTGCGAGTACCTATGTCATTTTTTATTAAACATTATAATTAACATTTGGTTTAGATGCTACATTCTCAAAGAATTTGCTGAAACGATAAGGTATCTGAGTGAAAACGAGAAGATTTAGATTTTTTTTCGAAATATTCTCCAAATTTCTGCTAGCTCCTAGTACTTACATAGAGTACTAAGGTTTTGATTTTGATGATATTACGAAAGAACGGTTGACAGAGGAGAATGGAAAAAAAAACGTGTTCTGCTGACCCCAAGTAACTTGGGACAAGGACAGGAAAATGATTGATGTTTTGATTTTCAGATTTTCCGCTGTACGTACCTATTTGAGATTTTGAGCGGCCATCATTGCGTTTTCAAAATGGCGATATTCCGAAGACATCCAAGTTCAGGTAGGTGTCTTCACATTTAAATCTATGTCCTTTGAAAATGTGAAATCAATAGATAATTCTCTATTATTACATATGTTGAATGGTTAATGTCCCGATTAAGTATAGTTTATCCATGCTAGAATTATTATTATTTTAGTTTTTTTCTTTCTATTATTGTACACCCTGGTGTATGGTCGTAGGTACACCTTTGTTACCCAATAAACTAACAACAAAACTAAGTAAATTGCCACTTCACCAATTTTTTCCATTCCACTTGGTTCCATGACAAATACATATAATTTGTACTTACTTACACGGGCCCTCTTATGCAGAGAAAGACACCACACTTCTTCAAGACAGATAACTCTCTTGAATTTGGCTATTATGCCTCGGAGAGCATGTATAAGCTGATGGGATTGTGTAGATGTTTGACCATTGGTATGGGTAGGTAGTCAGTGGCCAATGAAGAATGAAGGGGTCGTGTTACTCAGTGAGTGGGTTGTGCCAGACAAATAAGTAGTCCGCAGCATCTGGTCAGACTGGCAGCCATATGGATGATGCTGGTGTACAGTAAAGTATATTCTATCTATGAATGCAGGTTTTTGTGCAATGTTTGCCTTCACCTATGTCATGACCAAGCGGAGTGTTAAAAGATTTTAGTTTCCAATTGTTTTCGATGGAATTAATTTTACTAGAACTGGTAGCATTAGAATTATTAGGCATCTAAACATGGCCATGGCACCCTGTATTAGTGTAGCTTTTCAACAGTGAAAGAATCTTTGAACACTGATGTATAGTTTTGTAGGTTAACTACATCTAAACTAACTTTATCTCATAATAATAGTATAGGTTCCCCACACTGGGTGTTCTAGCAAAACAGCATACTGAAAACTCAAGTAAGTTTCTGTACCTGACTTAGTGTCATTATAGTCATAAAGTTAGAAGTGATTTTCTCATTAAGCAAGTGGTTGCAAGCTGTATGGTACTGCTAAGAAGTATGGGGTCCTGTGTTACTAGGTTTTTCCACCAGTAAGTCTCAGTAGAAGCCTATAGTCTAGGCTTGTGGATGGCAAACTGCTTGTCGTCTGTTGCATGGGACACTTTAGAATACACTGACAAACTGCTTGCCCTCTTTTGCATGGGACACTTTAGAATATACTGACAAACCCTGCAGGCATAAACGTCGTGATGTCATGTTACTAGAGCTAAATATGAGTTTTCTTTTTCAGAGAAAAATGGAAGTCAAGGAACAGGATGAGAAGGTGCTCTGACAACAAAGAATATGCTAAGAAAACAGCATTTATGGCATTTTGAAGCTGCAGCAGTTCAAGACACTGGTTTATCAGATTTCATCATGTCAGCCTTAATGATTGCCATTATACCATGGAGCGCCATGACAGCAAATGAGCCAATACTATGGGAACTCAACATCACCAAATGACTTTCCATAATATGCCAGCAGTGTGCACTCATTCTTTTTGGACATATTATTTGTTCACTTGAACATCGTCTGGCAAGGCTAATGATACTGGGCTGAAAGCAGAGCACTGCCAAAATTATCATATACAATCAAAACGGCTCTAGGAGGCAGCCTCTACTGATTGGTCCACACTAAAGGACACCGCATAGCTTGGAGATCTGTTGTATAATTGCCTGAAGCCCTCAACAAACTCTTGTGAGGTCTACTTTTGTGTATCTGTCTGGGTTGGTTCAAACATACTATGAAAACCTGAAGATGAGCATATCTTTAGCTGTGGAGGGTTTGATGCTGAAGAATGCAGTACCTATTGCACATGCAAGCCATGCAGAAGATCACTGTCATATTCAAATGACAGTTCAATGACTGTCATTGACAGCTATATTTATATTTATCTATGATACAGTTCTATTTTATTTTTATATAAGACAATTGGTGGTTGTCTGGTTTTTGAAAGATTTGACACCCAATGTTCCAAAATATTTCTTGGTTGATTGCTGGTCTTTTTGAGCAATCATATTCTACCTCATTGGTCTTTTTGGTTCTCTGTTACAAATGGTTTTGCTAGTTTTTTTTGTGTCATGAAAAATCGAAATTGTTCAAAATGATCTTTATTCATCATTGTTCAAGGTTCAAACAAAATCTATTGGAAAAGTCTAGTCTTTCTTGTTCGAATAGTTGTTTATAAGGTCAAAATATTAATTGGGACTCTGTCGTGTTCTGGTGCAGTAGGCCATGTATTACCTACTTATTTATTTATTATTATTCTTAATGATGTCTGTGTATCCTTCTTCTGCCCTTATCTCAAATTATCTGGGGTCGGCGCAGCATGTCTTCTTCTATACTTCATCATTACTCGTATTATTTGACATATATATATATATACGGGGTGGAAGAGACACTGACGCGAAAACGGTTATCACGTCACAAGATATTTCTTCAGTTGTTAATAAAACACAGCTGTTTGCTACAAAAGTGCAATACATACCTACATGGTCATAATATATGGAACAGCTGTTTTTTTTTATAATAATCAATGAAAAAGGTCTATGTAGGGGGCTCATAAAATTGTCCCATCAAAAAATGTTTTATTCTTTGGTGACATTCTATTTTAATTTTCTCTTTTAGCTTTACGCACTTAGAGCATGCGTCTGAAATATTTGTTGAATATTCTTCAGAAAAAACCACATTTAACGTGTACACTGGGTGACTCGTTGTAAGTTTCATGCAATTTTTTTATGGTCAAATTGCTGCTTAAATACCTATTGCACCATAGATCTTTATTTTAATTTTATTTGTTTATTTGGACCTCCATAAAAAGATACACAGATAAATGTGATATAGGTTACAGATATACATATAAAGGTTGTTTTAAGTGTGTTCCTTCAATTACAGGAGACCACAGCATGCACATAAAACTAGGTGTTAAGACAGAAATTAGAAAAAAAAAATATTAAAAAATAACAAAAAGCATTTGATGACAAAAATCATAAGTAATACAATTGTTTCACATAAAAATTATAATTATTATTATATTTATTGCAGTGGTAATTTTTTTATATTTGGGTTTTTTTTGTTGGGGTAGGGTTATGTCCATGTCAGATCTGCCTCTAACATAGTGCAATTCTACAGATATAAGTTCTTTTCTGAATGACTAAATGACAGATTCTTTTCTTTCTGCGTACTGATTTATCCTTATGTCTCCTCCCCCTTGCTCCTTTGGCAGCGTCATTGTTGTGAGATGGGTTTTTGCATATTCTTTGTATTCTATCTCTTGATCAAGAACTCTCAGAACAGTTGCCATAGCTTTTTGGCAAACTTTCTTCAAGATTATACCACGTTTTCCTTTACTGTTCATGAAATGCATCGGTATAAAATAACGAATAGTTTTTCTTTTTACCTACTTGTTCCAAAACAAACAAGACTCCAAAGTCTGTGTTGAGCAATATTTCAATAAGAAAGTATCCTGCTCAGTTCTTCTTTTTACCTGCTTGTTCCAAAACAAACAAGACTCCAAAGTCTGTGTTGAGCAATATTTCAATAAGAAAGTATCCTGCTCAGTTCTTCTTTTTACCTGCTTGTTCCAAAACAAACAAGACTCCAAAGTCTGTGTTGAGCAATATTTCAATAAGAAAGTATCCTGCTCAGTTCTTCTTTTTACCTCCTTGTTCCAAAACAAACAAGACTCCAAACTCTGTGTTGAGCAATATTTCAATAAGAAAGTATCCTGCTCAGTTCTTCTTTTTACCTGCTTGTTCCAAAACAAACAAGACTCCAAACTCTGTGTTGAGCAATATTTCAATAAGAAAGTATCCTGCTCAGTTCTTCTTTTTACCTACTTGTTCCAAAACAAACAAGACTCCAAAGTCTGTGTTGAGCAATATTTCAATAAGAAAGTATCCTGCTCAGTTCTTCTTTTTACCTGCTTGTTCCAAAACAAACAAGACTCCAAAGTCTGTGTTGAGCAATATTTCAATAAGAAAGTATCCTGCTCAGTTCTTCTTTTTACCTGCTTGTTCCAAAACAAACAAGACTCCAAAGTCTGTGTTGAGCAATATTTCAATAAGAAAGTATCCTGCTCAGTTCTTCTTTTTACCTGCTTGTTCCAAAACAAACAAGACTCCAAACTCTGTGTTGAGCAATATTTCAATAAGAAAGTATCCTGCTCAGTTCTTCTTTTTACCTACTTGTTCCAAAACAAACAAGACTCCAAAGTCTGTGTTGAGCAATATTTCAATAAGAAAGTATCCTGCTCAGTTCTTCTTTTTACCTGCTTGTTCCAAAACAAACAAGACTCCAAAGTCTGTGTTGAGCAATATTTCAATAAGAAAGTATCCTGCTCAGTTCTTCTTTTTACCTGCTTGTTCCAAAACAAACAAGACTCCAAAGTCTGTGTTGAGCAATATTTCAATAAGAAAGTATCCTGCTCAGTTCTTCTTTTTACCTGCTTGTTCCAAAACAAACAAGACTCCAAACTCTGTGTTGAGCAATATTTCAATAAGAAAGTATCCTGCTCAGTTCTTCTTTTTACCTGCTTGTTCCAAAACAAACAAGACTCCAAAGTCTGTGTTGAGCAATATTTCAATAAGAAAGTATCCTGCTCAGTTCTTCTTTTTACCTGCTTGTTCCAAAACAAACAAGACTCCAAAGTCTGTGTTGAGCAATATTTCAATAAGAAAGTATCCTGCTCAGTTCTTCTTTTTACCTGCTTGTTCCAAAACAAACAAGACTCCAAAGTCTGTGTTGAGCAATATTTCAATAAGAAAGTATCCTGCTCAGTTCTTCTTTTTATCTGCTTGTTCCAAAACAAACAAGACTCGAATAGTTCTTCTTTTTACCTACTTGTTCCAAAATAAACAAGACTCCAAAGTCTGTGTTGAGCAATATTTCAATAAGAAAGTATCCTGCTCAGTTCTTCTTTTTACCTGCTTGTTCCAAAACAAACAAGACTCCAAAGTCTGTGTTGAGCAATATTTCAATAAGAAAGTATCCTGCTCAACTTAATTTATATTTGCATAAAAATATCTGTGAAAGTTGCTGAGGTCATGCGTAGTTAATTCTGTACATTTGTAACCGTGTGATCTTCCATGTGCACATCGTCGCTGTAGAATGATAACCTCGTATGTCCAGGAAAGCAAACTTCACAGGAAACGAAAAAAACTTTTAATTTTGTCAATGTTTAAAATATTTTTACGTGCTTTTGTCTCATGTTTTGAATGATAAAAAGGACTTATTTATGTTATTAACCAATGCCTTACGTAACTGGATTATGTCAGAAAAATGGCATAAGAGGTTTTCTGTTCTTATATCTACGTAGTTACGAGGTTTTCAAAATAAAGATCTGAACTAAACTAAGAAAATAATGTTTAATGAATACAATGTGAACAAGTTTTTGGTAACAAATCAGTCCAGAAAGATTTTCTTTCGCAGAGATCAGTGGAATTACAAACTTAAGCTAATTATCTTAATAAAATAAATTACCTAATCATATCTAAACGAAATAAATGTTTTCATCCACATACCCAAAGTAAACAGCAATAATTAACTATGAGAAAAATGCAAAAACAAATTGAATAATTATGAAGGGAGCAAGCTGTCATAGAATGGATGTAAATCTCGAGGAATCACACATGTTAATTCCTGAAGATGGTTGTATTTTACCTTAGTAATGTGTAACTTTGATTGATACAACTGTTGAAAACAATCACTAGGGTTTGGTTGATGTATTCTCCTTGGTAGTAATTGATATTCTTCCGAATGACTTAGCTTGAACTTTATGGATCCTTCTGGTTCATATTTAAGGCAACGTATGTCAGTGACTTGTGGATCACCAACCTTATTGCCTGCTCTTATCGATGAAAAATACGGTTGGGAGCTGTATTTTTTTAAGGCTGTGTGGTCTAACTGGACAACATTGTAGGGACCAGGATTGTTACGGGCAATCTTACAAGCTTCAACATACCCTGCTGGAGAATAAATCTCACGATTTTTTATCTTTCTCTCAATTGTGGAATGCATCGCATAGCATTCCATTTGAGGAGCGTTTTTTCAAAACGATACATCGTAATATGATTTTTTTTTCAGAAATTGATTTATTTAATTACAAGGGTTTCTTTAAAGTATATTAAATGAAATTGCTTATTAATTTATTAATTAGTTTAATGAGATACTTTTTACTTATACAATAAAAAAAGGAACACATAAACATACCAACAAAATGACATCAAAAACATCGAGATTTTTCAACTTTGATACATCTACTGTTGATGTCACGTTTTGATAAAAACCTGATACATTAGTTCGAATTTGCTGCATGGACACGGGATTTCACCTTTATAATATTAGTGGATTATATTACGGGTTCTTCATCGTCATAGTTTCGTCGTACATTGTCATCTTTGAGAGCTGAACCCTGGAGAACATCTGCATAAAATGCCTGAGCATCTGGATCATCAGATATATCACAGAATTTTAGTAAATTTTCAACATCTGCTTTCTTTTTTGAAGAAACCATGTTGGTTTTAGGCAACTGAGCACAGTCGAATCGTAAAAAAGATTTGACGTTTTTCTTCTTAACATCAACTATCACTGGCGCAGCAGAATACACTTCCTGAACACTAATTTCAATATTTTTTAAAGCGCGGGATCCAACTACAGTATAATGTAGTATTCGGGTTTGGCTTATTTTAAATGGAAGTTTTGCCTTCATCATATCTTTGGCTTTAGCTTTCATATCATAACTAAACCAATCTTTACCCCATTCGTTGACGTGGCCATGTTTATTTAGAATGGAATAGTATTCATTTGGCGATACAATAACTTCACGTCGGCGGTAATACTTTTCAACCCTTCCAAACACTATCAGGAGGCATAAAACTATGGCCTCGAATGGGGAAAAAGTGGGACAGCTTATAAAAAACTTTACTAGTAGCCATGAAATTTGCCAGCATGGCTAACATAATGAAGTTTTTATTTTGACTACTGCAAGAATCGGAGTACAGTTCAAGTTTCATATTCTTCTTCCCTTCCATAAGGCATTTTTCTTCCATCTTTTCAAATAATGTTGAAGTGCCGACGCTATCTCATTAGCACCCCGCCCACTTTGATTTTCTAACCAAACATAAAACTCAATATCGTCTATATTAGGTTTATGTTGCATTATGCAAAGATTATATAACCAGGCTTGACGTGAGTAAAATACCTCTCCAACACTTAATTTTGGAAGAGGTGGGTTCTGTTGGCAGTCAAAACAAATTTTAATCACATTATCTTCATCTTCAGTGTCATTGAGTAGACTAAAGAACTTTTTTGCCCTTAACTTGTGCAAACGATATTCAGTGCGAATGTTGTTTTTTAAATCTAAATCCTTTTCAGTCTTAATTTTTATTAAAAACTTCTTACAAGCTGAACAAGTATCTTCATGAGGATTTCCAAATCCTAGGTTAAATTGTTTGTAAAATACTGACTTATATTTACAGAGAACAAGTTTTTCCAGAAATTAACCGTTGGTTTTCAATGAATTTTTCGTACATAATCTTTAAATTTAGTTCGGGGGGCAAATAAGATCTTGAACACTTGTTCCTAGAATAGTGGCTCTCTCTACATTTATACTTAAAAATATCATTTTTTATCAGGTCTCCCATTTCAGCTATATCTTCAAGTTGTTTGACACTTTTACCACCTCGTCGTTCTTTAGGCTGCTCACCAGTAGCCAGAAATGCATTAGCTACACGAAGAAGACGCATTCGTTGTGTACCAGTTATTTTCTGAAAAGTTTTAGAACAGACCTGGATTTCTTCTCCTTGTCCTATTGGTACAAAATAAGCGACTGAAATCTTGCGGAAATTCACGGATGTTGTAATTTTAGACCGTCTTTTTGGAACAGATATACGCATGTATTTTAACAAAAACTTATCTTGTTCGATTTTCGTATCGTTCAAGTATAGTTTTCTTCTGAATTCTGTAACAAGTTAAAAAGGAAATGTAGGCATAACATTTTTATGCACCAGAATAACACATAGTCTACTTTTTTATCTCGAATCGAATCAGAACCGCAGAATACAACTAGTAGGTAACAAATATATATTAGGTAATATACCCAATATGTAGTGAACGTTACGAACGCTTTGTGATACGAGGAAATCGCACGTGTTTTAACGTGTTCAAACACGATCGCACAGATAGGTACTCGCGCAAAATCAAAGCTGCATATTACCTATTTACATTAAGTGAGATTATAAGGTTATAAACTGCTTGACATGACGCGGTAGCCGGCTACTGCTCGGGTTTAACAAAAACTAGATATGTACTAATGAATACCTTTCATATCATTATAACTTAGTCGAATTGCCTGGCATAAAGACCTTTTCGTGGCGCCTGTTATTGCTTTGTCTAAATGGTGGTTACAATTCAAATCTGGATCGCTTTTTTCATCTGCAGTGTATTTGGACGTCTTCGGAGTACTGCGACAACGTCTAGACTTGCGTCCTCTTTCAACTTCAATATCTGGCGAGTTATATTCTCCGTTATCCATTATTGCATACAATATTTATAAATTCAAAGAAAAAGTGCGTGCGCTCTCTATAACGAAAACAATCCAACTGATGTAAATGTGAAAGATGATGCAATAATTATTTAGTTTTGTAAGAATGAGACACAATAATATCAGACACATTATCAGCGTTTGATGTATCGTTTTGAAAAAATTCGATCGACGTAGATGTATCACTTTAAAAAACTAATGCACTTCGCTGTACTTTTAGAATGATTTATGTATCGTTTACAGAAAATTCGTAAAGACCATCGTGTAGCCCTATAGAGATTGAGTACGAAACGACAAAAAAATCAATTTTGAGATTTTGATTGATGTATTGCTTTGTGAAAACGCTCCTCATTTGGGTGTGACCCTTCTCAAGGTATTTTTGGACTATGACTATACCTGTCTTAGCGGCTACAAAAAGAAGTGCATTGGAAAGAATAGAATTTCTATTTTGGTATGTGCACCCATCGCTGTATACAGTGCCGGTTTTAGCACTACCAGCGCCCTGGGCGAGATTTCTCTTCTAGGCGCCCCCTAACTGCAATTTAAACCCATACGAAAAAAAGGCAAAGGATATAATGAAACAACCTTTCATAAAAAAAAAAAACATTTTTATTTAAACAATTAAAACTAATAAAAATGTGCTTTTCTTGCCTTTCTATCGGCGAACTCTTTTATTAAGTTGTCAAAGTCGTTGTTTTCAGAAATTTCTTTTTCGATTGACAAAGTTGCCAAGTTTGTCAATCTAGATTGAGATATTGTTGATCGCAGATAGGTTTTTATCAGCTTAAGCTTAGAAAAACTCCTCTCCCCACTAGCAACCGGGTATAGTCAATAATATTCGCAATGCTATACATACATTAGAATACAATTCTTGTAAGTTGCGATCTTTGATAAAATTTAAAACAAATACAGGAGTAACCACATTCTGATCAGGCAAAAAAGATTTCAGACTTACGAGTTCATCACACAACATACAACCATCGGGTTGCACGACATTGGTCAAGTCTGATATTCGTCAAATTTGATATCGGTCAAAGCTGTAGTTCGTCGAATCGTCTGTTTGTCCAATTATGAAATTTGCCAAATACGCTATTGGTCAAGTAATATATGTACAATCAACTGTAAAAATGAAACTACCTCAAGATATTTTTTTCTAACTCATTTATTCAATTCATATATTTTATTTAAGTACAAAGAATTCACAACCAACATAACTGCTTTAGACACTTTAACGCGTCTAATTTTCCACTCAATAATTTTTCTATTATTTTTTCTATTTTAGCATCTTTTATGACGTCGGATGTTTTCCTCTGCTTCTCATCTTCTCTTCTAACTTTATTTAAATAATATTTTGCTTCTTTTTTTAAAATACTTATGTACATGAAAATATTATGTCTTTCTTGTACTTTAATACCTAATCTCCGATGCCAAGCCTCGACTGCGTTGGTGGTACGATGGCGTTCATTTGCACAACACCACATATCCTGAGATATTCTTTTATGCCATTGCTCAGTAAAATATTTTTGAAAATTTTCCGCCCTACTAATACTACCATTACTACCATACTATCATTTTCTGGCATCATCTTAAGTATTGCTGACCATCCTTCAGGAATATACTGATAGGGCAGTAACGCTAGATTTGTGGTAAGTCTAACAACTTTTTTCAAATTGTCGTCAGTCATCATTCCAAGTGCTTGTGCTTTTTTATAAATGGCTTGATTAAAGTGGAAAAAGCAGCCTTTGACTAAAACATCAGGAAAAATGCTTTTAACAGCGTTAATTATTCCCATTTCGTAATCACATTTTAGAAAATGAATATCAAGCTTAAATTGAGAACGCAAAACCGAGAATACTCTCTCATATGTTTGCTGAGTTTTATTAGGCAAGAGGCAAAAAAATATCGGAATAATATTGGTGCTTGCTCTTGTACTGCCCACGTCTACGTGTATTGATAAAAGTTGAAAAAAGGGTCGCGGTACGGTTTTAAAAGTGCCATCTACAAAAATCAAATCCGTATTTAATGATATTTCTATACCCTCAGCTGTAGCAAAGATGAAGAATTTCGGTAGATCGTCTTTACTTTCATAAACCAAAAAATCATTTGAAAGTATGTCTGGAAATTTGACCGTATCTACCGTTGGGAACTGGCATGTTTGTACGCCAATTGCTTTCTTTCGCATTTTGTATAGACCATCACGTTTTGATTTCAAACTTGGTATGTCTATAAAATCATCTTCTTCCTCAAGCTCACCCATAGTTTCTTCAAAAATTTTACTTACTGATTTCCATTCCTTCTTTACTCTTTCTTTGAATTTATTCATCTTAACGTCAATCAAATTCTTATCGAAGTTAGGCTTACAGGTATGTCCGCTTTCCCTCAAAATTGACCCAGAATCACTGCTTAAAGTTATGGATCCATTGCATTCGCTTCTATTTACGCAACGCCAGATTGTAGTACCGTTTTTGTTTGTCGAGTTAGAATGGAATTGATATCCTGCACGTAATAGTTTCTTTTTGCCTTTTTCAGTGTCTGTAAATGTAAACACAGAATGGCTGCCTTTACTAGTAGAAGCCATTATATACGAGTATATTTCACCAAACCGGAGACACGAAAATAAATGTAATTGTTGTCATTTACAAATAATGAAATGTCACATAATTGACGGAAAAACAAATGACGGCATAATAAGCTATTCTATTTAGCCAGCATTTTTCGCCTACATCCTATTCTTACAGATACAAAGGAGGTAACAATCGTAACAAATTAAACCTCAGAATATTCAATTACTATTTACTACATTTTAATTATGTAAATGGGAACCTACAGCAGGCGGCTTTTCTTTTTGTAAGTTCCTACAAGTAAATTATGTGAATTCCAAACGCATGGTTTCATCGACTGTACTTGGACTTGACCAATAGCGTATGTGGCAAATTTCATAATTGGACAAACAGACGATTCGACGAACTACAGCTTTGACCGATATCAAACGATTTGACGAATTGCTGATTTGACGAATATCAGACTTGACCAATGTCGTGCAACCCTATAATCTATATCGGCTAGCCTGGAACTAAAGTGGTCTATGATACAAAATAATTATTTTCTGTAATCAAACGAAACGCGTTTGAAGTCACAATGTGCTTATGAATGTATGTTCTGTTGATGTTAAACATTTATACTGTAGTTAAATACATAACTTAGCTATCCATACGTAATTTTAGTGATAATTAGGATATTAAACAACAAAAAATAAATTAAAATAAGGAAAGTTGTCTTTTAGACCACTTTAGAACTATGGCAATTTAGAAAACCCCAAATTGCATAAGGGGAAAGAACGATTAAAATATAAAAAAAATTGGTCAAATTAATCAAAAAACCTTTATTATTAATAAAATCGTAGAGGTGAAACTGAAAATGAATCACGCACTTCGTGATGACAGGCAGGACATTGTTAATTGTCATCCTGCCTGTCATCACGAAGTGCTGGCAAAGCATCTTGTGATTCATTTTCATTTTCACCTCTACGATTTTTATGGGGAAGGTTGAGGTAAAAAGGGTGATGAACCGGTGGTACAAATTTTAACATTTTCTTAATATCCTGCATTTTTTTAAATGACAAGGCACGAATATCGCTGTCATTAGTTGGTTCGAAATTCCGCAAAAATACCAAGAACTCTTCTAAGTTTACAGTAGGTTTCTTTAAGTCCACTGATTTATATATTTCAGAATAATCATCATTATAATACATCTCAGATTGATTTTTTACAAACTTAGCTTTCCTCACTCTTGAAATCATAGCACCTTGAGCCACTAAATTCTGATACTCTTTAAACATTGGCTGCAGTTGATCAAATGATACAAACCATGTTATTAACACCAAACGGATTATGTTTTCTACAGTTTTTTATCAATTCATGCCACTCATTAGGTGTATATACATGGCTTTCTTTCTTTTGGGCCCTACTTATGAATGAGAAATCACCATCATTCGGCAAATATGTGTGGCCCGTAACGAGGTAATGAACACATATTTCGCTAATGTTTGGTAAAGCATTTACCATAAACATCACAAAAAACATAACATTCCAGTTTCGGTTTTGCCCACCACAACAGTCGCTAAATAGATTTAGCCTTGTTGCATGGTCATCAATATGATTCTTTAAGTAAAAATACAAACACGACGTGACTTCTTGAGATCCTCTCGCTCCTGTAGTCTCATACCACAGGTTCATTAAAACTCGTTCTCCATCATGCTGGTAAGCATGTATGCCAAAATTAAGCATGTTAAGCTGCCTCAAATAATATACTTCTCCTGTATTTAAATGAGGAAGTGGAAGGGTCCTTTCTAGGTCGAAAGTAATCAACACTTCTGCACTCTGAGGTGAAAGACTGGCTTGCTTATGCATATTTAAAATCTCTCTTGCTTTTCTGGCCAGATTTGTATGTGTATCCAATTCTTGTCTGATTTGCAAACACTTTTCAATATCTTTCTCTGCAACTAATTTAACTTGGAATTCATCACATGTCTTACATGTATCTTTCTTGGGTATATAAAAGTGTAAGTTGAATTCTGTCCTGAACACCTTTTCATACAAGGATTTTTTCAATATTTCCTCACCTTCTGCTTGGCATTTCTCTACAAACAATTTGTACATTTTACTTATGTTCAAATTTGGCGCTAAATATTCCCGATCAGACGATCTCTCTCCATAATGGCTTGTGTATTTAGGGAAAGATTGTATGTGCTCTCTTATCCATCCCAGTTTCTCCTCATTCACTTTATTTCCTGGTATTTTACGTCCTCTCTGATCTTTAGCTGGAATATTTGTGTTAGATGATGTTTGCTTTACTTGCAAAGCATAATCTATGCGATGATTACTGATTTGCAGAACACTTAAAAAGAATTTTTTACACACATGTAAGTTGTTGAGGGTAAACTGGCGAGTGTGTTGCTTGCGGCTTGGTGACCGATTTGTCGATCTTTTTCGAGGTCGTTTTGGAGCTGAGATGGTTACTGCACTACACAACCAAACAGTTTGACTATACCAAGTGCCTAAATTATAGAATGCATCATGGATTTCTTTTTGTGTGGATAAGGGTACCTTTTCACTGCACTTCAGTCGACATGTACATTCTACAGCTGCAAATACCTTGGCTGGAACAGTATTACCTCTCGTATTTACATATTCCTTCCCAGTTGATCTGCATAATTTTCTTACATTTTTTCCCCAAGTGTGCTCATGTCTCCGCCTCTTACGCCCTCTTGATTGATTTGACACAGTAGCTGGACTACTCTCAGTGCTCTCTCCCAGGTTTTGCATGTTATCAGATTGTATTAAGCTGTTATGTATGGCAGTCACATTCTCTAAAAATAACAATAAAATTATCCAAAACTGTCTTAAAAAAAACTAACAAAAAGTCTTGGTCCATATACATACCTTCATTTTCACTTGAATTACTATCGGGAACACTAGGCACATACAAATCGCCATCGCTAGTAGTGCTAAAATCAGATTCAGAGTCGCTCGTTTCGTAATTTCGCAATGTGGCACCTCTTAGTCTAGAAATAATTCTACGTCGTCCATCCGAAGTAGACGGTTCATCTGGTGAATTTTCTCCACGATTTGAAGCCATTGTAGCTGTGTGTAACTATTTTAATTATTTACCACGAAGAACGGGACGACTCCCAATCACAAAAGTCTGTTAACTGACAGCATTTCAAAAATATTTACTTACGTCACAGTGACATTACTGACCGCGCGACAGTGACATGAACAAGTGTTACCAGATTATAAAAACTAAATAAACTGACATGTAGTAATATTCTCTAACGTTATTAGTATACCTATTGACGTTTTCGTTTATTTTAATCTCTTATTTAGGTTTTTAATGTAAATTATTCTTAAACACCACTTAAGAATTTACAAACTTATTAGAACAAAGTGGTCTATGTGACTATGAGCCGCTTAGACCAGTTTGGTTTTGACAAATTTACAGAAAATACAGGTCTATGTTACATAGTGGTAGTTAGACCACTTTAAAAATTATTATTTTAAAAATATCAATCAATTCTAAACTGGTATTTTAATGATAACCTTACTTTGGTGACGAATGGACACATAGACCACTTTTGCTGGGAATAATTTATTGTTTTTAAGTTCAAAAATGCTCTTAGATGGATTTAGCCTAAAATGTTACATAGACCACTTTAGTTCCAGGCTAGCCCTGATTTAGAGCCTACAGTTAATTTCAATTGGAGATCACCACAGAGTTTGACAAGGTGGGTTTTTCCGGAATCTTTTTTATATTGTACAAAAAGGACCAAGATTCCGAGTACTCATTTAACTGTTCAAATCTTTCATAGACTGAAATTAATGTAGTGTCCAAAAGACTGTTGAACAATTCAACCTCAATTTTTTTTTCTGGGGATGTTATTGGTTCGTCACGGGCAGTTTCACCAGCTTGACGCTTAACAAATCGAATTCTTGTTGCGGCTCTAAACACAGGTTCAATTTCTAGTTCTTCAGCCAATTCCTTTGCAGTTAAAATGGCGCTTTTAAAGCCTGTACTTCTATATTCTTCTAAGAATGTGCAGCATTTTTTCAACATTTCCGTGCATTTACCGAGATCCATGTCTGGTGATTGTAGAGATTTACTAACGACATTAATTTGAAAAAGTACGTCATACCAAACAACCAATGAAACTATGAAGCTAAAATCTTTTAAATTTTCGGCTTTAGTAGTAGCTTCATGAGAGACTTGAACATCAGTTTTCTGAGTTTCAATAGCCAAAGTAATCATAAAGCGTCCAAACCCCTGACCCCTACAATCGTTTAACTCAAGTCCGCATTTATTTAAAACAGCAATAATGATTTCAGTTAGTCTTTCACCAGTTGATTCATTGACAGGTATAAATTCAACAAAATGCTCTTTTACAGATATTTTCTCGCCATCTGATGATAAATCAACAAACCTAATTGTCAGTGAAAGCTGTTCTACATGACTAATGTCCGGAGTACAGTCAGCTATAACAGAATAATATTTAGATTTTTTTGCGCGAGATCAAATTTCTGACTTCACTTTTTCACCCATCAGCTCTATTAATTCATTTTCAATATTTTTTCCACAGTAGTGGTCAGAAATATCGCCCTTCATTGCTAATCGCAAGTGCTCCTGCATGACTGGATCAAATTTGGCTAGTAGTTGTACTAAGCCCAAGAACTTTCCGTTATTTGGCGTATACAATTTGTCGGAAGTACCTCTGAACGCCATATTGTTTTCTGCTAAATACAGTGTAATATTCATCAATCTAGACAAAACATTATTCCATCTTGTAGATTCTTTTCTAATCAAATGTTGCTCTTGGCAATCTATTGTTTTTAATCGCAGTTCAGCATCCATCCATGAAAGGTAACACTTCTTATGAGAAGTGCTGTTCTCGCGATATTTTAACATTTCAGCCAAGTGTTTCCAGTCGTTGTATCCTTCAGATACAAAACTCGACGTTGAACTACTATCAAATAGCCGGCAACAAAAACAATAAACTCGATCATTAGAGACGGAGTATACTAACCAACGGCGCTGAATTATTTCATTGTTTGCAAGTTTTTTTGTAAAATGGGAATCAGAAAAATGTCGCCCTGTATCATTCTTCGGATAACTATCTATGTGAGTCTGCACTGGGCCAGTAATTATTACATGATCAATCATTTTTATATTTAGAGCGAGTGGCCAAGTGGCTGGATCCAATATACAGGGTGGAATTTTGTAATGCCACCTGGAGGGAAAGTACTCTTAATACTGCAGATAGAAAATTTTACTCAAAGGAAACATTCCTTTATTTTTGAATAGAAAGCAAACTGCATTCAAAGATTTTCGAAAATTCTCTTCTGCCACACCCGGGAATCAAACCGGCTAAAATCTGAAAAAATTATACCCTGTGCTTTTATTGCATCGATCGTTAGGGTCAATTATAAGGATGAAATCTCTCTAACAAACATGATAAATTAAATGAAAGGAAAACCTGGAAATCTTAAATTAATGTAATTATTTACAAAAAATGGTAAACTAATTAGTTGCTCGAAATGGGCTCCATTCTCTTGGATACACAAATTTATTCTTTTAACGAATTCATTTCTAATAACCTTTAATAAAGTATTGTGGTGAATATTATAAATCGTATTCTGAACTTCAACTCTCAACTCGTTGTCATTCGCATAAGATTTCATGTAAATTTGAATTTTTACATATCCCCACAAAAAAAAATCTAATGGGGTGAGATCTGGCGATCTCGCACGCCATCTGATTGTGCCGTTTGTACCAATCCAGGTATTAAAATGGTTATTAATGTAGGCAGTAGTGATTCTGCTGTTATGTACTGGAGCACCATCTTGCTGTAGCATTATTTGGTTTCTCTCTTCCTCGGGGAAACCATTTAACTCGTTTCTTAAGAGATCCAGTATTTCAATATACTTGACAGTGTTTAAATGACCTTCGTACACGTGGACTAACACTACATTATTTCTCATAATTCCGCACCAAACGTTGAAAGAAAATCTTACTTAATTTTTAGTTCCATGAACACGAACAGGATTCACTCGAGACCAATAATGGTTATTGCGGCGATTGTACATTCCATTATTGCTGAAGTTGGTTTCGTCAGACCATACAATGTTACTCAAAAAATTAGGGTTTCGGTCAATTTGTCCAAGCATGTTTTCACAAAATTGTTATCGTCTCTCACGATCCCCAATATGCAATTTTTGCACCAACCGACCTTCACGATAGCATTTATACTTATAGTTTTTCAGCACTTTAAGTACGCGAGTGTGGTCTACTTGAAGCCTTCGGAAATGATTCAAAGTATGTTAAAACATCTAATTCAAAATCGAAATAGTTTTGCTGAATAGTTTCCCGTCTCTTCTTGAAACCACCCGTATTCTTTAAATTTTCTACCATTCTTTTCAATACGAACCGAGTTGGTGCCTGTCGGTCTTGATATCTCTCTCCATACCACCGCAGCGCTAGATTCACGTTTTTGTTATTTAAAAAATAAGCTTCCATTAAATCAAACTGTTCTTGATAAGCCATTTTCACCGTGAGACAAAATGTGAAATTACTTGTAAAAACAATCAAATGTATAAAGTATAAAAGTTTATTGACAATAAAAGAACAACCTTAACATACAAATCGCAACAATCCTGAGACTTGTATCTGCTAATATACAAATTAATTTACGTACTATAAATACCTGTGCAGGCTATGCGGTTGTTTGATCTTGATTCACACTGAGCTCCGTACTAGTGAAAACTGTATCACGGCAGATCAGTCTTCCTCGTTCACAAACACTCACACACTTTCACAATAGTACAGATAACTTGCATTTAACTGCTAGATAAACAGATTAATAAGTTTGAATTTGAATATTAATACTGATACAGTGGGTATTATTTGGATATTTGTTACTTGATTACAACAATTGCGAGGGTAATTTGTAAAATAATAAACGTATATGCAAAAAATTCAGATTAAAAAAAAAATGTTTGGATTTTATAAGTTACTGTATGAACTTATATTATAAAACATCAAGATAACAATAAAAGTTGCCAATTTTGGTTTATATTACAAAAAAAAAAATACAATGAAATGTATGTTGATGAATGCGTGTGTAGGTGTGTTTACATGAAATGAGAATGTGTATGTATTTCTGTGAAAGTATTTATGATATGGATGTTAATAGCTTTTCTGTGTTATTATAGTTCATTTCGATGAGATATTGATTTAAAGTTTTTTTGCAAACCAAGAGTGTCGAATCGCGAAAATTGATGGTCTTAGATAACTGATTATATAAGTGAGGTCCGAGATGATCAAAAAATTTATCTGAAAAAACCGTCTTACGTTTAGGAATGGAGTACACCAGATCTTTTCTACGCCTTGTATTGAAATTAGGTACCGGTAACTTGCAGTGTTGAAGTAAAATAGCATTGTATATGAAAATTTGTCTTACTGTGAGCACCGCTAAATTCTTATATAATAGATACGTAGGATATCTAAATTTCCTGAAGCTCATTACCTTTAATATTGCTCGCTGAGCTCTTTCGAGACTTAACATAGAGGTTTTTGATGCTCCTCCCCAAACGGTGATACAATATGATAATACTGACTGACATAAAGAAAAATAAATAGTCCTAAGTAGTTTGAGGTTACATACATTGCGAAGATTTTTAAATACATGGATCATTTTCCTAGCCCGAGTTATTATGGCACCGATATGTTCGCCCCAGTTAAGGTTTTGGTCTACTATCAAGCCTAAATATTTGATAGAGGATCCTTTTGTGAGACTATAGCAGGCACAGCCTACAGCACTTTTGCAAGTATGCCACTTTATTTGCAAGTTATTTGGTGGTTGCGTGTTATTTCGGATGCTGAAAGTTAAGTATTTAGTTTTCTGTGCATTCAATGTGAGAAGATTGTGATCGAGCCAAGATGTAACCAACTCGAAGCCTTCATTAGCCAAGCCGAACACTTCAGTCCACGTGCGCCCATGAAATAAAAGTACCGTGTCATCAGCAAAGGAGATTATTTGACCTTGTTTCAGGTTGAGACTACTCAAGTCATTAATATATGCGAGGAACAAAGTTGGGCCCAAAATACTTCCCTGAGGCACGCCAAATTGTACCTTTTCTTGTTGACTAGTGTAGTCATTTATTCTAACACTTTGAGTTCTGTTCGACATGTAATCTTTTATAAGGTCCAATGCAATACCGCGGATTCCAAGGTGTTCAAGCTTATTAAGTAGTATGGGAACAGAAATGTGAATAACAACTGTGACAATCTAATTTTCAAATTATAATCTAACATTCCATATTTAAATTACCTCATACACGCAGCTACGAGTATGTCGCAAAGGAGTCTGCATTACAAAAGATGGATGTTAGTTAAAGAGCTTTAACTTGACTCATTGAATTTGTAACTTCAAATTTCCTGGTTTTCCTTTCGTTTAATTTATCATGTTTGTTAGAGAGATTTCATCCTTATAATTGACCCTAACGATCGATGCAATAAAAGCACAGGGTATAATTTTTTCAGATTTTAGCCAGTTCGATTCCGGGGTGTGGGAGAAGAGAATTTTTGAAAATCTTTGAATGCAGTTTGCTTTCTATTCAAAAATAAAGGAATGTTTCCTTTGAGTAATTTTTTTTTATCTGCAGTATTAAGAGTACTTTCCCTCCAGGTGGCATTACAAAATTCCACCCAGTATATATATACAGCCTGTATATAATCACTTTGCGAATAACTGCCGTGTCAACCTAGTTAATTATGAAATCAACTATGATACTTGAAAATTCGTCAGCTGTTAAACCACCTTCAGACGCATCCCAGAGAAAACAAAATCCTTCTTTGGTTTTCAGATTATATATCGTAAAATTATGCACCTTGAGCTTCATCTTATAATAAAGTGCTGAAGCTTTTAAATACGGACAAAGCAAGACAGCTTGCAAATCCATTGTAAATACAGCAACAGAATCATCATTTTTGCTTTATCTTTCTCTTTCTGGCTTTGTGCTTCAGTTTTTTGAACTAAATGTAGTTGATAGTCTGTGTCACTAACATTTCCAGCCTTATGACCACAGCAAGTGTTACACTGGTCCTTTTTTGGACGAAATAAGGACAAATTCAGGCTCTCAAATACTTCCCAAAATGTATACCTTGAGGCACTGAGATGAGATTTGTTTTGGTCTTTTAAATGTTTTAAATATTCATTAAAAAGTGCCGATTTAGATTGCCAATAGGGTTCTAAGTATAGTTTTGTTGTACTCTTTCTGCAATAGTGTGACAGCTTCGGCAGAGAATGGAAGAATTCTCTCAGCAATTCTTCTTTTAAATTATTTGCTTGTCCTCTATTGCTGTTTCTGTCTGAAACGGGCACTGTATTCCTTAGAACAGTGTTTTCAACCCAGTTATGAACAGACCATTCACCGATATTTATCGTGTTTAAAAACATATTTTTACAGACTCTAAATATTGCCCCGTTATCTTTAAAATTATACTTATATGAATAACTTTGCACAGCACCGCTTTTCAGTACAAGTGATCACACGAAGCAATGTTTTGCTTCCCTATTCAGTAGCCAAAAATACTTGAAAATATACAACGTGTTTTTTTTGATATCCCATAACTCCAGGGTATGATTGAGGCCATATCAAAGAATCAACTGGCATATGAGTTATGTTCCAATCCTTCGTTATTTTTTTTTTTCATTTTTCATACAAAATAATTCGGCAAAGTCACGATTATTAATGTAAAACACCCTTACGTGAAATATGACAACGTCGCATTTTCTTAGCTTTAAATATGAATGATTGGTTTGAATAAAAATGAATTACCTACCTACATATTTTATTTTACTATTTATTTTACTACACTACTGCGAAGTTTGGCAACCTCGCAAAAGTAAAGATTCGTCATACTGGTGACAATTTTTGACCTAATTTAATTATGATTGATGATATCTCCGAAACGATGCATTTTTGGACCACCTATTCTAGGAGTTTTAGTATTATTTTTACCTACAGAATATAACCCTAGAGTTATGGGATATCAAAAAAAACAGGTTGTATAATCATGAATTATCCGTAAGTTTACAGCATTCAAAATATTTGGCGTTGTTGTTATGTTCACACTGTCGGCGAGGCGACACAGAAATAGGATCAGGTAGGTCGGGGGTGACGCTGTTCCCTTCTGCGAGGATGTGGAATAAATAACTTTACACATATACCAACTTTTAACACTATATTTACAGTTTTACACAAGATCAGTTTAAACACGCAACAATCACAGGTATCTTTTAAAAGTATAGAGTCACAAATATAAAACAAGTACTTATTTACACAACTTATAACGCAGACTTTCAACACTTATACTACTTCTTGGTTGGCGCAGGGTAACTACGGAGGATGTGAGAAGACTAACTTTAATGTGTGTGTTTTTTTTTTTTTTTTTTTATAGGAGATGGCATCTCGCAGTTCAGCCTCTGAGGCTGGCTACTGCTTAACCGGTCTCCCTGTCGATGCCTAGAATGTAAGGCCTCCAGCCAGGGGCAAAATGAACTTATAAACTAAGCGACTAAGCGACCACTCGCTAAGGGCACCCCCTGTGGGGTACGAGCCTCGGCTTAAGGCGTCGCTGGGGAGGGCAGCAAGGGGACAGGCTGGATCTGATTTAGGGGCTGTTTTATTGCTACTGGCTTAGCATCGCGGGCTGGCTCATGCAAGGGTCGGGGGGGGGGGGGGGGGTTTGAAACGGGACGTCGCGACGGACCACGGCGGCGGGGTCGGAATAACGGCGGTCTGTGTTTGTGTTTCCTGAGTGTGCTGGTTTCCCTACTGCTTTCCTGGAGGAGGGTGGTGGGGTCATCGGGGGTGAGAAGAACGTGCCGTGGACGGCGAACGTTACTGATACGCGATGGCTCGTATCGGGCGGCCGATGCGATAAGGGGGTTACTGTGCTTGACAGCTGAGTCGAAGAAACGTTTTGAAAGACGTTTCATAAATTGCTGGGTGGTAGGCAATTTAAGATCTAAGTGAAGGCTTTCATTGCGGACGTAAAAGGGAGCTCCGGTGATCTTACGGAGGAATCGGTTCTGCAAGGTCTGCACCCTATGGAGGTGGCGGGGGTGGGCATGGGCGAATACGACACAAGCATATGTCATAATCGGTCTGATGACTGCGGTATAGAGACGCAACTTGCATTTAAGTGACAACTTGCTCTTATCCGTTAACATGTAGTGGAGTCTACCCATAGCAAAGGCCGCTCGGTTTCGAGCTGCTCTTATATGCGACGCGAAGGTCAGGTGTTCATCGAGTATGACTCCAAGGTACTTGGCTTGCTTCTCCCAAGGGATAGGCTTGCCGAACATGGTGATTGGACTGGGGGGGGTGCGATGATGTCGCAGCTTGTGGAAGAGTACAGCTTGACTCTTGTCGGGGTTAACCTCTATTCTCCATTTGCGAAACCAAGCGCCAAGCGCATTGGCCGCTCTTTGGAGATTGAGGGCGATGGCATCTGGTCTAACGCCAGTGTAATAAATGGCCGTGTCGTCGGCAAAAAGGGCTAAGTGAGGCTTAACTCGTTTAGGGATGTCGCTGGTGAATAGCGTGAAGATAAGAGGGGAGATAACTGATCCCTGGGGCACACCAGCCCTGATGGGATGAGGAGAGGAGAGAGCATTACCTATGCGATAGCGAAATGTGCGGTCCGACAAATAGTCTCGCAAGATGAGTACGAGACGATCAGGCACACCGAGTTGGTACAGCTTATATAGTAAGCCGTTGTGCCAGACTTTGTCAAACGCTTTCGCAATATCGAAGAATAAGACACCCGTCATCGAGCCGCGCTGGAAACCTGCGCTGAGGTGCTCTACGATGCGGTGGACCTGTTGGATGCACGAGTGATCGGTCCTGAATCCGAATTGCTCGTTGGGGATGAGGCTCTTAGCCTCGGCAAAGTCTTTGAGACGCTTATAAATAAGCCTCTCGTAGATTTTGCCGAGAGCACTCAGGAGACTGATCGGCCGGTAGCTCGAAGGCTCGGCTTTAGGTTTGCCTGGTTTAGGAATACCTATGACCGTGGCCTCTTTCCACGCTTTGGGGAAGATATTGTTGCTCAAGGCACCATTGAAGATGGCTGTCAGAAGGACTATGAGCTGGAGGGGGAGGAGTTTAAACACCTTATTGGTGAAGCCATCGGCGCCGGGGGCTTTCCGTGGCTGGAGCCTATCAATGATGTCTTTCACTTCGTCGGGCGTGACTGAAGGAAGAGGATCATCAGGGTCTTCTATGGGGGGGAGATTGGCTCTACGTTCGACTTCCGCGTCCACCATATCAAGGTGACGCTTGTCTACTGGTTGAGAGCTGGGCCTACATTGGGATTCTAGACTGTCGGCTAGACATTCAGCCTTTTCAGAGTCGTCGAAAGCGACGCTCTTGTCGGGGCGAGTGAGTGGAGGCATTGGGGCCTCATTGGTGGCACGCAACTTTCGTTGCAGCTGCCAGAAGGCGAGGTGAGTGGGCTCGAGTTCGCTGAGCTCCTTGTCCCATTGATTTGAGCGATGCTCACTAGTGCGGTCCTTTACAGCACGCTGTAATTTCCGCATGTGAGCTTTGTTCGCGTCGCAGGGAAAGGAACTGTAGGCACGTATGGCCGCGTTCTTCTCGGTTATCAGATCACGGATGTCGTCGGGCAGTTTCCAGCGCCGATCATTCAGCGCTGGGACTTCCCGCGAACAGTCCTTGAGCACGGACTGTACGTGATCTGTAAACGAGTCGATGGCGGCCGTGGTGTCTTCGACTGAGACAATATGGTCCGGGATACCGTCCAATAGAGGTGACATGTCAGATTTCAGCTTATCGCTTACTTTCTTCCAGTCAGTGATAACTATAGTCGGAGGGGGATGACTGGGGTCTGAGGGACCCGATCGGGGGATAAGGTGCATGAGCACTGGGCGGTGGTCGGAGTCAAGCTCATGTAGCGTCTCAATCGTAAACATCCTGAGGTTGATATTTTTGAGCAGCGCTATATCGAGCACGTCAGAGCGATAGTTGACAGTGCCGGGGTAGTGAGTGTGCTCCATAGGAGCGACAGGGTCGAAGTTGAGGGTCGCGCCTAGATCGTATAAGACTCTCCCTCTCGGGTTCGTCTTAGTGCTGTTCCAGGCGGGATGTTTGGCGTTGAGGTCGCCCGCTATGATAACGGAGTCACTCAAGCCGAAGAGAGCGGTAAAGTCTTTGACCAAAAGACTGTTATCGTCCGGTGTATTAGAAGGGGGGATGTAGGCTGAGATGATATGGACCGGCTGGTGACCGGTCATGCCCAGCCGACAGATAGAAACCTCGAGCGGTGATACAAGAGGGGGGGGAGTGATTGGGATACAGTGCAGATCCTTGCGATAACCCGTCATCTGAGATGGCAATTTTTCCGAACATGACAGCGTAGTGTCATCCATCTTCTTTTGTTTATGTTAATTCGGCGCGTCTGACGTAAACGACGATATACCCGAAATTACGTTAGTTAGCTCGCTACCAGTTCTATATTTGGAATTGTTATTAAATTAGCCAACAGATTATATATGGGTAAATGTAGTTTTGTCTTATAATGTATTAGTAATTTAATGTGTGTTCAGCGTGAGGTAACTTTTCCCAGTTTCTTGTGTAAAGGTCATTATAATTCAAAAACTAAACCATTATATCAAAAAGTTATTGTTTTACTTCCACAAATACACACTATTGTACATAAATCAAACAAAAGAACAGACCTCGCCATACAATCTTTTCAACTCACAAGCTGAACAATAACATGACGTAATTTACGACCAGGTAATTGTAATAAAATAAACGGTTTGTTTACGCTTCTATTCTGAGAAACCTTATCTGCAAGCGGCGCGGGTTACAATTTAATTTTAATGTTCGGTTCACATACTTAACTCACTAAGAGTCTCAGCTGCGCGAAGTGTTTAGTTAAATGGTATCGGATAACATAAACAAACACTTGAAAACGGTCGCAAAAAATGGGTACTCAAACGTTGGATCAATTGTGTGATTTTGTTGCGTAAATTAGAAATCTTATTTAACATTCTACATGTTGAAGATATTTACAAAACGTTAGTCAAATAAAAAAGGCATGCTGCCTAACAAAAACATTCCACAAATCAACATTCAAAACGGTCAACTTCCCAAAAAAATAACATAAAAACTCAGGTACTTGACTATGCTTGATACAAAATATGGATACGGCAACACATGTAAGCAAGATTTTTTTTTTATTGAAATCAAAAATATTGTGCATACTTGTAGATAATATTATTATTTTAAGTCTTTTAGCGTGAATATTATGTAAATAAAAAAAAATTAAAAAACGTAAAAAGCATAAAATTGAAGCAGCATTGCCATAGACGAGAAATTATTGGAATTTATTGCCTGTATGTCTTTCGGAGAAAGTTATGACAGACAGACAGACAGACAGACAGCCAGACAGACAACCAAATAAACAAACTTATATATATACATGCACACGCACATCTAATAAATTGTCAGTTCCAATAGTTCAACATTCAGACGTGCTTAAATGATAACCTCCTTTTTTTAAGTCGGTTAAAATATCGAATAAAAAAAAAACGTCAACAAAAAATATTCAAATTGAAATCACGAATGCCATATCCAGTATTTATTTAGAAAGGCAATCGTACACAGCTGGCTCAAATCGGGCTCTGTGATTGGCCGGCGCGTCTGCAGTTGGTTTGAATTGGTTTGATAGTTTTACGTAATTTTAATTTTCGAATGATCACATCAAAAATACGATAATATTCAAATTAAACGCCTAATATCTGTAATACGACTCATAAAAACACGTAATAGCCATTTTTTTCATTACTATCTTTAGTAATACCGTCAAAATACGGCCAAACGTTCGTCGAAGACGCTCCAACGGTTAAATCGGCTTGCGATGTTCGTTGAAATGACTATTTCTGCCCGAAATCTTTATCAATTACACTGTACAAGCAATCAAAAATGTTTATCACTTACCCAGGCATGAGAAAAACACAATTTACACTCACATACCACACTTTCACTACTATAATTACCGACAGCGACCGTTGGCCGCGCATGCGCAATTTCGACTGACGGAGCGGGGCGCGCGGCGGGTGTAACACGCCGTTCGTTCGTTTCAAACAATTGGACAGAGGCAATATATCTTTATTGTACTTTATCCTAGACTCTGCGCAAGTTTGTGCAAAATCGTTACAGTAAAACAAGCCGCCTGTGTCAACTCAGAAACCAGAGCAAAAGAAAGCCCTAGGGGCTTTCTACACAGACGCGGGTTATTTGACAGAAAGCCCCAGGGGCTTTCTACACAGACGGAGGGATAATAAATGAGTGTACCGCCTTTTTGACAGCGTGTCCGGTCGTTGCGAACCATACGAAAGTTGGCAATTTTCGGATCACGGTGGCTGGGTTTAAGGAAAGTCTCCTGGATGAGGAAAATGTCAACTTAATGGTCACGGAGGAAGGTGGTGATCTCATCGCGCTGACCCATGATGCCATTGGCATTGAAAAAGCCTATTTTAAGGGATCGGGGTTTAGTGCACGCTACTTTCTTATCAAGCTCTGTGCTTATTTAGAAAGTGCGCGGAGGGCTGACTCTATCCTAGGATAGGCCTTGAAAACGCGACGGATTTCGTTGAAATCCTTGGATCCCCTAAGCTCAGCCGCCATGCGGTCAGCTTCGGGGGTCACGAAAATCTGAAACCTTGCGATTGTGTCGAAGGTACTTTCCTCCTCGGCCTCAGGGCTAAGCGACCTGGGCTGGGTGGGAGCAGGGACAGCGGCAGAGGACGGGACCGTCCATGAGGCCAGGCATCTGGGGAGTCTGAGAACTCCTGAGAGCAGGAAAGGCGCGCTGATGGTTCAGTGCGTTCCATGGGGAAGTTCTCTGAGGGCTGAGGAGCTCTGGAAGTTGCGCGGAGGGCAACTTCATTGAGGGACTTTCCCTCTGTTGTCGAGCGTTCGCACGCTTTGCCAGTTTATTGGCGAACTGTTTAGGGGCTTTAGGGCAGCCCCTGTAATTTGCAGGGTGGCCCGACTGGCCGCACAGCACACAGCTGGGCAGTTCAGTGCAGAGGGACCTATCCTTTGGCCGAGTACATTCGGCCGTGGGATGATCCCCCAGACATTTTACGCACCGGAAGGGTGCGTAGCAATTATTTTGGCTGTGGCCATAGAGTTGGCAGCGATGGCACTGCCCTATCTCGTACTTCTTGAAGGGTCGCTCAATGCGGATCCCTGTTAAGGCGCAGACAGCCTTGATTTAAAAAATTGGGTGATGCCCCTGGACCGGGTCGCAGACTACGAGTGCCATGTCGTACTCTTCGCGTCCCCTAGCCTTGTGCAGGCGATGGACTGCCTGGACTGGGACCCCCTGGGAGGTGAGGTCCTCTAGGATTTCCTGAGATTTAATCTCCTTCGGGATCCGCCGAATCACCACTCGGCTGGGCTTTTCCTCCGGGAGGGAGTAAGTGTGGAAAGCGATCTGCTTCCCACGAAGGGTACGGACCAGTTCCCTGAAGTCTGTGGAAGTTGGTACCGTGACTTTTATGCCCTGCATGGTTGCACGGGCGTTGGTGTATTGGATCTTGCGATCCAAACACATCTTGGACACTTCGGTCCACTTCCCCTTATCTTGAATGTAGATAGGGGGGGGCTTCTGCTTCTTAGCAGAAGCGGTAGGGGCGGTAGCCATGGGGCTATCGGGGCGGCTGGGAGGAGCCGCAGCTGAAGCTGCCGTGGTGGCAACAGAGTTAACAGGGGGGGAGGAGGTTGCGGGGGAGGCAACAACTGGGGGGGGAGTGGAACGGGCCGCTACGGCCTTCTTGGCCTTATTGGCCTTTCCGCCTCTGCCCTTCTTGCGTTTGCCCTGTCCGACCAATTGGTACTCCTCAGTCTCTGAGGAGCAAGTGTCGGAGGCGGTGGAGGCTGGGGAGGAAAAGCGAGCTTCCTCTAGGGGGGACCCGACGTCCATGTCGGAGGAGGGTTCCTCCTGGGACGGCGGGGTTGCCGAAATGGCAGAGGGCGGCCGGGAGACCGCCGGAGTGACGGTTGGGCCAGACTGACTGAGGGCAGCGAATCTGCCCCCATACTTCTCCTTGATGTAAGGGTCCTCTAGGAGGAGCTCCTTAATGAACGTAATAAGCTGGTGGTCCGACATATTGGGCCACGAGCTTGGGGTAGAGTAACAAGGGGGGGGGGAGTCCTAACTCCTAACACTGCCCCGAGGAGACACGTGAACGTGAACCCCCGGGCGGACAACACCCACAAGGAGCCCAAACCCTGTGTCTTTCGTAGTGCTGCACTAGCGAGAAGAAAAACACAAACAAACTCGCTAGCTACACTTTAGGTTGTCCGATTGCCCTGAAGGGCCCTAGAAACCTAACTCCCCGGGTGGGTGTGCCCGGGGATGAGTAATCTCCCTGCCGGGTACAGACAGGGAGGTGAGTGCTTAAGGTGAGCCCTAAGCTTGAAAACCTGTCGCCAATCTTATTGGGCGACAGGGCCCTATGGGTCTTGCGACCGATCCGGGCCGCTGGGGTAGAAACACCCAGCCGTCCCGGGTGCAGCTGAAACAAGCGGGGGTTAGGTGCGTTCCAGACTGCGACTAGGAGCCACCCCCAAGGCCGCAGTCGGTGCCCTTCCGCCTGACTGCTTTCCCCCTGAAGGAGGGTCAGCGGGTGGGGCGGGTCACCACCTACCTGGTTTCGTTGGCACCGTTAGGTTTCCACCAGGTAAAACCGAAAATTTGGTGGGTTTATCTCTTAAGGAGACGCACGTACACGACGAAACGCGAATGTAAACAAAGCAACCGCGAGTGCGTAGCACACGCAGCTGTTTTGCTACGAAAACCTATACTTACGTAGCCGAGCTACGAAGTAGGCGGGGCGAAGCGGTCGGCGGCGGCACGTGGCGCTACGGCGTAGCGCGTCGTAGCTCACGCGGCGAACACTCGATGGCAGGGGCGTGGGGGGCGCGGTAGCGGTGTGGAGCGGCGGTTCGAGCGCACGGGTGCACTCGACAGCAGCAGAGAGCGGAATGTAAGGGTCCTCTAGGAGGAGCTCCTTAATAAAGGTGATTAGCTGGTGGTCCGACATATTGGGCCACGAGCTTGGGGTAGAAGTAACAAGGGGGAGGGGAGTCCTAACTCCTAACACTGCCCCGAGGAGACACGTGAACGTGAACCCCCCGGGCGGACAACTCCCACAAAGAGCCCAACCCGTGAGACTTTCTTAAGTGTAATACCAGCGAGAAGAAAGACTCGAACAAACTTGCTAGTACACTAGTTGTCCGATTTTGCCAGAGCGGCCCTAATAACCTAACTCCCCGGGTGGGTGTGCCCGGGGATGAGTACTCTCTCTGCCGGGTGTAGCAGGGAGGTGTGTAACTACGGTGTGCCCTAAGCTTGTAAGCCTGTCGCCAGTCTTATTGTGCGACAGGGCCCTATGGGTCTTGCGACCGATCCGGGCCGCTGGGGTAGAAACACCCAGCCGTCCCGGGTGCAGCTGGAACAAACAGGGGTTAAGTGCGTTCCAGACTGCGACTAGGAGCCACCCCCAAGGCCGCAGTCGGTGCCCTTCCGCCTGACTGCTTACCCCCTGAAGGAGGGTCAGCGGGTGGGGCGGGTCACCACCTACCTGGTTTCGTTGGCACCGTTAGGTTTCCACCAGGTACCACCGAAAATTTGGTGGATTTATCTCTTAATGAGACTGACGTACACGAAAAAACGCGAACGTAGCAAAACAACAACGAGTGCGTAGCACTCCCAGCTGATCTGCTACGATAAACCGATACTTACGTAGCCGAGCTACGAAGTAGGTGGGGCGATGCGGTCGGCTGCGGCACGTGGCGCTACGGCGTAGCGCGGCGTAGCACACGCGGCGAACACACGATGGCAGGGGCGCACACAGGGCCGGTTTTACAATTTACGATGACAAAAATAAAGTGTAGGTTTTTATTTACTTTTTGACTTGGTTATTATGTATACAAAAAAAAAAGTCAGAAAATAATGCTTTATTTAAAGTAAAGTAAAAAGGTCCTTAACTTAGGTTCTACGAGTATGCTACCTACTGCTCATCGTCATCCACATAATTATCGGAATCTTCATTATCTTTGTTTTCATCCTCTTCACTACAAAGATATGTAGGCATCCGTAACATCTTCTACTACAACATCATTGTATATCTCTCCTCGTTTCTTGGGTTTTTCCCTGAGACTAGTTACGACAGGATCCGATGATACAAGCATCTAGTGAAGAATATCCATATTTGTATTTATTCTGGACGTTTTCCTAGAGTGATACTGTCGCAATTTTTTGTAGTTTTTGTGACTTGCTTCTGTCACATCTTCTGATAATTGACCTACGGGCAAAGCCAGAGATTTAATGATGTCAGCACCGTGAATTAAAAGTTTATATACACTTGCACTCATTTTGTACCATTTATATAAATTGATCGCCATTTCAGCTGTGCCGATGCAATAAGTCCTAAATTTCTCTTCGTCTATGTAATGTCCGCAGGAAATGACACTCAAAATATTTGCAAATCTTTCAATAAGTTCTTTGGACACACCTGAGATTTGAGAAACTATAACAGGGTTTTTAAAAAAATATTCTTGCTGTATTGCCATCGTTACTGTTGCCCCCACATTGTTTTGGTTGGTCAACAACAAGTCCCATTTCATTGTAAAAATCTTTGCATATCCAATTTATAAGAAATATGCAATAAATATTCATAGCATCGGAGATGAGCATGTAGAATAGAAATACCAAATTTGTATGTGTCTTCGTTACATACTCTCTTTTTTACATTATCTAAGTCGTTCATATGAGTTGGTGTCGCTTTACAGACGTTACAGGCTTGTGTACTTTTGGTTTCTGTTAAAACATTCACGGTGTTATTACAAAAAGCGGTTTAACTAAATAACCTGGTTTAAACTTCGATAAACTACGGTCTAAACAAAAAACGGTATTACAAATCGTGGTTTTACGATAAACCGTAGACTAAACCATGGTCTAACGCTAAACCTTAGACTAAACCATGGTCTAACGCTAAACCTCGGCGACCCCTAGTTTAACGATGGTCTAAACCACTAAATTGGATTTATCTTATAAGTTATATCATCTTTTTCTCTGTGTTGTGTAGTTATAATTCAAAAATCGATTATATGGCGTGATTGTGCAATCATCTCGCGTAGTTTAACCAATAATATTTAAAATTTGAATTTATGTTTACTTACTTTTCCTCGGCACTCCAAGTCTCAGAACGTTTTTTTTTTGTTTGTCCTTCACATTAAAGTATTAAAATGACTAACAAAGAGGGAATTGTTCTAATAAAGATAAAAATTCCAAAGCTAAATGGACTTTGTTGAACTTGCGATGATTTTGTTTATTGTTATGGTTTCATATAACGCGCAAGTATGTTACGATTCGTTTCATGTACTTACTTAGACTTATATTTTAGAAATTAATTCGACATTAAGTAATATGCTTAAACCTAAACAAAACTACAATCGACAAAATGACTAAATAAGCAGGTTTTAATATTTTTAACACTCTTAAACATCATCTAATCCTTAGCGTATTATCAAAACGTGTTCTTTTCTGGGCAAACGGAACGTTGCAATAGAATGTTAGAACGGTGAACGAATGATATTTGTATTAATATGTGGTTGATATTTAAACAATGGTTCAAATGACGGTACTAAGAAGACCACGGTTTATTTATGTTTTGTAATACGAACAAATTTAGACCATGGTTCTGCAGATAAGCCTGGACTTGATAGTCCAGGTTTAAACCAAGGTTTATGTCGTTTTTTGTAATAAGACCGTCACTGTTTTACCATCCAGCATTGTGCAAATAGGGATATGTTTAAAATAATAAAAGAAAATAAAAAAAAAATAAAAAAAATATCACTGAACATTACACACAGCCACACTAAGCAACGAGGCTTGTGTTGTGGACACCAGATAGTTGATACTACTACATAGATACTTTTTGTTTGTAAATACATACTTATTATACTATAAACATCCATGACTCGGAAACAAATGTCCATGCTTATCACTCAAACATTTGCTCCTACCGGGATTCGAACCCGGGACCCTAAGAACGTAAGGCAGCCTCACTACCGCTGCGCCATTCGGGTCGTCAAAATATATCGTTCTGTCTCCTAGTATAGTGTCAGTGATCTGCAACTGCCTTATTTGCTGCTCAATCTCGTGGTACTCATCTTTAGTGTTTTGGTCGTTTTCTTTTTTTAATTTAAATGAAATTGGACGACAGTGTCTGGTAGAAGATGGAGTCTGATTTTTCCAATAAATTATTTTCTTCCTATCTTTCATTTCCGATAATTCCAGGGGCACAATACTCGTAGTACATAATATTATGTTAGAATCAGCGTAAATTGAATCATTCGAAAAGTTTTGCTTGCATATACTGTGACCTCCACTACCATCTAGGCCCCACTTATAATAGACTTCCAGAGTGTCGTTATTGTCGTCAATGTTGGATAAAATTACTTCTGACTGTACGTGTGCTAGTCTCCGTATGGTGTGGTTTAAAAGATCTTGTAACCGCACCACAGTTTCATTCTCAGTAACTCTTAAATTAAGCGGATAACACTTCAGTTTTGCATCTGCCACCACATGGTAAGAGGGATACAAATCAGCACCTCTTTTCTTTGCACCTAGACGCATCGTACCGTATTCGTTTTTGGTTAAATTAAGGTCGACTATGAGACCTAAAGCTTCTTCAGCACTATACTGCATAATATTTACAGAACACGATCATGAGTGGACCTGTTCCATTTTTTTCAACCTTTCGGAGTCGTATTTATCGCAAGTTTTACAACGTGAGCTGCCTTTCTTTTGCCAGATTTCACCAGACTCGTTTCAGCCGCTAAACAAAGCTTTTCAGGAGTAAAACGCGAGATAAGGGACTTAAGTTTTCTCTTTGTACTGCGTTCAGAGCTGGCTTCAAACAACTTATTTGGCCTACCTCGCTTTCTCTCCGAAGAAGTAAGTTGTTGTGAAGTTGTTGATTGTGTCTCCGGGAGCTTAAATTCTTCACTGAGCCAATTGGCATGCTTAACTTTAAAACGGTCGAAAATATATTTACACTCACGCTATTTAGCTAAAAGCTTTGCCACAAACACTTTAATGACATCTTTTAACTGTTTTATTAAAGTCTCAGACGGGTCCACTATGCTTAACTGGTTCATTATGTATTGTAATAATCGTTCATTACACTTGGATGACAAAAAACTAAAAAAACGTTCATCTCTTAACAATAAAAACAGTTCATTTCTACACAACTTCCTCTGCTGTGAAACGGGATCAACGCGACTACCTGGAAATAAAGGGCTCTATTTATGAAAGGGAGCGATATGGGGACGAGTTCTTTGCTTGTTTTGAATCCTCACGAGTCCTAGTTTCTAAGGAATTATAAAATATAATGGAACTATGTGGAACATTTTTTAAATGTCTATAAACTCAAGTAAATCTTAAAGATTTCTGTGTAAAATTAGTCTTCCACGTAAAGTTATATTACTGCTCGATTTATGAAACAAAAACGACAAGCAATAGTAATTAGAGTACACACCTGACGCTTCAATTTCCATGTTAAAAACTGACAATTTTTAATCACTGCGGCACAAAACAAACGGGTTTACTCCGTCAAACTTTCGGCCGAACTGACTCACGTTCGCCGTGCAAAAAAAAGGGCCACAAAGCGCGCTCACGTAGGCTTTTGTGTTACATTAGTCCGTTTTTTATTTTTATGATCCTATTGTTCGTTTATTGAAGAAGCTAAACAAAGTAGTTTTGTTAAGTTTCTAGACATCACAACATTTTATTTTTGGCACCGTAAATCGTAAAACCGGCCTTGTGTGGGGCGCGGGAGTGGTGAGTAGCAGCGGTTCGAGCGCACGGGTGCACTCGACAGCGGCAGAGAGCGGAATGACTTTAATGTGTTTTTTTTTTTGATGGTACAATGGGGAAACTATGGATATTATACTTTAAATGAACGGTCACTAAGAGCACCCCTTGCGGGGTTCGGGCCTAGGCTTAGTGCGTCATTGAGGGGAGGGCAACTAGAGGTTGGCTGGGTCGGATTATTTAAAGGGGAATTTAACGCTACTTGCTCAGCGGCGCGGGCTGGCTCGTCGGGCAAGGGTCGGGCGGTAGCATTACGGGGGGGTCGCGGTGGGCCTCGGCGGCGGGGCCGGAGTCACGGTCGGTATCTGTTTTTGTATCTGCGAATCGTACTGGTTTCCCTACAGCTCTCTTGGAGGAGGGTGATGGGGTCGTCAGGTTCGAGGAGGGTGAGGCGGGTTCTCCTAATCCTACCTATCTTAGAGGGGACGTATCGGGTAGCCGATGAGATCAGCGGGTTGGGGTGTTTCTCGGAAGAGTCTAGGAAACGCTTGGTAAGAAGTTTCATGCACTGTTTAATGGTCGGAGTTCGACATGGAGTCGTTTGTTCCTAACGAACCACGGGGCATCCGCGGCTCGCCGGAGAAATCTATTTTGCAAAGTCTGCATCCTATGGAGGTGATGGGGCTTGGCATGCGCAAACACGGGGCAAGCGTATGTCATAATGGGCCGAATGCACGCGGTGTAAATATGCAATTTGCACCTAAGTGACAATTTGCTGCGAGCATTCAGCACGGAGTGGAGTCTACCAAGAGGGAAAGCGGCACGCGAGCGCACCGTCTTTATGTGCTCACCGAAAGATAGGCGTCGGTCCAGAATGACCACTAAATATTTAGCTTGCTTCTCCCAAGGGATCGGCTTGCCAAACATAGAGATCGGTCTGGGGGTTGACGGGAAGGTTTTGTGGGGGCTACTGAAAAGTACCACCTGACTCTTATCGGGATTGACTTCGATTCTCCATCTCCGGAACCAAGCGCCTAGTACGTTTGCGGAGGTTTGGAGAATGCGGGCAATGTTGTCGATGGCAGTGTCGTCAGCAAAAAGTGCTAACTCAGCCTTTCTACTCAGGGGGATGTCGCTGGTGAATAGCGTGAAAGCTAGGGGGAGAGCACAGAGCCCTGAGGGACACCTGCGCGGATCGGATGTAGAGCGGAAAGGGCACCTTCAATGCGGTACTGGAAGGTGCGATTCGACAGAAAGTCTCGTAAGATGAGCACGAGGCGATCCGGCACACCAAGCTGATACAGCTTGTATATCAGCCCGTTGTGCCAGACCTTGTCGAATGCTTTCGCTATATCGAAGAACAGGGCACCAGTCATCAGGCCTCGCTGGTAGCGGGCGCTGATATGCTCGACTATACGGTGCAGGTCTGTTGGACACAAGAGTGGTTTGCTCTAAAGCCAAACTGTTCTTTTGGAATAAGACTCTTAGCTTCGGCGTAGTCTTTGAGACACTTATAAATAAGCCTCTCGTAGACTTTGCCTAGGACATTGAGTAAACTGATGGGGCGGTAGCTACTGGGGGAGGTCTTCGGCTTACCCGGCTTGGGTATGCCGATGACTGTGGCCTGCTTCCACGACTGTGGGAACATGTTATTTGCTAGAGCGCCATTGAAGATGGCGTTCATTAGCACAATAAGAATGGGGGGGAAGAGTTTAAACACCCTATTGGTGATTCCGTCAGAGCCAGGGGCTTTCCTCGGTTTGAGTCTCCTGATGATCTCCTCCACCTCGTCAGGGCTGGGTCTACTGGCTGAGTGCTGGGGGAGCACTGGGACTCTAGGCTGTCGGCCAGGCATTCCGCTTTGTCGTCGTCGTCGAAAGCGACGCTGTTATCGGGTCGAATGAGAGGGGGCATGGAGGAGAACTCAGAGGAGCGAAGCTTCCTCTGTAGGTCCCAGAAGGCCTGATGGGTCGGTTCCAGTTCGTCGAGCATCTTGTCCCATTGCCCATTACGCAGCTCTTTGACGCGTCTACTTACCTTACGTTGTAAGTAGCGCATAAAAGCCTTGTTACTGGCGCAGGGAAAAGCTCTGTAGGCCCGAATAGCCGCGTTCTTCTCGGTCACGAGATCACGCACATCGTCCGGAAAGCTCCAGCGATGATATACCGCCGGAGCCTCCCTTGAACACTCGTTCAGGACGGATTGTACGTGTTCCGTGAACAAGCCGATCGCGGCCTCCGTGTCGGCCACAGACTCAATATTCTCCGGATTTTGGTCAAGGTGAGGGGACTCGGTGGATTTCAGTAACTCACTTACTTTCCCCCAGTCCGTGATCACCTTGGTGGGGTGGGATTGAGTGGGATCGAAGGGACCTGATCTGGGAGCGAGCTCCAAGACAACAGGTCTATGGTCCGAGTTGAGTTTGTCGATCGTTTCCAAGGAATGCAATCGTAAATTTACATTCTTCAGAAGCGCGACGTCCAGCACATCGGGGCGCTGATCGGGGTCATGAGGGTAGTGGGTGGGATGCATCGGGGCGATGACATCAAAGTTGAGGGGGGAGCAAAGGTCAAACAGTACCTTGCCTCTGGAGTTTGCCGTGTGGCAACCCCATGAGAGGTGTTTGGCATTAAGATCCGGGGCCAGAAGGACGGAGTCACTTAAGCCAAGAAGTGCGGTGAGATCGTCTCTCAAAGTGGCGTTGGTCTCCGCGAAGTTGGAAGGTGGGAGATATGCCGAGACAATCGTGATGGGCTGATGGCCTGTCATGCCTAGCCGACAGACAGAGACCTCTAAGTTGGCGAGGGACGGGGGGTCCATAGGAATGCAGTAGAGAACGGACTTGTAGTAGATGAGAGTACCTCCTTTATGACAACGAGTCCTGTCATTGCGAACCATACGATAGTTCGCAATTCTCGGGTCTCGCTGATGGGGCTTTAGGAAGGTCTCTTGGACTAATAGGATGTCTAAGTGATGGTCGCGGAGGAAGTTGGCGATCTCATCACGCTGGCTACTCAGGCCATTGGCGTTAAAGGTCCCTATCCGGAGGGACTTCGGTTTTAATCTACAAGGGGGGGCTTGAGACATTATGGGTTATTATGGGGGAGGTTCCTAAGGGCTTGCGTAACATCCGGATACGCATCGTAGACCTGTGCGAGGCTGATAAAATCACCCTTGCAGGCGATTATATCGCAGGCCATTTGCTTCCCTCGGGGGCTATGGAAGACCCCAAAGGTGCTAGTGATGACCCTGAAGGGGTCGAAGGGGTCCATCGCTGGTTGGGGCGGCGGGTGTCCAAACGCGGGGGGGGAGGGGGGGCCGAGAAAGTAAAGGCAGCTCGAGGCTAACCTTTGGCTGGGGGCAGGGGCGCTGAAGGCGCAGCTGCTTTCATGATTGGCCTGGGGGGAGAGGGGGGGGAGACCAATTTAGCCATCAAGGTGGGAGGGGCCGATGAAGACGGCGCTTGAGAAGCCCTCAAAGCTTGAGCTTGGGCTTGGTGGTTAAGCGCATTCCAGGGGCTGGGGCGCTGAGGGCTGAGGGTCAGGGGGGGTTGGCTCGAGGGGGTCGGGCGCTCCCTCAGTTGCCTGTCCGAGTTCCTCTTGGCCAACTTAGGGGCCGAGGATTTCGGGGCCTTGGGGCATCCGCGGTAGTTTGCGGGGTGACCGGACTCACCACACAACACGCAGCTGGGAGGCTCCGTGCAGAGGGTGCGGTCTTTGGGACGTGAGCATTCAGCGGTCCCGTGGTTACCCAGACACTTGACGCATCTGGGCTTCCCGAAGCAATGACGCTGTGCGTGGCCGTACAGCTGACAGTTGTGGCATTGTGAAATAATGCCACTTGCGTGGGGTCTCTCCACCCTCAGTCCGGAGAGGCCACAGATCTTCTGGATGTTGAAGATCGGATGGTGGCCTTCCGTGGGATCACAAACAACCAGGATCATGTTGAACGAGTCACCTCCGTTTTTGCGGTGCATACGGTGCACCTCAGCGACGGGGATGTTCTGCGACTCGAGGTCGCTGATTATCTCGGCAGAGGAGATCTCTACCGGGACGTTCTTTATCACCACTCGAAGGCTTCTCCTCTTGGAGAGCGTACGTGTGGAAGTGAATGTTCCTCCCACGAAGGAGTTTGTTCAGCTCACGGTAGTCATGAGCTGAAGGAACGGTCACCTTAATGCCCTGCTGGACAGCGCGGGCATTGGTGTAGGCGATGCGGTGCTCGTTGCACGCCTTGGAGACCTCGGTCGATTTCCTCTTGTCATGGATGAACAGGGTGGGGGAGGACGGGTTTTCTTTACCGGGGTGGTGGCCGTGGTGGCCGCAGCCGGGGTGGCTATTTCCATAGGGCTGGAGGGGCGGCTTTGCTGGGAGGTGCCAGCAGTAGCTTGAGAGAGGGCCGGGGTTGCGTCTGAGGGGAGGATGGAGGGGTGGCTCTGGCCACCACCTGTTTTTTGGCCTTGCCAGCCGAATTTGGGGACTTTCCCTTCTTCCTCTTTCCCTTTCCAACGACTTCATAGTCGTCTTCCGAGGATGAGGTGGGGGAGGAGTCGGAGGCAGAGGTTTCCTCCTCCTCCGAGACGGATTGCTCCATCTCATCGGAGGTGGCGACCTCCGATCCTTGGGTGTCTTGCGACACTTGGGAGACCGGGGAGACGGGGGACTCCAGTGCGTCGCTGAACACAGCGACGACTGGGGGGGTCGGTTCGCTGAGGACAGCTAGCCTGTCCCCATATTTTGCCCTGATGTAGGGATCCTCCAGGAGTATTTCCTGGAGGAAGAGAAGTATTTTGTCCGACATGATGTCGGACCTAGTAAGCAGTGGGGGAGGGATTAGGGGGGAGATCTAAACTCCTACACAGCCCCGAGGAGACACGTGAACGTGTACACCCCGGGTGGACAACACCCACAAAAAGCCCAAACCCTGTGTCTTTCGTCAGTGGCGGCGCTAGATCTCGCGTGGACGTCGCGTCGGCGAAATTAGGTTTGCGAGGCCTCCTTTTTTCCCAATCAAGAAAATATTAAATTACGTAAGCCGAATTATAGTTAAAATAATATTAACAACAAGTTTTATTAAACATTTTATTGCTATTAAACAAGTTTTATTGCTTATCAAATTATGACAAAACTTACATAAATAGAAGTCAAAATAAACGAACTTTTCGGCTTTTGGCCTCACTGAACTTTTTCAGGATTACGTCATAGCTAATATTAGACGCTATTTCAGCTTCAATTGATAGAACTGATAACGAAGATAATCTCTCTTGACTCATCGTGCTTCTCAAATAGGTCTTAATCAATTTTAACTTTGAGAAGATTCTCTCAGCGGAAGCTGTACTGACGGGAACTGTGAGCACGATACTAATTGCTATTGCGATGTGGAGGGAAGGAGGGGTTAAGTAAATACCATGTCGTGTACTTGTCCATGAGTCAACTGGAGACTGAAGACCCCAGACTCCCTTTATTAGTGTAATATATACCTAGTCCGCGCGTGACATATATCATAATATAACTATGGACATAGCTTATCTACCTTAACTTAAACTAAGATCTAAACGTGACGTACGTGACACACCACATCACCCTTCCTAAAGTAAAAAAAAAACTTAGTTACATTGTTTTTTTTTTTCCCTCATCTCTTTACATTTTTAAACTTACATCCTAAGTCTTACAGTATAACTTTGTCCTATTTTTATGTATTACATCTATCTTATTTTTATATTTAATTATTACATTTGGTGACTCGTCCTTTACAACTACAAATGGTCCATTATAAATACACTCCAACTTATTGCCTACTTCGTTTTTTATCAAAATCAAGTCACCTTCCTTATAAGTTATAGAATTAAGATTCTTATCATAACAATGTTTCCTTGATAACTTACTTGATACCAAATTTTCTTTTGCATCATTTTGAGCCCTTTGTAACCTGTATTTAAATTCTAAAGGATAATCATCAAAATTATACAAAGGTTCAACACTTTCACCTTGAAGACTACTTGGTAACCTACAAATTTTACCATAAACTAATTCATAAGGCGTATACTTAGTCACAGTATTAACTGTTGTGTTATAAGAAAAACACCAATATGGAATCCAAGAACTCCACGATGATGGATTATTATCTGTTTGTATCCTTAAATAAGCACCTAAAGTTTTATGAACGTTTTCCAAAGACCCTATACTTTCATGATGATATGACGTTGATAAGATTTTATTGATGCCCAAGACATTACATAGCTCTACCATTACTTTCGAAATGAACTCAGAACCCCTATCCGTAGCAATTGTTCCCGGTATCCCATATCTCAACACAAAATTTTCTGCCAACGCTTTTGCTACCTCATTTGCGGATTTATTTTTTAGTGGATAAGCCTCCACAAACTTCGTAAGTTCACATTGAAGAGTTAATATGTAAACATTACCATTTTCGTCCCTATCAAGTGGCCCCACTATATCTAAATAAATCTTTTCAAAAGATGAAGATGCAGTGGTAGCAACTGTCATTGGTTCTTTAGTATGTTTGGAAAACTTTTGTTTTTTACACTTATCACATTTACCAACGTACTCCGCTACATCTTTCTCAATTGACGGCCAATAATAATATTTCTTTATATTATTCACCATCCTGCGTATTCCTGAATGACCACTCGTAGGTAAAATATGAAAATCATTTAAAACAATTCTCTTCTCATCTGCCCCTTCTATTTTCCGTACACTCTTCACTATACATATTCTAAAACCTCCACATATCGAATTACTATTTTCCTTCAAATATTTGGCCATTTTTGTAATAAACCTAACGTTATAACGATTTTTCAAAATAATAACTTCTTTTATGCCCTTTTCAATACAAAAAGTGACTATGTCTCTCGACAACTCGTCTCGCGATGATGCCGATAAAGATTCATAGTTTACGTAAATACTCGAGTTTTCTGGCACATACATTAAATTGCGCGACTTTGAAAATATTTTTTCACCATTAGTGTTACGTAACATCTTCTCCCACTCATTCAAACATATCTCAATGTCATTTCCTTGTTTTTTAAGAACTTCCACGATCCTAGGGTGATCAGTCCTAGATACCACAGGGTCCGTATCACAAACATTTGGTTCTTCCAACTGTTTGTACTGCGCTCTCGTCATTACGGATATAGTTTTTTCACGCATGGTTTTCAAATCTTCACTTGAAATTACTATCCTAGAAAGTGCATCAGCTAATACATTTTCTTTCCCCTTAATATACTCGACCTCAAAGTCATACTCTTCTAAACATAAACGAAACTTAGTTAACCTACTTGATGGATCTGTCATGTTAAACAAGTATAATAGTGGCCGGTGATCCGTTTTTACAACGAACCTCCGTCCATACAAATACGGTCTAAAATACTTAACTGACCATACTATAGCCAATAACTCCTTCTCTATAATAGGATAATTTTAAAATCCTAATGGGCATCATCCCATTCTTAGGTCTAGCTACTACATTTGCTAAGAAAACCCCTTCTCGCAACTCTTTCCTAAACACTACACAATCTTCTGCTCTATTAACGGGCAAATACTTAACCATTTCACAACGCGGAGAAATAGTTAAAGAATAATTATAGGATTTAAGTGGCATCGAAACCGTCTGCTGCTCACGGTTCTTTAGAGATAACCTGTTCCCCGAAAAGTCTATAATACCACTATACGCCTGCAAGAAATCCTGGCCTAATATGCCAACTGACCTACATGGCAAATCATTGAATATATAAAACCTATGCACGAACGAACATTGTTCGTATTCCAACGTCAAATATACATAACCTATAGCCCGTAAACTACCCCCTACACCATTAATCACTAATTCTTCCTTAACTACTTTACAGCACAAAGCATTATTCCTCAAGAAATTACTTTTTATTGCCGATATCGACGCACCCGTATCGACTAACCATTCCGAATCCACATTATTTGCTAGAAAATTCACCCAGTTAACACTATTGCAAGCTAAAATATGCTTAGCCTCGAAAAAACTGCGTTTCATTCAATTGTCTGCCTTCGCTACTTCGTGACATTGACACTGCACTTGAGTCAGCATCGCCCCGCACGTGCTCTAGACACGCTACGCGCTGTCGACCTTGCTGAGTCTGCCGTCCACGATGAGTACTATTGCTATGACCGCGCATTCCACTACTATACCTTACGTTTCCATTTCGGTACGTACGCCCAACAGCTGTTTTTTGCTGCGCGTATCCATTACCTACAGCGTGCCGCCTATAGTTATTTCCACGACCCCTATTTCCCGTAGAAAAACTACCACCCGCGGACCACCGCTGGAACGTCATGACTTGACCCGACGAAGCACAATTTTCGTCTTCCGCTACCCTGATAGCATCTTTCAAACAAGTCAAGTTCCGTGCCGTAATAATTGTACCAAGACGCTGATTACGAAGTCCGTCAGCAAACTTTTTAACCGCATACTTCTCATTTAAAGGCCGCAAAATTTTATAAGCTTCCGAATTTTCCCCGGCTTGAGAAATAGTCAAATCTACCATTAACTTCTCTATCTCTGCCCCGAAATCCGTGACCGACCTATCATTTTGCCTAGCGCGAGCAAATTTGGCTTGCACTGCAACGTCTGACTTAACCGTCAACAAATGCTTCTTCATGTCCGTTAAAAGACTGTCTACAGTCGTATAAGTAGAGGACAATCGCATCTTAGCCCCCTGGGTAAGTCGCGTAGTTAGCACGAATCTAATTAAATGAGCACTATCAGCCGCTTCTAACATAGAGCTGTATAAATCTATGGCATCAATCAAATCTTGGGTTACCTGCTCATCCCCATTCATTTTCGGGAGTAAGCTAACCGCGGTTTTCAATGAAAACCTTTCCAACGCCATCTCTGTATCGGTTCCGGTACCGTTTTCAAACTTAATAGTGTCTACATACAAATTTTCTATTTTACTCACTAGCTGTGCTAATTCCTCCGAAAATTTGCTACACTTAGAAACTACACACTTAAATTTACAATACAGGGCTTTTACCTCGCTTATCTTTCCATCAAAATTTTTGCCTTTCCGCCTACTGGGACCTAACTTGACAATTGATTCCCTCAATAACTTAAGCTGTACAAACAGTGACGTTAACTCCACTTCCATTCAAAATTAATGCCTCTAACTGATAGATGACCGAAAATACTCGCCACTACACTTAAGTTCAAATCACATCACTTACTCCTCCTGTCGCTCCGCCAGCTCCCGGTCAGGCCATCTGCACAGCTCGCTGCACCTCACGCTGATTGATCTTCTCTTCGATCCAATTCTGATGACACCTCCTGTACAGCCGGACTGCCACGCCAATGATGACAATCGCCAAACACACGGCGATAAACAACAGCATCGCGCTGATGGTGGATATCTGCTCTTGTGTTACTGTCGCGGTATTTGAACCACCCGCTGCTGTCTGGGCTATAATAACCTCTTCCTTGGATGACGTGGTCCCCATGGCCTGTGACTAACCAACTGCCGAGAAACTGACTGAAGCCGACTGAAGTGACTCCGATGAGATCCCGGTCGGGCAACTATAACGCCGTCCAGTCGACTGGCAGGGTCGCCATGCGATGTGGAGGGAAGGAGGGGTTAAGTAAATACCATGTCGTGTACTTGTCCATGAGTCAACTGGAGACTGAAGACCCCAGACTCCCTTTATTAGTGTAATATATACCTAGTCCGCGCGTGACATATATCATAATATAACTATGGACATAGCTTATCTACCTTAACTTAAACTAAGATCTAAACGTGACGTACGTGACACACCACACTATATAAATAAACATTTGGATATATTTCTTCCAAATTATTTTCTAAAATGTTTTGAATGAGTTGTTTCGCGTCGTTGATAGAGTCTAGTGAATTTGTTTTAAAAGTTGGAGTTCTTCATACAATTCGAAAGGCTGTATGTCGCTGTTTTCGCCTTCCCGAAGTATTGTTCCTAAATCATTACAGCACTTGAGAAGGTCTTCTTTTGATATAGAGTTTAAATATCTGATATCATAAATAAAACCAAATCGTTCAAAATATTCATTGAGCGCTTTAAATCGACATTCGGTGTCAACTACAATAGCATCAATCATTGTGTTAAAAAAGTTAACTCTGTACTGCATTTCAAAAAATTGAATAGGTTCATCAATATGTTCATAATCGAACTTTCGTTTTCTCCTGGCTGTTCTTTTTTCTTTAAATTAAATCTCAATTTCGAAAGTACTTTTCTCTACAAATAATCGAGCTTGTGCAACACTATTGTCAAATTCTGTATTACGGTATTCTTGAATCCAGCTGCAAAATGACCGTAAAGTATCAATAGCGACTTTCAAGTTGACTTGAACCGTTTGCCATAGTTTGCTTATATTGTTCACACGTAGAAAAACTTCGTACCATACGTGTATCGCAACAACAAACTCAAAAGTTAACATTTCATTCAAGACTGCGTCACAGTCCCTTAGAGTTTCAGAATCATCACTTTTATTTTTCAGGTCATTCACGCATTCGATAACATCATCAAATTGCAAAAATATTGCTTTTACTGCTCCGATTCTACTCTCCCATCGTGTTTCAGACAGAGGTTTTAATGTCAATTTTAATTTAGTTTTCACAATATCCCAACGCTTACTTGACTTTGAAAACAGCACATAGATTTTATTGATGAAGCCAAAAAAGTTTTGGCTGTTGTAGAAGACTTAGCTGCATCCATCAAAAGCAAATTCCAACTGTGACATCCGCACGGCGTAAAGAATGCTCTTGGGTTTATATTAAGTATTCTTGTTCTGATACCTTTATTAATACCGACCATATTGGCGCCGTTGTCATATCCCTGTCCTCGACAGTTTTGGATATCTAGATCATTTCTTTCCAGTTCTTGTAATATGGAATTTGTTAAATATTCTCCCGTTGTTTCTGTGACTGCAATAAACCCAACAAAATGTTCCTCTATTGCTCCAGTTGAAGAATTGCAAAATCTTAATATTATTGACATTTGTTCAACGCGGCTGACAGCCCTGGTACAATCGAGCAAGAAGGCATAGTATTTTGCTAGTTTAACTCTGTGTATAATTTCTTCAAGAACTGATTTAGACATTAATGCAATTAATTCATTTTGGACGTCGCACACTGGTCCCAAATTAAAAAAAAAGTGGACATTGATAGTAGACCGCTGATATTTTTTTTTATTGTTGATACAATGATAACAGATAAGGCAAAAAAATAATATTGTCCTACTTCAAATACTTTTCTGTAAAAAAAATATTTCTTTTTTTTTTGTATGGGAGCGATTACATTTTACTCAATTTCTCAAAAACTTTAAGCGATGTCGAGATGGCAATCACATATGTTAGAAAACTAATAATTCTGAGTATTTGGCTCGAAGAAACTTATTGCTTATCTCTGCGTACTTTCGAGATAATAGTGACAGAAAATAACATTTTTTTTTAATGTTAATTTTTTGCTTTTTTTTAATCATAGCCTTACTTTAGCACATAATTATAATGTATGCGTAATGTCAAATAAGTAAAAAGAGACTTCTCTGTAAAAGAGGTTATGGGGGCTCACTAATGACTGAAAAGCTATGACCTTTCTGAAGGAGTACTTTCATCAGTTCTAAAAAACAATCAAAATGAAGACAAATAAAGCTGCAAACATAAAGTTGAATATGTTCACAAACGATTCTGAAAAAATATTATGGTGAAAGATTAATATTTGGGTCTATATTCTCTTGAGAAATCTCTATTTCCTCGTTTTCCAACGAAAGCAATTCATTGTTCAAGATCAAAGCACTAGCCTCTGGAAACAACTGTTTATGTAAACTAGCAAACTTTGGTTTGATGTGGCTGATGTAAGGATCTGAGCTAATTAGAAAGCTGTGGATAATGTCTAAATTAGTCTGAACTCTACCGATTTTTCTTGTATGTGCCATTCTAACATTCCGGAAATCTTTATTCCTCGCTTCGGAAGCTTCTTCGGAAAGCATGCCTATCGGAATAAAGGAGAAATTTTCACAAATATCAGCACCGTGTATCAACAATTTATGGACACTTGAAGGCATGTAATACCATGGATATAAGTTTACAAAGTGGGCTGCACGAAAAGAAGATAAATTGTTAAAAGAAATTACGGGTATCCACCCTGATTTAATCAAGAGATTTGCAGTCATTTTACAAACAATTTCATCTGGTCAACTTATTAATACCAACTTGTTTAGGGAATATTGTAAAGAAACAGCAATGCTATATGTAAATATAGCATTGCTGTTTCTTGTTTCTTGTTTCTTTGTTTCTTGTTTCTTTTTAACAGCAATGCTATATTTACATATATATATGTAAATATAGCATTGCTGTTTCTTTACAATATTCCCTAAACAAGTTGGTATTAATAAGTTGACCAGATGAAATTGTTTGTAAAATGACTGCAAATCTCTTGATTAAATCAGGGTGGATACCCGTTATTTCAGCAGATACTTCATAATTTTCAAAAAACCTTCTTGCCGTGTTACCGTCATTGGTTGTACCAAATCCCTGTTTTACTATGTCAATTAACAAACCAGTTCTTTCCCGGAATTCTTCTTGTGTCAAATTCTTTTTAATTTCTTTTAACAATTTATCTTCTTTTCGTGCAGCCCACTTTTTGAAGTCTAAGTTGTACGAAATGTGTAAAATACATTCCATACATCTTATCCACATATGAAGCGAAGACAGACCATATTTATACATATCTTCTCTGATGAGTCTTTTGGATACAAAGTCCAAGTCATTCATTTTGCTAGGTGGGGTATTGCAAATATTACAAACAGCTGCAGAAGAAGTATTGGAAATCACAGTAGAAATTTTCCCATCAATCATAGTCATGTACAAATCATGTTTAATATCAAAATTATCTACAATTGTGGGAATAAGATTACGAATTTCTTCCTCTAAGGATGCACTTTCCTTCTTTATCAATTCATTTGTTTCTTTTGCAAATATAAAGCCAATTGGACGACAATAGTTTGTTGAAGAGGGAGCAGGATTTTGCCACAAGATAGTACCACTCTCTTCTTCCAAACGAAGCGGAACCAAACTAATCATGAAAACTGAAGAATCGTCAATTTTAGTGTCGGAGTGTGACTTTTGTTTATAATTACTTTGAGAAGATGACCCGTCAAAACCCCATTTGCTTATTAGTTTTAGCGATTTTTTGTCGGCAGAGTTGTGCTGAATTGTTTTTAATATCCTATTAGTTGTCAAATCTAGAAGCGATTGAAGTCTTATCTTAGCATCAGATTCAGTTACAGTTATGTCTGACTCTGGAGGATAACAAGTTTTTTTAGCTTCCAGGAGCTTTTGATAGGATGGAAGACCATACATTTTCTCTGAAGCAAGAATAGTTCTTAAATTTCGATATTGCCATTTTGACAAATTTGTTGAGGTGTAAAGCGCTAACGTTTTATCATCTGGTAAACACGGTTTGTCAGTCTTTTTAGCGAATAGTACCATCATGTACCATCTCACATTTTTCCTTGTTTTGGCTGAGTTCGTTTAATATAGCTGCTAATTTTGTTTTTTTAGACTCTTTTAATTTGGCACATAAAGCATAAACTAATTCCTCCTCTGTGTGATCTAGAAGTGTTAGAGAACGCCTTTTCTTCTGTTTATCAGATATATCAACAAATGGTTTTTTACTTGTACCATAACTTAATTGATGAGTATCCACTTGCGTTTCGAAATTTGGAATTACTTCCTCGGCAACTTTAAAAATGCTGCTTAAATCGATATTTTGACATTTTGGCCAAACTATTTGGGATTGTAACCAGTCTGAATTTTTGTTAAGAAAGGTCTTTTGAGCTCTACTGGAAGCAGACCATCTTTTTGAGATATTACTTGAAAAATTACGACAAAATAATTTAATATTACTCAAATCTTCGGAAGACAATTCAACACCAATACGTTCAATAAGGGCATTAAATAAAAATTCGACATTTTTAAAACCACCTCCTGATTTAAGAACAACGTATAAGTCTAAGTTGGTGACAAATGCGGACATATTATAATTTTAAGGAAAATTGAAAACAAATTAGAATCAAAGATATCAAAGACAAAGTGACTTTGATTTTAACAAAAAAAATTACGAAAACAAATTCGACGAAAGAAAGACAAACAAAAATTATTTGATTTTAAAATCCAAAGATTCAAAATACAACAATAACAAAACAAACAAACAACAAGCATTTCTTCAAGCGCACAGAAAAAATAAGGACACGTCTTATCGCAACCACATTTATTTGTACACTGAGTGAGGTGTACGCGCGCGATTCGTGACCGTATTACGTTACGTCATGAGAGGCGGCCATCTTGTTATCCCGGCAAACTCGCGTCGAAGCTCCATTTTGCTGGCCAGCGGACCTATTGCGATATGAGTAAGGCTATGATTAAAAAAAAGCGAACAATTAACATTAAAAAAAAATTGTTATTTTCTGTCACTATTATCTCGAAAGTACGCAGAGATAAGCAATAAGTTTCTTCGAGCCAAATACTCAGAATTATTAGTTTTCTAACATATGTGAATGCCATCTCGACATCGCTTAAGGTTTTTGAGAAATTGAGTAAAATGTAATCACTCCCATACAAAAAAAAAAGAAATATTTTTTATAGAGAAAAGTATTTGAAGTAGGACAATAATATTTTTTTGCCTTATCTGTTATCATTATATCAACAATAAAAAATAATATCAGCGGTCTACTATCAATGTCCACTTTTTTTTAATTTGGGACCAGTGTGCGCCGTGGGCTAGGGGCCTTATTAAATCAATTATAGACCATTCTGACACTATTGCAATAGCAGACTAAGGCCCCTGTTAGTTTAACTGAATCATTATTTTCATCTTTTAACAATGAAAAGTTCATTTGAGTAGTTAAGCTCTTCCAATCATAGAAATCTGCGAAGCACATTTCATTCACATGGAAGGGCTCACTTTTCTTCCGGGCAGCCTTGATAGCACCAATAAATCCGTCAGGTGTATACATGGGTCCAGATCGTAATTGCCGCTTAACTTCTCTTTCAATTTGAGAATGAGCCAAATCGCCCTCATTTTGGGTATGTCCTTTTATCAAATATGAGTGACTGAATTAAGATTTGGTATTGTCTTTACTGCGAATAGATACATGCAGAGCATAAATTAGTTTTTTTGCTGACCCGCACAATTATCCGAATAGAATACAACATCTAGGTTTTCGGCTGTTTCTGAAATTTTGACGAGGTATTTGTAAACGCAAGTACCGATTTCGTTTATACCTCTGTGAGCGTTTGACTCATCCCAAACATAGCTTTCAACACAGTTACTCTGAATATTGTATATGGTTAAATTAAGTACATTCAATTTAGACTTATAATAAAATACAGAGATATCCCCTTTGAGACATTGAAAAACCGCTTGCAGGTCGTACACAGCACGAGAAGTTCACTATTCTTTTTATCGTTCTCCTTCTTTGCACGTGAGAGAACTTTTTTATTTTGATGTGTTTCGTAGCTTTCTTTTAATAGTGCTTTCTCTTCATCAGTGCTATTTCTGTAAGCTTCACATACATCACATAAATTTTTAGGAACAAAGAATGAAATATTATAATCTTGCGTATATATACGGTAAAACATTAAGTAATTAGCGAAAGGTACATTTTTCGACTTACAATCTGCAACATAGTCTCTATGAAGATCGGTGATGGCTTTGCTGCCATCGATATAATGTCTTCTAGAGTTGGCTCTTAGGTAATGTGATTCAATTTTTGGAATTGCTTCTATAAATATTTTTACACTGTTCTTTTTGTTCTCATCCACTTTATATCGATTTGCATGTTGTCCCCGATTATCTTTCATAGTAGAAATGTTACAATCTTTATTTTTCTTCTTTAACGCCGACTCTATTGGCCGGTTATTAATTGCCAAAGTGTTTTTGAAAAATATTTTACACACTCTTGTCTTTATTCCAGAAACGGTAAAATAGAAAGCATTATTATTATCGCGTGTTGGTGCAACGTTTCTATCTTCACGTATTGATGTTTAGGTATGACTGCTTCGACACTATTTGCTATAAACGACCACTGTTTTTCAATGTCGCCCAAGTTCCAGAATTCTTTTGAAAGTTGTTGACGTTGGTCATCTGTGATGTTTGAACGACATTTGAATGCGCAATTTTCTCTGCAAGGCGATCTCAACTTACGTTCTGGTTTTTTTTTTGTTTTTACTGATTGATACGACTTGCCACTATTTCTCAGTCTCTTAGCTATATTTTTCTTCCAGCTTCCTTTTTGTCTTCGTCTTTTTCTTCCTTTTTTGGTCGGACTACAACTGGATTTTGTGAGTTTTGTTCAGTGGGGCTAACATTTTCAACACCCGATGGTTCATTTAGTATTGGGAGCACATCAGCTTCTTGTACAAGGCTGTTAAGACTCATTTCGTGGTCTTCTGTAGGTGTACGAAAAACATCATCTTGGTTTCTTGGGTTAACAACTTCTCCGTCAGAATCTGAAGAATTTTGATTAAGAAATTGGGGCTCCACAATTTCATAGTTTGGGTCTTTAACTGAATCGTCGCTATCTGTATACAAAATTAAAAATACAAAATGTAAAAAGGTTAGAATATAAATAAGATTAGGTAAATTACTAAAAAAAAACTAAAACACCAGTGAAACTTACCTTCATTAAAAGATGTATTTGATGAGCTGCATGATGATGTGTCACTCGAAGAACTACTGCTGCTGCTGGTCGAATCACAACGATGGCGATTGGATACTGATAAGTCAGCTTTTTTTTTTTCCTGCGTCATCCACAGTTAAGGTTGCTTCCTCTATGTTTGACCTCGCATCCCCTGAGCTTAACGTTCCATATCTAAAAAAAAACGTTTTCATAAGTAAAATATTTAATTTTAGTACCTACGACAGAAAAATTACCACACACACGAAATAGTTAATAGTACAAGTACTTGAGTTTACCAAGCGTTAAAGAGTAGATAGGTATTTAACGTCCTGGCCACAGCTACTGGCGGCGCGGTGCGCGGTGCGGCGGGCGGCGCGGCGGGCGGCGCGACTTGCGGTGGTAAGCCACAGCTCGGCTAGCTGCGACCGCGGCGGCGTCAGCGGTGGACGTATTTAGAGAACGAACTATTAAAATGGCCCTATCAAAAGTGGCACGGTATTTAAATTGTTGTTTTATTTCGTTCCACAATTTTTTATAACATGTTTTGATATCCATATTACTGGGGGCCTAAAATGGCCACTTTATCAGAATCATAATACGCATCACGTTAAAAATTTAAAACTCTTAAAATGGACTTTGTGGTCATAACCATAAAGATCATTTTAAGAATTTCAAATTTTTAACGTGATTCATATTATGATTCCTGATAAAGCTTCCATTTTAGGCCCCCTGATCTACTCAGTATTTCACTAATAAATTGTTCAGTATCCATTATTTATACAAGCTCAACGCCCGATAAAAACAAAATTATTTGTTTCGATCGTGCGATGTTGAATACGTCCACCGATGCCGCCGCGCGCGCCGCTCTGAGCTGTGGTTTCCTCGATACTCGCTAGTACATTTGTTTCAATCGCACACCGCGCAGCCCGTCGCCGCCGCGTGCCGCGCGGGGCTCACCGCGCCGCAGGTCGCGCCGCAATTCGCGCCGCCGGTAGCTGTGGCTTACTTCATACATTGTCTACTATTTGTTTTCGCCGCTCACCGCTTGCCGCGCCACACGCCGCGCCGCAATCCGCGCCGCCGTTGGCTGTGGCCAGAAGGTAACACAGCCGCGTGGCGGCGGCAGAGTTTCCCTACTAGGTAGGTAGTTCTTTATTACAGCTAAATATACAAATAGATACCTGCACTTGTCCCTGCAACAGGAATATTCGAATTTTCTGTTGTCAATGCAAGATTAAGAAGTCTTTTAGATAGCGATTCCATCTGGAAAAATAAGTATAAATAGGTATTTGGTTTAGCATTAACAATGTAATATTTAGGAATATTACTGCTTAAATTATTATTTTTTGTTCAATAACGAAACATCAGCAGATTACTTTAACTTGGTTTTTGTACTAGAAAAAGTTTCATCATCTACAATGTTGTATCATAAGATAACACAAAGCAATATTCTCATTCTTTCGGCAACAGTGTGACATGCAGCATTTATAACAGTTAAAACATCACACATTTTTATAACAACACTGTGTCCAATCCACATTATAAAATAAAAAATAATAATACAGGAGTTAATACAGAGATTTAAAAGACGAATGAATTAATAATCATTTATTATTTCTTATTTAAACATATATCATTATATTAGGACTCAATTTTACGAAAAAAATAATCTTTAAATCAGCTAAAAACAAAATAATTAAATCAAATAAAAACTAAAATTTTCTTTGCATGAAAAAAGCAATTTGGCAACATAAAATCTTCTTATACACTTCTAACTAGCTTTATATAGTACAAAAACAATCAAAATAACAAAATAAGTTGGATGCATGAGATCAAATAATTAAAATCAAAGTATTTATCATGAACTTGGGTCTAGTTTTCTTCAGAATCATTCATTGCAAATGAATGTAGTGTGGGTCCTGCAAATATTTCTCAGACATGAAGTGCATTGTGTCTTTGATTGCCTCCTTTTTTTTGCTGGGCATATTTTGCAGCTTCCTCTGCATGTGCTGGAACTGCTGCTTGGTTCATAACCAGCGTCTTCAACACTCATATTCAAATGGTCTCTTATGTTTCTTTTGAATTTTCTTGGAAGGTTCACCATCGTAGCCCTTCTTTGAAAGTACTCTTTTGTCAGTTCAATGCCTAATTCACGTAAATATTTTCGCTTTTTCTGTATAACCACTTGATTTGCTCTCAATGCAAATGCATTTATTCCAGCAATATCCAGAAGACGAAAAAAGAGTGTCAATGGCCATCTATTATTCTTCCTTGACGTCGAATACATTTTCACCTTTTTATCGACTTCATCGACACCACCTTTCGTTTTATTGTAAAAACTTATGATGCTTGGCTTTTTTTTTTATTTTTTTTTTTATCGATGGGAAATCATCAAATGACCCCTCCCGCTCTGGGCTGAGCAGGAGGGAGTGTCAGACTTGTACTGACTAAAACCCATCCATGTTCCTTCCTTTGCCCTTTGTGTTCCAGGGCCGCGGTATCTCTTTCGAACAGTCCCGCAACCCTGGCAGGCGTCGGCCCTTACGGACCCCTTCCTGTTTGCTGACTCTCTTTGAGGCGCGCGTGGAACACGAACGCGCCGTCGACACGGCCTGTCGTCATAAGACGGACGGACGGCGAGCTAGCCCATAGCTCACCGTCCACAGGCCCGCGTCTACGGTGGCCGGGGGCCACCACGTGGCCCCCGACGCCCGGTGTGTCTCCCGCGGCGGCTGGGACGTGAGGTTCTCTCCCTCTCACGTCCCGCCACCTCCTTCGCTAGCATGACTGCTTCGCAGAAGGAGGTGACGGCGTCCCATTCCGTCTCGCTCCGGACCATGGATTGAACCAGGGCCGGACGCGAGAGGTCGCCGCCGCCGATATGATGCTTGGCTTGCGCTTTTCATTTGTACTTTCATCAATTTCAGCAGCAGAATGAAGTGATAATTAAACCACAAATCTTTTTTCTTTTGGGCACGTACGAGACCAGCGTAGCCCGGTCAGAAAATACAAATTGCTTTATCAAGACTACGACGAGATGCTCGTGTGGATGCATCATCAAAGCGCAACGAATTTAGTAAAAATTTCGTCCTTTTCAGTGACATCGTAGTGGGAAAAATAGGTACGCCTGTGCCATCAGTTGCATATAAATCCTCTAAATTCGCGTGTGACACCCGCAAAGTACCTGCAATATACAGTAATCCGAATAATGCTCGAATTTCAACAGCATCAGTCGGTTTGCAGTCACGGGCAGAGGCGTCTCTAGCCCTTGTGGCGCCCGTGTGCAACCAGTACCCTGGCGCCCTCTAGTCTAGTAGGAGCGGGGTCAAAATGAAATACTAACAGTTATATTTTCAAAAGGAAATTCGGATGCAAATGGTGCAATTTTAAATGATGTCGGGAAGCAAAAAGTTTTTTTAGGAAGGAAGGGGGTTATAAGAATAAAAAAATCACAACTTTCTTGTTCTTTAAAAAATATTTAATTGAAAAACTATTATAGTTACATAATTTGTTATGTAACTATAATAGTTTTTCAATTAAATTAAGTTCAGGACGCTCGTACACACAAATATATATATACACACACAAATGTATTTACAAAAAAGTTACTTTGCGAGCTTTTGCATTAGCGAAATCTTTAACAATGTCACTAACTTCAATTTTGATTTCATGTTCAATACTTATTAATGATAAATTTGTCAATCTACTTTCCGACAATGTTGATCTAAGGTAGTTTTTAATTATTTTTAATTTAGAAAATGACCTTTCGCTATGTGCGACCGTGACTGGAAGTGTCAGGTATATCCTCAGTGCTGTGGACAGATTTGGGAACACTGAAATTAATTTATTCGTAAACAAGTAATTTAAAATATCCAACGGCGTAGTGGAATCATCAATAAACATCGGTAATAATTCGATTTCATTATACAGCGTGACATTTTAATGGTTGTTTTCCCGCAGCGAAATGGTTTTGCCTTGGTAATACAATCGTTTAATAAACAATTAAAATATTAGAAACAAAAAATGGCAGATTAACCATTGTGAAAAACAAAACTCGAAAGCGACCACGAAGCAATAGTTAAACCTCCTGCAGGCTTAGCCAAGTTGACAATCTACAATCGTTAACGCTAATAGAAAACTAATCAAATGTATGGGAATGACGTCATCTCAGCGTTAAGTCACGTGGTCTAAACAAACGAATAGAAAATTCGTAGACAAGTTTACATCGTTCGAAATGATAGAATGAAATGTGATCCTTTCTACAACGTTGAACGCTACATCCCATATAAATCGTAGCCAAGTCACAGTTTTGACAAGCGCTAACGAAACGATGTCGAAGTTTATGAACGCCAGCCGAGCGATCGCCGAGACCCAAGAGAAAACGATTAAAAAATGGTGCCTATATGAGCCAGCCGTGTTGAGACCGTGAAGTGTTTTGTTTATTTACCATAATTTTGGACTGTATTTATCATTTCAGAGAAACAAAGGGTCTATTGATAAGTAAAGGGTCAAACACAATTGTTTTGATTGTGTCGTAAGTAGTAGTATTAGTTTTACGTTTCTAACTTTCAAGTGCCCAATTATGATAGATTTTAACAAAGGAAGTTTACGAAATAACTAACTTACGTAAGTACCTTTCCATAAATTCTAATAAAGCTGCGAACTGTTCCGGGCTTGCTCGAGATCTAGATTCCATCCTATAAAAGTTGTTCATTTAAGGTATCTTTCATTCAAATACACGATATCATATTATTTCGAGTGACAGTAATGGTTAAAATTTCATTCCGCACTTTATATATTATAACAACCAATTATAAGTAGAACTCGCACCTTATTTCGCTTACTTTTTTAACACGTTAGACAATTATTAGACAATTATTCCTTTCTTAACAATCCAAAACAAAACGTGAGCTCGCGCACTAAGTACACAACTATGACCTTGACGTTTGACGTTTGTTGGAACGCTCACCATAGACTAAAGTATAGGTTTTATCGAAGTTCATTGTAGAACGAGCGATCGACTCAGTCGTGTCAAGTTGGCTACCAAGTTAGCGTTTTCTAGAATCGCTTACGCCGAGGCGTTAACAATTGTAGAAAGAGAATAGATACGAAACGTTTGTAACTTGGCTAGGCCTGCTGATTGCGCTGAGCGCCGCCGGCGCACACTGGTCCCAAATTAAAAAAAAGTGGACATTGATAGTAGACCGCTGATATTTTTTTTTATTGTTGATACAATGATAACAGATAAGGCAAAAAAATATTATTGTCCTACTTCAAATACTTTTCTGTAAAAAAAATATTTCTTTTTTTTTTGTATGGGAGCGATTACATTTTACTCAATTTCTCAAAAACTTTAAGCGATGTCGAGATGGCAATCACATATGTTAGAAAACTAATAATTCTGAGTATTTGGCTCGAAGAAACTTATTGCTTATCTCTGCGTACTTTCGACATAATAGTGACAGAAAATAACATTTTTTTTTAATGTTAATTTTTTGCTTTTTTTTTAATCATAGCCTTACTTTAGCACATAATTATAATGTATGCGTAATGTCAAATAAGTAAAAAGAGACTTCTCTGTAAAAGAGGTTATGGGGGCTCACTAATGACTGAAAAGCTATGACCTTTCTGAAGGAGTACTTTCATCAGTTCTAAAAAACAATCAAAATGAAGACAAATAAAGCTGCAAACATAAAGTTGAATATGTTCACAAACGATTCTGAAAAAATATTATGGTGAAAGATTAATATTTGGGTCTATATTCTCTTGAGAAATCTCTATTTCCTCGTTTTCCAACGAAAGCAATTCATTGTTCAAGATCAAAGCACTAGCCTCTGGAAACAACTGTTTATGTAAACGAGCAAACTTTGGTTTGATATGGCTGATGTAAGGATCTGAGCTAATTAGAAAGCTGTGGATAATGTCTAAATTAGTCTGAACTCTACCGATTTTTCTTGTATGTGCCATTCTAACATTCCGGAAATCTTTATTCCTCGCTTCGGAAGCTTCTTCGGAAAGCATGCCTATCGGAATAAAGGAGAAATTTTCACAAATATCAGCACCGTGTATCAACAATTTATGGACACTTGAAGGCATGTAATACCATGGATATAAGTTTACATATAGCATTGCTGTTTCTTTACAATATTCCCTAAACAAGTTGGTATTAATAAGTTGACCAGATGAAATTGTTTGTAAAATGACTGCAAATCTCTTGATTAAATCAGGGTGGGATACCCGTTATTTCAGCAGATACTTCATAATTTTCAAAAAACCTTCTTGCCGTGTTACCGTCATTGGTTGTACCAAATCCCTGTTTTACTATGTCAATTAACAAACCAGTTCTTTCCCGGAATTCTTCTTGTGTCAAATTCTTTTTAATTTCTTTTAACAATTTATCTTCTTTTCGTGCAGCCCACTTTTTGAAGTCTAAGTTGTACGAAATGTGTAAAATACATTCCATACATCTTATCCACATATGAAGCGAAGACAGACCATATTTATACATATCTTCTCTGATGAGTCTTTTGGATACAAAGTCCAAGTCATTCATTTTGCTAGGTGGGGTATTGCAAATATTACAAACAGCTGCAGAAGAAGTATTGGAAATCACAGTAGAAATTTTCCCATCAATCATAGTCATGTACAAATCATGTTTAATATCAAAATTATCTACAATTGTGGGAATAAGATTACGAATTTCTTCCTCTAAGGATGCACTTTCCTTCTTTATCAATTCATTTGTTTCTTTTGCAAATATAAAGCCAATTGGACGACAATAGTTTGTTGAAGAGGGAGCAGGATTTTGCCACAAGATAGTACCACTCTCTTCTTCCAAACGAAGCGGAACCAAACTAATCATGAAAACTGAAGAATCGTCAATTTTAGTGTCGGAGTGTGACTTTTGTTTATAATTACTTTGAGAAGATGACCCGTCAAAACCCCATTTGCTTATTAGTTTTAGCGATTTTTTGTCGGCAGAGTTGTGCTGAATTGTTTTTAATATCCTATTAGTTGTCAAATCTAGAAGCGATTGAAGTCTTATCTTAGCATCAGATTCAGTTACAGTTATGTCTGACTCTGGAGGATAACAAGTTTTTTTAGCTTCCAGGAGCTTTTGATAGGATGGAAGACCATACATTTTCTCTGAAGCAAGAATAGTTCTTAAATTTCGATATTGCCATTTTGACAAATTTGTTGAGGTGTAAAGCGCTAACGTTTTATCATCTGGTAAACACGGTTTGTCAGTCTTTTTAGCGAATAGTACCATCATGTACCATCTCACATTTTTCCTTGTTTTGGCTGAGTTCGTTTAATATAGCTGCTAATTTTGTTTTTTTAGACTCTTTTAATTTGGCACATAAAGCATAAACTAATTCCTCCTCTGTGTGATCTAGAAGTGTTAGAGAACGCCTTTTCTTCTGTTTATCAGATATATCAACAAATGGTTTTTTACTTGTACCATAACTTAATTGATGAGTATCCACTTGCGTTTCGAAATTTGGAATTACTTCCTCGGCAACTTTAAAAATGCTGCTTAAATCGATATTTTGACATTTTGGCCAAACTATTTGGGATTGTAACCAGTCTGAATTTTTGTTAAGAAAGGTCTTTTGAGCTCTACTGGAAGCAGACCATCTTTTTGAGATATTACTTGAAAAATTACGACAAAATAATTTAATATTACTCAAATCTTCGGAAGACAATTCAACACCAATACGTTCAATAAGGGCATTAAATAAAAATTCGACATTTTTAAAACCACCTCCTGATTTAAGAACAACGTATAAGTCTAAGTTGGTGACAAATGCGGACATATTATAATTTTAAGGAAAATTGAAAACAAATTAGAATCAAAGATATCAAAGACAAAGTGACTTTGATTTTAACAAAAAAAAAATTACGAAAACAAATTCGACGAAAGAAAGACAAACAAAAATTATTTGATTTTAAAATCCAAAGATTCAAAATACAACAATAACAAAACAAACAAACAACAAGCATTTCTTCAAGCGCACAGAAAAAATAAGGACACGTCTTATCGCAACCACATTTATTTGTACACTGAGTGAGGTGTACGCGCGCGATTCGTGACCGTATTACGTTACGTCATGAGAGGCGGCCATCTTGTTATCCCGGCAAACTCGCGTCGAAGCTCCATTTTGCTGGCCAGCGGACCTATTGCGATATGAGTAAGGCTATGATTAAAAAAAAGCGAACAATTAACATTAAAAAAAAATTGTTATTTTCTGTCACTATTATCTCGAAAGTACGCAGAGATAAGCAATAAGTTTCTTCGAGCCAAATACTCAGAATTATTAGTTTTCTAACATATGTGAATGCCATCTCGACATCGCTTAAGGTTTTTGAGAAATTGAGTAAAATGTAATCACTCCCATACAAAAAAAAAAGAAATATTTTTTATAGAGAAAAGTATTTGAAGTAGGACAATAATATTTTTTTGCCTTATCTGTTATCATTATATCAACAATAAAAAAAAATATCAGCGGTCTACTATCAATGTCCACTTTTTTTAATTTGGGACCAGTGTGCGGCGACCGGCCGCGCGGCTGTTGACCCGCGTGCTTTTCAAGCAGCTGATAATTTGATAACTTATTCTTGATAATAATAAGCTTTACCCAACAAGTTATTCAAATTTTCCCTTTATACTTTTACGGGCTTAGGACCGTCATAAATACCTACGTTTTTAGCTGCAATTTACTGAACACTAAATAAATAAAAACAAGTTTATCGTTTAAGAAAAATAATTTTCTGAATTAGATACCTAAAAAAGCGTATTTCAAAAATTTGATTCAACTTATTTACAATAATTTTATTTAACTAAACTACTTTTAAATGTTCACTATTTACAAAAGTACGAGTAGGTAGGTACTTACTTTACACTTCCCGGTAACGGAGTAATTGTTCGAAGTGCAAGCCACTGCGTTGTATAACAATCGAGCACGTTTTAATTGGTTGTCTTTCAATTTTAGTAAGGTGTCTCTGTCACTTCTTACGATATTAAAAGCGTCCACTATCGCAGTTATTAACGCGTCGCAAGTTTCGTGTTCCTCACGATACACTAGGCGCTTGAGCTCCGACCAGCGACCATAAATAAAAGTCCAAAAAGTCCGGAATAATGATTTGTAACATTTCAGGTAGGTTCCACTTGTCCCGTCACGAAATGCGGCCCAATGAGGTGGCCAATAATTACCGGGGCCACATATTAACACATAAAACGCACTTGATGCGCACACTCGCGAATAACATGTGGATTATTCAAAACCCAGAAATGTTCGTTACGCTGGTTGAGTCCAACTCGCGTAAAAGTTGCTTCATTCGTCCACAAAATGTTCGTATTTTGATTGTCCATCAACCACTGACAAAAAACAATTCTGTTCGGTCCGTCGTTTTCGTAGAGAGCATGAACTCTGCGAAAATGGTAAGGATGCAGTCCTTCAGAGTTGAGCAGTTTCAAGACGTAGTATTGGCTTACGCCAAACCTAGTTGCGGCTCCGCGTAAAGTCGCCGGGCCAGTTGCACCATAGCGACGTTCTCCAAATTGCAATAACTGTAATGGCGATCCATTGCACGATAAGATAACACGTGCTGCGCGTACGACAATCGCGGAAAAACTAAGTATTACATAATGCAATAATAATACAATAGGAAGCCGGCTCGCGGTGTCGTTCGTAATTGTTGCGCGCTGGCTAGTTTATGTCGTATCGCTACACGCGAGAGCTTATTTTGCTTTGAACATTTATAAATCGGTCTTTCCTTTGTCGCCTTCGCGGCTGTGTTTTGTATTGTTGCGTGAAAACTAGTTTATACTGTATCACCACGAACGAGAGCTTATTTTACTTTGAACATTTATGCGTCGTGTCTTTCGGCGGCGGGCGGCGCGTGCGATTCGAGTAGTACCTACAAGGTACGTCCAGTGTTACTAGTGATTCTCATGTTTTCGAGTTGACGAATATTTTTTTAATTATTTTAAAACATAAACATATTTATTTTTTTTACTTTTACTCTATGCTTCGAAAGTACTCCTTATGGCAAGTTGTTCTGCCGCGGGCAAACAACCATTAAAATGTCAGGCTGTAGAGCTCGAACTGTTCCACATCTGAAGAGCCAGCATGGCAAAGTTTATTTTCTAAATTAGAGCAATGCGTTTTTTTTTGTATCAGAGTCCAAATCTTTCCAGTGTTTCAATTTTTGAAGAAATGAAAAAATTGCATTATTTTCATTGAAAAGTTCGAACCGTTCGTCGAACTTAGTAATTGCGGTGTCTAACAAATAGTAGTAAAAATTTACTTTAAAATGTATTTTCGCGTCTGTTATCGGTTCATCCTCCGCCTCATAATTAAAAAACCTTTTACGAGCGCGAGGGCGTGCAGGTGTGGGAAATTCTACTATTGCCTCGACTTCTTCCGCTACAGTTTTCGCCCGGTTAAGAAGCTCCTCAAAAGCGGATTCATTACGGAATTCAGACAAACTTATTTTTGCATTATCAATCATTTTCACCGCTTCTGTCAATACAACGTCTGACTTTTGATGGGCCTTGCTAACTATATTTATCTTGCTTAAAATTTCAAACCAAATAAGCAGAGAGCAGATGAATTTAAACGACTTAAGAGCGCGCCTGAAGCCAGCAAAATTATAGAATTCACCCGCGCTCCCCTGCCCGCTCCTCACATTGAACACGACCGCGCGTGTACGCGCTCGCTCGACGCGTATCTTCTGTAGTATACGTATAATAATCAGATGAAACAACTGGATTCAAAGTATGACTGCGTTATACAATATTACGAAATGTTATGTGTACACGAATAATACGTAATTAGTAAGTTAGTAGGAGGTGACTATACCACTGATACTGAACACGAATTAATAAAAAATCAATACCAAAAAATAATATTATATTTATTTCACATAATTATTTATAAAAGAATCGCGTATTTCGTATCAATATTCCGTAAATGATACAATGTTTTCTTGTAATAAAGGGCTATAGGGTGCAACTGCAAAATTATTTGAGAGATCTTGGTCTCCTTCAATTATAAATCTTTCAGAAGTACTGCTCGGACCGGGCCAACCCGGTCCGAGCAGTACTTCTGAAAGATTTATACGTGACCAATCACGTGATATTTTTAAGGGCCCACTACATATTTTCTCTTCAGGTAAACGTTTTTTAGAGCTTTTCCGCGTCATACAAGGAACATGTCTCAGTGGCATGTTCCTTGTATGATGTGGATCTATCAATTCTGGTAATATATGATCCATATAAAAGTCACTGAGCTTAGAAATCATTTTTTTTTTTTCAAAAATCATCGTCACATTGTATTTTTTCGACGGCCATATCGCTTGTCTTTCACCGAGCCATACAGCAAAGAGACAAACATTTTTTTTGGTTATATGAAGCTGGCCCTGTATTTAGTAATACCAAGTATCGTTGGTGTTGACAACCATAGTCTCGTTTTTAATGTTCCAAAACTTAATTTTTCTTTTTTCAACAGCTTCTTTAATAGTCATATTAAAAGCTGACATTGGGCATTTGATCTCCACGATTTTATCATTTCCCACGAGACCATCTGGAGTAGCAGTTAAAAAAGGTATTTCACTATCTATGAATAGGCCACAAGATCTTATTTCCACTCCTTCCTGTGCTGCTAGATGGTTGAGCGCAATAGTCTCGTTGTCCACACCGTGTTTTATTGAAGCTACGTTCGAGATATCGCTTTTATACAGCATAGCTTTTACGATACTTGCGCTGGTGGTTGGACGGCGTTTTATTATTTTTCCAAAGTTGGACGCTGTAAGCAAATTCCTACGAAGTTCCAGCCACTCACTACTATCTCTTTGCAAAATAGTTGCACGTTCGATAAGCAACCTATCCTGGTTCGACTTTTCTAAACTTTTCAAGAAACTTTCTTTTGCTATCCTATAAATATCTTCTTCCATGTCGGGTTTATGGCAGCCGTCTGTTCCATAATGATTGTCTGTGGTTGTCAATTTTTCATTAAAATTAATTCTTCTGACTCGTGTTAACTTTCTTCTTAGCTTGTTCTTTTGTATTTTTTTCTCTTCAAATGTTTTACTTTTTGATTTGGGGTTTTTCCCCAGCAAAGATTTTTGCAAATTATACAATGGCCTTTTGGTATTAAATGCCACCACTGCAGCTGCACATCTAGACTGATATGTTTGCCGTTGTACTAAATTTGTTCTTTTGCCGCCTACGAATTTAGCAATTATGCTATTAAATTGTTCGACGGTATTGCTATCACAATCATTAATTTGGCTTCGAGAATGTGCGGCAACATAGGCCTACAATGTATTGTATTTTGGTCCAAAATGCAGAGTTTTTAACTCTTAGAACGATATCTTCATTTTTCTTTTCACTGCTACAGTAGTGATCAAGACATTCGGTGTGATGTCCAAATGCATGATTGCACGAATTAGAAATACCTTTCTTCGAGAATCTTCGAGTAGGTGCTTGAATCGCCATCTGCGATTTGTCTTCCGTAGATAATGTTGTACATCTCTACTGATTTTCTGAAACCCTCTGCTATTATTTCGGCCTTCATGCCAGATGAGCTACCAGTATAATTTTTGAAACATTTATGTTCGCTTGGAGCTAAGCCTTTATTCTGAGCCCGGGCACAGATACAACAGTACTTGTTCCTAACTCCTACGAAAAGAACTTCTCTAAACTTTCCACCGACTATGGCCGCTGCTCCAGAAAGCGCGGCATAGTTGCTCTTGTACGAGCGCTTAGACCAGCAGCCATCAGCAATGACATCAATGACTGCTACTCCGTTTTTCACCTTTCCTTCTTCTATTGCAGCTAGTCTTTCACGTTCTGCCGCAGCCTCCATAACTTTATGTGCTGTTTTTTCCCATTGATCACAAATTTCTGTGTTTTTTCCGGTACATTTGTTGTTGTAAGATTCATGGCTACACAAACTTTGGAATTGCTCCAAGCCAATACCTGCACTAGTAATACCAGTAACTGCTGCTGTATTAATGTCTAGGTTCTGGGTTGGCTGTGGATCTGACGTATTAATTATAAATTCACCTCTGCACATATTACAGGCCAGTTTTAATTTAGAATGTAAACCTAATTTAGTTTCCCCTATAATATTTAAGTTAGTGTGCAGCCAAATTGAGGAGCATGATTCGATATAATTTTAATTTTTCAAAAAAGTACACCTTATCTATTATCACTCTCTCTGCTGCATCATACAAATTTTCATCTTGAACTGTACTCTGCGTTTGTGGTCGGCTCTTTCGAGTGGCTCGTGGTTTCAATGAACTGTAATGAAAAAATTTAACTTAATTATCAAGTGTTAGTAGGTCAGAGCTGTGACTACACAACGTACAAACCGAACGAGTGAACAACTAGCGGTGCCTCGAAAGCGGCTTCGATAAAACTCGGGTTATGTTATTTTGATTGTAATTTACGAATTGGAGCAGGTACCTTTCTTGAGCATTCTCTTCATTCCTAGCATAATCATTATGGTGAGTATTTTGTTCAGCCTGGGAATAGTCCATACGTATAATTTGTCCATTAGGGTCTACATTTTCCAAATTCAATGTTGTTCTGTAAAATTAGAAAAATAAAATAATAATAATTTATAATAATTTGTTATTTTTTCAGACATCATCACCTTTATTCATCTGTCTAAACGAACTCTATTTCAAGATGGAAATGCGAGTACGGATACTATAGAAATAAACATACACCGGGTGACACTCGGCTATAACTTCGTTTCGATCACATTCGCCAGGTTGTACAATATTTTGAGACGCAGCAATTCTGAAAATAAAATATTATTTCAAAACAAATTAGTTGTTATAGAATCATGTCCACAATATTGATCTACAAAAATAGGTTTTAAATACCTAATGGACATCCCAACTAGCAAAATATGTCATAAAAAAGCCAGCATTACGTTTCTATTTCAGCTATTGGTGGTGAGATAGATCTTTAAAATGTTGAAAGAAAGATCTGTGCACGTTCTCTCAACGGGATTTGGGCGCACTTCTCTCAGCTTGAAATGCTGTAAATATCGTAAGAGTATCGCATGAATAGCCAAATAGTTGAAAGAATATAGAGTAATCGCAACTTGAATGCTACTAGTTCTATGATAGACATCTGTATGCCATTATTCCACACATTAGCCTTATACAAGTCGGTATAATCTCTTTCATTCGACTTACTTATGGTAATATAGCAGCGCGGCTGCAATCATTCGACTCTCTGGTCGTGAAAGTGCAAGCAAACGGAACGAACATAGAACGGGCATAGAACGTTTAATTTATGTTGAGATCGTTTGCAAAACTTGGAGTAACAGAAAAAAAAAGTAATAGTATTTTGCTCATGATGTTATATTTTATACCAGCCATAAATTATAGGTCGTAGGTCTTACTTTCATGTACGGATTTAAATTTTTCGTCTACATTTCTTAAATTTTAGTTAATATTTTCATGGGCCGCAAGATTTTTCAGCAGAAAATTGGTCTGAAATAATATTAATTATAAAGTTAAAATTAATTCGCCATTATTATCATCTCACTCGTCATCCTAAAGCATTCACTAAGCTTTGAGTGGAAAAATAGAATTGAGAATGCCTTTTTACGACTTAAGTAGTGCCATTTTGTGTTAGTTTAGGGGTCTTTAGTGGTGAATGTTAAACAATTATCATTTTATCTTTTTTATGTGATAGTAAAATGGTAGTTTACTTTGATGTGGACAAATTCATAAATACTCGTAAAACTGATTTAAAGCAGCTTGAGGAATATAAATTGGAGCGACTCATCATTCAAATTTTGAGTGTCTTCGGATTCTAAACCATCTTTGCTTTCAAACTCTGATTTCTCACTGTCATTATCAGTACTATCAATTGTAGGATCCGAGTTTTGATTAATGGGGATATTTCTGGTACAAGAACTAATAGACGTTTCAAAAATTTCATGTTCAGTAGAATCGTGAATATTTCCTACTGAACCCTCGTTAAAATTATTTGATGACACTTCACCCGTGGCTGAACCCGATGTAGCTGTTGTATGACGTAATACAGTGCTGTAAAAGATTTCAAAGAACTTTCATCACACTATTACGCTGCATGATAGCCGTCCAATAATATTTACAGCACCTTTGGCGCTGTAATAGATCAATTGAAGGCGTTTTCCCAACTTCAATATTCAAGTCGAAAGAAAATCTTGCAGACAGCTATTATATGATATTGAGTGCTATAAAAGTAACTGAAATGCTATTTTGTTGAATGAACCACTTTTACTCAGCAATTGTGCTGTAATAACTGAATGTCGAAATATGGTGCTGTAAAAGCTAGTTTGACAACAAATTAGTAATTTTGGTTACTTTTATAGAACCGTCATAAGACATACTATCGTAAGAAGGCGATCGATAGATATCTTTATACAATTATCGAGTACATGCGATATGACTTTGTCGAGAGCACGTTTAATAGTCAAGTTTAAGCAGCAAAAAAGCGTTCAATGCTAAACAATCTAGAGAGTTGCTTTAATACGGCTTTTTGATAACGATAGATCTTTCACACTAGCGTTTTTCGACTTACAGTCGTAAAAGTGAAGCTTATACGGTTTAGTTTGCTAGTTGGGATACTTAAATAGCTTCGAAATCTACATAAATATATTTCATCGAACAAACAGACACCAACTAAAAGCTTGTGTTTATTTTGCATATACTATACTGCCCGCGTTACCTACGAGTGATCATAGAAATATTAAATAAGGAGAAGTGATAAAGGTAGAAATATTATTATTTTAGAATACTCGCAAGATCATTATTGTTGTCTATACGTCTATCTAGACTTTTGGAAGATCTCATAGCTACACTAAGGGAAAATTATCAGAAAATTTTATTGTCAAGAAAAATATAACAAAATAACAAAAGTAAATAGCTACCTATTATATATCTAATTTATTACCTCCTATCTCAATACCTCTAATAAAGTACCTACTATGAATTTTTGATATCGTCGCGTCATATCTAGGTAGTTACTTACTCGGCCCGCGAAAGTGGGAGTAGGTAAACGAATTTAGATCCGGTATCTCTCAAAATAATTATATTTACTAAAATCGCCTGCACAAACTTTCTCGAACGTATGAAATGTTGTATTTTTTAATTTTTCATCTAAACTTACCTTCGACAATTAGCCATCCTGTCCATTTGTAACTTTTTTAGTTCTCGTTTCGGAAGTCTTTTCAATGTTTTTTTCTTGTTACCCATTTCACTATTTATTTCGAACAAAAACAACAATTACAATTGAATTGATAATAACTCGGCGCATCTAAACACTTGAACGTAGTCCTCTCGTCTCAACGGAGCGGTAGCGACTGATGTCTGAAATAAAAATATGCTTGAAGCTCCCGCAACGTGCGACGGACGATGACTTCTTGCGCGGAATAAAAACGTAGTATGCGCCAAAACTGTTATATCGTAATAAATCCAAAACTAAAAGGATTTACATAAAATGCCTAGGCACAGCCTTTACTCTCTTGTATAAATATATTTATTATAAAAAAAATGTCGCAATAGGCATTACCGTATCGAGTACAAAACGGAAAAATATGAGAATTAGAGGATACTTCGTGATTTTTTTCTATCGAAGAAATGTTATTATTTCATGTTTTTGATCAAAGTGAACCCTCGGAAATATCATGTAGTTATTCATACATTTTTATTTTAAGATTTGGTCCGGAATTTTTCATGTAAAATCAAATATGAGATTGCTAATTTTGCTTTATACGCGCTCTTAATTTTTGCCAATAATGAATTTGCCATATTTATATAGTAAACAAGGCATCATACACTTTTCCCAGTTCAAAACGTAGAGCTTTTACTGCTTTAACCCTGCTCTCCCATCGAGTATTTGAGTGGTTTTAGACTTAAAGTTGGCACTTCTTTAGCAAATATTTGCCAACGAGCTGTTGACGCAGAAAAAAAAAACATAAATTTCCTGCACAATTGAAAAGAAATTACAATTTCTAATGAACTTTTAGCAGCGTCATTCACTACCAAATTTAGGGTGTGTGCCGCACAAGGTACATAAAATGCGAGCGGGTTTAAATCTAAAATTCGTTTTTGTAGACCTATATTTTTCCCTTTCATGTTTGCACCATTATCATAACCTTGACCACGCATATCTTGTATCTCAATTTCGTTTGAGATTAAAAAATCTAACAAAAATTGAGTTAAGGCCAGGCCAGTAGTGTCTGTAATAGGAAAAAAACTCTGAAAGTGTTCTTTTACTTCAGCCTTGTTGTTGTTTGCATTTATAAGAACGTACCGTACGACAACCGATATTTGTTCTTCGTGTGCAATATCTGGAGTGCAATCTAAAATAATCGAAAAATATTTAGATTGTGTCAATTCCAAAACAATAGCTTTTTGTATTCTTTCTCCCAATAATTGTATTATTTCATTCTAAATATTATGGCTAAGATAATGAGTTAGGCGTGACTCAGATTTTTGAATAAGGTCAATGTGTTCCGCAAGCACATTATCAAAGTCAGAGTAGGTGATGCTCAGCGCAGTTGAGCTGTTTTAATTAATTGTTAAGCTGTTTGTTAGTAATATGTATATGTATGTGCTGCTCTATTGTGTTGCTGCTGTCCATTAGCGAATAAATGTTTATTCTATTCTAGGTATATTCAACCAGCTTTAAAAAATTACCATTATCAGAATCGTAAATTTTTTGAGATCTCCCCCGAAAAGCCAGACATTGCCTCGCAAAAAAATCAATTATGTTGATTATTCGTTCGAGTACTGCAACCTTACTTTTTTTTTCCCGATCAATTTCATTTTGGTGCAAGAAATCTACCGACTTTTCTTTTAAAATAACAGTTTTCAATGTAATTTGTTTCTTAAAAGGTCTGCATCCTATGGAGGTGATGGGGCTTGGCATGCGCAAACACGGGGCAAGCGTATGTCATAATGGGCCGAATGCCCGCGGTGTAAATACGTAATTTGCACCTTAGTGACAATTTGCTGCGAGCATTCAGCAGTGGAGTGGCATTCAGCATTCAGCAGTGGAGTGGAGTCTACCAAGAGCGAAAGCGGCACGCGAGCGCACCGTCTTTATGTGCTCACCGAAAGATAGGCGTCGGTCCAGAATGACCCCTAAATATTTAGCTTGCTTTTCCCAAGGGATCGGCTTGCCAAACATAGAGATCGGTCTGGGGGTAGACGGGAAGGTTTTGTGGGGGCTACTGAAAAGTACCGCCTGACTCTTATCGGGATTGACTTCGATTCTCCATCTCCGGAACCAAGCGCCTAGTACGTTTGCGGAGGTTTGGAGAATGCGGGCAATGTTGTCGGGGCTCCTACCTGAGTAGTAGATGGCAGTGTCGTCAGCAAAAAGTGCTAACTCAGCCTTTCTACTCAGGGGGATGTCGCTGGTGAATAGCGTGAAAGCTAGGGGGGAGAGCACAGAGCCCTGAGGGACACCTGCGCGGATCGGATGTGGAGCGGAAAGAGCACCTTCAATGCGGTACTGGAAGGTGCGATTCGACAGAAAGTCTCGTAAGATGAGCACGAGGCGATCCGGCACACCAAGCTGATACAGCTTGTATATCAGCCCGTTGTGCCAGACCTTGTCGAATGCTTTCGCTATATCGAAGAACAGGGCACCAGTCATCAGGCCTCGCTGGTAGCGGGCGCTGATATGCTCGACTATACGGTGCACCTGTTGGACACAAGAGTGGTTTGCTCTAAAGCCAAACTGTTATTTGGAATAAGACTTAGCTTCGGCGTAGTCTTTGAGACGCTTATAAATAAGCCTCTCGTAGACTTTGCCTAGGACATTGAGTAAACTGATGGGGCGGTAGCAACTGGGGGAGGTCTTCGGCTTGCCCGGCTTGGGAATGCCGATGACGGTGGCCTGCTTCCACGACTGTGGGAACATGTTATTTGCTAGAGCGCCATTGAAGATGGCGGTCATTAGCACAATAAGAATGGGGGGGAAGAGTTTAAACACCCTATTGGTGATTCCGTCAGAGCCAGGGGCTTTCCTCGGTTTGAGTCTCCTGATGATCTCCTCCACCTCGTCATGGGTGACGGGGGGCAGAGGATCATCAGGGTCCTCCACGGGGGGGAGGGAGGTTCGACTTCAGCATCCACTTCAGCGAGGTGGGCTGGGTCTACTGGCTGAGTGCTGGGGGAGCCCTGGGACTCTAGGCTGTCGGCCAGGCATTCCGCTTTGTCGTCGTCGTCGAAAGCGACGCTGTTATCGGGTCGAATGAGAGGGGGCATGGAGGAGATCTCAGAGGAGCGAAGCTTCCTCTGTAGGTCCCATCTGTAGGTCCCAGAAGGCCTGATGGGTCGGTTCCAGTTCGTCGAGCATCTTGTCCCATTGCCCATTACGCAGCTCTTTGACGCGTCTACTTACCTTACGTTGTAAGTAGCGCATAAAAGCCTTGTTACGGGCGCAGGAAACAGCTCTGTAGGCTCGAATAGCCGCGTTCTTCTCGGTCACGAGATCACGCACATCGTCCGGAAAGCTCCAGCGATGATCTACCGCCGGAGCCTCCCTTGAACACTCGTTCAGGACGGATTGTACGTGTTCCGTGTACAAGCCGATCGCGGCCTCCGTGTCGGCCACAGACTCGATATTCTCCGGAATTTGGTCAAGGTGAGGGGACTTGGTGGATTTCAGTAACTCACTTACTTTCCCCCAGTCCGTGATCACCTTGGTGGGGTGGGATTGAGTGGGATCGAAGGGACCTGATCTGGGAGCGAGCTTCAAGACAACAGGTCTATGGTCCGAGTTGAGTTCGTCTCCAAAGAATGCAATCGTAAATTACATTCTTCAGAAGCGCGACGTCAAGCACATCGGGGCGCTGATCGGGGTCATGAGGATAGTGAATGGGATGCATCGGGGCGATGACATCAAAGTTGAGGGGGGAGCAAAGGTCAAACAGTACCTTGCCTCTGGAGTTTGCCGTGTGGCAACCCCATGAGAGGTGTTTGGCATTAAGATCCCCCGCCAGAAGGACGGAGTCACTTAAGCCAAGAAGTGCGGTGAGATCGTCTCTCAAAGTGGCGTTGGTTTCCGCGAAGTTGGAAGGTGGGAGATATGCCGAGACAATCGTGATGGGCTGATGGCTTATCATGCCCAGCCGACAGACAGAGACCTCTAAGTTGGCGAGGGACGGGGGGTCCATAGGAATGCAGTAGAGAACGGACTTGTAGTAGATGAGAGTACCTCCTTTATGACAACGAGTTCTGTCAATGCGAACCATACGATGGTTCGCAATTCTCGGGTCTCGTTGATGGGGCTTCAAGAAGGTTTCTTGGACTAATAGGATGTCTAATTGATGGTCGCGGAGGAAGTTGGCGATCTCATCACGCTGGCTACTCAGGCCATTGGCGTTAAAGGTCCCTACCCGGAGGGACTTCGGTTTTAATCTACAAGGGGGGCTTGAGACATTATGGGGGAGGTTTCTAAGGGCTTGCGTAACATCCGGATACGCATCGTAGACCTGTGCGAGGCTGATAAAATCACCCTTGCAGGCGATTATATCGCGGGCCATTTGCTTCCCTCGGGGGCTATGGAAGACCCCAAAGGTGCTAGTGATGACCCTGAAAGGGTTGAAGGGGTCCATCGCTGGTTGGGGCGGCGGGTGTCCAAAGCGGGGGGGGGGAGGGGGGGCCGAGAAAGTAAAGGCAGCTCGAGGCTGACCTTTGGCTGGGGGCAGGGGCGCTGAAGGCGCAGCTGCTTTCATGATAAAAAATCAAAGGCATTTCTTCGAAATTATTAGAAATTGAATTGTTTTTAGAAAAAAGTATGTTTGATATTATTTGTTTTACTGAACATTGGCTAAAGGATTACCAAAATAATTATGATAACTATACGGTGGGTAGCTGCTTTAACCGTAAATCTATGCTGCGTGGAGGTTCATTAATATTAATAAAAAAATGTGTTAAATATAAGCAACGTAATGACATAGTAGGTCTCTCGGTTGAACATTGCGTCGAACAACTGTCCTGTGTTGAGCTGGATAAGCATGTAATTATGTGTGTGTACAGACCCCCAAATTATCAAAACTTTTCCTTATTTGAATCAATAATGGAAGATGTCCTGGCAAAACTTTCAGCCAGTAATAAATCTGCAATTGTTTGTGGTGATTTCAATATCAATATTTTAGAAGAAAATTCCAATAGCAGTCGGTTATTAAATCTTTTTAAATCATTTGACCTGACCAATATTTTTATAGAACCTACTAGAGTCACTCCATCTTCTGCTACTTGTATAGATAATGTTTTCTGCGATTGTCATTACTTAGATAAAGCCATATTAAATTGTCTCCCGTCTGACCACAGCGGACAAACTGTAACTTTTAGGTGTAAAACATCATTGCAAAAAGTTCTGATTAAATTTAGACCTATAACTACTAGCAAATTAAATAGGTATAATATTTCCCTACAGAACAAGTTAAATGTAATGAGCCATCATATGGACGATATTAATATAAATCAATTGTATGATAATTTCTTTTCAATAGTTCGAACTGAATTCAACAAAACATTTGAAAAGAAGACAAAAAGTATTTGCCCTAAATTTATATTTAGTGATTGGGCTACTTAAGGTATCAGGAAAAGTAGGGAAAGACTATTTGAGCTTTATGGCCTTAAGCCTTACATAAACACTGAAACTTTCAACAAGTATGTTGCTAAGTATTCAAACATTTTTAGAAATACATGCAAGGTTGCTAAAGCCCTGCACATTAGCAACAAGATCAAAACAGCAGAAAATAAAATAAAGACTGTTTGGAAAGTCATAAATAACGAGACAAACAGGAAGAAAATACGTAACACTAGCTACACATTAGATACAGCATGTGGTCCTAAAAGCTCTAATTTGGAAGTAGCTCAAGAATTTGTAAACTTCTTTATATTGTATATTGTATAGCGGGCTGGTGTCCGCAACTCCACGTCTAAGCGCGTATTTTGCGTGCGGGTGGGAAATTTATTCGATCCACCCTAGCTCCCCGAGAAAGGCCAGCAGCGCCTTGATGTTGCTGACGATCTCGCGGAGAGTACCTGGGTTACCGAAGTACTTTGCCCTGTATGTTGCAACCACCGAGCAGTGCAGAAGCACGTGGGCTGCCGTCTCGTCCTCCTCCATGCAGGCTCGGCACAGGGGGCTGTCTGTGACTCCTATGACAGAGAGGTGTTTGTTAAAAGAGCCGTGTCCAGTGATGGCGGCTGTAACTGTGCGCAGCTGTAGCTTGGTCAGCCGAAGCGCTCGTTTGGTGAAGCGGCCGTCGATAGTAGGAAGTGCTTCCTTGGCCTGCCTGCACTCACCATGGTCTAGCCACAGCTTGTGGTGTTGTTCACTGGTTCGTTTCCTTACCAGTGTGCGTAGGTACCCGAAAGGGAGTGGCACGATGGGTTCGGGTCCCACTGCTGCCATGCTCGATCCCCTTCTAGCGAGTTCGTCCGCTGCGTCATTGCCTCGAGAATCGCTGTGTCCTTTGATCCATTGGATGGTTATATTATTGAGATTACCAACCTGGTTCAGGCGTTGATGACACTCGTGTATTAACCCAGAGTTGACTGTGTGGTTGTTTAGTGCTAGCAGTACCGCCATGCTGTCTGAGAGTATACGTATAGAGTGGTCCACAACCTCCCTGGCTAAGATGGCTGAAGCCGCCAGGGCAATGCCCATGCATTCTGCCTGAAATACCGTGTTGTGGGCCCCCAGTGGTGTGGCTATGTGGATGTTGAGATCCTCCGAGAAGACTCCAACTCCAGTGCCAGTACCTGTTTTAGATCCATCCGTGAAGATCCGCAGTTCTGCGGGGCTCAATCCCTCGCAGCGGTGGTCCTCGTGGAGTTGGATTTTGTATTTTTTATCGAATACGAACTGTTTGGGTATCCGATCGTTTGCTGCTTTCGCTACGGGGAACTCGTTGTAGAATCCCTCCAGTACTGCGGTATGCTGAGTTTCTTTCTTACCCCAGAGTTGGAGTGTATTAAGGCGTACTGCCGTCATCGTCGCTTCCTGCTGTATGAACAGATGGAGCGGTGGGAGCCCCAACATGGCTTCGAGAGCTGCTGTCGGAGTAGTCCTCATGCAACCTGTTATCGCCATACAGGCAAGCCTTTGCAAGCGTTGCAGTTTGATGGAGGCTGTAGCTAGTTTGGTCCGGGGCCACCAGACCACTGCCCCGTAGGTAATCATGGGTCGGATTACCGCGCAGTATAACCAAAGTATAATTTTGGGGGATAGACCCCACTTCTTACCTATCATCCTCCGGCATTGCCAAAAGGTGATGCAGGCCCTGTTTATTTTGGTGTCAAGATGGCTGCTCCAGTTTAACTTACTGTCCAGGATGACTCCTAGGTACTTAACCTCGTCAGCTAACTGGAGTTCTGTATCAAAAAGTTTGGGTAGGCAGTAGGGGCCTAGTACACGCTTATGGGTAAACATAACTAGTTCAGTTTTCATGGGATTCACCGAGAGGTCGAACTCTCTGCACCACCTTTCAACGATGCGTAGTGCCTGTTGAGTGAGATTGCAGATTGTCCCCGTCACTTTCCCCGAGATGAGGATGGCGAGGTCATCGGCGTACCCTATAGTATAGAAATGATTCGCGTTGAGTTTGGTAATAAGATCATTAATCACCAGGTTCCAGAGGAGAGGGGATAGTACTCCTCCTTGGGGATATCCTCGGGCTATCATGGCCATCTGCTGATCCTCTGCAAGGCGAACCACTCGTTTGCTTAACATATTAGTAATCCAGTCTATCAGTACCTGTTCTACTCCGTGTCGGGAGAGGGCGGTGCTGATGCTGGAGAAATTAGTTTTATCGAAGGCCCCTTCGATGTCTATGAAAGTGCCCAGGCAGGTGCCCTTCTGATGTATCGCTTCTTCTATCCGGCCGACCACTAGATGGAGAGCGGAATCAGTAGACTTACCCGAGCTGTATGCATGCTGATTCGCATGGAGTGGGATCGTTTTTAAAACGCCATCCCTCAGCTCTCTCTCGCAAATTCTCTCCATGGTTTTAAGGAGAAAGGAGGTCAGGCTGATCGGTCGGTGGGATTTGGCGTTAGTATAGTCACTCTTACCTGGCTTAGGAATGAATATAACTTTCACTTCCCTCCATCCTTTGGGAACGTGTCTAAAGGCCAGGCACGCTCTCATTATGGGTACCAGTCTGCTGGCGACAGAGGCCCCACCCCACTGCAGTAGGGCGGGAAAGACTCCGTCCGGACCGGCCGCCTTGTAAGGATGGAAGCACCGGATCGCCCACTGGAGTTTCTCCAGTGTTATCACTTTGCGTGCGTAGCGCCAGTCGTTTGCTGAGGGTGTTTGAGTTACCTCTGACCAGTCAATGGCCTGTGCGAAAGCGCAACCTGGGAAGTGAGTTTCAATAAGGACGCGCGTCGCCTCTTCTGGTGAAGTGGTAAGTGTGTTATCGGGTTTTCGGAGAACGGCGGGCCCAACCGGGTTCTGCTGTGCCAATATTTTCCTTACCCTGTTTGCTTGTTGGCAGGATTCGATGTTGCCACAGTATTTCCGCCATCCGGTGGAGCTCCTGAATCTAATGCACTTTTTATACGCGGATTTGGCTGCGTAGTACACGTCCCAATCCTCGTCAGCACATGTGTTCATGGCTCTGTTTAGGGCAGCCCTTACCTTCCCGCGCTTGCGTTCCAGATCCGCTCCCCACCAAGGTTGCTTCCCTGGTGTTGTGGGCGGAGTGGTTTCCGGGCAAGCTGAATGGTAGCTGTCTAGCATTGATTTCGTGAGATGACTTACACGCTCGTCGATCTGCGGCGTGTCCTCGTAGGTCATCCAGTAGTTTGTTGGCGCGAGCTTAGTTTCGAGGGTGCGTGTATATGCAGCACGGTTAGTGTTGCGCGGGTTGCGCCGTGGCAGTATTGGTAATACACAGACCTGAATGTCGAAGCGGATCCACCTGTGGTCCGAGCAGGAGGCTTCCTTGGAGACCTCCCAGCCGGTGGCGATAGCCGCAGCACCCTCCGATGCCAGAGTGAGGTCTATGATTGTTTGGCTACGCCTGTTTACGAAGGTTGGTTCGGAGCCTGTATTCAGCAGGGTTAAATTTGTTGTAAATAGGTAATCTACTAGAGCCTTACCCCTTGCGTTTTGCGTGTCCATGCCCCACAGAGGATGATGAGCGTTTGCGTCAGCGCCTATGACAACCTCCAGCCCTGTGCTCTCGCAATATGTCACGAGGCGGGCGAGGTCATGCGGAGGCGGCTCCTCAGCTTCGGGCATGTATGCCGAGGCAAAGACTACTGCGACCTCCGTGTCCCCACGCTGTATGAGTAGCCTAGCTGCAGAGATATCCTTGCAACAGAAATCTGTTAGTGGCTGTGTTTTGATGTTACCTGTCGTATAAATACACGATCTTGGATGATCGTGATCTGTGCAAACTAGGAGCTTACCACCAAGATTGGAGAGACCTTGTATGCGGCCGGCCCTGATCCACGGCTCCTGGATCAAGGCAATGGCTGTTGGTTGAACCTCCAACCACTTCCGTAGTTGAGCCGTCGCGGTCTGACTGTGGTGGAGGTTAGCCTGCAGGACTTTACAGGTTGACGAATGGGACGCCATCGCTGGTCGTTCCGTCTTCGTCACCTTCCAGTCGCAGCCCGGCCAACAGGTCGCCCGCGTCGAAGCCCCCCCCCCTCCAGGTCCGAGGCCGACGACAAGCTGTTGCCGTCGAGCTCATCCCCCGAGGATAGGACGGCACCCACGCTGGCGGCCTTCGGGGCAGCCGGCGCTGCTACTGCAGGAACATCCGCGGGAGTTGCCGCGATGTTTGTAGGGGGAGTGGTCTTCTCCTCCTGTGTCATTGACAGGGTATTGGTAGAGGGATCCCAACCCTGAGGGACGTCGACATACCTGCCGTTCGGACCTCGGAACAGCATGTAGACCTTCCCCGCACCAAAAGAGAGGCGACGCTCGGCCTTCATCAACGTCGGAATTTGTTCCTCAGGGACCCCGACCACCACAAACCATGCATCGGCCTGTTTATTGGTGTGCAGCAGTACCCATCCCTTAATGTCCACCCAGGGATTCTGGTAGCACAGAGTGTGCCCAATGTTGGACGCCTCCGCGAATATGCCTTGCACATCAGGGATGAGTATGCCGCATCTTACCCGTCTCTTGACCTCCGCCTGCCTCTTGACCACTAGCGAGGTGCTGGTGGAGGGAGGCATCTCGGACATGAGTGTCCTCAGCCAGGCCAAGGTATGGTCGTTGCCGCACCACAGTTTGAGGACCCCGCCGGTGAACACCGGCCTTGCATTGAAGTCCGGTGCAGGTGAGTCTTGTTTGGAGGAGGTGGCCTCGACGACTATCTTCCTCTGGATGGCCGCAAGAACTTGGTCTGACACCTCCTTGCTGATCAGCCCCGTACGGCCGCAGGTGACTGCGACGTCCAGGTCGGAACTGACAGCTTGGGCATAGCTACGGTTAGCGGCCCGTTTGGATTGATCAAGACGCGGCCGCTTGCGCTCTCCTCGAGGCGATGAGGTCTCGTTGAGAGCCCGCTTGGCCGCGGCCTGATCCTTCCGAGCGGGTCGCCGTGCTGTCTGCTGGGCTGGTCCCTCCGCGGCGCTGGTTAGCGGTTGGCTAGTCCTTGGTCGGCTGGTGCCATCCACGGCCTGCGACCGCCTACCTGCGGAGAAGTTGACATTACCGCTGGTCGGATTACCCGGTCCTGCGGCATTAGCCTGTATTGATTGTGGAAGCTTACCTTCCCACCGTTTCTGACGCCGCTCCTTCTTGGACGGTCTGTTCCTCCTTCTGGCGTTACCTGCCGAAGGAGCTGTAGGAGCTTGTCCTGAAGGGTCTGCGCGGCGTGTCGCTTCTTGCGAGTTTCTATCCGCCCTGCCCTTGCGCCTGTTCCGCTGCACCTGCCAGGTCAGCGCGAGCGCGTCACTGGCGGTGCTGCTCTCCTCCGGTTGGCCAGTGATGGTCAGAAGAGGAGGGGCGGCCTGAAGAGCCATGGGTGGGGGCGGATGTATTAAAGGGCCCCGGCCACCGGAAATAACCGTCGTGGGGGTCTGTGATCCTGAAAAGGAGAAAGGAGCGGTACTGGTCCCAATCAGCGCCGTTGTCCTTTGTTTGTTGCGGGACTTGGTTTTGGTCTGAGCAGCGGTTCTCGCCACTGCCGGACCGACACCCGCGCTGGAGCTGGCCGCGTTGGCGGCAGAGCACCCAGGGGCGAGAGAGGTGTTGCGAGCACCCCTCTTAGGAGTCTTGGCTTTCGCCTCCACTCCGGTGTGTACCTGTGCAGTGTGCACGTGTGTGTGAGTAGCTGATGTGTGTGTGGTTGCTGTGGGTGTGGTTGGTGTGTGTGTGGTTGGTGTGTGTGAGGTTGGTGTGTGTGTGTGTGGTGTGTGTTTGTGTGTGCTGGTATCGTATGGGTTTGAGATATCCATAGTATAGTGTTAAAATTCATCTCTCCGGCTTCCCACCCTCCATGGAGTCCGCACCTGGGAACGTCTCGCTACAAACTAGCTCAACCGTTAGGATTACCTTCGAGATATAGGGGCGTGAGGCTGGCTTACAGTGCGACATCGGGTGCTTGATCGGGTTCAACCCTCACTTACACCGTCAGCATGACCTTAACCCACCGCTTCGGTCATCCAAGGACAACCTCCGCGGACCTCCCGCCCCTCGCCGTGGCCCTCTAACGGGACACTGTGGCCATTTCCCTACCCCTGGCTATTGGGTAGGGCCACCGTTTCGCTTGAAATCCGGACCAAAGAGGGCGTGTTGCCTCACGGACGCATTACCGCCAGCGCCGATCGGCTCAACCCTCCAGGACTCTTTCATCCCCGCTTACGGCGCTCAACTGCGCAGGTCCTAGCGCAGGTGACTGGATTACCTACTCGTCGCCAGCTGGATTTAGTGGCGGCCGAGCCCATAACCACTCAGTCACGGAGGGCCATGGTTAGGTTGAAAAGCGCCTGATGGTTTCTGTTGCGTCTATTTCTTAAGGAATTAGACCTAAAACAGGGCGGCAACCACGTGAAGGTGAACCGATCAGACTTGCCTTAAGGATCTACACAACTGTGGCGCTCACCCTCAAGACCCCACCACCTTACCGCCTCTGAGGGAAACAGTAAGGTAGGCCTGCATCTATACTACCAAGCAAAGCGAAAGCAAAGCATGTCGTTGTGCAACCGCAAAAGCATAAATACAAGCCAGCCCCTGTAAACTTCTTTACCGATATCCCGTTAAAAACTACGGAAGCTCTAAATTCCTCACCTGAAGTCTCAATTGGTTTATTAAGGGCCAACGTGTCTGGATGCCCGGCTGAATTTAAATTTAAACACATAAACCCTGTGATAGTTATCAAAGCTTTCCGGCAAATAAAAATCAAACTGGCCGAAGATCTATGGGGAATGTCTATCAAAGTTTGTACATCCATAGTTGAGACTATAGCACCTTACTTAGCTTTAATTTTTAATTTGTGTGTAGACCAAGGAGTTTTCCCTGATTTAATGAAATACAGTAAAGTCATACCACCTTTCAAATCCGGGGATAGTAAAGATACTAATAATTATAGACCTGTATCCGTGTTGCCAGTTTTTAGCAAGGTTTTTGAAAAGGTAATGCTGAATCAAATGCTTAATCATTTTAACACCAACAAAATCCTACACGATCAACAGTATGGTTTCACCAAGGGACTTTGTACGACTGACGCCGGTGTAACCTTATTAAAGCACATATTTACTGCATGGGAAGAGTCCCAAGACGCCATAGGAATTTTTTGTGATCTCTCCAAAGCGTTTGATTGCGTAAATCACGACACATTACTTTTGAAACTTGAGCATTACGGACTAGGTAAACTCGCACTTAGTTTGGTAAAATCTTATTTGAGTGATAGACCTCAACATGTTCAAATAAATGGTATCAATTCACAGGGTTTAAAAAAAAAATGGGGGTTCCGCAAGGCTCAATATTTGGTCCTTTCCTCTTTCTAGTATACATAAATGATCTACCTTATTTACTGAAAAACCAACTTCAAAATATGGTGTTATTTGCTGATGACACTTCTCTAATTTTTAAGATAAATAGACGGGCCCAAATTCTAGATGACGTGAATAATGCCCTACTTCAGGTTCAAAATTGGTTCACAGCAAACAATTTAGTATTAAACGAAAAAAAGACTAAATGCATTAGATTTGCTTTACCGAATGTTAAAAGTAGTGATTGTGATATAATATTGAATAAAGAGAAACTTGAATTCGTAGATCAAACGGTTTTCCTGGGGATTACGCTTGATTCAAGGCTACAATGGAGTTCTCATTTAACATCTCTTGCGGGGCGGCTAAGTTCAGCAGCATATGCTATTAGAAAAATCCGTCAATTTACAGATGTTGATACCGCTAGACTGGTCTATTTTAGTTACTTTCATAGTATAATGTCTTATGGCATTTTGTTATGGGGACGAGCTGCAGACATTCAGTCAATATTTCTTCTGCAAAAAAGAGCCGTCAGAGCTATATATAATCGTCGTAGGTGCGATTCTCTAAGGGAACAGTTACAGTACTAGAAATAGGGACCAATTAGTTCAGCCAGGCTTCAGACTCGCTAAAGTAGATTCATCTTTCATGGGGTACTGTTTGAGATGCTATAATAAAATTCCACAAAGTATTCTTGAACTCAATGAGACGAAATTTAAAACATGCATTAAACGCACACTATGTAAGCAAGCATATTACAAGTTGGACGATTATATCGCTGGCAAAAATGCTTGGCTCAATGCCGGTCCTGCTCCACAAGGACAGGGACGCGTAAATTGATAACATTAAATAGTATTGTTGGAGCTGCTGAAGATTGTACAACTATCTTTGCATTGTATAGATTCAATCTCTTTAGTATTATATAAAGCCCATATTGTGTGAGTGCTATGTACTAAAGAGCTATCGTTCACTGGAAACCTACGTCCTTTCTCGACTTGAATGTGCCCTGGCGGTTGAGAGTATGTCATGCTCACTCAATGTCTCGCTGATGGTGGCGCGTGTGTCGGATCATTTAGTTCCCTTCAAAATGGTTGAATTGAATGGTGCTGATCCATGCGTCATGTTCGTGAACGGGCGCTGTCAGTTGTGACTGGTCATCTCTTAGTTGCCACGGCTTATTTGAATTAATTATTATATATTTTTTTTTAATTGTCTTTTTTGTTTTTACTATGGACACTTTTAACGTGCACATCTTGCTACATCGTTCTCACATAATGTACCATCTCAATATGAATGATGTAACCAAGGTTTTGTAACAATATGCTAATTTAAAAGAGTGTCCATGGAGTTTCTTGCCCGTTCTTCTCCATAGAGATCTACGCTAGGGAATGGGCAACTACAGTACTTTCACAGTTTTTATGCCTTGTGACTGGGACTGTAGCTACATTTCATTGTTATCTTTGTTTCGACAGTTCAAAAGAGCCTGTAACTGGCCTACTCGAAATAAATGCTTTGATTTTGATTTTGATTGGCCTGGGGGGAGAGGGGGGGGGAGACCGGTTTAGCCATCAAGGGGGGAGGGGCCGAAGAAGACGGCGCTTGAGAAGCCCTCAAAGCCGGGAAATGGGCTTGGTGGTTAAGCGCATTCCAGGGGCTGGGGCGCTGAGGGCTAAGGGTCAGGGGGGGTTCGCTCGAGGGGGTCGGGCGCTCCCTCTGTTGCCTGTCCGAGTTCCTCTTGGCCAACTTAGGGGCCGAGGATTTCGGGGCCTTGGGGCATCCGCGGTAGTTTGCGGGGTGACCGGACTCACCACACAACACGCAGCTGGGAGGCTCCGTGCAGAGGGTGCGGTCTTTGGGACGTGAGCAATCAGCGGTCCCGTGGTTACCCAGACACTTGACGCATCTGGGCTTCCCGAAGCAATGACGCTGTGCGTGGCCGTACAGCTGACAGTTGTGGCATTGTGGAATAATGCCACTTGCGTGGGGTCTCTCCACCCTCAGTCCGGAGAGGCCACAGATCTTCTGGACGTTGAAGATCGGATGGTGGCCTTCCGTGGGGTCACAAACAACCAGGATCATGTTGAATGAGTCACCCCCGTTTTTGCGGTGCATACGGTGCACCTCAGCGACGGGGATCTTCTGCGACTCGAGGTCGCTGATTATCTCGGCAGAGGAGATCTCTACCGGGACGTTCTTTATTACCACTCTCGTAGGCTTCTCCTCTTGGAGAGCGTACGTGTGGAAGTGAATGTTCCTCCCACGAAGGAGTTTGTTCAGCTCACGGTAGTCGTGAGCTCCGTGAGCTGAAGGAACGGTCACCTTAATGCCCTGCTGCGGACGGGTTTTCTTTACCGGGGGGGTGGCCGTGGTGGCCGCAGCCGGGGTGGCGACAGCCGGGGTGGCTATTGCCATAGGGCTGGAGGGGCGGCTTTGCTGGGAGGTGCCAGCAGTAGCTTGAGAGAGGGCCGGGGTGGCGTCTGAGGGGAGGGGGGAGGGGGTGGCTCTGGCCACCACCTGTTTTTTGGCCTTGCCAGCCGAATTTGGGGACTTTCCCTTCTTCCTCTTTCCCTTTCCGACGACTTTATAGTCGTCTTCCGAGAATGAGGTGGGGGAGGAGTCGGAGGCAGAGGTTTCCTCCTCCTCTGAGACGGATTGCTCCATCTCATCGGAGGTGGCGACCTCCGATCCTTGGGTGTCTTGCGACACTTGGGAGACCGGGGAGACGGGGGACTCCAGTGCGTCGCTGAACACAGCGACGACTGGGGGGGTCGGTTCGCTGAGGACAGCTAGCCTGTCCCCATATTTTTCCCTGATATAGGGATCCTCCAGGAGAATTTCCTGGAGGAAGAGAAGTATTTTGTCCGACATGATGTCGGACCTAGTAAGCAGTGGGGGGGATTAGGGGGGAGATCTAAACTCCTACACAGCCCCGAGGAGACACGTGAACGTGTACACCCCGGGCGGACAACACCCACAAAAAGCCCAAACCCTGTGTCTTTCGTAGTGCTACACTAGCGAGAAGAAAAACACAAACAAACTCGCTAGCTACACTTGTAGTTGTCCGATTGGCCTGAAGGGCCCTAGAAACCTAACTCCCCGAGTGGGTGTGCCCGGGGATGAGTGAACTCCCTGCCGGGTACAGACAGGGAGGTGCGTACCTAGGGTGAGCACTAAGCTTGAAAACCTGTCGCCAATCTTATTGGGCGACAGGACAGGCGCCCAATAAGATACCCAGCAAAGCCGCCCCGCCAGCCCTATGGCGTTAGCCACCCCGGCTGTCGCCCCCCCGGCTGCGGCCTCCACGGCCTCCCCCCTCTCAAAGAAGACCCGTACGCCCCCCCCCCCCGTTTATTCACGACAAGGGGAAATGGACCGAAGTTTCAAAGGCATGCTACGAACATCGCATCGCCTACACCAATGCCCGCGCTGTACAGTAGGGCATTTAGGTAACCGTCGCCTCAGCTCACGACTACCGTGAGCTGAACAAGCTCCTCAGGGCGAGGAACGTGTTTTACCACACTTACGCCCTCCAAGAGGAGCGACGCATCAGGGTCGTCATCAAGAACGTCCCGGTCGAGATAACCTCGGCCGAGATTCTTAGTGACCTCGAGGCCCAGAATATCCCAGTTGCCGAGGTGCACCGCATCCACCGCAAAAATGGGGGAGAATCATTTAATATGATTCTCGTGGTCTGCGACCCCGTCGAGGGTCACCACCCCATATTTAATATAAGTAAAATCTGAGGCCTCTCTAGCCCCAGAGTACAGAGACCGATCGCCTCCGGTATCGTCAGTCAGTGCCATAAGTGCCAATTATATGGCCACGCACAAAGAATCTGCTTCGGGAAACCCAGATGCGTAAAGTGTCTGGGTGACCATGGTAACGCCGAGTGCACCCGCCCCAAGGACCGTACCCTATGTACGGAGCCTCCCAGTTGCGTGCTCTGTAGTGAGTCCGGGCATCCAGCCAACTACCGCGGATGCCCCAAGGCCCCGAAATCCTCGGCCCCTAAGTTGGCAAAGAGGAGCCAGAACAGACAGCAGAGGGAACGCCCAACTCCCTCCTCTAACCAACCCCCTATCTCCCTTAGCCCTCAGCGCCCCAGTCCATGGAATGCGCTTAATCACCAGGCCCACTTCCCGGCGTTGAGGCCCGCTCAGGCGCTGACAGCGGTACCCCCTCCCGCCTTGATGGTGGTACTCTCCGCCCAGCACCCTAGGCCAATTGTGAAGGCGGTCGCGCCCTCAGCGCCCCGAGCCCCCTTCACCTTCGCGGCACCCCTCCCCCTGCTCTGGGACGCCTCCCGCCCCAGCCAGCGGTGGACCCCTTTGACCCCTTCAGGGTAATTACCAGCACCTTTGGGATTTTCCACAGCCCTAGGGGTAAACAGATGGCCCGTGATATCGTTGCCTGCAAGGGCGACTTTATCCTCCTCGCCCAAATCTACGACGCGTACCCGGATGTTACGCAAGCCCTCCGAAACCTCCCCCATAACAACCCATAATGCCTCACACCACCCCCTGTAGAGTCAAACCGAAAGCCCTCAAAGTAGGGACTTTCAATGCCGACAGCCTCACTGGTCAACGTGATGAGATCGCCGACTTCCTCCGCGACCATCACATTGACATACTCTTAGTCCAAGAGACCTTCCTGAAGCCCCATCAACGCAAAATGTTAGCGGGGCACGAGGGCCGGCGGCGCGTGCGGTTGTGCCAGTACCACAGAGTACATTATACTAAGTACTATTTCTACTGAAATAGAGACCAATCTCCGGCCGCAAAATGGGTAACCACTTTCCACGCGCCTCTAACGCCATCTGTTATCAGGAGTTAGAATCTTTATTATACCTATCTATAACAATACGCGTACGTATGTATAGATACTACCATAGTTTAATGAAGGCTTTTTTTGTTTTGTTTTTCATGGGAATTTATAAATGAAACATTATATTTATCAAAACTAGTTTATTTGTGTCTTTTATAGCACTTATTAAATTTCTTAGCTTTAATTTGTAGACTGTCCTCATCATCATCCTGTCTTCTCCCAGCTAATATTTTATTTATATTTTTACAATAATTAAAAATCGTACAACGAATGACAATTCGAATTAAATAATCAATCAACTTCTCTCTGTGTAATTTACATTTTATACATTGAAAATCAATAAATATTATAATTGTTGTTTTAATTATTTCTTTTAAATTACATTTTTCGATATTCTCTTTCATAATTTCATTCATTATGTCTTGCATATTAGAAATTAATTCAATTAATTCTTTGCTGGGAGTGCAAAGCCATCGTCGACCTGGATATTCCCTATATTTAATGTATTCTAATTCATTTTTTAATGTCAAATCATTTATGCAATCACTGCAAGATTTAAAAACTTGGGATTTCGTTTTTTTTTTTAAGAAATATCCGCTCATATACTGGATTGGAGCAATTATACGGGGATACCTTTCTTTTACCTCTAGCGGAGTAAAATTAAAATCAAATATTTATAGGTCGACGTTGCTTCCGTATTTTCGTTAATGATGAGAGAGTGCAGGGCATCACAGAAGTCTCCTTCGCAGTTACCGCGGGTGTGGACACTGCTTAAATTATTTATTAAAAGTGTGGCGAACGCAGATTCAAACTGATCACACGTGGGATTAATGTTGCGACACCCTTGGCTTCTCACTGCGTCAAAGAAATTCTCCAAGGGGTCCTGATTAAGGTGCCGCATCCATACTGATGACACGTTGAATTCATCTTTTAACTTTTTTAACAAAGTTTGTATGCCATTCAGTGTCCACACCCAATTGGTAACAGAGGGAACAGTTTCTTTTTTATCATCTGATGTAACAAATTTCATAGCATTAAATATTTTTATGCCCTCCACCCACATTTTATGGTGGACAGAGTTGGGCGTTGCTGGGCCAAGTAGGGGTTTGGCGTTTTTATTATTCAAGTGGCTTCCATTGACTGAACCAAATATTTTGCCCATGAAGAGCAACAGGTCCGCAGTTTCCTTGCACTCTGTAGGAAGAATGTTCTTATCTGAAACAAACAGAAAAAATATTAAATAACAGTACTCAATAAAATAATCCCAGCCAAGCTTAATCAGCATGGGTTTTGTAGTATTTGACATTTACATTATCAGGCCACATAAAACATTAAGGAAACCTTTGGGAATAATAACTCTCAATAGTATGCACAATATACCCAATTTTATGTTTAATGGGTTACAATTTATATTGACATGGTAAGTAGGCAAGGCAAGGCTTGTGGCTTAGAAATCACAGCCGCACCAGTTGTTCGATCAGGTTAAGCTTTGCTTGCCGGGGTTGGTTGACCATCTATCATATCAATACCCCATGCCCAAGAAAGTATTTTAAGCTGTTGGTCGCATCTGTTATTTCTGGATCTTTGACAGTCATTCTAGGTCATCAGAAGCCCGGAAACTTGACAACCAGTATAACTTTAACTGGATTGTGTAGGTCAGATAGATAGGCAGTAGCTCCACGTAATATACAGGAATTCCAGCTGAATTGTATATTACGCGGAGCTACTGCCTATCTGCCCCAAAAAAGTGGGGAAATAGCTAAACTAGGATGATGATTGAAAGATGTATGCCTTTGCAGGGGGGCGATACATCAGACTTTGTAGACTTGTTTCCACAGGTAATTTTGCAGGACGATTAAATAAAAGAAGGAACTTGATGTAACAAGGGCTGCAGACGAATGTGATGTAGAGTGGTAGCGTTACGACGTCATGATATGGCGGCTGCTGAGCGAGTAATAACGGCGGTTCGGGGAACTCGCTGCTTCCCAGCAGTGGGATGCGGCTGGCGGGGTATGGGCTATGCCCTTTGTCCCGCGGTTTCATTTGTGCCCGTAAACATACGGGCACCGTCGCTGTGGCGGCCGTGTAGGCCTCGGCCAATGGCGAGCGCGCTTGCGCCGCTCGCCTGTGAGATAGTGTCAAATTGTGACGGTAGAGGCGCCACGGTGTTAACCGTATCTTCACGCCGCCTCGGCGGTCTGTCACCGCTAGGTGGAACTCCCGGTGCCCCGGGTGAAGCCCAGCGGATGATGACCAGCCAGAGGCGGCTGGGGCTGCCCCTACCGGGCGATGGGCCCCCGCCCACAACGTTATCGAAGCTAGCCGATGCGCTCCGGGCTAAGGGGCCATGTATGTATGTGTGAGCGGTATTGTGTTGTGTAACACCGCTCATGTTAGCGAGTAGGTAGCGAGCCCGCGCCGCTATCTATCGCGTGAGTCAGATGTGTGTAGTCATGTATGTGTGAGGTGGGTGGTGAGCGCCGCGCCTATATTAACTTAGAACGCGGCGTTTCACCTATGTGTGAGTACTGTAGTGTTGTGGAGTCTGTTTGTACGAGTGTGTCGCGTGTAGGTGAAGCGACATACTCGGGTGTCAAGTCCGGTGGGTGACGTCACACGTCCGTCACGAGGTCACGTGGTAGGCGCCTGGGGTAGCGCGGGGGGCGCCCCGCGTCAGGCGGGCGCGTGTGCCATGGCGCTATCTGCGCGATGTGGGGCCAGGCAGAGGCGTCGGCGCGCGCGAACATGTTGGACGCGAGGCGCCGGCAGAAGTCTTCCAGGCTCTCGATGTTGAGGTCCCGCTGCACGACGGCGTTCCTCACGTAGCGAGGTGCGGCGACGATCTTCCGGAGAGCTAGGTTTTGTTGAGCTTGGAGTTTTTTCTTGTTCTTCTCGCTCGTGAGGGCGAGCCAAGCTGGGGCTGCGTAAGTGAGAAGTGGTCGGATGTACGTTTTGTACACCCCCAACTTGGTGCGCAGCGGGAGTCGAGACGAGAGCACTGGGTGCAGCAGGAAGCGGGCGGTCCTGCTTTTAGCGACGACAGTGCAGACGTGTGACGTCATGGAGAGCCGACTGTCGATTGTGACCCCCAGGTACTTGGCCTGTCTGAGCCACTCGACGTCGACTCCCTGTAGTTTTAAGGGTGGTGGTTTCTTGTAGCCGCCGACAGCTAGCGCCTGTGTTTTACCCACGTTCACCGATAACCTCCACTTGGCGAGCCATTCTGGCAGTAGATCGAGCACGCGCTGCAGCTTGACTGCCGCGTGCTGCACGTTGAGAGAGGTGGCGATATAGGCGGCGTCATCCGCGTACAGCGCGAGCGTGGTGTCCGGTGTGGTGGGGATGTCATCGGTGTAACATGAGTAACACCATGGAGAGACGCAGCTGCCCTGCGGCACTCCGGCTGCAATGGGACGGGCGCACGACAGCGCTCCGTCAACCACCACCCTGAATGTCCTGTCCTGGAGGAAGGAGGAGACCACCCGTATCAAGCGACGAGGCGTGGATGTTGCTGTCAACTTGTACAGCAGACCGGCATGCCAGACACTGTCGAAGGCTTTTTCCATATCTAGGAATGCTGCAACTGCTCGCTCCTTCTTGTTCACCGCCGCCGTGAGCAGGTGCAGCACCCTTGACAGCTGGAGCGTCGTGGAATGTTCCGAGCGGAACCCGAACTGTTCTGGACGCGGTGTGACGTGTTGCTGGAGGTGTCGCAGCAGGAGCTGTTCAAACACCTTGGAGATGCAGGACAGTAGTGTGATGGGCCGGTAGCTTTCCGGCTTCAAGACGTCTTTGTGAGGCTTGGGCAGCATGATGACGCGCCCCTCCTTCCACACAGCCGGGAAAACCCCGGTGCGTAGTATCCCTGTGAACAAGCGCGCTAGCGCCGCTACCGTTCTGTATGGCAGGTGGCGCAGCGCGGTGTTGGTGATTTTGTCCGCCCCCGGAGCCTTCTTTGGCTTTGTTCTGAGGATGGCGCGTCTGACTGCACATGGTGAGAAGAAGATTGAGTCTTCATCGTTGGCTACCGGCGAGGCGAAGTACTCTCCAAGGTGCCTCTCGACTGCTGCGATGTGCTCGGGGTCGTCGGTCGGGTTCGGCTGGAACTGACGCTCCAGGTGTTCCGCGAAGATCTCCGCTCGGTCTGCTGCGAGGTATCTGGTCGCCCCGTCGCTGTGGCGTAGAGGGCGCACCGGGGCTGGGGTATTCGAGAGCGTCCTGCAGAGCTTGTGCAACGACGCCCAGTCTCCCTCTGCGGCGTCGATGCGTTCCTCCCAGCCCTCGGCGTTTAACTCCTGGAGCTTGGCCCTGACCTTCTCCGCCAGACGGTTAAGGTCCCGCTTGGTGGTGGGACATCCAGTGTCCTGCCACCGCCTGCGTAGGCGCCTCCTTTGGGCGATCATGTGCTTGATGTGGGCGGGGAGGGGCTTGTAAACAATCCCCCCCGGCGTCGTCGGCATTGTAGTTGTCGCCTCTTCCAAGGCGCGCTGGGTGCAGGCGGTGACCTCTTCCGCTAGTCTGTCCACGTCTGCGGCGGTCTCGACGGGCCAAGTGGGAGTGGTGGTCTCCAGCTTCTCTTTGAAGATGTCCCAGTTTGTGATGCGACGTGGCGCAGGAGGCGAGAGTCTTGTCGGCAACTCCGATAGGACGACGAGTACGGGGTGATGATCCGACTGTAGCTCGTCGTCCAGTACTTGTTGGGTGAGCTGGCAACCTAGGCCCTGGTGGATCACGATGTCCAGCACGTCCGGAGAGTGCGCCAGGTTGTCTGGGTAGTGGGTTGGTGTGTCAGGGCCGGACACCGTGTATCCGTGGGCCTCCGCGTCTGTGAAGAGTCGTCCGCCCCAGGTGTTCCGCGTCCGGCTGTTCCAGGCTTCGTGCTTGATGTTAAAGTCGCCGGCAAGGAGTGTCGGGTTCGGCGACATTAAGATGCTCCTCAGCTCTGTTACACTGAAGTCGATGGTAGGTGGATGGTAGGCCGCGTAGATGTTCATATCCTTGCCGGCGACGTGGAGTTGGACTCCCAACGCCTGGAAGGTGGTGGCTGTTACCTCTGGAAGCGGTTGATGGACGACCCTTCGGTTGACCAGCACCGCCAGTCCGCGGTATGTCTTGCCGAGCGGCGACTTCTCGTCCCTCCTATAGGTGATGTATCCCGGGAACCTGGTCTTGTCCGCAGGCCCCAGGAGAGTTTCCCCTATGAGCGCCACGTCGATCCTTTGTTCTCTGAGGAGGAGGCGGAGAGGGGCTACCTTTTTCTGTAGGCCGCGGGCGTTCCAATGCAGTATCCTCAACGAACTAGACATTGTATATAGTAAGTAACTCCGTCAGCCCGTCGAGGATTACCGCGCCTGCGTCCTGTCCCTGTCTTATTGCCCTGATTAGGTCCATTAAGAGCTTGATGGCGCAGGCCGTGACTTCCTTTTGCTTTTGGTTTGGCTGGCCCTCTTTCGTTGAGTGGCCAGCCTGTGGTAGATTGTGCTGCCGCTGCTCGCGAGCGCCAGCTGGGTGTTGGTTGTATTGTTGTTGTTGTTGCTGTTGTTGTTTGGGTGGCCTTGTTTTCGGAAGAGCGGCGGCCGGGGCCGCGCTTGCGAGGGGAGCGGGCTTTTCCTCCCGCTTCCCCTTCCTCGGCTCACTAGCGCTAGCAGCGGCAACAAAAGGAATCGCCGATGTAAGAGTGGCAGTGGGCTGCGCCTGCGCTGCGACAGGGACAGCGCCCTCTGTTGTTTGGGTCGCGGGGGGCTGGGTCTTCTTCCCCCTCTTCTTTCCCCCGCGCTTCTTCTTCTTCCGCCTCGAGGCAGTGACATCTGCTGTGGGCCCGTTAGCTGTTGCCATCAGTGTGGTGCTGGGGGCTTCGTGGTCCTCTGCGTTGGCTGGAGGCCCCTCTCTGGGCCGGCGCTGGCTCGCTGTGGTGGCGACAGTGCCCGCCCGCTTGTTGGCGGCTTCCTTCTTGAACACCGGACACCTGGTGCTGCAGGCCGGATGGTCGCCCGCGCAGTTGACGCAGGTGGCCGGCTCTTCTTTGGGGCGCGGACACTCGCGCGCAACGTATCCCTCGCCGCATCGCACGCAAGCGAGCGGGCGGTGGCACTGGTGCGAGCTGTGCCGGAACTTTTGGCATCTGTGGCACTGTGCGGGCCCACGCTTGCTTCTCCAGGCTTCTATGCGGATGCCACGCATGCACATGAGCGTGTCGATTTCATATATCCTGCGGATGTCCATCTGCCTCTTCAGCACTACATGAAATATGCAGCCGGGTCGTCCTCCGCGTGCGTTAATATTGCGCACGTACTCCGGCTCATATCCCAGTAGGCTGAGCTCCTCAGAGATGTCGGCTGGGTCCGTGTCCGCCGGCAGTCCCCGTATGGCCACCTTTAGGCTACGATCCGCCCTCAGTGAGTAGGCGAACCAGCTGGTGCCGTCCAACTTCTCCAGGTCCGTGAGATAACTTTGGACCACCCTGTATTCGTCCTCACTCTCAGGGTGGAACCTAAATCCCCCCTTGAAAGGTCGGGCGTTTGGAGGGTGACCCAACTTTATGCTGAGGGCCCTAAAGTGGGCGGCCCAGTCGTTTAGCCTCTCCACCAAGAGCGGAGGGTAGCGTGACCTCTTCTCTTTCTTCTTACCGCCTTCTGCAGTCGAGGTGGCGCTAGCGCCCTGTGCCGGGGCTGCGGCGGATGGTGGCACTGTGCGTGCGGCGTCTTGTCCGGTGGGTGGACGGCGAGCTGCTTCGGCGAAGGTCGGTGAACCCGCTCCCGCTCTTCCACGCGCGTCGCGCTGCGGGAGCGGGGATTCGGGACACAGGCGCTTGGCCTCTTCAGCGGCCTCGCCGTCGGAACTTCTAGGTCTGCGCTGGGCCCTGACTTCAGACTGGAAGTCGTGGTCTAGGGCCAGCGCGTCTTCTGTGCTCATGTCACTGTTGTAGTCGTCTTCAATTAAAAAGCACTGACTAACCTCCGTATCCGGGCCTCCGGCAGGTGGGTCGTGTTGAGCGGGCGTCGAGTAGGATGTCGCGGAGAGGTCGCTCCCTTCCCTCGACGAGCACGGCGAGAGTGCGGCTGGGGAGTCCCGGGCGGAGGCTCTAGGCGGCGGTGGCGACATGGCAACGTCGAGTGCTGCGGTTGTGGTTGCGGCGGCTGAGCCTGCCAGCAAGCGGTGCGGCGCGGGCGACGCGTTGCGCGCAGCTCGGCCCGTAGCGGCGGCCGAGCGAGCGCTCGCGGTCGGTGGCGCTCCGGGCCGCGCGGCGGTGTGAGCGGGCGGCGCGGGGCGAGACGCGGCGGCGCACTATGGAAAATCGTAGAACAACTGCTGATTAAAAATGGTTTTTGTCAATGTCGCTACTGGCATGCTTTTTTTATTTTACTCAATAGTTTAAGGACCAAACTAGACTATAATATCAAAAAATTATAAATATTAAATGAAATGATTTTTTTACAACACCACAAACTTTATAGTTTTGACGGACGTCCATGTCAGGCCCGTTCACTTCATCACTTTTAAATTGATTTTATTGTTATACGTTACAGGAAAAGGTATAATGTATTATATATTTCTGGAAACCTCGTCTTTTGAAGAATATGAAACAGCTAATATGTATTTAATGTTATGTTAAGGTTCACCTTAAAATAATTGCAAAATAAAATATGGTGAAAAAAAAGTTATTTTAAAGTTCAACGAGACTTTTGACAGTTACCCACGTTTACCCCTGCTTTACATTTAATGTTGATTTGTAGCCTAACTATCCATAAACATAATCAAATAATAACAGCTGCGGATATTTGCGGGTTTCGGAGTAATTAATAAAAATGTGATAAGAGTCAGAAAACGGAAAACCGCTCGCTATCTATTGCGGTTTGAAATGTTGCTGTTTACATCAATAGTTTGCGGTAAATTTTGTAATTTATCATTGATATTAGGGCATTTATCTTTTTTGCACTCATGTTGCGTGTGAAAATATTAATCAACAAAATGCACACTACCCTCATATTTCAAATAGTATATAAACAGTGGTTTCATTCTATTGTAAATAACAAAATAGTGGTGAATTAACAGAAGTGTAATTACATTTGTTGACTCTTCAAAATGTCTACTTTCAAGTGTTCTAAACGTGAAATAATACTTTCGTATATCGAAGGAGGAAAATCGTTGGAAGCATTATCAACAGTTTTGAAACAGTGAAAATAAGACCTTATTTTCGAGTCTCATAGAAGACGCAAGGCAGACCAAAATGTTAACGGATGAAGAAGCATTGAGCGTATTTATTGACTTGGATTTAACGAAAGCACAATATTTGTACTTGAGAAATTTAACGAACGAACGAAAATGTTTTGTGCTTCCGCCATATTACAAAGTGCAAGAAGTTAAAACTACTTGCTATCCACCGTCTTCAGCCATAGAAATTACAGACACAAGTGCAAAAATAGTAAGACTTCAAGATTTATTAGATCACACTGCAGCTAGAATATTGACAATAGATTCAGTCTATAGGAATGGATTGAATAACTTACTTCTGTATAGTAAATGGGGCTGTGATGGCTCATCCGGTCAAAGCCAGTACAAACAGAAACTGCCAGAAGAGTCTGAACTTATTTCTGATTCGAATTTATTTATCACTTCTTTGGTGCCTATTAAGTTAATTAACGAGCTAACAGGTGATGTTGTCTGGCAAAATCCGGTACCTTCATCTGTTCGTTTTTGCCGGCCTATATTAATAGAATTTTGTAAAGAAACTCCCGAGAAAACTAAAGCCGTTGTGGATGAAATAAAGGGTCAAATAAATTCCTTGAGTCCATCATTAATTAACAAAGAAGGTGAGGGAGTGCAAGTGAAGCATGATCTCTTCCTTACAATGATAGATGGTAAAGTAGCTCAGGTATTAACAGATACGCCTTCGGGTTCCACATGTACAATATGTGGAGCTACTCCACGCCAAATGAACGATTTGACAAAAGTGACAGCTAGGCCTGAAAATGAAGATTCTTATCAATACGGACTGTCTACTTTGCACGCCTGGATTCGTTGTATGGAAATGATTTTACATATTTCCTATAATCTGTCTTTCCAAACATGGTCAGCCACAAGTGAAGAAAAGAAACGACTAAAGCAAGAGAAGAAAACCCTGGTACAAAGGCGTTTCCGTGAAGAGCTAGGATTGATCATCGACAAACCAAGACAAGTAAGTGGTAATTCTAATGACGGTAACACTGCCAGAAGATTTTTTTCACAATGCAAGCTGCTCTGCTGAAATTACAGGAGTGGATATAAATTTGAATAAACGACTTTACATAATTCTGCAAGCTCTTTCATCGGGTGTAATGATAAATGCTGAAAAATTTGGCAGTTATGCTATGGAGACTGCTTGGATCTATGTGAGCAATTATGAATGGTATTACATGCCATCTTCAGTTCACAAAATATTGATTCATGGAGAAAGTGTCATAAAGCATTTTGCAGTACTTCCTATTGGTCAACTTTCGGAAAATGCACAAGAATCTCGCAATAAGGATTATAAAAAATTTCGTCTTCATCATGCTAGAAAATGCTCAAGATCCGCTACAAACGAAGATGTATTTCATACTCTTCTTTATACTTCAGATCCTTACATTACCAGCATTAGAAAACCGTATACTAAAAACGTGAAGGAACTTGATGAAGACACCTTAGATCTTTTGAAAGTGAACGAATTAATTTTAGATCCCGAAGTTCATCAAGTATAAATAACATAACATTTAGTAAACAGTACAATTAATTAATTAATCTGTGTTCGATTTTAATCTTTAAAAAAATGCTTTTTTTATTTTATTTGATTTTTATTTTGATGTACTATATGATATTTGGTTTTTGTAAACATTAAAATAATAGTATTCATTGTTAAGAAATAAACATTGGAGATTTTTTATAATTTTTAATTTGTTTTATTTTTTAATTTATTATTTTAAATTTAATCATAATAAATTACATTCTATTTGAAGCCATATACACTATTCTATATTTGTGCAAAATTTTAGAACATAATATTCAGAAATAAAGAAGTTATTGATTTTTAATCAGAAACAGACCATTATTTTCCACAGTGCGGCGGTCTGTTACACGGACGCCGGCCGGGGCGCGGGTGAGGCTGATATACGCGTGCTTGGTGCGTTTGGGCGCACGGCAGAGGCGGTAGTGCGAGCGGCTGGTGCGCGGTTGTGGCTCCCTGCGGGCCCCGGGGCCTGGGTTGGCACCGGACGGAACGCGGCGGGTCTTATAGGCACTGCGGGTTGGCGCGAGTTTCTTGGTTCCTGGCTCACTGTCGGCGCCTGGGACAGCGGGGTGGATGATGGTGGTGATGGGGTGCGATAAGCAGTGCCCGTGGTAACATTATTTATACGGGTACCGGTCGGCGATCCCCCGATGGTTGGGAGCGGCGTCTCCCGGTTCCCGGGCTGGTGGTTCGCGGGTGCGGGTGGAGGCTTCTCCTTGTCCATTGATTACGGCGTCTACCCACAAAAGCGTTGATTTTTTGTGGGGATGACCAATCGCGAGGCGCGCAGAGAACAAAGGCGCTCGGTATTGTTCGGCGGTCGCGGTTCGCGGAATTTGGGTCACATACGTGTTCGCGCATATGTGTCACAAGCTAATCCTAATAACGGCGGTTTACAGCGGCACGTCTTTTATATTCGCCGTCTAAGGCGCCACTCGTGGGGGCGTGAGCAATCACGCCGTTTTTGTTCAACCAATCAGGAGTGGCGAACACGGATGGGAAGTTAAGTCTGTGTGGAGTACTTGTATGTATGTGTGTGTTTTAGCCTTTTTTATTAAAATAATTATGGATTACATACAATTTGCATAAGAAATTAAGTTACAATCATTTTACATGGAACATCAAAAAGGGTAAGCAGTAATCTTATAAGTGTCTTACGTGACTAAAACTAAATAACTACTCAATGGCTATTTTTATGTACAAAATGCCTTATATCTAAGCTGTTATTTACAATCTCCCCCTCGTGCGCAAGCATCAAACGTTTTAGTCTTCTCTTGTGATCACGATGAGGCGAGAGGCCGGGCGGCAAATCAAACCAGCTGCTGTTCTGACTTCTGTTACTCGGACTCGACCGTCTGGGCCTGGGTATACTTTCATTACTTCACCTCGAGGTCACACTCCTCTGGGCATTGTGCCGTCACATATAGAGTCCGTCAAGCGATTCTAGTCCCATGAAAAAGGCGGCAAATTCAAAAATCTTTCAGGTGTCAACACTGATATAGCACGCTGAAAACTTGTTGATACTTGAATTTTGATAAAAAAATTACTTGGGATAAATTAAAAAAAAAGCATTTCAATGTACGTATTTATTCATCAGAACTAAAATCAGAATCAAGAAATTCAATGCCTTCAAATGAGAAATCACTGTCAGTAGAATCATTACGCACAGAAATGATGAAGGGTTCCAACTCGGTTTCGGATATCCTGTCTCTTACTTTATACTTATTTTCGACACTAATAGTGTGATCTGTGCATTTTTTCCAATCATTGGCTGTGACACTATTAAAGCATTCTTTTATAAGGTTCTCCATTTCTTTACCTGGAATCCCTAAGTTTTTGCTGGCTATTTTTCTTTTAGCCAAACTCCATATGAGTTCAATTGCGTTCAGGTCACAATGATATGGCGGAAGTTTCAAAACCTCATGGCCATGTTGTTTCAAAAATTCTTCAGCTTCATACATTGGAGTTGTTTTATGTTCATTCACAAGGCACATAAGCTCAGCCTTTGTAAAGAATTCTTCATAATGAATTCCATTTTCAGTTAGCCATTTCTGAATGTCAGCCTTTAAATCATTCATAGATGGTGGCTTATTTATTTGTGTTACATGGTAGCTAGCGTTGTCCATAACAATGACACTGGGCTGACTTAAATTGGGTATTAATTTTTCACGTAACCATTTCATAAAATTATTTCTGTTCATATCATCATGATAATCTGCCATTTTTGATTTAGTACTGAATACCAATAATGCATTGGGAACAAAACCTTTTTCGGATCCAGCATGAACAACAATATGTCTTTTGCCTGACGATATTTTGTCAATTACACCGCTTGTTGATGGCCCTTGCCATGATTTTTTAACTTTATAATTTTGGTGGACATAGGTCTCATCAAGATAAACTATTAATTTTCCTTGTTTCCGCTTTTCATCAATAGCTCTGAGATATCTATGTCGCCATGCAGCTAGTTCATACTTTTCAATAAGAAGAGATCTCTCATTTTTATTTTTTTTGAATTCAAATCCATTTTTGAGTAATAATTGTCTCAATGTTTCATGACATCCAGTAAATCCAATTGACTCTCTTAAATCTGCAAGCAAACTTCGTAGAGTTGGAACTTGCTTTTTCACACAGTAAAATTCATTAATTTTATTGCGTATGGCTGATAAGTCAAAATTATCCAGATTGGCTACAGTTGGCTGTCGTGGACGTTTTTTCCCCGGTGTGTTCCACTCGCCTTGGTTAATAGCACCTTCTTTTTTAATTCTTCGCAGTGTTTTCACACTTAAATCTGAAAGTTCAATATGTCAGTTCAGTATCAAACGCACAAATTTTATGATAATATTTGTAGAAAATGCAAACAAACAATGTAAACAAATAAATCTGTACTAACCTGTCATAGCAGCAATTTTTGTCAAATAGTCTGTTTCAGATTTCATTTTTTTATTCTCATCTATGGCTATGACTTTCTTAACTAAATTATCAATTGTGCTTTTTATTAATTCATCATCCAAGGTGGCTGAAAAAAGATGACAACAATCTCTTATAATACTTTTCACTTATAGGTGCCCCATTGAGATTCAATGTCATGTATACGACGTCTGAATCTAAACCAAAACCGAAATCGTGATCACATCATAGTAAAATAAACAAAATTAGACAATTGTGCTAAAAGTATCAACATTTTGTAGCCAACCTACCTGTTGTTGAAACAATTTCATCCAAAAGTCGTCGTTTTTCTGTTAACACGTCATCAGATTCAATCTTTACATGATTATATTTATTAATCATTGTAAACAGCAGGCTCCTGACACTACTTTTAATAGGTTTTGGCATTATAACATTAAAAAATTCAACAAAAACCGGAATGCTCGAGGTTAGAACAGAAATTGTGACAATCTGTTTGACAGATAATAGTATTGCCATTATAAGAAATCAGTAAAATGGTTGTGGACTCGACTCGCTTGACAGACTCTAATAACGATGTCGCCGACCTTTAGGTTTTTTATGTTGAGGATTGGAGCTGGATCGGGGCATCAGCTGAGGTTTATATTCCGCCGACCAGCGTGTCCAGAAGGCGTCGGCTAACACCTGAGCGGCTTTCCAGGATTGTGAGTTTATTTCTGTATCTCTGAATGAGCCAAAGGGTGACATCCCACTAGAGCGCCCAATAAGAAAATGATTGGGAGTCAACGCTTCTTCATCTAAGTTGGGGTTCACCGGGGTCAATGGCCTCGAGTCAGTGCTGCCAGATGAAAAACTCTAATCAGCGCTAACAGCGGTGCACTAAGCGCTAGATTCGAATATATTCAAGAGCCATTAAAGCGCTAAATTCGAACTTTTAACTGAAGCGCTTTTTAGACGATCAGTGTGATTAAATAATCTCCCATACTAAACATGGGCTGTTACCATGAACTCTTAAAACAATTCTGATAAAGGTTTGGAAGCGAGACGCAGATTGCGACTCGTATAAACGCATCTCGTTTACGGCTCCGTTGTTTTGCTCTATGTGTTTAGTATGGTAGATTGTGTAATCACATTGATCGTGGAAAAAGCGTCATACGTACGACAAAAAAGTGATTGTAGTGAAAAACAACTATTTATTACAATAATAAAATTTAGAAGAGAAAACATAATTGAAAGGTGCAGGTTTATTCTTCAAGGCGCTGTACCAGTCTTATTGGACTGTATCTTCAGTTTCATAGGATGTTGCGGGATGACAATAATTAAAACGAGTTAATATGCTTGATACTGCATTGGTGTGAAGTGTAGTGTGTGTAGAGCGTAACTTCTTCTAGGTGTCTTCAAGCAGCAGTCGAGATGAGTAATAAGTTTTTTTTTTTTTTTTTTTTTCTTGGTGATGGCATCTCGCAGTTCAGCCTCTGAGGCTGGCTACTGCTTAACCGGACTATTCCCTGTGGATGCCTTAAAAATGAATCTAAGGCCTCCAGCCAGGGGCTTAAAACTATACTTAAAAACTAAGCGACCACTCGCTAAGGGCACCCCCTGTGGGGTACGGGCCTCGGCTTAGGGCGTCGCTGGGGGGGGCAGCAAAGGGACAGGCTGGATCTGAGTGATATTAATTAGGGGCTGGTTTAAAACTACCGGCTCAGCATCGCGGGCTGGCTCTGGCAAGGGTCGGGGGGGGTTCGTTGAACGTGGGCGTCGCGTCGGGCCTCGGCGGCGAGGACGGAAACATGGCGGTCTGTATTTGTATATACGTAAAGTGCTGGTTTCCCTACTGCTCTCCTGGAGGAGGGTGATGGGGTCATCGGGGGTGGTGAGAGCATGTCGCGGACGGCGAACCATGCTAATACGCGAGGGCTCGTATCGGGCGGCCGATGCGATCAGGGGGTTCCTATGCTTGATAGCGGAATCGAAGAAACGCTTGGAAAGACGTTTCATAAACTGAGCTAAGGTGGGGATCCTAAGGTCTAAGTGGAGACTGTCATTACGGACATAATAGGGGGCACCGGTAATCTTACGGAGAAAACGGTTCTGAAGGGTCTGCATCCGGTGCAGATGACGCGGGTGGGCATGGGCAAAAGTGACACAAGCGTATGTCATAATGGGACGGATGACGGCGGTATAGAGTCGCAACTTGCACTTAAGTGACAATTTGCTCTTTGCCGTGATCATAAAATGGAGCCTACCCATGGCAAAGGCAGCCCGGTCGCGGGCTGCTCTTATATGCGCAGCAAAGGACAGGTGGTTGTCGAGAATGACTCCTAAGTATTTGGCTTGCTTCTCCCAAGGGATCGGCTTGCCGAACATAGTGATCGGAGAGGGGACGGGACGTTTGAGACGCGCCTTATGGAAAAGAACTGCCTGGCTTTTATCGGGATTAACCTCGATTCGCCACTTACGGAACCAGGCTCCTAAAGCATTGGCTGCTTTTTGGAGCTGACGGGCGATGGCGTCTTGGCCGTGCCCAGTATAATAGATTGCCGTATCGTCGGCGAAAAGGGCCAAGTGAGCCTTTTTGCTCTTGGGGATATCTGAAGTGAATAGAGTGAATATGAGGGGGGAAACGACAGAGCCCTGAGGGACTCCCGCGCGAATGGGGTGGGGGGAAGAAAGGGTTTTCCCTATGCGATAGCGGAAAGTGCGATTCGCCAAAAAGTCTCGCAAGATGAGCACGAGACGATCTGGCACACCGAGCTGATACAGCTTGTATATCAGCCCGTTGTGCCAGACTTTGTCGAACGCTTTCGCTATATCGAAAAATAACACACCGGTCATCGCTCCACGCTGGAAGCCAGCGCTCAAGTGCTCTACGATGCGGTGGACCTGTTGGACGCACGAGTGTTCGGTCCTGAAACCGAACTGCTCGTTGGGAATGAGGCTCTTAGCCTCGGCAAAGTCTTTGAGGCGCTTATAAATAAGCCTCTCATAGATTTTACCGAGCGCGCTAAGGAGACTGATCGGCCGATAGCTAGTCGGCTCGGATTTAGGTTTACCCGGTTTGGGAATACCTATGACAGTGGCCTCTTTCCACACTTGGGGAAAGATGTTATTGCTCAAGGCGCCATTGAAGATGGCCGCCAACAAGACTATGAGCTGAGAGGGGAGGACTTTGAACACCCTATTGGTGAAGCCATCGGCGCCAGGGGCTTTCCGAGGCTGTAGCCTATCTATTATGTCTTTCACTTCGTCGGGCGTGACTGAAGGAAGAGGACAGTCGGGGTCTTCTACTGGGGGGAGAGCGGCTCTACGTTCGACTTCCGCGTCCACCTCAGCGAGATGTCGCATGTCTACTGGTAGAGAGCTGGGCGTGCACTGAGATTCCAGGCTGTCGGCCAGGCATTCAGCCTTCTCAGAGTCGTCAAAGGCGACGCTCTTATCGGGGCGAATGAGAGGAGGCATAGTAACCTCGTCGCTGCTAGCACGCAACTTCCGTTGCAGTTGCCAGAAAGCTAAGTGAGTGGGCTCGAGTTCGCTAAGCTCCTTGTCCCAACGATTCGAACGAAACTCACTGGTGCGCTGCTTTACAGCAAGCTGCAAGCTGCGCATGTGAGCCTTGTTCGCATAGCAGGGAAAGACGCTATTGGCACGAACGGCCGCGTTCTTCTCGGTTATCAGATCACGTATGTCATCGGGTAGTTTCCAGCGGTGATCGCTCATCGCTGGGACTTCCCGTGAACAATCCTTCAGTACGGATTGTACGTGATCTGTAAACAAGTTGATGGCGGCCGTCGTGTCTGCGACTGAGACTATGTGATCGGGGATACCGTCCGTGAGAGGAGACATGTCGGATTTCAGCTTATCGCTTACTTTCTTCCAGTCTGTTATCAAAATAGGGGCAGGGGGCTGGCTGGGGTCAAAGAGGCCCGAGCTAGAAACGAGATACATGACTACCGGACGGTGGTCAGAGTTAAGCTCGTGTAGCGTCTCAATCGAGTCCAGCCTGAGGCTGACGTTCCTGAGCAGCGCTATATCGAGCACATCGGAGCGCAAACCGACAGTGTCGGGGTAGTGGGTGTGCTCCATAGGAGCGATAGGGTCAAAAGAAAGGGAGTCGCTTAGGTCGTATAACGCCCGCCCTCTCGGGTTGGTCGTTATGCTGTTCCAAGCAGGGTGTTTGGCATTGAGGTCGCCCGCTATGATAACGGACTCGCTCAAGCCGAAGAGAGAAGAGAGATCCTTCTCTAACAGAGAATGGTCCTCAGATGAATTTACGGGGGGCATGTAGGCAGAGATGATATGGACCGACTGATGGCCGGTCATACCTAGCCGACAGATTGAAACCTCAAGCAGTGATTCTAGAGGGGGTGAGTCTACTGGGATGCAGTGCAGTTCTTTACGGTAATAAATGAGCGTGCCGCCTCTGTGGCAGCGGGAACGGTCATTGCGAACTATATGAAAGTTTGCAATCTTGGGGTTGCGGAGATGGGGCTTTAAGAACGTCTCTTGGACAAGAAAGACATCTATCTGATGATCGCGGAGGAACGCGGCGATCTCATCGCGTTGTCCACTAATGCCGTTGGCATTGTAAAAGCCTACTCTAAGGGATCGGGGTTGGGTACTCGTTAAGGGCCTAGTTAGATCCATTATCGGTCTGGTTGTGAGAGAGCGCGCGGAGAGCTGCACGTATCCTAGGATACGATTTAAAGATCATGTTGATCTTTTTCATGTCATTCGTTCCTCTGAGCTCGGCCGCTAAGCGGTCGGCCTCAGGGGATTCGAAGATCGCGAACCTAGCTATGGTGTCGAAGGAGCTTTCCTCGGCATCCTCAGACTCTGGGCCGAGTGGCCTGGAGGGAGGGCGCGCTGGTGAGGCTAGGGCAGCGGCCGTTGGAACGGGCGCAGGGCAAGGGACCGGGTTATCTAATAGCCCGGGCATGGGGGCGGTGGCCTTGGGGCTACCAAGTGCTGGAAAAGCACGCTGATGATTCAGCGCGTTCCAGGGGGACGGTCTCTGGGGACTGAGACGCTCAGGCAACTGAGCAGAGGGGATCGGGACTGATGAGGGGGCTTCCCTCAGCTGGCGGGCGTTAAAACGCTTCGCCAGCTTACCCGGAAATTGTTTGGGGGCTTTGGGGCAACCCCTATAGTTGGCCGGGTGGCCTGTCTGACCGCATAGCACACAACTGGGTGGCTCGGTACAGAGGTTCCTGTCCTTGGGACGGGAGCAATCGGCCGTGGCGTGATCGCCTAGGCACTTGACGCACCGGGGAGGTGCGAAGCAGTGCTTTTGGGCGTGGCCGTAAAGTTGGCAACCGTGGCACTGGGAAAGCACCTTGTTGCGGTGAGGCCGCTCAATGAGGATGCCCGATAAGGAGCAGACGGTTTTGACTTTAAAAATGGGGTGATGACCCTCGACGGGGTCACAGATGACGAGCACCATGTCGTACTCGTCACCTCCCCTCGCCTTGTGCAGGCGGTGGACGGCGGAGACTGGGACGTTCTGGGAGGTGAGGTCGTCCAGAATGTCCTGGGATGGGATCTCTTTGGGGATCCGCCTGATCACCACGCGGGTGGGCTTCTCCTCAGGGAGAGAGTAGGTGTGGAAGGCGACGTGCCTCCCACGAAGATTGCGGACAAGGTCCCTGAAGTCCGAGGACGAAGGGACGGTGACCTTTATACCCTGTAGGGTAGATTTGGCTGAGGTGTAATTGATGCGCAACTCAGTGCACATCTTGGACACATCGGTCCCTTTCGCCTTATCTTGGATGAAGATAGGCGGCGGGGGCTTTAGCTTCTTGGAAGAAGAAGCAGAGGGGGCGGTAGGGGCGGTAGCCATAGGGCTAACGGGGCGGCTACAGCGGCGACAGGAGAAACGGGGCGAGATAAGGGGGCAGGGGAGGGTGGGGTGGGGGTAGAGCGAGCCGCTACGGGCTTTTTGGCCTTATTGGCCTTAGCGCCCTTGCCCTTCCTACGCTTGCCCTTGCCTACCATTGTGTACTCCTCAGAGTCAGAGGTAGCGTCAGAGGCTCCCGAGTACTCCGAGGCCTCGGAAAGCACGTCCGCAATCTCCATAGGAGATGCATCGGGACTTGCAGGTGAGTCCTGAGAGTGAACTAACGGGGGTGGGTCGGAACTCGCCGGCGAGATCGGAACGAATACGTTCTCGGATAGGATACCCATAAGGGGCTCCGCGATACTCATATAATTTTCCCTTATATGAGGGTTGGGGTCACTAAGGAGCCTCTTAAGGAGGTCCGTGAGGGACTTAGCCCAGACATCCCTCGTTGCGAGGGTAGGAATCATATCAAGGCCTAATCTTGACTAATATAGTGGGGGAGGGGGGAAAAACTCCTAGCCCTAGTCCCGAGGAGACACGAAAATCGTGAACCCCCCGGGCGGACAATTCCCACAAAAACGAACCCACCCGTGTGACTTTCCTAGTGCTATACTGGCGAGAAGAAAGGCACAAACAAACTCGCCAGCTACACTGTTGTCCTGGCCAGAGGGGCCGCTAAACCTAACTCCCCGGGAGGGATAGCCCGGGGATGAGTGCACTCCCTGTCGGGTGACACAGGGAGGTGAGTGCCTAAGGTGTGCCCTAAGCTTGAGAACCTGTCGCCAATCTTAATGTGCGACAGGGCCCTATGGGTCTTGCGACCGATCCGGACCGCTGGGGTAGAGACACCCAGACGTCCCGGGTGCAGCTGTGGACAAACGTGGGTTAGGTACTACCAGACGACTAGAAGCCACCCCCAAGGCCACAGTCGGAGCCCTTCCGACTGACTGCTCTCCCTTGAAGAGGGTCGGCGGGTGTGGCGGGTCACCACCCACTTGGGATCGTTGGCACCGTGAGGTTTCCACCCAAGTACCACCGAAACTGGTGGATTTTGCTCTTAGGGAGCCAATTGAACGCGACGCAATACGCGAACGTAGAAAATCGACTACAAGCACTGAAGCACTCGTAGCCGATCTGCTACGATGACGTAGTCTAACTCGAAACCACGGTGGCGGAGCTAGACGACCGGCATGCGGTGGTGTAGCACTGAGCGCAATGTGCGCGTCAGAGCGACGGGGGAGGGGGGAGCTTTCGATCGCAACGACAGAGCGCACGTGTGCACTCTGCGGCTGCCGAGAGCGGAATGATGCCTAATAAGTTAAAATTTGGGCGCCCTCTTTATATAAGAAACGCTACTAGCGCTGAGCGCGGCGTGGGTGAACTACTTTAGAGATTTGGTTCCAGCCAATCAGAGACGACTGTGAGTTGTGTATATGTGTTTGTGAGATGTAACGCGTGTCTGTATGTGTGTGTAAAGCAGCTTTTACTTAGAACTAGCTGACCCGCGCAACTTCGTCTGCGTGCGTGAGTACATAAAAGAGAGTAGAGGGGAGGGAGAGGGAGTAGTGTGCGTCAACCTTTAAAGTTAGACATATGGCTTTTGCGGATATTTTTTTAGAGCTTTTTAAGAGGGACAATTCCGACATACATGATAATTGCGTAACTTTAACCGTTCACGCACAACGGAAGCTTTCAAAAGGAATAAATCCCTGTTTTTGAAATATTTTTCATTGATTTTCCGCTCCTCGATAAATGGGCTATCCAAAACTAAACTATTTTATCATTTCAAACCAGTAGTTCCAGAAATTAGCGCGTTCAATCAACGAAATAAACAGACTCTTCAGCTTTATAATATTAGTACAGATTCAAGTAGTTAACAATTTAATTTCTCGGAAATATTTGCATTAATCGCAAAAATATTCTACTTATGTTTTTCCAAATCAGGCCTTCCTTTTGTTTTACCGATGGGAAATCATCAAATGACCTCTCCCACTCTGGACGGAGCGGAAGGGAGTGTCAGACTTGTACTGACAAAACCCATCCACTTTTCTTCTTTTGCCCTTTGCGTTCCAGGGCCGCGGTATCTCTTTCGAACAGTCCCGCAACCCTAACAGGCATCGGTCCTCTCGAACCCCTTCCCGTTTGCTGACATCTCTTTGAAGCGGGCGTGGAACACGAACGCGCCGTTGATACGGCCTGTCGTTATAAGACGGACGGATGGCAAGCTAGCTCATTACTCAACGTCCACAGGCCCGCGACCCTCGACAATCTAACGTCTTCATCTTTAGACACTGGATGACAGTCATACACCAGGTAGGACGAAAGTTCTCATCAAAGTTCTTGAAATGAGCCGAGACACGATAAAACTGCTGTAAACTGTTGCGGACCTTTTGCAACTGCCTTTCGTCTCCATCGTCAGACCTTTGATGATAGACATACTCCAGGCAGGTCTAAAGTTCTCATCAAGGTGCATAAAATCAGCCCAAACACGATAAAGATGCTGTAAACTCTTGAGGACCTCTTGCAACTACCTTCCGTCACCATCGTCAGACCTTCCATGACAGTCATACTCGAGCTAGGTCTAAAGTTCTCATCAAGGAGCATGAAATGAGCCCAATCACGATTTCTCAATTTAAAGAAAAAGGATCATGCATATCATTCATAAAATAAAAAAATATAGACGCGTCGAATTGAGAACCTCCTCTTTTTGTTACGTCGGTGAAAAAACCAAGCTTCAGACATTTGACACGGGTGACGGGCGAGGGTCATACTTTCAGGAAAAACACCGCGATTCAGATAATGGAGTGAAATGAACAGCGCCATCTATCGAGCACGTAGTTAGACCGATAGAATATGCAGCATGGAAAGCGATTGAACAAACACTCTACAGGGTTATAGCATCATCGTTTTTGCCATCAGAACTTTTTTGTAAAGCCGGTCAGCCGATTTAAAAGTTATCTTGTGAGCACATTTTTATTAATTAGTACCATTTTGGTGCAATAGATGTCGTTGCATGTATCTTACACAATGTTGATAAGTTCTTCTTGAACACTTTAAATTCATAAATCTTTTGATAGAGAGCACTGATTACAATGAAACAAAAACTAAAACCTTCTCTAAGTTACGCAGAATATGTGTGCATTGAATCTAATCACATTGGTTTTCCCAACAACATGAACGCCCGCCTCGCAGCTCACGCGGGTCATTATTTTTATGCGGAGTTATTTTAAAACTGTGATATCTCCTAAGTTATTCACCTAAATTGAATGGTGTAAAGGGCAATTTTGGTTACAATTGAACGCTTAAGATGACTAATATATTTATTTTGATAAGGATTAATACCGTGTCTGTAAAAACACCTTTGCAAATAAGGCATTATTTTTGAACAAATTTTAAAATCATAAAAATGATTATTGTTAGTCAACCTTAAAAGATAGGCATGTGCTGTCGCGGACTTTTTTTTAGACATTTTTAAGGGAAATAATTCCCTGATACATTATTTTTGTGCAACTTTAACCGTTTAACCAGCGCACGCAACAGAAGCTCTCAAAAATAATAAATTGTCCCCGTTTTTGCAACATTTTTCATTGATGCTCCGCTCCTTTTGATTGTAGCGTGATGATATATAGCCTATAGCCTTCCTCGATAAATGAGCTACCCAACACTAAAAGAATTTTTCAATTCGAACCAGAAGTTCCTGAGATTATCGCGTTCAAACAAACAAACAAACTCTTCAGCTTTATAATATTAGTATAGATTACGTAAATCATATACATTTATGCAGTTATTTACTTGCTAATGGTAAAATCTGTTACATATTGGGTTGAAGCTTTACATAATACGTAAAATTCTTATATATCTACGTCGGTTCTATACATATCTACGTTATATCTTTACCTACTGAGTTAAATTACAATAAACTTATGTATTTAGCTTTATATGATGACAAAATGAGATTCTTTAGGTTTAATAAGTGAGCTATAAGATTCTAACAAGATTAACAAACAATAAAATTTGACGACCCGAATGGCGCAGCGGTAGTCTGGCTGCCTTACGTTCTTAGGGTCCCGGGTTCGAATCCCGGTAGGAGCAAGTGTTTGTGTGATGAGCATGGACATTTGTTTCCGAGTCATGGATGTTTATATGTATAATAAGTATGTATTTACAAACAAAAAGTATCTATGTAATAGTATCAACTATCTGGTGTCCACGACACAAGCCTCGTTGCTTAGTGTGGCACCTAGATGGCGCTGTGTGTAATGTCCAGCGATATTTATTTATTTATTTATTTAAAGGGCTCTAGCAGGACTAATAAAACAAAATAACAAGTTTACATGGCTATTATTTACATGTATCTAGTCTTAGGTCTAGGCTGTTATTAACAATCTCCCCCTCGTGCGTAAGCACCGCAATAAATGTTTTTAGTCCGATGTTGAGATCAGGATGAGGCGGGGGCTGGGCGACGAAGTAATCCAAATGTTGTTCGTACTTCAGTTACTCGAACTCGTCCGTCTGGGCCTGGGTAGACTTTCATGATCTCGCCTCGAGGCCATACTCCTCTTGGCATCGTGCCATCACATATTACGACGATGTCGCCGATTTTTAAGTTTTTATGCTGAGGGTTGGAGCTGGATCGGGCACCAGGTGGTATCTTTTTCCAGGTGATCAGCTTCTCGGATGCAAAGGCTCTTAAGTCATTGTCATTGCCTTGCATGGCTTCAGCGATTTCTTTTTCAGCGCCCACGAAGTTGGTTCCGTTGTCGCTGTATGTTACTGTTGGTGTGCCGCGGCGAGCTATCATTCTTCGCAGGCTCATGATCATGGAGGAGGCCGAGAGGGATGTGGCCACTTCCAGGTGCACTGCTCGTGTGGTGAGGCATGTATATAGCGCGCCCCACCTCTTTTCTAGCTTTCGCCCGACATTGATGTGCATGGGCCCAAAATAATCCACCGCAGTGGCTGTGAAGGGCGGTTGGTTTTGGGCCAGCCTTTCTGCAGGTAAGTCGCCTAAAGGGATTTTTGAGGGGATCCCCCTATAGGTCCGACACCATTGGCATTTATTGCATATGTAGCGTATAACACCGCGCAGTCCAATTATGTGGTAACGTTGTCTCAGTTCATTCATGACAGTTTGATGGTTGCCGTGATTGAAGGTTGCGTGCGTGTGATGCACCAACAGCTGAGTAAAGCCTTCTTTGGCATGTAGGACTGGCAGGTTTTGCTTTTCTTTTATTCTGCTGTCTAAACACAGGATCCCGTTGCGGTCGATTTTCACGAAGAGCTTGAAAAACGGTGACTTTCTCGGCAGTCGCCGTCCGGCTTCGATCGTCGTGATGTCCTCGCCGAACGAGTTATACTGACTTCTTCTTACTAGCAATAGTTCAGCTAGTTTTATATGATTTGGTGCAAGTTCTTTACTTGTGATTCTTTTGAGTAGTTTGGCTTTAAATACCTCGGCGGCGAGCAGAACGGTGGCAGCAACACGTATTAATCGAGTGTATTTCGAGAAACGTTCTAACTGAGGTAAGTAATCGCTTACGTCATGTCTAATAATCACATGGACTTGTTTTAAAATTCTTTCTTCCCCTGAAGGGGATGGTGGCGCCGCGGCTCGCTTTTCCTGCGGCCATGATGCGGGGTCGCCTCTTATGAACTCGGGTCCATTAAACCACCTGTGATTTGAGTTAAAATCGACAGGAATGCCCTTGGTTGCGTCGTCCGCGACGTTATCAGCACTGGGCATCCATCGCCAGTTGGCTGGAGTAGTTAAGCTTTCGATCTCAGCCAGTCGATGTGCTACAAACGACTTGAATGTGCGCGGGTCTGATTTTATCCAGGCTAACACGGTTTTTGAGTCTGACCAATAATGGCATTTTAATATTTTATAATCGGACTCGCGCTTGACCGATTCGGCTAATCGACTGCCTAACACTGCATCCTGAAGCTCTAGGCGGGGTATGGAAATAGGTTTCAGCGGAGCCACTTTGGCTTTACCTGCTATCAGCCGTGACGCTTGTGTACCGTCTGAGTTTGTACTTACGAAATAAATCGCGGCTGAATATACTTTTTCGCTTGCGTCGCAGAAAACGTGTAACTCGCCTTCGCTAGAGGGCGTGGCAGGTCGGCAATTGTAAGTTGTTTATAAATGATAACCAGGTCACGTGATGCTCGGTTGTGATGGGGTCGTCCCAGTCTATCCCGCTACGCCATATTTCTTGTATAAGACATTTGCCTATCATCGTAATCGGCGAAACTAATCCCAGCGGATCGAATACCGACATGACCGCGCTAGTTACTTGTCGCTTGGTGGGCAGAGTGTCACCTTGTATGACGTTCGCGGGTGTACTTCTTAGATTGACGTTAAAACCTAATGTATCGCGTGCGTGGTTCCATATAAGGCCTAATGTTCGCTCTACATCGCTTTTTCCTAACATGGTCGAATCGCTACTGCGCGTATCTGTGACGTCACTTATTACTTTGGGCACGTTCGACGCCCATCCGCGTAACTTGAAAGATGCATTTAAATGTACCTACTTTATACATGGCGTTTATCACTTGTTTTGCCTCGCTTTCCGAGTTGAACGCGCCTAAATAGTCGTCCATATAAAAATTACGCACGGTGGCCCTTGCGACTTCTGGGTATTGCTGGCCGTGATGTTCTGCGTTTTTATTTTTTACATAGATGGCGGTACATGGGGAGGAGGCCGCACCGAAAATTAACGACGTCATTCGGTACTCCTGTGGCGGTTGTTCTCTATCTTCACCCCTCCATAAAAATCGTAGACTATTGCGGTCTTGCTGAGCGATTTTGACCTATAAAAACATCTCCTTGATGTCGGCTACTACGGCTATTTTGCCTTCTCTGAATCTAACTAACACACCGAAAAGCGATTGTAATAAATCAGGGCCTGCTAACAACGCGTCATTTAGACTTTTACCCCCATTTTTTGCTGCTGCGTCGAACACCAGCAGGCTTAGCCAAGTTGACAATCTACGATCGTTAACGCTAATAGAAAACTCAAATCAAATCAAATGTATGGGAATGACGTCATCTCAGCGTTAAGTCACGTGGTCTAAACAAACGAATAGAAAATTCGTAGACAAGTTTACATCGTTCGAAATGATAGAATGAAATGTGATCCTTTCTACAACGTTGAACGCTACATCCCATATAAATCGTAGCCAAGTCACAGTTTTGACAAGCGCTAACGAAACGATGTCGAAGTTTATGAACGCCAGCCGAGCGATTGCCGAGACCCAAGAGATAACGATAAAAAAATGGTGCCTATATGAGCCAGCCGTGTTGAGACCGAGAAGTGTTTTGTTTATTTACCATAATTTTGGACTGTATTTATCATTTCAGAGAATCAAAGGGTCTATTGATAAGTAAAGGGTCAAACACAATTGTTTTGATTGTGTCGTAAGTAGTAGTATTAGTTTTATGTTTCTAACTTTCAAGTGTCCAATTATGATAGATTTTAACAAAGGAAGATTACGATATAACTAACTTACGTAAGTACCTTTCCATAAATTCTAATAAAGCTGCGAACTGTTCCGGGCTTGCTCGAGATCTAGATTCCATCCTATAAAAGTTGTTCATTTAAGGTATCTTTCATTCAAATGCACGATATCATATTATTAAATTTCGAGTGACAGTAATGGTTAAAATTACATTCCGCACTTGATATATTATAATCCACCAATTATAAGTAGCACTCGCACCTTATTTCGCTTACTTTTTTAACACGTTATACAATTATTAGACAATTATTCCTTTCTTAACAATCCAAAACAAAACGTGAACTCGCGCACTAAGTACACAACTGTGACCTTGACGTTAGTTTGACGTTTGTTGGAACGCTCACCATAGACTAAAGTATAGGTTTTATCGAAGTTCATTGTAGAACGAGCGATCGACTCAGTCGTGTCAAGTTGGCTACCAAGTTAGCGTTTTCTACAATCGCTTACGCCGAGGCGTTAACAATTGTAGAAAGAGAATAGATACGAAACGTTTGTAATTTGGCTAGGCCTGCAGGCGTATTTTACCTTTTTGCGGATGCACTACTGAAAAGTGCGGTAAATACCAACTGCGTGGTGACGTCGATGGGGTGTCTATTTTTTCGGCGTAGCCCGCTTCTATCAGATTATTTACTTGCTTGTTATATTCGGATTTTAAATTTGAATTTTTATCTAATTTATTTTCAAGATTGTACAGACGACTGAGAGCTTTTTTTTTGTTATTAGGCATTACCTCGTCGTCTGTTCGCCACAGTAGTCCCGTTTCGAACCTGTTATCGCTTATTTTCTTGCACGTTTTGTCTAGGATTGCCAGGGCGCGCTGATCTGGATCGGACGCTGGCCTGCGAGGCTCTATTCCTAATGATTCAATACTAAAGAAATTTCTGATAAGCTCTAACGCGGGGTCATCTGATGGCGTGGGTCGCACGTGATTTACCAACGTACTGTATTGCGTGGACGTGCGTTTTTTCCATGTAAGACCCAACCTAATTTGGTCAGCGATGCTACGGGTTGGGTTTTGTTGCCGACACGCAGTTGTCTTGACGTAATTAAATGCCAGTTGTCCTGGCCTATTAAAATGGTCGGTTTACCCAACTCGTAGCACAGCTCATCCTCTATTTCCGTTAGGTGGCTGCACTGGCTTACTACTTCTCTGCTTACCTCCTGTGGAGATAGATTTAAATTTTCTATGGTGTTTGCACTCATAGTTTCTAAGTTTCTACTACATAAACCGCGGATTGATAATTTAACGTGGCATGATTCCGTGTCGTCTATTCGATTACCTCCCACGCCCTCCAGCGATAATAGTTGGCCTCGACCTCTGGGTATAACGCTGTCTGCCACGCCTCGTTCAACAAGCGTCATGGTTGAACCTTCATCTAATAAGGCGTAGGTAGCAGTCGCGCCTATGGGTCCGCTTAATTCGACCGGCACTATTTTTAAATAGGTATTAGACGTGTACACGTGATTTACCGAGCTAACGTTACCGCGGGTAGGCAGAGCTGTATTGTCACTGCCGTGTAGCATTTTATGGTGTGACGCTTCACACCCGTTAATTCCGCATGGCACGTATTTGCACCTAGCCATTCGCATGTGCGAGCTATTTAAGCACCTGAAACATAACTTATCGCGCTTAGCCGCGTCCCATCTTTCTTTTACGGATAATTTTGCAAAGTCTGCGCACACTGCAGCGCTGTGATCTCCCGCGCAAATAACACATTTTTTATCTTTTTCTGCTGACGACTCGCTATTTGGTCGTGATGTTTGTGGTTTTTGCGTTTTTGACGTTTGTTTCTTCGTACTTGACTTATTTACGGCGGCTACGATTTTACGTGATGAGCTGGCCTCGGTTTCTGAATCGTCGCTGTCCGAGTCCGCGTGTTGATGGCGTGTGTGTTCACGCGGTGTTTACCCCGCGCGGTTTCGTTCGGTTTTTTCTTTCGTCTCGCGCCGTTTCGTAGGCAAACATAGCGCCACATTGGTCGGCCATAACGTTTAAGAACTGAGACAGCAACTCTAACTCGGGCGCGCCGCTGCGCTCTGATTTAAATTCGTACCATTTATATTTTAAAATTATGCTGAGTTTTTCTACTATTCGACTCACTAACTCAGGTGAATACAGGTATTGCGGCTGTTTGAGTGATTTTATTGCCGCTACTGTATTTGATATTTTGCTCGCGAAACTACTTACATTACGCCCGTCTTCGCTCATGCGGGGCATTCGCTTTATGTTTTCGAGTTCCGATAAGACGAGTAATTCCGGTCGGCCGTAACGTCTTTCTAACGTGTCCATTACTTCATACGGATCCGACACCGTGAATAATAACGCCCTAACCGTTTCGCGGGCAGCACCTCTAAGTGCTTTTCTTAATCGAGCTACGTTTTGTACATCAGTAAACATGCTCACTGTGTCGCTAAAGACTGATTTGAACGCCATCTACTCGGCAATCGCCCCGTCGAAATGGGGTAGTTCATGGATGAATTTAGGTGCCGCGGAGTCTGGTCTGCCTGAATTTACCGCCTGCACTATTGCGTTGGCCAGCATCGCCATGTCGCTGCTACTATTCGACATGTCGTTGCCAACGCGCGGCTCGTTCCTACTCGTCGTGGGTGGTCGCGGCGCCTGTCCCGGGACTTGGGCGTTATCTAAAATTGCTGGCCTTTCTGCTACGTACTGTTCCGAAATCCAGCCCTCAACACGTGTCTCTTCTAACTGGGGCGGGCGCTCCGCGTCGCAGGAACTTTCCAGTTCGATCCTGGCTATTTCCAGACGACTTAAGGCAACTGCGGATGCCGCCCGAGCTCGTGCTAACTCGGAATTATGTAACTCTAGCTCGGCTTTTAACATTGATAATCGGCTACTTGCCCTGTCTACGGGGACGTTTACTACGGTGCCCGGCGCACTCCTAACTTGAGTATTTGACTCATCGACTTGCGTTAACCTTTCTTCGATTACTTTCTCGATATTACGCGTGCTGCTATCACCGCTCGTGTCCTCTATGCTGGTGCCTTTACTCCACGTATTTGTTTCGGCCGACATTGTCTGACCGGACGCCGTTGTGGCGTCTGTAGCAGGCGTAGATTTGCCTGAACGCAATACACGTGCGTTATCCATTTACGCACGAGGGGGCCCTATTCCTACTACTTAAAATTAACACTTTATCACTTTCACTGTTTTTCTTGATGTGACGCCTACCTTGCCTAGCCTGGCCGGACTCCTACCGCGGTGATGCCGAACCAGGAATGGGAATGCATGGGATTGGAAAGGTAGGAACCTCCCAGCAGAGGGCGCGGGCGCTTACGGGTGCATCAGAGTGTGGCGGGAAAACCAACGCTCGTCGTTGCGTGCCAACCTGTGGCCCCGGGCGTGTCCACACCGTACCGGCGGGGTCTGACTGTTACACCTGGGATGGTGCGTGGAGTGGTCAGGTGCTCCACTGCCTCCGTACGATATAATGGCCTTTAACACCGGTAGGTGGCCACGTACGTGTGATAATGATTGCTTCCAAGTAATTAACAGCGGCTAGGCAAGGCCAACTGCTAACACTCGCGCGTACTTGTTTCTTTTTTGAAAGTTTGCTGCAGTGAACTTGAGGTTTTTCTCTCTTCAGTGGCGAAAATTTCTTTCTTGAAAGCTTGATTTAGAGATCCGGCTCGAAGGACCATTGAAAGGTGCAGGTTTATTCTTCAAGGCGCTGTACCAGTCTTATTGGACTGTATCTTCAGTTTCATAGGATGTTGCGGGATGATAATAATTAAAACGAGTTAATATGCTTGATACTGCATTGGTGTGAAGTGTAGTGTGTGTAGAGCGTAACTTCTTCTAGGTGTCTTCAAGCAGCAGTCGAGATGAGTAATAAGTTAAAATTTGGGCGCCCTCTTTATATAAGAAACGCCACTAGCGCTGAGCGCGGCGTGGGTGAACTACCTTAGAGATTTGGTTCCAGCCAATCAGAGACGACTGTGAGTTGTGTATATGTGTTTGTGAGATGTAACGCGTGTCTGTATGTGTGTGTAAAGCAGCTTTTATTTAGAATTACGTAAATCATATACATTTATGCAGTTATTTACTTGCTAATGGTAAAATCTGTTACATATTGGGTTGAAGCTTTACATAGGAGAGGGCGCTGCTGTCACAGCACAACAAAGTCGGCTCTGTATTGTTATCGTATTTAAAATGAATAAATCGAAGAAAACCAAGTGAAAACTAAACACAAGTGTTGATAATAAAGTTATACAAAGACTGAACTAATAAGTGTTATCTGGTGCTAAGTGGAATACATGAAATTACGAAAAATATATCAGTGACAGTTCCAATTCTGTTTAAGAACATTGGCCCGCGTTTAAGAAAAATACTCAGCTTCTAACTAATAGTTCGTCAAGAAGCTGATGTTGGCGTTAAAAGTGTGCGAAAAAAGGCTCATATAGTGCATTGGAAGAAAACTTAATATAGTAAATATAATTATAACCTAAATTTGGAGTGTCATCGAATACATTAACGCTGTGTCATACCAATAAATTGGGAGATGTTGACATAAACGCCATCTGTTGCACACTGTTGAAAACTCATACAGATAGTCACCTAGCGGAAACCAGCTGAACTACCAAAACAAACACAAGAAAGCAAACTCATCGTATCTTGTTAACTAATCGATAGCTTGTTACGCATGGCCAACCTCAATAGATCGCTGCATCGGCATACCTGCATACACATTGCACACGGCACCTACGGGCACGAAACGCGAGCTCAGCATAACGTGACCAATTGACGTCAATCGAACCTTTCCATAGAAACTTAGAAACGTGGAGCGGCACTTTTGGATCTGACATCGACCAATTGACACTTTAGTATAATTAGTCGTAATTTCAATACTTTGTAATACAGTAATAAATTAGTTTATTAAAATAAATTTGCATTTTTTTGGATCCTCCGGCTGCACCCATCGTAATTGGCGCAGTCGGTAGGATAGTCCAGTAAATTCAGTGAATCGATCACCGACAACGGGCTATTCGAACCTACGGGTGTGCGGCTACGGGGGAGTATCCGAATATCGATACCACAGAGAGATGCAGATTTGGTAAGTACCTAGATCTACTAGAGTTGCTCGCCTTCCTATGTTTTAGTATCCTTTGTGTAATTTCCTTTTTTTTCCTGTGTTTCCCTTGTGTTAATTTCCTCAAGTGTTTCTATTAAGCTTTCAAAATTTTTCACCCACGTATATCACGGACTCCTAAGTCGAGTATTTCTAATAGGAACTCGCAAATCGATGCGAATAGGAATTTAGATACTATATTAGAAGATAGTGAAAGTGTAGAATCTTACTTAATTATAGAGAATAATTTAACTAGCAAAATGAGTACCGATTTGGTAGATCAAGTTTACAAGGCCTTACGCCTCGTTCCCGAATTCGACGGGAACCCGAACGTGCTCACGCGGTTTGTACGTTTATGTGACCAACTTGTCGCGCAATTTGTTAAGGCAGAGCCAGGTTACGAACTAAGTAATTTATCCTTGTTGAACGGCATACTTAATAAAGTTACCGGGAATGCCGCTCGCACTATAAATTCAAACGGTATTCCCGAAACATGGCAGGGTATTAGAAACGCCCTGATTAATAACTTCTCGGACCAGCGGGACGAGACCGCCTTATACAATGATCTGGCCCTGTTAACACAAAAGAATTTATCACCACCGGAATTTTACGAAAAGTGCCAAACCTTATTTAGCACAATTATGACCTATGTGACCCTGCATGAGTCCATATCTACTACCATCGAAGCCAAACGGGCACTATATAAAAAATTAACCCTACAGGCATTCGTTCGTGGCCTAAAAGAACCTTTAGGCTCGCGTATTAGGTGCATGCGACCCGACACCATTGAAAAGGCTCTCGAGTTTGTGCACGAGGAAATTAACACCATGTACTTACAGCAGCGTAACGACCATTTGCCGGAGCGGAGACCTGTGCAGTCTGCGTCTTCATTTAATCCCAGTACGTATCAGATTAAGCCATTTAATTTGCATACTCCACAGCCAGTCACTTTTTCAGCGCCGTTTAATCAGCCCGGTCCCTCTAAAAGTTTTTATCAGCCACAACCGCCAAGGCCAATGCAAGCTTGGAGACCTCAAGTGCCTTTCAATCGCGGTCCCACGCGAACCCAACAAATGTTAAGCGCACCCCCGCCTAACTATAGGCCCCAGAGCAACGTGTTCCGATTGCCTCAACAAAGGCCTGGTTACACGCCCATTAATAATGGCCCCAAGCCCATGAGTGGTGTAAGCCACTTTGTTCCCAAACCTATGCCGAGACCTTCGACAGGACATGACTGGACTCAACAAGGAAATCCACCTCCCAGTAACTACTTTAAGACTCGTGAGACGAATGTTAACGAAGTAGACTTTTACGACTATTATGAGTACCCTGATTATGCCTATAATGACTATTACGACCAGTTCTACCCCGTACCTTACAATTACGAACCTGTGTATGAGCCACTAGCTCATAGTGATTATGTTCCTGTGCACGTAGAGGAACATCAGAATGTGCCTGAAGGAACATCTGCCCAAGGAATGTCTGCTGAAGGCCAGGATTTTCACACAGCCCCGAAATCAGACAAACCAAAATAGAGATTAACTTGCAAACCCAGAGACAACTTCCATTCATTCAGATTGCTAATCCACCCATTAAACTATTAGTAGATACCGGTGCGAACCTATCTTTTATTAGCCCGGACGTTGTAGAAAGATTTTATCATCATATCCAGTGTAATTATGAGCCTTTCGAAGTCACTAACATCCACGCGACAACTCGTAATAATTATTCCATTACTATACCGTGCTTCCCGGAATTTAAAGAAACCCGTGACATTACCCTATACATTTACAAGTTCCACAATTATTTTGACGGCTTAATAGGCTTAGATTTACTAGAAAAGTTAGAGTCTAATATAGATTTAAAGAATAAGGTTCTTGTTACACGTAATTCATCTAATCCCCTGCGAATGTATGATTCACGTAATTGTAATCTTTACGAGGACATAGTACCCGCTAATTCATCCAAATTAGCTAGAGTCCCCATTAATCTTCATGATGGTGACGTAATAATATCAGAGCAGACTATTTCCAATTGCACTATTCGCGGCTGTGTTACTTCTGTTAAAAATAACCGTGGCATCATAGAAATAATTAATCCAACTAAACATGATGTAGTTTTCTCAATGGATAGGCCAGTTACCGCGGAACTTTTTAACGAGCAAAGCGCGACTATCTATCAGCCTAGCGATCGCGTATCCGAGGTATTATCAAAACTACGCACTGACCATCTGAATCCTGAAGAACGAGCTAACTTAGAATCTCTTTGTGCACAATATGCTGACGTTTTCTATATCGACGGTGAACCTCTAACTTTCACCAATAAGATAAAGCACAGTATTCATACCACCGACGAATTACCTGTCTATACTAAGACCTATAGATATCCCTTTGTTCACAGACAGGAAGTTCAGGATCAGATTAGCAAAATGTTAGACCAAGGGATAATCCGTCCCTCGCAGTCAGCCTGGAGCTCACCCATCTGGGTAGTTCCAAAAAAATCTGATGCGTCCGGAAGGACTAAATGGCGCATAGTCATTGATTTTCGCAAAGTCAATGAGAAAACCCTCGATGACAAGTACCCAATCCCCAATATTAATGACATCTTAGATAAACTTGGTAACTGTCATTACTTCACAACTCTAGACCTTGCAAGTGGATTTTACCAGGTAGAAATGGACCCAGCCGATATTCACAAAACGGCCTTCAATGTAGAACATGGGCACTGAATTTTTACGCATGCCCATGGGTCTCAAAAACTCTCCATCCACGTTTCAACGCGTGATGGATAATGTCCTCAGGGACCTCCAAAATGTTATATGTCTCGTATATCTTGATGACATAGTCGTTTTTAGTGTCTCCTTACAGGAATACATGATAAATTTAGAAAAAGTATTCAAGAGATTAAGGGAATCAAACTTTAAGATCCAGATGGATAAGTCGGAGTTTTTAAAGCTTGAAACTTCATACTTAGGTCATGTAATAAGTAAGGACGGTATTAAGCCTAACCCCGATAAGATCATTGCCATCCAGAAATTCCCTATTCCTAAGACAGCTACCGAGATCAAACGCTTTTTAGGCCTGTTAGGATACTATAGGAAGTTTATTCCTGACTTTGCGCGCATTACGAAACCCATGACGCAATGTCTCAAGAAAGGTTCTAAGATCACCTTCAATGACCCTAACTACATCGATTGTTTTGAAAAATGCAAGTTACTATTGACTAACGACCCTATACTGCAGTACCCTGACTTTTCTAAGGAATTCGTGCTTACGACTGACGCATCTAACTTTGCCATAGGAGCTGTCCTTTCTCAAGGGCCTATAGGGCAAGATAAGCCTTTAGCATACGCGTCTAGAACATTAAACTCCAGTGAGATTAACTATAGTGTAATCGAGAAGGAGTTATTAGCCATAGTCTGGGCTACTAAATACTTTCGTCCATACTTGTTTGGGAGGAAGTTTAAGATAGTTACAGACCATAAACCCTTACAATGGGTTATGAGCCTTAAAGAACCGGGCTCCAGACTCACACGTTGGAGACTTAAGTTGAGTGAATACAATTTTACTACAGTATACAAGCAAGGCAAAAAGAACACTAACGCCGACGCATTGTCCCGCATTGAAATCAACAACGAGGACGCCATGTCTATAGCGGTAAATGTATCTGAAAAGCCTCACTCAACAGTAGGCTCTGAAACACTGACAGCCCCTACAAACAACCTTGACATACTCGACAACTCTGACACAGCAACTGTTCACACTAGTAACGAAGCCCCTATTCTAGAAGTGCCAATATCAGACGAACCCTTAAATAAATTCAGTAGACAAATCTGTTTTGTACTTGTAGGCGATATTAAAAAACGACCGACAGTGAGTAAGCCATTTGAAACGCATACCCGAACTACCATTCAATTATCCGAGTCTAACCTGACTAACGACGTTATTAATGCAGTCAAAGAATATGTGAACCCTAAAGTCAAAACCGGTTTAATCATCCATCCTCCTCTGGCCATGTATAAAATAATCCCCATAATTCAAGCCAACTTCAAAAGCTCTTCAATGAACATGGTTCTAACTAAAGTTGAATTAGAGAATGTTAAAGACTACCTGCGTCAACAGGACATCATAAAGAAATACCACGAAGGTAAAACAAATCATCGCGGTATCACTGAATGTTACTTAGCCTTATCTTCTAAATTCTACTGGCCTAAGATGAAAGAACACATCTCCAAATACATAAATGAGTGTACCATCTGTGGTCAAGCTAAGTACGACCGTCATCCCATCAAGCAAAGATTCAACATTGTACCACCCCCTAGTAAACCTTTTGAAATTATCCATCTAGATCTGTTCACAGCTCAAACAGAGAAATTCCTTACCATTGTAGACGCTTTCTCTAAGTATGCACAAGCTTATCACCTTCGAGATAGCACCGCTTTAAGTGTAGTACAAGCTCTACTTGTATTTTGCACCCACCATGGGGTCCCATTGACTATTGTCACGGACGGAGGCCCTGAATTCACAAATCAGATTTTCTTAGAATTCAGCCGAACTCATAAAATTACTCACCATAAAATATTAGCGCATTCCCCTAACGACAATGGCATAGTAGAAAGGTTCCATTCTACCATTTTAGAACATCTTAGGTTATTGAAATTAGAGAGACGAAATGAACCAGTCGTTAATCTTATGCCTTACGCCATCTTAGCGTACAATAGTTCGATCCATAGCTTCACAAAATGTAGACCTTTGGACTTGATAACTGGACACTTTGACCCTCGAGACCCAATAGATATTGACCTATCTGAACACTTACTGCAACAGTACTCACAAGACCATAGGAAACGAATGAGTCAAGTATACGACCTTATTAACCAGACATCCTTACATGACAGGACACAACTGACTGAAACCCGTAACAAGGACAGAGAACCCGAGAAGGACTATACCCCTGACCAGCAAATCTTTGTACGCAATCCCATGGCGTCTCGACAGAAGTTAGCCCCGCGTTATACGCAAGATACTGTACTCGCAGATCTTCCAATTCACATCTATACGAAGAAGAAACGCGGTCCAGTAGCAAAATCTCGCCTTAAGCGAAGTCCTAAAGATCCCACTTTGTTACAGGATAATACTATGGCTGATGACCCTACATCCGGCCCAAGGACAAGAGATAACAGTTGAATCACTTGACAATGGACCAGGACTACTTCCCTTCAAATTAGGAGCGGCAAAGATCGTTTCCCATTTCCACTCTTTCCTAAGTCATATAGACTTAGAGAATGTCCATCTTCAAATTGAAGTGGTAAAAACACAGATGGCTGAATTAAGTCCCCTAGTTAACAATAAAACCTTATTCCTATTCGACCCTCATCTGAAACATCTCAATAGTAAAATCAATTTAATTATTAGTAAAATTAGTATTTTTGAATCAACGCGTAGTAAAAGAGGCCTTATCGACGGTTTGGGTTCTGTAATAAAATCAATTTCTGGTAATTTAGATTACACCGATGCACTTAAATACGAAAACGCCATAAACACCTTACGTAATAATGAGCATAAATTAGAATTAGAAATTAATAACCATGTTAGTTTAAATAGTAAATTTATTTCACGTAGCTCTCAAATAATAGATAGTATAATTTCAAATCAAGATAAGATGAACAAAGCACTAAACTTAATTTTGGAAAGTAACGCTAATAGGGATACAGATTTAATTAAATACGCCCATCTGGCCCAACATCTGTTAATCTTAGGAGATAATGTAGAAGATCTTTACGAAGAATTACGAAGTTTAGAGAACACCCTAACATTTATTCGTGCGCTGAGTACCCCGTACTCCCTATTTAATTCAGATGAAATTAAGTATATGTTAGGTAAATTAAGGATTTTATATGCTAATGACGAAATCCTTGACGTAGAAATTAGGCATTTTTATGAAATAATTAAACTAGGCTACTTCTATTCTAATAAGCAGATAGTGGTAGTTATAAAAGTCCCGATAGTTGTTTCCCCCACATACGATTTGTATAAACTTTCCCTTGTTCCTAACAGAAACCACGAAACTCTTATACCACCCTCACCTTTCGTAGCACTCTCTAGCTCAGACTCTAGGTACATAGAGACAGAATGTCCGAAGGTAAACTCCATATATCTCTGTGAGTCAACAGCCAACCTACAAATCCAGAGCAAACCAGATTGTATCCAGCATCTCATAGTCCATCAAGAACTTCAACCCAGCTGCAAGCTGACACCCGTAGCTCTCACCACCGAAGCCCTGGAAACCCTGGACGACAAGCATTATACCTTAAGTTTTCCTGTACCAACAAAAGTGAAGATGTCTTGCGGTCAAGAACAATATCGGACCCTACGAGGCAGCTATTTGGCAATTATTCCCCTCAATTGTAACCTGAGAACACCCGCCTTCACTATCTCCAACACTGACGACCACATCAAAGGACATGTCGTGAAGATCATTGAGATGCCCCTATACAACGAGACGAAGCCTGAAAATTATCCGAAGCTCATCCTAAATTCGCCAAATCTACAAAAACTTCACACCCTTAGCAACGAGATAGCGACGCAACCGCCTGTACATTTAGATGACGTCACCGATCCCGTCATTTACCACACTACTATACCCATGTACCTCGCACTATCCGGTACATGCGCACTTATCGCCACTCTAATCTATCGTCGGCTACGCATAAGAAAAGCATCCAGAGAAATCACAGAAAACTTTAACAGCAACCCTGAAGTCGCCTATGCAATCCCATCACCACGCACTATCAACCCAAGCCAAATAAGGATTGACCCTGGATGTCTACCAGCGACCATCTTGAACAAGTCCATCGATACTCGCTGTTCTACGGGGGGAGGTGTTACGCATGGCCAACCTCAATAGATCGCTGCATCGGCATACCTGCATACACATTGCACACGGCACCTACGGGCACGAAACGCGAGCTCAGCATAACGTGACCAATTGACGTCAATCGAACCTTTCCATAGAAACTTAGAAACGTGGAGCGGCACTTTTGGATCTGACATCGACCAATTGACACTTTAGTATAATTAGTCGTAATTTCAATACTTTGTAATACAGTAATAAATTAGTTTATTAAAATAAATTTGCATTTTTTTGGATCCTCCGGCTGCACCCATCGTAATTAGCTAAGTCATCTACTACACACTAGAGGGCGCTAAATTAAAAACGTAACATGGAAGAAATAACATTGTTGAAGAAGCTACAAAATGATTTGTCACAACAAAGTACAGAAATAAAAAGCTTGAAAGAAGATATTTCGAAACCAATAATTGAGAATATGAACATAAAATTTTATGAAATTATGTCTAAAAATGAAGAACTAGAGGGAATTATTAACAATCAACAAAATACAATTGAAAAGCTAGAAAGACAAGTACGTATGAAAAATATTGTTTTATTTGGATTAGAGGAAAGTGAAAAAAGCTACGAAGACCTGGAAAAACGAATCATCTTAATTTTCAATGAGCATCTGGGCGTAGAATGTACCACATATGATATAGAATCTGTCATAAGGTTGGGAAAAAAAGGAGAAAAAGCAAGACCTATTAAAATAACATTCACAAAACTAAACATGAAAGTAACAATATTAAAAAGAAAAAAACAACTGGAACCAACCAGCTACTACATAAAAGAAGATTTCTCGCCTCAAGTCATTGAAAAACGTAAAGAATTACAGAAAGAAGTGGACATAGCTAGAAGCCAGGGCACAAATGCTGTAGTGAGATACGATAAAATTGTTTACTTAGACCAAAGAAAAACATACCAAAACAAACAACAAACCACTAAAAGAAAACCATCGAAATCACCCGAGAACCAAATAACTTTCACCCCATATCTAGAAAACAGAGCACCACTTCCACAACGCACAATTAAAAAAACTAAAGTAGATATGAGAAACTATTTCATATCAAAAGAAACAGACATAACTTCTTCCCCTACTCCTGGTTCAACCCAATCCAGGTGTGGTACCCAAATTGAAAAATAGCAACCAGCAGGCCTTCCTCCTAAATCCTATGAAAACTGCGAAACTACCCTTACTACCCTTCACTCTCCCGGCACGGCTGGTCCCCGTGGGAGCAGTAGACCAAAACCCTCCATCAAAAACAATGATAACTTAAATAATAGAAATAGTAAATACCTCTACATTGGCACATTGAATGTGAGATCACTGATTGAACCATCGAGATTTACCGAACATCCTGCCTCTCACGAAAACCAAATCCAAAATGCGGAGTCACTCGATTCAGACAGTGTACCAGAATTTATGGAGTACGAAATTAGCCACTCCATTCATCAATTGAAAACGAAGAAAAGCCCTGGAGAAGATCGTATAACAAATGACATATTGAAAGCCATCAGAGAGCCAATAACACCGATTTTAACCACAATATTCAACGAAATCTTGAAGCAAGAGTCGATACCACCTGACTGGAATAAGGCAATTATAACCTTACTCTATAAAAAAGGGGATCCAGGCCAAATGGACAACTACAGACCACTGAGTATGCTACAGTCACTTTATAAATTGTTTACAAGCCTAATATTAAAAAGGATCTCAAAGACTCTAGACGAAAACCAACCTAGAGAGCAAGCGGGATTCAGATCAGGGTTCTCTACAAACGACCACATTTTCACAATAACACAGATTATTGAGAAGTACAATGAACACAATAAAGAACTCTACGTGGCCTTTGTAGACTACTCCAAGGCGTTTGACTCTATCTCCCATGAATCTTTATGGTGCTCTCTTTGTGAACAAGGAGTCTACACAAAGTACATAAAAATGCTGAAAGAAATTTGCAAGAACAGCAGAGCCATAATCAAACTGGAGAAAAAAGGAGAGCCCTTTAAAATCCAAAAAGGAGTTAGGCAAGGTGATCCCATCTCACCAAATTTGTTCAACGCCGTTTTGGAGCATGTCTTCAGACAGCTAAACTGGGGCGATGTTGGTATAAAAATAAACGGTGAGTTTCTCAACCATCTTCGCTTTGCAGATGACATTGTTCTGTTAAGTGAAACACACGCAGATCTTGAGCGCATGCTGAAGTCTCTAGATGAGGAAAGCCGAAAATGTGGTCTTCACATGAACCCTGAAAAAACATGCCTGTTAACCAACAACTTAAGAGTACCTACGATGATACAAGACACATCAATCGCATACGTAGACAACTGTGTCTATCTTGGGCAAAGCATCTCATTTAACAGACCGACAGAAAACGAAGTAGATCGTAGAATAAACTGTGCATGGAGAAGATATTGGTCGTTAAAAGAAATATTTAAATCACGCATCCCGATACGCTTGAAAAAGAAAGCTATGGACACCATTATATTACCTACTCTACTCTACGGTTGTCAAAGTTGGACGCTAACAAAAGCAGTCACATACAAACTTCAAGCCTTCCAACGAGCAATGGAGAGGAGTATGTTGGGAATTAAACTCCGAGACCGTAAAAGAAGCAAAGACATACGGCTATGCACTAAAATAATAGATGCAGTGGAATTAGCTTGCAAGTTGAAATGGCGATGGGCAGGACACGTAGCCAGAGCGACAGATGGACGCTGGAGTGAGAGGGTTCTCCATTGGTACCCTCGCGATGCACCACGCACCCGAGGCAGACCTAGGCGTCGGTGGTGCGATGATATTATGGCCGTGGCCGGCCCTACCTGGACGAGAATAGCCCAAGACAGAGAGGAATGGCATAAGATGGAGGAGGCCTTCGCCCTTAAATGGGCACCCAATTAGATTAATTGAACGCATAATTATGTAGCAAATTATTTATTTTATTTTTAACTGAAGTCAATTATTATTTAAAAATGTATTTTTGTTTATTTAATTATTGTTAAAATGCATGTTCAATTTTTACGAATGAATTTATTAGTTTTAAGAACCAAACGAATATTTTAATTACGATATTATTAACTAAATGAATTTTAAATGTAATATTTTTTTTTTGGGAAATAAAAGGCTTAAATAATAATAATAAATAATAATAATAATATGCTTGATACTGCATTGGTGTGAAGTGTAGTGTGTGTAGAGCGTAACTTCTTCTAGGTGTCTTCAAGCAGCAGTCGAGATGAGTAATAAGTTAACGTCGTGGAAAATCGCTGCGACCCCGTATGGGGGCGCGGCTGGCGGGTTATGGGCAGCGCCCTTGGTCCCGCGGGTTCTATGTGTGCCCGTACAATTACGGGCACCTTCAATTGTGTGGCCTTGTAGGCCCGGCCGATGGCAATCGCGCTGCGCGCGGTTTGCCTATGTGTAGTTGTCAGAAAGTGTCGGTAGGGGCGCCACGGTGCTGTGCGATGACAGCGCCGCTTTCTTCACGCCGCCTCGGCGGTCTGTCACCGCCAGGTGAGACCACCGGTTACCCGGCGGAGGCCCAGCGGATGACGACCAGCAACAGAGGCGCGCGTGCCAAGGTCGCGCGATAGGCGCCTCGCGTCAGGTGGCCGCGCGTGCCATGGCGCCAGGTGCTTGACGTGGGGCCAGGCTGAGGCGTCGGCCCGCGCGAACATAGTGGACGCGAGGCGGCGGCAAAAGTCCTCCAGGCTCTCTATGCCGAGGTCCCGCTGTATAGTGGAGTTCCTCACGTAGCGAGGGGCAGCGACTATTTTGCGCAGCGAGATGTTCTGCTGCGCTCTGAGGAGTTTCTTGGTTGACTCGCTAGTGAGGGCGAGCCAAGCTGGGGCGGCGTACGTGAGCAGCGGGCGAATGTAGGTTTTGTACACGCCCAGCTTGGCACGCAGCGGGAGGCGGCTCCTGAGCACTGGGTAGAGCAGGTAGCGGGCGCTCCTGCATTTGGCGACGATTGTGCGGACGTGGGGCGCCATGGTGAGCCGACTGTCGATGGTCACCCCCAGGTACTTGGCCTGGTTTGTCCACGCGACGTCGGCTCCTTGAAGTCGGAGGGGTGGCGGCTGTTTGTAGCCACCTACGGTCAGTGCCTGCGTCTTACCCACGTTCACCGACAACCTCCATTTTGAAAGCCATTCCGGTAGTAGGTCGAGCGCGCGCTGCATCTTGACGGCCGCGTCATTCACGTTAAGTGAGGTAGAAATGTACGCGGCGTCGTCGGTATACAGCGCGAGCGTGGTGTCAGCAGTGGTGGGGATGTCGTCGGTGAAGCACGAGTAGCAGAGTGGGGAGACGCAGCTGCCCTGTGGCACTCCGGCGGCGATGGGGCGGGCGCTCGATAGCGCGTCGTCAACCGCCACCCTGAACGTCCTGTAAGAAAGAAATGAGGAGACCACCTGTAACAGGCGACGAGGCGCGAGGCGCGTCTTTGACAGTTTGTATAGCAGACCGGCGTGCCAAACCCTGTCAAATGCTTTTTCCAAGTCAAGGAATACTGCCACCGCTCGCTCCTTCTTGTTTAGAGCCGCCGTAAGCAGGTGCAGTACCCTCGACAGCTGGAGCGTCGTTGAATGTTCCGAGCGGAACCCAAATTGTTCTGGGCGTGGTGTCACGTGGGGTCTCAGGTGTCGCAGCAGGAGTTGCTCAAACACCTTGGAGATGGCGGAGAGAAGCGTGATGGGCCGATAGCTTTCTGGCTTCAGGACGTCTTTGTGGGCCTTGGGCAGCATTATGACGCGCCCTTCCTTCCACGTAGCCGGGAAAGCCCCTGTGCGCAGGATCCCCGTGAACAGGCGCGCCAGCGCCGCAACCGTGCGGTACGGCAGGTGGCGCAGCGCTGTGTTGGTGATCCCGTCCGCTCCTGGGGCCTTTCTCAGCTTGGTCTTCAGGATGGCGCGTCTGACTGCGCAAGGCGAGAAGAAGATGGGGGCTTCATCAGTAGCTATCGGCGAGGCGAAGTACTCTCCAAGGTGCCTCTCGACTGCTGCGATGTGCTCGGTGTTGTCCGTTGGGTTCGGCTGAAACTGACGCTCCAGGTGGTCGGCGAAGATCTCCGCGCGGTCTGCTGCAGCGTATCTAGGCGCCCTGTCGCTGTGCCGCAGAGGGCGTACCGGGGCCGGGGTGTTCGTAAGTGCTCTGCACAGTTTGTGAAGCGACGGCCAGTCCCCCGTCGCGGCGTCGATTCGTGCTTGGCCCTGACCTTCTCCGCTAGCCGGTTAAGGTCGCGCTTGATGGTGGGGCAACCTGTGTCCTGCCACCGCTTGCGTAGGCGCCTCCTTTGGGCGATCAGATGCTTGAGGTGAGTGGGGAGGGGCCTGTAAACGTACCCCCCCGGTGGCGTCGGCATGGTGGTAGTCGCCTCTTCCAGGGCGCGCTGGATACAAGCGGTGACTTCTTCTGTTAGCCTGTCGACGTCGGCGGCGGTCTCGATGGGCCAAGTGGGAGTGGTGGTCTCCATCACTTCTGCGAAGGTGGTCCAGTCCGTGATGCGACGTGGCGCTGGAGGCGAGAGTCTGGTCGGCATCTCTGATAGGACGACGAGTACAGGTTGGTGGACCGACTGCATCTCGTCGTCTATCACCTGTTGGGTGAGTTGGCAGGTCAGGCCTTTGTGGATCACGACGTCCAGCACGTCCGGTGCGAGCGTCTGGCTGTCGGGGTAGTGGGTTGGAGTGTCCGGGCCGGACACCGTGAATCCATGGGCCTCCGCGTCCGCGAAGAGCCGTCTACCCCAGGTGTTCATTATCCTGCTGTTCCAGGCAGGATGTTTGGTATTCATGTCGCCGGCGAGGAGAGTCGGGTGAGGCGACTGTAGTAGTGCCCGCAGCTCCGCAAGATTGAAGTCGGAGCCGGGTGGGCGGTAGGCTGCGTAGATGTTAATGTCCTCGTCGGCGACGTGCAGCTGGATTCCCAGAGCGTAGAAGGAGGCTGCTGGGACTTCTGGGAGTGGTTGGTGGACGACTCTTCGGTTTACTATTACCGCCAGTCCGCGGTAAGTGATGCCGAGCGGTGACTTCTCGTCCCTCCTGTAGGTGAGATATCCCGGGAACCTGGTTTGGTCCGCAGGGCCCAGGAGAGTCTCACTTATGAGCGCCACGTCAATCCTCTGGTCCTTGAGGAGGAGGCGGAGTTGGGCAACCTTGTTGCGAAGGCCGCGGGCGTTCCAGTGAAGTATCCTTAACGAACTAGCCATTGTAGAGCGACAATAACTCGGCCAGTCCGTCAAGGATTATTAGGCCCGCGTCTTCTCCCTGTCTTATGGCCCTAATTAGGTCCATTAGCAGTTTTATGGCGCAGGCGGTGAATTCTTTATTCTGTGTTCCCTGTGGCGCGCTCGTGCTTGGTGCGCGGTGTCGCTGTTGTTCTCCTAGGGCGCGGGGCGCGGCGGGTCGCGACGTAGCTGTCGCTACTTGCGCGATGTTAGTCGCGATTGCGGGTGGGGCAGGTTTCACCTCCCGCTTCCCCTTCCCTGCCTTGGTGGCGCCTGTAGCCGCGCCCGTGGGCTTTTCTGTGGCGCTGGTGGTTACCGCCTGCGCCGCGACAGGGGCAAGGCCCTGTTCTGGTTCTGGTAGGGGCGCGGGTGGATGGGGTTTTTTCCCCCTGTTCCTTCCCCCGCGCGCCCTTTTCCTCCGCCTCGAGGCAGTGACGTCCTTGTCCTTGTCCTTGGGCCCGTTCGCTGCCGCCATCAGTGTCGTGCTGGGGGCCTCGTGGTCGTCGGTGTTGGTGATGGAGGTGGAGGTTGGTACCTCTCTGGGCCGGCGCTGCTGGGTGGTGATGGCGACAGTGCCCGCCCGCCTGTTCCGTGCTTCCTTTCTGAAGACGGGACATCCGCTGCTGCAGGCTGGGTGTTCGCCCGCGCAGTTGGCGCAGGTGGCTGGCTCCGACCTGGGTCGGGGGCAGTCATGGGCGGCGTGCTCCTCTCCGCATCTCACGCAGGCGAGCGGGCGGTGGCACTGGTGCGAACTGTGACGGAACTTCTGGCACCGGTGACACTGGGCGGGCCCACGCTTCCCCCTCCATGCTTCCACGCGGACCCCCCGCATGCATAGAAGCACGGAGGTGTCGTAGATTTTACGTATGTCTGGCTGCCTCCTCAAGACTGCGTGGAAGATGCAGCCGGGTCGTCCTCCTCGTGCGGCTATGTTGCGCACGTACTCCGGCTGGTATCCCAGCAGTCTGAGCTCCTCCTCGATCTCTGTCGGGTCTGTGTCCGCCGGCAGCCCCCTGATGGCCACCTTTAGGCTACGCTCCGCCGGCAGCGAGTAAGAGAACCAACTCAAGCCGCTCGACCTCTCTAGGTCGGTGAGGTACCGCTGGACCACCCTATACTCGTCCTCGCTCTCGGGAAGGAAACGGATTCCTCCCTGATAAGGGCGAGCATTGGGTGGGTGGCCCAGCTTGGCACTCACGGCCCTGAAGTGGGCGGCCCAGTTGGGTAGCTTCTCTACTACCAGCGGAGGGTAGCGTGGCCTCTTCTCCTTGCCGTCTTTGGTAGCGGCAGCGGCGGCTGCACTCGAACCTTGTGCGGGGGCTGAGGTGGAGGGGGTCGTGTCCATTGGGGTATGGTCTTGTCCTGGTGAAGGGCGGCGAGTAGCATCTGCGAAGGTCGGCGAGTCGCCTCCGGCACGACCGCGCGTGTCGCGCTGCGGGAGCGGGGAGGCGGTGCAGAGCCGCTTAGCCTCTTCTGCGGCTTCGTCGTCCGAGCTCCTCTGTCTTCGTTGGGGCCTTGCTCCGAGCTGGAACTCGAAGCCAAAGGCCAGGGCGTCCTCTGACGCGTCTCCGGTACACAGGTCGACACCGGGGTAGTGAGAGGGAACACTGTCACTTACCTCGTAGTCTCCCTGTTGGCCGAGGTGTGCGGGGGTGTCCGTGGAGGTCGAGAGATCGCTCCCCTCTCTCGACAAGCACGGGGACAGCATGGCGGGTGAGTCCCGGGCGGAGGTTCTTGGCGGCGGTGGCGACATAGGCATGTCGTGAGTCGCTGCGGCGGCCGAGCCTGCCAGCAAGCGGTGGGGCGCCGGTGACGCGCTGCGCGTAGTGTGGGTTGTCGCGCAGGTCGGGCGCGCGCTCGCGGGCTGCCTGACGCTCGGGCGCGCGAGGATTGCGGCTTGAGCGGCGGGGAGCGCGGCGAACGCGTGTTGCGCGGGCGCCGAGCGGGGCGCGGGCGATGCCGGTGTGCGTGCGGGCTGTGCGGCGGGGCGTCCGGCGGGGTTTGCGGCGCGTGCGGGGGGCGCGCGGTTGCAGCTACCGGCGGGCCCCGGGGCCTGGGTTGGTACGGGGCGAAACGCTGGGGGGCGGATGGGGACCGCAGGCTGGCTCCGTGTAGCCGGAGAAAGTTGGGTGAGCGTTGTCGGCGATGGTGTACGCTCGGCGGGCCGGGCGTCAGATGGCGGGCTCCCGATGATCGGCAGCGACGGTGCCCGGTCCCCCGACTGGTGGTCCGACGTCGGCGGAGGTTTTTCTTTTTTCTTCATATTAGTAGGCGGTCAGTGGGTGTGAAACACCGCAGCCTTATCGATGCCGAAGGTGGTGAGCATCGGGCGACGCTAGGCTCCCGCTGTGAACACGCAAGTGCAGGCACCTGTGCGATCACAGCGGAAGATTCCTTTGTTCTTGGTTCGAACGACGGTTTTTTTTCTTTCCGTTTTAAAAAGTGAACGGCTCGGGCGGTAGAACGAACAACGCGATTTGCGCGACTACCCGCGGACGGAGTGATTTTCTCCGTCGCGGGCGACCGAACGTATACGACTTGCGCCGACGGCGGCGCAGTGTTACGAGGTGTTTTGTGACGTGCGCGACGCGAGCGTGGGTGGACGTTCACAAGCTAATCCTAATAAGTTAAAATTTGGGCGCCCTCTTTATATAAGAAACGCCACTAGCGCTGAGCGCGGCGTGGGTGAACTACCTTAGAGATTTGGTTCCAGCCAATCAGAGACGACTGTGAGTTGTGTATATGTGTTTGTGAGATGTAACGCGTGTCTGTATGTGTGTGTAAAGCAGCTTTTATTTAGAATTACGTAAATCATATACATTTATGCAGTTATTTACTTGCTAATGGTAAAATCTGTTACATATTGGGTTGAAGCTTTACATAATACGTAAAATTCTTATATATCTACGTCGGTTCTATACATATCTACGTTATATCTTTACCTACTGAGTTAAATTACAATAAACTTATGTATTTAGCTTTATATGATGACAAAATGAGATTCTTTAGGTTTAATAAGTGAGCAATAAGATTCTAACAAGATTAACAAACAATAAAGGGCTCTAGCAGGACTAATAAAACAAAATAACAAGTTTACATGGCTATTATTTACATGTATCTAGTCTTAGGTCTAGGCTGTTATTAACAATAATAATATTATTATATACCTACAGTTTGGGTATAGTAAAGTCAACTTTAAGTAAAAAACAAGTTAAAAAAAATTAAAATTCTTCTTCATCATAGCTGAACTCGAGGGTCCAGGCTGGTTAGGTTCAGTAGTATTTACTTTATATTTTTCGGATGAAACTATCTTACTTAAAATATTAGCTGGTAGTTGATAATTATAACAGTTGCTGTTAACCGCGGTTAATCCTGTTCTTATTAATAGAATGGCGTTAATAGTTTTTAAATGCAATGCATTTCGCAACTTGCTTTTGACCACATTCATTAAGCTGAACACCCGCTCAATATCAGCATTTGAATGTGGCAAACTCATTATTTTTGTCGCGACATTGAATAAGTCTTTATATGGACAACATCCAGCTGCGTCCCTCGACTGTTGAACTTCTGTCCAGAACTTCACCGTATCTTCGGTATTTTCCCAGTTTTGTAGGATAACAGTTTGCCACTGCTGTATAACATTATCCATATTTTCTGTGTAACCCAGACTTTCCAAAACTTGTATAAAGTTATCAATATTTCTGTTTGGTTTTAAAATGACGGAAACAGATAATGCCATAGAGTTTTTAAGTAGTTTTAAATTTTCAGGCAGTCTTTGTTGCAGCTCATTTATTAGTTAAATAATAAAATCAACACACCTCGTCTTCATTGCATTTTTTTCATCCTCATTCAAGGAAGACTCGTTCATCTCTTTCTCAAATAAATAACCAAGGTATGGTGACAGAGACAGATGTTCTTTCACATTAATGCTTTCGAATTGCATTCTCGGTTGCGCTATTATTATTTTCGTGCACATGTTTCGTATCAAATCATGTAGCGTATTGTAGAGCAGATATGGGTCAGAAGTTTTGTTTTCAAAAGTTTTTTATTGCCCCTTGTAAATTATTAAGTATTCCACACAAAAACTGCAAATAAATTTTGTTTCTTTCATCGTTGTACATGTTATATAATAATTCGGCTTGGTAGCAATTCTCACCAGTTCTCATTAATTGAAAGTGTAATTTTAGTTCTATCCATTGACTTAAGATTCTAGTTACCGCGGGTTCAATTGACAGCCATCGTGTATCACAAGCATTTAAGATCTTAAGTGGCTCCTCTCCACAGTTTATCGCTTCATATTTTTTTTTATATTCTTTTTTTCGTTTCGGTGAAAGCTTGAACCAATTGTGAGTTTCTCTTATCATAAAATCTATATTTCTTGGTATAGTCTCACATGACGCATGGGACACTGCCAATTGAATCGAATGGCAGCCACATCTTATCAACACTAGATTGGGTAAAGCATACCTTTCCTGCAATATTTTATGGACACCTGCGTTTACTCCAGTCATAACCGAAGCATTATCTGTTCCGATTCCAATTAACTTGCTTTTATCAAGTTTAAAAGCTTCAAGTTGTGCTGGTAACGTCTTCAGGGTTCTCAGTTATGAATTTAGGAAACTTTTTCTTATCATTTTTTGACGCAGTTCGTATAATAGTAACAATTGTGGCCTCCTCCGTCTCACCCATAGACCGCAACTCCTGAGCATATGCATTGAGCACACAGTCCAATCCGTACTCTTGTATTAATTCCATGTTTTTTCGTTTCTTTGTTTTTTCTGAAGATGCTTCGTATGGTTTTGATGGTCTGCCACCTGCACTGCTTCCAGACGTATTAGGGTCATTAACTGTGACTCGACACTCCAGTGGAACACGAAATTCACCATTTATTTATTTATTTAAACTTCATGTACAATAGTGGTACATAGGCGGACTTAACTACCGACCATTAACCATTCGACCATTAAACCACTATACCACCATTAGACTACCATTAGACTTTGACCATTTAACCAGTCGACGTTATTACTTTCAAAGCGTTCTCTTTTCCGGGATGCATTTCTCCAGCGTTCGTTACATTTAGATACCAAGTTTCTTTGAATGTAGGAGACCACAGTAGCCATATCCTCTGGTGACAATTTGAAATTTTCTTGCAAGTAGTCTTCTATATTATTCCCATTTATCAACAAATTGCACAACTTTCGCTTACTACAAACAAATTCACCCATTATTTTCAAATCAGATAACTTCTGTGAATATTTGAAAATAGGTATTAAATGCTTTTTTAAGGCAACTGAATTTCTGACGAACGACTGTGGATGTTTCAGGGTTTGCCTTTCTTTTATAGGCCAATGAAATAGTGCTATGTGCAAAAAGATAAGAAACTAATATTTGCACTCTTCCCATAACCAACCTGTTTTTAATTTGACCCTAATAGAGTTATCAAATAAGGTGGTCAAAACTATATCAAAAACTATTAATAATACTCATCACTGTAATGACCATTTTATCAATTTGACCTTAACAGATAACAGATGATTATGTGACAAGTAAAAAGAAATTGGATTTTTTTTTTTTTTTATCTCGCGATATGTTTTGGCACCGTGTCAGAAAAGGCGCAAGTATGCGCAACTTTTTTTTTTCTCCTTGTGTAAAGTAATGTATAAAGATTGTAATACAACAAATATCTCGACATCGGCAAACAGCGGCAAACGGGTAAACCTCGTTAAAAAAAAAGTAACCCGAAAATTATACCATCTTAAACTATATTGGTTAATTTTAATTTATTTATTTATTATACATAATATTATTTAAGAAACGTTATGAAGAGATTATAAGCATTTCAAAAATGTATAATACTTATACATTTATATCAAAAACTTTCGAGTAATGTGGCGTTGAATTGTAGTAATGTATTGTGCCAAAATCACATCATTGAACATGAGTTAGCTTTGATGCCTTTTTATATACATTATGGTTAGCAAAAAATAATTTAAAAAATATAGAAAAGAAAGCTTATTTATAAGACTAAATTAATTAATTAGTTTTACTCCATAACAACGACTTTCACGTGAAACGGTTTTGAGACGGCCTTGTATGGGGCTTTCCCATAGTGCGGCTGCTTGTAGCCACCTACGGTCAGTGCTTGCGTCTTACCCACATTCACGGTCAACCTCCATTTAGATAGCTAGTCCGGCCGGCAGTAGATCGAGCACGCGCTGCATCTTGACGGCCGCGTGATTCACCACGATTGTTCCCAAATTGTTCTGGGCGCGGTGTCGCGTGGGGTCTCAGGTGTCGCAGCAGGAGTTGCTCAAACACCTTGGAGATGGCGGAGAGAAGCGTGATGGGCCGATAGCTTTCTGGCTTCAGGACGTCCTTGTGGGCCTTGGGCAGCATTATGACGCGCCCTTCCTTCCACGTAGTCGGGAAAAGGGGTGAGCGCAGGATCCCCGTAAACAGGCGCGCCAGCGCCGCAACCGTGCGGAACGGCAGGTGGCGCAGCGCTGTGTTGGTGATCCCGTCCGCTCATACAATTTTTTTTTTTAATTCTTTTTTAATCAAAACTCCGCAGATCCTCGACGTATCGGTGATGCCGCCACATCCACGACGGCACCGGGATGTCCAAGGGGGGCGAAGGAACAGTGGCCGTCCCCGCGGGAGTTGCAGTGGGCTGATTGCCAGGGTACAGTCCGTCTCACGAAAGAAGTCTCGCAGATGCGGCGCTACAGTCATGTCACGGAATGTTGCCAAACTCCACTGTTTAAGACTCCCCAAAAATTTCATATAAATGATTTCAAACTGAATTTTTGGTTCAATCCGATTTTATTATTTTTAATAATTAAATTAATATTCATTAAAATAGAAAATGATATTGGCATAATACATATATTTTGCAAACTTTGTTTATTTTGATGACCACAATACAGAGCGGTCGAACCATAAAATATTTGTAATATTAGAGTAAATAATGTAAAAAAAAAACTTTAAATTTTAATTGTATAATTATGGTCATCGATTGGGTTCATTCCAGACATACTACAGTCACTATCCGAATCATCTACATGAATGTCACTGTCGTGATCAGACTCGGTTTCGCTATCGCTTGCTGTAGATATTATGAAGCGATCCATTTCTTCATCTATGAGCCCGTCGTTTCTAAAATATTCATCTTCTAGATGCTCTACATGTTTGCATTGTTTGAACCAATCTTCTGCTGTCACGCTTGCAAACGAATCTTCCGTCAATTTCACATTTTTTTTCTGCCACGCGTCTTTTCACAAGGCTCCATATTTTTTCGATCGGGTTCAAATCGCAATGATAAGGTGGGAGTCTTAAAACTTCATGGTTGTGACTTTTTAATAACTCATCTACGACGTAAGTTGGTTGTCCATTATTTTGTTTAATTATACCGAACAAAATTGCTTTTGTCCAGCTCTTCAAAATGTATACCTTTTTCTTGCAACCATTTTTGCATATCAGCTTTTAAGTTTGACATGGTTGGTGCTTTATTTATTTGAGTGCAGTGGTATGGAGCATTGTCCATAACCACAAGAGACCTTTCAGGCAGATTTGGTATCAATTTTTCATCCATCCACTTCAAAAAATTTGTGGAATTCATGTCGTCATGATAATCAGACGACTTTGACTGGGATTTAAATACAAGTAAAGCATTATTTATAAAACCATTCTCAGATCCAGCATGAGCGATGATCCATCTGCTACCAGCAGACTCTGAAGTGAAAAGTCCTGGCTCTTTTAGTTTGCCAACAATTTTTAGCATGGTATGTGTTGTGGATATACGTTTCATCTAAAAACACCACAGGTCTTTTTTCGACGGTTCGATTTTTTCGCATTTTTTGATATATCTAGCGCGCCAAGCAGTGATATCATAGCGTTCCATTAGTATTTTCCTTTTAGACTGGCATCGTTTGTATTTAAATCCAATGCTTTGCAATATCCTATGAAGTGTGGCCCCGGCATCCTTCAAAATTAATATGTTCTTTCAAGACAGCAAGTAATTTTTTAAGAGTAGGTAGTTCTTTTTTTAAAATATAAAATTGGTGAATTTTTAGGCGCACAGTACACAATAGCACAGACTAGATCGAAACTATCTAGGTTGTAATTTTTTGGACGTGGACGACTTTTCCCTGGTGTTACAATCTTTTTTGAAGTACTAGCAGCTGTTTTTCCTTCCTGTGTTATTCTTGCGACAAATTTCTCAGAGACACCTGAAAAATTTTTCAACCTGAATACATAATGTTGATAACAAATGCATTTAATTTCATTTTTTTTGTTTTCTTTATTTACAAACATGGGTGAAAACATACATTGATGTTTTTTACAAGTAATAAACATGTTTAAGCGTCACATGGGTATGCAAATATTGTAAAGTAATAACAAAAGACAAAATAAAATATGCATGAAATATTGAATATTAAATCACAAATAAAATGGTAAAAATCACATTGCTGGTATCCCTAAATAAGTACCTATCATGGCGGCAACTCTCTTGCGAACATTGTTTATTGGTATCAAAACACCATGATTCCGTTGTTCTGCTTCACAAAACTCCTTTACCTTCAGTATCATTTCTCGGCCAGCACTTTTTACAACTTTAGACATTATAAACAACACTTAAGCTCAGCAAATTAACAAAAATCTCAATAGCACCCACACACGATAACACCACCTGACAACGACAACATGCCCGAGCTGTCCAAATTAGTTCCAATTATTGCCGCGGGACTTCTTTCGTAAGACAGACTCTACGTCGCCACTGCAGCTCCCATAGGCGACGCTCGATCCGCGCCCTCCGCCACAACACCACCCGGTGCTCGCCGGTTTTGTATCGTATTCTTCTAAAAAAGGAAATTGAAACTTAACGATTGAGATAAGGAACTACTGTTACTACTAACTAACCGTTACTAGAAAAAGGTTATTTTTTCGATGATACTGATTGTAATAATAATATCTTCTAGAAGTAGACAACGCATAGTACCAGTCTAAAAATTTAGTTTTCTTTTTGTTTTACGTTTCATGATAAATTTGCCGGCCGGTTAGAAGAAAAGCGATATGAAATTAAAGATGTAACATACAGAAGACAACAAATAATACTTACTGTGAAATTACGGTCACCAAACTCCACACAATAAAAAATACATCGTGACACTTCTTTATGAACCCACCGATTTCTTCTTGGTCGTTCTATAGAAAAGTTTTTGATAAACAAAGTTGTTCTTTTTTTCTTTCGCCCTGTTCGGGTAGGCTAAGGTCTCGGACCATACCGCCTCGTCTCCAGTGAACAAAGTTCAAAGTTGACATTTGTTTATCAGATCTTCTGTAAAAACGTCAAACCTTCTTATAGCCAATGATGCAGATTTTTAACCCTATGAAACTAACAGAATTATCTAAGCTCAGTGAATTGAAGTAAGTTGTTTATACAGTCCTCGGATTGGACCTGATTTTTTTGTCATATTAAGAGATAGTTTAGAATAAAGCATGCTTCGGTGTTCAATTTGAATCAAAGAACATTTAGGTATTGTTTCATATCCTGAGAAATTCAACAAAAACATGCCGAACATAAAATTTCTTTTATATTTTATTGGCCAACCGCCGCCGATCGCTCACTCGCTCGCTCGCTAACCTATTGTTTTAAATAATCTTTTGTGACCAAAACAGCCGGCAAATTTCACAAGTATTTACTTTGTTAGAACCCTTTGTTACTTTGTTAAACTAATTGAAACTGATTAACTTAAATCGATTCGTAATAGAAAGCGCACACATCTACGTACCGCCACTATTTGCACCCTGCTCTCTGGATATGGTCTTGTCGCCGACAAGTAGAGTTTTAAAGATTGATTCGAACGAGTATGGCACATGGCCCAGGGTAGAGATTGTTGTATTTTCGATTATTCCCAATTCAACCGTGTTTGATTTAATCAATGAGTAGAATTTTTTCAAAATAAAACAGAATTGAAAGGAGTTCTCAGTAATAAAAGTCAATTTTATAGGCTCTATCGCGTTTAATCGTCACAGTTATAATATTGCACTCGCGAGATGGGAGCGTCGGGATCGAAACGGACGTGCTCTTCCGCTAAGTAGCCTTTCCTGACTGCGGGCGGAAGGAAGACGAGGCGGCGCGCTCGCAGTGGGCGCCGTCCCTCACCCCTCTCCGCCCGCGCGCCCGCGCAGCGGTAGTACCATCCCTTCGCTCTTTCAGTCGGCCTTTCCTGATGAAGCTGCCGCCCCGGGTAGCCTATCCTGGAACTAATAATACCTACTCTCGAGGTCAACTGATTAAGGTGAGTTCTTAATCTCACAAAAAAGAAATTTGAAGAGCGTAGGTATATCGATACGTCTGTTAGACAGTCAGACCATGAGACACTGTCGTGACACATCTGAATGTGTCTGGCACTATAAAATAATGAGGACACTTATGAATGTGTCTGTCAGACGACGACGAGCTAAGCATCTGTCGTGGTTATATCAGACGACACCTTATGAATGTGTCTATCAGATGATGACACTGGATGTGCCGACCCTGTTGTCTATCATCTGCGGATGACACTTTACCAATGTGTCTATCGACGGTGACGACACTGCGTATCTGTTGCAAGTGACTGACACTTTATAAATGCGCCCATCGACAGGAACGACATTATGTATCTACCACCAGTCTAAGAAGGCCTTCGCTTAAACGACGACACCAATGCGGTATCTGTCTTTCATGCATGTGCAATTTAGCGTTCAATATTTGGCAGGGTACCCTTGTGTTATAACCAGATCATCGATTGCAGCGGTCACAGTTTAGTGACTCACAATTAATAACAACATTCACATAAAACAAATGAATATATTATATTAAAGTGAACAGTTGCAGCGGCCACAGAGTAGTGGCTCACAACATTAAGTAAATGAATATAATTATTGTATTAAGTGAACAGTTGCAGCGGCCACGGAGTAGTGGCTCACAACATTAACAGTAGTACTTAGGAAGTATGTTTGTTGTTAATTAAGTCACTTATTATATAAGTAATAATTGAAAAGTACTGTAAACACTTCTACATCCACCACCAACTGTCAGTACACATTATACATACGTCAATGACCTCTGCAACATGAACATCAATAACGCAAAGGTCTTCTCATACGCTGATGATACCGCGATAGTTTTCTCAGGGATTTCCTGGCACGATGTGAAACAAAAAGCAGAGCTAGGCATGGCCCAAGTAGCTAACTGGCTAAACATCAATCTACTCACACTTAATACGACTAAAACGAACTATATATGTTTCAGTATTAGCAAAAGGACACAACCTAGTGAAAACTTTAACATAACAGTTCATGTATGCGGTGACATTAATGATAGACATTGCAACTGCTCGCTCATTAAACAAGTTGCACAGACAAAGTACCTAGGAGTGATACTCGATCAACGTTTATCCTGGTATCCCCACCTTGATCAAGTTACGAATAGACTTAGGAGATTAAGCTGGATATTCAAGACTCTCAGACATATCGCACCAAAGACAATAAATACGAACAGTGCCCGTAACCCGTCTAGAAATATTTTGAATGAGATCTACATAGCTCTGGTCCAGTCGGTCCTAATATACTGCATCCCCATTTGGGGTGGGGCTGCAAAAACTACTTTTATCAACGTCGAACGCGCCCAACGGGCCCTAATTAGGATCATGTATTTTAAAAAACTAAGACACCCTACTGAAAACCTGTATCAGATTAGTGATTTACTCTCAGTTCGCAAATTATACGTAATCCAAACTATTACAAAAATACATAAATCCCTAAAATATGACTCAAGCATAACAGCTCAAAGAAGAAAAGACCTAATTGTACAAATCCCTCATACTAAAACGTTATTCGCCGCGAGACAATACAATAAGCGATCGGCTTTACTTTACAACAAAATCAACAGGAAAATATACGTATACCCAAAAAAATACTACGATTGTAAAAAAACTTTAGTAGACTGGATAAAATCACTAACCTATGACGACACGGAGGCACTCTTGGATTACATTAAGTAAATAATAAATAAGTGAATAATAAAAAAGGACCTAGTAATAATCACACACCCATAAGTCATAACTATATCTCTAAACACCAAATGCACAACACGCACACATATCACATACATATTATTATAAGTAAGCAAAATAATAAACCAAAAATACTAATTACACACAGAACACACGCCCTTACGACATCCATCACTAACACAATATCATCACACTCGCACACACACAACATAACACCTATCCTTCATACACAATACACTAACAACCTTACTTATCACTGAACACACACCTGCAAGCAAGACTTCCTTAAGTTTAAGTTTAAAATTGCATCTTAACTTCTGTAATGTATAACATCATATCTCTGTACCTATTGTTTTTCTTTTTCTTTTTTGTAAATACCCAGTTTGTTAAATTTGTATTGCTTTGCTATGAAAGCGCGGGGCTTCCCAACACAGGCATTACTTGCTTAAAGGGAAGCTCCAAACACTAAACCTTTATGTAAACTTATGAAGCAATAAATTATTTGTATTTTGTATTTTTTGTATTTGTATACACACGGTTACACACACACATGCGTTTAATAGTAACAATAATCAACTACCTGTTATAGTGATGTTAAGGCAAGCATATTAACACGTTTAACGTGCAACCCGATATATAGGTTATTATTTAACGTCGATTAACCATGGTATATAATTATGTTAGTCTTATAATGATAGTTGAAACGACTAATTACAACATATAACTAAAAAATTAAATAAAACATAATAATAATCTAAACAACTTCCAACCTGTTATCAATCAGTATCGGAGGTTAACTCGTTAGGATATTGTAAAGGCTTGAGCTTATCTCTGGCAAGAACGTTTTCGTAAGGACGACCACGAGAGGTGGTACTTTTGATTACATGACGGTCATGAGGTAAAACCTTGCGCACCTCAAAAGGACCATCGAAACGAGGCATAAGCTTGCCGCTGCGTAACCCTTTCTTGAAAACCTTACGTTCAGCCAGGACGAGATCGCCTTCCTTAAATGGAGCGCCCTCACGTCTCTTTTTATCAAAATTGATTTTTGACCTCCGGGCAGCCTCCTGAGACCGAGTAATAGCGCCAGCCCGAAGGGAGCTGATATCGGACCTCGTAGGTACAACGATGTCTCCCGACAGTCGTGGTCGGAAACCGTATAGTAACTCCAGTGGTGATTTCCCTGTACTATTATTGGTATTGGAATTAATCCCGAGCTGTACCTTGGGCAAATATTCCTCCCAACGGTTCTGATCCTCTTCTCCGAGGTAGGCGACCAAAGCATCCAATATCGTACGATTGAACCGCTCAATTTGCCCATTAGCCCTTGGACTTGCCACCGCGGTTAGTATGTGCTTGATTTGCCTATCACGACAATACCTTTTGAACTCATGGTAGTCAAAGGCTTTACCACGATCGCTGATTATACGGCTCGGCAATCCGAACGTTTTAATGTACTGATCAAATGTCTTTAATACGCTGCCACAACCAGCATCGCGTACCGCCTCAATCCAGATGAAACGCGTGAACGCGTCTATAATGGCGAGTATGTACATTTTACCCGATGGACTTTTACAGAATGGACCGAGGTGGTCCACGTGAACGGTGTGAAACGGTACAGCTACCTTTTCTATAGGATGTAATAATCCTATTTTACGACCCGTTGGTTTCTTTGCGTACTGACATGATATGCACCCACCGACGTACTTCTGCACAAACCGTCTCATACCACTAAACCAATACTTTTCCCTTATGGCGTCATAGGTTTTATTATAGTTAGCATGACCGTTGTTATCGTGAAAATTTTGCATGATTGACCAGCGAGACTGACGTGGTACTACAACTTTGTTTTGACCGTTCACTTTTCTAAATAAAACGTTATTTTCTAAAACGTAGTCCCGGTCTAGGCCGTTGTTATTGCCCACGGACGTTTCGTCCATCAACTGCCCTATAGTGGATCGGATTGAGTCGTCAGCGTGCTGCATGCTTTCAATAAGATCTCCGTTTGTGCATCGCATAACGGATTCAACTGGGTTACGACTCAATGCATCCACATGAGCCATGGCCTTGCCGGGCCGATATTCCACGTCAAAGTTAAGTCCCTGCACTTCGAGCCACCATCTAGCGATGCGCGGGTTCAGGTCCCGCTTTGACCACGTCCACCGCAGAGCATTGCAATCAGTTACAATGGTGAATTTTAAACCCGTTAAGTAGAGCTTGAACTTCTGTAATGACATGACAACAGCTAATGTCTCAAGTTCAAAACTATGGTAACGTTGCTCCGCGGTGGTCGTCTCGCGGCTAGCGTAAACGACTGGTTGGTAAGTACCATTAGGCGGTTTTTGAAGCAGAATACCTCCCAGACCGATTTTAGAGGCATCCGTGTGCACTTGTGTTTCATACTCCGGATGAAATAATAATAATACCGGACGACTTACTAATATGTTCTTAATACTATCAAAGGCCTGCTGTTGTGCAGCGCCCCAGAGCCATGGTTGGTCTTTTTTTGTCAATAGCGTGATAGGTCGAGCTAGCGAAGCAAAGTTACGTACGTACTTACGAAAGTAGTTCGCTAGACCCATGAACTGTCTTGCGTGGTGTACGTTCTCGGGTTGCTTAAAATCGTGCACGGCATTAAGTTTATGTTGAGCCGGTTTTACTTCGCCGTTACACACTTCGTGGCCCAAATACTCGACACGAGACACTAAAAATGAGCACTTATCGAGTCTCAGTGTAACGTTGGCGTCTCGGATCCGCTCTAAAATTGCCCTTAAATGGTCTAACGCGTCAATTTCCGAGTTGGAATATATTAAAATGTCGTCTAAATACGCCGTGCTAAATTTAAATTTTAATGGCCCGAGGATTTCATCTATAGCGCGTTGAAACACCGCTGGTGCATTAACTAATCCGAAACTCATGCGAGTGTACTGATACAGACCGTCCGGTGTGATGAACGCGGTATAGTGTTTACTCTCGTCATCGATTTGAATGCAATGGTAAGCCGATAAAATGTCTAAGCACGAGAAAACACGCGCGTTCGAAAGTCGATCTAGTTGGTCCTGTATCAACGGTAAAGGGTAGCGCTCCTGTATAGTAATATTATTAAGCGCCCGGTAATCGACGACCATGCGCGGCTCACCCGTCTTTTTGGTCACGAGAATGACAGGACTCGCGTATGGCGAAGTGGACTCCTCCACGATACCTTTACTCCTTAAATCACCAACGATATTGCGGACCTTGTCACGATCACTCGCCGACATGCGATATGGTCGGGAATGTTACCTTTTCTTTATCCGTCAACTCGATATGCATCTTAACAGAACATTTGCCTATTCTATTGTCGTCTACTCCCGAGAAACATTCCGAGTATTCTTGTAAAATCGACTCGAGTTTCGTTAACACGTCCGGTTCTAGCTCGTCACCTATTTTGTACGTATTCCCGATATCGTTTATCGCGGCTCGTGCTACGCATCGATTAACAGGTAAGTCAAATGAACTATTACTCGTATTTATTATATTCATAACTGCCTTTCCGTCAATAAACTCGATATCACTCTGTGGAATAACGCACTCAGCCCTCGGAGCTTGATGTTCGGTGTGACGTACGGACGCATGTCCGAATAGTAGTTGGTCGCATGAAACTATTATTTTGTTTACTCCTGGCGACAAAGCGACTGAACTATCCGTGACCAACTTCACATGTTCGACATCCTCACAAACGGCGGGTAGCTCGCGTAAATTATTAGCGTTATACATTTTTAAACACGTAGGTGTCTTAATGACGTATACGTCTGGATAATCCGTGAACGGTTGGCCTATAATCACACCGATGTCTTGTGCGCTGTCTGGCACAATATAAGCGCTCGCGTCGCACGAAGCTTCGTCTACACACACCTTTATATACGCTTCACCAATAGGTATTATCTTCGAACCACCAAAACCACTAATAACGCTATTCGATTGACAGGGCTGCACTTCGAGATTTAATTTTTGTGACGTAGAGTTAGTAATAGTTATACACGAACTACCAAAGTCAATAAAAGCTTTCACGGGGCGATCATTGACTCTTGCGTTTAAATAATATTTCGAGCTTGATGACTGATCTTTTATAGCATGTACCGACTGGGATGAGCCAGCGTTCGAATTATTATTATTATTATTGATGTGCGACTTTCGAGCCTTAAGTTTCAAACATTCATCCTTACTATGACCCGATTTACCACAATACGTACATTTTTTAGCTTTGCGGAAACATTTATCTTCCATATGGCCCGATTTATGGCAAAAAGCGCAAATAGATGCTTTATCACGCGCCTTGTAGTTGCAATTGGTTGCAATATGACCGCGCCTTTTACAAAGATTGCATCTTATCTTTTTAAAAGAGGAATTTACACTTGGCACGACATGACTTGTTCCTCCGGCGGTACGAAGTGCGGATAGGTATTTTAACAACTTAGTGGGGTCATTACAAGCCGCGGAAACCGCGCCGACCTCTACGATCTGACTACCAATCGTGCCAATTATAATTTCCGTGGTGAGCGATGGCGGAAGGCCACAAGCATTTCCCAAAGCCAGTTTATCATAATAAAATTGCATGTAATCATCGTCGGGTTTCCGTACGACAGTAACCAAATCACGTAACATATTCAATTTACCTTTTTGGGACGGAAAAGCCACCATTAGCTTTGACTTAAAATCCGACCAAGTCACATTCACGTCTATTAAATTATCAAACCACTGACGAGCGTAGCCCCTTAATTTTGACGAAGTATTGAAAATAGTGGTCTTTTCGTCCCAGCCATACATGTTAGATATACCTTCGATTTTACGAATCCAAAGTTCCATTGTAATTAAAGTTTTCTGGGGGTCAAATTCCGGTATAGGGTCGCTACGACCTACATATCGCAGTGATGATGGAGATGCAACATACCCGGTATTTGTAGGCGTCAAAGTCGTGAAATTCAGTTGTGACGGCGTACAACAACAACAGCAGGCAGCAACAGCAGGCAACTTGTTAAGAACACGTGCAAGCTCATCGGCGCGCGTGGCTGGTAACCCGCACTCGCCGACCGTGTTATGGACGCCAAGCGACGGGGCGCTCGGCATAGCTAACTGAGAAATACCTGAATCCAGCTGTGGGGCTGACATATTCGGTGTCTGCTCCGCCGGCGATGACACGACTCGTCCAGCGGTTTGCGAAACCGCCCGGTGACCGTTACCGGTAGTGGCAGGCGTCCACGAAGTCGTGAAGTAGCCATGTTGACACGTCGTGGTAGGAACAGCGGTACAGGATTCATTCCCATACGCTGCTTGATGACCACAGCCTTGCCCGGCCCGTGTCACATATCCGCCGGTCAATGATGTAGGTATCGGTGGTGTCAAGGAGCCCTCTTCATCGGGATCACGCGAAACCGGCGCGCCGTAAACTTCCGTTTCCAGTTTACGCACGCGATGTTTTAATTGTTCTTCTAAATTAGATAAAAGCTCGCGACGAATGCGGCTAATTTCTTTTTGAATTTCGTTATCCGCGCTCATTTTCGCGCACACGCACGTTTACACAATTCACACAAAACACTCACGTTATAAAATAATATACGACATAAATATTCACGTCGTTGCGTTGCTAAACTAACACAACTATAAATATCGTTCAATTCGCGGAGAACGGATGAAAACTATAGGTAAGTATAATTATTCAAGTTCACGTTTACTAGTTAGTGGACGTTTATAGTCTAATCCCACTTCTGAGCTGAAAGGAGTTCTCAGTAATAAAAGTCAATTTTATAGGCTCTATCGCGTTTAATCGTCACAGTTATAATATTGCACTCGCGAGATGGGAGCGTCGGGATCGAAACGGACGTGCTCTTCCGCTAAGTAGCCTTTCCTGACTGCGGGCGGAAGGAAGACGAGGCGGCGCGCTCGCAGTGGGCGCCGTCCCTCACCCCTCTCCGCCCGCGCGCCCGCGCAGCGGTAGTACCATCCCTTCGCTCTTTCAGTTACTTTGTTAAACTAATTGAAACTGATTAACTTAAATCGATTCGTAATAGAAAGCGCACACATCTACGTACCGCCACTATTTGCACCCTGCTCTCTGGATATGGTCTTGTCGCCGACAAGTAGAGTTTTAAAGATTGATTCGAACGAGTATGGCACATGGCCCAGGGTAGAGATTGTTGTATTTTCGATTATTCCCAATTCAACCGTGTTTGATTTAATCAATGAGTAGAATTTTTTCAAAATAAAACAGAGTTCTTTACCTTCACCGACCTGATGTATGTAGAGTTTGATCAGGAGCGACCGAGTGGAACGAATTTCTATGGTGGACTGTTTGTTTGCAGGGTAACCATCACACGAGGACGTGTGCAAGCAGGATGGCCTTGTCGGAGACGGTCATTGGTACGGGCTTAAAATGAATCACAAGTACACGGTGGTGACATCACGCAATCTACTTACAAGGCTACCCACACCACAGTGTCACTTGTTACAGAGTCAAGATGGTAAACTCTGAGCCAGGACGACAGTCAGTTAGTGTCTGATCGCGGCCGAGTTAAGACCTCTTGGTACTGTACCCGATTCATTGTGCCCCGTGTTATTGTGCTAAGTTGTTATCTCAAGTAATTCGTTAGTTTTGCTAGAAACAATGTATCGCTGTGTCTTTTCATAGCACGAAACCCATCGTCTGCCCACATGATGTAGAAGCCTAGCGGAATAGATCCTACCACTCCGACATATACATTTTTTACTTTTATTTTAATTCTATGAATAAACAAGTTTTTTTAGGACTAATCAAAAATCTTTTTGAGTTTTAAATTAAAATTGAAATACGTCAATTGGGCAACTGTGTATCTTCAATTGTGTGCGGCGGTTATTAATCTTGAGCCCTGTCTTGCTGAATATCCTCTCGCACGGAACATTATTGATGTTAACATTATGTTGCCATACTTGCGTAGAAGTATGGCAAGGTTGGTATAAATGTGGCGGTTAAGTTGCCACCATTGCAATGGACAGTTAAATTTCCCACTGTCGTTAAACGCAGATAGAATGTTCTTTTAAATAAGAGTCTACTTCCTTGATGACACATGACAAAGGTGTGCCTACTTGCTGCTGCTGCGTCCCAACAATATTGCTTAAAATGAACCAAGGTGAAAATGTATCTCGTACCGGAATGGAAGCTGAGGTTGAAGTGGATTGTTGCGGTTGGTTTTCTCCATGTCGTCGCCGTATAATATCAGTTGCAAGTATCTCTTCCAGCATTATCTTTACTTGTTGCCTCATTTGCGTCAGAGAATACATTCATTTTGTACCTTGGGTCTAAAATTGTACATATCGAGAACGTGCCGCTTCTCTCAACACTTTTTAGACTTTTATCTAAACCTGTCCGAAGTGCTGTATTGTTGTAATAACATTATTTGTTATAACAGCAAAGCTTTCCAGGAGCAGTTGGTCACAAGATTCTCTAAGACAGCGTGTCATGACTATGATGGTACTGGCTGTCATATAATCTTCACCACTCATAGCTTTCCTAGCTTCGTCGAAAGATTTATTATTATTTTTATTAAAACCTTGCACAGTTCGTGAAATATTGTCCATTCCTCGACAGATCCTTTTTAAGAATTGCAACAGTGACACATATTGGTTTTTCTAGTTCAACAAATCGCTGTAACATAGCAAACTTAGAGTTCCACCTGGTTGGTACTTCCTGTATCAAGCCATTTGATGTCACGTCCGGCTTTTCCTGTGATTGCGCTTTTAATATTTTTTCTAGCGCTGCTGTACTTGCCTTAGCTTGTCGGACGATAGTTTATCCAAAGAAGTTTGACTAAATTCAGGGCATCTTGCACTATTAAGTGTGGCCATAGCATCCGTAATGCTTCCACCCTATATCAGCTATAGCTTTTTTGACGTTGGCTGCGTTGTCACTAACAATAAAATTTATTTTATTTGTTACAATCCCTTTGTTGGTCGTTTCAAGCAATGCAGCTTGAATATGCGCACAGCGTGCGTATCTTTAAACTGCAAATTTTAGTAAAATGTTTTAAGAACAACATCTTTTGCTATATAGTGCCCCGTAACAGCAATGTAAGCATCATTGACCCGAGACGTCGAGAAGTCTGTTGTTACAGATAAAAATTCAATATAATCACACTATGGCGTCCAACATCGGTCAACAAAAGGTTTTGGTGTACCCTACCGTACCGCTGTGCGCTCGGCCGACCGACAGTCGACGCCCGCTCGACTAGCGACTACGCACATCCAACAGTCACAGTTATCAGTAATAACGCATTTACAAAAATCACTACTTGTAATTTGACTCGAAAGTTTAATAGTTGAAGTATGTCGTAATATAAATTCTCTTTGTCTCTGCAGGTCGCCTAAACTCCAATAGATATCAAAAATGTTCTTTCGCTGGGTTTCTGTTATTTTATTCGTACATTTTTGTTTGCACTTATCACCACAAGGAGTCTTCATTGATTTTTCAGCCACAAGTTTACCAGATTTCAATGTATATTCCTGTCCTCTATTTCTTAATATCTTTGCTTGTGCGCATGCCCATTTTTCTGGGTTCAGTTTACGTTTTCGGGTTATTTTTATTGTCTCTGATGGAATATCAATACCATCTTGAATAAGGTTTATAGAATTTTCAGGAGCCCTAGTATCTAATAGAGTGGAATTTGCCGCCCCATTGAAGCTTTCAGGAGTCTGGTTAGTAAGCGCAGCCTCAGTTGCAAGACAGACTGCTGTGTTATTTTCTACTACTGGGAATATATTTGACATATTAATGTTTGCTATATCACGACTTTCTGTTTCGAAATCCGATGAGCTGCTTGAATCTGAAGACGAATTGCTGGAATCTGAGGAACTACTGGTGCTAGACGAGCTACTTGAGCTAGACCTTTTCTGAAAGCGGGTTTCTGAAAGCTGGTCTGAAGCCTGATTCTGTTCAATATTACCTTCAATTAATGTAGTTGTGGAGATTTGGTCAGCGAAACTAGTGTCATTAAAATCATCAAACTGATTCTGTTCAATATTGCCGTCAATTACTGCACTTGTGGAGATTTGGCCATCGAACTCAGTTTCATTATAATCAGAATGCTTATTCAATTTATTATCCACATTAGAACGTATTACTTGAAGAGTAGTTTCGGAGACATAGTCTCTTTCATTCTGTAACGGCTGCAAGGGCTGACGAATAACAAAATTTGACGTTTTACTTGGTGCGTTTTTGGTTTTAGAAAAAAAATTCCGTCGTTGTTCTGCGCAAGGTTTGTTAGCGTTAGATTCGGAACTAGCCGAATCACTTATATTTTCGTAGTCGGGAACCTTGACACTATCGTCTGAACAAAAATATTGTTCTTCTATAGGGAATTCGTTAAATACCTTATTGTTTTCAGTCACCAATGCACTACTTTCTTGGTATTTTTCAGGATCATCAGCTACCGAAATCTGCAATAAGCCTTCTGAATTGATGTTTTTTGTAGTTTTCTCCATGTTCATGTTTTTGAACATCTGAAGAGTACGTCGATTATTCACTGAAAGAATAAAAATAAATAGATTAAAATGTTAATTAAAAATATTATTTTCAATATTAAATTTCATACTTCTACACAATGCCACATAATGTCACATTAAAATATTTTTCATTGCCGTAATCTTGATTAACAATCATGTTAATTCAACAATAGCACAAAAAAGCGTCATATTTTGCAAAGAATAATCGTAAAAAACATGACTTTAAAAACGAAATAGACATATTTTTTATTAGATCTATTACTTATCAACAACAAAAAATTGAATACGAACTCATTTTGAAATATGCTATTTAGTTTATCTACTTACTTGTTTTGATAATGCCGCAACACCAAATACCACGTTCTTTAAATTAATCAAAACTCGAATAAGACACTGAAACTTTTTTGATATCGTCACAACACGAAAAAGGACCTTATTTAAAAAAAAAAAAAACACCAATAACTACGGATTATTTTGTTTTATGCCTATATTCGAGAGAAAATGCCTGTGTCGCCTTGCGAGATCTCAAAGTAACTGGCGTTGTGTCGATGTACCGACAAAATGGCGGTCAATTTGGACCAATCAGAGAACGTCATTCAATCACGCCACGTTGTCAAATGTATACATAGAAATTTGAGTTTTATTCACATGATGTTATAGATTATTTTGCGTTAAATCAAAATTAAAATCAAAATCAAAGCATTTATTTCAAGTAGGCCAGTTACAGGCACTTTTGAACTGTCGAAACAAAGATAACAATGAAATGTAGCTACAGTCCCAGTCACAAGGCATAAAAACTGTGAAAGTACTGCAGTTGCCCATTCCCTAGCGTAGATCTCTATGGAGAAGAACGGGCAAGAAACTCCATGGACACTCTTTTAAATCAGCATATTGTTACAAAACCTTGGTTACATCATTCATATTGAGATGGTACACTATGTGAGAACGATGTAGCAAGATGTGCACGTTAAAAGGGGTTATTGTAGATTCGCCACAAAGTAAATTCGCCACGAAAAAAAGTATGTGTAAACTCGCCACAGTTCTATTTTCATGAAGAAAAATCCGCCATATTGTTTATTCCCGTACAGACAGCAGAAAAATCAAACGATCAGTAGAATAAAACATTATTTCTTTATTTTTCACTAGCACTTCGCCCGCGACTTCGTTCGCGAAAATTGTGATAGCTCGGCTCGCGTAGAATAATATTTTTTTGATATAATGATTTTTTTAGACTTAAATATGTCGGAAAATACTTTTTTAGTACATAAAAGCTATAGTTGCTTTTATGTACTCTAAAAGTATCTGCCAAAATATAAAAGTAGAATATGGTGTCGCTGACTTTAGTTTAAATTTTAAAACACAAAAGCTGCTATTTCGACTTAACTCTGTAGTACATCATTTTTAAGTCTCATCTATAGTTTTCTCAGCGCACGCAAAATAATGAATTTTATAGGCAAAATTTTCCTACTTTGGGTTACATTTCAGTATTGCAATTTTCATATGGATCTCTGTTTTTTTTAAATTAAATTAAAGCCTATGTTACTCCCAGATAATTTCCGAGTTCGGGTGTAGCGACTGTTTTTAATGAATCATCTGTAACAAAATCCTAGAAATACCATGCAGATATTGAGACCGCAGTCAGGCGCCAAAGACACAAAGAGCTTTCTTATCTTTTGTTTACATCCACACAGATGGTCAGCAACTGTAGAGACTGATTCAGTTATAAAGTGATATTCTGAGTAGCAACTGCGTTTAGTAAACTTTTGAATAAGTATGACTCCTAGAAGCACATTCCTGTTAAAGAAAAGGCAGAAATAATTTCAAAATTGCCCGTAACGACTCCCGGATATAACGACAAAATTAGAGTGGTCCCTTCTTCGCCGTTATATCCGAAATCCACTGTATGTTGAAAAATACCTGCTAAAATATAAAAGATAGAAATATGGTGTCGCGGACTGTCGAAGCGCATCGACAAGGTCAAGTGAGTTACTGGATGACTGGACTGATGAGTATCGATGCATATTAACAGGTACGACTAGAAAGAGATAGATACAGCGAGCGAGCAAGCGGGTGATAGCATGTGCAGGAGCGCAGCAGAAATGAAAGATTTTAAAAATCATTTTCCTTTCGAGCGCTAAAAACCAATAACTTTGTTTGCTACCAGTACTTTGTGCAAAAATTATGTACCTATGAAGAGTTGTGACGAATTTACACATATTTTTTATGCATGTGACGAATTTACTTTCAATGTATGGAGTTTTCAAAATGTGACGAATTTACTTTGTGGCGAATGTACAATAACCCGTTAAAAGTGTCCATAGTAAACACATAAAAGACAATTTAAAAAAAATCTAATAATTAATTCAAATAAGCCGTGGCAACTAAGAGATGACCAGTCACAACTGACAGCGCCCGTTCACGAACATGACGCATGGATCAGCACCATTCAACTCAACAATTTTGAAGGGAACTAAATAATCCGACACACGCGCCACCATCAGCGAGACATTGAGTGAGCATGACATACTCTCAACCGCCTGGGCACATTCAAGTCGGGAAAGGACGTAGGTTTCCAGTGAACGATAGCTCTTTAGTACATAGCACTCACACAATATGGGCTTTATATAATACTAAAGATATAGAAACTATATAATGCAAAGATAGTTGTACAATCTTCAGCAGCTCCAACAATACTATTTAATGTTATCAATTTATGCGTCCCTGTCCTTGTGGAGCAGGACCGGTATTGAGCCAAGCATTTTTGTCAGAGATATAATCGTCCAACTTGTAATATGCTTGCTGACATAGTGTGCGTTTAATGCATGTTTTAAATTTCGTCTCATTGAGTTCAAGAATACTTTGTGGAATTTTATTATAGCATCTCAAACAGTACCCCATGAAAGATGAAGTTTAAGTTAAATGGTAAGATTATCAAAATAATGACAGATTTTGTGATGTGCCACTATCAAATTAAAGCAGCGATGTAAAAAACTAACTCAATATTTCTATCCCAAATTTCCTTGAACACAGACGCATTTCGTAATAAGAAGCAAAACCATGCCCATTTTTTTCAAAAATAACGACGTTTCTTATTTACGACAAAATAAAATCCGTTTATTTTTCGTGGATATAGACTCAAGTTACATAAAGTCGGTATAAAATACAATATCATAAGCAATCACCCATTTTATTCAAGAATACAGGCGTAAATAGAAATGAGACATAAAAAGATACTTACTTTTATCAGGAACAACGACGGATCACTAAATGTGTCACTATTCTTGAAAAAATATCAACAATATTGTTGTAACCAAACTGTAAATACGTCGGTATTTTCGATAATCTACCGTGCGTTCACTCTGTTGTCATTGGCTCAACTGAGATGAGCCTTTATTTGTGATTACGCTTCGAGTGTTTTGTCTCAAGTGAATAATGACGCTGTCGCTGGGGCGAAATTGGCGTTGCGTCTCTGTTCACGATAAATTATCAAAGATTTATGATTGTTTGGCATACACTGTATGCCAAACAATCATAAATGTATGCCATACAGAATTCAATTTGACAGAATTTTGAATTACGTCGATATTCTCGCAAACCAGCGATATGTCTTACAGTCGCCAACAATATTTCAATCAACATACAACCTAGCACTGGCCTGCAAATTGTAAAAATGTAAGAAAATAATATCATAACATTTAATATATTTTTAGTGAATGTGTTTGATAAGATAGGGTTTCATACATGTTGGATAATTACGAGAGCAACTTACTTGAATATGTGTTTTTTTTTTTGTTGATATATATAACGATTTTGGTGTCAAACAAAAGGTCTCGGTCTAAAACCATGTTATCCGTTTGAATCATATAAATCGATCCACGCATTTAGGAGATAATTAAGAATTAGTATAGTGAATATGTAAAGAACCAGAACTTTTGATGTGTTTGTTCTACGAACTTTTTTTAAATAATTCAAACTTTAAGATGTATGTAGTTCCCGAATTATAATCATCAAAATCATCAATACAATCCTCTCAAGGTCATAAAGTTCGAAGAACGACTTTTCAAGGTCAACGTCATTCCACAACCTTTATCAAATTGGAGCGTTATATTGTAGACGCTTAGCATCATCCTATCAAACACTTTATATTTATCAAATGATATGGACCACTTTTGCAGATACTCAAAAGCTGTTTTATAAAAAGCCACTGTCTCCTCCTCAAACTTCGTGATCAATGTTATTATTTCAAGGATTCTCATTTTTTAATTTGTTTAATTGTATTTTAGTTTGCATGCCTATAAAATTGGCAGACTTCCTCTCTGTCAGTGAATGTTGTGTTTCCTGTAATATCTGCTTTATTTCAATTATTGACACTTTTTTTTCTTCTCAACGCTTTTTATATTTTTTTGAAATAAATTGAGATTGGACTGTATAAATAGGAAATAAATTTCACTGATCGGACTTTTGAGTGCGACAGTAAATTTTGATGATTTATATCAACATAAGAGCAAAATTCCTTTAGCTTCTCAGTCCTGGCAGTATATATGGAAAAATAATTAAATATTTTCAGGACGATGACTTTGACATTCACATACAAGATTCCAGCTGCACTTGATACAGTATTGTGCGAATATGGGCTGGGCAACCAATTCCTTCTAAATTTTTTCCGAGTTCTTCATTTATTTTGTGAAAAACATAGCATTGGCCTCGTCGTTCAAGCCCTCCTAAGTTTGTTCTAGTATTGTCTCCGCAAAAAGCGATTAGCTTATCTAATGGAACCTGTAGTTATCTTCAAGTATAGATACAATCATTTGAAATAGTTTCTGATGTTTCATTAAGAGACTCAAATTTTAACAGCTTCTGTTGGATCTCATCAGGTTCAGTAAAGTACTGAACGAGTAAAGGAAACATTTTTTCAGCTTTGTGATTTGACGCGTCGGTGCCCATGCCGTAAAATGGCACTTCTTGCAATGTTTTCACTGTTTCGGTAACTGAGTGCGGAGCAAGAATATTTTTAACAATAGCTGTAGCCTTTGTTCTAGCAGTAGACTGCTTTGCGGCGATTTTCGAGTCGGGATACATTGTTGCATTCAATTTTACAATACTACTAATAGAGAGCTAAAGGATTGATGATGTTTTACCACTTTATAAGCTGTCGTTAGTTCCGCTGCACTTATGAGTAAATCTTCTTTGGTATCTTCTTTAATCATAAAACCAGATATAGACTTTGATGTCGATAAGATGGCAAGTTGCTTTTTGTGGCTAGCCGTAGAAATGTGATGCTTAACGTCAGCCTTGCCTCCGTGACTTACTGATATGAAACAGTGATAAATATCACAGAACGCTTCTTCATTTGTACGTCTTTTCTTTATAAAACTCCATTCTTTTGTATATTCATCCGAAAAATGGCATTTTCTCTTTCGTGTTGTAGACATTTTCGGGATGACAACAAGTTCTCAACAAGCAACAAGCTCCGACACAAATCAAGATTAAACATCCCGCATTCTCGGCTAAAAATTCATTCAACAAGCCCCTATGTAATGTCTATAAAAATATATAACAAACTACCTGAAATAGTAAAAAAAAAGAAGATAAAATAAACATATTTATAAAAAAACCTAAAACAATTTTTAACAGAAAAATGCTAGTATAGTGTTAACGAATATTTAAACGATAAAATATAAATAATGTATAGAGAATTCATGTAGATAAAAATAATTCCTAATATGGTATTGTTGGATTTAGTTTTGGATATAAAATCTTGTATTTAAAGTTTCCTCTCTCCTACTATAATTTGTCTTTTGCTGTGCCCGACAGGGTCCACAATGATCACAATATTTTAAGTTACCACCTAAGTACACACATACACATAGTACATTGTGGAATACAAATAAAGTATTGAGTATTGAAGTTAAAAACGACAAAATTGTGCTACTTAGCTAAACACTAAAGCAATCAACAATGCGAAAGTACAAGCTTCTCACTCACTGTATTGGTGTTTGGTTTACCCACTGACTCGCTCGCTGTTGCTGCGATAGCACGTGGCGGGGTGCGGGGGCACCCTTCTCCCTTCCCCAGCGCGGTACTCGCGAGCGACGCGCGACGTCGCAACCGCGCTCCGAGTAATTTGGCGCGCGTATTTGAATTGCTTTGGCCGAGCGATAAAACGGGACGTAATAGTGTTTTGTCGGAACGTCGGGACAGAAGGCCTAATGACGGTGACAGTCCCGATATATCGGGACGAATGGCAACCCTAAACATGTATGAAACCCGTAACAACTTTTTTTAAACTATCTTATTAAATGTTAAATTTATTTTCAACGTGGTCTAATTCACTAAAAAGAAATCAAATTTTATTTCTAACCTAACCGAAAAAGAGCCCACCCACGCCAAAATCAGAATAGGATAGACCCAGCTAGGTCAACTGGAAGATCTACCCTACAAGGCCTGCGACACGGCGCGTTACGGTACGGCAGAAATTGAGAGGGGTCTAAATGCAAATCCGCCTGTATCCAGTTTTTGAAAATGTTCACAGCAGTTAAAAAACGTTCCGTGGCTTAATAAATCTTCCAATTTTAGGAGAAATCTTGTGGGTTTTTAACAAATATAGTTTTTTCCAGCTCCTAATAAATTTAATAACAATAGCATTAATATTTTTTAGGTAATATTCAATTGAAAAGTGGATAGTGGCGATTTGGCACCTCAGCTCTGTATAGAGGCGGTTTTGGACTTCATTCATAGGAACAGAGGCGGTTTTGCAAGAAACTGTATGATTCAATTTATTATGCAGAAATGAACCAAGAACCCTAACAATTTTTTTTTATTACTACATTTTATTATTATAATGTAATGTGTTTGACCGTAAAAGTGATAAAAAATGAAACGCTCATGATATTATTTTAAATTTTATTAGTAGTATACTTAACTAAAACTTTAAATTCTAATGCCTACTTCTTCTAAATATTCGCAAGGCTCCGTTTGTTCTTCAGCCTGTTTATCGTAGGTTTTGTCCAAGACATTCTTGAAATACAAAAGAATATCATGGTCACTCTTCCAGTTGTCTCCAAAATGTTTGCACAATAATATATTGACGTCTTCAAGTTTTAACCTGCTAATATTAGGTTCGTTTCGTGGGTTATCTCTTATATCAAATTCATTCATGGAGATTCGAGGTTTCATGACGCTTTTAGAAACACCAGTATCAACTTTAAAATGTACTTCCCCGCGCAGTAAAAATCTTTGCGGATTATTTTGTACTCTTTTCAAGTAGAATCTCTTACACTCTGAAAACTTGAATTGGTATTGTCCTGGAGGTTTTACATTTTGCCCGTATGATTTAAAATCTTTGACTTGACAGTCGTATCCTAATTTGATTACTCTGCCGTAATTTACGTAGATGTTTAAATATTCTGATGGCTGTATAATCACTTCTTTGTTTTTTATTTCCTTCTCAATGTGACCAAACACTCTGTCAGCAGGCATAAAGGAGTGGCCTGGGACAGTAAATATCAATTGTTGAATTGATATTTACACTGTTTCGGGGTGCACAAGTAGTCAGCCAGTGAATAAAATAAGAATAGCACTTTGATTGCAATGTGTGCTACATTGCAATCAAAGTGCTATTCTTATTTTGTGAACCACACCCATCAGCCATCAGTCTTATTTTGTCAATATTAGTGAAGTCCTCGTGGGTTGTTAGCTGATAAAACACAGCTGAAGCTATCTGGTTTGAAGACTTCGAATGTGTATTCTCCGTCCACGTGTAACAGAACACATTTCGTTTAGAAATTTTATTTGTGCTACAACCCATTACAATTGTAAAGTTATACATATATAATTGCCGACTATAGTACGCAATTTGATCTGGCACTTTCGGGAGAACTTGATTCTTCTGGCAGTCGAAGGACATCGTTACCATATTTTCCTTCTGCTCTCGTAAATACTCATAGAAGCATTTTGCTTTAAGTTTATGGATTCGCAAATAAGCCATAAGTTTTACTTTTACAGTCTTAACTTTTTCTTTCTTAATTTTTTCCAATAACTCACATACATTACATTTACTGCACACATCAACGCGCGGCGCATGGAATCCAATATTGTAGTTTCTGTTAAAGATGTTTCTGAAATAGCATTCCTTGACCATCAAATTCGTGTCATCTTTTTTTGTTTCCTGGTACTTGCGCCACATCTTTTTTATATTGAGTTCGGAGGCGATATATTTTCATTCTGATGTTGAAGATCTACAGTAATGCGACTCAATGCATTTGAAGGTTTCAATAAATCGCATGACACTGAGCTTTTTTGACAATTTTTTTTTGAAGCTCTGTCTGCGCCTCTACGGTCTTCAGGTAACACTCCAGTATTTAAAAATCTTTTTGAAATCGACGATTAGCCTATGAATGCCAATGTTGAGGATCATTAAGAACACTGTTTGGCAAACTCTGAGTAATCGGTAAGGTTTAGTATACGTTTTGACATACATTGCAGTAAATGTTTCTGATTTTTTTTGACTTACCGAGGAAACGGAACGTAACCGTCCATGTAAACATCAGCTCTGTATTTTAAAATCTTGCTTAAATAAACAAGCAGTATTTAAGTGATGAAACTAAGTGAATCAGTGAAAGGACACTCTTAGACATATGTGACATTGTTATGAACGAAAACCATTTACAATAAGTGAAGTTCTATACAATTTAAAAACTGTGAAGAAAAACCTAACAAATCGTTGACCACAAACTTCTTGTGACATAAACTGTGCACCTGTGTAACTATAAACTATTACCAGTGATTTACTGCATGATTCTTGACTAAGCGCAATAAAAAACAGTGACGAAAGTAAACAAAATTATTTAAACCTTAGCCGTTCGTAACGTGCGTTCCTCAAACAAAGGATTGAACTTATACCTGCCCAGACCGCCCGACACCTGACTTTAACAGATCAAGAGGTACCTGGTCACCTAATTCAAGCGCTTTACGTAGCGAACGACTGGCGCAGTGGTTTAATGCGTTGACATTCTACGCGTTGAATCTAAGTTACTCGCGTTCGAATCCCACTATACACAACATATCTTTTTTCCAATTACTTTACAAAAACATCAGAACACAATGAATTTCTTTGAGAATATTACACTTCGCAGTCGACGACGATCCGAATCTGCAATAGAATCCTTCGATGAATGTAGTTCTAATGATTCAACAATAGAGGGCGCCACAAATAATAGCGTACCAAACATTATAAACGTCGAGAATGAAGAAATGGAGGTCCTCAAGCATCAAATTAATGAACTTACTTCACAGTTACAAGCGGCTCACGAGGAGATAAATAATTTGTCTATTGAAAACTCAGAACTTAAGAAAACAATGGAGACTATGAATATTAAACATAAACTCGTAGAAAAGGCAACCAAGAAATTAGCGAGCGAGATTGGAACGCCATACAAAAGAACTAAGTTATTTACACCTCTTAGAGAAACTTTACATAGACAACACAGAGAGGAGTCCTCAAAAAATGGGACTGCGGACTTAATCACCTCCACACAAGTTACTCTTCAGGACCAACTGCTTCAAACTCCTAAAAAGATGACAAACAGGACGACTCAAGAAAAGAGCAGACTGTGTATTATAAGTAGCAATCAGATCAACAAAATATTACCTATAGCGGAAAACACTTTTCCGTGTCACCAAGTATGTCACTACCTTTTACCAAATCGTGGAATAAGCAATCTGTTAAGTAACATTCAAACTAAACTAACTGATTACACGAAAATGGATAATTGTATAATATTTATTGGGGAAGATGACTTCCGACAGACTAATAACTACTTTGAGATAATAATGACTATACGGGAAACACTATCAGCTATAAAACATACAAATATGATACTATGCCTACCGACTTATAAATATAATTATTACTCGACTATCTATAATTTTAGAATTGAAATGTTTAATAGCCTTCTATATCTAGACATACAAAATTATAATTATGCAACACTATTTGACTCAAATTTAAACTTATCGTGTGATTACACCATGTTTCAAAGACATAGTGGTCGAATCAGCAACCACGGAATCACAAGTATTTTCAATGATTTAAAAAGCTATGTTTACACGACCTACAACGCAAATACGAACGAAACATCTGTTAAAGATTCTTTAATTTGCGATTCACCTAATTCTTACCGTTCATGTACAACTGACATTGATCAGCATTTTTTTCGTGTATGACAGCTTATGTATATTGCATCAGAACATAAACGGTCTACTAACAAAGAGTGATATAATAACGGAACATTTGGATACTTTCGCACACAGTGGGAAATGTGTTGATGTTCTCTGTTTTACGGAACATAATATGAAGCAGAGTGACGTCGACTTTCTAAACATCCCCAACTATACTTTGGCTACATGCTTCACAAGACAAAAGCGAAATGGTGGCTCATGTATACTAGTCAACAATCACATTGCTTACTCAGAAATAGATTTAGTTAAAAGCGTTAACATTCCCAACGTATTTGAATGCTGCGCGGTAGATTTGACTGACCATAAAATTATAATATTGTGCATATATAGAGTTCCGAAACAAAGTAACATGAATCATTTCTTTAATAATTTAAACTACTTATTACGAAAGTTTTGCTATAAAAATAATCAAAAAATAATAATCTGCGGTGATTTTAACATTGACGTGCTTCAGAAAACTAAACATTCTACTACATTTAAACATCTCTTAAAGGAATTTAATCTCTATATAGAAATTAAACAACCTACGCGTCCTAGTAGCGGTACTTGTCTAGACCATTTTCTTCACAATATACGAGGCCGCAAGAGTGATATAGTGGACCTAGGTGTGTCTGACCACACAGCACAAATGATGAAGTTTCCTGTACAGCGAACATGTATTTTAAAATACTACTATGTTAATAAGCGTGACTACAGCAAGGAAAACATTGACCTTTTTAAGAAATGTATTTCCAGTCTCAGTTTCTCCGAAGTATACGAATCAGATAATGCAAATGAAAGCTTTGACTCATTTTATGATTTATTTAAACTATTCTACGATCTCTGTTTCCCAATAATCAAACGTAAAATATCAACAGTTACGAGGCCCAAGTGGATCTCGCGGGGAATAAAACACTGTAGTAAGAGAAGACGAACTTTACTGTGGCAATATAGATTAACACGAAGCAAAGACTCGAAAATAGCTTTTGAAACATTCTCAAAGAGATATCAAAAAGTAATCAAATTAACACAACGAGCTCAAAATAGCTATTTTATTAGAACAAGTACCAACAAATCTAAGGCAACTTGGAAGGTCATAAATAGTACGAAACCCAACATCCCTAAAGATAATATACGTGTAATTAATGTTAATGATAAATATATAACACAACCTAAAATGATAGCAGAGCAATTTAATGATTATTTTGTGGACTCAGTTCAACCTAATACCAATAACTTTAAAACTAATAATAATTTTAATACAATAGGATCTAATAAATCCATTTTTATGGAACCAACCATACCACAGGACATTATGACTATTATTAATAACCTTAAAAACACCAATAGTACAGGATATGATGACATTGACACAAGAGTAGTTAAAGCAGTGGCTCCTCTTATAGCAGCGATATTAAGTGATGTAATAAATAGGTGCATTCAAAATGGTATATTTCCGCAAAAGTTAAAGGTGTCAATTGTCAAGCCATTACATAAAAAAGATGACAAAACAGTTTTAAGTAATTATAGACCAGTAGCCCTTATACCGATTTTCTCAAAGATTTTTGAGAAAGTGATTTATAATAGTATTTACAATTACCTTGAAAAACATAAATTTTTTTGCACGGAACAAATGGGTTTCAGGAAGGCAAAAACCATTAATATGGCCATATACAACTTTCTTCAAAAAGTACATCACAATATGGACAATAGGAAACCAGTAATGGCAATGTATATGGATATGACCAGAGCATTTGATTATGTGGACCATGAGGTACTGCTAAGTAAGTTATATAGATACGGCGTCAGAGGTAATGTTCTGAACCTCATACAATCTTATTTGGAGGACAGACAACAAATTACGCAGATTACTCAAGTTGATATAAAGTCCAAAACTGAAGTAGTACACGCGTCGAGCTCTAGAGTTCTCCGTTACGGTGTTCCGCAGGGTTCTGTCGTGGAACCATTCCTGTTCATTTGCTACGTTAATGATCTTCCTCAAGTTATCACTCACCAAATGTCCTTATTTGCCGACGATAGCGCGGTTATATATAACATGGGTAGCACCAAAGAAATAGAAGATGACATTAACAATAGTCTTGTTACGATAGTTGACTGGCTGAACGCTAATAACCTCAAAATTAACCTAGCTAAAACTGAACTGATGACGTTTAAAATTCGACCAAACAAACTCAGATCTTCAGGTAAACTACAAATGTGACCAAATACATGAAACTACTGTAACAAAATTTCTTGGACTGCACATTGATAGCGATATGTCATGGAGGACCCAAATCGATAACGTTTGTGGGAAGTTCAGTAAGTTTTCATATGCTCTAAATATGCTAAGGAAAATAGCGAATCAGGCAGCGCTCCTAGCAGCCTATCATGGTTATGTCGCTTCTGCTTTGCGATATGGTCTTATTTTTTGGGGTAATGCTTCTAAGATAGGGGAGGTTTTGATAGCACAGAAAAAATGTATTAGAGCTATATGTAAATTAAAACGAACAGACTCATGCAAGCCACATTTCCGTAACTAAAAAATATTGACTGTACCATCTCTCTATATCTTTGAAGCCTGTATCTTTGTAAAGAACAACATGTCTCTATATAATTCTGTCGAAAGTCAGCGGCGCTCAAAAAAGCTGCACCCCTATATATAATATAATAATAATAAGCTTCTTTAATCCATTTCCAAGTAACAAGAATAATACATAGTTATGTTTTTATTGCACTTGTAATGGATCCCTTTTGGGTAAAAGCCTCCTCCATCCTCTTCCAATCCTCTCTTTTTTCGCCGAGATTCCACCAGTTCCTGCCTGCAACTTCTGTGATATCATCTGCCCACCTTTTCTTTGGTCTTCCTACTTTTCTTTTCCCCAGTGGGCCAGACCACTTTGTCGCCTGTGAGGTCCACCTTTTATCTGCGTATCTTGTTACGTGGCCCGCCCATTGCCACTTCAGCTTCAAGGCTTGCTTAAGGGCATCTGTCAGCTTTGTTTTCTTTCTTATATCTTCACTTTTTACTCTTTCTATTTTTTTCAGTTTCAAGATGCTTCTTTCCATAGCTCTTTGGGTTGTGGTTATTTTATTTTTTATGTTATTTGTGTAGACCCATGTCTGGCAGCCATATGTTAGGCATGGGAAAATGCTGGTTTCTATTACCGTCTTTTTTAGTGGCATGCTGTAGTTTCCTTTCATTATTTCTTTTTGGGCCCAAAAGCTTTTCCATGCACAGTTGACTCTTCGTTCCACTTCTTTTTCATTGCTATCTTGATTGAAGGATACTTGTTTGCCGAGGTATATATACTCATTGACATATTCTATTTGGGTTGTGTTGTCTATTTGGATTGGTTTCTGTAGGCCATTTGTCATCACTTTGGATTTACTTGCATTCATCTCTAGTCCCGCCTTTTTGCTCTCTTCGCTTAGAGTCTGTATCATTTGTTGCAGTTCTCTGGCTGACTTAGCGAAGATAACAATGTCATCTGCAAATCTTAGGTGGCTTAAATGTTTATTAGTTATCCAAATACCCATTTTGCTCCAGTTGATGTTTTGGAATATATCGTCCAGTACTGCAATGAATATTTTCGGAGACAGGGGGTCACCCTGCCGGACTCCCCTTTCTATTGCAATCTCTTCTCCTCTTGTTTCTAGCCTTATTTTGCTTGAGCTGTTTGTGTAGATATTTTTCAGAATGGTTATGTAATTTTCCTCTAAGTTGCAATTCTTTAGTGCTTTCCATATGGAGGTATGAGATATGCTGTCGAACGCTTTTGTGTAGTCTATAAAGCCAATATACAGTGGTTGGTTGTATTCTTTGAACTTTTCTATGACTTGTTCTATGGTATGTATGTGGTCGATTGTAGAGAAACCTGAACGGAAACCTGCTTGCTCTACTGGCTGATTATTGTCTATCTTATCTGTTATTCGTGATAATATAATGGATGAGAATAGCTTGTACATGCTGGGCAGCAGACTTATTGGTCTATAGTTTGCAATATCCAGTGGACTTCCTTTTTTATATAGGAGTACTATATCTGATTTACACCATTGGTGTGGGACTACTCCAGTTGTAAGTACCATGTTGAAGAGCGTCGTTAGAAATGTAAGTAGAATTGGGGCTCCAATTTTTAAGGCTTCATTGCTGATGCCATCTGGACCGGGGCTTTTTTCGGGTTTTAGTTTCTGTATGTGTTTCAGCACTTCCATTCCTGTTATTTCCATATTTTCGTTAAACTTTTGATTCCCTGTATTTATTGTTGTTTCTTCTCCTTCAATGTCCTCAGGCAATTTTGAGTACAGCTCTTTGTAGAATTTTGTGGCACATTTTAGTACTTCTTGTCTTGTTTTTGTAGTATCTTGTCCTCGTTTCAGAGTTTGTATCCAGTTTTTGTGTGTATTTAATTGTTTGTTTGCCCTTTTCATGCTTCTATAATTAGTCAGGTTCGATGTTATAATATTTTTTCTATGTTGATTGTAGTCTTCTTTGATTGCTTTGCTTGTTTTTTTGTAAAGGCTTTTTATTTCATTTTTTATTTCTTTGGTTTTTATCCTGCTAGTTGTAAGTTCTGTGCGTTTGTTTATCAGTTCTATAGTACTGCGTTTGAAAATATTGTGTTCTTTACTTTCTTTTGTTTTGTTTTCTGTTTTTGTTTTTAGACTTGTGATGATTGTGTTTTCAAGATGGTTGTAGTAGTTTTGTACCTCTTGCATGTTATTGAGCTTTTCTACTTGGATTTTTATGTATTTTTCTAGGTTTTCCTTGTACTTTATAATTTCGACTTCTGATTTTGGTGGTTTTGGTGTTGTTGTGAAGGATGTTCTATTTAGTTTTGTTTTTTTTTAGATTTAGTGATGCTCTCACTAGTCGATGATCAGAAGTAAAGTTTATTTTGTTCAACACTTCCACATTAAATATAAATCTTGGATTACTGCTCAGAATGAAGTCTATCTCGTTTTTTGATGTGCCGTCTGGTGATTTCCACGTCCATTTTCGGCTTGGTTTCTTTTTGAAAAAGGTATTCATTATCGACATTTTATGCTCGTATGCATATTCTATTAGCTTTTCTCCTCTTTCGTTTCTGGTGCCATATCCGTATTTTCCCATTATGCAGTTTTCATCTGACTGTGGTTGTCCGATTTTGGCATTGAAATCTCCCATAACTAGCACTAAGTCGTCTGCGAGGTCGTGGGCTTTGGTTAGATTTTCGTAAAATGCATTAATTTCATCTTCGCTTGATTGGGCAGTTGGAGCATGTACTTGTATTAGTGACAGGGCTGTACCATTGATTTGGAGCTTAAGTAAGGCCACTCTCTCACATATTCCTGTGAAGTTAATGATGTCTTGCTTGAGTTTTTTGTTTATAAGAAAGCCAACGCCGTATTGTCCGTTTCTTTCTCCTTTGTAGCAAAATATATGGTTTTCATGCTCTTCTATCTCACTTCCGTTTCTTCTCACTTCGGCTAGGCCTAAGATATGGCAGTCTATTTTTTCTAAGGCAGTCTATTTTTTCTAAGGCGTGGGCGAGTTCTAGGTAGCGTTCCGTTGATGATAATGTTCTTACATTATAGGTACCAATTTTTAATGAACTTAGTTCGTTTATTTTTATAGATGGAGGGTGTTGGTCGTTATTCCCCACGGTGACCGGCCGGGTTGGGGTATTCGGTTTCTCGTTTGTTGGCTGTTTTTGTTTCTCATAGGCTTGTTTTAAATTATTATTTTTTTGTTTTTTTCGTTGGTTTAGGGTTGAAGTCGCATTTAGTTGTCAGAAGTTTTTTGTGGAGTCTTCCATTGTCGAGAAGCTCTTTCCCTTGGTCGATCCGCTATCCATGATCTTGTTTATTTTCGGGTCTGGTGAGTGCATCGCGTTTGGAGATTTTGTTGTAGTTCTTTTCCTTTTGTCTTCTCTCCTTTTCTCTGCTTGTGTTATTCCCTGTCTATTTTCCTGGTCTTCTTTTCCTTTTTTGGCTTCTTTTATTATTACCTTGTCGTATCGGATAAATGCTAAATTTCCTTTTGCCTTTTCCTCTTCCACAGTTTTCTTTAAATCCTTCCTTTTATTTAAGACATCTTTCGGTAAATCTTCCGTTGCGTAGATGTTTTCAAGGAATTTTTTATTGTTTTTAAGGATTTCGATTTTTCGCCAAGTAAGTGTTAGTGATATTAGTACGGGTCTGGTGCGTCCATCGACCTTTTTTCCGAGCCTTCTCACCATACTGATTTCCCATCTGTCCCACATTTCCATATTAGACTTATCGCTTAGATCGTTCAGAACTTTCAGAACTAGCTCCATTAGCCCGTACTTGTTTTCCACATTTTCTTCTTCTTTTATTCCATGTAGAATGAGGTTATTTTGTCTTTGTTTCCTCTCTAACAGGTGCACCTTTGTTTCTAAAATCTCTACTTTACTTTTCAATAGTTTGTTTTCCTCCAATATTGGTTGTAGCCTTTCATCTAATTTAGAAGTTAAATTCTCGGTTAAGGTGTCTGTTTGAGTTTGCAATTGGAATTGCATTTCATTCCTTAGTTTTTCGAATAAATTTTCCATTTGTTTATTCATCGCGATTTGCAATTTCCCTTGTTAGATGTTAAGAACTACCAATTTGGTAGAAATATTTATTGCACCTGATGTTGACTTATATGGTAACACCGGTGGTGAGTTGTCGTCGTTGTCAAACTGTCAAAGTTGACGTTGAGCTGTCACTTGATGTAACGTTGGTTATAACTTATTTCCAGTTTCGAAACCATTCCTGTTCATTTGCTACGTTAATGATCTTCCTCAAGTTATCACTCACCAAATGTCCTTATTTGCCGACGATAGCGCGGTTATATATAACATGGGTAGCACCAAAGAAATAGAAGATGACATTAACAATAGTCTTGTTACGATAGTTGACTGGCTGAACGCTAATAACCTCAAAATTAACCTAGCTAAAACTGAACTGATGACGTTTAAAATTCGACCAAACAAACTCAGATCTTCAGGTAAACTACAAATGTGACCAAATACATGAAACTACTGTAACAAAATTTCTTGGACTGCACATTGATAGCGATATGTCATGGAGGACCCAAATCGATAACGTTTGTGGGAAGTTCAGTAAGTTTTCATATGCTCTAAATATGCTAAGGAAAATAGCGAATCAGGCAGCGCTCCTAGCAGCCTATCATGGTTATGTCGCTTCTGCTTTGCGATATGGTCTTATTTTTTGGGGTAATGCTTCTAAGATAGGGGAGGTTTTGATAGCACAGAAAAAATGTATTAGAGCTATATGTAAATTAAAACGAACAGACTCATGCAAGCCACATTTCCGTAACTAAAAAATATTGACTGTACCATCTCTCTATATCTTTGAAGCCTGTATCTTTGTAAAGAACAACATGTCTCTATATAATTCTGTCGAAAGTCAGCGGCGCTCAAAAAAGCTGCACCCCTATATACTAAAACCAAATTCCTCTACAATAGTATATATGCAATGGGTCCAAAACTCTATAACAAATTACCTGATCAAATTATATCAAGCAACAACATAAAGGAGTTTAAACGTAAGCTTTTTGAATTGTTGAATGAAAAGGTGTACTATTCTGTTAATGAATTTCTTAATGACAAATTAAAATAGTATTTATATAAACATAAGGTCTATAAAATGTTGTTCCCGTTTCCCCAGATTTATTGACATTTTGATTGTATATTGCATCTATCATTATATAAGATTTTATTAATTTTGATTGTGACTTTGTAATGCAGACTTGCTTATGTGCAGTCTTTTTTTAATTGATTGACATATTTTATTATTAACGTTTTAAGTGTTTGACATGAAATAGTGACATCTACTACTTAGTTTTAACTTTATTTTTTGTTTTTATTTTGTTAATTGACATTAATTGATTCTCTACACCATTTTGTATGCCTTCTGGCGGGACATAGTATGGATCACCATATAGTTATAAACATCTGTATATTTTTACCCTATGTTCACAAAATTAATAAATGAATTTGAAATTTGATTTTTTTCCCGGAGCTTTCACTTTGAGGTAACTCAAAATGAAATTGTCTTGGTGACGTTTTTCTTTTTTTGCATAAAAAGCTGCATGAAATTTCCTGATATCTTGGGGGTTTAATTCCTTACACTTAAATACTCCTGCCTTTTTATGGTTGCATTTTCCAATTATTTTACTTAGATTAGGTTGGTGTTTTACAGCATATCTGTAACAATAAAAAAGGATCATAGATTTCATAAAAAATTGCCACATGTCCTTATTTTGCAGTAGTTAGTGTTCCATACGTGACAGGTTGGAACCTGTCCCATCGGTTTCCTCGTACGTACTGCGTTTCGCAATTAAATAAAACGCACACACGTAATTCGTCCAAACATCCATTGAACCCATAACCTCAGGATATGGAACCAGCTAGAGATAATACTCTTCAAGCAAAAAATAATTATTAAAATCGTTTCGGAATTGTGCAACATAAGCACACACAAAAAATACAATCGAATTGAGAACCTCGTCCTTTTTCGAAGTTTTTAGAAGTCGGTTGAAAAAAAAGAAAGTAACTATGTAGGTAGTAATTTTATAACACTAAACACCATAAAGAATCCCTGTGAAAGGGGCGCTAATGTCTTTGCGTCGGCGTCAGGGGGTCTACTCTCTAAGCACGAAACCCGTAATTTCGGCCGAAGATACGGGCGTTTCCTACTCCCTAGCACCTACGGACATACGATTCGTTCGAGGCCCGAACTAAGAATGAATTACAACTCAATTTGACAGTTGTCCCTACTCCCGATGTGTTTTTGCCCGTTCGTAAAGAGGAGTTTGACACTTTTTAGGACGGATTGTTATGTCATTTTAAACTACAACAAAATAGTTATCGTGCTGTCTACGAATAGTACGTATTTTTTAGAAAATCTCTACAATGGCTGCTATTTTCATGCTCGAAGAAGCTCTACAAGAAGAGCGGAGGCGACACCAATTCTACTTGCGCCAAAACTTTCGTTTGGCGAGTATTCCCGATGTGGAGTTGAAAGGGCTCACACGGGAATCATTTGAAGATTTTTGTGAGGATCTATTTACAAGCGACGAAATCGTGTTGATCCAAGAATGAAAGTGGACAATGGTTTAATCCAAGAATTAAGGACTAAGACACAGAGCATCATAATATATAATAATGCCGCACGCAAAATACGCGCTTAGACGTGGAGTTGCGGACACCAGCCCGCTGCCCTGCCAATCCAATACACTGTAACTTTTGAGAACCACATGTAAGATTTTAGACGATAAATGTTTTTGATAATTAATTGCTTTTTATAATGATTACTGTTCAATATTGTATTATTTTATGCATTCAAAAGTAGGTGTATATCTCTAACTACATAGCCAAGTCGTTTTTTTTAAATATATTTTGTAAGATAAGAAGATATTGCCACTAACTTGTATTGGCAAGACAGAGTTGCCAAGTTTAAGTACAACTATAACAATGCAAAACACTGTTAAACTAAATAAAGTGTTTTGCATTGTTTAAACGTAGGTAACTAATTATGCCCTAACACTGTATCCTATGATACAGTGTTTTATAAAGACCAATAAAAATGTTTTTATGTAGGTAGGTAGATACTTTAAAGGCATCTATTTGTCAGTTTTTGTAAATAAAATCAATTACAGCTTGATAAAATAAACTTTAATGAGAATTTTGACGAAACATAACAATATCCTAATAATTTTATGAAGTTATTCATTTATAATCAAAAACATTTGACGAAACATTACAATATAAAATTAACATAATAGTTTAAAAAAATCGAAACAACATATTCTTCTAATATTTTTATGAACTTACACAGTATAACAAAAACATCTTTGGTCTTCTATGAGATCCATCATTTAATGAAAAAAAAATCAAATATTGATTCAGATTTGTGATATGACTGAGTTACAAATCAGTATCAATATGTATATCGAGATCAGGCGCATCTGACTCCTCAAGGGCTTCATAAAAAATTCGCCGCGATGCAGGCATAGATTTTGCAAGTGTTAGTAATTCCTTTTTTTTAACTTCATTCACACCTCTTGGTTTTTTTTCTCTTTCTATCATATTTATAAGATCTAGTTCATCACCCATTTTTTTTCTTAAATCTCTTTCAACCTTTTTCTTTAAAATATGTAGTTCTTTAAACTCCCCGTTGTAGTCATTTTTGGCAAACATAGAGAGTTTACCTCTTCGAAACTCAATAATGTTTAAATTTTGGATGTTCCAGTCTTTTGGAAATGTTATTTTACAGTCACTTTGATTTTGGTTACGAAATCTTCAAGGTCATAAACTTCACCTGCTGTTTTCAGTTTTTTTGTTATAGCGGCGTGTACTGCATCCGCAGCCATGAATGTATGGCCTGGTTCAAAATATTCTAATTTTAATGTTCGAATATCAGTTTTGTTATCGTTGACAACTCTGACTAATGCAGAAAAAAGAATTTTGTTTTTATTTTGAGCATTGCAATTGTCCAAAAAGAAGTTTAAATGGTGTAGGTCCCTGCAATATTTTCTTATGAAATAAACATATGTGGTGGCTATGTTGTAAGCTTTCCTGCCGCTTTCGCCTTCATGCCACAGGATGCATACAGCATTTTTATTTTTACCAGGCGGCACAAATGACTCGTTAAATAGAACAAGTTTTCTTGAAAAATAATAATCTTTTGTTGTAAGAAGTGGCATGCATATAGCTTTTTGCATGTCGACAGTGAACACAGCTTCCTTTCCATCAGAGCTATTACTTCGATCTTCTGCTAAATTTAAATCTCTTCGTGAATTGCGTTTATTTTCTAAGTGCTGGCCTATAATTTTACAATCTTCACAGTTACAAGGAAGTGGTAGTGTTTCATGAGCTATTTTATGATTTTTACATTTAGTGCATATATCTTGAGGTAATTCTGCTGTTGATAGATTTAATCTTTTAATCATAGTGTGAAAATGAGTCCAACCACAAATAGTCGTATTATTTTCTTGGCAATACTGTTTAAAATCCTTATATATAGTGGAAAAGTTTATACCTACTGGCAAATACTTTCGGTTCGGTGCATGGTTAATGTTGTAATGTGATGGAACAGGGTTGTATTTCATTATAAATTCTTCTAATCGTTTTTCATACTCCGGTGGAAACTTGTTAGATGGTGCATATCGACGTCCTCGAAGGTCGGGTGTAGCGCTTATCTTCGGATTTTTATTGCTCTCTAGATAGTTATTTTTCAAGACTGATTGTACCGCTTCATCGTTTGTATATCCCAAGGTCCTAAGAAAAAAAACTTTGCATATTTTGACATCGTTTAGCGACCATGTTAGAGTGTTATGCCTTCGAGAATCACCTTTTGTTTTCGTGCATGCGGTAGATAGCTTATCAACACTTCTCGATAAAAAGTCGCGGCGCCGTTGCCGGTCCAAGTTCCAAAATTGTGTCCAGATAGACTGTCTTCCAGTCTCGGAAATATTTTGAATGCACTGTTTTTTACATGAACAAGGTGGCAACAATGGATGTTTCAATCTTTGTGTCTCTAATATAGTTACTGGGTCTCTAATGCGCTTAGGTTTCTTTGGTGTTTGACAGTTATCTTCAACGGCAGATTTATCAATGGCAGTGGATTCTTCAAGGGAGCTACGTTTTTTTTTTCTTGTTTGCAGTTCTGTTTCAATTCGTGCAATAGGACTTGCAGGAGCGAAGGAAGTAGAAGGCTTTGGCGAAACTGATGATGGTGAAGAATGTGCTTAACAAGTTGATGATTGGATTTCAGTCGATAATTCAGTTGATATTATATTTTGTGTCACAGTCGAAAGATTCGAAATATTTTTCAAAGTATCGAAAGCATCTTCATCTAAATTATTTATCGATCCAGTATCAATGTGTTCCTGGTTTTTTATTGACTGCATTTTAGTTTTATTTGTTTTGGACGTAAGATCACAATATGAATTAGATTGAGCGCTATTAACATGAATATGCGAACTTGTGGATTGATGAAAATCTTCTGAGGAAATATTTAAGACGTCTAAATTCTTTTCACAAATTAATGCAGGTATCAATTGGGCGTAAACTCCTTCTCCTAATTCTTCTGAAATGCATTCATTAAGCTGAGACTCACTTAGTGGAATGATAGGACTTATAAAGTTTCTTGACCCAAAATCATCTTGAAGGTAATTTTCATAGTCGTTGTGATTATTGCAGCTGTTTATATTTTCTTTTTCTAGACAGTCACTTATCACATTGGACACGACAGTAACTGAGTCTGAGTTATTATAATGTTTAATATTTTGTTTCGACAATCTAACCAGCATTTTACTTCTACTCGTATTCATCGTCAAATTAATACGAAATCACGGTAATTAAACAATCTCGATCGAGGCGATCACAGGGTACACAATAAATCATAAAATCACCGGTGTCACTGCGCGTCACACGTAAACTGAACCGTCTTCAAACTTGCTGAGAAGGCGGCGGGCCTCTAAAACGTCGAGAAAGAGCGAGATAGCAATAATGTTGTCAGATCTTAATAACGCTGGCGGGACGGTATCAACGTGCGAGAACACGCATCGGTTCAAAACACTGTATCTCCGGCAATGCGCGTAGTTTGTTACGGCAAAATACTGTAAGCTTTGTTACAGTTTTCCGTCATGGTTAAACTTTAACTTGAACGTAATACAGTGTTTTTTAGCTTGCCTTATCTTGTAAAATACACGTTGAAATGAAATAAATGTTGGTCAGGGGTACTAAACAGACTTAAAGAAACTGATAGGGCGTTGTTGAGCAAAAACACTGTAAGTCGACTTACAGTCTTTTGGATTGGCACGGCATTCAGTTGAATTAACAACAATTGACACCAGTATATTTTTTTCTGAAAGTTAATGAGCTATACTGTACATTAAAAAAAACTGCATTCAATAGAGTATGAGATGGTCTTGTAAACTGTTTGTAAAATATTGTGACTTTTTTCGTACGTTCAATTTTTCACGGAATTGGCCCGCCACCGTCCAGGTGAATCAATCCGTCACATTATCTCTGGGTGTTCTCGGTTGGCTAACGGAGAGTACTTGCATAGACACAACCTTGTAGCCAGGATTATCCATCAGCAACTTGCTCTAAAATACAGACTTGTGGAATCGAAAGTGCCGTACTATAGGTATGTGCCCGACCCAGTTCTCGAAAATGGCAATATCACATTGTACTGGGATCAATCCATCATCACTGACAGGACTATTTTAGCCAATAAGCCTGATATAGTGGTGGTGGATCGATCAGAGCGGCGCGCAATGATTGTTGACATAACGGTCCCGCATGATGAGAACCTCGTGAAAGCCGAGAAAGAAGAAGCAAATAAAATATCTTGACTTGGCTCGCGAGGTTGTCGACATGTGGGATGTGGTCTCAGCGATCATTGTGCCGATAGTCGTATCAGCCCATGGCTTAATTGCTAAGAGCCTCGATGAATACCTGAGGAGGCTCTCGTTAGGCAGCTGGATCAAGGGCTTGATTCAGAAAGCAGTACTCCTGGACACGGCTCGTATTAAATAAATAATAAATAATATATCATTTATTTCAGGTGACTAAGACCCATAACATAAATACCTTAAAGACTATCATACATATTTATAAAAACCAGAAAAAAAAAACAGAAAATATAACTATTTTACACGAAGTGACGGCGTCGTGTTGCGCTGCGTGGTGTCACGTAGCCTTCCGCGGAAACGTCGATACATGACACCCTTCGGCCAAAACTCTTCCTTGAGGAAGGTCTCAATATGATGAGTCGGAACTCGCACCACGAACGACTTGAAATTCGTGTTATGGCGCGACTCCAACTTCTCCACCCTCAAGGTCCAGCTGGTCTTCGATCGGACATACTCCACGATCTCTTCAACCTTCGTGGTGTGATGTAGCCGGGACACATAAAGCTGCGTCGCTGGTATTGCCGGACGCAGCCCATTGGGTCCTGCCAGTGCGGTCCCGCACTGGTTCCGACTAGGGGGCTTGTTCCTCTTCTTCCTCTCTACCTTCACGAAGCCCTCCTTGTCACACGTGCCCGTAGCTGGGCCTTGCTGTTTCGAAGCCCTGTTGGCAGGTTCACAGCAGCTCTTCTTTTCCCCCTTCTTGGCCTGCGACACAGGTTTGTGCGTGGCGACGATATCAGCGTAGGCACGTTTAGGGGTCAACGTACCCACACAAGTCAATGTTTCGACCGGCATAGAGTCAGCGACGGCGGCGGCGCAAGTTGCAACGCGTGCAGTATCAGCAGCGGGTGACGTAGTAGAGCTCGCCGACTCGAAACTGCCGACGCTAGCGTTTCTTGCTTCGCGACACGTGCTCACGTTGGTGGCGTCAGGTGACCTATTTACCGTAACGGCGCTGCGCAACAACTCCACTTCGGCACGTAGCTCACCAATGGTGTTATTCGACATCTCCAACGTGGACTGCACCTCGGCCAGGCTTGCCTTGAGAGTTGTGATGTCCTTCAGCAACCTGGTGACGTCGACGTGGTCAAACGTGACGGGGGGCAGCTTATGAAGCTCCTTCGCCACAAAAGCGGGCACGTCGTCCGGGTCGGTGCTCTTCATCAACGTGATGATGTCCTGCACACACTTCTGGCCACCATCCCTCCGGCGGGACTGCATCTGCTCGACTTTGCCGAGCGACTGGAACAGCAGCAGCTTGGCACTGCTGATCTCCTCCTCCTTGAAACTGGACTTGCAGATCTGCAAGATGCTGACTTCGTCCATGTAGTCGATGGCATGTTTGTTTTGTATTGTTAGGAGGTTTCTCTCTCTGGAGCCCCGACCACCTGCTGCAGCTTGGACCCTGTTCTCGATACCGGCGAGCAACAATTTTTTATATTTTTAAATGTTTTTATATTGTTTTTTTTTTATTATAAGAAATATTTAAAAATGTAAATATATGAATAAAGGAAAATAATAATCATTTTATTATCAGGCATCTAAGTCCCATAGATAAAATTCACAAAATTACATTTTACAACAATAATAAACTAATACATATAAAACTATAACTAAACACACGTTGTCGGCATCGTGTTTCGCAGCGTGGTGTCGCGTAACCGTCCTCGTCGATATTCTTTATAACGTCGATATACGACACCTTTCGGCCAAAAGTCCTCTTTCAAACAGGTCTGTAGATGGTGAGCTGGAACTCGTACCACAAATGACTTAAAGTTAATGTTGTGGCGCAATTCCAACCTTTCGACCCTAAGAATCCAGTTGATCTTCACTTTCACGTACTGTACGACTTCCTCAATCGTCGTGGATTAATAATTTATTTATTTATTTAACACTTCAAGCACTTAGTACAGAGGCGGACTTAATGCCATAGGCATTTTCTACCAGTCAACCTTTGGGTGATGCAGAGACAAACTTTGGTAGGTGTACCTATGAATAAACTACAAGGATATATAAAATACTATAAAATATATCAAAATACTATACATATATATCAAAAAATACATACATGTGTAAATAGACATTTACACAAATAAACTAAAATAAAAGGACAAACAATGGAGAAAACATTAACGTTGTGACGAAACTGCCAGCTTTTTCCGAATGTACTCGCGAACTTTTATTTTAAAAGATAGACGATTGGTTGCCATCCTGATTTCCTGGGGAAGAGCATTCCACAGAGAAATAGACTGAACGAAGAATGATCGATGAATGAAGTCAGTGCGGTGAGAGGGACATTGCAGAACTCGGTTATGCGATGAGCGCAGACTCCTGTCATGGTGGGCACAAATGTATTGAAAGTGGGGAGCAAGGTAACTAGGGGAAGAGGGAGAAACAAGAAAAGAAAACAAGGTGGTTAGCGCCCTTTGCTCCCTACGCTGACGTATGGGCAACCACTTAAGAAGAGACCGGTGCTCAGAGACATGATCATATTTACGCAGATTGAAAACGAATCGAATGCAGTAATTTAGAAGACGGTCAAGTTTGTCTAGGAGATCCGCATTCAGGTCAAAGTAGCACACATCACCATAATCGATGATAGGAAAAATTAAGGACTGTACAAGCATTGTTTTCGTATTAGACGGTAAAAAGTTTTTCAAACGGTACAGAGCCCGCAACGTACCAGTAACCTTCTGGCTGACACGGGCGACTTGGGTATGCCATTTCATACTGCTATCAATATGCAAGCCTAGATCCTTTACATCAGCACTAAAAGGAACGACTGTACTGTCAAAAAGAACTGGTGGCAAGGTTCTACCATCCAACTTACTGAGACTGCGAGAACTCCCAATAATGATCGCCTGACATTTATTAGGGTTAACTGAGACACCAAATTTATCGGACCAGGTTTTTATTGCCATCAGGTCCCTATTTAAACTAGCGATCAGATCTGGTATTTCGTCAACCCTCCCCTGACAGTACAACTGCAAGTCATCGGCATACAGATGATACGCACACTGAAGCTCAGAAGTTAGAAGATTAATAAAGATAGAAAATAGAAGAGGAGAAAGAATACCGGGAGAGACCATAACATGGGATAAAATGGCTAACAGGATGTCGTGACTAACGGTATTAAAGGCATTCGAGAAATCAACCAGCACTAGTACAGTTACCTTGGTGTCTTCAAGACCTGCCCTTATATCGCCAGTCACTTTAAGAAGGGCGGAAACAGTGCTGTGCCCGGGCCTGAACCCAGATTGAAGAGGGCTGATAAGAGAGTTCTGATGGACAAAATTAGAGAATTGTTTGTGCACACAGGCCTCAAGCACTTTGGATAGAAAAGGAAGGATCGAAATGGGACGGAAATGGATAGGAAGAGAGGGATTAGTGACCTTGGGTAGTGGACAAACATAGGCTTTACGCCACAGGGAAGGAAATACTCCAGAAAACAAGGAAAAATTCACAATGTGGGTAATTGCAGGTAGGAGATCATCCAAAAGAGTAGTTATCATACCACGGGTGATATTATCACAACCCACTGCTTTGGATTTGATAGAGAGAATGATCTTTTTGATCTCTCCTGGTTCAACTGGAACGAAGCAAAAGTGGTTAATATGTGGACGCGTTAGACCAGAAATTACGGACAAAGTTTGTTGCTTAGTTATGCGATCCATGGTGGTGGCGGAAGAAAAATGACGGTTAAGCTCGTCCAGGTTGATAGAGTTTGGAAGGTCTAAAGGTCGCGGTTTGCCGATACCTAGAGTTCTAAGAAATTTCCAAGTATCGGCAGAAGAAGAAGAGATTATGTTATCCAGAATGTGGCGGCGTTTACCGTTGCGTATCATCTGATTGCATCTATTCCTTGCAACCTTGTATAGTGACCAGTTTTCGTCAGTACGATCCCTCTTAAATTTACGGAATGCTCGGTCCCTACGTCGCATTGCCATCCGTATCCCTCTTGTCATCCATGGAGCAAGAGGACGTTTCAATTTAACTTTTTTGATGGGTGCGTGGGTATTGTAGAGGTTGACCACAACATCATTAAAGATCACAACCTTATCGTCAACCAAAGGGGCTTCCAACATAGGCTCCCAATCAATCAAGGATGCATCCTGCTTCAGCTTCTCAACATTCATCCGCGCAAAACAACGCCTGTACAGAACCTTGGGTTTAGGTTTGGGAGGTTTCAGGATATATGAAAGGAAAATCATGTCGTGATGAGAAAAGCCAGGAGCGTCATGTTGACCGTGGGAGGACACGAGGGAAGGGTTCGAGGTGAGGATCAGATCAAGCCAGGTGTCATCACCAGCGGTGTTATGGTGAGTAGGTTGGAGCGGCAACACGTGCAGACTAACCGACTCGATAAGATGGAGGAGTTTACGGGAGCGAGGGGCGTTACGGGCAAGTAGGTTAGTGTTGAAGTCACCCATAATGATGTGGTGTGCATACTCTGAACCCAAAGATTCAAGTACTGATTCGAATTCAGTGAAGTAATCAATAGTGGGAGGACAGTAAACGACACCAATAACAGTTTTGGCTCCTTTGACACAGACTTCAAGGAAAATAAACTCGGCAAAAGCAGAATAGTGCGATGAGGAAGAAGCAAGTATTTTATACGGAAAGTCACTCCGGAGGTATATGGCCACACCACCCCCTCCCTTACCAATTCTGTCGTTCCGTATAAGAATGAATCCAGTAAGAGGGTAGGTAGCGGACAGGAGATGTGGTTTGAGCCAAGTCTCGGATATCAGGATGACATGAACGTTGGTGTTGTTAAAGGCATCGCACAGCTCACTATAGTGGCTCGGAACGCTTTGAGCATTAATATGACACACATTCACCAACCGATTAGACGTATCATTAAATATGTGTTGCAAAAAATCGCCAAGAGTATCATCGAAAGAACAAAAGGTTCCATCGCTTGAAGAAGCAGCAGATTCGTCCGCGGATAAGAAAATTTCATTGTCTGACATAAATATACGTAATAAATTTAAATAAATATATATATGTATAGAAAATTACAATTAAGCTATTACTAAAAAACAAAACAATGACTAACTGGTGCACAACTCTGCACCACCCGCCAGCTAATACCAACACTAGCAACAATAAAACAAGCGTAAAATATAGCACATATATGTACACAGCAACACAAAAAAGGAAAGTTAAAGCCGTAGTTCCCAGATTTATAAGACAAAAAGTAAAAGTTGCAAAAAATAGAGTAAAAGTTAAATAAAGAAAAAGAAGGAGACACACCCAACTGCAAATTATGTGAATGTAGCACTTGGAACGAAACGTTACTGTCAATATAATCTGTACATGTGAAATAGTGTTCCGTGGACTCAATCATTTCAAAACGTATACTTGGAACGTCACTGACGTTCACTGTGACTTAAATATTTCGAAATCTAAACGTCAATTTGACAAGCTGAAGCTGACATTCACAACATAAACAGTATAAACCGTTCAGTGCTAAAAATGTAACAGTCACTCAAATATAATAAGAAAAGTAAACACAGTTGAGGGTATCTAACTACCAGTACACCTATTAATAATAAAGAAACAGAAATAAACAGTTGGGGTACAAAACATAAGAAAGATAACCATAACACTGGATAACTACAAACTGGTAAGTAAAAATTTACAATCTAAAACTACTAAGTAATCAAGAAACAACAATATCAAAAACACCAACAATATCAAAAACATCAAACAATCTAACCTATAATTTCCTTGTTGTGTTTTTCAGATTCCCGACAGCGACATCTCTTCCACTAGTAGAAGGAGCCACGTCCGGTGCCTTGGGATACTGGGCTACCAAAGGCTTCAGCTCATCAACAGAAGTTATCTTATGCCGACTGCCGTCAGGAGCCTTTATAAAGACAACCCCGTCTTGAGTCCAACATGACCGCATGCTGAAGTGTTCCCGTGCTTTACTGAAGACAGATTGCCTGGTCCTAGTCAAGAACTCCTTCATAGATATTTTGGAGCCTTTCAAACCTTTCTTTGCCTTCCAAACCGACGACTTCATTTCTACACTGGCAAACCTAACAAGAATAGGCCTGTGATGATCCTTGCTGAGGGCCCCCAGTCTGTGACAGGCTTTAATTGAAGGTGCCGAGACATTACTGAGTGCCAGCTTGGTATTTAGAACATCCAAGATAACAGCCTTGCAGTCTTCATTGTCTGCTTCAGCAAGCCCTTGGAAAACCAGTGCCTTCCGTCGGTGCCTGGTCTCCAAGCCATCAATTTGCTTGGCACATTCGTTGATTTGGCTTCGCAGCAAACCAAGCATTGAGAACACAAGCTCCCGAAAGCCACGAAACTCCTCAGCTATCTTTGCCACTGTGTCCTTGGCAGGACCAGCGCACTGTATCTGTGCTTCAAGCTCACCCATCTTCCTAATAAGTATATTATCTTTTTTTTATACTGCCCGAGTGCGAGGGAGTTGTGCTGACACACTATGAGAAAATAACTAAGTGAAGAATATTCAAATACAATAGACCAATCTTTTGGCGTTTTGGTGGTGCCACTTCCCTCGGCATTGAGAAATTCCGCTAGCTCAGCCCACTTGCGGGATGATTCTGCTCGACCACGGGCAGAATTATTATATCCCCGAGCCCTGAATAAGAATGTTCCACTGGGTCTTCGACACTCGCGCTGCACGCCTTTCCATTCCTACAAATTATAACACATTTGAATACGTTTACACAGTGATAAAATTAATTATTGATCCAGATAAAAAAGTTTGCACTTTGTATTCAAAACAATCCAACTCGCACAAAACAATTGTTTTCAAATCAACGAGCAGTAAAAATTTCAAATTGCGTGCGCCGGTCAATTTGACTTAGTTGACGTTGATACTTGACATAATACAAGGGATAAACTAAAAACTCCTTTTACGCGTTGCCAGCCTAAAAACTGATGTATTATTTCTAATTATCTTTTTCAGGGTTTATTTGTGGTCTTTTTCACAGTTATATGTCTAATATAATGAAATGACGTTTAAAATATAGAAGTATAAACATATAAAACTAATTTGTTTCATAAAATCTGAAACGAAAAAATAACCGGTAAAATGACGGTCTTTTTTTTCACGTTGCAACATTTACAACAAATATGATTCTATAAAATGAATTGAGTGTGATTCAGCTAATTTATGTTACCATTTTACGAAAATTAGAAGAATTGCTAATGATCTGCTGGTAATTCGGGAAATGAATTATTCTCTCTCCCCAGGATTCTCTATTTTTTTTTGATAAGTTTGTTGAAGTCGTTTGATGTTTGCCCACATATATAGCCTCATAGTCGATAGCGTGTTTGTTGCAGCATTGCAAACCTTTGCATCGATCATGGTAAAGGCTAATGTATGCTTTATTTTTAATATACCACCATTTGTCCTCGGTATTTCACTTTTTTTCAAGGTTTTGATTTGATTCTCTATGTAGGAGATTTCTTCATTTGTGATGTGTTTCGTGAACAAAACGGATTCATATGGGTCGGCAGTATCTTGCAGAAGAAGGTACTGGGTTTTGCCAAATTATCTTCTTTTGGTCACCCATATTGCAAATCAGGCGTAAGGGCACAAATGAACTCTGAAATATAGAGGAATCACTGTCTGTACTGTTACCAAATTTTTGTTTAAATTGTTGTTGTTGTGAACCATCACAACCCTATTTTGATAATAGCTCTAAAGAGCTTATTTCTTCTTCATTTATATTTTCGAGTACTTCATCTAAGTACATACATAACCGTGCAGATGTATGATCCAGAAGATCCTGCAAGTTTATTTCAGCACATGTTTCTGTAACTCTCATCGACTCTTCACGCTGATAACAGTCTTTCTTGGCGTTTTTTAACAAGTGAATAACACGGATAAACGTTTTTATTAGCAGCATGAATAATGTTCGTATTGTTTTCTTGACAAATCAGCTTCCACGAAAATAGCTAATACTTGTGATGGTGTATGCTTTTTGACTACCACATTTTGTGTTGAATTATAACGTGTTCTGTACTTTTTGGCTCTTGTTGGCGTTAAAGTCATACGAGTATCTTTCATAACTTTAGCTGCGTCACCATGTCCTGCAGCAGGTTGACTCATTTGGGCTGCATAGGATAACTCTTCAAAGGGTATTTGTTCCCTCAAATCCTTTGTTTTGCGGCTCTTTGCTTGATCGCTCAATTCCTTGAATTCTTTAGCCGGCCTTTTTTTGTTGTCCACGCAGGCAGTGTAATAAAAGTGTTTAGCTATTGTTCATTTTTTGTTAAGAAGCGTTCTTCCTTGTTACTGGCGGCTGTCTATTTTTGTTTAAACTGATACTTTGCATGAATTATGATGGAGGTTAATAAAAAATGTTTTTTTCGTAGAAACGTGTTTATTTATCTTAATTGAACATAAATCAGCCAAAAGAAAAAAAACTACTATTATTTTATTATTTATGAAATTACTTGAAAGAGCCATATCTGGCCTCGTATGCATTCTAGTGAAAATCAAGTAAGGACATATCTGGCTTTGTATGCATAGCTGTTACATTTTGTGAAAATCTTTGAAGCAGTTCCGCTTGTCATTATAGCATAAAAACACCTCGCATTTTTCACATTTCGTGTAACTGCGTAACTTCGAGCAGTTTTTTCACAATTGACGATTATTTTGTACCCAAACAGGAAAGTGGTCAATTCTGTCAGTCCGTACAGACGTCAGTGGCATACACAGAGCATCTTATATTGGCATATCTTGATGTATGGCTGGTGCTTTCCGGGGTTTTTTTGAGGATATTTGAGAATCAGGCATACTTGATGGAGTGCCAGTTCGGCTCAATGGAGCTCTTGATGTCGTCGGTGTTCCCAGAAGGCTGGCTGGACGACCACGTTTTTTTGCCTGTGAGAGCAGTTTCCCTGCTTTACGCAAATGTTCAGAAACTGGAAGCTTAAAATGAAACAATGGCATGTAAATATGCTTCTTATTAGGTAAGCGGGAAGAGGAAGGTTCGTATTCCAGGTCAGAATCGGAAGCAAGCTCATCTTCACTCAAAAAACGATCACCTAATATAGGATTTACATGCTTGGAAGAACCATAAAAGCGTGCAGGATCCATTTCTGAAAAAGCATAGTACAGAAGTTTGAGTGCATAGGAAACTATATTTGACGAACACTATTTTGACTGGAACGCATACCAAGCCATATTTGGAGTTTGCAAAAAACACGTCAAAAATCAAACGACAATAAAAGTAATTACAAAAATAACTTACTATTATCGTAGTCGACGATTCTAAGAGTAAATAACAATTTTTATTGAAGATCTCAGTCACTTTAGTACTATTATTTTCACTGATAAAAGTTTCACTAAAATGTTGCACTTCACTCGCCGGCCGCGTTATGAAATAACCTCAAATAGTTTTGACACAGATGACTTACCACAGACAAAAAAAATACATTTCGATTTACGAAGAAACACTTCCTATGGTACAATTTATTTTACGATAATTTAATGATAAGTTAAACTGTAAAAAAATAACAAACTTTAGAAGCCATGAATGGCTTCGTATGCGGTAAGGGGTTAAGGCACTTCACAAGGAACCTTGTTTATTTTCAGGGCATTTCGTGATTATTTTGAGACGATTTTCTAAAAACTCACACTTTTGGACAATTTTTCTGTCTGAACATTCTTTTATGACTTCATAGAGTGATTTTCTAGTCATCTCCATAGACGTCATTGGAGATTCTGGAATAGAAAAATAAAAATAAAAAACACTTTTTTATAAAAGCTGATTTCGACTAATTTCGTAAAAAATAATTAAAAAAAAAGGCGGTCAATTTTCCTTTAAAATCCTTATCAAGAATAATGAAACATAATTATTCTATTTATTTTGGAACTAATTTTAAATTTATTAATTAAAATAACCTAAAGTAAATAACCTTTTTTTTTTATCGATGGGAAATCATCAAATAACCAGAGTGTCAGACTTTTACTGACTAAAACCCATCCATGTTCCTTCCTTTGCCCTTTGTGTTCCAGGGCTGCGGTATCACCTATATGCGGTATAACCTAGCAACAAACTTAAAAAATGGCGTCAAAAAACTCCTCCTCAACGATGTCAGCTGATAATGTACCCAAGAGACTGGCGGCGTTACCACGTTGTATGGCAACGAATTGAAATGAAATTCTTTTAAAAATTCTTTCTTATGATAAAATCACATTAGGGCACAGCATAATATACCTAAGATCTCATGAATAATAAATAAATAAACAAAATATTAAATAATACAAGCAAACATTGTAACCTTATTTATTTAACAACTGTATCACTCACTTCGTAATTAGCTTTAGGAATCATGTAGTTAGTTTCACCTTATATAAGAAATCAACCTAGATATTGAACCGAATTAAGACTAAGTAGCACATTTAAGTACCTGTTCAACAGTTAACCACCTAAATTTCTAAACACCATAGCGCGTAATTTTTTGTTCATAGTTTATTTTTATCAGCAATTATGAAGAGGTAGGTTATTTGCAACATATTTGTATTTAAACAACGTTTGATTTACTAATAGATTTTAAAGAAACGATTTTTGTTTCATTTGGCTGTGTCCACCCCATGGTACACTATTAACCAGGGGGTAGTGCTACAGTTAACCATAGTGTACACATTTAACCATTAAGTATAAAAACTTTAACTTTTTCAAAAATAATAACTCCAGTTGTTAGAAATCAGTCTTTTATTTAATAATGAAGTAAACCTATAACAAAAATAACAAAATATTTGTTTTGCATAAGGTTCTTACAGATAAATCAACAAAAACAGAACATCACAAATCACAAACTTTAATTTGTACTTATATTTCTTATGAAAATAAGATAGCAGGTTTTTTAATAATATTATAACACAAAATAATTATAAAACATTAAAGTAGTAGGTTGGAAGGTAGTACCTATGTACCTACTTTACAAACATAACAATTATCCTGCAACTTAATTATAATGAGGACGATTCATTTTTAACTTAAATAGGTACTATATATAGTTACAGCTAGGTTTTTCAAATTGGCACAAAAATCAGTCTCAACGTTTCAAATGGAAAATTAGTATGTCTAATAAGTATTCAGTATTCATAATCAAACATCGTCATCAGTTTTTAACGTAAGTTCAACAAAGTCATGTTGAAATGAAAAAGACGCCTGCCTTCGGCTGCTGCCAGTAACTTTAGGTTTTGGTAATATATATTTAACATCTTTTACCTGTATTCCCGCAGTATCAGGTACGAGAGGCTCACAAAACGTTTGAAGTGTTCTATTTTGTAGCCTTAAAAAACTCACAAAAAAATTTGAATCATCGTCGTTGTCGTCTATTATTTCTAGTATTTTAGCAACGTAAAAGACAAAAGTTTTCTTAAAAGGAAATAATACTATGACAAATTCTTGCTCCTTTAAATAAATAATAAAATAAATAAAATCCATTTATTTCAGGTTTCCCCATATAAAAAATACACGTTATTAGGACACAATCGTAAATCACAATTTAAAAATACAAATAAAATGAAAAATAAAATAATAATAAATACAGTGTCAACAAATTAGAAATACAATGTCAAGAAAATCAAATTAAAGTCAATGTCACACAAAAAATTACATCAATAATTTAAAATACAAATACAAATTTTGGAATTTGGATACAATATAATAGAACATAAATTAAAATAATACAAAACTCAGCAATAATGTTTAATAGTCATTAACACGCCCTGGCTATATGCCTACTGCAACACTTCCTAATATAAGGGCAGTCCAAACGTCCAGCGATCATAGCTAGGACGGCATTGGAGCTGGCCCGCACCCTGCGCACCAAGGACGCGCACCGCTTGCGCATGGTGGTGTGAAAACAGTCGGTGCGCGCTTCCGCAAACATGCCCGAGGCACTGCAGAAGCGGGGCAGCCCCAGTATCGCCCTGAACGCGTTGTTGTACTAGACGCGGAGGGCACTGTAACTCGCCTGCTAGCCCACAGGCTGCACGTGTACAAAGATGTGCAGTATGCTTTAAAAAGTGTGATCTTAACTTGATCAGAACAGCGTGCAAACCTGCGTGCCAACATATTCGCTCTTCTAGACACCGCCCTCCGCTCCCGTTCGATGTCCGCATGATCCCTGAGGTCAGCCGTGACCAAATGCCCCAAGTATTTAAATTGTTTCACCCAGTCTAGGGGAACACCATTGAGGTAAACTGGAGGTACACTTCGTGGACATTTCGCACTACTCGTCTCAAAGACCATGCATTGACTTTTGGTCACGTTATATTTAAGACCGTGTCCACTCGCGTACTCCTCGCAGATTTCCATTAGCTTCCTCAGGCCACAGACCGAAGCGCTCAGCAGCACCATGTCGTCAGCATAACTAAGGTTATTGACGCAAACATCATCAACATGGCAGCCGACACGGGCACTGCTGAGCGCGATGATCAGTGCGTCCATATAGAGGTTGAACAAGGTTGGGGAAGTCAATCCGCCCTGCCTCACGCCACACTCCAACTTATATGGCTCCGACATAGCCCCCGCCCATCTTACGCTGTTCACCTGGTGCGTATACCAAAACTTAAAGATTCCCACAAGTTCATGTGGTAACCTTTGGATCTCGAGCTAGTGGTAAAAAGTTACCATCAGGGATGATTCTACCATCGTCAGCTTCATTTTCACTCATTAAATCTTCTCCGCCAGACGACGATCCACTGGCTACAAATTCTTCCTTATCAGAATCTGAGGAATCATTATTTTCTGTAATGTAAGCTTTCTTCTTACTCTTCATAATCCTATTTTTGATTGTATGCTCTTTAAATAGATCTTGTTTTGCTTTCTTAATTGAATTTTTAGTTCCTTTCTTCTTCTTCTTCTCTTCTATAGCATTCTTTTCGGGCGTGTCTGTCGCGATCATACTTCTTCCTGGAGCTCTAAGTCTTTAAGGATCGCGAGGTGTCGCTTTTATTGGTGGCATGAATTCCCTGGGTGAAATAAAGTTTCGGCTTGTGGAAGGAGTCGGTTGGAAATATATAATATAGTTATTTTCAGCTTGATTAAATACTGGACATGGAGCCGGCAAATTGGTAGCTTCTATCGTTGGAGGCGTAAGATGATTACGTCGGCTTGTGGAAGAACTTGGCTGAAACGGTTCACTTTCGGCTTGAGTACGAACTAATGATTGTACTGGCGAACAGGGAGTATGTATTATTCGAGGCGTGATATCGTTATCTCGGTTTGTGCAAGGATTGAGCTGCCCGTTAACATCATGAGGATAATTTTCGGTTAGATTAAGAGTTGGACTTAGAGTAGTTATATATGGACCTTCAGATGCAGGTTCAGTCTGAAGAATAGAGGGTGATGTAGAAGATATCTCTTGTTCATTAATCCTTGTATAGTCTTTATACATTTCTCGTAGACCAAAACTCTCGAGCACAATTGTTTCTGCTCCCACTAGGCCATCTTCTGCCTCATTTGAAGGTGCAATAAGCAGCCTATCCGTTACGGTGCTGGGCATGAAATCGGCTTCCGTAAAGATGCAATCATCGAATGGGAATATCCCACATTTTTTGAATGCGTTCACAATGTTCATAGGAGTCAACGCTTTCAAATAGGCAAGACCAACACACTCAGCAACATTGTAGATAGTAAGAGGTCGCCCCGGGTTTCTCAACAGCCATGAATCCACTGCTGCATTGTAATATGTCTTAAATGGGCCATTTAGTCCAACGTCTAGTGGTTGAAGCTTTGCTGTTGTATGTGGATGGAGGGTTAAAATAGTTACTCATGAAGATTTTGCAAGTTCAAGAGCTTCAATTGACAGGTGGCTTTCGTGGTTATCCATTATCAACAGGGCGGGATTTTCTTTGGAGGCTGATACATGCTTGATAAAATGTTTCATGACATCCACGAATATTTCGGCATTCATCCAGCCAGTAGCTGCAGCCAAACCTAATGTACCCGGTGGTGCGCCTTGTAACATGTGTGGTTGATTTTTTTTTCTTGGAAATACCATAGCCGGTGGCAAGGCTTGCCCGATCGCACTGACAATGCAACAAGTTGTGACCAAGGTACCCCTCTCGCCACTTGTAACCTTTGCTACATTCGTGCCCTTCCGAGCTAGTACTTTTCATGGTCGTTGTACAGTGGTGGTAGAAGTTTCGTCCAAATTATATAACCTATTGCCATCTGCAAAGCTTGTGTGCCTTTCCATAGCAGATTTCAAATTGCCGTAAAACAACCCAATGTTGTGCAGAAATTGTTTGATGTCTTTTCCTGAATGAGCGTAGCCATTCGAATCCAGCCATTTCTGCATCGACCCATGATTGCGGTATTTTTTTGTTATTTGCTTTAGCCATGTGGTACGCAACACGTCGGCAGTCTTTTGAGGTGAGACCGTAAAATAGTTGAGCACAATATTCAACATACTCTACTAAGCTTTCCTCTTCCTCTGTTGTGAAAATCTTATTAACTTCATAGTTCGGAGTTCGGTGTTCCTCCTGCATTTGCTTTGCTTCTCTCCACATATAATCTTACAGTCGGATATTTAAGCTGACACTCCTTACTTGCTTTTCTTATACTCATTCCAGCATTAACCAGCTCAATTGCCTTCCTCATAGAGTCTTCTGTATGTCCTCCCTTTTTTCTAGCTGTCGTTTTAGCTCGCCCCATCTGAAATACAAATAATAATAATAACAATAAAAGCAACCCTTAAATATCTCAATTTAATCCAGCATTGGTACACAATTAACCAGGCATTGGTACATACACACGACCGTCGTGAGCGCGAGCTCGCCACCAACTGGGGAGCGGGGCGGGTATCCGCTTTGCAGTCTATGTCACTTGGTAGCACGAATCAGCAACGTCGCATTTATCAAATATAGGCATGGCTAACTGCGTACGAGTGGTTAATTGTTGGACATGTGACCCTACGTAAAATGATTTAGCAACATAATTAGCGCCTCGCCTTTTGATACATTCTAATTAATTACATACTTTAGACTTAACTGAACGTGAGGCAATCGAAAATAAAGTTATAATCTATGAAGACAATTTCACAATTTTATGAAGAACATTTCCCTATAAATATACTTCCTTTTATAGAACAACAGAAAAGAGCATTACCAGTAGCGAACAGATATTATGTACTTAACTTTAGCACTCCAGACAAGCACCTCCACCAGAAAATTCACACCAATTGTCCTCCTTGCAGCAATCAGCCCGATTATTAACAATCTTTATAACTTTTTACGAGAAGCTGACTCCGCTCGTCCGTTGCCGAGATTTTATTTCGCCACCGCCCGGTCGTGCGGAGTCAAGCTGTCGTTCCTCTATTCAAAATTCAATTGTAATTTGTAAATGATTTTACTAATCATGTACAAGACTCCACAATTCTTCCAAAGTTTCGTCACAATCCAAAAATGACCCTACTTTTTGACATCATCTCCAATCGTCCATCCCTCCATAAAAACCACCAAATTAGAACCAAGGCTTTTAAGTTTAAAAATAACCGCTGTAAATGTAAACATTTTGACAATAAAGCCTATTAAAATTATATTTTTCTTAATCTACTGTTGACTGAGACACGTAATGATCATAATTATAACACAGTTAACTGGGCTTAACTCATAAACAAAAACACCTTTCATTATAGAGTTTACAAAAAAAAAGTTGCTTTTTTATGGAGTACATTTAAGGTGCAAAATGTCACTTAAATAAAGTGCAATTTCAAAATAAACATGCTTTTATAAAGCAACGACATACCTTCTTCCAAAACCTTCAACCTTCAAAAACCTTCCTTTCTGTGTTTGGTCAAATTGTGTAATATAATATGGATACATATTATATTACACAATTTGACCAAACACAGATTAAATGCAATTTAAAGATCACGTTTTACCTACAGTGCCGAGAACAAAGACATACGATTCACGCAACGACTGGGTTCCTACTGCTGCTACGGTTCGTGACGGGGCGGTGCATGGCCAAATTCGCCGTTAAGTGACGTAATAGCTATTGGGCTCTCACGATACAATAGTTGTGAAGCAATATAACCAATTTCGACTTTTTGACTTTTGATCGGATATTTAGATGTAATACTCGTCTGTGCGACGGTCGAAGTCAAGCTCATGTAGCGTCTCAATCATATGCAACCTGAGGTTGATATTTTAGAGCAGCGCTATATCGAGCACGTCAGAGCGATAGTTGACAGTGTCGGGGTAGTGGGTGTGCTCCACAGGAGCGACAGGGTCGAAATTGAGGGCCGCGCCTAGATCATATAAGACTCTGCCCCTCGGGGTCGTCTTAGTGCTGTTCCAGGCGGGATGCTTGGCGTTTAGGTCGCCCGCTATTATAACGGAGTCATTCAAGCCGAAGAGAGCGGTAAAGTCTTTGACCAGAAGACTGTTATCGTCCGGCGTATTAGAAGGCGGGAAGTAGGCTGAGATGATATGGACCGGTTGGTGACCGGTCATGCCTAGCCGACAGATAGACACATCGAGCGGTGATACAAGATGGGGGTGGTGATTGGGATACAGTGCAGATCCTTGCGATAATATATGAAGGTGCGGTACCTTCATATATTATCTTTATGACAGCGTTACCGGTCGTTGCGAACCATACGAAAGTTGGCAATTTTCGGATCACGGTGGCTGGGTTTTAAGAATGTCTCCTGGATGAGGAAAATGTCAACTTGATGGTCACGGAAGAAGGAGGTGATCTCATCGCGTTGACCGTTGATGCCATTGGCATTGAAAAAGCCTATTTTAAGGGAGCGGGGTATGGTGCACACTACTTTCTTATCAAGCTCTGTGCTTATTTAGAAAGTGCGCGGAGGGCTGACTCTATCCTAGGATAGGCCTTGAAGATACGGCGGATTTCATTGAAATCCTTGGATCCCCTAAGCTCAGCCGCCATGCGGTCAGCCTCGGGGGTCACGAAAATCTGGAACCTAGCGATTGTATCGAAGGTGCTTTCCTCCTCGGCCTCAGGGCTAGCGACCGACTTGGGCTGGGTGGGAACAGGAACAGCGTGGTAAGGCAGCGGGCAGAGGACGGGACCGTCCATGAGGCCTGCCATTTGGGGAATCTGAGAGCTCCTGAGAGCAGGGATGGCGCGCTGATGGTTCAGCGCGTTCCACGGGGAAGTCCTCTGAGGGCTGAGGCGCTCACTGAGGGACTTGCCCTCTGCTGACGAGCGTTCGCACGCTTTGCCAGTTTATTGGCGAACTGCTTGGGGCTTTGGGCAGCTCCTGTAATTGGCCGGGAGGCCCGACTGGCCGCACAGCACACAGCTGCGCGACTCAGTGCAGAGGGACCTATCCTTTTGGCCGAGAGCGTTCGGCCGTGGGATGATCCCCCAGACATTTGACGCACCGATTGCAGTGATTCTGGCTATGGTCATAGAGCTGGCAGCGATGGCACTGCCCGATCTCGAACTTTTTGAAGGGACGTTCGATGCAAATCGCTGATAAGGCGCAGACAACCTTGATTTTGAATATGGGGTGATGCCCCTGGACCGGGTTGCAGTCTACGAGCACCATGTCGTACTCTTCGCGACCTCTAGCCTTGTGCAGGCGATGGACTGCCTGGACTGGGATCCCCTGGGAGGTGAGGTCCTCCAAGAGTTCCTGTGATTTGATCTCTTTCGGGATCTGCCGAATCACCACTCGGGTGGGCTTTTCTTCCGGGATGGGAGTAGGTGTGGAAAGCGATCTGCTTTCCACGTAGGGTACGGAACAGTTCCCTGAAGTCAGTGGAAGTAGGTACCGTGACTTTGCGATCCATGCACATCTTGGACACTTCGGTCCACTTCCCTTTATCTTGAATGTAGATAGGGGTTTCTGCTTCTTAGCAGTAGCGGTAGGGGCGGTAGCCATGAGGCTATCGGGGCGGCTGAGAAGAGCCGCAGCCAAGGCTGCCGTGGTGGCGGCAGAATTGGCGGGGGGGAGGTAGTTGCGGGGGAAGCAACAACAGGGGGGGGAGTGTAACGGGCCGCTACGGCCTTCTTGGCCTTATTGGCCCTCCCGCCTCTGCCCTTCTTGCGCTTACCCTGTCCGACCAGTTGGTACTCCTCCTGGGACGGCGGGATTGTCAAAATGACAGAGGGCGGACGGGAGTCCGCCGGAGAGGGAGTGGGGGAAGCGGGGGGGCCTCGTCACTACAACGGTTGGGCCATACTGACTGAGGGCAGCGAATCTGCCCCCATACTTTTCCTTAATGTAAGGGTCCTCTAGGAGGAGCTCCTTAATAAAGTTAAACAGCTGGTGGTCCGACATATTGGACCATGAGTTGGGTTAAATACTGGTAAGCAGAAAGGGGGGGAGGAGTCATAACTCCTAACACCGCCCCGAGGTGACACGTGAACGTGAACCCCCCGGGCGGACAACTTCTACAAAGAGCCCAACCCGTGAGACTTTCTTAAGTGCTACATTAGCGAGAAGAAAGACTCGCTAGTACACTTGTTGTTCGATTTGGCCAGAGGGGCCCTAATAACCTAACTCCCCGGGTGGGTGTGCCCGGGCAGCGATACGGGCGCACGGGTGCGCTCGGCAACGGCTGACAGTGGAATGGGAAATTTGACTTTCAAGTACCAACACTATATTGTTTTTCTACAAAAAAATTAAATATATAAAGGGTTGGGTAGAATCAAGCATCTTAAAATTAGACTGTCCAAGTAGGAACGAGGCAACGGTGCCTATGAAATATGACGCGCACTGACTCTGAATACTTGGCCAGATAACATAAAAGAAATTGACTTACTCATGGTATCATGGACGCACACTTCCCATCACGTATTGATGATTCGTATTGTTGTTGATTCGTGTGTGTGCCGCGCTCTAAGGCGGACGTCGTTGATACGCGTGATAATATAATTATTATAGTATTGTAGCGGCGCGAGCCGACGCTCGAACTTTTGTTACCATGTGTGACACACTCGTGGTCACACGTCGACGTGACGAGCCTGCTGAAGGACGTTGTCTTCCTTAAGGCTAGTTTGGCTGTTGTGCAGAAAAATCTGGCTACATCCCAGAGCACCGTTGCAGACTTGCGCTCACAACTAGTTGAGTTGCGCAACTCTTCGGCTTTAACTGGGTCACCGGCGCGTGTAAGCAACGTAAACACGTGCCGAGGAGCCGGCTGCCTCAATGCATCGGCTACGACTTTCGCGTCAGCAGTTTTGTCGCCGGCGCCGATTGCTGAGTCTGCGTTGCGCGCTGTAAGCGCGCGTCACTGCCCCGCTCCCGTCCCCGCAGCTCCTCCCCGCAGCGCTGCCCGACCGACACGATCACCTGGGCCAGTGGTAATTTCTAACACCAATTCAGTTCAGTCATTCAGTCAATTTAAAGGCGTTTGTGGTGCGTAAACCAACGTGTATGCTCCATTTGGTGCTGGAGGAAAGTTTTTGGCCGCAGGATGTGGTGTTCTGTCGCTTCCGCGGACTAATTCCACAAGAACGCACAAATCATCGTGCAAGTGAAGTGTTACTAACATAGTTTATAAGTTGCTAATCCTAACACAAAATGTTAATAGTATGTATATTTAGATTAAGGTACTTATTTATGGGTCTTTGTTACCTGAAATAAATGGTTTATTATTATTATTGCTACCGAAGCAATAGTTGGTTCCCCACGAAGATGGAAATCCAGACGTTCGCCTGGGCACTGCTCGACAGTTTCCCTCGAAACCTGGGCACGTTGAGGATACTGGAGGCCCTCTCCAGCACAGGTGCGCGGAAGTTATGCATCCTGTGGCAAGTCTGACATCAAGAAATCTTTGTCAGGATTCACGTTCAGGTCTTGCATATTTATTTTTTATATTGTCTGATAGTTGTTTCAATATTTCGTTTTCTGATTTATCAATATCCCTTTTCGTTGCCCTTGCCCTTGTCCTGGAACTGCTTATAGAACAATTTTCTTCTCCATTTTGTTCTTGTTGTTGAGTCCTGAATTATTTTCGGTATTCTCTTCATCTGGTGTAGGTCTCACGTTATAAATACGTTTCAAAAAAGATAATTGATTAAAATATATATATTGTTTCCTGCCTGATGCTCCAGATCCGCTCTTCTGTTGCTTCCCAATTTCTCTGTTGAAACTATCGCGGAGACTCTTCCACTTTAGTTGTAATTTGGCAGCTGTAACAAATTATATTATTATTCAACAATACTGTATTTAAAATAGAACTTGCTATTTGTTTCAGATACCTTGGTACCGGATGTTCGTTTGGAGACTATGAAACGACTTACAATCGTGGTGCATCTACAGCGAGAATGATAGTCAAAGAAACGTGCCAACTAATTTGGAATAGGTCAAAAGCAGTATGTCTACCAGAACCAACGAGAGATATTTAGAACTAAATAGCTAGTCGATTTCCACAAAACACTAATGTCCCTAACTGCTTAGTTGATTGATGGGAAACATATAAGAATTATTCACCCATTGTAACAAATCTACTAGATCCTGTTAAGAATTAAAGAAAAAACGAATCGTATTTAGATCGATTCGCTGAGTATAAATAAACAAATCAATAAAAAAGATGATAAATGGTATATGGTATGACAATTGTAAGTATAGTACAAAGTGTAAGTATAGCATATACTATACCATTCAACAGCGGATCCTTATACTATAATTATAAGAACAACTTTTCGATGGTACTTTTAGCGGTTTGTGATTCTAACTACCTTTTCACATTCGTGGATGTTGGTTGCTATGGGAAAGCATCGGATTCAACTATATTTAAAGAGAGCGAATTATTTAAAAGGATTGACGATAAATCTATTAATATACCTTCAGAAAGACCAGTTGTTAACCGCCAAGCACTAAATTATTCATTTGTTGGTGATGAAGCTTTTGGTTTATCAGAATACATGTTGAGGCCTTATGCTGGAAGACATTTGTCTTTGGATAAAAAAATACTTAACTATAGACTCAGTCGTGCTAGGCGCTGCATAGAATGTGCATTTGGTATAATTTCCAACAAATGGAGAATACTTCATCGCCCATTAAATACATCTATCGAATTCTCAGAAGACATTGTAAAAGCGTGTTGCATTTTGCACAAAGAAGATTGGCAAAACCCCATGTACTTTGAGTGTCGCCTTTATACTTCGCATGCATTAGTGAAAATGCCGAAAGAGAAGGATCTAAAGCCTTATAACATAAAGTATAATCATAGCATATTTTTTCGTAATGGGATTTTGACAGAAAACCGTTTTAAAGATTTACCATTTAGGTTAGGTTATGGATGTTGTGAAATGTGTATGATATGATTGATTATTGATTAATTCATTTTAGAATACAATGCACCTACATGTTTAAGTATAATAATAGTATAATAAAATAACGCTTTTCCTTTGAGGCGAAAGTATAGGATGAAGGTATGTGTAAGGAGGTTGTTACCTACACCATTTATTATGCCTTTGAATGTTGCTGGATCATCAGGCGAACCGTACCTATAGGTGTAATATACCTAGGCTTCTCCTAAAGCACGGCATTCATAGATAATATGTATCCCTAGCAATATAGGTCAGGTCCAGCAGTAACGTAGGTAGGTAAGGTAATATGTTATTTAATAAAATGAAACAAAGACTTTTTACAAACATTTAATAGGTAGGTACCTATTTATTATTTAACAATATTATGTATGTAGCCTGAGTAAAACTTGGTCAAGGAATTGTGCAGGTGGAGTTATATTATCCTGGTGACGCGCGTAGCCCAGGTACCATACTATGCTCATTACGTGAGAGCAACATCCCACAGTGCGAAACCAACAATACAATTGCAACAATATCCGGTGATGGCATTCCTTCCCACTTGTTGCCGATCTACTGATATAAAAACAAGATAAGATTTTCGTGACACATGACACCGGGACTTTACTTTTGCTCGAATCAAATAAGGACTTATTCCCCCTAACCTGCTTAAATTGACATGGTCCTCTCTGCAAACTTCAGTTGTGTAAAGGCCATGAAAGCGTAATTGTTCACCTATGTATGACCTAGCTTGTCAAATTTGATAAGTGCCACAAGCAAAGAGGACCAATTCTTCAATAGATAGGCTAGGGAACACAATATTTGAACTGGTTATAGTTGTAAATATAGAGTTTCTTCTATTTAGATTCTCTTCTTGTACTATTCCTGCTAAAGCGTTGTCTGCAAAAAGCCTTTCATTTATAATATTAACTATTTGTTCCGCATTACTTGGATCCACAAACATTGTGGCAAATGCATTATGCAGAGCTGCTGCAATGGCAAAGTCCTTCATCATGCACGATTAAAATACTCATGCTTGAATATTTTAAAGTCTCTTTTGATCCTGCCATTAACGGCTTCCACAACCCATCTATTTATTGTCACACAGCGAGACCTGTTCCCTTCTAGCGTAGTTAACTGGAATTGACCTGGTGACAGGGCTTCTGGTAGATGGGCGAGGAAGCCACGCTGATGTATAGCGTCTACACTATCCCTAAAGCCTCTATCGAGAATAAAAACATCATCTTCTCTCAAAAAATACAAAAAACTGTCTTTGTTTAATAAATCTATCATTATCGAGGCGTCGTTAGTAGTGGCAGGATATGGCCCTGTAACATCTAGGATGTATCCATTGCAACATACAATCATGAATGGCTTTATGAGATTTCGATACTTATGGAGGGAATAAGTCTCTTTTTGAATTAATAATTTGAGCTTTTTTGGGCATAAACATAGATGCCATCACAAATAACAATTGCATTTTGCCTTTCCAGAGGGAGATCAGATCTGCCATATAAACTATTTGCTATATGTGAGTTTTTACTAATGACATTACTGCGGCTTAAATGGTGCAGACCCAAATGTTGAGACACATACTCCTGAGCTAATATGTCCCTAGCCTTGTTCATCAGGGTCTCCACAGTGCGCCTTGGCGTTTGAAATAAACGCGATAGCCTGTCTCCCGAGTCTCCGGTCCTTAATTTGCATAATAATGCAGTTAATGCGAAACTTCCTTTGTGCGTTTCACGAAGTCCTCTTGTTTCGTTCATTATTTGTTGATGTTGGGATAAGGAAATTCCCAGAAAATAATGTGCCAAATATTCTGGCAGACTCTGGATGTCTTCAAAATTAAATACACTTACAGGTTCCGATAGTATAAAAACTATGTCTTCAATTTGGAAACAATTTAAATGGTCTAGTGTGTTTTCAGATGAGTACAGTTCATCAAATATGTTTCTACCCATGTGGTAAGCGCATATCCTTGCACCTCTAGGTATATAAAAGTTGCAGTCACTCAGCACCCGTCTACGTTTTGTGTCTGGAATATGAAATCGCTCAGGATTCCTGCAGTCAGGAAACAAGCAGTGCCTTCTAGTGTCAGCAGCTCTTCTAATGTTTGGCAGTGTAATGTATTGCTGCTGTGGTATTTCCAGATTGTTGCACTGGAATTTCTTTTGGAATTTCAGATAAAACCTGGTGGTTCGCAAGTTCCCAACAGGTGTGGCACGCATAATCGGTGTCCACAATCTAAAAAGAAAGTATACACAATTTATTTCTCATTGAATTTTTGACTTTAACTCACTGAAACAGTAAAAAAATTATGATTATAATAGCCTGTAACTTACGTTTCTAGGATATGTCCAAAGCTTTATAACTCTTATAAAATGTTCACTTTCTGAAGATAGACAATGCCTATTTTCTGCAGACAGCAGCCGTATGTCACAATTCACACAGCAATCTCCACTTTCCTCATGTTGAGGGCTTTGGTCCGGGGATATAGCCATATCCTCTGAAGCACCACTGTTAAATTGGGCATTTTGGGTGTTAGTGCTGCGACGCAATATTCTTTGAGCTCGTAGCCAACATGGCCCACATGCTTCATCAGTAAGAGTAAGCTAAAACAATAATTAATACAATCAATACTTATAACAACAGAAATAATAACAAAATATTTTTATAAAGACAAAAAATATGTTTACTTGACGGTGCTGTATCCACTGTGAAATGATTGCAGCAAGTTGTTGTTCTTCATCGGTACTGTTTTCTCTCAGTACTAAACGACTTCTGCTTCTTAGAATGGAACGGCCACATCCAACACAAACATTTTGATGTCCAACTTGTCTTTCAGGTGCAACTTTGTTAGTTGCAATACTTGCTAATTCCCAACAAGCCTGGCATACGAAGTCAGCATCAGTTGTCTGCGAGTAACATAATATTAAAAAACTGTTAGCCTCTGTAACACTCTAAATAGCCACGTCAACCACACATTTAGAGGTTGAACACATCACTGTTACTCATTTGGGTATTTTTAATTACAGTAGGGTCTAGTTATAATGACCGTGAAATATCAAAAAGAAAACATATATGTCATACACAGTGGAAGTCATACAAAGCATCTTCTTATAGAATAAACAATTAAACATTTAAGTATGTTAGGTATATAATTAGTAGAGAAAATCTAGTCTTAGAAAAGTAGATCATAATACATGGTCTGTCAATATAAGCAGATTAATAAAATATTTTACTATGATTATCATTTGCTAAAAGGGGAAGGAAAACATCTTGAGGAAATCTTGGGACCCCGTGGGTGACAAAGGTTTAATCACACTCTTACAAAGTAGTATGACTTGTGAATCATTTTTTCCACTTGCGTTTAATTATTATGAACTTTGAGGGAGTTGAAAGTAGTGCAAAACCAATACTGCTTTATCAACTATTATAAATCTTCAGTATCTGTAGACATTAATTTAGAAATTAATTGTATATTTTTACTCACCTCCCTTGGATAAGTCCATAACCTTATAATATTAAGAAGGTCTTCGTTTTCGTTTGAAAGACGATGACGTGGTCTCGTCAACCGAAGTTCGCAGTTAACACACCGAACGTTAGAACGAGACATGTTTATATTAATAAATAGAGTCCTGTCTCACAAAAAGTGTTCACTATCACAAGTACTCAACACGCAGGAACTAGAAAGCTCAACTGAACGCGGAATAAACAATGCAAGTAAACACTAATGAGTTGGAAAGTAAATAAATAACAGGCGGCAAACAGATCGCAAGGATACGTACGACGACTGTGACAGACTATGACACAGAATGACAGTTTGTTAGAAATGTAAATTGTTTAATGTTGCCAGGTACAAACTGTAAAAACTAACGATTATGTTATGTTTTCTTTAATTATTTTAAAATACAGTTTATAGTTAAGATTAGAATATTGCAATCGCAATAATGTCTATTAATATAAAAAGAGAAAATGTGTTCATAATGTTATTATAAAACCCTTGTTAGTTTTTAACCACCCCGCCGACATTCATATTCTACTAATAAGTATTATTCTACTGAAAATGGCAATCATTACTTCAACATCGCTATTTTCCATTTAGTTATTGCTATTTTTACTTCTGATTTAATAAAATATTCATTTATATATTTTTTCCTTTCCCACAAAAAAAAAAAAAAAAATACTTTAATCAGGAAAATAAACTACTCTATTTGATCTTTAAAATGCATATAATTTAGTTCAGGCTCGTTTCTCAAATAGAGCGACACTGACACTGCCGATCTTCTTTATTCGTAAAAGAATGGTTACAATTTCAAACACACGCTGAATGTAGTCAGGTTCGAAAATGTAGAAGATCCAGGTATACCAACCTTACGATCATGTACAACACGAGACATATTAACCCTTTCGCGAGCAATACTATTTACACCTCCGATTTTGTTTTATTTGTTCTAAACATTGTGAAATAACATTTGTAAAACAATATTAATAGGTTTCCCCCTTTGCTTAGCCCCCCCCCCCCTTTTTTTGGGTCACGGCAATATCTTTGCCAATGGCCGTTCGTGACTTTTATTTTGGCAAAGTAATTGCCAATGCCCAGATTGAATTTGTAATTTTTTCGTTGCCAATGCCTTGTTTTCACCTAATTACCTGAGTAAATTATTTATTTTCATTATCATAAAAATAAAAACGCTCTTTTTAGCTTGAAAAAGTTTAATTTTAAATGATTAGGAACGACATCAATCACATTGGTATTATTATAGGCTCAAAATCTTTTTGAGATCACAAATTTTTAGGCAAAATATATCTTATGTAACTAACATATTGTAATATTATTACAATCTGAGATCACAACTTCTGACTTAGGTCCGTACTCCTACAGTGTCAATGTAATTGAACTCTGGAATATTATTACAGTTCAAAATATTGAATAAAATATATTATAAAATAAAAATTGCACACGTTTTCAAACTTAGTTTGCTCTTACAAACTATTGTTGAAAAGTGTAACTAAACTACGTAAAACTACGCTTCTAAAATCAGTCTCAAAGTAATTGAATATTTTAGTAAAATTAAAATAAAAAAATAACAAGGATCTTTTTATTTTAATTTTATTGATGATGGTGAAACTTATAAAAACACGGAGTAACACATAATGTTACTAAGCACTTCGAGCACCTGAAACGAGATCTTTTGTTCCTCTTGTTAGTGCTACATAGATGACATCTCCTAAATGATGGTAAGTCTTCGGGCCAGTGTACACCAAGTTGAGAATATCTAATCTCTCGAGGCACACCGCTTTTCTTGGAAGCGTCATCATCAGGCTGAGATATAGTTGACGTAGAACGTTTCCAGCTAAGTTCTGCAGTTCTCTTTCGAGAAGTGTAACCATCAAGAAGCCCATAGGCTAGTCGTTCCCGAAATTTTTGTTGGCTTATTTTTTTGCCTTTATGTACGGCTTTATACAGAATAAACGTTTATTGATGCAGATTCTACTAGAAAGTAGAATAAACGCATCCACCATTTATTGGAACGACGCCCCAATTTATAATGAGATCGAAACTGATCAAATTGATCTACACCGCCCATTCTCTTGGTGTATTGCGCAATAGCAAGAGGGCATTTTATAAGGGCCTTATTGCCGTCTTTTTGTGTTCGTTTTACATCAACAATAACTTTCGGGTCAAATCCAGTTGTAAGAACACTTACAGGCTTCGTATCGTTCCACTGCACATAGCCTATATTGCCTGAAGTGGTTTCGACTCGCCATTTCAACTCGTGTTTCTGCATAGAGTTTTTTTTCTTTATTATCTTGGGGAGGCCTACCCGATCAGTCCTTACTGTTCCAGTGCTAAAAATACCTTGATTGTAAAGGTCGCGCATCAATGCCACTGACGTAAAAAAATTATCGAAGGTTACATGGCAACCTTTATGTTTTATGGCTTCCGAGAGACGAAGGACTACATTAGGACCCAAGCCGACCTCCACAACTCCTTCAGTTTTACCTGAGTATACTTCGAATTCGTATAAATAACCTGTCGAAGCTGTTACATTCGAGATTTTGTCCCTCTAGTGGTAATGGAACAAAAGCCCAGATGCAAGTTGGGTTGGTAATAAAAGGCAAAGAAATAACAAATTATCTCAAACAATGTAAGTTTATTTATCTAAATCTATCTAAATAAAAATATAACTAACTCTATTGGTTTATATAGGTATATAATCATAAATGTAAAAAGGGTAATGCCAGCCAGCGTTAAATTCAGTCGCTTTTAAACTAAGGTTGTGGGGGGTTGGAGATAAACCCAGTACTGTTCCTTTTTTTTCAAAAGTTTAAACTAAAGTAGTTCTTACTAAAATATCAAGGTACAACCTTCCAGTTTGGTTAATGTGAATAAATACTAAATGGGCGCCAGGGACTTGAAGAGTCCCGGATCCCAGAGTCGACGAAGATGTCCAATATACTTCCAGTTAAGCGTAGGTGTCGAACTCGGGGTCCTTAATTTAACTAAGTTGAAAACCGGCTTCTAATTTTGAAAACCGGGATGTTAATACACGGGTTCGTATATGAACCGGTAAAAAATAAGTTTATAGGTGTATGTTTAAATAAAAAAAAAACCGTCCCGCCTGCGTTAAATCGCTAGGCGGACTCTGCCAACGCACGGTCGTCTCCACAGGAGGCTTTGAGTGGACTCGAGGAACGGGTCTCGCGTCCAGGTCCCAGAGGCTCGTCTAGATCCTGGCGGCGAGACGAATCACTCGAGTTGCCTCACGGTTGGGTAATGATGAAAACACTTCGACTGCAAGATTCAAAGGCTGGTGAACGAGTCCGCCTATTTCATTTGCGAATCCTTTCAACACATGGAGTCCTTTCAAAACATGGGATAAAGTTTGCAGCTCACATCGGCAGCGGGTTCAATTGCAAATTCTAGCCCTTGACCTTCCATTGTCCTGTCATGCCTCCAAACCGGAATTAGGCGGAGCACCTAGAAAATCTCCCCTGTTGCAGGCAAAACTTATAAGAGCACGGATGCCAGAATCACCACACTAAGATAATTCATTCCTGAAAATCCCTAACAACTGTCCAACATGACGTTTATACTCTGAAACAATAACAATTTTCAGGATCGAAGCTGACAAACTAATTATTTCTTATTTCAAACACTATAGTTTGTCTTGAGTGGGGTAACTTTTCCCATATTTCCTTCGGCGAATTGAGAATGTAACACCTGGGCACACTAAGTCATTGACAAACCACAGATTAAATATGGATCGTACGGTCCAGGATGTTTCTAGAATAAAGTCTATAATAAAAAAATAATTTCACTTCCGTTTACGATTAAAAGAACAATTCTATTATTTATCCAAAAGCTGAAAATGATTAAGGATTGGCCTATACGATATAGTTCGATGGTTTCCAATGAAAATGTTAAAATTTAACGATTAAAACTACAACTGCATATCGCCGCCGCTAGATGTCGCCTCCAACTGTCAAAACTGACGTTCAACTGAATGACATTTGGAATATAAACAATCGCAGCTTAATTACGATATGGTGAATCTAATTTATTGTGAAAACCTATTTATTATGGTTTTGAAAAGTGAATTATCGTCGGGAAGAGTTACCAAAGAGTCCAGTGACGAATTACAGGTGAAGGGATGACTCCTTCCTCAAATCGCGAGCCAAAGTTATTTGTACAAACTACAATGAACATTTCACTTGGAAATCATCGAGATCAATATTGGAAACCTCACAATTTACAACGTATGCTCACAGGTAAATGTTAGGTACAAAAAACAACGTAACAAAGCGTCGGCCCTAGCCCAAACCTTGTAGCCTCGCTTCACTGGTTTCATGGGCATATATTGCTTGAGTGATGATCGTCCTTTGAATTTGGCCATACATTCGTCGATTGACTGCGATTATGTTAGCGAGCACTCTTTTGAAAAACGATCATTCAAAAGGTCTATCATAGGTCGTAACTTGAATAGTTTATCATACCGTGGTTCTTCTCGGCTTGGCGCTTTGGTATTATCATTGACATGAAGACACTCTATCAGCTTTTTGTACCTTTTCAATGGCATGACATCGGCTAGAACCTGAACATGATACAGGGGGTTGGTAGACCAATATTGCGTCTCTTCATGTAGCGGATGTAACGACATCAGCATGAGTATGCCCAAAAGAGCTTTTATTTCAGTTCTATTGGTATCTGTCCAATTTTTGGACTGCTTTTGTCGGGCATATAAGTTTGTTTGCTACAGAGCCCTGAGACCTAATAACAGTATTAGGTCTATTATCTCCGTGTCAAAAAACCTATCAAAAAACTCTATAGGTGGCGAAACAATCGAAAAAAAGTAATTCGGATAAATGTCTTTATCAAATCCATCTTCTTCAAAAATTTTTGTTATTTCAGGTAGTTGTTCTAAATTTCTTTTTTTCCATTCTGTTTCTTCACAATCTGAATCATTCTCTTGCTCTTCAGAATCGTTGTTGCTAACGCACAATTCTGCATCATCGTGTACATCATGATGTTGTGTGGTTCCGATACGTCTATACTTCTCTAAAGGTTCTTCGTCACTTGATGACCAATCATCTTCATTAGCAAAAGTACTGTCTATATCTACAAATACGCCGTTACCAATATTCTGATTCAAATTACTAGTTGACGGATTCTTTGTTACTGAGACCGACGACGAAGTTGATGCAGTTGCTAACTGAAGATTGGACACCTTCTTCTTCCGAGTCATAGTTATCTAGATCATCTTCTGATTCATCTCCATCAGGGAGATTCACTAATTCAACAATTTCCGTACTTCTTAGGGGTATATGACGTTGGACTTTTCGCGGCGGCATCTAAAAGAAAAAACAAAATCGGGCATTGGCAGCTATTTATCGAGCATAGGCTATTTTGCCGTTTATATAGGGCAGCGGCAATGTCAACTTTCCTCTATCGTAAAAGGTATTATAATTGCATAATATAATGAAATATTACATTTATTCAGTAAATTAGATCAAAAGCTAAAAAAAAACATATCGTTACTTACATTTTATTTTTCTTGATTATGATGGATTTTAGTTAGAACACCGAAAAACAACCTCACATTTTGCACGTTGTCATGAATATGTCAAATATTTCTTCTTTCAATTTGATTGACGTATTTCAAATCGTTGTAACATTCTAAGAGATGGCGTTAGCTGTCTATAGTTGCACAATATCAATATACTTCATACATTTTGGCGCAACTTTTAAAAAGTGGTTTGGCAAATATTCTGCCAATGCTCGTGAAAGGGTTAAAAGATTACTTTTTGAATTAAGGATCAATACCATGGCAAGAAAAAACACGACCACAAAGTATTTAAAATGTTAACTTACCAGCGGCAGCGGCGCTTTTTTCCTTTGAATTTTTAAAAACTTTTTAATTTCTATTCGAATATAGATCAGAATATAAATCCTAAATGGCGGGACGTGAATGGTTTTCCGATATGTAATATCCATTGAGGCATCGGCGTCGTGCTCCATAGCGCAATTGGTAACATCTCGTGCAAAACATTAAAGGCCAAAAAATGCTGCTTGAAGCTCTTAGTAATTAATGTGATATTTTAGCTCACTTTCTTTCCAGTGACTATTGGCGCCCATATTGTTGCAGACAGCACCCCAGCCTGACCTTGACGCGTCCGTGAAAATTTCCAATTTGTATGTATATTGAAGGTGAAATAAAATGTTTAGAAATTATTATATTTCTTTCGCACCATTTTAAATCCGGTAAAATGTTATTTGACAGTTTCATAATCGCATCGTAATTATTGTTACATTTTTTCAGGGCGAGGTACTTTTTCCTTTCGAATTTCTTTGTGTATAACCAGCTGTATTTTATTGCCGGACATGCGGCTGTTAAAACACCTATAAATTGAGAGAATTCTCGAATGGTACATCTTTGTAATGTTCTGATTTTTTTTTACCAAATGTAATATATGAGTTTGTTTGTTTTCTGGCAAGTACATAGTCATATTTTGTGTGTCAAACATATAACCTAAAAATTTGCATGTTTGTTTTGGCTCTAATGAGCTTTTTTCTAAATTTATGATAAAACCTAAACATTCGAGGATTCTGACAGTTTCATTTACGTTCCAAAGACATTTTTCATAAGAATTCTCAATACACCAGATATCGTCTAAATATATTAGTGAACTAAAACCACGTTTTCTTAAGTAGCCCATCACTTCCTTCATTATCTTTGTAAATGTTCTTGGTGCTGATGATAAGCCATAGGGGATCGCATTAAATTCATAGGTAATTGAATTTTGTGAATCGTCTTCAATTTGAAACCTTAAGTACTTTTTTTGTTCAGGGTGTATAGGAACTAATAAGTACGACTCTTTTAGATCAATACTAGCCATGTAACTGTTTTTTGATAATAAAGTACATACACTTCTGTAGTCCCCCATTTTAAAATGCTCGTTATTTACATATTTATTAAAATATTTTAAATTTTAAATAAAACGATCTGTCCCATTTGGTTTAGGAATCAAAAAAATTGGTGAGAGAAATTGTCCAGTGTGGTTCTCACATACAGAAATAGCTCCTAAGTCAAGAAGGTTATTAATAGCAATTTGCATTTTTTGTTTTTCTATATAATTATGATAAAGATTTCTTTGGTATATGCGGCCGTGTAACATTATTTATTAATGGTATACGACAGCCATTTAAAATATAATCTAACACGGTTTTATTTTTGTTATTTGTAGCCAACATTCATAATAATAAGTACGCATTCAGTGCGGCGAACGCACATGCGCGTTTTTCGGACTTTTAACAAGTGCTCGCGGACGCGCATGCGCGTTCATTCAATTTACAAAACTATCTTCGAGTGCGGCGCGACGCATATGTGCGTTCATTGTGTATCTCTATTGTTTCGAAAGCATCGTAAAATAAGGATCCGTAAAGGTGTGACCACATCTGCTAGTTTGTTTAGCTAGTTACTTAATTATGGGGCCTTAAAAAAACTGACACTCACTGAGCGACGGAAATAGTATAGGTTTGTCCTTTTCTGTTACTTGTATAATATCTCAATACTAATATCCCTTTCTTGTGGGAATGAAATGGAGCTACCTGCCGTCTATACTTTTCTTTGTCTAAGCGATATTCGGTTGATAGACAAATAATAGCCACCACAGCTCGCTTTCCGAGTCGTGACTATACGTACCTAATTAATGACATTGATTTGTGAGCGTGCAATAAAAAAAATAACTAAAAATAATAAATTTATTTATTTTTTGTCTTTTTACCCACGCCCTTCCCCTTGGGCGTGGGTAAAGAAACCTACGGCCGGAGGCACGGCCGTTTGGCGGTCGGATCAATTTGGCCGTCAATAATGACGGCTCTCTTGGCCGCCTGCAGCAAAGCCGTCATTGGGCCAACCGCGCCGCTGCTGCCTGCTCCGCCACTCCCTACTGTGGTACCGCTTGGCCCGGGCCCGCCGTTGTCAGGAGGCATTGACTCCGATGGGACCCAGGCGCTTAGATTTGTATCCTCGTCTTGCCTAACAAAAAGTTATAAATATGTATTAGGACTAGACGGGCAATAATATCGTCGAAGAAAACTACTTAAATATCCATATTAAACATATTACACCTAAACCTTTGTATTAGTAGGTACAAAATTATGAAAACTTACAGATATCCTTCGTTTTCCATTGTACCAGTTGATACCAGTTTGGAACCTCCGCCGCTTTGTTTTGACGTTTTGAAAACGACAATATAACATATTTTTTGTTTATGGCCATTCAATATCAGGCTGCAGTCATCGGACCGTACTGCCTAATTTTACGTGAATTGTTTTATTTGAAAATAATTATTTATATCCTATAATTCTCAACGACGGGATCTTTTAGGAACGAAATTCGATAGTTCGAACCTAATCAATATAATGTACGAAAAAATTGGCAAAAAAAAAAGAGTCCTACCTCCTAGGTACACACCTCAACCTACATAATTAGGATCCTTCTTTGTAGTACAATGAAGTTTATTACCTATCTAGTTCATGCTCACTTATTATCAGCTTTACCTGTTGAATGTCTTCACTTCATGATAGAGTATGTGCGATAGAAATTAGATTCAAAGGGCAATAAAATAAAACTCAAGGAAAAGTTCATAGTTTATTGGGGGAGCCCTGATGGTCGCTTGGACAGGAACGATCACCAGGGCTCCCCATAATCAGCACGCTCTAGGAGCCACATCAGCCACGTGCTGCGAGCCGGTGGTTCTGGCGGTGGTGCTGCTGGTGCAGGCCGGGGTCCGTTCCTACAAAAAGGAAAATTATAATTGTAGATTAAAATATAGAAAACTTCCGAATATGACCCTACATAGAAAACCAAAATGTAACAAATATTCTTGAATGGCCATGGTAGATCATGTATGTGCAGTCAATCAAATCCAATTATTTTACCAGGGAAGCCACACGTGCTGAAGGAATTATTGCCAAACTTCCTTGTCTTCAATCTTAAAATATGCTTTTTTGATAAGGACAAGTTTGATGTGGGTTTTGAACTTTCCATCACTAAGTTCTGGAACTGACTTTGGGCAACTTGTTATAAAAGCGGATACTAAATTTGGGTATCACAATCTCATGTCTACTGCTTGTAAGTTTTTGCGAACATACAAAATACTTCCTAAGATGTAAAGAGAAGGCAGTTGAGTAAGTATGTACTCACCGCATGTCCATGTACTCGCCGTCTTCCGGCCTGTACACCAGCAGCGGATGCAGGTTTAGCTCCAACCGCCGCATGCGATCCGGCATGTCGGCGATTGGAAGTAATAATCCCCGCATCAGTTAAAGTAAAACAAATAATGAAAGTAGGTATGTAGGGATCGTAGCTGGTGGCGTTCTGTGGTTTTTGGGCTTCCCCCCATGGTAAAATATATATGTATGGACCATAAAAATGTGGCGCGTATTATTAATATTCTGTAACTTGAAAAGAATAGCTTAAAATTTGAATTATTGGCAGTAAAGAATCAATAACAGTATATACCTCGTCCACCGCCTCCACCAGCATACGCAGCGCGCTCGCCGCGTCGTGCGCCTGGTGCTGCTGCACCTCCACGTTTTGATAAAACTTTTATGAAATATTCATTCAGATATTGATACTTACTCAGCGGTAGAAGCTGGTGCATCAGCACCAGACCCACAACAAACGTCGCGGCGAACGGCGTGGCTCCAAACACTCCCCATATTTTTTAATTTTTATTTTAATCTTCGTACTCGCGTGTCTTCGCGCTCCGGTAAAAAGTGAATTATAGGAGAAATGTGTCAACTGTCAGTGTCAATTTTAAATCGAAGCTTGAACGAGTGAATGAATGACAAAACAAAATAATGTTACTATATATATTTATTTTTTGATAATATACTTGCTAAAATGTTACTCACTATTAATATGTGTGGAGAAATTGGTTTCAGTAGTTGAATATTGTATTGTTTTGTCCAAAGTGCCGCGCCGGTGATTTAAAAGACATTTTAAACAAAAGAGTTCTGGCTGCGGCGGAATCCTTTTGTTAAAAATGTGTTTTACATATTTTATTGGACTAGTAATCTATGTCGATTGTTTTAAATTATCTTTTGTAGCCAAAACTGCTGGAACCCTTTTGTTTAAAATGTCTTTGTATTTATTGGACTAGTAATCTATGTCGATTGTTTTAAATTATCTTTTGTAGCCAAAACTGCCGGAACCCTTTTGTTTAAAATGTCTTTTGTATTTATTGGAGTAGTAATGCCGATTGTTTTAAATTATCTTTGTACCCAAAACAGCCGCAGCCGTTTTGTCACTTTCACTGCTAAGTTCACAGAATTCATACAAATTGGCATGCCATAAAATGTGTCTAAAAGTATAGGATGAACACGTAATGAAACGGACGCCGTGTGAAACGGACAATAAAGAATTTTTGATCGAAAATATTTATATCATTTGGTGGTTGGCAACACTGATGACCAAAGACAAACCTGGCTGCCGGTAACTCTACGTCTACGCGGTAACCTACCTACAGACTTGTAAGTATTGTTCAAATTTTACCCTACTGGTCCAGGACTACCTTATACCTTCAGATAACCCTACATGTAAACCTACATTTTGTTAACGTTTTAATACAGACCGACTGTCGAGTTTTTGTTGAGTGTTATAGGTTATTACTGTCATATACAATCAAAGAATACGTACATAATTTCTTCATTAAAACTTCTATTGCCAGGGAAGACGAGAAGATATGCAATACCTTGCCGACGGAGGATGGATCCTTGCCTCCGGCAGACGCGGACATCGAGGGTGGCGGCGGCAGCGAGATGGTCATGTCGGGCTTGCTGCGCGCTGCTAAACTTCGCTCTATATTTGCAGATGATGGACTTTCATCTGCTAAGAGACAGTGCATTCGGCTGGAGTCGCCGCAGGCCAGCAGCCCAGTGTGCCCCACGCCAAAAGGCAAGGGCGAGGGTAAAGAAAACAAAATTAATGATAAATAAAACAATTTTTTTTTTAATTCTTTTTTAATCGTAACCCCGATCCTCAAAAAAACGGTGATGCCGCCACATCCACGACGGCACCGGGATGTCCAAGGGGGGCGAAGGACACAGCGGCCGTCCCCGCGGGCGTTGCAGTGGGCCGATTGCCACGGTACGTCGCTACTGCAGCTCCCAGAGGCGACGCTCGATCCGCGCCCTCCGCCACAACACCACCCGGTGCTCGCCGGTTTTGTATCGTATTCTTCTAAAACAGGAAATTGAAACTTAACGATGGAGATAAGGAACTACTGTTACTACTAACTAACCGTTACTAGTAATAGGTTATTTTTTCGATGAAACTGATTGTAATAATAATATCTTCTAGAAGTACACAACGCATAGTACCAGTCTAAAAAATTGGTTTTCTTTTTGTTTTACGTTTCATGATAAATTTGCCGGCCGGATAGAAGAAAAGCGATATGAAATTAAAGATGTAACATACAGAAGACAACAAAGAATACTTAATGTGAAATTACGGTCACCAAACTCCACACAATAAAAAAAACATCGTGACACTTTGTGAAGTGGTTTCTTCTTGGTCGTTCTATAGAAAAGTTTTTGACAAGCAAAGTTGTTTTTTTTTTCTTTCGCCCTGTTCGGGTAGGCTAAGGTCTCGGACCATACCGCCTCGTCTCCAGTGAACAAAGTTCAAAGTTGACATTTGTTTATCAGAACTTCTGTAAAAACGTCAAACCTTCTTATAGCCAATGATGCAGATTTTTAACCCTATGAAACTAACAGAATTATTTAAGCTCAGTGAATTGAAGTAAGTTGTTTATACAGAAAAAAATAACAGGTGGCGCTTGATCCGTGGTAAAATTACAGCCTAGTAAATTGACAAAAACGACTGTAGTGTGGTGTGGAATCACCTTTACAAGTGGCGTAATAAAGATAAAATTATTTTATGACCGTCATAAAACACGAAAATGTTCAAACGCACATAAGCGTCGTGCCGCACTTGGGCAAAGTATTGAAAGACGCACTAATGCGTCCAGCCGCACTGGGTAGACTTTCTTCAAACGCACATACGCGTTCATAGCACCACACGAAATATTTATTGAACGCGCATGTGCGTTTGCCGCACCGGGCTAGTGAGCTATTTACTTAGCGTCTGCAATTATGTTTCAATTAATTCAGAAAAACAAAAAAAAAAAGAAGGTACATGAAGGTAGACGCATTACCTACGCGTCTACCTTCATGTACCTTTTTTTTTTTTACCGTTTGGAAATCATCAAATAACCCCTCCCGCTCTGGGCTGAGCAGGAGGGAGTGTCAGACTTTTACTGACTAAAACCCATCCATGTTCCTTCCTCCCTTTCTTCCTTCCTTTCCTTCCTTTGCCCTTTGTGTTCCAGGGCCGCGGTATCTCTTTCGAACAGTCCCGCAACCCTGGCAGGCGTCGGTCCTTACGGACCCCTTCCTGTTTGCTGACTCTTTTTTGAGGCGCACGTGGAACACGAACGCGCCGTCGACACGGCCTGTTGTAATAAGACGGACGGACGGCGAGCTAGCCCATAGCTCACCGTCCGCAGGCCCGCGCCTACGGTGGCCGGGGGCCACCACGTGGCCCCCGACGCCCGGTGCGTCTCCCGCGGCGGCTGAGACGTGAGGCTCTCTCCCTCTCACGTCCCGCCACCTCCTTCGCTAGCATGACTGCTTCGCAGAAGGAGGTGACGGCGTCCCATTCCCTCTCGCTCCGGACCATGGATTGAACCAGGGCCGGACGCGAGAGGTCGCCGCCGCCGATTGCCGCTACGAGGACACGGCGGTGCTCCGCCCAAGCGGAGCAGACCTGCACAGTGTGCTCCACCGTGTCCTCCGGTCGATCCTCGCAGTGGTGACACCCGGGCGTTTCCTCCCGCCCGATTAGGTGCAGGAACCTCCCGAAACAACCATGTCCGGTGAGGACCTGCGTCAGGCGGAACCTTCATGTACCTGGACTATTGACGTGTTTGGTCACGTTGTTTGGAAAATGTCCTCGCCTGCGACTGCGCTGCCGGCGCTTGAGGGCGAAATTGTCTGTTCGGATGAACTCTGCTCGTCATGTATGCTCCGCGCCCCCCCCCCCTGCTCGACGACGAGGGATATCGAGGAGGAGGTGTCCAGTTTCCCGTGTATCTACCTTTTGATTGCGAATGATTTTGATTATTTTTTTGTGGTATATTTCTTTTGATTTGCGAACCTTGCTTTTCTCTGGCTTTGGCAGCCTTTATTTTTTCTGATAATTGACTTCCAAATAAGAACTCATCTCTTTCCTCTTCTTGAATTATGTTCAGTATAGATTTATCTAGACACGGAGTAATACATTTGGTCCGAATTTGTGTTTCTGTATAATGAAGGTCTGTCAATATTCTACAAGCTTCAGAAAGATGTTTTACAGTTTTAATTTTTCTTCCGTCATGAATTATGATTTCCAAAGCTCTTGAAATAGCAGTGATTCCCGATCCTAATTGATTTTGTTTTACTTCCATCTTTTTGTCTCTAATTCGAACTGCTTCTGCAACAGCAGCGGCAGCTATCTCGGGGTTTAAACTGGGTGATTTTAGTAATCTGCAGTTATCTGGTATATGGTGTTCCTTCAACAAGTTTTCTTTAACATCTTTTGTCAAGCCTTTCTTTAATATTGGCCGTTGGATGTCGCTGCGCCCCCGCTAGGGGGCGCGGCAGGCGGTCACGGGGCTCTGCCCCCTGGCCGCGGAAGCTATACCTCGGCCCGTTAAAACGGGCCCGTCGTTTTGACGCCTTTATTAAAAAGGCTAGGCCTGTTGGCGTGCGTGAGACAACGCACGCCTGTGTGTATGGTTGCGGTGAAGTTTTCAGTAGGCGCGCCACAGCGCTGTCTCATAGCGCTGCTTTCTTCACGGCACCTCGGCAGTCTGTCCCCGCCAGGTGAGACCCCCGGTTACCCGGAGGAGGCCCGGCGGGGGACGACCAGCGACAGAGGTGCCGACTCGACGCACCTATGAAGGATGTAAGGCTCCCGTCCGTCCCGCTTCCAGAGCTAGCCGGTCGCGGTCCGGACTAAGAAGCCGTTATGAGTGTGTGGGCGGTATTGTACTGTGTAACACCGCCCAGTGTTTGTGTGGGTCGCGAGCCCGCGCCGCGCCGCCACATTGTGAGTCTACGTGTGTGTAGAGAGATGCATGTGTGGTGTAGCTGCGCGACGTGCCTATATTAACTTAGAACACGCCACCCAGCTGAGTGTATGTAGTATGTGGAGTCATATTGTTCAGGTAAGCTGCGTGTAGCCTGGGACAGCTTACCTGGGCGTCAGTCCGGTGGGGGGGGGGTCAGTGTCCGCTACCAGGTCGCGGGGGAGGGGGCGCCTCGCGTCAGGGGGGCGCGCATGCCAGGGCGCAATGTGCTTGACGTGCGGCCAAGCAGATGCGTCGGCACGCGCGAACATTCCCGTCGCGAGGCGCCGGATGAAGGCGTCCAGGCTCTCGATCCCGAGATCCCGCTGGATGACGTCGTTCCTCACGTAGCGAGGGGCGGCAACAATGGTCCGCAGCGCGAAGTTTTGCTGCGTGCGGAGGAGCTTCTTGTGGCCCTCGCACGCGAGGACGTACCAAGCGGGAGCGGCGTACGTCAGTATCGAGCGTATATAAGTCTTATATACGCCCAACTTGACGCGCGCCGGCAGACGGGACGAGAGCACTGGGCGGAGCTGGTGGCGGGCTATGCCAGCCCGCGCCGCGACCTGACGGACATGACCGCCCATGGTGAGCCGACGGTCGATGGTGACACCCAGGTACTTCACCCGGGGCGACCAATCGACGTCGGCGCCTTGTAGAGTCAGGGGTGGTGGGAGGGGCGCTGATCCGGTGACCATCGCCTGCGTCTTACCCACGTTAACCGACAGCCGCCACTTTGACAGCCAGTCAGGCAGCAGGTCTAGCGCGCGCTGCATTTTGACCGCCGCGTACTTCGCGTTGAGCGAGGTGGTAATGTACGCGGCGTCGTCGGCATACAGCGCGAGCATCGCCTCTGGCGTCGTGGGGATGTCGTCGGTGTAACGTGAGTAACACGCCGGCGAAACGCAGCTGCCCTGCGGCACGCCGGCCATCACCGGACGGGCGCTGGAGAGCGCTCCCTCTACCACCACGCGGAAGCTCCGATCTGTAAGGAAAGACTGGACCACCTTTACTACACGGCGAGGCGCGTCGGACGTGGCCAATTTATATACCAGGCCCTCGTGCCACACGCGGTCGAAGGCCTTCTCCATGTCGAGGAGTACTGCAACCGAGTACTCCTTCTTGTTGCGAGCTTGCGTCAAGTGGTGCAGTACCCTCGACAGCTGGAGCGTCGTGCTGTGTTCCGACCTAAACCCGAACTGCTCGGGCCGCGGGTCGATGTGCGGCTGGAGATGCCGCAACAGGAGTTTTTCAAACACCTTGGAGATGGTAGCCAGCAGCGTGATGGGCCGATAGCTCTCCGGCTTCAGGATGTTCTTCCCCGCCTTGGGCAGCATGATGACGCGCCCCTCCTTCCACGAGGAAGGAAACGTCCCGGTGCGCAGTATCGCCGTGTACAGGCGCGCCAGCGCCGCTACTATGCGGTGCGGCAGTTGGCGCAGCACTGCGTTGGTGATACCGTCAGCACCGGGAGCCTTCCTCGGCTTCGTCCCCAGGATGGCGCGTCTGACTGCCCCAGGCGAGAAAAATATGGAGTCCTCCTCGGGAGCTATCGGCGCGGCGAAGTAGTCCCCAAGGTGCTTCTCGACTGTTGCGACATGTTCGACGTCGCTGGTCGGGTTCGGTCGGAATTGACGCTCCAGGTGCTCGGCGAAGACCTCCGCGCGGTCCTCCGCTATGTACTTAAGCGCCCCGCCGCTGTCCAGTAGCGGGCGCACCGGAGCTGGGGTATTCGTCAGTTGACGACAGAGTCTGTGGGCGGATGGCCAGCTGCCAGCCGCCTCCTGTATGCGGTCCTCCCAGCTCTCGGCTTCCCGGTTCCGCAACTCGGCCTTAATCTTCTCCGCGAGACGATTGACCTTCCTCTTGATGGACGGACATCTAAGTTGCTGCCACTGCTTGCGAAGGCGCCTCTTGTCGGCGATCATGCGCTGTAGATACACTGGCAGGGGCGGCTGTAGCACTCTCCCCTGCGGTTCTAAGGTTGTCGCCGCTTCCAAGGCGCTCTGGATGCAAGCAGTGACGTCGTCCGCAGTCTGGTTGACGTCCGCAGAGGTAGTCACGGGCCGAGTCGGTGTGGTGGCCTCAGTCTTGTCCTTAAAAACTTCCCAATCGATGCGTCGACGTGGCGCTGCGGGCATCAGTCGGGTCGGCATACCCGATAGGACGACGAGAACAGGATGATGATCTGACTGCATCTCGTCGTCTAACACCTGCTGCGTGATCTGACAGCGTAGCCCTCGGTAGGCCACGATGTCCAGCACGTCCGGCATGTATGTGCGAGCGTCCGGGTAGTGGGTGGGCGTCTCTGGGCCGGACACCGTGTAGCCGAAGGCTGCCGCGTCCGCAAAGAGCCGCCTGCCCCCCGTGTTCGTCACGGCCGAGTTCCACGCTGGGTGCTTACAGTTAAGGTCGCCAGCAAGGATCGTCGCGCCGCCGCTGGCCTCGAGAAGGGCCCTCAGCTCCGCGACGTTGAGCGAGGCCGAGGGCGCCTTGTAGCAGGCGTAGATGGCGAGATCCTCGCCGGCAACGTGTAGCTGCACACCCAGCGCGTAGAACGAGCCGAGTGACGGCACAGGGAGCTCTTGATGGACGACTCTCCGCCTCACCAGTACCGCCAGACCACGGTAGGCAGTGTCGGTAGCCGACCTTTCATCCTTCCTGTAAGCGAGATATCCCGAGACTCGGAGTCTGTCCGTAGGTCCCAGGAGCGTCTCGCTTACTAGCGCCACGTCGATATCTTGTTCGTAGAGGAGGCGGCGGAGGGGGGCGACCTTACCTCGAAGGCCGCGGGCATTCCAATGAATCACCCTCAGCGGCCTAGCCATGGTAGAGTTTGAGGAGGGAGGCCAGACCGTCGAGGATGACAAGCTCCGCGTCCTGTCCCTGCCTGATGGCCTTGATCAGGTCCATCAGCAACTGGATGGCGCAGGCTGTGAATTCTTTCTTCTTCTCGGCGTCGGCAGCTGGGCCGGCGCTCGATGTGCTTGTGGGTAGGGCCGAGGGCCGCGCGATGCCGGCGCCAGCTGTCGGCCTTTCCTTGGGCTGCCTCTTCATCATCTTTGTCCCTTCAGGTGGTGGTGGTGGGACAGCCTGCGCCTGGGTCGAGGTATGGTCGTCCCGGTGGGTGTCCTCCTTTGGTGCAGGTGCAGGGAGGGGCTCAGGTTTGTTCCCCTTGCCCCTACGCTTCCTGTTCCGCTTCCTCCGCCGCTTGGAGGAGCTTCTCCCCTATCGGTGGGCCCGTTGGCCACCGCCATGAGTGACGCGCCTTGGGCCTCTGTGGAGGCCACTTCTGTTGGCCTCACGGTGGCCGCTTCCGGTCGGCGTGAGGCGGTCGTGGCGGCGACTGTGCCCGCTCGCCTGTGCCGTATCTCCTGTTGGAAGATGGGGCAGCGCACGTTGTTGGCGGGGTGGTCACCCCTGCAGTTGATGCACGTCGCCGGGTCTTCACGCGGGCGGGGGCAATCACGCGCTGCGTGCCCCTCTGCGCAACGGACACAGGCGATCGGCCGGTGGCAGTGATGAGATGAGTGCCTGAATTTCTGGCACCGGTGGCACTGGGCCGGCCCTCTCTTCCCCCGCCAGGCCTCAATCTTAACACCCCGCATGTACATGAACACGGTGGTGTCAAAGAGAGACCTGACCTCCGGTGTCCTTTTTAGGACTGCGTGGAACACGCAGCCGGGTCTTCCCTGGCGCGCCCTGATGTGGCGCACGTACTCCGGCTCGTGCCCCAACGCACGGAGCTCCTCCTCTATCTCCTCCGGTGGGGTGTCAACCGGCAGCCCTGTGATGGCCACCTTCAAGCTGCGCTCCGCCGGCAGCGAGTAAGCGAACCAAGATATGCCGCTTTCCTTTTCGAGGCTGGTCAGGTAGCGCTGAACCAACCTAAATTCGTCCTCGCTTTCGGGCGAGAAACGAATCCCAGCGCCGTACGGGCGGGCGTTGGGAGGTCGGCCCAGCATCTTCCTGATGGCCCTAAAGTGGGCGGCCCATCCCGGCAGCTTCTCCACCACCAGCGGAGGATACCTAGGCCGCTTCGGCGGCTTCGGCTTAGGCTGTCCAGTGGTCGCTCCTCCGTCGTCCCCTAGGGCCGCCGGTTGAGCTGTGGAAGCAGTGGTTAATGGTGCACTCACCCCATGGTGTGCCTCCAGATGTCTTCCGTCGGTGGGCGTTGACGGTGTCGGCGACGCGGGAGGCGTGCGCCGAGCCGCCTCCGCGAAGGTGGGCGATCCAGCGGTGCCCCGACCCTGCGGCGTCGCGCGCTCACGCTGCGGTCGCGGCGGGTCGAGGCAATAACGCTTCGCCTCCTCCTCTTCCAGGTCATCGGTGCTTCGGCGCCGTCGCTGCGGGCGAGGCTCCAGCTGGAACTCGTAGCCGAATCCCAGCGACGGCGTCGGTGATGCGGGAGGGGTGCGCCTCCTTTGGGCGCTCGGCCCAGAGTCGACGGAGCCCGCGGACACCATCGACATGCTCGAGCCGGCTCGCGACGAGCATGCCGACAGTCCCGCCGGCGAGTCGTAGGCCGAGGCACGCGGTGGCGCAGGAGAGTCGGGCGCCTGTGGCGCCGGGGGCGTCGGTCGGGCAGTAGGCGCCAACTTCAGCAGAGGCCGTCGGTCCCGCTCCGCTTCAGCCGGCCCGGCCAGCAAGCTGTGACTGGGGCCGGCGGTGGCGGTGCGTGAAGCTGTGGCGCTGCGGCTGGCGGGTGCCGCCGCGGACGCAGCCCCGGGGGGTGCGGTCGACGCGGCGGGTCGCGGCGCAGCGGTAGTGCGCGCAGCCGGGTGCGCAGTGGGGCGCGCAGCGGGGCGCGCAGGCGGGGCTGCCGGTGCAGCAGGGCGGTTGGTGCTCACAGGGGCGCGCGGAGTGGGCGCTGACACGCGCACGGGTGGCGCAGAGTCGCGCACAATCACTCGCGCGGTGGGTGCGGCGGCACGCGCTTGGTGAGCGCGGCCTACGGGTGCGGCAGCGGGTCCTGGGGCCTGTATCGGCACCGGGCGGAACGCGGACGGTCGCACGGCTACGGCGTGCGGCTGGCTCGACGACAGCGCCGACGCAACGCGCGCAGGCGCCGATGACGTCGGCGGACCATCCGCCGCTGCCGCCGTGCTCGGTCCGGCTCCTACCGGAACTTCTTCGGCTCCTCCTCCTCTTCTTTCTTCACCCCTCTTCTTGCTGGGCCTCTTCTTCTCCTCACTACGAGGAGGAGGGGGTCCAGCCAGCATTGCACCGGGCGCCGCGTCGCCGATGTTCGGCATCGACGTCGCCCGGTCCAACCCCGGACGGGGCTCCTGGAGTCCGGCGCCTCCGCGGCCAGGGCCGCGGGCGCCGGGCTTCGGCATCTTCTTAAAAACTTAAAATAACCGTGGCGACGTGGTGTCGCGACCGCAACGGTGCTCAGCACCGGGCAGCACGGTAGCCGCTCCCCCCGTGCTCGCACCAGTGCAGGGGCACTTGTGCGAACACAGGGAAAGTGAGGCTTTAAGGCGGTCCGAGCGACGAAGTGTGTTGGTTAAAAGTACTCCCGGTTGGGAGCACGATTTTCACGGGACTTCCCACTCGCGATCTAGGCGTACCTGGACACGTCAGATCGACGCGGACCACTGGCGATCCTAATATTGGCAATCAGCGCTGTGCCAAGTCGTTCTGAATACTAGCTCCATATTTAGGACTGTCTTCAATGGGATCCCCCAATGCACGACGTATTTCTGGATCTAGTTCTATACGTACTTCATTTGAGGTTTCTTGAACCGTATTAATTTGCTCTAGAGGATGATTCGGAGTTTCAGATGACCCGCAATCATTTTTAGGATCTTTGTCCATGCATGTTTGCGGCTGCAATGGGTCGCATAAAACTGGTGTATTCCGTGTATTAGATAACGGTATGTCAACCGGTATAGTCTGTATTGACTCATTCTGTATATTAGGGTAATCATGGTACATAATTTCAACGTCATCAACATTATAATTTTCGGGTATTTGGACATCTGAAAGTATAAGGCAAAAATATAGTTTTTACTTTGAAAACTAACATTAATATCACCCATACGGATTTTTATTGTGATTGCGTAATTTTTACATTACAACATATTTAATACATGTAGGTACATGCATTTTGCCTTCATGTATGATTCTCGGTCAACCTCCAGGCTTAGATTTTTCGCGTCATGTCTAACCATCGTGAATAACTCGCGGTTACCCTCCCAGCAGACTTATAGACGCTGTATTGCACACATTTATTTCGTAATCCGTTAACACTTGTAAAAAATATATAACTTACCCTGGTTTTCGATATCAGAATCTGAATCGGAATTTATAATAATTCGTCGACGTTTAAGCACTTCTTGTTTTTCTTCTAAACGTTTGATTTTTTCTTTGTAACGCTTTATTTTATCTTCAGCCTTTCGTTTCGGCATATTTGAAATGTAAAGGTAACGGTAACGCGTTCTTTAACTTGAAGTAACTTGTGTCACAGATTAAATATTAGTTGACCGCGTTCACTACCGCGCACAAAAAAGGAATGAGCAAACCACCGGAGCGCTAGTGATGCATAGACGATAGATGACTGTTTGAAATCAGAAATCGAGTAGGAACAATCGATAAAAATCTAAAAGTGCGACACTACCTAGTACGTTAGGGAAACTACATGGTAATACTATATCTGAAGAATGGAGCTATGAAAATATAATTAACATTAACCATCGCAGTGACGGGAGTGAGACGGAGTAAATGTAACGGAAAGAAACAACGTTATTTTGGAATGACGCGCGACGTTTTTTACAAAAAGTCACTGTGATATTCTCCGGTGGCAGACACAGAGTACATTTTATATAGCTGAGATAGAGACGACACTCTTTTAGTTTATAGCGCCCTCTGTCAACAAGTAACAACAACATTCCGTTAAGCAAATCTGCAGTAATAGGCCCTGTACTATTTTATTATTTCCTTTAATTTAAGTAGCTTTTTTTATAGATTAACTAAAAATAAAACATCAGATAAAATTTCAAATATTTATTTCGAATCTGTTTTTACAATAATTGAAGGCCAACTCCTGAATTTTGTCTTCCACATCATAATCTTTACGTGATCCACTTAATAATTTATTTGTGTCGTTACATCAACTAGATAAGAATAAATTAATGCAATAATTAATCTTCAATTCTTGAAATTAGTTGCACTTTTGGTTCGTTGCACTTAATAAAACTATAATCTATCACAACTGAAAATATTGTTTTCATATACAGTCGGATGTTTTTCTTTTTACAATCTTTTTTATTAAACTAGTGACAACATCTTGTATATTTGAAAAGCATTTCATTAGTGAGATGCAAAGATATGTAAGGCACGTTTAAATATTCCCTAAAATGAAGGTAGCCTTCATTTTCTTTATTTTCATTATAAAATGAATTCTTGCAATGTTTGCATTTTTTTACTTTCAGTTTTCGTAATAAATATCCTGTAACGTACTCTAATTGTGCTTTTATCTTTGGGTCTCTTTGTTTCAAGATCTACAAGGATATTGTCACTGTTCATATCATCAAAATCAACTTCCATAATGTAACTTGACGCCTCAGGTTTCTTGAAAAATAAGTTTTTATGGGATTTAAAATTGAAACATTTATCAACCTCACAATTGGACCCCGGCGAATGTGTATTACTAAAATTATTAATTAGTAGGGAAGCATAGGCTGCTTCGAAGCCAGCACACAAAGGCGACGTGTTTCGATATCCATGGCTTCGAATACACCCAAAAAAAAATGGTAGGGGTCCTGGTTAAAATGTCTCATCCACAGAGACGTCAAGTTATACTGTTTAGTTAAAACATCGACAAGATACTGAATATTTTCAATTGTCTGCAACCAATTGGTAATTGATGGTACAACACCAAAGCCATTACTGCAAAATTTCATTGAGCTGATAATCCTTTCTTAGCGGACGTCGACTAAGTGTAAACTACCTCCCTGCCAAATTTCACCTTTATACGTCCAGCGGTTTTCGATATTTCGTGATGAGTGAATATTAAGATTATATAGATAGATGGAGAAGTATGGCTCATCTTGACATGGGGTTTTATGGATTAAAACTAGGCTGTTCGGTTGTTCGATATTGACTATTTTTACAGATCATTGACACCGTTGAAGATGCACGACCTCCTGAAACCCCTTCAGTTTCAACCACAGATGACACGACATCGTCTGAAATATTTGATGAATCACAAAACAGTCAATCACATTATGGTGATGATGGTGGTTTATCTGAAGATAGTGAAGATTTTGAAGCTCGTACATTAGAGACAAGTTTAGTGTTGATACAGCAAAGGATTTAAGAATTTGGTCTTTGAAACACAAAATTAAACATGTTGCTCTGAAAGATCTTTTAGACATATTTAACAAACGAACGATCCTGAAACTTCCTAAGGATCCTAGATCCTCACTACACACTCCCAGTGGTGATATGCAAATAAAAAATATTAAAGGCGGTCAATACTGGCATGGCTATGGGCTTGAAGTATGTCTTCGAGATCTTAAAGTTGATGAAAAAATTTCAATTAAGATTATATGTGTTGTCCATAAATGTGTTGCATATCCTTTTGATGATACATGGAAAGGTCGGCCAATTTTTCCAGGGACAGAATTTTCATCCAACATGCTAGTGGCTTCTGACCTTGGGGGCCAAGACAGAGTGCCCTCTTTCTCCCAGTTGTTGGGTATAACGGTATGGAATATTTTTCCATTCTCTATGGTTTGGACGACCTTGTAAGGCATACTGAAAACAATCACAAATTTAAATTAATGAAAGAGCCGATAAGATACAGTAATTATGTATTTACCCCTTATTCGTAAAAGCTCTACAAAGTTAAAATAGTGTTTTAACAATTTCTTTAGAATTAAGTATGATTTGAGTGTGAAAGAAGAAGAGAACAAAATACTATTTAATTACAATAGGTTTGTAAAGCGTTTTAGTTGTTTATGAATAAGGGGGTTAGAGTTTACCGCTTGGCATTTCGCGGCTTTTATCGGAACAGATGTAGACCAGAAGTAAAAATACCTACACGAAAAACATTGCTGCATATTCAAAACAATAAACTACGAAAAACCGGTTTAAACTTGCTGTGCAATGAACGCGGCGCGTGGCGCGGCCGTGCCGCCGCAGCCGGGCGCGGGTGGGGTGGGGGAGCGGTTAGTGTGAGTGAGAGCACACGCAGGAATTTTATTTTAACGCACGTATTTTCATAAAAATTAGGTACTTACCAAATATTAGCATATCTGTAAGTCTCAACTCAGCGCCGCGCCCGGCGGCGACCCCTCGGTCTTGGCGCCCTAAGTCTAGCCTTATTAGCCTGTGGGTAAATCAGGCCCTACTAGGCAGAGTAGCTGTAGGTAGGAGTAGGTATGTTTTGATGGATAAAGCTGGAGAGTTTCGGGGTACTTACTTATAGGTATTACTCAGTTTAGTAGTTTACAACGTGCACTCACACATAATGACAAGTATTAAATCTAGCAAACTAACTAAGTGAACTTACTAACGACGTCATTCTTCATGAAGGTATATGATATACATAACTAATCGAGTCGTAACAGCCAGTCTATCGAACGATTTTGGTTTAGTTTTTTTTTGTTTGCTTGAGTTGGTGCTTGTTGTTGTTGCTTGAGTTGCACTGAACATTTTTGACGCGGTTATTGCCAACGTCATGGTACTCCGTGAATGCGCAGTTACGCTTTGCACAATGAAAATGCGCTGCCATAGAGAGAGCACTTGTAAAAAAGCCATCTGACACTTTATTTTTGTCCACCTCTCCAACTTTAGTGCAAAAATATGCCTTGCATTTAGTATGGTCACTGAATGTATGCGTATGTCACCGTAAAATATCGTAAAAAAAGGAGTTCGACATCAGAATTATTTTTATGTTGCTTAATTGCCTTCACTATACTGCAACGGATTGCCAAAATCGCCTTCTTTGTTACGGATTTACGATGCTTTAACAGATATTTCGTTTCTGTTGATAGTGCAGCAGTGTGCAGCTTGTGCAGTGTTGCAGCTTGTTGCATAAGTTGCGGAAGAAGTGATTTTGGCATTCTATTTTTTCGACGGTTTGTTTTGGTAAGGCTGCGCTTCTAAAATTTTTGAGTATGTGCTTGCGTCCCCGTCAGAAATCAACCTGCCATATATAAGGCCATGTTGTTCAACAGATTTTTTGAAACCTACGAGAATCGTACTCTCCATTCCTGTAGATGGCCCACTATAATTTTTAAAGCAAATGTGGTCTTTAGGCTCTTGGTCTGTTGATGTTGTTACACAGACTTGACAAAATTTATTTTTATGCCTATATTGTATAAAATCTCTTCGGTATTTTTCCCAATAATGGCAGCAGCACCAGAAAGAGCCGAATGTTTTTTTATACAATGTTTCTACGTCCGCCTAACCATCTTGGATTACTGTTCCCTCTGCTGTAGCTATTTCTTTTTCACTTTCTCCAGCTTCTTTCATATTTTGAATTAATACTTTCTCCCAATTTTTGCCTATTAATTCGTGATTTAGGTCATAAACATGTTCAGTTAAGGAAGGCATATATCCATAGCCGACAAGATTCTTCCATTTGCGAACCACCGCAACCTGTTGCAACAGTACCCGCAACTGCACAGGCATTCAAGTATAAAATATTGTCTTTGCAGTTGTCGTTGTTTATAATAAAATCTGTATTACACATTTTACATTTAAATGAAAATTTTAACATTAGACCATTTTGTTTTTCGCCTGTTAACGCTGCTGCTGTTCGCCTGTATCTCATTTCCTGAGCATCCTAAAGGACCGTGGTTACATAATTTTTCTTCAATATTCTTTTCTTCTTCTGTAGTTATCAATAACTGTTGCGCTCGTGACTGTGTAATGATGTTAAGGTGGAGCGGGTTCGCTGGCGGGATGAAGACTGGAGAGGGGGGCGGCAGCAGAGTGAAATTATAACACTAATAAAATCTTCAAGTAGTTCTTCTATTTATTATCTTCTATTTACACTGACAATTTCTTCAGAGATTATCTTCCCGGTTTTCTTTCTTCTATTTTTGTTTCTTCTTGTTTCTTTTCTTCTTGATGGTTCTTCAGGAACTGACTGATTTTGAATGCCTGACCACTTTTTTTTATTTTTTATAATTGCTTCTCGCAGTTCAGCTTATGAGTCTGGCTTCTGCTTAACCGGTCTAATCCTTCGGATGCCTTGAAATTAAGCCCTCCAGCCAGGGGCATAAAACTTAAATACTAAGCGACCACTTGCTAAGGGCACCCCCTGTGGGATACGAGCCTCGGCTTAGGGCTTCGCTGGGGAGGGCAGCAAGGGGAAAGGGTGGATCTGGTTTTGAGGCTGGTTTATTGCTAATGGCTCAGCATCGCGGGCTGGCTCTGGACGGGGTTCAATAACAGTCAACCTCTTTTTTTTTAATTCTTGTAACTTTAACTGTCCTTAATAGCTCATACAGAAATGTGCAGCAATATTCCTTGCATGTCTTCTACTGATCTTGGTAGCTTTAAACATGCTTTTGAGGCCACTCGATAAATGAGATCGCAGCTACATTTTATGCAAGTTATTTCTGAAAAAACAGAGTTGTGCTCGCCAACCATACTCTTTGTGGTATCAGATGTGGATCCTATAAAGTTTTTAAGTGGAATCGAGCGCACTTCCAGGCATTAGTATAACTTCACCTAAGTGGTTCTGCTTTACCGGAATCCGCCTCAAACATATCGAGAAATTTAATCTCTACGCTTTCTGTTTGCGGGTTATTAACTATTATTTAAAGTGCACATTGTTTTCTCACTGTGTTATCAGTGGTCTCGTAAATGATGAGACTGAAAAAAAAATCCGAGCTCTTTTATTATTATATTAACAAAATCGGCAGCGCATTTCGGGCGCTATTATTTTTGTTATTATGTTAGTAGCTTTGGTGCGGCCTACAGTAACTTTTTCAGCGATGTTCGAATCCGGGAATATATTTGCCTTTTATGGTACTAAATCCAATAATGAAATCGGTAAATTGTGCTCTGAGATAAATGCGCTAATTTTTAATTCAGCCCTTTTAACAAGCTAGTCTCCGGGCTTGAATGTGAAGAGTTCTTGAATGGGTTTATTAGATGCTATTGTTTTCATGTTGTGTTGGTGCTTTATCGTTGCCATATGGTTTATCTAAGGCAGGCCTACGATTAGTAGCATTAGTGTCACATATTTTCCTTCCGGCCTTCCGGTATTTCCCCGACATCCCCTCTCATTTAGGCTAAAATACAAAACGAATCAATTGTAACAGTGTGTGAAGTAAACGGTTAATTTTGCATAAAAACTAACTCTTCAAAATTGTATGGCCCCTGGCGCTCGTGGTGGAACCCGTGGCCTCCGTTCCCTCTGCTACGGAGGGTAGCGCGATCTGATCTGCCACCGCGATCTACCGCCACCACTTCTTCCATCTCCACTGCAGCAGCCCTACCACCTCCTACACGCGCACGACCACCACATCGCGGTCCCTGCGTGCGAGGTCGTCGTCGTCACCGGTAGGTCTAGTTTGAAACAATGAAATGATTATTATTAGATAAACTATTTTGCAACTAAAAATATCAGAGGTATGATGAAATTGTAAATATAAAGTATAATACTTATTGAGAAAATGGATTGACTGTCAATCTTGAATCACCAGTCGTAAATTATTGTCCATATCACCGCCACGATTCTAACGTCTAAGGCAGACAATGCTAGCATGTTGTCTGCTGTCCCACCACCAGTGCGCCTCATTGAAGCAGAGAGTCCTGCGCACGTCCTCTTTAGAGCACATTTCTTCTCAGACTAATACTACAAACATGCATAATTTTAATTAAATTGATGTACATAAGGATTCTTAATACCTAAATACCTCATTATTTAAATTAGGTACCTTAGCCCAGCCACGACCATCTTTATTTGCTCCTTCGATAGAATTTAACCCTAGAAAGATAACCTACGCTTCAGAGGCGCCCGCGTCGGTTTGACATCGCTGTCTCTTTCTAATGAGCGCGCGTATCTACCTGTCCTTTTAAGTTAGCTCAGTGGTCGGTGCACAGAATCGCAGGACGGCCGTTTTTACGCGGTTAGTACCATAGTTTTGCAGTTATGACTAATAATTAGAAACGAAGAGGAAATGGGCAAAACTGGCCCAATTATTGGGCTAGAGCGGTCTGAAGCAAACCTTTAGCAATGCCTGAGTTTTGCTCCAAGAATTCCACCAAAGCTTCTAATTGGGCGTACTTTCTCGGACTGTGTTTTATATGTATATATAAATATACATATAAAACACAGTCCGAGAAAGTAACTACATTTGTAAAACAAAAATATTTCTCAAAAAAAAAAATTACCTTCTCTTAAATGATAATTAATTACAATTATAACTAGAATGTTATACACAAACTTGCATTTCGAATACACTTATACACACTTCCGACTTAAATTTTGACATTGAAACTGTGAACTTGTGGTCAAATTGTTCCACTGCATTATGTGAACTAGACCTGCTTAATTTTATATAACGATTTTGTCCTCAACACTGGTCAGAATACATTATTAGCTTCTTTGTATGCACATTTTCTTTGAGGTATTTTTGGAGGCAAGATCCTATATCTTGGGGTCCTCTTGAAGCAGTAGACCCATACATACATACATGAAATCATCACTACCCACATTATGGATTCCTAAACAAATGTTCAAATTTGACGTTTATAATAACAAATGCCAGTTAAGATCACTGGTATTGGAAGCATCTTCATCAAATCAAAGTTTATCACAGTAGTATTGTTCTGTTTGGCATATAAGGTAAAAAAAATATATTTTGCAATGCATATTCTGCTTTTCTAATATGATTGTAAGATTGTAATAATGTATTTTAATCAATTTAGCCTCCTTGAAATTTTTGCACTGAAGATCTCAAATCATCGGTCACCATTTCTCTTGTATTTTTTTTAGTTAATGCCTCAATCTCTACGGCTTCTTCATTTTTCTTTCTGTAAGAAACCACTGTAGCCATCACATGGTTTTTTCATTAGACGAATCCTTAACTTCAATCTCCTTAGTGACACATAATTGGCAATCTCCGTACATGCACTCTTTATAATTTAGATTACAAGCAATATCTTTCAGAAGTTCTTCAATTTTATTTGTTTTTAAAAGTCCAAGTTAGTAAAGCTTTGTAAATTTATAAGATATATTTAAATTGCGTATGCAGGGCACACGTTAATCTGTTATGTAGTTTTGGAGGCAACACGTAAAACGGACGGTGTGTACTAACTTGGAGTAACATGCTTTGCCACCAGCAGAGCCACAATTTATACAATATCCCCTTTCTATTTCGTTTGCCAAGTCCGTTGTCAATGCTAGGCGAGGTTTGAGCAGATCACTAAATCCGTATATCACAGTCAGGTAAAACGTTAGTTAGAGCAATCTGAGTCCGTAAAAAATAGCAAGTTCGTCGAATGAATTTCGAAAATAAAAGCAAATTGAAATCACTAATTACACATTTTATCACGAAGAAATGCGCGTGAGTGTGACTGCAATAACACTTTGAAAGTTGAGTTGATTGACATGAATCATGATACGACAAAAAGTAGGGATGCCCATACATTAGATTGATTATTTAAAATAAAATGATGAGGAAAAGGTGGTAATGTGGCCCCCTAACTTGTTTTTGGGGCCTTGTGTAAAAAAAGAATTAAATACTTTTTACATAAATTGTCTCTTGTCTCCTTATCAACCCCGCTTGCCAAAATATGTTCTATTCTTTTGATAATTTCGGAGTGAATGTCATCAGCATACGTTTTCTCTGAGCTGGACGGATTTCCGAAGGCTATTATTCTACGTCCAACGCCATTAGCCCATCTTCTTTCAATTCTTGGGTATCTACGGAGCACACAGTAATTATTAGACTAACTAAGTCTGATGTTACTTATGTAAATATCTTTGCTTTAATAACTACTATACTGGCATATCATAGAACTTCTAGATATACAAGATATTTTTTACTTTGTACCTCAACTTGAGGCTTCGAGATCAGGTCTCGAGGTTCTGTCGTAACAAGAACTTACATGTTACCAGAACAGATAGATCTAACACCAGCAAGATGGCGGATCACATAATGGGCATGGCTTTATGATCGAAACTTAGCTTCGTCATCCAACTAAAATTTTCAAAAAATACCACTAAATACATAGGTACCTGTGTGTTTTTCTTCGATGATTCCTTCAGTTGTTTTTTCCTCCTCACACTAGTTATGTTTCGGCGGTCGGGATTTTAGTTAAAAAAATATTTATTTATTACAATATTATTTAATTATAAAAATACAGGATATTAAGCTGATGGCTGATGCAAGACTGAATACAATGCAAAGAAAAATAATTCTATTGAATTTCCGGTAAATGCATAGTTGCAATACAATGCATGCTGACGGTGGCTGCATGCTCAGCGTAAACACGTGTTACGATGAGTTAACTCCTCCCTCCATAAGATAGAAGCAACTCTTGCTTCTGGCGGCGTCCGCGCCGCCCTTGGTGTCCTCCGGGATGTTCTTAGTTTTCCATTGATACAGCTTCCAGGATGCTGCAGCGACCAGTAGGATATATAGGATGATTGTGGTGTGTGGCTGCTATGGTTGGCCAATTGTCTTCTTCTGGTACGGATATGTCGCTTGCCCTGTTGATCAGTTCATGGATGCTGTCTAGTGAGATGTCTTCTAGTTGGAGTTCGTATTGTATTGATTGTTCGTAGGCTTGATGCTGGTCAGGTAACGGTATGAACTCGTTGGTGACGACCGTGTCAGTGTGAGATCGCAGTGTCTTGTTCATGACGTTCATCTGGCAGTCTTCTGTAAGTGTAACGAGATGAATTCCAGATAAATTCTTGTAGTCTGTCTTGGTGTTGCATTGTGTTTTGGCGACTTCGTCTTCTCTGAGGACTAGTAGCCAGTTGTTGTCTCCGATCTTCTGAACTTTTCCTCTTCTTAAGATCATCTTAGCGTAAGTGCAATTAGCTGGGCGATGCTGATGCTCATCATCTTCGTTATCATCTAAATTAACAGCTAGAGAGTCGACACTGCCATGGAAGATTTTAACACGTGATAGAGCGTCTGCGTTAGTGTAAACGATAAACTTTCTACCATAAAGATAGGGTCTGAAGAATTTAATTGCCCATACTATGGCGAGTAGCTCCTTTTCTATTGTAGAGTAACGGGATTCGGTATCTGATAATTAGAGGTGGTTCGTTACGTCATTTTCAAGAAACGTAACGAAACCAGTTACTTGGTCGGCGTCACCTGTTTCAAAACTAGTGATTTTTGTAACTAGTTTTTTTTTTTCAGCTACTGTGATTGTTAGTATAAATACCTCCACCAACTATATAGTTACACATGAAACGAAAATAAATTAAATCACTATCTACTTAAGTGTATGTAGCTATACTGTTAAATCAATAAATTAACTTCCCTTCATACCTTTACTCAGGCTTAGGGCTGACTGCATTAAATGTATTTATGACTAATTATTAGTGTTTACTATGAACCTATGATCAACCAGTCGACCAACCGACACTACCGACAGTCTACTCTATTCTCGATCGCTCTAATAACGTAACGACTACTCAGCTACTCACACCCAACAATCACAGATAACTGTAATAACGCAATTACAAAAATCACTACTTATAACTAGATTCGAAACTACTGATTCGGTTACATGCCGCGTAACTAGTTATTGTATCTAGTGACGTGAAATAACGCACATGCCTACTGATAATGTCCGGGATGCAGATGCTACTGATGGTTTGTCAGATCCTGCTATTCCTTGGGATAACACTGCACCTAATGCTACATCTGAAGCATCGGTGGTGGGGATGAAAGGCTCATCAAAATTCGGGTACTGTAGTATTGGGGCGTTTGTTAAAACTTGTTTGCCCTTATTGAAAGCTTCTAAGAAATCTGGAGAGTGTATGACTCTACTATTTTTCTTAAGGCAAAGGGTCATTGGTTTCGTAAGTCTGGCGAAGTCTTTTATGAATTTTCTGTAATATCCGACTAGTCCTAGGAAGGCTTTTATTTCCTTCTGGGATTTAGGTAGGGGGAATTTAAGTACGGCTTTTATCTTGTCTTTATTTGGTTTTAAACCTTCATCTGTTAGTTCATGTCCTAAGAAGTTAACCTGTTTTTGTAGGAACTGTGATTTATCTAACTGGATCTTTAGGTTATGTGTTTTGAATCGATCGAATGCCTGCTTTAATTTTTCTATATGTTGCTGCAATGACGTAGATATTATTATTACGTCATCTAAGTATGTGTAAACGTTATCTATGCCTCTTAATATATGATCCATTAGTCTTTGAAACGTACTTGGTGCATTTTTGAGTCCAAAGGGCATTCTAAGGAACTCAGTGTCCTCTTTCAGTGGTAAATGCGGTTTTTTCGATATCATTAGGGTGCATTTCCACTTGATGAAAACCGCTAGCAAGGTCTAGGGTTGTGAAGTATTGCGCTCGTCCTAATCTATCTAGTATGTCGTGTATGTTTGGTAAGGGGTATTTATCTTCAATTATACGATCGTTGAGACGTCTGTAATCAATTACAAGTCTCCATTTGACGTTGCCTGAGGAATCGGGCTTTTTGGGTACGATATGTACGGGACACGACCAAGGGGATATACTCTCTCGCACGATACCTTGTTGGAGAAGCTTATCTACTTGTTTACGAATTTCTTCACGTTGTTGAGGGGCTTGTCTGTAACTACGTACGAAAACTGGTGTATTATCGCTTAATCTGAGCTCATGTTTAACAGCATGTATAAAGGTGAGTGGTATATCTTCTGCATAGAATAAGTTCCTATACTGATAACATAACCGGGTTATTTTTCGCTTTTCTTCTTCGTTCATATGATCTGTACGGATTTTCTGAAGGTTTTCGTTTAATATTTGGTCAATGTTAGTTTGAGCCTGTATGGTATTAATATCGTGATTATCATTTTTGTTGACCTTGGAAAATTTCTCTAATTCGATCGACGGGTTAAACGGGATACACTTCTTTTGATCACTATGATTAATTACCTGATGTTTTAAAACAGCCGTTTGTAACGTTAACTATAGCTGCTGGTGACATTAACCCAAATTTCGACGGAGTTCTCAATATGCTAATTTTACAAATTTATTTAAAAAGCTAGGTTTATACAGCATATTAGAATCTCGTAAAAGATTTTAAAAAAATTAACCCTTCCCATTTTTGAGAAAAAGGGGGTCCGTCACAGCGGACTCCATCGAACACATGGAGATTTACTAGCAAAACAACTTGTCCGCCCTGGTGGACTTCTCCTTTTAAGAGTATAAATAAAATTCAGAAAATGAAACGAGAGATAAGGAATGAAAATTATGTTTATTTGAAATCCAATATTTATTTACGTTAAAATTAAGAAAACAGTTGCGTGGAGCTTTTCCCGTCACAAAACATAGCCGCGTATTACATTTTAAAAAATAAACAGTTGTTTTCTTATTGCAATTCATACAACGACCTTCGCAGATGGGAAGTGCCTTACATAATCAAATCGGGTATCATTAGGTGGTCTAGGCTTGCACCATGGCGAACACAAGTACCTTCAGCCCGTTGGTAGGTAGCAGCTCTGCTGTTATTCAATAAGATGTCAGAGGTACAATACCCAACAGAATGTGTATTGCCAGAAACTCACGCAACTCATTCTCTGTTAGCTGTATGGATCGGCCAGATCTTTGGACTGAATAAGCGCTCGTTTCATTGACTATATCTGTCAAGAACTTATGATATGTGGAGAGAAGAAAAAAAAAAAACTGTAAAGGTGACAAAACTTCGGGGGCATCTTCGGATATAACCGGATCTTCTATTTGATCTTTGTGTAAAAAAGTATCCTTTTTCCATTTGAAGTCTCAAGAAAGCTTTTCCAGCTACCCTGGCCTTTTTCTAGCTACAAAAGTAGCCATTTGTCTTCTTTTTCTAGTGACTGGGGATGGGGTATTCAAAGATTGTAAAGATCATAATTATAGAGGGCAAGTTTTGAAAGTTAGGTTCTTGTGTTGGATTAGGCAGAATTTCTTGTAAAATAGGAGTTAAAGGAATATTGGATAAATCTGGATCTTCGTCTGTTTCAGACTGGTTTTCAGGTAGTGCTTCAGGGGAATCATCCAAAATATTCAGGCGCTCTAAAAAAGGAAGCAAGCGATGGTGCGAGCGAGGAGCTGTTAGAACCATGCGGCTCATCAAGATCATTTCCAGAGTTTGACTTGTCACTTGTTTCAGATGGTGCATGGTCTCTAGGGGTACAAGTGCTAATATTTTTTTGGAGCGTTCATGCAGGTGACACTGTCAAAGAGCAAAAAAAAAAGCTGAGCAAACCACTGCAAAAATAAAACTATATCACGAGAATGTAAATTTGAACGTAATTATAGGTAATTTATAGATATATGTATTTAGCTACCATTATTATAAAATTACCATTGATATTTATTTATAAAACGAAGTACTTTGCACTATCATGAAAAGGAAACAACATATCTAACAACAACAGTGGCGTGCAGTGCTTCCCGAAGGCGGGCAGGCCAAGCAAAAAAAAAAAACTCGCAACATCACAGCGTCGCTCTACTTAGGATGACCCTCAAAGTAGTCACATCTATTGATATATTCACTAACCCTCCCAGGCCCCCGCATCTGTCTTCTAGTCTTCTTCATCGTCTTTTTAGTAAGCAACAACAACGCCAATGAGAAACAACGCCATCTAGCTTAAATATAAGGAATTTCAATGGTATTCTGTCAATACAAGAACGAAGGATGTCGCTTCGTTACAAAAAAACCTAAAAAATAAAACAGAGGGCGCTGTAAACAAAAAAAAATAGTTTAGTTTTCGTTCCGTACCCAATTTTGAGCGTCTGACCGGAATATTTGAAAAACAAACATTGAAAATAAGCCTGTAAAAACCAAAGTTATAAATACAAGAACTCACCACATTAATCAAGGTTCAAATCACGATTTTCTGACAATGCAAACAGAAGAAAGATTCATTTGAAATACCGAGTACGAGATGAATTTTGGGTTAATTCTCGTAATTCGGGTATCTACACATTTTCCTTTAGACACAACTTGAATCTTAACATCAAACAATCGTGAATACTTATTGTTTTTAACTTCTGACAAACACATTATCAGCGCAAACTTCACAACAGAACACCATTTTTAAGTAAATAAACAAATACAACAAATAATATTTACACTACTGTACGTTTCAAAACGAATTACAACCGTCAGATATTATAATAATCAAAACATTCAAGATCACGAAATAAATTTTGCTTGTCACATGAAACAAATATGGGTTCTAAGAAAAATACAATTGTTATTTTGTCAATGAAAAAAACACTACCAAATATAATTGCATCACCGCATACCGTTTTAGCCGGATAATACTTTGTGGGGCAGCCAATCAGTGGCCAGCTAGCCAGCTACACTCGCAGGAGTTTACGCCCCTATTTACTATGTGTGCCGTTCGTATTTCCGTGTATATACACGAAAATACTTATCAGTGTGCTTAAATTTATCAATGGAAATTAGGCCGGCTGGGGCCTTGCCTAGACTCGTAATATTATTACCAGTTACGTCACACGGCCGCGACAAGTTGCTTTAAGTATTATAACAGGCGTTTTATTTTTTTATTTTTGATTAATATAGTTATAATAAATGCATTTGTTGCGTTGTTGGTAGGAATGGTAGGGTAGGCTAGGCCTAATTGCCTCTATGGACGGCACGCCCCTGAACAACAAAACACATATCTATTTATTACTATGTAATTGACAAAGTTCGCTGCCATGGACAAGTAAAACGTCGTGTGAATTGCCGTAGTTTCGGTATGGTCCGGCGTGGCGGACAGCTACTTAACAGGTCTATTTTTAGTAAATAAACTGCAATTACTATATTGTTTTGTTAGTGAATGTATGCGACATGGAGAGAGCGACTATCGCAACCCCGTGCAGGGCACGCCACAATAGTGGCGATAAGTCCCCTCTTTGAGGAGTGGCTAGAGAGGCGAGGATGCGAGGAGGCGAGATGTTTCGGGAGGTTCCTGCACCGAATCGGGCGGGAGGAAACGCCCGGGTGCTACCATTGTGAGGATCGACCGGAGGACACGGTGGAGCACACGGTGGAGATCTGCCCCGCGTGGGCGGAGCACCGCCGTGTCCTCGTAGCGGCGATCGGCGGCGGCGACCTCTCGCTTCCGGCCTTGGTTCAATCCATGGTCCGGAGCGAGACGGAATGGGACGCCGTCACCTCCTTCTGCGAAGCAGTCATGCTAGCGAAGGAGGTGGCGGAACGTGAGAGGGAGAGAACCTCACGTCCCAGCCGCCGCGGGAGACGCACCGGGCGTCGGGGGCCACTTGGTGGCCACCGTAGGCGCGGACCTGTGGATGGTGAGCTATGGGCTAGCTCGCCGTCCGTCCGTCTTATGACGACAGGCCGTGTCGACGGCGCGTTCGTGTTCCACGCGCGCCTCAAGGAGAGTCAGCAAACAGGGAGGGGTCCGTAAGGACCGACGCCTGCCAGGGTTGCGGGACTGTTCGAAAGAGATACCGCGGCCCTGGAACACAAAGGGCAAAAGAAGGAACATGGATGGGTTTTAGTCAGTAAAAGTCTGACACTCCCTCCTGCTCAGCCCAGAGCGGGAGGGGTTATTTGATGATTTCCCATCGGTAAAAAAAAAAAAAAAAAAGTGAATGTATGCGTTATATATATGGCAACAAATATCGCACCAAAAATCCAATATGCAAGATATATATATGCCTAGGCTTGACATGTGAGATTACATCCTTCAATTTTCCCTTTGATTTATGCGCGTCTTAGCTTCCCGTGTCGTCTAGCCGCGCTGCATCCCTGTCCCGCGCGACCCCACCCCTCGGGGCGGGGGCGCGCGGCCATGTGCAAGCGCGGTGGTTGGCAGTACCTTGAGATGGAAGAGTCGTCAAGGGCTTACCTGGTCAAGCCTAGGCAAGACATGAAATATATCGTTTTTATCCCTTTGGGGGAAAAACGTTTGTTATTTCATGGTCTGTGCCGTCGGCTTGACCTGTGAGAAATATTTGGATTCTGACTGAGTGAATGTATGCAAGTGCTTGTATTGAATTCAATAAAATGACATTGTAATCATAATCATGTTTATTTAGACAGGATAAAAACGGTTACAAACCTATATTAATAAAGTGCTAATTATCACAAAGTAGTAAAGCTAGAATTTACAAACGCACATGACAACATGTACAGTCATAACTCAAAATTAGACATTTCGAGTAAAAGCGATTTGAAAGTTCAAAAAATCATAGAACCAAAGGATTGAAAAGGAAAAAATATTATTTAGGGAATGCTTTTATCATTTAAATAATAAAAACGTAAAATATCTATGTTAGAGTATCATTTCTCTCTTGTTAAAAAAAAAGTTCGTAGTTATGACTCTATTTCCTGCGTTTTAATGAAAAATTTCGTTTTAGATCTCTCTTTCCCGTTAAAATCCACAAATTACAGTAAATTATCGTTGTATTAAATAAAATGTGACCTTATTGCGTTTCTTCTTTTTTTAAAGTTTACTAATTGCCATTGTATTTTCTCAGTCAAGTTGTAATTAAACACAGCAAAATAAAAGAATAATTTCCAAAAATAATAAGGTTTTGTTTAGAAATGATAAAAATTGTGGTTACAATTAACCATACAAATTATAATAGGTGTGAGGTAATTCACACATTAAATCTTTTCTCTTCGAAAAGTAAATATGAGATAATTATGACGGTACTGTTCTATATGCTAATATTACAATCATCTCACATAATAGTTTTAGGCAATCTACGCAATAGGTAGGTAACTAACAACAAAATACTTAGTAATTTCTTACATTATTATTTTCTTTAAATAACTTTTCTACAAATTATTTAATTTTTTAAATATGCCGTACAAAAAGCTATTAAAAAAAAAAAAAACATAAATTGTTGCCCACCGGTATCAGGAATAGGGTCCAAGCTACCGGTGGTCAGGGCTCCAGAGGGAGGAACCTCCTAACAATATGAGCCGTGTCCAGGAGTACTGCTTTCTGAATCAAGCCCTTGATCCAGCTGCCTAACGAGCCCCTCCCCAAGTATTGATCGAGGCCCTTAGCAATTAAGTCATGGGCTGATACGATTATCGGCACAATGATCGCTGATCCACATCGAACATGTCGACAACCTCGCGAGTCAAGTCTAGATATTTTAATAGCTTATCTTTCTCGGCTTCCACGAGGTTCTCATCACGCGGGACCGTTATGTCAGCAATCATTGCGCGCCACTCTAATCGATGCACCACCACTATATCAGGCTTACTGTCTTCAATTGTCCTGTCAGTGATGATGGATTTATCCCAGTACAATATGATATTGCAATTTTCGAGAACTGGGTCGGGCACATACGTATAGAACGTCACTTCCGATTCCACAAGGCTGTATTTTAGAGAAAGTTGCTGATAGATAATCCTGGCTACAAGGTATGGGTCTATGCAAGTACTCTCCGTTAGCCAAACGAGATCACCCGGAGATGATGTGACGGATTGATTCACCTGGACGGTTTCATGCCCGACATAATGTCAACCGTGCCGTCCTCCACAATAAATCTCCGGTAGTTAGCGTCATCCTAACTTCATCCATAATTGCACAGATAAAACCTTCGGTTTCTCCAAAGAGGTCCCCGGAACGTAGCCAGGCTACGGACGCTGATAAGTCCACGACGGGCCTATGCAGGGCCCAGAAAAAGCGCCCGTGAAGCTCCTTACTCAGCCATACCTCCCTGCCGTTGTTAGACTCAAGCACTACAGGTTTGCGCCAGTTCTCTTTAGCCAAGGAGAGCGGGTTGAGGCCCTCGTCCACCGCGACCACATCTCGATGCATCTCCACGTCTGTTTCTAGGAAATATTCCCTGAGACTTCATATCTCGCGATTGTGGAGAGTCTTAGCTTATAAAAAGTCTCGACCCCCACACCTCCGCGGGATATACAGTCTCATAACCGAAGAACGTGGGTGATGCATTCGATTACCGTTAACAATATACGGACCTTCCTATCCAGGGCGTCTAGTTCTGTTTGAGTCCCAAGCACAAAAATAACAGGAACTACTTCTAAGACAGGAACTAAAAACCTCTGTGATGCAGTTGACGAATGCACAATGCTGAGCTAACGCGTCTTGCCGCGGGTGCGTTCTTGTCTATGAAAATGATAAGGCTTTAAAATCTTGTCAGATCTATGCAGCTTACTAGAGAGTGGAGAATGTATTGAATCATTACTGTCATTCAACTCAATTTCTTCTGTAGGTTTGTACGATGGATCTCTCGCGGAGTCGTTGGAAGAGTAGCGTAATGTTAATGAATTATCGGCATCGCTTTCTTTTTCAGAGCCGGTGAGGAACAGTGACGAGTCGGGCATAAGCCACTACTAACTAGAGTTTTTTCTTCTAATGATTCGGTCTTTGCAAAGGTTGCATCTAAATAGCTGACAGGAGTAGAACTGCGAACAGTTATAGTTTTATCTTGTAAAGGGTACGGAAGAGTTTGAATCTAAACTGCTGGGAGAAGAACATAGTACATTCTCAAACATAATGGAATCAGTATCAATCGCACAGCGTATTCTTGCAGTAATACAAAACTATCGGTAATGGCAACAAAAGGCTCGGGGTTGATACGTTGCTACTGTCGGAATTCGGGATTTTTTCAAACAAAGGAGATAACTTTGTACTATTATATATTATATACTAATATTTTTCCGCAATAAAAAGTAGTACCACGTCAAGAAAAAATAGTACAGCTTTATATTAGTGGAAAAGAAACAAAATTAGATCAGTAGTTCTCTTAAAACATAATTTTATTACCAAACACTTTACCTCTTAGTACAATATTGATTTAGCTAAAACTTGAACAACAGAAAATCTTAAACTGTCCTAACAAAGATGATACACGCGACAACATATTGTTTGAAAAGTGAATACAGTCCTATCACGAAAGTTTTGATTGACAAACAGTCATAAAACAAATAATACAAAACGTTCCTACACAATATGCAGAAATTAAAAAGTCAAAACAGTATTAACACAAAATAATACACAGCTATTGTTCGCGCCAACACTACGCGACCAGAATTTCGCCTGCGCCGCGCTCCCCATCAGTATAGCGTACCCCGCGCCTGCCCTCATGCCCCGCAACGCGTCTGCGTCGAGCGAGCCGCGCTCTCGCTCACTGGCTCCGCTGCCGCCAACGACTACGACTCATGCGCCGCCTACCGCGCTACCACAAACTATTCGCGATAGATATTGTTACTTATCTAACTAGCTAACCATTCCTAAGTTTTATTGTATCGTACTTAATTAAAGTTGTAGTAATTGTTTAACTGACTCGTTTTACTTCGAACGAACAACTATTTGTGTAAGTCGTGAAACCCACGCGCTTACATAATGGCGACCGTCTAACTGCAATCGTCGGACTCCGAGACTCCAAGCCTTCTACCACTTCGTGCTTACCTGAGCATCGTGCACCCACCACCGTGTGCATTCGGCGTGTCAGCGAGCAGCAAGCCTCGACCATCGTGCGTGTCGAGAATCAGCACGAAGAAACGAATCAAGATATATATATACCTATACTTGCGAGTGCGGCCTGCTTGGGTGTGGCCGGCTCGTGACTACCAAGCTAAGTCTCCTTTCTTCCGTTTTCCTATTACCTATAACCCTTTTGTTGTAGTCTATAACCTGCGTAATTGCGGGACGACTACAACAGTGATAGGAAAAGCCTATTGCATGCATGTGCTTTGTGCGTATCTATTTATTCAACAACATATTATATTCCTGCCACCTATCCTTGATTATTGTAGCCCTGTGCAATAGTGCGATTGCATAGGTAACTACAAGTGGCTAGGAAAAATAACTATAGGTTAAATACCTATCTACAATTCCACGCTATTATTTTACGATTCAATTATTTCATTCACCTATTCTATTTCGTTGTAGGCTATCTTCAATACCCCGCACTAAGTTGTGCAACTACAACGACTACAACAGTGACTTTGGAAAGATTTACTTGTGCGCCATTTTGTGTTCCATTGTGAATATCGTGTTGCTCACGCTATACCGCGCACGTGTTGGATGTGCTGGCCAGCATTTGTGCTCGTGTGCAACATAGCTATCTTGTTTTAATTTGTTCTTGGGTTTTACGGACGAGTGTTTATTTTGTGCCTTGTGCGTGGTTTATTTACGCCCCTCCCGTTTTCTAGTTGCACTATCCTTGGCTTGTTTTGCACGTTATATACCCCGCCTTGGGCCGACCATTTCAGCGCAAGAGGTGCGCGTGCCTATCCTTGTGGCCAGGGCCCGTCATCGCTTCGGATAATCATCGTGCCGGCGCGCCGCTGCACGCGTGCTCCGCCACCCAGGCTCCCGCTCAGAGCTCTGCGCCCGCGCGTGGTCGCTTCGCTTCGCTGAAGCCGAGGGAGTGCCGGTAACTACCGATTGCCAGACGAGGAGGAACGTAAGATCTTTCCATTTATATTGAACTAGTGATTCAGTGCTGTCTTTATCAAGGTAGTTTAATTGATTATTTTATCGCCATGGATATCAAAACTCTAAAAGCTAAACGTGCCAGTATCCGTGGTAGGCTAACTAAATTTGAAAATTACTTAAACCAGATCAAGACAGTACCCATAATTGAATACAAAGAATCACAAGTAAATGAGCTTAAATTAAAACTAGAGATGATTACAGATTTGTTTAAAAACTTTGTTGTGCTGCAAGATCAAATCGATTAGCTTTCCGTAGAAACTATATTTATTGAAATTGATGAGAGGGATGTTACGGATTCTAAGTTTATAGAATTGATTGCTGAGGCAGAAACAATTCTGGGGCAATGCCCTAGAGAATCTCAACAGCTTCCATCCCATCATCATTCTCAGAGTGAGCATTTTAACAGTGTGAATTTTAAATTACCTAAAATAGAAATAGCAAAGTTTGATGGTACTTATTCTAAATGGTTAGACTTTAGAGATACTTTTAAATCACTAATTCATGACAACTCACGACTACTTCCTATTTATAAATTCCATTATCTCAATTCTTACTTAACCGGCGAAGCAGCCAACATTCTAACTAACCTAGCGGTCTCGGAAGTTGCTTGGGACCTGCTGTGTCAGAGGTACAATAACAAGAGACACTTGATCACTCAACACATAGATTTAATTTTATTTGAACTACAACCCACTCACCGTGATTCTGAAAGTTCTCTTAGAGCGTTGGTTTATAGTGCAAACAAAAATCTCAGAGCCCTGTCCAGTTTAGGTCAGTCCACGGATGAATGGGACCCATTGATAGTACAAATTATGTATCACAAACTAGATTTCACTACCAAACGAGCATGGGACGGACATAGGAATCCTGATGATGACACTATGCCTAAATTAAGCGAATTAATAAAATTCTTACAAAATCGTGCTAACATTGTAGAAAACTCTTCTGGTAGTAAGAAACACAACTTGACCAATAAGCAGGAGCGCGCCTGCAAATCCTTAGCATGTATAGAAGCTAATACTAACAATGACAAACCTAACGGAGAATCAACTTGGGTCTGCAACTATTGCAGTGCAGATCACAGCATCTACAAATGTCCCACATTTCTAGCAAAAACTCCAGAGCAACGAAAAGCTGAAATTTACCGTCTGAAGTTATATCCTAATTGCCTTAAAAAAGGACATGTTGCTAAGGATTGTCCTCAAGGGCCATGTCGAAGGTGTAACAAAAAACATAATTCATTGCTTCACACAACTTCACAGCCTGCAACCAATGTCTCTGTGCAACCTGCCATCGTTGAAGCCACGGATGTTCTTGAAACAACCATTGAAGTTCCAGTTAACTTCTCATCTCAGGTACAACAAAACAATCTCGTATTACTATCTACAGCAATTATTGACGTGGCAAATCCAAGTAGTAACGCATGCCACAAAGTACGTTGCCTTCTCGATTCCGGTAGTGCAGCCACCTTTATAACTAGAGAGTTGAAAGAGAAGTTGGGCCTACCTGCCATACCAACAAATAGTACAAGGATAACTGGTACGGGCAATACACATTGTGGATTCATCGCAGAGAGAAGCGTCGTCCGCATACATTCTCGCCATACAGACTACCATACCACACTGGCATGCCTGGTTCTACCTGAGCTTACAGCAAATATTCCGAGTTCAACAATTGATTTAAGCTACTTCAAGATTCCGCCGAAAACTCCACTAGCCGATCCTTCCTTTAACACCTCAGGCACAATAGACATGCTGATTGGCGCCGATTTATTCTGACAAATTATAGGAAGAGAGCAGCAATCACTTGGAGCAAATTTACCATTTTTGAGAAGTTCCCAGTTGGGCTGGCTAATTTCAGGCCCTATATCTATACCTGCCAACTATGTACCTACAAATATTCAGTGCAATTTGTCAAGAAATGACAATCAATTAAACAATAATTTTGATCATCAACTTGCCCGATTTTGGGAGCTAGAAGAGCTACCAAAAAGGCCTCTCCTGAGTGATGAGTGAGAAGATGTGTGAGCAGCACTTTCAGACAAACACTACCCGTCAAGAAAATGGTCATTTCTGTGTGAAGCTTCCACTTAAAGAGTCTACTGCTGTTCTCGGTGACTCCTATCATAGAGCAAGACAAAGATTATTTTCCTTAGAGCGAAAATTCCGCAGAAATCCGAAACTCAAGCAAGCCTATTGTGAATTTATAGCAGAATACCTGTCACTGGGCCACTGCACTCTGCTGGAGCAGCCGCCACCGCCGCGCCGGCGCCACTAGTTGTGCCACCACGCTGTGCTGCGAGAGCAGAGCGAATCCACCAAGCTGCGCGTCGTGTTCGACGGCTCCGCCGCGACATCTACTGGCGTTTCCATAAACGACATACAAATGATTGGCCCTAAGGTACAAGACTCCTTGTTTTCGATTCTTGGCTCTATTGTGGAGTTCCTCTAAAGTGCTTGTCAGGATGTTTATAATCTGGGCAAGGGTTTTCCCTGTGTTGCTAATAACCCTCTTTTTCTCTATATGTTCAAAGAATGTAGAATCAAATAGATGTGTGCGATGCCCACTAAAGCAAGGTACTGTCACCACCTGATTGTAAACTCCTGATAACATGCCTGTTTGATTAGCACAAGACATCTTAGCATAATATTTAACAACAGGCAAAGCCAATCTGGTGTTGCAAGACCCTTTTCCGGATTGCCTGAAACATCCACCAATTTCTTCTCGTGTAAACCAATTTGCGACATTTGTAATCTGAGACAATATTGAAAGATCTTCTTTATAAGTTCCAAATATTCCATGAAACACAATTTGGGCAGCCATCTCTTCTTGCATTTCACCGCATATGGTATATTGGGCTCCTAGCTGAGTTGCACATTTATAGGTGTACCAACCCCCTGCTCCTGTGGTGCTGAAGAATTCACAGAACTTCTTCTTATCTTCATGTGCTCTCCATACACTTCCGAATATTGTAATTGGGAAAAACATTCTAATTGCTGGTCTTGACGTTGTAATTAATATTGTTTCTGCCACCAAGGTAGTTAGTGTAGAGATCTCCGATGCCTGCTTAGTGTTCTTAGTGAGCTCGATTATGTCATCTATACAAGGTATATGGGACATAGCTCTTTTCACGGCGGTTGCGTATTTCTTCCTGTAGATGCCCTCGCTTCTAAGCATACATAACCATGCTGTCATGGGCCCTAAACTCTGTACAATTGATGATCTCCTTTCTGGTGGAAATGATGCACCCTCTAAGAGGACATGATGGGCACCAGATAAGCCATACTTTGCTACAGGGAAACTTTTGTGTATGCCATCTTGTTTAGTAATTGGCATGTTGTTGTGACCCAACCTTAGTTCGTTAACACGTAATGCATACGCTGAGAACATGTCCAGGTAAGGTCCCATGGTGCCGTACCAATTTTCACTGTCACCAGCATCATAATCTTTATATGAGTCCTATAGAGTCAAAAGCGGATATCTGCATTTTGACTAAATAGTGGCAATGAAAGAAAAACGTTTGTACTTAATTATTTGATATTTAATAAATAATTATTATTTGTTTAGGTATCTTTAATTATTGATGCTGTTAGAAAACACAAAAAACGAGGTGAAGTTAATATCAAAGAAATAGGTGACGAATCTTTATTTCAGATTGCCGGTTTTGATTCTAAACATTGAAGATAGCCGTATTTGATGTTAAGCCTATTGCAGATATCCATATTTGATCCCAACTAAATGTCAGATTGCCATATTTGATTCTAACAAAACTGAGGTAAACCAAGGGTTGTCAATAACATACAAATGTAAATTATTATACTTTAATTCAAAATATTACGTAAATCAGTTTCGCACATAAAATTAAAGTTTTTTAATAAAGTCCACGCGCGTATAATTTAAATTTTCATGTTACCGAAATATTGTTTATTTTTCATTTCAATTGATATAAAATGACATTATGATAAAAAATAATAATAAGAAAATGAAACATGTCAAAAGATAATATTCAACATACCTGAAGCAATAGTTAAAAAAAGCGATACAATTTTAAGTTAAACGAAAATAATTAAACGACGCGTGTACAAAAGTAAAAAGAAAGTAACTAAAAGTATTATAATAACCAAAATTAATCACAACAGTTTATAATTGAACATTAAAAAAAATCTTTCTTTTTCGTTTTTCTAAATCCGTAAGTCGTGACCATCTTCCAATGGTTCCTCACTAAAATCTTGTACTACAGGTGAAACTGTAAGTGTTTCTTGTGAGCTGAGTAACTCTTTATAAAATGTTAAAATTTGCAGCTCCATCCACCCGGCCCCAAAATGCTTGCACAGCTAATTATTAACGTCTGCAAGTTTATTTTTGTTTATCGCCACAACTGAGGGCAAAACTTGCGCCTCAATCATATCAATATTTTTTTGCCGTTTGCAAATGTTTACTGGTTTTGGCTCTAATGGTAATGGTTGTGCCTCCACCATGGTCAAATTATAAAAATATAATTGTCGGCTGTAATATGCTATTTGATCCGGTACCTTAGGGAGGGGAAGATTTTTCTGACAGTCAAAAGAGATAATTTTAAGCCCATCTGTTTCTTCGCGCAGCTTATCAAAAAAAGATTTTGCTCTTAGCGAATGAACCCTTTTCTCAGTTATAAGAACATTTTTTTTGCTGGCATCAGTTTCATGTTTAATTCTGCCTGAAATCTCCAAACACTTAGAGCAAACATCGGTCTGCGGTGACCCAAACCCAATATTGTATTTGTTGTTGAAAATATTTCGAAAATAAGATTTTTTCACATTTGGTTGCGAATATTCACTTCTTTTGTAAACGTCATAGAGTTTTGATAAGTTCAGATCGCAAGACAGATATTTTCTTTCTGTGTGCTTTGTTTTGCGACAATAATGTGATTCTACACATTGAAGATTTCTAATAAAATTGTGGATTGATTGTTTCTGTTCCTTGTATTTATTTTCTTTGTGGTTTCCACCACGCCGTTCATCAGCAAATTCACCAACAAAAAAAAAACCTTCGCATAACGTACGCCACCCGGTGCTTAGTTATGTCAAATATTTTAAGAAAGAACTTTTGGCATATGGGCACTTTTCGTTTGTCAATGTGTACGGCGTATTTAATGCTTGTCTTGCCTATTTTGGTAAGGGTCTGACTTCCAAACTGGATTGGATGGATGTCTATAAATAATTATAGAAGAAGAGCCCTTTTATGTAGTTAGTCTGAATCACTCATTAAATCCTTAAGTATTTCTGAATCGTTTTTGTAATAGGATGGTCTCCGCGACTTCGTTTGCATTTGCAAACCACTTGTGCTTGGTTGGTCAATTGCAGTCTTCAAAACGTTTAAACGAGTACTTTTAGAAACAGGTTTCAAACGTAATGGTATTTTATTTTTCACGGTAATAAAATACTCCTGCGATAATTTTTCGTTGGCGATAATTTTTATTTTCTCTCTCTTATCTTCAGGACATAAAGCTTTAGGTTTAGACAAAGCCTCTTCATGTATGGTATTATCAATCAATTGGTTCAATTCCAAGTTCTCACTGAAATATAAATCGCCAAATTGTGAATTGTCGTCTCGCGGAATCTGAACTTCTTCCCCGAATAACGTAATATCTTCAAACACTACGGGCATCGTTTCTATATCTGCAACTTCTATTCGAGGCATTGTTTCTGTATCTGCAACTTCTATTCTAGGCATTGTTTCTGCATCTGCAACTTCTCAGTCTCGTCTTTTAGTTTTTTTTCCTCTTTCCTTGCCTTTCTTAGTCTCTACGCAGGTTATTGTAGTGGTTTCAGGAGTTTTTATTTTCTTAGTATTTTCCAAATTATCCTCCTCTGTTTCCACATACTCTTCAGTTTCAGTGCCAACACTTCTTCCTGGAATCACATCTAATTTTCTTTTTCTTTTTGATTCAGTTACATTCATAGTACCGGTACCATATCTCATTTCCTTGAGAATATCAAGGACAGATTTTTCTACAGCATCTTCTTTGTTTTCATTATTATTTTCCTCAAGTAATCTACCCAAAACCTGATTTTCATCAATGGGCCATATACCTGTTTTTCTGAAACCAGCCAAAATATTATGTTTGGCATTTTGGTTGAGAGCAATTATAAATTTTTTCAAAAGTTTTGGAAAGCATCCTTTTGGAACCGATGCTTGTGTCTTTCCATCGGTTTTCTTCCATTTTAAAAGAATATTGCGCCACGCAATCTTCATCGGACGGAAAAAAGCCACATCTAATGGTTGTGTGAGATGCGTACTATTTGCAGGTAAAAAAACAAATGTAATGTTTTCTTATATACTGACATGACCAAGGCTTTCGACTACGTAAACCATGACGTGCTTTTGGAGAAACTATATAATTACGGTATAAGGGGAAATGTCCTCGACTTAATAAGCTCTTATCTTACTGGACGAACTCAGCATACGGAAATGTCCAGAATATGCCTTGAAACCAAATGTGAGCTTAGATATACATCAGCCGGTAGGGAGGTCAAATACGGTGTACCGCAGGGGAGTGTCTTGGGACCTCCTCTATTTCTCCTATATATAAATGGCTTGCCACGTCAGACACGACAACCCATGGTATTATTTGCAGACGATAGCACAGTGATAATTAAGTGTACCAACAAAGAAAACTATGAAAGGGAAATTAATAACACATTAGAAACAATTATACATTGGCTTGATACAAATAATTTAATAATAAATCTAAAAAAGACAAAAGTAATGCACTTCTACCAAAGGATACGCGCTGATGATATAAATGTTAATTATAATGGTCAAAAAGTGGATACAATTTGTGTAGCGAAATTTCTAGGTATCCTGATTGACAACTATTTGACTTGGAAACCGCATGCCGATGACGTTTGTAAGAAGTTAAATAAATCAGCCTACGTACTATATAATCTATCACACAAAGTTAGCAATGATACACTTCTACTTGCTTATCATGGGTTGGTTGCGTCAGTGTTAAGATTTGGAATTATATTTTGGGGTAACTGTAGTGAGAGGGAGGAGATTTTTAAGGCCCAGAAACGGTGTATAAGATCTATGTCAAACCTTAAAAGTACAGACAGCTGTGAACCTGTGTTTCGGTCTCTGAGGATACTGACTTTTCCATGTCTGTATATATTGGAGGTGGCAATTTTTGTAAAAACTAATCTAAACCTATTTCCGTCACTGGTCAATATAAGAACACGCAATGGCCCCTTGAGATCCCAATACAAAAACTTACAAAACAGCACTGTTAAGGAAAAGTATTATGACAATGGGTCCTGTCATTTATAATAAAATACCTCATGGTTTTAAGGATTGTTCGGTAAACGTTTTTAAATCTAAGCTAACTGCACTACTTTTAGGCAAATGTTATTACTCGGTGAAAGACTTTTTAAATGATTTGAATTTATTTATATTATGATTGTTTTTAATTACAAATTTGACCATTTATGACTTATTTCTGACTATAATATTATTTGACTTTAATTTCTGTTTTTGCGGTGAAAAACTTTTTAAATGATTTGAATTTATTTATATTATGATTATTACAAATTTGACTATGTAAGACTTATTTAAGTACCTGCCTATAATATTATTTGACTTCACTTTAATATCTGTTTTGTTGACATTGTTTTGATTTTATTCATATTTCAATTTATGTAATAATTTGCACGCAGTAAGGTAGATTGAATTCACTTTGCTTTCTGTTTTGTTGACATTGTTTTGATATTATTATTATTTTAATGTATGTAATCATTTGCATGCCGTAAGGTAGACTGTAGCCGATCTCATTAATTTATGTACAACATCTTATACCTGTACCTACATTCAAAGCAAATAAAGATTTGATTGATTGATTGATTGATTCGTGACACAACTTAATCACATCTCATGACAGATGCGAGGATAGGTTATCACCTATGAGGCACTTCTTCCCCTTTTTACCTCTAAAATAAGGCAATGCGGTTGATTTAATCCAATCCTCGAAAATATTTGCGTCAAACCATCCGCTTGCCGACCGATTATATCGTGTTTCTGGTGGCCCATTTTCGGTCCAAGTATCATAAAGGTTTTGCCTTGTAGACTACATATGGTGGCAACAATTCACCGGCGGCGCTAGCAGCTATCATCACAGAAATTGATACCTTTGAATGATTCATCACCCTCTCTGGGTACTTTGTTCCCCGTTTTGTTAGAATTTTCTTACGACCCGGATCGTCGGTTAAATTGGTCTCGTCGTAATTAACAATATTACAGGGCTCAATATTTGCCAATGAAACTTCTAACTCCCGAAAGTAAGCTCTAATCGAGTCCGGTGAGACAGCTGCCCTGTTTTTTTTTTTAATATTCTGGCAATTTCTTTGTGAGATTATATCCTTATGTCTTTTAAGAAAGCTCGCAACAAAATCTGGACCCGGAAAATTATTTTTAAATTTCAGTACAGTCCTTCCTTGTTTATCCAAATAATTTTTAACCAGGTATCTTAAATCTACAGAATCTAGAGGATAGCCCCATTCTGCACATACATTTATATATTTAATCATATTCTTTTCTTCCTCTTCCGAAAAAATTGTTTGTCCACCTTGTTTTCGCATTGTCCTTGTACTATGCCTATATAAGACTGACATATCTATATTGTACTTTTCAGCTACAATCTTTAATGAAACTTTCGATTTTCTATGTTCTTCAACAGCTTGTTGTATTATAGATTCATCATACTTTTTGTATCTTTTTCCTCTTGGGTCTGGCTTATATAAACGAGGCATTTTGTACCTACCTATAACAAAAAAGATTTAATGTTAATTGTGCAACTTATACATATAATAGATAAGTAGGTACCTTCATTGATAGTAGGAATTAAGCAATTTGACAACCCTAGTCAGACTTTTTCTAATCACCCCTTTTTTGTTTTCATTAAACCCTTTCCCGTGTCTATTAACCCCATTCGTCGTATCTATTGAACCCGTAGGGTAGACCGGGGACAATTGAAACAATTTTACTTCAACCGCGTGCAGTGAAGTATCTATAGTACCTAAATTCCTCGTATTTATATCGTTGAAAGGGTCGTTATCTAGTTCCTAAATTAAACATAATCTATACCTCTATTCCGAATAGTTAACCCACAATCACATATTAAAGAAGACCGGGCACAGTGGTTCTATTGACCCCACCCCAAGGACGGTTGAAACGGTATGTAGGGATAATTGAAACACTGAAATATTTTAGGATCTACTGAAGGTTTTTAATCAATCTTAACAATTTAACTTACTACTAAATTATTTATTGAGATCGTGACAAGTCCGTCACCGTAACATTAATATTTCGAAAATTATAAATGCCAAAAAATCATCAATATAAACAACGCAAAATATCTCTTATTTTAATAATTTTCATGCTCTAATTTGTGTTATTAAATACTATTTCACATTATTGAAAGACTTAATACCCGATTTTGCTGTAATTGCACTTACATGGGGGAGAAAAAAAAGGTAATCCAGTCTCATACAAAACAGCTTGTTTCAATCATAACAATGTTTCAATCATGACAATGTTTCAATCATAAAAATGTTTCAATCATAACAATCGTTTATTGATCCGTATGGTTTGACTCTTCATAAGAAACTTAATTTAAGAGAAGTTCAATCAACTTAGCTAATATTTGGCACTTACTAACATATTGGGAATTTATGCCCTAAAGCTAGTCAAAATCCTCCATTAGGGACTAGATACAAAGTAAAATAAATAAACTCTACTAAAATACAAACTTAAAAAAACTATCCTCTTGTATAAAATAATAGTTAGTGGGGAGAATCAGTCTCATAGTTTTCAGGGAAGGAACTAATACCAATTTGCGGATAGTAGCTTTGTTTTACAAAGTAAAAACACAAAAAAAAAACAAACAATCTTTGCGATACTTCAATATTTAGTTACTCAATATTGAACATTCGCAAAGATTTTTTAAATTCGAGAACAATTACACGCCTACTATTAGACGTAATAGTAGGTCGGTCAATTTTCTTTACCACTTGGAGCCGAGTAATTTCAGATATGTCATCGTTTACAGGCCACTTAAATTTGTAATGGTCAATCTTTTTAGCAAATCTTACAATATATCCATGTTCTGTTATTGATTTAATCTGCCCTACATATCGGTGTACCCGATTTTTCATGGATAATATATTGACTATCGCCCAATCTTCTATCTGAAGACATGGAGGTTCTTCTTCATTTTCTGATACAGACGATTCATAACTTGATGAATCAAATTGAAGATCTTCTGTGACGTCATATTCATCATCAGACTCGGCAGATTGCGGAATTTCTGTGTCAGTATCTTCATCTTCTGAACTAGAAGTCTTTTGGGTTCTTTTTGATGATTTCTTTTTATTCTTGGTAGTTTTGTTCGTCTTCTTTTTCTTTTCTTCCATATTCATTTTAGTCTTTACCTTGCTGGCATTTCTTTTTCTGTCCCTCTCTTCGGTTTGTATTCTGATGTTTTCTTTCTCCGGAGTATCTGTGTAAATAGCAGATTTCCTTTTTGTTGAGTTTCTTGCAGTTTTCCTGGGTGGTGCTTTAGGAAATGGTCTGATGCATTCTGGTAAAAATTTACTTGTTGAAGGTTGGTTGTTGTAGTTGGTAACATTAAGAGGATCAAGTTCTGTAAAAAAACTTGATTGTGTGGAAAGGCTTGGCGAAGGAAAAGATGATGCTGCTACTCCTGCGGCAGACACTGGCTGTTGTGGCGTCATTGAGCTGGTAAAGTCAGGCTGTACTGCCGACATAGGAATGTCAGTGGAACTTGGCTGTGGAGTCACTGAGCGAATCGGAGAAGATGGAACAGTGGCTTCAAGTCCTGCGGTAGACTCTGGGTGTTGTAGTGTCATCGGGCTGGTAAGGTCATGCTGAACTTCGGACACAAGTTTGACAGAGGAACTTGGTTGTGGGGTAACTAAGCGTTTAGGAGAAGATGGGACAGCGGCTTCAAGTTCTGCGGCAGACTCTGAAAGTTGTAGTGTCATCGGGTTGGTTAGGTCATGTTGGATTTCGGACACAGGTATGACAGGGTTACTTGGCTGAGAATTCTGTGAGCAACTCGGAGAAGATGGAGGAACGACTTCAATTACTGCCGCAGAATTTGGTCGTGGAGCCCTCAAGCTTGTCTGTGGGAATTGCATTCGATGCTCAGCTGCAGCGGAAGGAATTGGTTGTGAAATATCTGAATGTTGTATTATATTATTCGGGTCTGGTCTGTCCGTGACATAAGAGGGTGCAAAATCCAAATCAGAGAATATTTGCCTATTATATGGGCAAATTCCAGTTACTCGAAACCCAGCTTGAATGTTACTTAAAGTCATAGCCGAAGTAGGGAAGCGCGGTGGCGACTATGCCTGGAATATCATATATGGTCATTGGTTTTCCAGGATTTGCCCTCATCCACCCGTCGCATGCCGTATTCACGGCTTTTTTGAAAGGACCGTATACGGAGCGATCCAGTGGCTGCAACTTATGGCTGCAGTGTGGAGGAAAAGAAAGCATGACGATGCCATTGTCACGGCAATAGTCAATGCATTTGATTGACACGTGTGAAGCATGATTGTCCAGTAGCAATAAGACTTTGTGATCTAAAGAACAATTTGTGTGTCTTTGAAAATGTTGTAGAAAAACAAGAAAATCTTCTTCTTGCATCCACCCAGATTTATTTGCGGTACCGACACTACCCAGAGGACCATCTCTCAAAAAATGGTTTTGATAACGAACTCGTGGAAACGTGAACATTGGCGGAAGTACGTTGCCAATCGCGTTAGCTGCTACAGTGACTGTTACCAGAGTTCCACGTTCGGCAGATGTGAGTGCACCCACTTGTCTAGTTCCTTTCTTAGCCACAATTCGATTCTGTTTCTGGACTGTTGTTATTCCTGTTTCATCTACATTGTATATATCTTTGTTTTCAAAGTTGTCACGATCAAGGACCATCGCCAAATTATCAAAAAATTCATCCACATTATATTTGTTAAAACTCGTCGCTCGTGCCAAGCTTGTCGCTTGAGCACACCTGACAGACAATTCTGGATGGCGGTCCAAAAATCCACGGAACCACTCTACTCCGGCAATCTCATTTTCGTCCCAAGTAGCAGGCCTTCGGAGTTCGTAGCGTACAGTCAAATCGTATGCTAGTTTTCTCATATCCTTAGCGGTTAGCCCAAAGTAAATATCAGCTGACTTGATTGCATACGTGACAATCTCGTTTTCTTGAGCAGGTGTAAATATTTTTTTTGCCGAATTATAACCCATTGTTATATCATCGACAGGAGTATTTTCAGGCGCGCTTTCTCTTTTTTTTTATATCGTGCTAATGAGACGTGATCTAAACTGAACATTTCTGCAGCCTTCCTCAACGATTTACCCGATAGCAATTCCTCATATGCTTGCTGATATGCAAATACGTTCTTGGAATTTCTGTCTGTAACGTGTTTTCGTTTTCTGGGCATCTCTAGAAAAGATTAATGAAAAAAATTAGATTAAACTTAATGTCGGAGACTCAATTTTAGGGTCATCGGAGTTATTGGGTTGCCTATCAGATGTAATTTTATAATACCTAGTGATTGTGATTTAAAAGTGGTTTTATTTTTCATCGTAATACCTTTATTTTTTTTAAATCGATGTTTTTTATATTTTATTAATTATTGAGATTTTAGAAAACACAACCTTCTTCTGTGCAGTCGGGTAAAATACGAAATATGTGGGGACGTTTGAAACGTTTCAAACGTCCACAGACACGTCGTTTCAAACGTACCCAAGTCACATCTTCTACTTCAACACTCAATATTTTGTTATATATTGACTTATACATCAATGAACAGTAATAAAAACAAACTTAAACATATAAACGATACTCCAAAATAAGAAAAACTGACAAACAACAAGATTTAAATAGGTAAATAAAAAAATATAAAAAATCGTGAATACTTACTTTTTGGTGCAAATTTCGTCGAGGCGGCCTATGCACGACTGCGTCGCTCGCTCGCTCGAGCCGTACTAAACACAGAACCGAACATGGCCGACGATGCAATGAACGACGAGTCACACGCGTAGGTATCATGGTTTCCGAGAAATTGAAGTTGTTGCAATCATGACCTGTTTTAATTGTCCCCGGTCTACCCTACTACGTATCTTTTCACCCCTTTCCCGTTTCTATTAACCTCAAACCTAAGTAAAATTAAACAATAATAAAATTTTCGCCAATATATCAATGAATTCAAATCAAAATTGTACTTACTTGTATAAAACTTGATCCTGACAAACTAGTGTACACTTTATATAACTTATATCACACAATGTTTAATATTTCAGTGTCTTTTTGTACGTGATCGCGGACAGACGCGTTTCGCATCGCGGAGTGAATTTTGTTAAGTTTGTGAATTCTTATGCTGTGATTGGTGGACGTTGCTTTTTTTGATTCCTTGTCACTCCTGCAGTGACTTTATCGAGTGTTCACGCCCAGTAAGCGGAGTTAGAGCGGGATATCGAATTTCTGCCAATTCATGGACCAAATAGTGTTTTAAAAAATCTCTTTTGAAACGCTCAAAAACAATTAACTTCGGCTGGATTCGAACTGGCGCCTGCGCGCTTGTGAAGCGGTGCGTTTGCGCACTACGCCAAGCGGTCGACTGTGCTACGAGTTGAAATAACCATTCGCTAATAGCTAGCTAACCTATTCAACGCCCCTGTGCTTTGCCTAGCTTTTTATTCAGCTTCGGAGACTGCATTATCCGTCAGCTATGCTACGTACGGCGCGCTCGCCTCCTGCCAGGTCTACGAGCACCCAGCCCTTGCTTGCAACGCAATCAGAACCTGATCTTTCTGCTGACTTGTCGACCACCGTAACAACCGTCGGTAATATTTTACCCAACATCACCCCAAGGGCCGGCAAACGCTTTCGGGGTAACGAGAGCTATCTTGAGCCGGATCAATTTGAGGAACTTAAAAATATGTTGCTTTCTTGGAAATCCGATCAAGACATCATCCTCAATAAATTAGTGTCCGAGGTGGCTGAATTGAAACAGCAAAACAATTCTATCCAGAAGTCTAACCTTGAGATTGAAAAATCGATTTTGTTCATCAATGCTAGTTATGAGGATATGAAAACCCGACTTGAAAACCTGGAACGGGAGCGCACGGGGTATGAAAGGCGTCTGTGTGACCTGGAAAATAGAAATAGTGAGCAGACCGTCGCAATACTGGAAGCAAAAATCGACTCAATGGAGCAGCAAGCACGCCAGTGTAATATTGAAATATGTAACTTGCCTGATAAGCGCAATGAAAATCTGCTTACTATAGTGCAGTCTATTGGAACGGCTGTAAGTTTCCCTGTATCTCAGAATGACATCATATCAATTAATAGGGTTCCCCACGCACGGCAAGGAGATATCAAGCCTAAGAATGTGATAGTAAAATTGAAATCACGGATTCTTCGCGACAACTTACTTAGCGCCTACCGTAAAAAGAAGAGTCTCAAATCCGACGAATTGGGAATTTCAGACGCTACGCTACCAGTGTATATTAACGAACACCTGACTCTAAAAAATAAGGCCTTATTTCGTAAGTGTAAAGAAATCGCCGGAAAACGTGGTTTTAAATACGTATGGATTAAGAACGCCACGATCCTTGTACGTGAGAGGGATGGGATTGCGGCCTTTGCTATACGGTCTGAAAATGACCTCAAGAAGATCATTGCCAATGAGAAGACATGTGTCTAATACTATACCTATTGGGCAATACAGATTTATTTTGATTGTATTTCTTCGATCTGCATTGATCTATTTGTACATTTTGTGTAAATGTGTGAATATTTTATTTATCTATGTCTGCATGCTATTACTTTTATATACCCTGATTTTATATATGTTTTACTGCTCGCTAGTAATTTTATATACCTTGATTTTTTACATGGTCTGTTACCTGCTCTTTCAGTTATTTTTTAGGAGAACTATTGTTATTTATAGTATGCCACGTCTTATTTATCATATAGTCATGTTAAACAAAGTGTCGTTTAGGGCCAAAGAGAAAACGAATAGTTATAATTTCTGGTTTTACTTTACTTTAGATGTCAAATTGTATACCTGGACGTTTCATATTGCTGTACTATTTAGTTTATGTGTCAACAATTGTTATCTATGGCTACTAATAATTTTCTGATATATTACCAAAATTGTAGAGGAATTCGTACTAAGTTGCACACGCTTTATATGAGCATCATGTCGTGTTCTTATGATATTATCATACTTACTGAAACCTGGCTCATTCCAAACATTCACGATAGCGAGTTTATAGACGATCGCTACACAATCTTCAGGTGTGACCGCGATCGTTCTGCGACAAACAAGCGTGAGGGTGGGGGTGTCTTAATAGCCATACTTCGTGGGCTACGACCGACTACCATTGCGACACAATTTACTCATGCTTGTGTCGAACAGCTTGTGGTCCAGTTACCTGCATCACAGTGTCATAAACACCACGTCATCAGTGTCGCGTATATACCACCTCGCACTAGTGATGCAATATACAGGCAATACTTAGACATGTTGCATCTGATTGCTAATGATTCTACTACCGAGTCATTCTTTATTGTTGGAGATTTCAACTTGCCCGATATTAAATGGTTGGACCAGGGTAATTGTGCAGTGGCAGATACCACAACTTCAAGCGGCCAGCTAATACTGAATTTTATGTCATTAATAAACGGTTCACAATACAATAAGTCTAGAAACAGCCTCGGACGAATACTTGATTTGTTTATCTCCAACACTGACTGTCAGACTGTATCCTGTACGTCACTACTTCCGGCTGACACCCACCATCCTCCTTTTTCTGTATTTGTGGATCTTAACATGCAATTTGCCCCTATGAAATGCCGATCTGTACCTAGGTATAACTATCATAAAGCTAAATATCTTGACATCAATGCAGAATTCAGTTTTATAAACTGGGAAACCAAACTCGCTCATCTGACCGCCGAACAGGCTGTCAATACTTTCTACGATACTTTATACGGAATAATTAGACAGCACGTTCCAGTAACTCGAATAAAAAATTCACAATTTCCTGTATGGTTCACACCTTCCCTGATCCGTATTTTTAAAAGTAAAGAACGTTCGTGGATTAAGTGGAAAATGTATCAAAACCTGTGTGACTACAATCACTTCTCGGATTACCGTAAATTGTTTCAAGATGAATCCGTTATTTGTTTTAGAAATTATATTAACTCGGTTGAAGACAGTATACCTAAAAATGTAAAGTATTTTTGGACATATGTATCCAACAGAAAGGGCAAGACTAACTACCCAGCCAATATGTATCTTAAAAATGCCTTGTCTGATAGCCCTACTCATATATGCAATTTGTTTTCTTCTTTTTTCGCTTCTGTCTATGAACCATCCACGTTTGACTCTGAGCATTGGGAACCCTCAAACGTATACCAGGATAGCTCTGCTTGCATACCCCATATTTACCTCACAAAAGAAGTAGTACACCGAGCAGTGAAATCACTGGACCCATCTAAGGGAGCTGGCCCCGATGGTCTTCCACCTGTCTTGTTTATAAAAACAGCTGATAATATATATACTGCGTTGTATTTACTTTTCAATAAATGTCTACATGAGGGTGTCTTTCCCACTGTGTGGAAGCAAGCATTTATTACACCTGTTTATAAAAGTGGAGATAAAGACAATGTGGAAAATTATCGTCCCATATCTATTATTTCCACCTTGTCGAAGCTTTTTGAGAGACTAGTACACGGCGCGCTTTATCCTCAATTACACGGCCTTATTATACCCGAACAACATGGGTTCGTTAAACGGCGTTCGACTACTACTAATCTAATGATATTTACTAACTTTCTTTTTGAAAATATGGACAGGAGAGTCCAGGTAGACGCCGTGTACACTGACTTTCGGAAAGCTTTTGACAAGGTGGATCACACAATTCTTTTGGAAAAGCTTGCTTTCAATGGTATCCGCGGCAATTTACTTCGATGGTTTGCATCATACATTCATAACAGGACACAAAAGGTCGTTATTAATGGATTTGAATCTGAGATTGTAACTGTCAAGTCCGGAGTTCCTCAAGGGTCTATCTTAGGCCCTTTGCTTTTTATCCTGTTTATTAATGACATAAAACATTGTTTTGTTAATGCAAGTTTCCTGATGTACGCTGATGATATAAAAATCTACAAAGCCTGCCAAAAACTCGGTGACTGCCTATTGCTCCAAGAAGATCTACATAGACTTGATACCTACTGTAAAGAGAACAAAATCTTTCTTAGTCTTCCTAAATGTCATAGTATATCTTTTACAAAAAACAAAAATAAACTTAATTTTACATACACGTTGAACAGCCAACAATTAAATGTGGTAGAATCCGTTCGCGACCTTGGTGTGACCATTGATTCGTATTTGCACTTTGACTTGCATATTGAAAATATGATAAATAAAGCCTTTAGGATGTATGGTTTTGTCATGAGATCTTCGAAAGACTTCGTGCGGCCCTCTACTTTTTTACTATTATATAAAACGTTGATAAGATCTCAATTAGAATACGCGATTCCTATTTGGAATCCGTTCTACCTCAAATACAAAAACAAGTTAGAATTAGTTCAGAAAAAGTTTTTACGTACTATGAACTATAAATGTTACCATTCGAAGATTCCGTACACACAATTATTACAGCAATATAATGTTTTATGCTTGGAGTCTCGGCGTTTACTTCTGGCGGCCATGATGCTGCATGGTTTGTGTAACAATAGATTTGACTGTATTGAAATTACAAATAAGTTACGCTACACAGTACCTAGAACTGTTATCAGACGGGCGGCCCGCGTGCCCCGGTTGTTCCACGTGGATTCATGCAGGACCAACGCAGGGGCACGAGTGCCTCTTCGTCAACTTGTGGAAACCTATAACACACACTTCATGGACATAGATATCTTCTCTCTTTCTAGTAACAAATTTAAGACATTGGCTATAAATATTCTTTCACCACAATCTTAATCTAATATTTATTACTTAATTCAAACTTTATATCACAAAATTATCATTCTGTTCTTTATTTGTTCATTTATTTACCCGTGGACAATGGTGTGGGTTATATGTTTACCTATTTTTTTAATTACTCATAATTTTAAACTTGAACATGTAACTGTTTTTTTGTCCCTAATAAATAAAATAAAATAAAATAAAATTTCCTATACAAAATCACCAACTTTATGGGAGGCTAAATTGTCACCGAAGGCCGGTTGATATTTAAACGTATTTTTTTTAATTTTCGCCTAACTTCACGGTGGACTGGAATTGCCATCTTATAAAAATAATGTTGCCGTATAAAAAACTTAAACATAGTAACAGTTTTATTTCAAAAGACTGGAGGTCGGGACAAAAAAACTTTCTCGGTTTTGTCTCCATTCACCCCGCGATTTCTATTCACCCCGTTTTACAGAAAGCCGGATTTGTTACTAATCTGTTACTTTTGAGTGGATTTTCTATGAAAGATAGCCATCTCTGATATGGACATTAAAATTCGTTAGAAAGTATTTAAAATTTTGAATGTTGCCTTATTTACAGTTTGTTTTTACCAAAAACGTCAGTTAGCCGGATTTGATTCTCTAGGACTCATATGCCAAACCATTTTTCTTAAGGATTTCCAGCCAAAGACTTTTTATTGTCTCATTAGTAACTGAATAATCTTTGCCCTTGTAGTGAATTTTGAATGATGTCTTTTCCGTCTTTTTAATCATATTCGTGTCACTCCTTTTAGTTGCCTGCCTACAAACGTTATGTATGGTAAAAATTATACTTATCAAGTTATTTCCCACGGTTATATTGTTTAGAATTTCCGTCATACTCGAAGGTGATGTGTATTAGACGTTAAGACACCTAAAACCCATCATTCTACATAACATCATCGTGGCTGTAATCTCGGAAGGGTTAGGCAAATTTTACCTAATAGTTACATGCGATAGGGATCCCCATCAACTGGACACAAATTCAGACCAATTTTTCAGCTGTTTTAACAAAAAAATATCATTTTTGCATTTAAATATATTAGTTATGATGTACACCGCATAATCTAATCTTACCAAGATTTAGATAGATTTTCTAGAGTGGAGTCTCCCAATACAGGCATTACTTGCTTAAAGGGAGGCTCCAATCACTTATTATGTTTGTTGCAAAATATTGTTTAAGAAATAAAAGATTTTTGTTTTTTTTTTTTTTTTTTGTATGGACTTTAGAAGAGACTGACTGGTTGCGCCGAAATGATTCGGTCAGCGAGTGCTGAGGAATTGCATTCACTCATCATGCGCGCGTGTGTCCGGCAACGGCGAGCGAGCCAATCTTCAGTTCAGTCGTCCATCAAACGCCGCTAAGCAAGGTTCTGCGTACGCGCCGCCGCGCCGCTCCGCGCTGTACCGCGCCGCCATATTTGTTCATACGCGCAAATAAAGCTGCTAAAACTCTCGCTTGTGCTCGCCACCTTTCGCAACCTTCATTAATTAATATAACTCGCTCAACTGGACGCTTGTATCTTCCGCTTGTGCACTTTGCCCCAAGTATCTCCGTGTTCTTCGAGAAGAAAGTCTTCAGGGCCTCGTGGCGCCGCAGCCAGGTGAGTGGATAGCTTTTTCCTTTAGCTCTCGTCTGGTTGGGTTTTTTTTGGCGTACCATATCTCACCCGCTCATAATTATAATCTCCCGCATTTATTTAATTTTTATTCTACCGCATCGCATCACCATAATTTTGGTCCATTTCGAGTCGGACTGAGCCAGTAAATACCTTTTAAAATAATCCCTGTCCTTACCTAAGTATTCCTACATAAAAAGTTTATAACTGTGCTTTGTTCAAGTAAATTACGCATCTTTAACTTAACAAAGAAGCTACGTGCCACGTGCCGTGCTTCGAGCGACTTATCGACGTAGCGAGTGGAATAGGTCCCATCTATTCAGTTTAACGTTTTTTTTTATCTAGTAATAATCTAATTTACTTGTTCGATAATTCAATAGCACATTTCTGTTTATATAAACGAGCGCCGGGAACTTTAGGTAACGCCATCAAAATGGCGTCGGAAGCAAAATTGAAAATGATCATTGCAAAAAAAGAAGCTATTTTCGAAAAAGTCAATGACTTGTTCAAGATTGCAAAGAAAATAATTCCATCAAATATTGATACTAGAAGTAAACAAGAATTTCTAGCCGCTTCTTCGAATATCGAAAAATTATATTTCAGCTTTAACGATCTTTGTGATCAACATAATACATTATTATTGGTAATAGACCCCGATTATAAAATAAGTTTTAGTAATTGGAGCTCTTTCGAAACATTATTTTCAGAAATTCAATATATACGTAATAACTTAGTAGAATCTAACCGCGCGAATGTAGACAAGCTCGCGGTCGAATCATATACTTGTCGCCTACCGCCATTAGAATTAATAAGTTTTTCTGGCCAGCCGGACAGTTGGCCACTCTTTTACCAATGCTTCAAAACTAACGTTCACGATAACAAAAGTCTGAATAATGATCAGCGTGTACAGTATTTGGTAGGCAAATTAAATGGCAGCGCTAAAAATGTTTTCGCGGGAATAATTCCGAATGCGTCTAACTATCTTACGATATGGAATTCGTTAGTGACAAAATACCAGGACAAGAGGTTACTTGGGTCTATGTACCTAAATAATATACTCGATATAAAACCTACCTCGGGTTCACCCGGTCAATTAAATAATTTTATTGAAAAAGTTCATTCATCTTGGTCCGCGCTAAGACAGTTAGACATTAACGATTTATCTGATTTCATGTTTACTCATCTCGTTTTAAAAAGGTTAGATTCTCAAGTACTGCAGAGTTTTGAGTTATCCGTTCGCGACAAGGATGTACCCACAAGTGATGACTTAGTAAATTTCGTACGGCATCACATAAAGGTTCTTGAACGAACAACAGCTGTTCGTCAGAACATATCACCACAAAATAATCAGGGGAATAACTCACAAAATCAGTCGCGTTCTTCTGCTTCGAAAACTTCGCATAGCTTTGCAGTCATAGAAAAGGAGGTTAGTAATATACCCACTTGTATTTTTTGTAAAAACTCGCAACATACGCATTTATACGAGTGTTTAGAATTCAAAAAATTGGATGTGAAAGATCGCTTTAAGTTCATTAAAGATAATAAAATGTGCATCAATTGTTTTAGTGGTAAACATTCCACTTTTAATTGTGGTTCTACAAACACTTGTAAACATTGTAAGAAAAAGCATCATTCATTGCTGCATTTTAATAATCGCGAGTTAATCCCGCAACAATCTCAACATAATGTATTAGGAGCCACGTCCTTGTCGAGTGCAGGTGCACCGGATAGCGGCGCGCGGTCGGTGTGTATGCATGTAAACTCAGCCGCGCCGGCGCCGGTCGTGACATCTTCGTGTGCCGAGTTGAAAGAATGTACTAATTCTAAGAATTCGATCGCGTTGACGTCGCGTAATAATAATATAAATTTATCTTGTGACCAATTGAATACGTCAGTTATTTTACCAACGGCACAAGTTTATGTTCCGATAAATGGAAAACGCTTTGTCATAAGATGTCTAGTTGATAGTGGTTCGCAAAACAATCTTATCACCCTCGCATGTTGTAGAAAATTAAAATTAAATATTCAACCGCTTGTTAACTCATCCTTAAAATCAGTAGGTACGATTTCCACTCCCATTAAGGGTTACGTGTCGCTTACAATACAATCGCGCGTAAGTGACGCTCAATACGAATTGACAATGTTAGTGATTGATCATATAGCTGATCCGTTACCTGTTCGCGCGGTACAAAGGTCCGTGATGGATCATTTCAAGAGTTTACCGCTCGCAGATGAATGCTGGGATGTACCTGGGAACATAGACGCGATTCTTGGTACTCAAATGTTCGCATTTGTTTTGCTCGGGAAAAAAGTTATACCTATCTCTCAGTCAGCTGATTCTGCGGTCACCGCTCGCTCCATACCTCATGCTTTAGAAACCACGCTTGGCTATATTGTCATGGGTGAGGTACCTTCTGTCAATAACCGTGACAGTGTAGCCTGGTCCTTCGGCCCGTTAGTAGATAATTTAAATAATTTAATTTTAAAATTCTGGGAAATAGAGGAAGTACCTACTGTTAACAAAAAAAGTCCGGAATGTCAAGAATGTGAAGATTTTTATAAATCGACCGTTTCACGAAATTCATGTGGGCAATATATTGTGTCGTTACCTTTTAAAGGTGAACCTAAGTCTTTAGGTAACTCCTTCATTCACGCTCAGCGTAGATTGTCTGCGCTAGAGCGCAAATTTCATTCGCTTCCCGCTTTACGTCAAGCTTATAACGACGTAATTAATGATTATATAGATAAGGGTTATCTTTCCGAAATACCTTATTCTTTGTCCGCTATAAATGAAGGCTACTTCATCCCGCACCACGCTGTTGTACGGCCTGACAAGTCGACAACAAAAACTCGCATCGTCTTAGATGCAAGCGCCAAAACTGATAGCGGCAAATCGCTCAACGACTTGTTGCATACAGGGCCTAATTTGCAGGCAGACTTATTTTCGCTTTTGCTTAACTTTAGATATTTTAAGGTAGCAATAACCGCTGATATACGTCAAATGTATCTTAGAATTTTATTGTCAGATAACGATCGTAAATATCAAAAAATATTATATCGCTTTATTGATACCGAGAGTATTCGTATTTTTCAATTTAACTCTGTGGCTTTCGGCCTCCGCTCGAGTCCATTTTTGGCTATGCGTACCGTCCGTCAATTGGCGGAGGACTATCGCGACCGCTTTCCTCTCGCGGCAGATGTCGCCATGCGAGAACTGTACATGGATGATTTAACTACTTCTGTTCCTTCTGCCGAAGATGGTACTCGTTTAGCAGACGAGCTGCTCGCTTTATTCAAGATCGGCGGATTTGATCTCGTCAAATGGGCAAGCAACTCACCGGAACTTCTCGCTCACTTGCCGGAGTCGTATCGTGCGGTGATTGAGTTCACAGATGATGATGATACACTGAAGGTTTTAGGTTTAAAATGGATACCTACTTCTGATGTGTTCTCTTTCTCCACATCCTCCGCGACTACCTGTAACACTAAACGTACTATATTATCTACGATTGCCCGCCTGTTTGACGTGCTTGGGTTCGTCGCACCTGTCATTCTTTATGCTAAACTTTTAATACAGGATCTTTGGCTTGCTAAGGTGGGGTGGGATGAAGAGCCCCCGGAAATCATTACTCAATGTTTCGTTAAACTCAAATCTGAATTACCGTTATTATCTAAATTACAAATACCTCGCCACTTAGGTGTCGCGGCCGGCTGTGTCGTAAATTTGCTTGGCTTTGGAGACGCTAGTATGAAGGCTTACGGCTGCGTCCTATACCTGCACGTAACGAACCCTAACGGTAATATATCCATTCATTTAGTATGCGCTAAGTCCAAAGTGGCTCCGCTAAAGACTGTTTCACTGGCAAGGTTGGAATTGTGTGCCTCGCAACTCCTGGCTAAACTTGTCAAACAAGTACATACGTTTTTTAATAATCGCTATCCTATAAGCGATATTTTCGCTTTTAGTGATTCTACGATCGCTCTGTCATGGATTCATTCATCTCCACATCGGTGGCAAGTATTCGTGGCCAACCGTGTGACTGAGATACAGGAAAATTTATCTCCTGACCGCTTTTTCCACATAAATGGGATAGAAAATCCCAGTGATTGTTTGTCGAGAGGTTTATTACCCTCGCAACTCATTAATCATCTGCTGTGGTGGCACGGTCCACCTTGGATTTGCCATCCAATCGCTGAATGGCCAATCGTACCATTCAAACCGTCCTGTGTTGAAGGTTCTATACCTGAAGCAAAGAGTTCTGTTACTCTAACAGTCATTCCTGATTTAGATACTTCGATACTACTGGAGCTAGCTCTCAGAGTCTCGTCTTGGAAAAAATTATTACGCATTCTGGTATATGTCTTGCGCTTTTTACGTAAGTTACCTCCCGCCCCGGTAATTCAGGTCTCTGACCTTGAAACCGCTGAACTCGTGATTCTTCGCGAGTTGCAAAGCAAACACTTTGTTGATGAAATAAAAAATATTAAAAAGGGTACATTACCGTCGCCTTCTTTAAGAAAGCTCGATCCGTTTGTTGACGACAACGGATTGCTCCGCGTGGGTGGTCGACTGACAAATGCTCATATACCTTATGAAAGTAGGCATCCATTGTTGCTTCCACGTCGACATCACATAGTCGATCTACTAATAGATGATTATCATCGATCCAATTGTCATACCGGTTCACATCTTCTTATGTCTTTATTAAGGCAACGATATTGGATCATTTCCGCTCGAAATATTATTCGACAACGCATACGCCAATGTAACTTCTGCTTTAAGGTTGCACCTTCTCATCCTACGCCTATGATGTCAAGTTTACCCCCTTCTCGAGTGCAAGAAGCTAAGGCCTTCACTCACACTGGCGTTGATTACGCTGGGCCTATAAATATTACTATCACGCGAAAGAGGGGCGTTAAAAGCCAAAAGGCGTACATTTGTCTATTCGTGTGTTTGACTACCAAAGCCATACACATTGAAATCGCCTCGGACTTGAGTTCAGAAACGTTCCTTGATGCTTTCAAGCGTTTCCTGTCTAGGCGAGGGCCGGTATCTGTTCTTTATTCCGATAACGGAACAAATTTCATTGGTGCAAAGCGTCAATTGGACGAGTTATACACTTTCCTTTCTTCTAAAGATACATCTACCGCATTTCAAACTGAATTAAATAATCATAAAATAACATGGCGTAATATCCCTGCTCGCGCACCTCACTGGGGAGGAATTTGGGAAAGCAACATAAAATGCATAAAAACTCATTTATATCGTTGCATTGGGAAACAATTACTGTGCTATGAGGAATTGTTGACAGTATTAACTCAAATTGAGTGCGTCTTGAATTCGCGTCCATTGTGTGTGCTGTCTGACCAGCCGCATACGATTCTAACTCCTGCGCATTTTCTAAACACAACCCCTTTGCAGTCGCTGCCTGCTTATGAGGTTGACGCATCTGTGAGCCTTTATAATAGGAAAAAACTGTTAGACAGTTTAGTCCAAAGCTATTGGAAGAAATGGCATGTAGATTATTTGCATACACTTCAACTGCGGCAAAAATGGAATACTCCTGATGTACCTATTCAGCCAGGTTTACTTGTTCTCATCCACCAGGATGATTCACCGCCGCTTCGCTGGCCTACCGGCATTATCGAACAAGTATATCCGGGTAAAGATGGAATCGTGCGAGTCGCGTTAGTACGCACTACAGCAGGGACTTTCAAACGCCCCGTCGTTAAGTTGTGCCCCCTTCCTACGCAATAATTTACATATAGTTTATCAATTAGCACAGTTGTAAACTCATTAATCTTAAGTATAATTTAGTATCTGTAATGCAATCCACACCTTCAATATTCATCTCTTGTAACTTTTATTTCTATGTCAATCCCTTTGAACTCGCTCCGCTTTAATCTAAGATCCTTTCCTTATCCTTTCCTTTGTTTCGAAAATCCTACGGATTTCCAAAGGGGGGAGGATGGTTGCGCCGAAATGATTCGGTCAGCGAGTGCTGAGGAATTGCATTCACTCATCATGCGCGCGTGTGTCCGACAACGGCGAGCGAGCCAATCTTCAGTTCAGTCGTCCATCAAACGCCGCTAAGCAAGGTTCTGCGTACGCGCCGCCGCGCCGCTCCGCGCTGTACCGCGCCGCCATATTTGTTCATACGCGCAAATAAAGCTGCTAAAACTCTCGCTTGTGCTCGCCACCTTTCGCAACCTTCATTAATTAATATAACTCGCTCAACTGGACGCTTGTATCTTCCGCTTGTGCACTTTGCCCCAAGTATCTCCGTGTTCTTCGAGAAGAAAGTCTTCAGGGCCTCGTGGCGCCGCAGCCAGGTGAGTGGATAGCTTTTTCCTTTAGCTCTCGTCTGGTTGGGTTTTTTTTGGCGTACCATATCTCACCCGCTCATAATTATAATCTCCCGCATTTATTTAATTTTTATTCTACCGCATCGCATCACCACTGACCTCAGAGTTTGTTTCGGCCTTTCTTCTCAGAGTAGTCAGATAGCAAACACCAAAGTCATCTAGTTTAAAAATAATTATTAATGTGTGTTTATTATGTTTAATAAATCGTTTATTCTGTCCGAAATAAACTTATAATAAAATTAAATAATTTGTATTTACTATTTCCAGGCTTTCCAACACAAGCTGCTCAAATGCCTCCTATAATACCAACTGAAATCCCTATGCCTGAACAAATATGGAATCTGCCATCTGCATCAAAGCAAATAGTCACTGGTGCGTAAATACTTGGCCACCTACATTTTCAAATTATGTTTAATTATCTGCTGCCGGCATCAGCTAGTTTTCTCTTTTTCTAAAATTAAAGTAAGTTACTGCAACATCATATAACTGTCAGTGTATGTGATAGTCCCGTTATGATGTAATTAAATCTATGGATTTATACCTACTGTCCGTAATAAACTTATAATAAAATTAAATAATTTGTATTTACTATTTCCAGGCTTTCCAACACAAGCTGCTCAAATGCCTCCTATAATACCAACTGAAATCCCTATGCCTGAACAAATATGGAATCTGCCTTCTACATCAAAGCAAATAGTCACTGGTGCGTAAATGCTTGGCTACCTACATTTTCAAATTATACTTAACTACTCATTCATTAGCATTTAGTAATAAGTAGCTGTTAATTTGTCATTACAAATAGACAGTTGGACATCTTGATTTATTGTAATGATAATTTAGGTTAATAATCCTCATGTAACTCACACTAATAAAGTTTATTTAGCTAACACTGACACAAGGTTAATTATTTTTATTTTATTTTCAGCTGTGCCTCCCAATGCTGGCGTTATAGCAGCAGAACATAATTATTGCAGTAAAAATGGTAAACAAAAAAGACAGAAACCTAAAGGAAACATAAGTGAGTACCAATGTAGTTTATTCCATAAACTATAGAAAAAAAAAAAGTGAATTACAAAACTCAATTTAACAAGTGTAAAACGACACTTAATGAAGCTGAGTGCCTCTCGTTGGGTAACTTAACATATTATGTTAACTTTGTTATGTTGCTGCTAAAAACTTGTGTACAATATGTCTTGAACAGCCTTCACTTCTAAATTGCACTTGTGCAAAATAAAAGCTGTATGTAAAGCACCATATAGTAAAGATATTTTTTTTTTTTTCAGAAAATCTGGAATCTACTTCATCGCTGGAGAATCAATTAAAGATTTCAAGATTCCAAATGAAGAATATGAAAATCGAAATTATTCGATTACGTAAGCGAAGTAGAAGTTTGAAAGCAAGATTAGCCAGTGCTGATAAAATTAGCAAACAAAATTGTTTCACAAAAATAACAAGAAATATGACAACAGCTGCAAAAATATTTACGAATATGCAGTACACCCAAACCCACAAGAGAGCTCGTGGGCGGAGATTCACTTTGAAGGAAAAAGTTTTGTCTCTCTCCATGTACAAAAAGAGTCCCAAAAGTTACACTCTTTTATATAAATATTTTACTTTGCCCTCAGTAAAATCGTTGAAAAGGCTTCTTGCAAAAGTCGAAATAGAGTCAGGGTTAAATAAGTCTGTATTCATAAAAATGAGAGAGACAGTGAAGGAATTAAGTCCAGAAGATCGCCTGTGCTGCTTAATTTTTGACGAGATGTCAGTATCACCGCAGATCCATTACGATGGATCAAAAGATAAATTAAAAGGATTCGCTTGGCGTAGTAAAAAAATTGCTGACCATGTTTTAGTTTTCATGGTCAAAGGATTGAAAAGAAAATTTAAGCAGCCTGTTGCATACTATTTTACGAATTCGTTAAACAAAATTGAATTAAAAGCCTTGACTATAAAGGTCATCAAATATGTACAGAGTACAGGGCTTAATATTTTGTGCACAGTATGTGACCAAAGCACTGTAAATGTGAGTGTGATAAATGAAATCGTCGAAGATACTCGAAAAAAATTCATAAAAGAAAAAAGGGAATGGAGGCACGAAACGATGGAAGTAGGGAAATCTAAAATTATTCCATTATTTGATGTCCCTCATTTATTGAAAGGGGTAAGAAACAATTTGCTTACCAAAGACATGAAATATTTCGACTTTGAAGAAAAGGTCGAAAAAACAGTTAAATGGGAATATTATCAGAAAATTTACGAAGCGGACATATCGTATGGCGAGTTAAAAATATGTCTCAATTTGACTGACGAACTATGTTGAAAAAATGAAAAAAATGAAAGTAAAAGACGCAGCCCAAATTTTTAGCCACAGTGTTGCTGTAACTGCAGAACATTTATCAGCAAGAGGTGATATACCAAATGAGTGCCGTCAAGTAATTAAATTTACCAAAATGATGGATAATCTATTTGATTCACTAAATGCAAGCACATTTAGTATGATTAATGGAAAAATGTATAAATGTGGTGTAAGAAACAATTCTCCTCATCACGCATTATGGGTAAATGCCAAAAAGGTTTTAAGATCAGTGAAATTTATTAAAGTTAAAAAAGAAAAGGATAATAAAATAAGATTAATTGAAACGAGCTCCATACCATCAATAAAAAAAATTATTCGCACTATTGAGGGCATGCAATAGTTGTGGAAAGTATTATCCCAAAAATATTTATTTGATTCAATGTTGACTAGAAACTTTAACCAGGACACCCACTTGAAATTTTTTTTGGGAACATTAGAAGTTTTGGGGTGAGGAATACGGCACCTAACACTATTAGCTTTGAAGGCTCCATTAAATCACTTCTTTTAAATAATTATAACTCGCCCCATTCTCTAAAAGCGAACTGTGAAAATGATGACAATGACTGTCTTCAGACACTGAGTTTCTTTTTAGAACACACCCTAGAAAAAACTTATAATGTTCCCAATAATGAGGTACTACCATTTCAGCATGAAGAAAATGAAGAAATTGTGGTGCCTTTTATCAATTTAAACACTGACACTGCTGATGCTGGCCAGGCTAATTATGTATGTGGGTGGGTGCTGGCTAAATGTTTGAAAAAAGTTTCCAAATCATGCAGGCACTGCTGAAATGAAATAAATGGCGACAGTCAATTACAATCAAATGATTATATAAGGGCAAAAGAATATAAAAAAGGTAGTCATAGTCTGTTGTATCCCACTCGAGAAGCGGAAATGGTTTTCAAACAAATTCAAAATATTTCACTAGAAATTTTGAAGAATAATGTGCCAAAAACTAAGCTTAAAGAAAAAATTAAAATGTTTTTGGACATATTTGTGGATTATCCTTTCACCTGCGAGATCCATAGGACAGAGTTGAAAAATGTTTTTGAAAACACTACAATAAATGTCTTTGTATACAGTTGGTGCCGCTCAATTAATCAAATTTTATCTGGTAAAATCCAATACCGTGATGACGATGATGAAATTAAACTTTCAGCACAAATATATTTCAATAAACATAAATAAATATGATTTTTATTTCATTCCAGGTTGCCTACTAAGTACTTTCCAAATGTACATAATATTGTTCTGTTCCGTTGTAAAAATCCGTGTTGTGTTTCCATATTTCAATAAGTACCTAATTATAAATTGCTACAGATGACTAACAAGTGTACATTTTGTAAAGTACTTTGAAGGCATGAGCTAATACCCCTAAGTTTAAATAGAATATCTATAGAAAGTTTACTGGTGTTTAAGTGTGTGTGAGGTAGGTATATACCTATACATGCAAACGATAGGTTTAGGCGGACGATACACGATGGCGCTTCAAATATCGTTTGAAGGTTGCAGAAAAAAACCGAAGTGGGTTCTCTATTCCCAATCTATATTACTATACTCTATGAGATAAGTAAACAAAAGTAACGATACAACGTTACAACAGGTCAACTTTTTTTCGAGATGGTCTTCTCGCCGTTTGACCAGGGCGTTTTTTATGTTAGTTTGTGACTGAAAAGAAGAAAAAACCATCAAACACAAAGATAGATGAATTTTGTAAACTAGGTAGGAACATTTTTTTAAATTAAGTATCCGTTTCTACTTAATATTTTGTGTTCTCATTGAAGTTACTCGTAATATTAAGTTGTTCTCTATGTTTAATAAGTACCTATGTATTTACAAAAAAAAATGTATTTATGTATAGTATATCAGTCATCTGGTTCACATAACACAAGCTCTGCGTACTTTGGGGCTAGATAGTGCTGGGTGAAAAAATATGTCCAGCATTATTTATTTTATTATTATTCCATTTTACCTTAACATGCAGGACCAAAAATTGTCCCGGGCGTCCAAGATAGATGGTTTCGTAAAGGGGAATGCCCACCGTTCATAGACACTTCGGCCACGGGTGCCCACATATAAAAGCATATGGAAATGATAATATAATAAAAATATTGCAATCTTGTTTGGATAAATGATTACAGCGATTAATAACCATAAAAAAAGATGTTTTTTTCTAACAAAAGCAAATTGTTGGGCGTTTCATGGCCAAAACTGGGCATTTCCCTTTCTTTGATGAGGCTGCACGACCTCGTGCGACTGAAGGGACGGGAGTTGTCATATAAGTTGTTAAAATAGGAAATACTCAAACTAGATCGGTCCAAAATATTTTATACGGCTGTCCTCAAGGTTCAATTCTCAGTCCGTTACTTTTTCTAATTTATATAAACAATATTAATAAAATTGGTTTAATAGGACACCTAACGCTATATGCAGACGACACCTGTCTCTTTTACTTTGACAAATCAATTCATAACATTATAAAGGACGCTCAACATGACTTTGATTTAACGAGTGGTTAAAGGACAACCTTCTTACAATTAAAACGTCAAAAAACTCATTCATGATTTTTACCACTAAACACAAGCGTATGGACTTCTCGCATCTTAAATTAAATAACGAAATAATAAAACCATCAAACAACGAAAAATATCTTGGATTACTTAGGGGTAGGTGAGAAAATAACTTGGAAATTACACATTGACCATCTCAGAAGTAAATTAAAATCATTATTGTGAGGATTCCGGAAAGTAGCAAACTAAATTCCAAATAAAGTGCGCACTTAGATTTATAACGCGTTAGTCAAATTGCATTTCGAATATTTGATTGAAATATCTGGTTCCGCAGCAGTAACTAATTATTTAAATTAGTTACTGTAACCATAAAAAAACCATATATGAAAAAACTATACTTTTATATTATTGTATTGTATAGCGGGCTGGTGTCCGCAACTCCACGTCTAAGCGCGTATTTTGCGTGCGGAACTTTTATATTAAACAGCTGTACATTTACTACACCTGCATTCTTATTAAAAACATAACTTCAAACTCAATACAAACATACAACTAAAGAAAAAAACAATTTCAAATAATCTACCTGAGAAATAGATATACAAACAAACTGAAGTCATCAGCGTACGCACTAATTACAGTAGAAAGACCATATTATTTAAAGGACCATTGAAGGACCATATCATCTGTTCAATGGATTACCGGACGATATTAAAGAGTGGGATAACGTGAATACATTTATAAATAAGCTTATGTAACATGATGTACATTATAACGTCTAATACTCTGGAGGAAAGGGGGATGCCGAGCCGCCATAGTGATTTAGGCCCTGAGTGCCCACAAGTAACATCGAATGTTACTATTAGTATGCCCCACAAATAATATATTGATAAAAGAAAGGATAGTGGCGAACTCTCAAACAAATTTTTGTTGACATTTTTTTTTGGCGTCTGCCTATGAAAAATATGTTAAAATATTGAGTTTGAATTCCTGAACAATTTTGTCTTCAGTTATACTTTTATAGGAAGTCAGGAATTAAAGATATTCCAGTTTGAAGTTTTAGAGGTTATGTTTATTCTTGTCAACAACAGACTAATCGAAAAAGAATTATAGAAATGCATTTATACAAAATAAACTACGCAATGCGTATTCAGAACATTAAGTCCAACCGACAGGTCGGGCACATGGCCCACATGGCCACATGAGATGTAAGTAGGTACTTATTTATTTAATAATCTTAGTCAACTATCATAAGAGCAATTAGTTATGGTTACGCCAACATAGTGTTTGCGTGTAATACCTACTTATAAATAACTATAATGCTTGACGTTGGACATTTGAACTGATTAGGTACGAAAATGGGATGGCACGCCTAGTTGAAAGTGTCCAGCAATCTCTCCGCGGGTCTATTCCTACCGCGGCTAAAGGAGCTCAACCAGTATGAAGTTTTACTGGCCGCATCGCATTTCGTGACTATCTTCATGCAAAAAGTCAAGATGGCGACCGCTCATAATCTCTTCGCCGCGCGTGCTGTCCGTTGACCATCCTTAAAAATAAGGAATCCATCTCTGATCGTCGGAGTGCCGCGTCATCGCGCCAAAGGCTAAATTATCGCTGAGATTGTCCATATCTTCGCCATAACTAAAACCCGCGGGTCCATTGGCCCACCGCATGTGGAATAACATTTTGAACTCTGAACTTTGGTGTGTGAAGTGGGCTTGGAGTGCAAGTTTGAAGCAGTCCCTCTGGAGCTGATCGCAGACGTGGCCAGCAAGGTAAGCCTCCCTAAGTACCTACCTAGAGGTTTTCTAACTGTTCACCGTCAGGCTGTTGCAATTTCTAGAATATTCTATCGAAGCAGCGCCCCTCCATTTGAGGTTACCGCAGCGTATCGTGTTTTTTATTAGTAATTTCATATTTTCAAAATCGAACTTAAACTATACGCACCAAGTTACTTATATGATTTATTACGATGGTAAGGGTAGGTCAGGTATAAAAAAAGAAACGTATTTTTTTAAATATTTATTCCTCATCTTCTCTAATCACAGTGTCAACAAGAAAACCTGCGGGTGCTGAGATATTTGGTTCAGCTGTAGTTAACTGGTGCTCGCCTTTTAACAATGATTCTGGTATGAATGTTTTTTGGCCACATCCTTTCAACAAAGCAATGCTATCTCTAAAACCTCCTAAAATAAAAGCCAAAGTCATTGTTTCTGAAATGCAGCCTTAGAGCAGAATACTCATTACTAAATAAACTAAAAAAGATTTTGTAAAAGTTCAGTGGTCAGTTCAGTACAGTACATGTCATTACCCATGTTTTTTTTCGTTGGGGATTTTGATACGGTTTCATTTTTATGAACTAAAAAATTATAACCGCTATATTCTTAGCACAAACAATATTTTTTATTATAACATAAATTGTATTCTGATGCAGAAATGTATTTACAAAGTATAAATTAATGCAATACGTAAATCCAAGCATTTTATGTAACTTGTCTAAGATTTATATTCCATGGCAACATTAAAAGTATAGCTGAGCCAAAAGTCATGAATTCAAGCCATAAAGAAAAAATCTAAGCCATGATTATATAGTCTGCCGTCAAACGGTGAATGGCCGTAACTACTTTAAAGTATATTTTGCGTAAATGACAATTTTGTCTGAAGTGAAGTTTTAAAGCACTGTCGATAGTCTTTACTTGTCTTATTTTATATGATAATTTAACTGTGGCTACGAGCGAATTGGAGCTTTATTAGCTAGACAGAAAGATAGAGAATTTCTTGCTGAATCCGAATCAATTTTAACTAATTTTTGATAAAAATGTTAGTTACCTCCTTTCACCGTATGACGGCAGTATTATCATCAATAATCTAGTCAATAAAGCTCTTAATTATGACGACTTTTTTTCCAGACTTTCACAGGCCTTAAGCTTGATTTGATAAAACTTTGTAAATTATTTCGTCGGTGTCTATCACAGTGACATACGTAGACGCTTAATAATTTAATCAGCAATTTATTCGCCACTGTTCTTTATTGAAAATAGTTGGAGTTTCCAAATTATAAGGTTTTTTTAATGTGGACCCATCTTTCATACATGAGTATTAAAAAGTTATTGAAAGCCACCTAATTACATTATTTAAAGATTTCAGATGATTGAAAATAAAACACTATATTGATATAAAACATTTTATTCGTCATATACTAAGACATCGTCCAAAAATTGAGCAGGAGGAAAAATATTAGATTGATGCCGTGCCCACCCCAAATACCATATCACTGTCATGACATGGGCACAGCACCCAACAGTACGACGGCCAACAATGCAGTTACAGCAATACTGCTTTATCGCCTCACGACCTGCTTCGGTATTGCTAACTAAAATATACACGAAGTATACTTTGCGACTGATATGCCTACTTGCAATTTTTGCTCTTATCAAGTAGCAATTCGACCCAAATATAACTTCTTCCATCGATCTGTTCCTAGGGTCCCTAGGAACTTCAATAACGTAAGATCCATTAAATCTGATGTGCTCTCCATAATAAGAGCGGGCTTGTTTTAGTTGAATATATCAACTAAAACAAGCAGGCAATCAATATTAACTCGCTGTAATTTAATCTTGTGAAATCCCTTATATTTTCACTCTCTACACTTATTTTGTGAAAATCTGCCCTAGCTCTATTGAGATTATGCACCCTAACATAGTCTGAGAGATCATTGTTTTTGTTCATGTTTCTATTAACTATTTGGATTATTTCATGGGCATCATCCCTATCCCTTAATTTGGTGTGGTATTTATTTATAAGAGCTGCAGCTACAGAAAAATCTATCATGAGATGCTTGGAAGCCCTATTAAAAAGTTTTGTCTAAATAATTTAAACTTGCTTTTAAAAAACCGTTCACCACCTCCACAACCCAACGACATAATGTTACAGCTCTGGACTTGTTGGCTTGGCTTGTGGTTAGTTGTGGTGTGGAGTTTGTGTATGGGTGTAAATAGGGAAAACAGCCAGTTCTAATAATTAGAATTGTAATCAGCAATCTTACAAAAATAATCAACAATATAGGTCGGAGCACGTTGCGTTAACGGTTAAAGGGTGTCCTATCGCGGACCCGGCTTGTGAAGAAGTGAAAGAGTATACTTAGTATAAGATAAAATATGGCGACCAAAGCGCTAGTGTTGTAACGAAAGTTACTAAATTAGTGTTGGGATTCCAACATGCTCCGGCCTTAGGAGAGGAAACAAAAACAAAATTAAAATTTACTAGTTCTAGCTACCTTAAGCTAGTAGAGAAATTTAACATTATCATTTATAGGTAAAGATATTAATAACCGTTTAGCTACCTTATGCTAGTAAAGTAGAAATAACATTACAAAGTAGAATTAACATTATCATGTATGGGTAAGATACAGATTTTTTGTAACAGATCTCACATGGGTATTTCCTTTAGAATTTGTGACTTCTACTGCTCTTACATGACCATCGTGGCCTGGAAATGTTTTAGTAACTCTAGCCATAGGCCATGACATTATGGGTACATTATCTTCCTTTAATATCACAATTGTTCCTACCTTAATGTTAGGCAGGATGTCTAACCACTTAGGTCTATTTTGTAGTGTATTAAGATACTGTTTATACCATACTTTCCAGAATGATTGTTTAATTTGATTACATAATTGCCAAAACTTGAGTCTATTTTGAGGAACAGTAGTTACATCAGTTTCAGGATACATTGTTAGTGAATTTCCTATTAAAAAGTGACCTGAGTTTGCCCCCCCGTCGCGACGCCGCCGAGAGCTGACGTGGTTTTAAACGTTACGTAGACTTTATTTCCAAAAAGTGGTTTTGAAAAGTTGAAACCGCCAAAAACTTATTCAAATCAAATCAAATCATTTAATACTTTGCAAACATGGGTAATAGGCACATAGATGTTCTTATTATATAAGTTTCTCCACATTTTGCCGTCACATGGGCATGCAAATATATGGTATACAATTATAAATTTGTGAAATTAAAATAAGTGGCATGTCATTGCAATTACAAACACGTACAATAAAAGAGTCAGAAAATAATAGCCAACATGGTCAAGTAATAAAAAAAAAAAAATATGATCAACAATGTCAAACGGAATAAAATACACACAGACAGTAACAAAAAATACCTACCTGACTATTACAAAATATAATCAGGATTACATTCAAAATATTCTCTCATGTCAAACTCAATAAGATAACAATTCAGTGTCATTCAGATAGTCGTTTAAATTATAATAACATTTCTTGCATAGTAATTCTTTCAATTCCTTTTTAAACGCATTTAAATTTAACTCTTTGATTTGTCTTGGGATTTTGTTAAAGACTTGCGGTGCTATACAGAATATGCTTTTCCACATTAAAGCGGTTTTGGCTCTACGTCCGCGCAGCACATCATACCGCCTGTTTCGTTTAACAGTATCTGACAAGCTAGGAAACAGGTGTGAATTAGACTTAACAAACAAGGCAGTTTCGTAAATATACAAACACGGTAGTGTTAAAATTTTAAACTTTTTGAAGAAAAAATCACAACTGTCTGTCACTTGTAGCCTAAACATGGCTCTGATGGACCGTTTTTGCGCTTTAAAAGCGACTTCTCTATTTGTGGAGTTACCCCAGAATATAATTCCATATCTAAGTACAGATGCTACAAGACCATGATAAGCGGTAACTAGTGCATCTGTGTTAACTGTTGGGGCAAGTTTATATAAGGCATAGGATGAGCTACTAATTTTCTTACATAATGCCTCAATGTGATCTTTCCAATTGAGCTGCCTGTCAATTATCAGGCCTAGAAATTTTGCGCTATCTACATCGCTAATTTTATTATTTTGGTACTGGACCTTCATTTTCGAAATTGGTTTCTTATGGCCAAAGTGCATTATTTGTGTTTTATCTAGATTAATTCTAAGATTATTATTATTAAGCCAAGAGATAATTGAATGTAACGCTCTATTGACATCAGCTTCATATGACACCGGTTTATCACATGCTATAGTTATCGTACTATCGTCAGCAAAGAGCGTTGTTGGAAAGTCTAATGCTTTGGGCAGGTCATTAATATAAATTAGGAACATTGGAGGACCCAAAACACTGCCCTGTGGAACACCAAAATAAACTGTGCGTTCTTTAGACAGGTATGTTACTTCTTTTTTAGTCTTGAAATTTAAGTTTGTTATTGCCGTAAATTGTTTTCTTTCTGAGAGGTAAGTACTTAACTCCAGAATGTTACCTCTTATACCATAGGACTCAAGTTTATTCCTTAAGATAGTATGGTCAACGCAGTCAAAAGCTTGGGTCATATCACAATACACAGCACACACAGGTGTCTTATTATCGATATTAGTCATAATTTTGTTTAAAAAGTCATAAATAGCCATGTTTATTGTCATATTCTTCCGGAAACCTTTTTGTTCGTTACAGAGTATGTTTTGTTTTTCTAAGTATGCGTATAGCTCAGTATAGATATATTTCTCATATATTTTGGAAAAAACTGACAAAAGTGCTACAGGCCTATAATTTTGCATTAGTTGTTTATTACCCTTTTAAAATATTGGTTTCACTATGGAGACTTTAAGACCGTCCGGAAAAACACCATGGCTGATACACAAGTTAAGAATATGGCTCAAATGTTTAGAAATTAAGTCGGCAACTTGTTTTATAATTTTAGTTGAAATTTCATCATACCCCACGCTATTAGTATTTTTTAAGCATTTTATAATGTTGAATAACTTGTATAGGTTGACATGGAGCCATAAACATTGATTTTTGTTTATTTGTGATATACGCACTCGATCTTACACCTGCTCCGGTTATGGGTCTAATTTTTTCTATGAAATAGTTGTTGAATTTGTCAGCAATTAGTTGAGGTTTGTTGATCGTTTTATTGTCAATTTGAATTGTATTTATTGAGTCATTAGGTAAGTTTAATTTAGAGTTCTTTATTATTTTCCATGTCATTTTGTTTTTATTGTCAGAAGTTTTAATGTTGTGATTATTTTGTGACTGTTTTGTTAGAACGTTATTGCAGAACGTAAAGAACTAATAGATAAACAAAACTGAGTAAAAGTGTATCTTGTATTCAAAGTAATACCATCAAAAGTGATCAAAAACTTTTTAAAATTGTCGTTATAAAAAGTGGACTTTAACTTAGTGATCCGTGAGTGTGACCTTCAAAGAGAAAGCAAGGTTACTCCACTAACATTTTAGATTTGGTTTTGGCATTAGTTGGCCTATTTAAACATTACTTCTGTGTCACGTTTGGTTCCGGGATGATATCTCGGATTGGCGTGTTGTATAGTGGCAGTTCGAATCCCAACCTCAGTTCTTCTTTTTGGATGTTTACATGTTTTTTTTTTTAACAAAGTGGGGACTGCGATAAATTTGCCTATCCAAACTAATAATATAAGAGATGTTTTTCGAATAAACACTAAAAAAGAAGGCAATAAGTCCATCATCGTAGATTTTGCTTCTATTATAACAAAGGAAAGTGTAATAGAACACTGTAAAAAGTTCAACAACCAACATAGAGAAAATAAACTAAACACTGCACACTTGCATATCAGTGGTCCACCAAATAATATTTACATATCTGAACATCTTACGGCTAAAGCTAGAAGACTCTTTTTTCTCGCACGTGACTTCGCGAGCACCAATGAGTATAAATACTGTTGGACAGCAGGAGGGAAGATCTTTATTCGCAAAAGAGAGGGAGAACGACACTTACGTATTATTACAGAAGCTGATCTAGATAAGTTAAAGCCTGAACGGAAAATGTGACTAGTCATTTGTATCCTAATTGTGTCTATTGTTTTTTATAAATTTTGCATGAATGTCATCAGATTTTGCATGTTTATGTTTATTTTGTATTCTTTTAAAAAATGTTCATATTTGAAACAACTTTTAACATTGACTTGGTTTGATAACTACGTTTCTGAGCAACTTACTTCACATTACACTCACCTACAACACTTATTTTTTTACAGAAACACAAAATACATGCTTCCTTACAAACACGTCTATTGTCGATGCATTTTAGAAATTAATGTTCATATAGTGGCGTTCGTAAATCAGGTTTGCACCATTCGATCTACACTATTAAGCTGGCTAAGCGTAAAGTGCACATTGATATATCCTACATCGAATTATGGCTGATTTTACCATGACTTTTAATAATGAGCTGGACTCTGTGGCTGTGGCGCTGTCAGCAACGTGTGAAATAGAGGACTGCAAAAATTTGTTGCAAAACTCCGAAACTACATTAAAGGTCATTACGCAAAATATACGCAGTATTCACCGAAACTTTCCGAACTTTCAAACGTTGCTCACTAGATCTAATATCGAATGGGATATTGTTGCTTTGACTGAGTGTTGGCTGACACGTAACCCCATTATTCCTTTCATAGACGGGTACAAGTCCTTTTCCACTGCCAACAATCAAACTCAAAATGAAGGTGTGGTGATTTACTGTAAGAACTATTACTCCCCTACGATCGAGGAATCACAATTCTCAGATGCGAACACTCTCATATTAAAGATCAATTCAGACACTGTCCTTATTGCTATTTACCGCCCACCGGGAAATAGTAATATTGACAACTTCTTGGTTTCGCTAAATGACTGTCTTTGTAAATATTCTTCGTTCAAGAATGTTATCTTAGTGGGTGATATTAATATTGATATTTCACCTGGGACCCAAGACCAAAGATCATTCGCCTATCTTGATATGATTTCGTTTCACGGGATGCTTCCTGCCCACACAATACCTACTCACAGTCGTACATGCTTAGACCATGTATTATTAAGAACAAAAGTGACTGCTCATTGCTACGTTGCGCAGACATCTATTACTGATCATGACTCCGTTATACTTTTCATGAATACTAAACCCAAGCGATTTATTAAAAAAACCTACGATCGAATCGACTCCGAAGGATTGAACGAAAGCATGAGGAGTATTGATTTCAGTCCTATTTATGACATGACTGATGTTAACTTGGCGGCAGAATTTTTCACAGGATCGATCTCTAAAACTATTGACAATAACACAGTTACCGTAGCAAGCACTGGACGCAAAAGAATTCTAAAGCCCTGGATAACAAAGGGACTTTTAAGATGTATGCGAAACCGCGACAAACTATATAAAATTTAAAAAAAATCCTGGGAATGATATAATCCAAAACACTTATCGGAGGTATCGGAATTTTTGTAATAATATTTTGAAGAAGGCTAAGATTAATTACGAAAAGGATATGATAAGGAAAGCCGGAAATAATAATAAGAAGTTGTGGGAAACCATTAAAAATATCACATACACCTCAAAGAAAAATGAGAAGTCGACACATTTAATTTGCCCTAAAAATCCGTCCAATTCTGTCAATAATATTAACTCATTTTTCGCGGGTATTGGTAAATCACTGACAGAAAAAATAACTTCCAATAACACAAATTCATCGTACACCTACACCGCTAGTTCATCTCAATCTAGTAGTTACTGCGAAAAATCAATAGTACTGTTACCTACAGATGAATTCGAAATAAAATCATTAATATCTAACCTCAAAAATGATTGTGCAGTAGGAGTAGATAGAATCTCAGGAAACTTCCTAAAAGAATTTACTGACATTATTGTCCCTCCTCTAACATTAATTTGTAATTTATCATTTGCTACAGGAGTATTCCCATCTGCTTTTAAAAAATCACAAATAGTTCCCGTTTTTAAAAGTAGGGACAGGTGCTGTGTTAACAATTATAGACCTATTTCTATACTTCCAACACTATCTAAGATATTGGAACGCTTAATGAATACCAGACTAGTTAAGTTCTTGGAGACAAATCGGCTTTTATCGTTATCTCAATTTGGATTTCGCGCTAATAAATCAACTTCAGATGCTGTTCATCAATTGACGGATTTTATTATCTCTAAGCTAGATTCTAAGAAAAAGACTCTGGCCATCTACCTGGACTTAGCTAAAGCATTTGACACAGTTTCTGTTCCCATTTTGAATAGCAAACTAGAGCACTTGGGTGTTAGGGGTGTAACACTGGATTTGTTTGCGAGTTATCTAAAGGGCAGAACACAGGTAGCTAAAGTGAATGGATGGGTAAGTGATGAAGTACCCATTGAATATGGCGTTCCACAAGGCAGTATCCTCGGCCCAACCTTGTTCTTAGTGTACATAAATAACCTATGCAAGACAGACCTGACAAATGGGGGAGTAATTACATTCGCCGATGATACTGCATTGCTTTTCTATGGTGACACTTGGGAAGAAGTTTATACGCACGCCCAAAATGGATTCAATAAAGTTTCTAAATGGCTAAATGACAACATCCTCACACTAAATGTAGAGAAAACAAAGTACATGACCTACACAATCAGGAAACAAGTCGAACCAAACCTCACAATCATCTCACACAATTGTAACCATCCATTCAACAGCTCATGTAAATGTCCACGTTTGTCAAAAACGAACACTATCAAATATCTGGGTGTTGTAATTGACGACCGACTGAATTTCCAACAGCACATTGAGGCCTTGGTTCCCAGGATACGTAAGCTTATTTATATATTTAAATCTCTTCGACACATTGCTGACATCTCTGTGATCAAATCTGTTTATCTCGCATTGTGTCAATCTTTGCTGTCCTATTGTATAACTTCTTGGGGTGGGGCCGCTAAAACGCACCTGTTAAAGTTGGAGAGAGCCCAAAGAGCCATATTGAAAGTGGGTTCTTTTCTTCCCATGCGCTATCCTACAGTGGACTTATATACTCGCTGTAAGGTACTGACAGTTCGACAACTTTTTATTTTAGTTACTGTTACCAAAAAGCATGCTGAAGTTCCTTACGACCCAAAAACATTTTTAGGGAAAAGGAGAAAAAGCACTGTCTGTGCGACAACGCGATTTAGGACTAGTCTGGCACATAATTTTTATGGTTTTTTGGGTTCGTATTTATATAATAATTTGAACAAAACCTTGGTCATCTATCCCCTTTCCAGGGTAGAGTGCAAAAAGAAAGTGTTCTCATGGCTTCAAGGCATTGACTACAATGCAACAGAACGTTTGTTGAAACCCTTGAACTAATGCATGGAACGATATACTTACACATACACAAGTTATTCTTCACACTATTTGATTATAGTGTGACGAATAATTTCACTCCCACTGACACACACACACAAACACCTACGCACATGCTCCACCAAGTCAAATATAACCTATTTAATTTTATATTTTTTTACCATAATAATGTTTTAATTGATTTTCTAAAATTGATAATTTATTTGCTAATTTAATTTAATTTAATTATATTATGTTACAATCATCGTGTGTATAAATTGAACGCAGTTAATGATGTCATAAGATAAATGTCCGACGGAGGGTTAGCCTGGTGATCTGTAATACAGGTTTTACCTAAAACAGACACCAGTCTCTATGCAGTGAAATCTGACTCTGTACTGTTACTGATGATTAGAGAAAATAAATAAATTATTATTCCCTTTATTTAACTTTTGTACAAATTATTTACATTTTTAAATATTTCTTATAAAAACAATATAAAAACATTGAAAAATATAAAAAATTGTTGCCCACCGGTATCGGGAACAGGGTCCAAGCTATCGGCGGTCAGGGCTCCAGAGAGAGGAACCTCCTAACAATACGAGCCGTGTCCAGGAGTACCGCTTTCTGAATCAAGCCCTTGATCCAGCTGCCTAACGAGAGCCTCCTCAGGTATTCATCGAGGCTCTTGGCAATTAAGCCATGGGCTGATACGACTATCGGTACAATGATCGCTGAGTCCACATCCCACATGTCGACAACCTCGCGAGCCAAGTCAAGATACTTGATTTGCTTATCTTTCTCGGCTTTCACGAGGTTCCCATCATGCGGGACCGTTATGTCAACAATCATTGCGCGCCGCTCTGATCGATCCACCACCACTATATCGGGCTTATTGGCTACAATAGTCCTGTCAGTGATGATGGATCGATCCCAGTACAATGTGATATTGCCATTTTCGAGAACTGGGTCGGGCACATACCTATAATACGGCACTTCCGATTCCACAAGGCTGTATTTTAGAGCAAGTTGCTGATGGATAATCCTGGCTACAAGGTTGTGTCTATGCAAGTACTCTCCGTTAGCTAGACGAGAACACCCGGAGATAATGTGACGGATTGATTCGCCTGGACGGTGGCATGCCCGACATATGTCAACCGTGCCGTCCTTCACAATAAATCTCCGGTAGTTATTCGTCATCATAACTTCATCCATAATTGCACAGACAAAACCTTCGGTTTCTCCGAAGAGGTCCCCGGAACGTAGCCAGGCTACGGACGCGGATAGGTCTACATCGGGCCCATGTAGAGCCCGGAAAAAGCGTCCGTGGAGCTCCTTACTCTGCCATACCTCCCTGCGGTCGTTAGTGTCAAGCACTACAGGTTTGCGCCAGTTCTCTTTAGCCAAGGAGAGCGGGGTGAGGCCTTTGTCCACTGCGACCACATCTCGATGCATCCCCACGTCGGTTTCTAAGAAATATTCCCTGAGACTGCATATCTCGCGATTGTGGAGAGTCTTAGCGTTTAAAAAGCCTCGACCCCCACACCTCCGCGGGATATACAATCTCAGAACCGAAGAACGTGGGTGATGCATTCGATATGTCGTCAACAATGTACGGACCTTCCTATCCAGGGCGTCTAGTTCTGTTTGAGACCATTTGAGTATACCGAAAGAGTACATCAAAACCGGCATGACCCAACCGTTGAAGGCACGCACCTTATTTCCGCCCGATAAAAGACTATTAAATACTTTTTTCAGGCGGCCAAAGAAACGCTCCTTCAACGATTGCTTCATGTCAGCATCATTGATGCCCAGCGCTTCCGACATACCCAAATACTTATAGGTTTCGGTTGCTGAGAGGGATCTAAGATTTATGGAATCCGAGAGCTGGGTTCCCACAGATTCCACAATCTCCCCTCGCTTTACATGCATGACCGCACATTTGTCCACACCAAATTCCATCCTGATGGCGCTACTGAAAGTTTCAGTTACCTTCAGTAGCTCCATCAGTTGCAAATCGTTGGGGGCAAAGAGTTTCAGATCATCCATGTAAAGGAGGTGAGATATAACTTTACCACCTCTCTTCAACCGATAGCCTAGACCTGAATCCTCCAGCAGCGTGCTAAGAGGATTCAAGGCTAAGCAGAACCAAAGTGGACTCAAACTATCACCCTGAAATATTCCTCGCTCTATCCTTATTGGCTCGCTATTCCTCTGGATTTGCTGACATCCTGGATAGCGAAGGACTGTCCTCCATTGGCCCATACATGAAATCAGGAAGGTGCGCAGAGTTGCATCAACTTTATACAACTCTAGCACCCTCATGAGCCATGTATGTGGCACAGAGTCATAGGCCTTCTTATAGTCTATCCAACATGTCGACAGATCCCTTCGGGAACGGCGAACCTGTTGGCTAATGGCCATATCAATGAGGAGTAGCTCCTTAGTACCACGGGACCCGTTCCTACATCCATTCTGAGAAGCAGACATAACAGAATTTTCGTCAATATGTTTAGTGATTTTAGTTCTCAAAATGGAGGTAAGAACTTTATAGACCGTCGGGAGATTATTTAAATTATTATTATTATTACCTCCATTTATTTTCTTTACATATTATATACATTTTTAAATATTTTCAGTAACAAAGATTATATAAAAAACATTTAAAAATATAGAAAATAGTAGCCCACCGACATCGGGAACAGGGTCCGAGATGCCGATGGTCAGGGCTCTTGAGTGAGGAACCTCCTAACAATACGCGCCGTGTCCAGAAGTACTGCTTTCTGAATCAAGCCCTTGATCCAACTGCCTAGCGAGAGCTTCCTCAGATGTTCGTCGAGGCTATTGGCTATTAAGCCATTGGCCGACACGACTATCGGCACAATGACTGCTGTACTCACGTCCCACATGTCGACAACCTCGCGAGCCAAATCTAGATATTTGAATTGTTTATCTTTCTCTGCTTTCTCGAGGTTCTCGTCATACGGAACCGTTATATCAACAATCATTGCGCGACGCACCAATCGATCTATCACCACAATGTCAGGCTTATTGGCAACAATAGTCCTGTCAGTGATGATAGGTCGATCCCAATACAACGTGATATTACCATTATCGAGAACTGGGTCACTGTAATTATTATTATTATTATACCTGGTGTTAAATAACTAAAATCATTTGCATCAGATGACATAGGAATCAGAGGTCTGGAGTTCAATATGCATTCTATCTCTATTAATACAGTGTTTATTTGTTCATAGGTTAACAATTGTTTTTGTAATACTCTTCTTAGAAAATACTTAGTCATTTTCACAGCAGACTCCCACAGCCCACCAAAGGTTGGGGAATATGCCGTATAAAATGAAAGTTAATGCCTCTCTGGGCTGCAAATTGACATACTTGTTTTTGGTGATTCTGTGAAAAATGTAATTGATAAAGCTCAGCTAATTGGTTTCTTGCGCCTTTGAAAGTGCTAGCATTATCAGAGTAGATTTCTTTGGGCAATCCTCTTCTAGAAATAAATCTCTTAAGGCAAGCGAGGTATGCATCTGAAGTAAGATCTGATGTGAGTTCGAGGTGAACTGCCTTTGTAGCGAAACACACAAATACACAAATGTAGCCTTTTCTTACCACGGAGCGTCTCACGCGCGAGAGTTTAATATCAATAGGCTCTGCAAAATCTACACCGACTTTCTCAAAAGGGCGACTCATAGCAGTCACTCTGTCAGCTGGCAAGGAACCCATTAGCTGTTTAGAGGCCTTAGCCTTCTGTCTGAAACATATGACACATTTATGAATTAATTTTTTGACATACATTAACCCATTAGTTATCCAATATTTTTGATTTAAATTACACAGTAATAATTTTGGACATGCATGTAAAAGCTTTTCATGTTCAGATCTTATAATACAATTAGTAACATGCGATTCTTTTGGTAGAATTACCTGATGTTTATGACCATATGGAATGTCAGAATGATGTAGCCTGCCACCTACACGTAGGATACCTAAACTATCTATAAAAGGACATAAGCTTTGTAAAGGACCTTTTACACTTTTATTATTTTCTAAACATTTAATTTCGTCTTTATAATATACTAGCTGACCTGCGCAACTTCGTCTGCGTGCGTACATAAAAGAAAGAGAGGGTTAGAGAGAGTGTGCGTCAACCTTAAAAGTTAGACATATGCCATTGCGGACATTTTTTTAGAGCTTTTTAAGAGGGACAATTCCGACAGAGGCATATAGAATCAAAGGTAGCTAAGTGCCTCTATGTCACATTTTCAGGAACCGAAAAAAACGTTTTTCTAATTTATGAGTCAGGGGTTTTCATTTTCTCTCAGTTTTGATTTTAGAGTTTGTGATTTAATATTGGTTTTAGCTACCTTTATCTGGGAGTACTAAATAATAAGCCGAAAAAAAATAAAAAATCAAACGACTTAGCTATCTTTGATACCAACAGCTACACTTAGCTGTGTTTGATTTTTACTCAAGTGAACCTAGCTGTCTTTGATAATGACTGTCGCCATATTGACATCACAATGTTAGTGATGTTCCCAACAGTGTCGATAGCATGGACCAGTAATTAAAACACGTTTTCATGTAGATATTTAAAATGTTCATAAAACTTCAAATAATAATCAAAATCGTTATGAAATAAAAACACGTTTTCTTTTTTTAATCAGACTTTTATTTTCCTTTAGGAACAATATTCTATTCTTATGAACTTAAAATTTTTCTTATTACTAAATTATTCTTATTACTTTTAATTAGCTGTTTCTTCTTTTTCAACAAAAACAAAAGTTAAATTTTTAAATCTAATAATCAACATCGTAACAAAAAAACAACCCTTTTTCTCTTTTTAATCAGACTTTTCTTTACTCTCAGAAACAATATTCTATTCTTATGAACTTAAACCTTTTCTTATTACTAAATCAGCTGTTTCTTCGTTTTCAACAAAAACAAAATTTAAATTCTTAAATCCACCGTATCATCCCTATATTCACAATACGAATAAGCACATTTCCAACAGTCTTGGATCTCTTCAAAATGAATCTTTTGCATTCACTTATTTTAAAAGGCCATCTCGCAGTCGGTTTTAGGACATCTTTTGCGGCACTCCTGAAGTCTAACATTTGAATGTCACGCATTTTTGTAACGGTTGCATTTGTTGCAATGATGTCTATGTAATCTTCAGGTCGAATGATTACTTCTTGTTTTTTAAGAACTTTTTCAATGTTTCCGAAAACTCGGTCTGGTGGCATGAAAGAATGCCCAGTAATGGGAAAAACGACTTCAATTTTTTTCAGAGACGTGTTGTCGAGAAGCCATCTTGACAGCATACATAGCAATATGCTATTCTTGATCTGCCCGCCACATCCATCAGCTACAAGACGAACAGTGCTTATCCCTTCAAAATTAGTTTTATTTAAACGGTCGTACACTGCAGAGGCTATCTGGTTGGATGTTTTTGGAAATTCGTTCTCTGTCCACAAATATGCATAAGTTGTGTCTTTATTCAGGTGATCTTTAGAAGAACCCTGAACAATCGTAAAATTGTAGAGATATATTTGGCGACTGTAGTATGCGCTTTGGTCTGGTACTTTGGGTAGGGGATTATTTTTTTGACAGTCGAACGAGAAAGTGATCATATCTTCTGATTTTTCCTGAAGCAATTTAAAGAATGCTTTTGCCCTGAGCTTGTGGACTCTTTTTTCGATCATGAGGTCTTTCTTTTTTTCTTGGTCGTTTTCCATTTTAATTTTCCCATCCAATTCAATACATTTCGAGCAAACGTCTGTTCTCGGATTACCGAATCCTAAATTGAAGTCTTGGTTAAATATTGCTCGAAAATAAGACTTCTTTACAACAGATTGAGGATTTTCGGTTTTAAACATTTTATAAAGTTTGTTTATACTCAAATCGCTGTGCAGATATTTTCGCTCTTGTGTTGCAGATCGACAGTAATGTGATTCTATGCATTTTAACTTCATAATAAACTGCCGAACTATATCTTTTTGCTCCTTATACTTGTTTATTTTATGATTTCTGTGCAATACAGAAGAAAGAGTTTTTTCTATTAAGAAATTCGTTTATTTGAGCTTGGAATTAGTAACGCACAACGTTATAATTTTATGTTAATCCAAAGACTAAAAAACTTATTTTCTAGTGCCGTGGAAACCACAAACAATACAGTTATCTATGTTCGGATATGTTGCATATTATTGTTTGTATTGAACATAGTGGGGCCACTACAGAATGATACATACTGGGTTTCTTAATCAAATAGTCTAAGTTTTAGAAAACAGAAACAGCGTGAGAATATAAACTTAAAAACACTAGCTAACCCACTTATTTTATAAGAGAACTTATCTTACTTACAAGCTACTTATTTTATAAGAGAACTTATCTTACTTACAAGCTACTTATTTTATAAGAGAACTTATCTTACTTACAAGCTACTTATTTTATAAGAGAACTTATCTTACTTACAAGCTACTTATTTTATAAGAGAACTTATCTTACTTACAAGCTACTTATTTTATAAGAGAACTTATCTTACTTACAAGCTACTTATTTTATAAGAGAACTTATCTTACTTACAAGCTACTTATTTTATAAGAGAACTTATCTTACTTACAAGCTACTTATTTTATAAGAGAACTTATCTTACTTACAAGCTACTTATTTTATAAGAGAACTTATCTTACTTCACTGAACCACTTATTCAATAAGGATATGCAAAATATTTTTATTTTTATTTAACCTTACTATTACAATACATGAGCTTAATACTAATTATTATCAATAGGCAGAGGGCATACTTTCATAATGCTGGTTGTTATGATTGAACCTTTTGCAGTTTTTACATCCAAGGCACGTACCCTGCCGTCTTTGCCTGGCTTTACATCAACAATTCTGCCCATAGGCCATTGTAATGGGGATACATTGTCATTTTTAATTAACACCATGGTTCCTATTTGTAGATTTGGTTGGACACCCTTCCATTTGGGTCTGCTTTGCAACATTACCAAATACTGTTTGTGCCATTGATGCCAAAATGTTTGTTGCATTTGCACACACTGCTTCCAAAAGGAAAGCTTACCAACATTTTCTCCAACCAGATTTAGTTCTGGATAAGAAGTTAAAGTAGAGCCTGTTAAGAAGTGAGCGGGTGATAGGTAAGACATATCATCATGATCTGCTGACATAGGCGTCAGAGGCCTAGAGTTCAAGATTCCCTCGATTTGAACCAAGACAGTATTCAGTTCTTCATAGGTAAGAACAGCCTGACCAACCACACGCTTTATATGGTACTTAACGCTCTTGATTCCAGCCTCCCACAAGCCGCCAAATACTGGGGAATATGACGGAATAAAGTGAAATGAAATCCTTTCCGTATTGCAATAGTCATATACCGCATCCTGATGGCTTGTGGAATTCTGCAATTCATACAAATCATTTAGAATATTATTTGCTCCTTTGTAATAAGCAGCATTGTCACAGTATATCTTAGTTGGTTTATTCCTGCGAAAGATAAATCTTTTTAGGCAAGCTAAGAAAGAGTTTGTTGTCATATCAGAAACCAATTCAATATGTATTGCCTTAGTGACAAAACACACAAATATGACAATATATGCCTTTGTAATTACTGGCTTTCTTATTCTAGACTGTTTTACATTAAAAGGTCCTCCATAATCTGTGCCAATTATTTGGAATGGTCGTGTAACATTCACACGATCTAATGGGAGGGAACCCATAAGCTGAGTTGTAGCCTTGGCCTTAAGCTTAAAACAAATTATGCATTTGTGTATAACTGACTTTATCTCTCTATTTGCATTTATAATCCAATATTGCTCATTTAAGCTACAAAGTATTAACTTCTGTCCTGCATGCTTTAAGCGCAAATGCTCTTTTTGAATAATTAATTTTGTGATATGAGATGCCTTCGGCAATATAATCGGGTGTCTTTGAGTAAACGACAGATTGGCGTTCTGCAATCGCCCCCCGATTCGTAGCAATGAACTGGAATCAAGAAATGGACTCAAATTACTTAAGCTTGTTTTTATATTAGATAAATTAGAATGTTCTTTTAATTGTTTTATCTCAGCATGAAAATGTCTTTCCTGATCAAGTCTAATAATAGTATGCAAGGCGGAGGTCAATTCTGCAGGGCACAACTTATCTTGTTTTTTAATATTCTCTTTATTACAATTGTTAATGAATCTTTTTACATACGAAATTATTCGTGTAAGTTTTTCTATATTTGAATATTTATCTAGTACAGAAGCCAGTGTATTTACCTTGTTCCAAATATTACATGTTTGTATCACAGGTTTCAATTCAGGTATATTATTCACCTCGATTTTATCTAGCATTTTTGGATGTGTATACCGTGCGCGTTGTAAATATTCAGGCCCGTGAAACCATAGCCTTCCTACATTTGTCTCCAGTAATTTTGGGGACATTCCACGCGACAAACAATCCGCTGGATTTTCACTAGATTTAACATAGTTCCATATAAATTGGTTTGACAATTCATTAATTTTTTCTACTCTATTGGCTACATAAACACTTAGTCTCACAGGAGCAATATTCAGCCAGGAAAGCACAATTTGTGAATCCAGGTATAAAAACGTTTTAACAACATATTTTAAAGACAGGGTGTCATACACCTTTTTGGATAGCATGGCCAATAATAATGCGCTGTTAAGTTCCAGGCGTGGCGTAGTTAGTTTTTTATTTTTAGGATTTATCCGTGATTTAGAACACAGGAGATTCACCTTGACTTCATTGTCGGCGCTGATAGACCTCAAATATAGACAACAGCCATACGCAATGTTTGAGGCATCCGCATAACCCACAAGTTCTAATAAGTTGGACGATTCTACATTGATATTTCTAGGAATGGAGACACATGACATGCGCACCAATTCGTTTGCAAATTCAACCCACTGTTTATTGAGTTCGTCAGGTAGAACATCATCCCATTTTAAATCAGTAAACCACACTTGTTGCATTAGATATTTAGCTTGAACCAACAAGACCTAACGGGTCAAAGAATTTGCTTATGAAACTCAGCATTTGTCTCTTAGTGTACACATTCATCACTTGTGTTTCAGGACATTTCATATTCAACGTATCGCAAGCTACATCATAAGTGAGCCCTAACGTTTTAATATACTTACTAGTTTTATCAAAATCTACACTGTCAAAACATTGCAAATTCGAAGGAATATCCTTTAAAATTTCACTATTATTCGAACTCCATTTATGTAGCAAAAAACTGGCTTCTCGCATTATTGCAATTAATTCTAATTTTGTTGCCTCTAATTCAGATAAATCATTACTACCACAGTGTATATCATCAACATAGGTTGAGTATTTCAAAACGGCTGCAGCTAGTGGATATTTATTCTGATATACCTGAGCAAGTTCTATTAAACAGCGAGTAGCTAGAAAAGCGGAACTTTTAACTCCATATGTGACGGTTTGCAATTGTAAGCATTTTACAGAATCATGTGTTGAATCACGCCACAGTATGTTTTGTAGACAGCAAAAGTTGTTTTCTACCAATACTCCTCTATACATAGATTTAATGTCGCATAATAAGACGAATTTATACGTTCGAAAAAGCGTTAATATATCAAACAGTTCACCCTGTACGACAGGACCGTTGAGTAACACGTCATTCAAGCAAACACCGTTTTTTGTTTTCATGCTCGCATCAAATACCGCGCGCACCGGTGTAGTTTTACTATTAGGGTTAAAAACCGGGTGATGCGGAAGAAAGTATACTTGACCAGCATCCAAATCATAGTTTTGTATATCAAAAACCCTTGCATGACCTTGATCAATATAATCCTGAATGAATTCTTTATATTTTATAGACAATACGTCATCTCTAGCGAATCGCTTTTCAAGATTATAAAACCTTTGTAACGCAGAGGAAAAAGAATCCCCAAGCTGCACGTTTTCGAACTCCATCTTTAGAGGTAGGCCAACAGAGAACTTTCTATTTTTTAACTGAACTGATGATTGAAAATACTGCTCAGCTACCTGATGCTCACTATTGCCCTCTTTATAAATAGTGGGTACCTTTTCATATTCCCATAACTTGGAAATGGTGTCAGTGATTTCATGCAGCTGAGTATCTTGAGATTTCATGATAGGTTGCAAATTATTAACTTTGTTACCTTTGACATGCAGGCATAAATTAGTAGCAAAAACCTTGCCAGCTGAGACAGGCAGGCTCCCCGCGACAACATAACCAAGAGTGGTGTTAACTAAATATGGGCCGGAAGGCGTGATGGGCAGCGACTCACGCTGCAAGACCTGGAAAAATATATCACATCCCAATAGAATATCAATTTCACCAACCTTATTAAAATTCTTGTCTGCTAATTGGATGTGAGGAGGAATATTGAATTTTGTTATGTCAAAGCTTTGCTGAGGCAAGTTACAGGTTATATTGTTTACGACACAGCATGAAGTTGTTATGGAGTAATCATTCACAGAAGAATTGATAGTGATTTTTGTTTGCTTATAAACCTTGTGAGTGCCATCTATGATACCTAAAATTTGTTGATTTGCAGCATAGACACTACATCCAATATTGTTAACCATTTTTTCAGATATAAATGAGATCTGTGAACCACTATCGAGCAACGCCCTAGCATTTATAAATGCACCATTTTTACCTTTTATTTGGACCATCGCTGTTGGCAATAGGACATCTTTAGCGCATGAAGTATTTGTCATGCTGACTGCAGAATGGTCTGTACCATAACCGTCATTGGAAACTGCCACATGCACTGCTTCATTTTCATTAGAGTGCAAAAGCGTGTTATGGCGATTCTGACACACAGCACATTTAAGGCGAAGCAAACATTTACCACGGTGCTCATTTAAGCATACAGTGCATAAGTTTTTATTTTTGACAAATTCAGACCTGTCTTTTTCTGAAGCTAATTTAAACTTTGCACATTCATACAATTTATGAGTATCATTGCAAAACTTACATGTTGCATTGAAGGTTGCTGCTCCGCTGACCGCCCTTGTAGACTTTTGAGCCTATGGTGAGTGTGCTGAATTATTCAACACTTGCTCCTCCTCTCCAGTATTTTCTTGAGCAATTGCTCTCTTTTCTAGAAAGGCAATGAAGTCACATAATGTTGGAACCTCCTTAGAATTTCTTTCAAGATGAAATCCTCTGTTTGTGTAATTGTCAACCTTTTTCGCTAAAATATTAATAAGCAGAGCATCCCAATACTGCACAGGCTGTTCGAGATTCTTAAGTGCCGCTAAGTGCATGCTAACATTACTTATTATAAATCGCAAGTTTTGTGCTGTGCATTTTGTGAAAGTAGGCAATTCCAGCATGCTATTTACATGAAAATTCACCATTTTAGAAGTATTAGCATACCTGTTTTCTAGAAGCTTAAGTGCTTCATCATAGCTTACATCAGTGAGAGGTAATTTTTTTATAATATCCAATGCCTCTCCCCCAAGCAGCGAGCGAAGATAGTATAGCTTTTCACATGAGCTTAGTTTTTTGTCAGAGTGGATTACTGACCGAAATAAATTAATGAATGGATAGTAATCCACAATATTTTTACCATCAAAACTTTGAATGGATATTTTTGGTAATCTTTTAAACTCACCAGTAGTAGGAGCAAGTGTATTCTTGAATTCTGCCGTTCCTATTGTTTGACGTGTCTTCAACTGATAATCCAGCATCGCGATACTTTTGTAGTACATATCCTCGTATTCCGAGTAATCTTCCATATCACCCGGATCAATCAAGAGGATAGCCTTATTTTGCACTTCATAATCATTGAAAGCAGCAACAAGCCGATTACGTTTTTCTTGCAAAAGCTCGTAAGAGCATGATTTTACGTCATCTGAATCACAAAAATTCGAGAGCCGCGTAATGGCTCCTTTGATGTATCCGCGATTTGCTATTAATACCTTTAATTCAGCCATTGTGCTGAATGTGAACCTAAAAGACAAATGCCGAAAACAGGGTTTTAAATCAATACAACCAAGAAAATACCAGCCAGAACTCAACTGCGACACGCGTTATTTTAGCACTTGTTTTTTCCCTTACCTGTTATTACAGAGATACTGATATAGTATTTAGCAATACACAATACACTGCCCTTATAATAGTTAAAGTACACCGTGTATTTGGTTTACAATTATTATCTAGATAAGCTTTCAGACAAGTATTTTTCTCTTTAGAACATACAAAATGGCGATTTACTAGACGGAAATTAAAATAACAAGACACAAATCAAGGAGATGGAATGGAACGTGATTGTTCAATAACTTCAACTTCGGATCGATGCGAATTGCCGCTTCGTGATTGGTTGAAGCGCTGCCGAGTAGAAAATTGTCTCTGCCGACCGCGTTCGGATACACAACACAATGTTACCGCCAAATGTGCTTACGTTCCAGATCTTGACTTGAGATTGTATCGCCGTACTCTTCTCCCTTGCAGAGTAAAATTCGCCGCCTCGCTCGCACACTCAGGAATGCACCGTAGAAATAGAACTTGCCGAACGATGACTGGCAAAATGCCACGTGGGAAATAGAAATATTTTTCACTTTCTTGATTGATGTCTTCTTGACTTAATCGCGGCTTCACCTGGGTAGTAACACACCATACAACGCCCGAAATACCGCGCACGCGGGATACCCACTCACGCCCGTAATATTTCTTCGGGTAGCAATGCACTTCCAAGTAAATAATTTTCTTGATTTGACCGCGGCTTCCTCTGGGTAGTAACACACCATAAAATGCCCGAAGTACCGCATACGTGGGATAGCCCCCTCACGCCACAGTAATATTTCTTCAGGTGGTTTAATACTTCACGGCTGGAACACTTCTTCACTGAAGCTTTTTAATCTTCTTAAACTCGAAGGACCATTCTCTTCTGTGCAATACAGAAGAAAGAGTTTTTTCTATTAAGAAATTCGTTTATTTGAGCTTGGAATTAGTAACGCACAACGTTATAATTTTATGTTAATCCAAAGACTAAAAAACTTATTTTCTAGTGCCGTGGAAACCACAAACAATACAGTTATCTATGTTCGGATATGTTGCATATTATTGTTTGTATTGAACAATTTCCTCCCCTGTTTTCTTTAGGAATCTGTCGCGCATAGTAAAACACCTTCATAACAAATTCCACTCTATACTTTTTTATTTGCAAGGAACTCAAAAAAAGTTTTTGGCAGACAATCACAAATTTATTCTGACTGTTTAAAATCCTGTACTGGATATTAAAATCTCTTCTAAGCCTTTTATTTTGGTTAGGACGCCTTCTTTTAATTTGTTTTATTTGACAGCACTTAAGAAGAAAAGCATCCAGACCGCTTTTTTTTGTTGAGGCATAAAATGATTGGTGAAATTTTAGAAGTTCATTCATTGTCAGGCTTGCACATTTTAGCGTTGGATTTTTATGTGAACAGTTCACTCTTTGAGGTAAAGCAGTAGACGAGTATCTGTGAAAAAAAAAACATTTGGTTAGGTACTAGGAACTTGTAAAGGACTTAACTCCTGACGAAAAAAAGGGGTGTTATTAAACATACTACTAGTTTGTATCTGTTATTTTACTTAGTAGGTATACTACTGGTACTTGTAGGTAGGTTTGCATACATAGTAAAAATTATAATAGTATAAATTATTATTGGGAGATAAAATAAATAAAATAATAAATATTTTTAACACTCAAAGGAGGTGTTTTTTCCCCCATACAATTGTGGCCAAACAATGTACCTTAACAATAAAGGTACGAATTTATAGGAAAAAAATCGCAGATTCTGAAAAAAAATATATTGGATTTATTAATGCATTTGTACCACCTGAAATTGTCAATCAAAGATGCTTAAACTTGCAACCCAAGAATTTTAATCTGGCAATCTCGTAATTCATTTCTCCGATGATGCGTTTCGTTACTTCATTTAAACACGTATGAAAAACTAAAAATATACTATTTTGAATTTAGTTTTGTATTAAAGATAGGTTCATTTTCCCAGCACACTTTCTTGTGAAACATTATAGGATCAAGAATTTAAAAAATACATTTATTTCACATTTCAGATTATTTTTTGCGTTTGGTTAGCTACTGGCCAAAAGACAGTGCTCCAGGGCCGATAATTTACTATCTTATTCCTTTTGTTGTTGTTGGTGACAATATTGTCATTCAGATTATTTTAGCCCTTGTCAGACGATCGATCGATCGACCGATCTCGAAAGAGTTTAATATTTTGACAGATGGAATAGTTTGACAGCCGCCAGCGCTGTTAAGAACGTTTCTTCGAACGCAGATATGATTCGAGGTAGTGTTTTTTCATATTCTTTTATTTTTTAATCTATCGAATATTGAAGGATTTAAAATACTGCTAATAACACAATGTATTGGAAAGAATTTAAATAGTAATTTGTACCTCGGTACATGTTTGGGCCGAAAAAAAAACACCTCCTTTCTCTATCTTAGCACAATTTTAGTTACAGTTAGGTAGTATGTATTAGCGTTATGGTACATAATAGCATGTAATAGCAATACAGGCAAAAATAAATATTGCGAAAAATTAATTTAATTCGATTGCAATTATTTATCTTTATCTATACATTGTGTGGAATGTAGACGCGAGGCACATCACTAACCTTTCTCTCTTAGCAATGTTTGCCTTCCAGTTTTCTTGGTTTCGTGTGCGTTTTCGACCTCTGCCAGTACTTGCCGGTTCTACAGGGACCTCCATAATATGTTTCACAACAAATTTTGCACGAGAAACTCACTAAAAACACTAAAAATACAATAAAAAACATTAGGTGTGGCTAACGCGGTTGTATAGAAATCGCCATTTTGTTTTCGAGAATTCAAGCGTTGTGATTGGTTGTTTTGTCACCTAGCTGTCTTTGATTGTGCCCTAAGGTGACTTAGCTGTATTTGATCCCAAAATCAATTTTTGAACGAAATTTAAAAGGCTTTAGCTGTATTTGTTTCTTACAATAATAAAATAATTAGTTACAACCTAAAATTCGCTAGATGGCTCCATACTTAGTTGTTTTTTTGAAAGTTTGTCGCTTAGCTGCCTTTGATTCTATATGCCTATATGATAATTGCGTATTTTTAACCGTTCACGTACAACGGAAGCTGTACAGATTCAAGTAGTTAACAATTTAATTTCTCGGAAATATTTGCATTAATCGCAAACATATTCTACTTATGTTTTTCCAAGTAAGGCCTACGTTTTTTTTACCTATGGGAAATAATTAAATGACCCCCCCCACTGTGGGCGCAGCGGAAGGCAGTGTCAGACTTGTACTGACTAAAACCCATCCATGTTCCTTCTTTTGCCCTTTGTGTTCTAGGGCCGCGGTATCTCTTTCGAACAGTCCCGCAACCCAGGCATGCCTCGGTCTTCCCGGAGCCCTTCCCGTTTGCTGACATCTCTATGAGGCGCGCGTGGAACACGAATGCGCTGTCGACACGGCCTGTCATTATTAGACTGACGGATGGTGAGCTAGCCCATTACTCAATGTCCACAGGCCCGCGACCCTCGACAACCTTAACCGACCATACTCCAGGCAGGTCTAAAGTTCTCATCAAGGTGCATGAAATGAGCTCAAACACGATATAGATGCTGTAAACTCTTGAGAACCTCTTTTAAGTACCATTCGCCTCCATCGTCAGACATTCGATGAAAGTCATACTGAGTTAGGTTTAAAGTTTTCATCAAACTGCATGAAATGAGCCCAATAATATTATACCTGCTGGAAACTGTTTAGGACCGCTTGCAACTGCCATTTGTCTCTATCGTTTGACCGTCGATGACAGTCATACTCCAGCAAGGCCTAAAGTTCTCATCAAGGTGCATGAAATGAGCCCAAACACGTTATTGTTGCTGCAAACTCTTGAGGACCTCTTGCAACTGCCTTCCGTCTCCATCGTCAGACCTTCGATGACAGTCATACTTCAGTAAGGCCTAAAGTTCTCATCAAGGTGCATGAAATGAGCCCAAACACGTTATTCTTGCTGCAAACTCTTGAGGACCTCTTGCAACTGCCTTCCGTCTCCATCGTTAGACCTTCGATGACGTCATACTCCAGCAAGGCCTAAAGTTCTCATCAAGGTGCAGGAAATGAGCCCAAACACGATTTCTCAATTAAAAAAAAAAGGATAATGCATATCGGAGTTCTCTGTTAAAAGTTATGCGTGGTCAGGTCATACATAAAATAAAAAAAATATAGACACTGAATTGAGAACCTCCTTTTTTTGTTTCGTCGGTTAAAAAACCAAGCTTCCGACATTTTACACGGGCGAGGGTCATTCTTTCACGAAAAACACCGCGATTCAGAAAATGGAGTGAAATGAACAGCGCCATCTATCGAGCACCAAGTTAGACCGATAGAATATACTGCATGGAATGTGATCGAACACACACTCTACAGGGTTATAGCGTCATGTAGACTAATCTAGAGTACTTTTTGCCATCAGAACTTTTTTGTCAAGCCGGTCAGCTGATTTAAAAGTTATCTTGTGAGCACATTTTTATTAATTAGTACCATTGTGGTGCAATAGATGTCGTTGCATGTATCTTACACAATGATCATAAGTTCTTATTGAACACTTTAAATTCATAAATCTTTTGATAGAGAGCACTGATTACAATGAAACAAACCTTCTCTAAGTTACGCACAATGTTTGTGCATTGAATCTAATCACATTGGTTTTCCCAACAACATGAACGCCCGCCTCGCAAGCGAGCGCGTGTCTTTATTTTGATGCGGAGTTATTTTAAAACTGTGATATCTCCTAAGATATTTATCTAAATTGAATGGTGTAACGGGCAATTTTGGTCACAATTGAACGCTAAAGACGACTAACATATTTATTTCGATAAGGATTAATACTATGTCGGTAAAAATACCTTTGCAAATAAAGCATTATTTTTGACCAAATTTTAAAATCATAATAATGGTTATTGTTAGTCAACCTTTAAAGATAGGCATGTGCTGTCGCAGACTTTTTTTTAGACATTTTTAAGAGCAATAATTCCTTAATACATTATTTTTGTGCAACTTTAACCGTTTAACCAGCGCACGCAAAGGAAGCTCTCAAAAATAATAATTTTTCCCCGTTTTTGCAACATTTTTCATTGATGCTCTGCTCCTATTGATTGTAGCGTGAAGATGTATAGCCTATAGCCTTCCTCGATAAATGAGCTATCCAACACTAAAACATTTTTTTTTAATTGTTCCTGAGATTAGCGCGTTCAAACAAGCTTCAAACAAGCTTTATAATATTAGTATAGATTTCTTGTTCATTCTTAATAAGCAACATCAAAGCATTATTCAATTCAGAACTTGAGAGATATTTGTCAGCTATTTTGCCACCTTTTATGTTAGTAATAAACCGCATTACATAAGCCAATGTACGTACCATTTTGTGAATGCTAGAATATTTGCGCATTTGATCGAGAACAGTACCTGAGGACACTTGGCTGGCGATGAATGCTGACCCGGTTTTTGCTTCAGGTAAGTTCGCAGGTAAGTCTATTTTAACATCAAATTTATATTCACTGTCATGCAAGAATTCAGGGCCATCCCACCACAGGCAGCAGGCATGAAGCTCACTTGGCGCAACACCCCTACTGATATAGTCTGCAGGGTTATTTTCAGTGTTGACATATAGCCATTGACAGTTAGGCATATTTTTAGTGATTGCCCTTACCCTATTTGCAACATAAGCGTTAAGTTTCAAGGGTTCTGTGTGCAACCATGCAAGAACAATTTGTGAATCAGTAAACAAGTAAATAGTGTTTATGTGCAATAAACCTTTGCCATAAGCATCGAGAGAAGCAGAGCAGCATTAAGAGCCCCTATCAATTTCGCGGTCTAAAAACAGAAAATACTACATTTTTCAGTGCAAATTACTCAATAACGATAAGGTATCTGGTAATTTTTTTAATGCAAAGTTATATATCACCTATATATATAGTAAGTGTACGAATTATAATTCTGATAACCACTCAACATAAATTAGGAAAAATAAAAATCAAACATACGTTTTTACGAAAGCACGAAACACCAGGTTTTTCAATAGCTTTTTCGGCTAACTGGTAATTAATTATAATTTGAAAAAAAATCGTACTTACTGGGCATATAGTAAATTAGTAAGTCTACGATTTTTTATTTTAAAATAAACTTAATTAGTGCTTTAAAAAAAATGTGATTCACACCGAAAAAACCCGATAAAATAATGCGAAAAACCGTCGTCTACTCGTAAGAATATGTTGAAAATATCAATAAATATGAAATATTATAAAACTTAAGATATTTATCTATCCAATTCAATTTTTTAAATAATTTTTTGACTACTTATTTAATTGTAATAAAATATTTAAATAATGCCATAAAAGCGGATGCGCTTGCTCGTTCCATTCAGTCGCGCCCGAGGGCTACTCGACGACGGACCTGTGTCGCTGCGACTGCCGCTCCCGACCTAAAGTACTTGCGAATCGCGCGTGATTTTGTATTACGTCTGACTAGTTTTGATACTGTGAGAATGTTTTTTTTTTGTTCTACTATGTTTGTTTGCTGTGTGGACTGGATCGGATTAGCCTGTAAAAGTCGAAAGAATTGCAAAAGACGACGACTTCTGGCAAACAAAACGGAACCAAAATTAAAAACATTTTAAAATCGTTGATTCCAGGAAAGCTTGGACATTCGGAGCACTTCGTATTAAATTAACGTCGAAAGGGAGGTTAAAATTTATCAATATTTATACTTCTTGTTTCGGAGACCAGACTCCTGGGACAATCTCCCACTACGTTTGACGTACGCTGACAATACTTTGCTAGTGGCGCACGTCGCCACGCACCCTGAATGCGTAGAGTATGGGTACTGGGCACAACCCACTAGGACCTCGGAGGAGAACGCTGGAACGTTGAGCGGAGGGGTAGGCAGGAATAAAAAACTATTTCATGATATAGTTTTTCCCCTGTTCCCTAGGCTTCGGCTTTTCCTTGTTCCTTTTCTTGTTGCCTCTTCGGTGGCCGTACTGCGACTGACTACTGAGCGGACAGGGCGGTCTTTTAAACGGGCCGTGCTTACGATCGCGAGAACCGCGTAATTTGGATCGATTTTACGCGTCATTTTTACTTAAGAGGCCGGCGACCGATGCGTTTTTCATACAAACGTAATACCAAAATAACTTGTAAATCAAAAACATTCTTAAGGTACTGTCTCTTTATTCCGATCGAAATACAAAATATCTAGGTTCCCAATGAAATATTTTGAATGGACACTGATTTAAACAAGAGTTATGAGAAAAATAAGTTTTCTATAGAAATTTTAAATTCCTCATATCTCGTCTTTATATCATTGTCCTTTCAAAATATTTCATTGGGAACCTAGATATTTTGTATTCCAATCGGAATAAAGAGACAGTACCTTAAGAATGTTTTTGATTTACAAGTTATTTTGGTATTACGTTTGTATGAAAAACGCATCGGTCGCCGGCCTCTTAAGCCGAAACGTTGGAACCCCAAATTTTATTTATTTCTTCAAAAAACACTTATGTATTATATATTATTTTACAGGTCTAACTTGCTCTATCATATAAAACAATAACATTTAACAAATCTTAATTAAATAAAAAAGTCCTAGAACTTATACTGCAAAAATTAAGCTGAACAAATTTTCATTATACAAATTGCCTTATATTTCTTATACTAATAGAGTTATCGACATGAATCCTTTAACACATTTAGTTTTACTCATAATCCTTTCATTTGACACTAATTTCGATAAGATATCTCTAATAATAAAAAACCTCATTTTCAACTTACGTAATTTCTACGAGATCGAATTTTCAACCTAATTAATTCGCTTAAAACTTTATTTATTCAGTCATACGATTATTCTAATAGGAAAAATAACTGTGAAAATCCTTTATTAAGCTAATCTTAACATAAATATTGCAAATATTCAGCATAATCAGGAAACTTACATTTCAACAACAAAACGTTTATGGAAATTATACGCGCCTAATGTCGTCTTACCGCTATTTTTATAAGAAAAACCAAACTATAAATCTAACTAGAATGTAATTATCATAAGTTATTTATTCTTGTTAGAACCTTACGTTGATCTAATTGAAACTAATCAACTTAAGTCGACTTGCAATAGAAAGTGCACACACCTAGGTACCGCCACTACTTGCACCCTGCTCCCTGGATATGGCCTTGTCGCCGACACTTCTTATAATAAAGAAATTAATAAGTAGGTATCTCGTTTTTCTTTCACTTGAAATGAAAAAACACTTCCTTAGTTAAAAATTAAATAAAACAGCAATAAGATGTCACACATACGCAAGCGATAAAAATAAACAACACTAAATAGATAAAATATATTTAGTTGTTAATATATTTTTTTCACTCAACCTTTTCCTATAATATTATTTGCTTTTGTATAGTCTTAACTTTTCTTCTTTAATTGGTTTTGATAATGTATGAAATATTAAAACATTGCAGCTTAAATGCAAATTGATTTGCTTAAAATATATGTGTATCTAATACTGTTACGGACCAAGATTGTTTGCTCCCGCTGCACTGCATGAGGCTACGCACACTACGATCGTTGGCGATATTTCGAACGCTCACACGCGCACATTTCTCCGAAATTACCTAAACTAGTACTGCGAAGAAATTGATAGGGGCTCTTAAGCTCTAAACGCGGTACGGTTTTGTTTTTATTTTGAAGCGGGTTTATGCGCGATTTTGAACACAGCAAATACATTTTAACTTTGCCATCGTGATTCGTAACTCGCAGGTATACGCAGCATCCATATGCCGTAGTACTGGATGCATCTGAGAATCCTATTAGTTCAAGTTTGCTTAATTCAGTTTTATGTATATTTCTATTAATAAAAATTGGCTTCATTTCAGCTAGACTGGAAGAGAATTCAAGCCACGCTTTCCTAATATCATCATCAGGCATGGAATCCCATTCAGTCTTGGAAGACCATCGCCTTTGCATTATGGCTTTTGCTTGTACAATAATGGGACTGACAAAGCCCATGGGATCAAACAATTTTCCAATATAGGAGAGGATATCTCTCTTGGTAAATTTCTGATTATTAAAAGTTTCTGGACTAGACATTTTAAATTTATCGTCTTTAACCATCAATTGTAAGCCTAAAGTCTTTAAGTAATACGCAATCGCTTTGTAGCTCTAAATCATCAAAATGCTGTTCAGCTGAAGGAATGTCAGACAATATTCTATTATCATTTGATGACCACTTGTGTGTATGAAAGTTACCTAGCTTTAAAAGTTGACGAATCTGTGACTTAGCCTCTAAGATAATATTAAAGTCATTTTCTGCATAAAGAATGTCATCGACATATGTACAATTTTCTAAAATTAATGAAGCTAGCGGAAACTTGTCCTTGTTTTGTAATGCTAGTTCTTTAAGACAACGAGTAGCCAGATAATTTGAACACTTCAACCCGTATGTGACTGTGTCAAGCCTTATACATAGGATAGGCTCATCTGGGCTATCTCTCCACAATATATTTTGCAAAGAGGTATGCTCCGGTCTTACACATATATTTCTAAACATCTGCTTTATGTCAGAGGTAAATGTAAAATCACCACAACGAAATAGTAATATTATCTCAAACAAATCTCTTTGTACAATGGGTCCATTTAATAGCAAATCATTAAGTGACACTTTTTTGTTTGTTTTCATAGAGCCATCAAACACTGTGCGCAGCTTAGTGGTTTTACTATCAGGCTTCAAGACGGCATGATGAGGCAAAAAATATATCGACGCTAGAAAGGCAAATTGTATTAACGACCATTGCATAAATTGTTCAATAAATTGATTTGAAGTTCTACTTTTCACAAAAAAAATCATAGTAAATGAACTACTGGAGTATTCTTGATGAAACTCAGAATAGTTATTATTTAATATGTTTATTATTTAATTCCTAAGTCAAAAAAAATTTACATAAGTTTTTTGATATATTTTTAGGAGATAATACAAGGTTGTGAATAATCTTGGTTAGGTAAAATTGACTTAAGTCACAATTTCAACATTAGAGGTCCTGTAAAAACCGTTTTAACGATCGAATAGCTGCATACAACCTACAACTAAAGTATCTTACGCTCTATTTGGTAAACTTTAATATTCCAATAAAATGTTTTATCAAACCGAGCATATTCAACCGATGAAAACCAAAAAATCTAATCTCACTCATTAAACTTAGTTCCATCTAGGATCAAGGTATTATATCCCAATATTATTATATTTTTTAGCGATAGTTAAAAAATAAAATACAAAATAAAGAAGTATAAAATTGTTTATTATACAAAAGCACACTTCACAAACTTATACAGTTGATAAGTGACAACATAAATGTAAAACAACTTCTTTATAATTAAAAAAAAACTAAATCAACTTTGAGATCACTGTCAGTCACATGAAAATTCAATCTTTTGTTACATGTTATTCACAACAAAACCAAATAAAAAACAACTTATACATTTATAATTAAACAAGAAAACTACTTAAATTTGAGATCAAGCAGTCACAAGAAAATTATGCAGATGTCGTATAATAATTATTGCAACAAAAAATAAAGCAACTTATATATTTTAATTAAACTACTCAACTTTGACATCAATCAGTCCTATGAAACATATCATACAGATGTTTCAACAATTAAACAATAATAGTTTATAATTATAACTCAATAGATCAGATAATAATATATGCTTCTAGTAGACTCTTTATTGGTACTAACTAGGTAGTGTAATAGAAAGTAAAAAAATACTCGAATAAACAACAATAACACACTGTGTTCAATTCGAAAACGGGTAGGGAAAACATAATCACGAAAAATTAAAAAATTAAAATGTCATGGTCATTCACATGGAATAATAAAACCTTACTTCAATCGTCAACGTCTTCTATATCAGTGTCTGGCAACAATTCTTTAGCGTTGCAAGTTTGCAAATTTAGATACTCCTCATGATACCTACGTGGGATAGCAAAGGTTTTACAAAGCTTTACCAAATCAGCATATTTTTGTTTAGGAATAGGAAGTCTGTTTTTATACAAATTATCTCCTGGACGCCTATTCTTACCAATAAATTCAACTTTTTCAGCAGCTGCTGTATCATTCATGCTGTATTTTATATAAATATTATCTAATTTTTTTTCTTAAATGTAACCATTCTTAGTTTACTAATTTTGCCAACAAGATTGTTTTCAAAGTATTTTTCGGACATAGAGTCCCAAGCCTTGAAATCTTGGTGACACATTATTTCTACATTGTATGGTTTCGGATTTTTCCTAGCCAATTCAAATATCGTTCCCCATTGTGAAGGAGCATAAACTACTAAATTTTCTACACTCCTTTCTATTACTGCATGGACACTATCAACGGGCATAGAAGTGTGCCCTGGTATCAAAAAATTCACTTGTATGTTCTCGATAAATTCAAGAGGATTGTAATGCTGTGTGAACAGCCGCAAACACAATTTTATTGCGATTTTGGCCTCAACAAGAATCACTGTAAAGCAGTAAATATCGTACGGTTGTACGTTGGTCCACAATTTTAATGTAATTAAATAGAATAGTTGCAATCTCGTTCCCGCCCCTTTTAGCATCAGCTTCCCCCCATGAATAGCAAAAAACTTCCTTAGTCTGACTCTGTAACAAATCTACTAGATCCTGTTAAGAATTAAAGGATAAGAGTAGACTTGTACATTTAAAAATTTAATAGAGATATGTATGGTTTTACAAATGAGATAAAAAATACAAGTGTTTACAAAAAAGACGTATCAAACCCGCACTCTGGAAGCAGTTTTTGAGTATATTTACACGATTAAGTAGCACTGTTGAAGCACGATGAAATGTAGAGGTGGAGATGTAGGACGATGAATCAGGTCTGCTTCACAGGAAGGCGGCGTTTGTAAGAACAGGAGTTGAGGTCCTGGTAGATCTTTAGAGTTGGATCACCAGCTTTTAGACCCAGGGCAGCTCCGCGAGATGATCAGCAGGGATGGCACAACGACAGTTTTTAAAAAAAAGATTGGGAGTAGTAGTCCCAGGTGTATCTTTAGATGGATCACCTTCAAGAATCTGTCTTGTCTCCAATTTTAAGAATTCTTCAGTCTCACATTTAAGAAAACGCTCTCTCGTCTAGTCTAGTCTCGACTCCCCATCAGCTCGTTTTCCAAAGTAGTCTCCTTGCATTTTCGAATCTCAGTTTTTCTTCTTGCGGCCATATAATCAACTCATCTGACAAGTGTAGTCGGCCAGGACATAACAGACTTACTTCATAAAACCATGAGTGCGTAAAGAATTTATAAATATAATTTAAAAGTAAGTTATTAGTAAACAATCATTATTATCTATAAAATACAATATTTCAGCTAAACATTGAAAAATATAATTTAGATTAGATAAACCAAAAAGTATTCATCATAGACTAAGCTAGTAAGAAACTCTATGACAGAAAGAATGTACGTCAGTTTGGCAAATCTGACGTACATGTCACAACATTGAAAATTATGAAAATTAATATTTTATTTTAGCAAATACTATGAAAACGAATCATATTGAGATCGATTCGATGAGTATAAATAAACAAAACAATAAAAAAGGATGATAAATGGTATATGGTATGATAATTGTAAGTATAGTATAAAGTGTAAGTATAGCATATAGTACATTTCCCCAACAACCCCGAGAAAATTTTTGGCCTAGAACAAAAATTTTGCAAAGGTTAAAGTATTAAAGCATTCACAAAACTTTCATAACTCATTCAAACACACCGACATCTTACGAAGTTAGGTCAGGTAGGATTCACATTCAATGATCACTACTCAACCTGATACATTAATAACAGTAGGCTTATTTTCGGAGTTGTTATCCGCTCACGTCTAAAACCATTAATAAGATGAAAATATAAAGATTCTTTTAACAAAGGCTTATTTTTATGGAGTTGTTAGCCGCTCCAATCAAAGTTAGTTTTAACAAGGGCTTATTTTTATGGAGTTGTTAGCCGCTCCAATCAGCGTTAGTTTTAACAAGGGCTTATTTTTATGGAGTTGTTAGCCGCTCCAATCAAAGTTAGTTTTAACAAGGGCTTATTTTTATGGAGTTGTTAGCCGCTCCAATCAAAGTTAGTTTTAACAAGGGCTTATTTTTATGGAGTTGTTAACCGCTCCAACCAACTTCCAGAGTTGATAACAAAATAGTCACACTAACTTGTAAAGTTAGTTTATAAGAAGGTTAGGTAACATGTACCTAAAAGCACTTCATAGAGTTATCTGATAAGAACAGATATAAAAAGAGAGATTAAAGAAAATAAACTTCTTTAATGGTTTAATAACCAATTAAATAAAAAAAAAAACTATATAGAGTTTTAATAAGCCGAAAAGAACTCTACAGTTAGAAGAAAGAAAGAAGATAGAGATGAATCATGAGTGTAATACGAAGGATAAAAAAATCATGTAAAAGATAGCAAAAGAAGGTAAAAATTGTGCTAGAGAGAACTAGAAGAGGGTCCGAGAGCTAGACAGGATATAAGAGTAAATAAGGGGAAGAGGGTCAAAGAGTAAAAGAGGGACTCTTAGTCAAAGGTAGACTTTCATGCCAAAGATAGACATTAAATCACAGGTAGACATTAAGTTAAAGGTTGTACATCGAGACAAAAGAGGAATATCGTGACTTTAGGAGGGCAAAGAATCGAAAGAGGGAGTTCCAGTTAAGAAACTCGAAGTTCAAGCCTAAGTTCTTGAAGTTAAATAGAATTAACTTAAAGTTTAAAGCATGGGAGGATAGAAAAAGAAGAAAGAAGAAGAAGTGAGGGAAATAGGAGGGCTATAAATTATGGGGCTTCACTGAAGGAGTCACAACAATAGGAGAAACGTTATCTGTCATAGTGTCATGAATTTACAACAAAAGATGAAACAATTTTAAGATAAAGATTGATAAAGATTCTACCTAACCCTGGAGAATTATAAGCGTGAAGTTATTGTTAAAAACGAAAAAGTTTCTAACACAAATAAATGTATTGATGGGAAAAATAGGAACTAAGAAAAATGTACCAGATTTATGTATGTTTTCTCGACAAGCAGCGCCACTGCAAATCGTAAACCTAGCGATTGTGTCGAAGGAGCTTTCCTCGGCATCCTCAGACTCTGGGCCGGGTGGCCTGGAGGGAGGGCGCGCTGGTGAGGCTAGGGGAGCGGCCGTTGGAATGGGCGCAGGGCAAGGGACCGGGTTATCAAATAACCCGGGCATGGGGGGGGTGGTCTTGGGGCTACCAAGTGCTGGAAAGGCACGCTGATGATTCAGCGCGTTCCAGGGGGACGGTCTCTGGGAACTGAGACGCTCAGGCAACTGAGCAGAGGGGATTGGGACTGATGAGGGGGCTTCCCTCAGCTGGCGGGCGTTAAAACGCTTCGCCAGCTTACCCGGAAATTGTTTGGGGGCTTTAGGGCAACCCCTGTAGTTGGCCGGGTGGCCTGACTGACCGCATAGCACACAACTGGGTGGCTCGGTACAGAGGTTCCTGTCCTTGGGACGGGAGCAATCGGCCGTGGCGTGATCGCCTAGGCACTTGACGCACCGGGGAGGAGCGAAGCAGTGCTTTTGGGCGTGGCCGTAAAGTTGGCAACCGTGGCACTGGGAAAGTACCTTGTTGCGGTGAGGCCGCTCAATGAGGATGCCCGATAAGGAGCAGACGGTCTTTGCTTTAAAAATGGGGTGATGACCCTCGACGGGGTCACAGATGACGAGCACCATGTCGTACTCGTCACCTCCCCTCGCCTTGTGCAGGCGGTGGACGGCGGAGACTGGGACGTTCTGGGAGGTGAGGTCGTCCAGAATGTCCTGGGATGGGATCTCTTTGGGGATCCGCCTGATCACCACGCGGGTGGGTTTCTCCTCAGGGAGAGAGTAAGTGTGGAAGGCGACGTGCCTCCCACGAAGATTGCGGACAAGGTCCCTGAAGTCCGAGGACGAAGGGACGGTGACCTTTATACCCTGTAGGGTAGATTTGGCTGAGGTGTAATTGATGCGCAACTCAGTGCACATCTTGGACACATCGGTCCATTTCGCCTTATCTTGGATGAAGATAGGCGGCGGGGGCTTTAGCTTCTTGGAAGAAGAAGCAGAGGGGGCGGTAGGGGCGGTAGCCATAGGGCTAACGGGGCGGCTAGACGCGGCCGGAGCTGTCGAAGCGACAGGAGAAACGGGGCGAGATAAGGGGGCAGGGGAGGGTGGGGTGGGGGTAGAGCGAGCCGCTACGGGCTTTTTGGCCTTATTGGCCTTAGCGCCCTTGCCCTTCCTACGCTTGCCCTTGCCTACCATCGTGTACTCCTCAGAGTCAGAGGTAGCGTCAGAGGCTCCAGAGTACTCCGAGGCCTCGGAAAGCACGTCCGCTATCTCCATAGGAGAAGCATCGGGACTTGCAGGTGAGGCCTGAGAGTGCACTAACGGGGGCGGGTCGGAACTCGCCGGCGAGATCGGCACGAATACTTTCTCGGATAGGATACCCATAAGGGGCTCCGCGATACTCATATAATTTTCCCTTATATGAGGGTTGGGGTCACTAAGGAGCCTCTTAAGGAGGTCCGTGAGGGACTTAGCCCAGACATCCTTCGATGCGAGGGTAGGAATCATATCTATCTAATGGGACTAATCTTGACTAATATATAGTGGGGGAGGGGGGAAAAACTCCTAGCCCTAGTCCCGAGGAGACACGAAAATCGTGAACCCCCCGGGCGGACAATTCCCACAAAAACGAACCCACCCGTGTGACTTTCCTAGTGCTATACTGGCGAGAAGAAAGGCACAAACAAACTCGCCAGCTACACTGTTGTCCTGGCCAGAGGGGCCGCTAAACCTAACTCCCCGGGAGGGATAGCCCGGGGATGAGTGCACTCCCTGTCGGGTGACACAGGGAGGTGAGTGCCTAAGGTGCGCCCTAAGCTTGAGAACCTGTCGCCAATCTTAATGTGCGACAGGGCCCTATGGGTCTTGCGACCGATCCGGGCCGCTGGGGTAGAGACACCCAGACGTCCCGGGTGCAGCTGTGGACAAACGTGGGTTAGGTACTACCAGACTGTGACTAGGAGCCACCCCCAAGGCCACAGTCGGAGCCCTTCCGACTGACTGCTTTCCCTTGAAGAGGGTCGGCGGGTGTGGCGGGTCACCACCCACTTGGGATCGTTGGCACCGTGAGGTTTCCACCCAAGTACCACCGAAACTGGTGGATTTTGCTCTTAGGGAGCCAAGTGAACGCGACGCGATACGCGAACGTAGAAAACCGACTACAAGCACTGAAGCACTCGTAGCCGATCTGCTACGATGACGTAGTCTAACTCGAAACCACGGTGGCGGAGCTAGACGACCGGCATGCGGTGGTGTAGCACTGAGCGCAATGTGCGCGTCAGAGCGACGGGGGAGGGGAGAGCTTTCGATCGCAACGACAGAGCGCACGTGTGCACTCTGCGGCTGCCGAGAGCGGAATGAATGAGTAAAACTCGTAGGATGTCGCTGCGCCCCCGCTAGGGGGCGCGGCAGGCGGTCACGGGGCTCTGCCCCCTGGCCGCGGAGGCCATACCTCGGCCCGTTAAGACGGGCCCGTCATTGTATTGCCTTTAAATAGGCTGGGCCTGTTGGCGTGCGTGAGACAACGCACGCCTGTGTGTGTGGTTGCGGTGAAGTTTTCAGTAGGCGCGCCACAGCGCTGTCTCATAGCGCTGCTTTCTTCACGGCACCTCGGCGGTCTGTCCCCGCCAGGTGAGACCCCCGGTTACCCGGAGGAAGCCCGGCGGAGGACGACCAGCGACAGAGGTACCGACTCGACGCACCTATGAAGGATGTAAGGCTCCCGTCCGCCCCGCTTCCAGAGCTAGCCGGTCGCGGTCCGGACTAAGAAGCCGTTATGAGTGTGTGGGTGGTATTGTACTGTGTAACACCGCCCAGTGTTGGTGTGGGTCGCGAGCCCGCGCCGCGCCCCCACATTGTGAGTCTACGTGTGTGTAGAGAGGTGCATGTGTGGTGTAGCTGCGCGACGTGCCTATATTAACTTAGAACACGCCACACAGCTGAGTGTATGTGAGTTGTGGAGTCATATTGTTCAGGTAAGCTGCGTGTAGCCTGGGGCAGCTTACCTGGGCGTCAATCCGGTGGGGGGAGGGTCAATGTCCGCTACCAGGTCGCGGGGGAGGGGGCGCCTCGCGTCAGGGGGGCGCGCATGCCAGGGCGCTATGTGCTTGACGTGGGGCCAAGCAGATGCGTCGGCACGCGCGAACATTCCCGTCGCGAGGCGCCGGATGAAGGCGTCCAGGCTCTCGATCCCGAGATCCCGCTGGATGACGTCGTTCCTCACGTGGCGAGGGGCGGCGACGATAGTCCGCAACGCAAAATTTTGTTGCGTGCGGAGGAGCTTCCTGTGGCCCTCGCACGCGAGGACGTACCAAGCGGGAGCGGCGTACGTCAGTATCGAGCGTATATAGGTTTTATATACGCCCAACTTGACGCGCGCCGGCAGACGGGACGAGAGCACTGGGCGGAGCTGGTGACGGGCTATGCCAGCCCGCGCCGCGACCTGGCGGACGTGACCGCCCATGGTGAGCCGACGGTCGATGGTGACACCCAGGTACTTCACCCGGGGCGACCAATCGACGTCGGCGCCTTGTAGAGTCAGGGGTGGTGGGAGGGGCACTGATCCGGTGACCATCGCCTGCGTCTTACCCACGTTAACCGACAGCCGCCACTTAGACAGCCAGTCAGGCAGCAGATCTAGCGCGCGCTGCATTTTGACCGCCGCGTACTTCGCGTTGAGCGAGGTGGTAATGTACGCGGCGTCGTCGGCATACAGCGCGAGCGTCGCCTCTGGCGTCGTGGGGATGTCGTCGGTGTAACGTGAGTAACACGCCGGCGAAACGCAGCTGCCCTGCGGAACGCCGGCCATCACCGGATGGGCGCTAGAGAGCGCTCCCTCAACCACCACACGGAAGCTCCTGTCTGAAAGAAAAGACTGGACCACCTTTACAACACGGCGAGGCGCGTCGGACGTGGCCAACTTATATACGAGGCCATCGTGCCACACGCGGTCGAAGGCCTTCTCCATGTCGAGGAATACTGCAACCGAATACTCCTTCTTGTTCATAGCTTGAGCCAGATGGTGCAGTACCCTCGACAGCTGAAGCGTCGTGCTATGTTCCGACCTAAACCCAAACTGTTCGGGCCGCGGGCTGATGTGCGGCTGGAGATGCCGCAACAGGAGTGTTTCAAACACCTTGGAGATGGTGGGCAGCAATGTGATAGGCCGATAGCTCTCCGGCTTCAGGATGTTTTTCCCCGCCTTGGGCAGCATGATGACGCGCCCCTCCTTCCACGAGGCAGGAAAGGTCCCGGTGCGCAGTATCGCCGTGTACAGGCGCGCCAGCGCCGCTACCATACGGTACGGCAATTGGCGCAGCACTGCGTTGGTGATACCGTCCGCACCGGGGGCCTTCCTAGGCTTCGTCCTCAGGATGGCGCGTCTGACTGCCCCAGGCGAGAAAAATACAGCGTCTTCCTCGGGAGCTATCGGCGCGGCGAAGTAGTCCCCAAGGTGTTTCTCGACTGTTGCGACATGTTCGACGTCGCAGGTCGGGTTCGGTCGGAACTGACGCTCCAGGTGCTCGGCGAAGACCTCCGCGCGGTCCTCCGCTACGTACTTGAGCGCCCCGCCGCTGTCCAGTAGCGGGCGCACCGGAGCTGGGGTATTTGTCAGTTGGCGACAGAGTCTGTGGGCGGATGGCCAGCTGCCAGCCGCCTCCTGTATGCGGTCCTCCCAGCTCTCGGCTTCGCGGCTCCGCAACTCGGCCTTAATCCTCTCCGCGAGACGATTTACCTGCGTCTTCAGTGACGGACATCTGAGTTGTTGCCACTGCTTGCGAAGGCGCCTCTTGTCGGCGATCATACGTTGTAGATACGCTGGCAGGGGCGGCTGCAGCACTCTCCCCTGCGGTTCTATCGTTGTCGCCGCTTCCAAGGCGCTCTGGATGCAAGCAGTGACGTCGTCCGCGGTCCGGTTGACGTCCGCGGAGGTAGTCACGGGCCGAGTCGGTGTGGTGGCCTCAGTCTTTTCTTTGAAGGCTTCCCAATTGATGCGTCGACGTGGCGCTGCGGGCATCCGTCGGGTCGGCATACCCGATAGGACGACGAGTACAGGATGATGGTCTGACTGCATCTCGTCGTCTAACACCTGCTGCGTGATCTGGCAGTGTAGCCCTCGGTAGGCCACGATGTCCAGCACGTCCGGCATGTGTGTGCAGGCGCCCGGGTAGTGGGTGGGCGCCTCTGGGCCGGACACCGTGTACCCGAAGGCTTCCGCGTCCGCGAAGAGCCGCCTGCCCCCCGTGTTCGTCACGGCCGAGTTTCACGCTGGGTGCTTGCAGTTAAGGTCGCCAGCAAGGATCGTCGCGCCGCCGCTGGCCTCAAGAAGGGCCCTCAGCTCCGCGACGTTGAGCGAGGCCGAGGGCGCCTTGTAGCAGGCGTAGATGGCGAGATCCTCGCCGGCAACATGTAGCTGCACACCCAGCGCGTAGAACGAGCCGAGTGACGGCACAGGGAGCTCTTGATGGACGACTCTCCGCCTCACCAGTACCGCCAGACCACGGTAGGAGGTGTTGGTAGCCGTCCTTTCGTCCTTCCTATAAGCGAGATATCCCGAGACTCGGAGTCCGTCCGTCGGTCCCAGGAGTGTCTCGCTTATTAGCGCCACGTCGATGTCCTGTTCGTACAGGAGGCGGCGGAGGGGGGCGACCTTACCTCGGAGGCCGCGGGCATTCCAGTGAATCACCCTCAGCGGCCTAGCCATGGTAAAGCTTGAGCAGGGAGGCCAGGCCGTCGAGGATGATCAACTCCGCGTCCTGACCCTGTCTGATGGCCTTAATCAGGTCCATCAGGAGCTGTATGGCGCAGGCTGTGAACTCCTTTTTCTTTTCAGCGTCGGCAGCTGGGCCGGCGCTCGTAGCGCGTCTGGATGTAGAGGGGAGCGGGGCCGGGGGCCGCGCTATGCCGGCGCCAGCTGCCGGCCCTGTCTTCCTCTTCGTTGTTCCTTCGGGTCTAATATGTGGTGGTGGTGGTGGTGGTGCGACAGCCTGCGCCAGGGTCGAGGTGAGGTCGTCCAGGAGGTTGTCTTCTGCTGCGGGCGCAGGGAGGGGCTCAGGTTTCCCACCTTTACCCCTGCGCTTTCTGTTCCTCTTCCTCCGCCGCTTGGAGGAGGGGGGGGCTTCTCCCCTGTCGGTGGGCCCGTTGGCCGCCGCCATCAGCGACGCGCCCTGAGCCTCGGTGGAGGCCACTTCTGTCGGCTTATTGGTGGCCGCCTGTCGGCGCGAGGCGGACGTGGCGGCGACAGTGCCAGCTCGCCTGCTCCGTATTTCCGTTTGGAAAGCGGGGCAACGCACGTTGTTCGCCGGGTGATCACCCCCGCAGTTCACGCAGGTGGGCGGGTCCTCCCGCGGGCGGGGGCAGTCACGCGCAGCGTGCCCCTCTCCACAGCGGACGCAGGCGAGCGGCCGGTGGCAGTGGTGTGAAGAGTGCCGAAACTTCTGGCACCGGTGGCACTGGGCGGGCCCTCTTTTCCCCCGCCAGGCCTCTATCTTTACACCACGCATGCATAGGAACACGGTGGTGCTATAGATCGACCTGACCTCCGGTGTCCTCTTTAGGACTGCGTGGAACACGCAGCCGGGTCGTCCCTGGCGCGCCCTTATATGGCGCACGTACTCCGGCTCGTGTCCCATCACACGGAGCTCCTCCTCGATCTCTTCAGTCGGGGTGTCGGCCGGCAGCCCTGTGATGGCCACCTTCACGCTGCGCTCCGCTGGCAGCGAATAGGCGAACCAGGAGATGCCGCTCTCCTTTTCCAGGTTAGTCAGATATCGCTGGACCAACCTAAATTCCTCCTCGCTTTCGGGCGAGAAGCGAATCCCAGCGCCGTACGGGCGGGCGTTGGGAGGTCGGCCCAGCTTAGATCTGATGGCCCTAAAGTGGGCGGCCCATCCTGGCAGCTTCTCCACCACCAGCGGAGGATACCTAGGCCGCTTCGGCGGCTTCGGCTTGGGCTGAGTGGTGGCCGCTCCTCCGTCGTCCTCTGGGGCCGCCGGCTGAGCTGTGGAGTCAATGTTTATAGAGGCACTCACCCCATGGTGTGCCTCCTGGCGTCTTGTGCCGGTAGAGGGCGTGGGCGTTGGCGTCGACGGCGTCGGCGACGCGGGAGGCGTACGCCGGGCCGCCTCCGCAAAGGTGGGCGATGTGGCGGCGCCCCGACCCCGCGGCGGCCCGCGCTCGCGCTGCGGTCGCGGCGGGTCAAGGCAGTACCGCTTGGCCTCTTCCCCTTCAATGGACTCGTCGGTGCTTCGGCGCCGTCGCTGCGGGCGAGGTTCCAGCTGGAATTCATACCATCGACATGCTCGAGCCGGCTCGCGACGAGCATGCCGACAGTCCCGCCGGCGAGTCGCAGGCCGAGGCACGTGGTGGCGCTGGAGAATCGGGCGCCTGAGGCGCCTGAGGCGCCGGGGGCGTCAGTCGGGCGCCCGGCGCCAGCTTCAGCAGGGGGCGCCGGTCCCGCTCCGCCTGAGCCGGCCCAGACAGCAAGCTGTGACTAGAGCCGGCGGTGGCGGTGCGCGGAGCTGTGGTGCTGCGGCTAGCGGGAGCCGCCGCGGACGCAGCCCCGGAGGGCGCGGTCGACGCGACGGGTCGCGGCGCAGCGGTGGTGCTCGCGGTAGGTTGCGCGGTGGGGCGCGCGGTGGGGCGCGCGGGTGGGGCTGTCGGTGCAGCGGGCCGGGCGGCAGTTGTGGTAGCGCGTGGCGTAGGCGCGGCCACCCGCACAGGTGGCGCGGAGTCGCGCACAGTCACGCGCGCGGTGGGTGCGGCGGCGCGCGCATGCGGCGCGCGGCCACTGAACGCGGCGGCGGGCCCTGGGGCCTGAATCGGCACCGGGCGGAATGCGGACGGTCGCACGGCTACGGCGTGCGGCTGGCTCGACGACAGCGCCGGCGCAACGCGCGCAGGCGCCGATGACGTCGGCGGACCATGCGCCGCTGCCGCCGTGCTCGGTCCGGCTCCCGCCGGTGACTCTTCTTCACCACCTCCTCCTCTTCTTTCGTCCCCCCTCTTCTTGCTGGACCTCTTCTTCTCCTCGCTTCGAGGAGGAGGGGGTCCAGCCAGCATTGCACCGGGCGTCGCGTCGCCGATGTTTGGCATCGACGTCGCCCGGTCCAACCCCGGACGGGGCTCCTGGAGGCCGGCGCCCCCGCGGCCAGAGCCGCGGGCGCCAGGCTTCGACATCTTTTTGTTTTTTTAAAATTCACCGTGGCGACGTGGTGTCGCGACCGCAACGGTGCTCAGCACCGGGCAGCACGGCAGCCGCTCCCCCCGTGCTCGCACCAGTGCAGAGGCACTCGTGCGAACACAGGGAAAGTAAAGCTTGAAGGCGGTCCGAGCGACGAAGTGTTCTTCGGGGTACCCCCAGCTGGGAGCACGGTTCCTTAGCCACTTTCCACTCGCGATCAAACAATCGGTGCGGACCACTGGCGATCCGAATGAGTAAAAATTTGGGCGCCCTCTTTTTATAAGAAACGCCACTAGCGCTGAGCGCGGCGTGGGTGAACTACCCTAGAGATTTGGTTCCAGCCAATCAGAGACGACTGTGAGTTGTGTATATGTGTTTGTGAGATGTAACGCGTTTTATTTAGAATTACGTAAATCATATACATTTATGCAGTTATTTATTTGCTAATGGTAAAATCTGTTACATATTGGGTTGAAGCTTTACATAATACGTAAAATTCTTATATATCTACGTCGGTTCTATACATATCTACGTTTTATCTTTACCTACTGAGTTAAATTACAATAAACTTATGTATTTAGCTTTATATGATGACAAAATGAGATTCTTTAGGTTTAATAAGTGAGCTATAAGATTCTAACAAGATTAACAAACAATAAAGGGCTCTAGCAGGACTAATAAAAACAAAATAACAAGTTTACATGGCTATTATTTACATGTATCTAGTCTTAGGTCTAGGCTGTTATTAACAATTACTATTGTTATTGCTTGCTGCTAATGATGTAGTTGACGCTGAGCCAGTGGTTTGTGTATTACACACGTTTTTATCTGTATCATTATGTAGCAGGGTATTGTGTGCTTCCTTGCACTTTGCACACTTGAAGTGATATCTGCACTTTCCAGTGTGAGCGCACAAGCAAATATTGCACAGGCCTTTTTCATTGGCAAACTTTATTCGCTGATCTACATTTATTAATTTAAAATTATTACAAGAATGAAGCTTGTGTTTCAACTTACAGTATAAGCATGAAGGCTCCTGAGCAGCTGTGTTGGCCACTAGTCTACCAGCAGCTTTCCCAGGCTCTGTCGGCGACTGGCGTGACTGCCCCTGGGAGGGCCCCGGGCCAGCATTTTCAAGTGCCAGCGCTCGCTTGTCCATATAACCCAAGAAGGCTTCAATACTTGGATCTTCATCTGCAGACCTCTCCAGTTGAAATTCACGCATTCAATTTTCGATATAAGATACACAAAATTACACCATCCCAAAACTGTACATTTGGCTCCAAGTTACTGAGAGCGGCAAGTGTTTGTTTTATATAAGAAACAAATTCTCTCAAGTTAGATGCGGATGACTTTGTTATCGGCTTCATATCTATTAGCAAATTGATGTGCTCATTTATAAGTCTATTCCTATTATTATATCTTTTGTTAATTATTTCCAGGGCCTTTGTATAACTTTCGCCTGACAAAGGAAAATTTTTAATTAAGTCATATGGCTCGTTTTTTAAATATGATCGTAAGTAATAAAGTTTCTGAACATTATCTAGACACTTATTGTTATCAATTAAAGATTTAAACAGGTTAATAAATGGTACAAATTATTATTATTATTTTTTTTATGTGTGACCACTCGCAGCGCAACAACTCTACTGAGGTTAAAGCTGCTTAACCGAACTATCCTGTGGTGGCTGAAAATTACTTTACGGCCCCCAGCCAGGGCTTACAAACTAAGGATTTCACACATTAAATGAACAGACACTAAGGGCACCCCCTGCGGGGTTCGGGCCTAGGCTTAGTGCGTCATTAAGGGGAGGGCAACTAGAGTTTGGCTGGGTCGGATTATTTAATGGGGAATTTAACGTTACATGCTCAGCGGCGCGGGCTGGCTCGTCGAGCAAGGGTCGGTCAGTGATGTTACGGGGGGGTCGCGGTGGGCCTCGGCGGCGGGGCCGGAATCGTGGTCGGTATTTGTTTCTGTACTTACGAAGTGTACTAGTTTCCCTACAGCTCTCTTGAAGGAGGGTGATGGGGTCATCGGGTTGGAGGAGGATAAGGCGGGGTCTCCTAATCCTACTTATGTTGGAGGGGGCGTATCGGGCGGCCGATGCGATCAGCGGGTTGGGGTGCCTTTCGGCCGAATCGAAGAAACGCTTGGTGAGAGGTTTCATAAACTGTCTAACAGTCGGAATTTTAAGGTCGACATGGAGTCGTTCATTCCTAACGAACCACGGGGCGTCCGCGGCTCGTCGGAGAAATCGGTTCTGAAGGGTCTGCATCCTGTGGAGGAGGTGGGGCTTGACGTGTGCGAACACGGGGCACGCATAAGTCATGATGGGCCGAATGCACGCGGTGTAAATACGCAACTTGCACCTAAGTGACAACTTGCTGCGAGCATTCAGCACGGAATGGAGCCTTCCGAGAGCGAAGGCGGCACGGGCTCGTGCCGCCCTTATGTGCTCTCCGAAGGAGAGGCGTCGGTCTAGGATGACCCCTAGGCATTTGGCTCGCTTCTCCCAAGGGATAGGCTTGCCGAACATAGAGATCGGTCGGATGGCGGATGTGAGGGAGTGGCGATGCCTGCTGAAGAGGACCGCCTGGCTCTTGTCGGGGTTGACCTCTATCCTCCATCTCCGGAACCAAGCGCCTAGTGCGTTTGCGGAGGTTTGGAGAACGCGGGTAATGTTATCTGTGCTCCAGCCTGAGTAGTAGATGGCAGTGTCGTCAGCAAAAAGTGCTAACTCAGCCTTTCTACTCAGGGGCATGTCGCTGGCGTATAGCGTGAAAGCTAGGGGGGAGAGCACAGAGCCCTGAGGGACTCCTGCGCGGATCGGATGTGGGGCGGAAAGGGCACCTTCGATGCGGTACTGGAAGGTGCGATTCGACAGATAGTCTCGTAGGATGAGCACGAGCCGATCCGGCACACCGAGCTGGTATAGCTTGTATATCAGCCCGTTGTGCCAGACCTTGTCGAATGCTTTCGCAATATCGAAGAACAGGGCACCAGTCATCAGGCCTCGCTGGTAGCGGGCGCTGATATGCTCGACTATACGGTGCACCTGCTGGACACAAGAGTGTCTAGCCCTAAAGCCAAACTGCTCTTTCGGTATGAGACTCTTTGCTTCGGCGTAGTCTTTGAGACGCTTATAAATAAGCTTCTCGTAGACTTTGCCTAGAACATTGAGTAAACTAATGGGGCGGTAACTAGTGGGGGAGGACTTCGGCTTGCCCGGCTTGGGAATGCCGATGACGGTGGCCTGTTTCCACGACTGTGGAAACATGTTGTTGGCTAGAGCACCATTGAAGATGGCGGTCATTAGCACTATGAGTACGGGGGGGAAAAGTTTAAACACCCTATTGGTGATGCCGTCTGAGCCAGGGGCTTTCCTCGGTTTGAAGTTCCTAATGATCTCCTCCACCTCGTCAGGGGTGACTGGGGGCAGGGGATCATCAGGGTCCTCAACGGGTGGGAGGGAGGTCCGGCGTTCGACTTCAGCGTCCACCTCAGCAAGGTGGGCTGGGTCTACTGGCTGGGTGCTGGGGGAGCACTGGGACTCTAAGCTGTCGGCTAGGCACTCAACCTTCTCGTCGTCGTCGAAGGCGACGCTATTGTCGGGGCGGATGAGAGGGGGCATGGAGGTGATCTCAGAGGAGCGTAGCTTCCTCTGAAGATCCCAGAAGGCCTGGTGGGTCGGAGTGAGTCCATCGAGCATCTCGTCCCATTGGCAGCTACGCAGCTCTTTGACGCGTCTACTTACTTTAAGTTGCAAGTAGCGCATAAAAGCACTGTAGGCCCGGATAGCCGCGTTCTTCTCAGTCACGAGAGCGCGCACCTCGTCCGGGAGGCTCCAGCGATGGTCAACCGCCGGAACCTCCTTCGAACATACGTTCAGGACGGATTGCACGTGTCCCGTGAGCAAGTCGATCGCGGCCTCCGTGTCGGCTACAGACTCGATGTTCTGTGGGATTTGATCCAAGTGAGGGGACTCGGCGGATTTCAGCAATTCGCTTACTTTCCTCCAGTCCGTGATCACTTTGGTGGGTGGGGAGTGGTTGGGGTCGAAGGGACCTGTTCTGGGAGCGAGCTCTATGACCACAGGCCTGTGGTCCGACTCGAGTTCGTCGAATGCTTCTATAGAATGCAATCGTAAGTTTACATTCTTTAGAAGCGCGACGTCCAGAACATCGGGGCGTTGGTTGGGGACGTGGGGATAGTGGGTGGGTGTCGTCGCACTATGGGACCAAACAGTATTTTCCATCTCAAAAATGGTTTTGTCGAAAGTCGTAAATCCATAGATTGTTTTATGGTTTTATACTCTCAAAAGATGGAACTTACGAATAAATTACAAAATATAAAAAAATATAAAATTTACGTTTATAAAATGAACCTCAAACATTGGGCATAAATATTTTCATGCCAATTAAATTACCGTTAAGGGAGTTCAACACATAATTATTCGGAAGTTTTCCAAGGAAACATATTAGTGTTATACATCATTAGATAGCTTAGAATATACACTTTGCAACCACGTTCAGTTTTTGTAAAAAAAATATTTTTATTTAATTTTTTAATATTTTTTTAGTGAAGTAAAGAAAATTTAGTTTTTGTTAATTTCAATTGGAGTTTTCGTTGTTGCCGAAAGCAGCCGGTGTCAAGTTAATTACTCTATTAGAGACCTTATCTACTCAGTAATATGAGGATTTAAAAAAAACTTGCGCGTTTTTTGCGCCAGAGGTGATTTTGAAGCAATAATGTCAATCGGGGAAAAATCCTCGAAAATTACGGTTCTTCTTTCTTTTCTTTATGAAATATTATATTTAGTTATTATCCTTTGATGTCTATATTGTTTTTTCTATTTCTATGATAAAAACATACATTTGCAAATTAAAAAAACTGCTATTATATTTGAAAGAATCTTCCCATGGCAATTTTGTTTGGGGTGGCCACCTTAACCACAAGTATGATAAACTATATTGCTGCGGAAGTTCTATTTATCTGTTGTGGTAAATAATTACAATCAGTACTGATTACACTATTTCGATGAGAACTGTTATAATCAATTGTCCCATGGTTTTTGCACAAGGCACTAAAATATTAGTCCTTTAAATACCCGTGTATGTTCAGCATACGATTCATCAAAGTGTTCAGATACTTCTTTTCAATAACAATTAACGCATAAAAAACATTATTATCTAACAATGAGTGAATTCGTTTGTGTTCGACGCGATCTTTGTGATCAAATAATAAAAGGGAAAAGTACTTCAGACCTCAAAAAATATTTATTGGAAAATTTTCAACTATCGGAAACTGACGTTAATACTGTAATAGAGAGTATTCAAAAAAATCTAACATCGAGTTGCAACCAGAAATGGACCAAATCTCAAAGAAAGCCGGACCGGTTCGAGAGCCTATACTCAAATTGGTTAAATGGTGAGTTTAAAGTATCATTGAATTCTTGCAGTACCTCAACCACTGTAAATTCTGGTTTGAATACTTCTGGTGAACGTGGAAGACCAACAAAACAATATGACGAGTGCTCGGAAAACACAAAGAAACGAAAAAATATGGAGCTGGTCCAGGAGTATGGAATGGAACATGTCCGTAACGCTTATGTGCAAGGTTTAAGATCCATGGGGGAAAATGACGAAGCGTCGATTGTGACTATTATCAGAAATAAGGAAAAAGAAGAGAAAAAAGTTATTCTACAAAATATACTCAATCCAGATAACGCACTTTCCTTTACAAAAGAGGAAGCATTGAGTATATGCATTGAAACTGATTTAACCAAAGCACAATATGCGTACCTAAGAAAAAGGCTCGTTGATAAGAATTTAAGTTCTGTATTGCCTTCGTATCAAACACTAAGTGAAGCAAAAAAGGCTTGCTATCCGCCTGCATCCAGCATTACGGTGACAAATATAAGCGCAAAAATCAACCTGCAAGATCTCTTAGACCATACAGTCTGCCGTATTATAAGGATAAAGTCAGGATCGACTTACAATCGACTCAAGCTTTTCACTAAATGGGGATGTGATGGATCCTCCGGGCAAAGTGAGTATAAACAAACTCTACCGGAAGAAAACGAACAAATATCGGACGCTAATTTGTTTATAGTGTCCCTTGTACCACTGCGACTAGTAGACGAAGAAACTTCTACGGTCATATGGAAAAACCCTACTTGCTCATCTGTTAGATATTGCAGACCAATTTCATTAGAATTTGCAAAAGAAACTCCCGAAAAAACTACAGCGGTTGTCAGTGAAATTGAAGCCAAAATTAATCAATTGATTCCAACTCTTGTGTCAATAGAAGACAAAGTCATCGAAGTTAAACATCAACTGTTTATGACAATGATTGATGGGAAAGTTGCTCAAGTGTTGACAAACACATCATCCAGTGCTACCTGCACTGTTTGTGGAGCAACTCCCAGACAAATGAATGATCTTTTAAAAGTTACAACGAGAGTTGAAAATGAAAATGCGTTTAAATACGGATTGTCGACGCTACACGCATGGATAAGATTTATGGAAATGATCCTCCATATTTCTTACAATTTAGGTTTTGAGAAGTGGTCTGCAACAACTCCAGAAAATAAGCAACTTAAAGAAGACAAGAAAAAATTTGTCCAAAAACGTTTCCGAGAAGTGCTTGGCTTGCATATTGATAAACCACGTCAAGGTTCCGGTAATAGCAATGACGGTAATACGGCAAGGAGATTTTTCCAAAATTACCAATGTTCTGCAGAGATAACCGGAATTGATGAAGAATTAATCAAGAGACTATATGTAATTCTTCAAACTATGTCATCGGGATTTCCTATAAACGCAGAAAAATTTGGTCAGTATACATTGGTAACCGCGCAATTATATGTAAGCAAATATAACTGGTACTACATGCCATCTTCGGTCCATAAAGTACTTATACATGGTGCTAAAATAATAGAGCATTATGCAGTTTTGCCTATAGGACAATTATCCGAAGATGCCCAGGAAGCTCGAAATAAAGATTATAAGAAATATAGGTTACATCACGCTAGGAAGTGTTCCAGATCAGCAACAAACGAAGACGTTCTGCATATTTTGTTATATACATCTGATCCTTATATATCTAGCTTAAATAAACCAAGTTTTCTAATATCCAAAGAATTATTTGACGAAGCTAAAGAATTGTTGGAAATAGAAAGTGATGAGTAAGATAAGTTTAAGTAATAATTTTTTTTTGTCATGTAACTGTTTGTTTAATAATAATAATTTAGTTTTAAACTTATTTTAAGCATAAGTGTAACTTTTATTGCTATTTTAATATAACTGTATGATTTTTTGTATGAAATTTCGTATAACTTTATCTTTGTCATTTTTTTTCGGAAAAAATATTTTTTTTAGAATGATGATGTTTGATTTCTTTTATTGCCTAGATATTCACAAATACGTGAAAAAAAAATCAAGGAGATAAATCACAAAACAACAGAGTTATCGATTTTTGAGATGGAAAATACCGGTTGGTCCCATAGTGCGTCGGGGCGATGACATCGAAATTGAGCTGGGCGCAAAGGTCAGCCAGAACCCTGCCTCTGGTATTTGCCGTGTGGCAATTCCAAGAGGGGTGCTTGGCATTGAGATCCCCCGCCAAAAGGACGGAGTCAGTCATGCCAAGGAGCGAGGTGAGGTCGCTTCTCAAGGAGGAGTCGACTTCCCCGGAGTTGGTACCCGGGAGATAAGCCGAGACGATCGTAATGGGCTGATGGCCTGTCATACCCAGCCGACAGGCAGAGACCTCGAAGCGGGTAAGGGTCGGGGGGGGGGGGGGTCCACAGGGATGCAGTATAGGGTTGACCTGTTGTAGATGAGAGTACCTCCTTTGTGACAGCGCGTCCTGTCATTGCGAACTATCCGGTAGTTGGCAATTCTCGGGTCGCGCTGATGGGGCTTCAGGAAGGTCTCTTGGACTAAAAGGATGTCTATGTGATGGTCGCGGAGGAAGTCGGCGATCTCATCACGTTGACCAGTGAGGCTGTCGGCATTGAAATTCCCTACTTTGAGGGCTTTCGGTTTGACTCTACAGGGGGTGGTGTGAGACATTATGGGTTGTTTTGGGCGAGGAGGATAAAGTCGCCCTTGCAGGCAACGATATCGCGGGCCATCTGTTTGCTCCTAGGGCTGTGGAAAACCCCAAAGGTGCTAGTTATAACCCTGAAGGGGTCAAAGGGGTCGACCGCTGGCTGGGGCGGGAGGCGTCCCAGAGCGGGGGGAGGGGGGGCGGGAAGCGTCCCAGAGCGGGGGGAGGGGGGGCCGCGAAGGTGAAGGGGGCTCGAGGCGCTGAGGGCGCGACCGCCTTCACAATTGGCCTAGGGGGCTGGGCGGAGAGTACCGCCATCAAGGCGGGAGGGGGTACCGCTGTCGACGCTTGAGCGGGCCTCAGGGCCGGGAAGTGGGCCTGGTGGTTCAGCGCATTCCATGGACTGGGGCGCTGAGGGCTAAGGGAGATAGGGGGTTGGTTCGAGGGGGGGGGTTGGGCGTTTCCACTGCTGCCTGTTCTGGCTCCTCTTTGCCAACTTAGGGGCCGAGGATTTGGGGGCCTTGGGGCATCCGCGGTAGTTGGCTGGATGCCCAGACGTACCGCAGAGCACGCAGCTGGGAGGCTCCGTACATAAGGTACGGTCCTTGGGGCGGGTGCACTCTGCGGTGCCATGGTCACCCAGACACTTTACGCATCTGGGCTTCCCGAAACAGTTGCGCTGTGCGTGGCCATATAACTGGCACTTATGGCACTGACTTACTATGCCTGAAGCGATCGGTCTCTCTACTCTGAGGCCAGAGAGGCCACAGATCTTGGAGATGTTGAATATGGGGTGGTGACCCTCGACGGGGTCGCAGACCACGAGAATCATGTTGAATGATTCTCCCCCATTTTTTCGGTGCATGCGGTGCACCTCGGCGACTGGGATGTTCTGGGCCTCTAGGTCACCAAGGATCTCGGCCGAGGTTATCTCGACCGGGACGTTCTTGATGCGACGCTCCTCTTGAAGGGCGTAGGTGTGGTAAAACACGTTCCTCGCCCTGAGGAGTTTGTTCAGCTCACGGTAGTCGTGAGCTGTGGCGACGGTTACCTTTATGCCCTGCTGTACAGCGCGGGCATTGGTGTAGGCTATGCGATGCTCGTTGCATGCCTTAGAAACTTCCGTCCATTTCCCCTTGTCGTGAATAAACAGGGGGGGGGGGACGGGTCTTCTTCGTGAGGGGGGAGGCCGGGGTGGCTATCGCCATAGGGCTGGCGGGGCGGCTTTGCTGGGAAGCAGCAATAGCCGTAGTTGGAGCCGGGGTGGCATCTGAGGGGGCGGGGGAGGCGGTGGGCCTAGCCACCACCTATTTCTTGGCCTTGCCGGCCGCGTGAGGGGACTTTCCCTTCTTACGTTTCCCCTGTCCGACGACCTGAGTCGTCTTCGGAGGACGAAACAGGGGAGGAATCGGAGGCGGAGGTTTCCTCCTCCTCGGAGACGGATTGCTCCATCTCCGTGTCAGGTGACACTACTGACTCCTGAGAGTCCTGAGTGGCAGGGATGATGGGGGTGTCCAGGGCGTCGCTGAAGTCAGCGATGACCGGAGCCTTGGGTTGGCTAAGAGCAGCCAACCTGTCCCCATATTTCTCCTTGATGGTGGGGTTATCGTCTAAGATCTCCTTAAGTACAAGGAGTAAGAGGTCCGACATGATGTCAGACCTAGAAAGCAGGGGGGGAGAACTAAGCTCCTACACAGCCCCGAGGAGACACGTGAACGTGTACACCCCGGGCGGACAACACCCACAAAAAGCCCAAACCCTGTGTCTTTCCCAGTGCTGTGCTAGCGAGAAGAAAAACACAAACAAACTCGCTAGCTACACTTTAGGTTGTCCGATTGGCCTGAAGACCCTAGAAACCTAACTCCCCTGGTGGGTGTGCCCGGGGATGAGTAATGGCCCTGCCGGGTACAGACAGGGAGGTGCGTACCTAGGGTGAGCCCTAAGCTTGTAAACCTGTCGCCAATCTTATTGGGCGACAGGACCCTATGGGTCTTGCGACCGATCCGGGCCGCTGGGGTAGAAACACCCAGCCGTCCCGGATGCAGCTGGAACAAACGGGGGTTAGATGCCTTCCAGACTGCGACTAGGAGCCACCCCCAAGGCCGCAGTCGGTGCCCTTCCGCCTGACTGCTTACCCCCTGAAGGAGGGTCAGCGGGTGGGGCGGGTCACCACCTACCTGGTTTCGTTGGATCCGTTAGGTTTCAGCCAGGTACCACCGAAAATTTGGTGGATTTATCTCTTAAGGAGAGGCACGTACACAAAGAAACGCGAACGTAAACAAAGCAACCGCGAGTGCGTAGCACACGCAGCTGATTTGCTACGAAAACCTACACTTACGTAGCCGAGCTACGTAGTAGGCGGGGCGAAGCGGTCGGCGGCGGCACGTGGCGCTACGGCGTAGCGCGGCGTAGCACACGCGGCGAACACAGAGGAGCGCGGGGGGCGCGGGAGCGAGCAGCGATACGGGCGCACGAGTGCACTCGACGGCGGCTAACTACGGACTGGTACAAATTCTGTGAACTTACCACTAAATATTTGAATGTCAATCGGAGGTAAGTTAACTTTTGGCACCGACATAGGAGCTGAATGATTGTTACTGTTGGCACTGGCACTGTTACGGCGGTTGAGTTCCTCATCGATTGATGTGATGATGGAATAATAGCTATTCTCTACTTGCTCGATGTCCTCCTTGTCCTCTGGATGGAGTGACGAGATTTTTATATTATGCGATTCATATTGCGTAAACGTATCTATCAACTTTTGTCGTTTAGCTAATAAAGTTTCTTTGGGAACGCTAACTAATGGTTGCGAACAAGCGGATCCTAACCTCGTAATCGTACCTTTCAAGTAGCCACGTGCGGCGATCAAATCCTACAACTCCATGGCATATTATAATACTAATGAGACTTATTTTTGTTGAGAAATTGAGATCGGGTTCGTGGATATTGATGGATAAACACTTTAACTTCCAGCATTTATTATAAAGAAATAATATTACAATAGCAGTACACATTTGCAGACGATCACCATGACATCGTACCATAGACTAGCAAGAAGTAGATCATAGAGTATGTAGATATTAGTTAGTGATGTAGGCGCATCCCGCCATAGATAAAACAGGCACTAGTGATGTAGTGTGGATTACATATCTCAACAATTTTTAAGCTAGATTACAGTAACACTTATTTTAATCCTTGTTTTGCCGATCACAATATTTTTCACAATAGAATTACGATTTTACCCACAACACTGACGCACGCGACGACAAATGCAGGACTCTTGCGCGGCAAAATGGCTACCGTCGCGTCGCGCGTCGCAGGACAGGCGTCGCACGCCGCTCTTGTGGCAGAGCCCGCCCACTTCGTCTTGTACATGCGTCGTCCGCACCGTGTCACGCTTCTTCTTGCTTGTGTGTGTCGAATGTTGACTTTCAGGCACAATTTATGCGTAGGTATTGAGGGATGCTGGATTTAACATACGTCTGCAAAGCCAACGTGATATGCACTTTGCATGAGCTTGATGTATTGGTCTTCCTTTATGTCTGCACTGCACTGCCGCGCCGACGGGAAAATCTGGTTAGAGCCGGTACGTGATGGGCACGTGTGGCTTAGGTTTTCTACACTACCTATTTTTCTTAGCGTCTGCACTGCCGACGGAATAGGTAGGTAGTTAAATGGATGATCGTATTCACCTGCGTCTGCACTGCCGACGGAGAATATTTCTGCACTTCCTCGTATCACGCTTGCACAACCAACGTGATGGTGACGCTGCAGATCTTCACTGAAGAGTTCCCGAAGCTCGAAGGACCAATGTGGGGTTTGTGTATGGGTGTAAATAGGGAAAACAGCCAGTTCTAATAATTAGAATTGTAATCAGCAATCTTACAAAAATCATCAACAATATAGGTCGGAGCACGTTGCGTGAACGGTTAAAGGGTGTCCTATCGCGGACCCGGCTTGTGAAGAAGTGAAAGAGTATACTTAGTATAAGATAAAATATGGCGACCAAAGCGCTAGTGTTGTAACGAAAGTTACTGAATTAGTGTTGGGATTCCAACATGTGGCTCATTATCTTCTGGGGATAACGGTATATGTACACTATAGCCACAACTTCTTAATAATGTTAAGCAGTCCCGGAAGCCTCTATCCAAAATAAAAACATCTCCTGCTTGGAAAAATTGACGGAATGGACTGTTTTCATTGTCAAACTCTTGTATCATTATATCTGCATCTGTGGTTGTAGCAGGATAGGGGCCCAGTATATCAATGATATAACCATCACTGCATACAAATAAAAATGGCTTTACCAGATTGCGGTATTTATGTAATGAATAGGTTTTTTTCTGGTACAAGTAATTAGAACTCTTTTCTATATATATGTATGTACCATCAGCAATTATAATTGGTGATCTCTCTGGCCCTCCATATAAAGAATTAGGAATCAGGAGATTCCTTTGAGCGGTTTCTGCTCTTGTCATGTGATTTATGCCAAGATTTCTTGGAACAAAATCCTGATGCAATATTTCTCTTGCTATGTTCATGAGGCCTTCTAACGTACTCCTTGGGACTTGCAATAGAGACGAAATACGCTCATTACTATCACCTGTCCGCAATTTAATTAAGTATGCAGCTAGTGCAAAAGAACCCTTATGTCTATTTGATAATCTAGGAATTTCTAAAAGTATTTGCTGAAACTGTTCCATTGAAAAGCCCAAGTAATAGTGCACAATGTGCTCTGGCATACTTGATATATTTTCAAAATCTAAATGCATTAGCATATTATCTTTTAATAAAGATAATTAATTCTTCCATATGCTCTGCACTGAATGTCCTGATAGGATTATAAATTGAGTCTAGAAGTAAATCCCATGAATTGCTTCTCAAGTGATAAGAACATATTCTACAATCTGCTGGCACATAATAATTGTAGTCGCAAAGTAAACTTACTCGCAATGACGATGGTACTAAAAGTCGTTCGGACTGGTTACATCCAGGAAAGAAACACTGGCGTTGTGTGTCAGGTGCTCTAATATAATTAGACAACTGCATGCTATTTGTAGTATTTTGTACTTCCGTTTCATTTCTGGAAGAGTCTGTGTCCAATGACGGAAGACTTGGTACTGATGACTCCCGTTCTGAAGTCAAGCGTGAAGCTGCTCTCTCGGTCCTTCGCCAACAAGTATGACAAAGACAGGCTGATCTTGGCAACTGTAAAAAAAACTGATATAATGTTAACCTTTTAACATCTTAGAGCAATCTTACTGCATTCAATAGAATTCTAAAAAGAGCATAGTTTGTTATCTTGACCTGTTGTGGTGCAATTTGATCTGCAATCACATTTCTTATTTGTTCAACCCGTGGTGTATCAATGTTCAGCGAATGTGACCTTTGCCTTAAAAGAGAGGTGCCACAGCTAATATAGACATGAATGTGGCCAACAATAGGGTCTGTTGACTGTTGACTTGTTGGCTGCCTGATTACATCCCATGCTTTGGTCCAACATGCATGGCACACCAAACATCACTTGTAACATGCTGGAAAAGAAAAAAACAATATTAAGTATTTGTTTGCATGCATGCATGAATATAGGTATCTTATTTTGAGCTCACATAACTCGAAATAAAATAGTCTTTCTATTCTTAATACAGTTGTAAAACTTATTAAAGTTACCTGTTGATGTCCAACCCATCTTTGTATGAGAGATCGAACTTCGACGATTTCCAAAGGGTGTCTTCGCATTCTTGATATGTTTAAATTACAATTTACACAGCGTACATATCCACTTGCAACAGTTCGCAGTGAAGAACTCGAACCGGGTTGAATGCCGGGGTCTTCGATAGGTACTGACATCAAATCCAAGTTATCGCGGGGGTTGTCATTATCAGCAAGAGCGGAATCCATATTCAAGCCGTGGTCGTCAGGTATAGGAGAATCGCCAGAGTCAGTATTCATGGTCAAACACGTCGATTTTGATAGGAAAATACACGCAGCGAATCACCAGAATCACTATGATGCAAATGCAAACAAAGTAATGATATGACATTTATATTAATTGTCAAGTGTCAACAGACAAGTTTCAGTGTTGCCATTGCACAAACAAAGTATCGATCGATGCATTATGTAGATCATTAATCATTATATTATATTTTGTAAGTTGATTACAAATCTAAATGTATTAACATAAAAAGCAATGGGACTTCTATAAACAAAAGGATGAATAAATAAAGTACAACTATGTGTAAATATCAAATCAATGTTTTGCAACAAATGTTTATTTTTTCCCGGATTTTATATTGGCAACCTTGCAAATGTCTGTTTATTTCGTTTTATCGTTTCAATACTTATTTTTTATTAAAAAATGTTACTGACTTGTATCGCGTCGTGAATAGTAAGAGTTAATTACGTAAAATTTACATATTATTTTTACTAAATTAAATTTCTTGGGCATCGCAAGGCCTAAAATCGGCATTCACCTTTGTATCGTATTGTATTATCATATTTATCATACTCATTACTTTGTATCTCATTATAAGTGGACTGTATGTTCTTATGAGAAATATATTTCTATACACTGAAGAAAATTGTGACGTGGTACGTAATTTTGTCAAACAACATAAAAACTAGTTTTTGACCGCAGCTTCGCCTGTTTCAGGGGAGCGTTTAAGATGAGAACAATGCTTAAATTTAGTTATATTTGGCAATTATTATACAACGTGTAACGGAAAGGGTATTACTATCCTTAACCACTAAAGATTACAGCTATTATAGAATCACTATAAAAAGTTTCAGCTCAAAATAAGATACTCAAAAAATGGATACCAAATTTTCGGTTTCTTATGTTTCTGAAATTCAAATCATAAAAACGTGTCACCGCACTACGGGGGTCAATAACTTTCCACATTACTTGCCAATATCACTCCCTCTCTGTCTAATAAATAAATCAAATCTCTTCCGTAATGCTGCGCGCCTAGTATCATACTGTTTAGTAGCCTAGCAGGCGGTGTCTTTGTCGGCGCGAACTGACGAAATCAAACAAGCCGCGCCGGCCGCGCGCCGCCAAGTGTAGGTGCCTACTTTACCGTGATGTAAAAATGAATAATAATGCGTAATTTAATTCTTGATTTACAATTACCGTTTACTCGTTAATATCAAGCCAAATTTCACATAAAAACTGAGATACTTAATAGAAGTTACGTAATAAAAAATCGAAACAAAGTTTAGGTAGGTTAGCTAGTTTCATCCTATTATAACTATAAAGAGTAAACAGTAAAATCTTACAGCTTTGCTTAATTTAGTAAATTAACTTACATTTTTAAAGGTGGGGTTCGATGTGGTGTCCATGGTATTGTATGCACAAGGCCGCTCGCTTGTTCATGGACTCAATCCGCACTTTCATTTGGTCCACTGTATCACACGGCACTGCGTACACTACGTTTTAATGTAACCCCACAAAAAAAAGTCTCACGGGGTAAGGTCTGGGGTTGTAAGGGCCGTTGTTGTCCACTGCTGAACATAGGCCTCCCCAATCGATTTCCAACGTGTCCGGTCCAATGCCACCTGCATCCAGCGACTCCCTGCAACTCTAGCAAGGTCGTCGGTCCATCTGGCAGGTGGCCGTCACAGGCTGCGCTTTCCAATGCGTGGTCTCCACTCCAGTACGGACGGACGGGCGGACGGTTCTACTACCACGCCCGGTCCATTGCGGAAAGGGCGAAACAAACAACGAAAACAATAACAACAATTAGAACTTATGCGCGTATCACACGGATAGGAATGATGTTCACCACACGCGGAGCAGTCGACGACTGACGAGCAAATAAATTATTAACAATAATGCAAAATAAAGCTCCTATTCCTTGCTATCCTGGTAGTAGGGTAGCTGTCCCAGTGTACCGTAAAACCTAAACCTGGTTACATACATACACAACGATGATTGAATACGTGTGTGTAACAACGAAATCAGGGTTCTGTGAGCAAACGATTTTCAATTCGGCAATAACACTTCTTGTTACTCATGCGGTCCTGGTACTTTTATTAATTTCTTTCTTCAGTTAGATACTGTTTTGAGACATTTTTTACTGACTTCATTTGGATTATGATAAAGACTAAACGTGCTCAAACCAATAAAACTTATGTACCACTCAAACAGCAACTTTCGACAGAGCGTGAATAATTTAAAATGATGAACGGAACCCACTGTGATTTTATTTGTACTAGGAGATACATAAGTTGCATAAAGATAATTTTTTGGGTTCAATTGGACAAATTATGTTACTAAATCCTTTTTTAATGGCAAACAATAATGTTTTTTTTTAATCAATTGTTTCAATAGTAAGGTGAATCAAATCTCTTGCATCGTAGTGTAAAAATGCGTATAATTTAGTTATTCGAGTTCTTTGCCCAAAGTATTGTGCTGACAATAATAAACAGCGAATAGGTAGGTTTATCTACATATTTCAAACAAGATCACGGTATTCGATCTGTGAATCGATAAAAAAAATAAAGCAAAACATCGTTGATCCATATGGCCACCGAAATAAAAGGATAACCTTCGGAAATTTACAGGAATACTGTTATTAAATTAGGTAATTATTGGTTGTAGGTACGATGGTAAGGTGGGTGGCGGGTGGAATATTATCTAAATAATAATTATCTACCAGTCTTACCAAGGGGTATCGTAGTACCCAGTCCTAACTGGGTTGTGGAGGTCAGATAGACAGTCGCTCCATGTAAAATACTGGTATTCAGCTGCATCCGGTTAGACTGGAAGCCGGCCCTAACATAGTTGGGAAAAGGCTAGGCAGATGATGATGATGAATAATTATCTACAAACTAATCTTCTACAAAAGAAAAACTACGTAAAAACAAACAAGTGTGTAAATGATAAGACCGTGACAATGCAAGCAGAGGTATCAAATTTCATTAAATTTAGATACCTAGACAAATTAATTGTAGCTTGTTCACAGACATAATCTAAGTTTAGGAAAAGTCAGTAAGTAAAATTATTTTGCAAACAAAAAATAAACATGCGGAACCCTTTATTCAGAATTACCAGGAGTGAGAGGTTTATTCTTACTTACAAATAGTTCGCTGACACCGATCAGCTGATTTATTGCTAGTGATGTGTTGATTTCAATTTGAAAAGTTCAGTATCTGGTATCAATGAATTAAAAAATATCATAACTTCCGAACATGTAGAGATGGGATTCAAAAACCCTTGCCATATCGTTTGTTATCATCCAAAGAAGTCGTACCTTTGGTATGTATACAGCCTGAAATTTTAATGGTTGTTTTCCCGCGGCAGAACAACTTGCCATAAGGAGTACTTTCGAAGCATAGAGTAAAAGTAAAAAAAAAATATGTTTTTGTTTTAAAATAATTAAAAAAATATTCATCAACTCGAAAACATGAGAATCAATAGTAACACTAGACGTATCTTGTAGGTACTACTCGAATAGCACGCGCCGCCCGCCGCCGAAAGACACGATGCATAATGTTCAAAGTAAAATAAGCTCTCGTTCGTGGTGATACGGCATAAACTAGTTTTCACGCAACAATACAAAACACAGCCGCGAATACTTAGTTTTTCCGCGATTGTCGTACGCGCAGCACGTGTTATCTTATCGTGCAATGGATCGCCATTACAGTTATTGCAATTTGGAGAACGTCGCTATGGTCCAACTGGCCCGGCGACTTTACGCGGAGCCGCAACACTTGGAGTCGCGTACTTCGAACGGGGTCCTCGTCGAAGTACCCGAAAGGCTGCGGCTAGGTTTGGCGTAAGCCAATACTACGTCTTGAAACTGCTCAACTCTGAAGGACTGCATCCTTACCATTTTCGCAGAGTTCATGCTCTCTACGAAAACGACGGACCGAACAGAATTGTTTTTTGTCAGTGGTTGATGGACAATCAAAATACGAACATTTTGTGGACGAATGAAGCAACTTTTACGCGAGTTGGACTCAACCAGCGTAACGAACATTTTTGGGCTTTGATTATCCCACATGTTATTCGCGAGTGTGCGCACAAGTGCGTTTTATGTGTTAATGTGTGGGCCCGGTAATTATTGGCCACCTCATTGGGCCGCATTTCGTGACAGGACAAGTGGAACCTACCTGAAATGTTACAAATCATTATTCCGGACTTTTTGGACTTTTATTTGTGGTCGCTGGTCGGAGCTCAAGCGCCTAGTGTATCGTGAGGAACACGAAACTCGCGACGCGTTAATAACTGCGATAGTGGACGCTTTTAATATCGTAAGAAGTGACAGAGACACCTTACTAAAATTGAAAGACAATCAATTAAAACGTGCTCGATTGTGATACAACGCAGTGGCGACACTTCGAACAATTACTCCGTTACCGGGAAGTGTAAGTACATACCTACTCGTACTTTTGTAAATAGTGAACATTTAAAAGTAGTTTAGTTAATTAAAATTATTGTAAGTAATCCTGGTCGGTTTCGAGTTTTGTTTTTCACAATGGTTAATCTGCCATTTTTTGTTTCTAATATTTTAATTGTTTATTAAACGATTGTATTACCAAGGCAAAACCATTTCGCTTCGGGAAAACAACCATTAAAATGTCACGCTGTATACCCTTTCCGTTACAGGCTGTATATGTACATTGTTATTTATGATACACCCATCCAATGAATTCAGATTTTAGAAATTTTGTTATTTGTGATTAACCACTATGCACGACAGAATTTTGACACATGACACATCAGCTGAATCGGCGGGGTGATGCGCATTGTCAAGAAATTCAAGAATTTTCGTGAACTTTCAGCATTCGATTTTATAATGAAAAATATGTCGCGGCAGCTGTTTCATACGATAAGTTTGTGGTTAATATCTCCAAAAACGTGTTGATGTCGGTAAAATGGCGTCAGTCTATTGCCAAATATGTGTAAATTACATACCACTACACCCTTCCAAAAATAGGTAACTTAGATGCGCTTGAAATAATGTACATGGACAAGTTTCTCGTTTGCTAAAAAAACTCGAAAGGGCAAAATAAAGACAGTAACATTCTATCTGCGTTCTTATTTTTACCATTATTCATACAAAATTTCATAAAAAAAAACACGTTCCAAGTCTTGACAAATATTACTAAAACTTCTTAGTGCTGACCGTAAACCGAAAAAAAAAGTTGAAACGGAATAAAAACTCCTTGGTATAATTTCAAATAATTATATCATTTTAAAATTAACATTTATGCTATCTTTTAGAATAATCTTATTTAGTAATTATTCGATGCCTTTGGCTGATTTCAAGAGAAGGAGAATAAATCTCCTGTCCTCCTCTATTCTATACTAATATTATAAAGAGGTAAAGTTTGTGAGGTTGTAGGGGTTAAACTCTGGATCTGCTGAACCGATTTTGAAAATTCTTTCACTAATAGGTAGCTACATTATCCGCGAGTGCCATAGGCTATATTTACAATGTGCCCGTGGGATAATTTTCGACCAAAACGCTAGCGAAACCGCAGGCAACAGCTAGTAAATAGACAGACGGACAGATCGACAGACTGACTGACAGACAGATTGACAGACTGACGGACCGACTGACAGACAGACTGGTAGACAGACTGACCGACATACTGGTAGTAGAGGTGGGCGCCGCGCCGGCGCGGCGGCACCGCGCCGCGTTTTGGGCGCCGCCGCCGCCGCCGATCATTTGAAATTTGGCGCCGATTGAGGCGGGCGGCGCCGAGGGCCCAGGCCGCTGTGAACCCGCGCCAGTCGTCACGGCACTTTCGCGCTAGTTGCCACGTACGCTCTTGACTTGGAACCTGACTGACTTTGACTCGAAAATGAACCAACTGGTGACGATGATGACGTTTTACAGAATTTTCAAACGTTCAATACTGAGTTTGGCGATATAAATCACTTGCAAAGCATCAAAACTGCAATGCCGACCCGTTGGCATAGTGTGCTAAGCATGTTAGAGAGCTTGGTGCATTGTTGCAATAGGAATCCAGTAAACATCATACTCACAAAGATTGGCCAGGAAGACTTGAAACTAATACAATTAGAATGGAACCTGCTGGAAGACCTTATTATATTTCTTCGAAAGTTTCGCGAAGCTGTCGGAAGTTTTATGTGCGCAAAAGTCTGTTTCTGTTAATTTCTTGCTCTTGTGTTTCGCTCTGAATTAAAAGAGATTTTATATTCGATCTCAGACAAAGAAAGAGTCACAATGATATCGCTTAAAAATAGAATACCAAAGAAATTTCATCACAGATTTCTTTTGACCAAAAACGTAGTAGTGGCATCTCTTTTAGATCCCTGTTTTCAGAATTGAAAGAAATCGATTCTTATGCAGAAGAAAGAAATACCAATCGTGTGGCTTTTATGGCAGATTGCATCAATGAACATGTAAATACTTCCCGTGATCTTACAGAGCATCCTATCAGATCCAAGGTCCTCTTCGACTCAATCTTTGCTGACAAAATTATATAAGAAGCATAGTAGTTTCAGCGACATTGAAGAGGTAACGCGAACAGATTTTTCTTTTCGAGATGCTGGAGATACCTAGCTTCGGTCTACCCCAAAGAAGTGGAGATTTTGAACGGAGATGTGCTTGCCTATTGGCGAGAGAAGAAAAATGTGATCCCAGGACTTGCTGCGCTTGCCAGGACTATTCTTGTAATTCCTGCTATAAGTACGCCGAGTGAACGTGTTTTTTCAATAGCAGGATTGGTTTTGAGCACTAAAAGATCGCGGTTGAGCCCTACACGCGTCAACAAAATAATTTTCATCCATGACAATTATAAATATTGTAAAAACTTTAAAATATATTTTTCTGATTTTAATGTTTATTTCCTTCCTTTGATCGCTTTATAATATAACACTTAAACCAGAAATGGTTCTTTTTTTTTTTAAACACCCGCGCCGCGGCGTGGCGCCGCCGCGCCGACCAGTTCCACCAGGCGCGCCGCCGCCGGCAAATTTTTGGTCGGCGCCCACTTCTAACTGGTAGACAGACTGACCGACAGACTGGTAGACAGACTGACCGACAGATCGAGAGATAGACAGACTGGCAGACTGATTAAAAGACAGACTGACAGACAGGCCCACAGACAGACTGATCAACAGCCTGACAGACAGACTGACTGCAGACAGGCAGACTGATAGACAGATTGAAAGACAGACTGATAGACAGACTGACAGACGGACAGGTCGACAGACTGACATACAGACTGGCAGACAGATTGACTGGCAGACAGATTGACTGGCAGACTGGTTGAAAGACAGACTGACAGACAGACTGGTAGACAGACTGACCGACAGACAGACTGGTAGACAGACTGACCGACAGACTGACAGACGGACGGGTCGACAGACTGACTGACAAACATATTGACAGACAAATTGATAGACAGACTGATCGACTGACAGACTGATCGACTGACAGATTGACAGACCGATTGATACACAGACTGATCGACAGACTGACAGACGGACGGGTCGACAGACTGACTGACAGACCGGTTGACAAACGGATAGATAGACGGACTGATCGACAGACAGACAGGTAGACAGACTGACCGACCGACTGGTAGACAGACTGACCGAAATACTGACAGACAGACTGGTAGAGAGACTGACCGACAGACTGGTAGACAGACTGACTGACAGACCGGTTGACAAACGGATTGATAGACGGACTGATCGACAGACTGACAGACAGACTGGTAGACAGACTGACCGACGGACTGGTAGACAGACTGACTGGCAGATCGAGGGACAGACTGACCGACAGACTGACAGATTGATTGGTACACAGACTGATCGACAGACTGACAGACAGACTGGTATACAGACTGGCCGACAGACCGGTAGACAGACTGACCGGTAGACAGACTGACTGACAGACTGACAGACGGACGGGTCGACAGACTGACAGACAGACCGGTTGACAAATGATTGATAGACGGAGACACACTGGTAGACAGACTGACTGACAGATCGAGAGATAGACTGACCGACAGACTGACAGATTGACAGACCGATTGATACACAGACTGATCGACAGACTGACAGACAGACTGGTAGACAGACTGACTGACAGACCGGTAGAAAGACTGACCGAAAGATCGAGAGATAGACAGACTGGCAGACTGATTAAAAGACAGACTGACAGACAGGCCCACAGACAGACTGATCAACAGCCTGACAGACAGACTGACTGCAGACAGGCAGACTGATAGACAGATTGAAAGACAGACTGATAGACAGACTGACAGACGGACAGGTCGACAGACTGACATACAGACTGGCAGACAGATTGACTGGCAGACTGGTTGAAAGACAGACTGACAGACAGACTGGTAGACAGACTGACCGACAGACTGACAGTCGGACGGGTCGACAGACTGACTGACAAACATATTGACAGACAAATTGATAGACAGACTGATCGACTGACAGACTGATCGACTGACAGACTGATCGACTGACTGACTGACAGACTGACAGATTGACAGACCGATTGATACACAGACTGATCGACAGACTGACAGACAGACTGGTAGACAGACTGACTGACAGATCGAGAGACAGACTGACCGAAAGACTGACAGACAGACTGACAGATTGACAGACCGATTGATACACAGACTGATCGACAGACTGACAGACAGACTGGTATACAGACTGGCCGAAAGACTGACAGACAGACCGGTAGACAGACTGACTGACAGACAGATCGAGAGACAGACTGACCGACAGACTGATAGACGGACGGGTCGACAGACTGACTGACAGACAGATTGCCAAACGGATTGATAGACAGACTGATCGACAGACTGGCAGGCAGACTGACTGACAGACCGGCAGACAGACTGACTGACAGACCGGTAGACAGACTGACCGAAAGACTGACAGACAGACTGGTAGACAGACTGTCTGACAGATGGAGAGACAGACAGACCGATCGACCGACTGACAGACAGACCAACAGACTGACTGCAGACAGGCAGACTGATAGACAGATTGAAAGACAGACTGGTAGACAGACTGGCTGACAGACCGGTAGACAAACTGACCGACAGACGGGTAGACAGACTTACTGGCAGACAGATTGACAGACGGACTGATCGACAGACTAGTAGACAGACTGACCGACAGCGGTAGACAGACTGATCGACAGACCGGTAGACAGACTGACCTACAGACTGAACTAACAGCGTGAGATTTGGCATTTACATTTTTTTTAACTTTTTGCATTTACCCACGGGGAGGCTGTTGGCATCCCCAACATTTTATAAATTATATTTGTTGTCTTGCAACACTTTAACTGTCAATGTCAATATTTTTATGTCAGATCAACGTTCAGTTCTTTTGAAAACCGTGACTTGTTTCATGGAGACAATCGAGTTGCTATATTTTTATATAGCAACTCGATTGTCTCCATGAAACAAGTCACGGTTTTTTATTTCCGCAAAACCTCTCTCTCAATATTACAACCCACAAGCCTTAACAGAGGCCTTGCTTGGGAACCAAATAAATTTTTTTCTAAGGGCCCAAGACCTGGGTATTCTATATCCAACCACAGATAATATAATACTTCGTCCAATCGACCAAACAATAGAAAAATATTTATTTTTAAGTAATTTTACAAAAAAATACTTAAGTCTCTTTTTAAAATTTTTAGTTCTGCCGTTTACTGAAACGGCAAAACTAAAAATTTTAACAGCGGTAGCAGCGGTATCAGTATACCGCATCATTATATTATGCTATTCAGCGTTGAGTAGTGTCATCCTGAAAAGATAATCCTGGCTGAAGGATCAAATACGATTGAAATTATGTCTATTCATCCAAATTGAACGAGTATCTACCATACAAAGTTTCGTGTCTGGGCTATTAACCGTTGAGGAGTTCCCTCGTGAGGAGAATATCCTGGCTGCAGGATGATGTCATGATAGAAATCATATTTATTCATCAAATATGAACGCATATAAAAAATTTCTTATCTGTGCTATTAACTGTTAAGGAGTTCCGTCATGAGAAGACGATCCTGCTTGCAGGATAAAGTCATGAAAGAAATTATCTATATCCATCAAAATCAAACGCGTAGATAGAGTTTTGTGTCCGCGCTATTAACCGTTGAGGAGTTCTCTCGTGAGGAGACGATCCTGGCTGCAGGACTAAGTAATGTTTCTCATAAGAATGTATTGTCACCAGAACCAAAAGTGTGTGCAAAATTTCAGCCCAATCGGTATAGGGGAACTGGTTTGAAATTCAGTTTCAAGATTTGGCCAATACTTACTATCATAATTTAAATACAATTTAAAATTGAACAGCGAATGCATTCATAATTTAATTTTTTATAAGTATAGAATAAAAACGGCGCGAATTTAGCCATAGTTAGTCTGTGCTGTTTGTTGTGTCGGTTTTAGTACAACAATGTACGAAAAACTATTAAAATGACTATTATAAACTTAAAAAAATAATTAGTGTTTATTTATTGTATTTTACGCTTAAAACAAAATTATTTTAATTTCAATCTATCAATTTTTTAAATTCCTTAATTTAATTTCTCGATTTGATCGAAATTTACAAAAAAAGAATCGATTGAAATAATCGCTTCCACACATCAAGATAACAAAAAAAAAAAATGGTCGTCCATTTCGAATATAAATTGAGGAGTGGTAATGAATATTACGAGTTATTGGTCCCGCATTAGTAAACTACTCTAAGATCAGGGCATTTTCATGTTGTTTAGAATAATTGGAATGATATTTTGTCATATTTGTTATCGAATTAATACGCGTCTGTGTGATGTAATGTGAAAAATAAAAATGTAAACACGCAAGTTTGGCGCGAAACTTCGACTTTTGATATCAAAATTCGTCATTACCACTGCTTACTTAAATTGAACCCTGGATTAATTCGTCACATAATTAAATGACAAGTTAATCATTCTCAACATACTGGAGCTTGGATGTCCGAAAACCACTATTTTCATGATTTTTAGCCTCGGCCAGCACTGCCGTCAAAATGGCGATGACCGTATTTACGCACTTGGATTTTTTAAGGGTAAATTAAGAAACTTGCGCGCTAAAGACAGAAGTTTTAATGGCGAGGACATATGAACTTTTTATCCAACTCTCTTAATTAGCGCACACTCATAGCATTTGATAATCGGAATATTAAATATTTACTTATTTAATGAGGATGACGTATGACTTAAACGCTTGCCCCTTTAGGGGCCGGTACCAAGTCAGCGGAGGTTTGTGTGTCGCGCCCCCAAAGGTACCCGTACCGAACTTTATGGTTAAATATTCAGCTAATAGGGTTTTGAATGCATTGAATGAGTGTACTTTTTTAATAAGTGAGGGTATTTTATTGTACAACTGTGCTTCTTCAAAAGTTAACATTTTTTTTTGCCAAATTTAGTTCTCATCTTCGGCAAAATAAGAAAACTAGCTCGGCGAGTGCTACGTTGGGTTACTTGTTTCACTTAAGTGAACGATCGATTAGAGTCAGTATTACTCAGTATACTTTTGTTGAGTACCTTATGAATGAAAATACATGTATTGTAAATACCTAACCTACTTAATATTTTATTGTTGCAAATGAAGTAGCAGACTCCTCCAGAGTAGAATCTAAAGGTGGCGGTTCGCGCCGCGACAGAGACAAGCGACCGAGACAGGAGACCGCGACAAGTGTCTCGGTCTCTTCTGCATGTACTGTAGGTGGAGACCGAGACCGGAGACCGCGACAAGTGTCTCAGTCTCTTCGCGACCGAGACGTCAGTCAGTATCGGAGAGTCTGTCGATGTAGTCAGTTGTGTTTGTGTCATGATGGAAAACCAAGTAGTAGAAGTCCTATTGGAGGAAGAAGAAGACGATGATTTGCTCTTATTCTATTGTTACAAATACAAAACTAAAAGAAGATTACCTATTAAGGAATTATATTGAACTAGAGGCCAAGAAGGATCATTTTCGCTATTAGTGAACAAGCACCTAATGTTTGATGAAGATATATTCAGGACGTATTTTCGGCTGAATAAAACAGAGTTTGATTACGTATTATATTCATTAAAAAAAAACAATGCGTGAAAAAGGAAGAATATCATTGAAAGAAAAATTAGCACTAACTCTAAGGTAAGTTTGTCAAATCATGGAAATTGTTCTGGTCGAATTCATCGTTGAACATGTTTCGAAATGGTTCACTCGAAATATTTGGTAATTGGCGAGATTACTAATTACTATGGCGACAGAACATTAAAAAAACGCGTTCCCTATTTATTGAACACTTTGCCTGCTGACATCAGACAAGAAGATAATAAAGTAAAATTCGCACATAAACTTAAAAAATATTTTTTAGATTCTATATTTTTATTGTGATTTTAGTTTTTTAGAATAAGTAAAATAAAACGAACGTGCTCGGATGACAAAAATGAAAGGAAGGAGTTTTTTTTTTTTTTATAAATCAAAGACACTCTTAACCATAGATAATAATAAATAGAACTAACTAATCAAAACAAGGTATTTTGAGCACATTACAACACCCCCACTCTCAAAATACAGGTATTATATATTAAAATACAGCAGTTTCAATACCTAACATTTTTACAAACTTATAATGTTTCACTGAACTTAAGCTTTTGGTAAGAATGTCTGCTGGCATATCTTCAGATGGCAAATAATGAATTTTAACAATTTTATTACTAATTATTTCTCGACAATTATGATGTCGCACATCAATATGCTTTGATCTGTTATGGAATACAGGATTTCCTGTCAATTTTAGAGCACTTTGATTATCAGTATACAAGTTAATTGAGTACATCTGTTCAGTTATCTCATTCTGTAAATTAATAAGATACACAGCTTCTCTGCACCCTTCTGTAATAGCCATATACTCGGCCTCAGTACTTGAAAGTGCTACTGTTCTTTGTTTTTTACAACCCCATGAGATGACTGAACCTGATAACATAAAACAGAAACCTTCTATCTATGGAATTATTGGCCCAATCAGCATCAATATAACCCTCAATATTAACATTTCCACTTTTACAAAACTTTAAACCTAAACATCTAGTTTTTTTCAAATATTTTAATATTCTTTTAGCATATAACCAGTGTTCATCATTATGACTATTGTTAAATTGGCTTAGATATCCTACAGGATAGGATATGTCTGGCTTAGTTAGTACAGCTAAATACATTAGGCTGCCTATGAGCTGCTGATACGGATTTTGACTTTTAATATCTTGACTTTTTACAATATTCAATTTAGCCTCCATAGGTGTATCAACAGACTTACACTCAGTCTTCTCAACTCTTTAGTAAACAATCCAACACCTAATTGTGATCCATCAAGTCGTTCAGAGTCAGTCCCCTCTCACGAGCCCGTACTTTCTGTGGAGATGTTTGACAGCCTCGCTAGTACTTCCCTTACCGCACCAAATACAAAAATATTGTTAAATGATAATTTGTCAAACTACAGTTTTTTAAACGATAATGACCAAATAATTATGTACTGCGATGAGATGGGGAAAAATATGGGTCGTATACTACAACATCGTTTACATAAAAGGATTATTAATTATTGCATGCCTGATGCCAGTTACTGTGAAATACTGGAAAAAGTAATAAGTAGTAAATACAGCTCATCAACTACTATCATCATTCTGGTCGGGAGAAGGGGAAATGCAAGCGGTGGAAAAATAAAAATGTATTTTGATTATTTAGCCAAGTTAAATGTTAAAAAAATAGTTTTGTTTGCATTTCCTTATTGTAATGGTTTGCCACAGACTGAAAATAATATTAGATATAAGTACAATATTAGATTACATACCATGACATTATATAATGAAAAATTTAATTTTATTGACTCTAACGTACTTATTAGTATAAATTACTTTATGACCGAAGATAATTATTATCTTTGTAACTTTTTTAAAGGGCAGATAGTAGACTCGCTATCCTATTATATTTTTAATTGTAATAGTTTTTTAGGTAACTATACTGCTTCTATTGGGCAATTTAGTGATGTACCCAGTGTGAATGCGCAGGAGTTGGATGTTTCTCCAAGTCATTTAAATTAAAACATGGGACAATAGAGTCACCCTCTAGCAGTAATTGTAATACCGAGATAGACTTGATCAATATTTCTAAGGACACTGAGACAACAGAGTTAAACTCTAGCAATAATTTAAACCAATGTTTGTTACCACAGCGATCAAACTCCAAAGCTAAACTAAATAATAATACTCTAAAAATAGCTCATCAGAATATACAGGGTGTAAAAGGTAAAGAATTGGAATTGGAGTTGTTTTTGAACAGCAATTGTATTGGCATCTTGTGCATAACTGAACATTGGTTAAAATCTCACCAGTTTCTGTTTAGCTTTAATAACCACCAGATTGCCAGCTCGTTCAGCAGAGTGAATATGATACGTGGTGGCTCCCTTATAATTGCACGTAATAATTTGAAATTCAAAGAACGTAGTGATATTGTGGATCTCTCTGTTGAGCGAGTAATCGAAGTAGCTTGCATAGAGCTTGAGCGGTACATTGTAATGAGCGTGTACAGGCCCCCAGGTGCGCCTTACGATATTTTTGAGCAACATATGGAGGAAATTTTATTAAAGACGTGCAACAATAATAAAACAGTTGTAGTCTGTGGAGATTTCAACATTAATTTACTTGAAAAATCGGTTACAGTAAATAAATTCTTGACATTATTAAAATCATATAACTTGCACAGTAATTTCGCTGAACCGACCAGAATAACTTCCACTAGTGCTACCTGTATAGACAATATCTTTACAAATCTAAAACCATTGATCCATTTAATTTTAAATGAGTTAGACTCGGATCATTGTGGCCAGTTAGTTGCTTTTCCTCGGCAAATAGTCAGAGCTCGGAAAAAACTTGTGAGTTTTGTGCCTGTAAACAAAAAACGTTTAGACCTATTTAGAAATAATTTAATGGAAAAACTTCCCGCTTTGCCATATCACGATAACGCAGATCGAGCATATACTTTGTTATTTAACTTGATTAATTTAGAATTTAATAAGGTGTTTACCTCCAAAACATTGTCTGTTTCTGATCGCGTTTTATTTAGTGACTGGGCAACACCGGGTATTTTTAAAAGTAGGCGGAGGCTATATGAACTATATAATGAAAAATTATATAACCATAATGAAAACTTTAAAGAATATGTTAAAAATTACTCAAAAATTTTTAGAAGAGCCTGCTCCTCAGCTAAAACCATTTACTTTAAAAATAAAATTAAAGTATCTGATAATAAAATAAAAACAACCTGGAATATTATAAACTCCGAAATGGGAAGGAACACAGCACGAAACCGTGACTTTCATCTAAAAATAAATGATCTAGATATTAAGGCAGACATGGAGGTTGCAGCAGAGTTTGACAATTTCTTTACTAATATCCCTATTGTAACAACTAAAACTCTTCCATCATCCTCCACTTCTGCTTACTCAATTTTGCAGGAATGTGTACCAGAATGTATTGAAACTTTTAAATTTATAGTTGTTACCCCAAAGGACATTATAGAATCTTTTAAAGATCTTGATGTCAAAAAAACCGGCGATCTTTGGGGATTATCAGTACATACCATGTCAACAATCATTGATATTATTTCACCTTTCCTGGCAATTATTTTTAACTCTTGTGTCGATTCCGGTGTATTTCCTGATTTGATGAAAATTAGCAAAGTGATTCCGCTGTTAAAATCTGGTAGCACAACCGACCCCACAAACTTTCGGCCTATTTCCATATTACCTACTTTGAGCAAAATTTTTGAAAAATTAATTCTAAAGCAAATGTTAAAACATTTCAATAAAAATAATTTACTTCACTTGAAACAGTTTGGCTTCACAAAGGGTCGGTCAACTACAGACGCGGGCGTGGAATTACTTAAGAGCATATTCGAGGCCTGGGAGGAATCGCAGGATGCTCTTGGTGTCTTCTGCGACTTGTCCAAGGCCTTCGATTGCGTGCAGCATGAAACGCTTATCAGGAAACTATACCACTATGGTATGAGGGACAAGGCTCTAGACCTTCTGACTTCTTATTTAAATAACAGAACTCATAGGGTTGATGTTAATGGCAAGAGATCTTCAGGGTCTGCAGTCACTATGGGCGTCCCACAGGGCTCAATTCTAGGTCCATTCTTATTTTTAATATATATAAATGACTTACCTTATCATGTAAGGGATAATCACAAGATTGTATTGTTCGCGGATGACACATCTCTCATTTTTAAAATTAAACGTCTATCAATAAACTTTGACGAAGTGAACAATGCACTATCTAAGGTTGTCCATTGGTTCAATGTAAATAATCTACTCCTGAATGGAAAAAAGACCAAGTTGATTAAATTCTCAACTCCAAATGTGAGGCAGTTATGTGCAAATGTTCAACTTAATGGAATAGAGTTGGATCCTGTTGAGTCAACGGTTTTTCTTGGAATAACTGTTGATTCAAAATTACAGTGGGGCCCACATATTGAAAAATTGTCAAAAAAACTTAGTTCGGCCGCCTACGCTGTCAAGAAAATTAGACAAGTTACTGATGTTGATACGGCCAGAATTGTTTATTTCAGTTATTTTCATAGCGTCATGTCGTATGGGATTCTTCTCTGGGGTGCCTGTGCGGACATCCACGCTATCTTTGTTCTACAGAAAAGGGCTGTTAGGGCCATTTACAATCTGGGTCCTAGAGATTCCCTCCGAGAGAAGTTCAAAGAGATGAATATTCTGACCATAGCCTCTCAATACATTTTTGAAAATTTATTGTATGTTCATAAAAATATATCTAATTTTAAGAAAATGTCCGATATTCATAGCTTGAATACTAGGAATAAGCACAACCTCGCTGTACATCGCACTCGCCTCCACAGAATAGGCAACTCATTCATGGGCCAATGCATACGCTTTTACAATAAACTTCCCATTGACATTAGACATTTATCAATCAATCGATTTAAAATTTGCATTAAAACCAAACTATGTAAGAAAGGGTACTATAAAATAATTGATTATTTAGATGACAAAAAGGCTTGGGATTGAACTGCTCGCTCTGCTAAGCTTTGTGTAATTCCTATACAATATTGACATAAAAATCTGACATGAAACCTTTTTATAATTAATTCTTTTACAATTTTTGACATGTAAATTTGACATTACAATTATTATCTTATTTTGTATGTTCAAATTATTATTTAATTCATTATAAAACATGAAACATCTTGTACATGCTTTAAAACAGACTTTGATCCCTGAGTTTGTTTCGCCATTTCTTCTCAGGGTAGTCAGATACGAAATGTCGACCCCATCTAGCTTAAGTTTAAATTGTGATGACGTGTAAAAGTGATACCTACATCCTATTTACTGAATAAACAATTTCATTTCATTTCATTTTTCATTTCATTTCTATTCATTTCATTTCATTTCATTTCATTTCAGTCATATTAAATTTATACAATAAACGATCAATATAGGATTCTTGACTCAAAGTTATGACTTTGTTCTCTTTATCAGTACTCACATTTATACCAAGACATTGTTTAATTTGCCCTAAATCTTTGATTTCAAATTGACTACTTAAAGTTTCTTTTAACAATTCGGTTTCCTTTTGATCATTAGAAAAAACAAAAAAATCATCGACATATAATGTCACAATAGTCCTGAGACCATTCACAATTTTTGTATATAAGCAGGGTTCCAATTTAGATTTTTTATAACCATTACAATATCAACTTTCTTATGCCATGCCCTTGAGGCTTGTTTGAGACCATATATAGCTTTGTTTAACTTTAGAACTTTTGTTTCATCTTTATTAGAACACTCAAAACAATCTGGTTTTTGCATATATATGATTTCTTCCAATTCTCCATTAAGAAACGCAGTCTTAACATCTAAATGGACAGTATCTAAATTAAGTTGCGCAGCTAAAGCAAATAATAACCTTAGTGTAGTATGCCTGACTACAGGGGAGAAAGTCTCAGTATAATCAATACCACTTTTCTGATTATATCCTTTTGCAACTAATCTGGCACGATAACGAAGGTTATTTTCCCTGTCACACTTTTTCTTAAGCACCCACTTACACTTAACAACAGTTCCACTTTTTGGGGCATCTGCAAGCTCCCAAGCACTGTTATCTTCAAAGCACTGTAGCTCCTCTTGGACTGCACATAACCAATGCTCCTTTTCCGGACCTTGCAGAGCTTCCTCTAATGACAACTCACCAATATCTACATTAGTACTTTCTGTACACATATTTGAATAACCATATCTTTCTGGTTTTTTCCTGTTTCTCGCAGGTAATGTTTGTACTACACTGCCTGTACTTCCCGTAGAACTGTCCGCTTCTTCATTTCCACTTGGCACATATGTAAGATCATTACTGTTATCTACAGAGATAAATGAATCATCAGACTCATTGTCCCCCACTGAATCCAAACTCTTCTCTTCATATTCTATGCAAGTTTCTGAATTCTTATTCTCAGTTACAGTCACACTGCTTACATCAAAATCCTTCTCAATAATGACTACATCCCGACTAGTTGTAATCAACTTTGACTTAGGATTATATATTCTATATCCCTTTACATCTTCAGAATAACCCACTAGGATACACTTGTCAGATTTCTTATCCCATTTTAACCTTTTTGCTTTCGGTACATGTGCCATTACAGTGCTTCCAAATATCCTCAGATGACTTAAATTTGGTTTATTATTATTCCATATCTCATATGGAGTTTTATTATTCAGGCAAGCTGATACTGTTCGGTTCTGTAAATAAACGGCAGTATTAGTCGCCTCTGCCCAGAACTCCTTCTTCAAATCAGCATCAAATAATAAACAACGAGCCTTTTCAATAATAGTACGGTTCATCCTCTCACTTAGACCATTTTGCTCAGGTGTATACGGGTTCGACTTCTGATGAATTATGCCCTTCTGCCTTAGAAAATTATCAAACTGGCCATTGCAAAATTCACGGCCATTGTCACTGCGCAATACTTTGATTTTTCTACAAAGTGAGTTCTCTACTTTGGCTGCATAATCTCTAAAATATTGAAAAGCTTCACTTTTATTTTTCATGAAGTAAATGTGAGTCATACGGCTATAATCATCAACAAATATTATAAAGTACCTTGATCCACCCAGAGATACACTCTCCATTGGTCCACACACGTCGGTATGCACCACTTCTAGTAGTTGAGAGCATCTGTTGCCGCTGCTTGGGAAAGGTAGACGACTTTGCTTCCCTTCACAACAGGGACTATTTTATGGTTCCATGTCCATCAATTTCGCTTTAATGGCGTCCGTTGTAATAGACATTCCTGAGTGTTCGATGGCCATTATCATGGGCATATATTTTTCACTTAGTCCAGCCAGCATGATGGAACCAATCCACTCGTCACTTATTCCAAAGCCCGTTCCTGCCAATTTCTGACCCGCTTCGACAATTTGCGTTACAAAAGACGTCATCGATGAGCAATTTTCAAGTCTGATAGATATAAGATTCCTCAAGAGGCTGATTCTTCTTGTAAATCCTGAATCATCAAATAAATTTCTCAACTTTTCCCACAATTCCTTCGATGTACTGACGCTCTTTATGTGAACGTATAGAGACGGATCTATTGTTAAAATTAATTTGGCTTTAGTTCTCGCATCTTCTGCAGCTTCTGGTAACACGTTAGGTTCTGGAAAACCAGAACCTAACGTGAAACCTAACCCTAACCTAACGTGAACGTGAATTTTCTGATATTGGAGGGAATGGTTAAGTGCATAAAAATGCACTTAACCATTCCCTCCAATATCAGAAAATTCTCTGCTGCGAAACACCATTCACTATAGTTCTCGCGTCCCTTTAACTTGGGTACGCTAACTAAATAGCTGGAGCTAGACGCCATTACGTTTTTGTTCTCAGCACGACTGCACAACAACTAATTACTGTTCTCAGGATGATATCCTGGACCCATAACCTATTGTGATTTTAGTTTTTTAGAATAAGTAAAATAAAACTAACGTGCTCGGCTGACAAAAATGAAAGGAAGGAGTTTATTATTTTTTTTATAAATCAAAGACACTCTTAACCATAGATAATAATAAATAGAACTAACTAATCAAAACAAGGTATTTTGAGCACATTACAACATTTTTGAATAACCTGAAACCGTGATAAACGTGACATTTTAGTATTTTTCCAATGGACCTCTGGTAATGCCACAAGTGGTTGGCCTATTATGAAATTACCTGGAGTTAATACTTCCAAATCACAAGGATCATCTGACATCGGCACAAGTGGACGCGAATTAAGAATGGCTTCTATCTTTGATAAGATTGTAGTGAGTTCTTCAAAAGTTAAAATAGTGTCTCTTACCTCCCTTTTCAATAGGTTTTTCGCACTTTTGACAGCAGCTTCAAATAACCCCCCCATGTGAGGTGAAGCTGGTGGGTTGAATTCCCATTTTATGTTCTGATTTCTAAACTCCTCCTGAAGTAATAATTCGTTATTAATTAAAAACTGATTTACCTCCTTGAGATAATTATTAGCACCAACATACCTCTATCTGATCTAATGAGTGATGGTAGCCCCCTGCGGCTAATAAATCTGGTAAATGTAGCAATGAAAGCCTCCACTGATAATGATGAAACCACCTCTAGGTGAACAGCCTTTGTGGCTAAGCACACGAAGACACATAGATAAGCCTTTACTGACTTCGCATTCCTGAGTAAACTGCTTTTTACTAAAAAGGGTCCTGCAAAATCTGTAGCCACACCTGAGAATGGACGCGCAGCAGTGACTCGATCTGCAGGTAGGTCTGCCATGAATGGCGGTTGAATTGGTGGATTAAACCTGAAACATACTAAACATTTTCTTATGACCCTAGAAAATTGACGTTTGACTGATGTGATCCAATATTCTCTTCGAAGAATAGCAATTAATGCATTGGTTGCTGCATGACAATATGACCGATGATAATATTCTATTAAAAGTTGGCAAAATCTGTGATCCTTTGGAAATCGGGATGACGTGCCCCATATGGCAAGTCTGACCTTCTTAATCGTCCTCCGACTCTGATTAATCCATCTTGATCAATAAATATACTTAATTTCTGCAATGACTTGCATACAGGTTTTTCCTTCTTCAACAATGCAATTTCTTCACTGAATGACTGTGCTTGTATTTCCTTAATCCAATATTTTGTAGCTTCTCTTATTTCTTCAATAGATAATATCTTCTTAAGATTTCTTTGAGACTTAGGTAACCTGAGGTTTTTGACAAACCTTAGTATGAATGCCGTGACATTGATAAGCTTACTGAACTTACTGACTCTTGATAATAATGACTGTTCCCATGACTCTGTTGGTGTTGTGATGTGAATGAGTTTCTTAAAACCTGGTAAATTGTCTGGTATGATGATAGTTGACTTAGGCCAATCCTTTTCTTGTTAAAGAAGCCACTTGGGAGACCACCAATCGTTGTAATCTAGCAACTCCTGGGCCGACATACCTCGGGATGCACAATCGGCCGGGTTGTATTCTGAATTGATGTGCCTCCATACCATATGTCTCTCTGAACCTTGAATTTCCTGGACTCTATTACATTCAAAGGTCTGGAGCAAATGAGGTTTTGAATTTAGCCATGCCAAAACAATTGAACTATCTGACCATGCATTTATGCTGTCAATATGAATGGCATTTTCGTAGGCTTCAGATACATGATTTAATAGCTTATAAACCAAATGAGCTGCACTTAACTCAAGTTTGGGTATAGTTTTGAGTAGTTTTCTTAGGTGCAACCCTCGATTTGGCCATGACCAATTGTACCAAAACTCTTCCTGATGAATCCAAACTTCGAAGGTATACACACGCTGCATATCCTTTCTCTGATGCATCTCCAAATCCATGAAGTGAATATGACACCGCTTCTGGTAATGAAACACATCTTGGTAATTGTAAATATGTAAGATATTTGAGATCAGTGATAAGATCATTCCAATGATCAAGAATTGAATCACTAATTGGTTCATCCCAATTGAATCCATCTGTGAATAATGATTGAAGAAGTAATTTAAATCTTAATATGATGGGAGTACAATATCCGCATGGATCATACAGCCTCGCTATGGTACTGAGTATACTTCTTTTAGTGGTAGCTTGTCCGGTAGGTATATTAAGCTGATATGAAAACGAATCTGAAACCGGATCCCATTGAATCCCTAATACCTTGATGAAACTCCTATCCTGAGAATCAAATTGTAAGCGGTGTAAACAATGGTAAGCGGACCATATATTTACCATCTGGCATACGTTTAGTAGTAGATTGATACAACCTTTCACATTCTACGTGATCCGGATGTAGAGCGGGTTTTGACGGCGGCTCTTCTATCTTCCAAAACCTCTCGAGAACCTCCTCGAGTCTGGATGCCAGAAGACCGTAGTTTTGAACTGACTGACTGTACATCCTCTCGGTGAGCTGTCACTCACTGAGTCGATAAGTGATCCCATGACCACATGACCAAAGCAAGTCCCATATGCGAATAGTCCTGGAACAGTTAATGGAATCTTTGAACCATCAAATACATAATTTAATATATCCGTACCAAGTATGAGATCAACTTCCTGTGATTGGTCAAAGTTCTGATCTGCCAAGATGATATTATTATTATCAATTAAATGCCTACAGCAGATATGATATGAAGGAATCGCTGCAGAGATAGAATACATGACTATAGCTACTGTACTGATAATAGGGACTACCTTGCCTATTGGTCTCATAATTAATTTTGATAATTTTCCAGGTAAATCAATTTTCTGATGTCCTACTCCATATATATCGGTGCTATTAGACTGTTGGTGCAATTTCAATTTATTCACCAATGATTGTGTGATGGCTGAGACACTTGCCCCTGTGTCTAATAGAGCTCTAGCCTTATAATATCGTCCATCACTCCCTTTGATACCTACCACTGCAGTTGGACAGATGGTTTTAGGTAATGGACCCTGGATAGCACCAACAGTTGACTTATCTCATTCAGACTGATCAGGACTGAGCCTGAGTCCATACCGCAATTCTTGAAATTGACGGTGAGCTTGAGCAGCACGTTCTCCTACTCGAGTAGCTGCTTGATTGGGCTGGTATTGTTTTAATTGAACCTGATTAATTGGTGATTGTGATCTAACCTGTTGACGTCTTGACTGAGCCTGATAGTCAACTCCAGACTCACGGCGGTGATCGGTTGAGGTTGTTGATTGCATTGGTGCCTGTGTTGCACTGGCCCCCTGAGACCCAAAATTGGATGAGGACCGCCGGTCGTCAGCACATAAGAGTGAATTATGATCCTTTGATCCACAATGTTTGCACCAATTTATATGTGTGCATTCGTTGGCATAGTGCTTCCTCAAGCACTTAAAACAATGCCCTGATTTGAATGCCCATGATCTCCTAGCCTTGGGATGAAGTGCATTGAATTTTCTACACCTATACAAATTATGTAGTGAATTTTGACATTAAGAACATTCATTTGAACTAGGATTCACCTGACATGAATGTCGCTGGGATGAGGGTCCTGAAGTAGCATCAAACTGCTGATGAGTTGCTCTCCTTCTTGGTGGAAGTGATCTATGCTCAGCTTCCGCAATGGTCAAATGCAGCCTGCACTGCTCATCCAGGAGCTCCATTAATTGATCCAGAGTTGGCAGGTTATCTTGATCCTTGCCATATCTTTCCTCAAACAAGGATCTGATCCGGACCGGTAATTTCTGTAAAATGATGAAAAGTATTAAATATGACCACTCTTTGACAGGCATCTTTAACTTCTCGAGCGCTTGAATTGATTCTCTAAGTGGGTCATATATATCCTTCCTTAAGATCGATGACTGAGGTTGAATAGTGGGTAATTTTAGAATCCTATCAATATAGGTATCTAGCAATAACCTAGTGTTATGATATCTACCCTTAAGTAGATTTAGAGCTACCTCATAATTGGCATCATCCATGGGCAACTGTCTGACTAATGACAGCGCCTCCCCTGTTAACGATGCAGATAATAATGCTTTTCAGCATCAGATAAATTGGCACGCTCATGAACTAATGACTGAAATAAATCAAAAAATGGAATCCAGTCCATAATACTACCTGAAAACTTTGGTAGCTCAATGAATGGTAATTTGGCAATTAAATCTGAGTGAGTACCTTTGATTTTGGTCTGTGACTGAATACTTTCCGACGGAGACTGAGCCTGCTCCACCCTTATCAGGTACTCGTTGATTTCAGAGAAATCCGATTTAAAATTAGTAGATTCTTCTTCTGAAACATCTTCCATTTGGAGTAATTTTTCATATGCTGAAACGAACTCACCATAATACTTGTCAAACTGTCGTTTTGCGACATGGGCAGAGATCGATGACCTATTTTGATCGATAGTATTATAGAAATCTGTTAACATTCGATGTTTGGACATGAACTGCGCTTTGCACTTAGTATATTCGTTAGACGGCATTATTCTAAATTACTTACACTAACCTAAACTTATAATAACATAACAAATCACGTTTTTTATAGTTAGTAAAACCGTAAATCTTAGACACTGACGACACCAAACACCTGCACTGACACTTGAGTCTCGCTCGACACTTGGTTGACAGCTTGATGTGACTGGCGATGTACGGTACCCGTTGGCGCGAATTTACCACGCTGACTCGACTGATGATTTACTCAACTGATGATTTGTAGGTGTATTTCACCATGATTTTCGCTGATGATGATTTCGATGAACAATTGAATGAAATTTGCTGATTTTGCAGACACGCCACAGTAATGGCGTCCCACGGCGCGACGCGTTGAAACCAGTTGACTCGTTGAGATGACCAATATCGCGCAGACACGCGATAACGCCTTTGTTCAAAGTAAAAGGCACTGACTTCTTCGCTGATTCCCCTCATGGGCCACCATAAAATGTTCAATTACTAGTCACTCCGGCTGGCGGGTTCGAATCGAGCCAGAGTGTGTTGAGGTGAACATTGGTGGCAAATGAAAAAATTGATTGGTCTTGAATCTCTCACAGTTTATTTTCTGATGACTGATGAGTATTTCCACAATTAACATTGATTCTACACAACGAACTATTCGTTGGACAAAATTCCTTGAGAGACGCTTGAACGCTTGATGAAATTTTATGAGCTATATCGGAAACGGAACTTGAATGTCCGCTAGTGTTCTTCCTAACCACAGATAATAGAAAAATGACAAAATTATAACAACAATGTTGCAAGCAATGAATAATCTCGATATAAACAACAGATAATATGAGAAAATTATGGACCTCAACAATATATATTTCAATGAGAAGAAAATACACAAAAACATGTTAATTTGAGTTAACAATATGTTTTGTAAATGTCGATATATCATCTGGAGATTTTAATGACTCCAGTTTATTATTTCGGATTTCATGCCTGTCCTTCAAAAATTTAATAAATTCATCTTCTTGTTGTCTTTTTCTCTTTGTATTCTTGCTAGTTGGTTTTTCAGAACTTTTAATTGGTGATATAGATCTTTCTTGTGTAGATTTAGAAGTTCCTGGTACGGGCTCTACTAATTCCCTTGAAAGAGTATTATGTACTGATGCATCTGCGACCACGGGAGGAGTATCTTCAGGTCCAACTTCTGGGAGGGTATTAGTAACTTCTTGTTCTACATTGGTGGAGCTTTGCCGTTCTGATGGTGTGTTTTCTAAAAATCTTAAACGTTTATAAAATTGCCACTTTGAATTTTTAGCTGGTGCTACAGATCCCGTGGAAGTTTTTTGTTTGCGCTTATATCTGTTGTAGGAGTCCCTGATTAGTTTCCATTTTTTACGGCATTCCGAATCTGTCATATGTAAAAGTGTATTAATATTCAATTCAATTCATTTATTTAATCAGACATAAATATCCATACAGGTTGTACACAAATTCGACAAAACAATTCAATAAACATAAATTAATAATAATTAAATATCATACACAAAGTCAACAATAATAATTCAAAATAGGAAAATGAGGCAATTAATTTAACATAATAATTTAAAATAACAAAGTCAATTAGACGCAATATATTAATACCTGTCAATAACATAAATTTAATAATAAATAAAAACAATCGAAAACAAGAATAAAATACACAAATTATCTACCCCAATCCCTAAAAATGGGCGCATGTAGGGCCAACCAATGCCGCATGAATGGCCCGTCTAACCTGTCAGCGACGACGGTGAGGAGACTGTTGCCGCTGGCCCTCACTCTGCCCGCTATCGAGGCCGCCCTCTTGCGCATAGTGGCATAAAAACAGTCTACGCGCACACTGGCGAACATCCCCGACGCGCTGCAGAAGCGAGGCAGCCGCAGCAATGCCCTCAGCGCATTATTATATTGAACTCGGAGGGCTCCATAGGCTTTCTGCGTGTATGACACCCACAGGCTGCTCGTATAAAATGCAGTGCAGTAGGCTCGAAACAAGGTGACTTTGACTTCCTTGGAGCTACGAGCAAACCTGCGAGCTATCATATTCGCCCTCACCGATAGCGCCCTCCGTTCCCGCTCAATATCGGCGTCATCCTTCAAGTCAGGCGTCACAATATGGCCCAAGTATTTAAAAGATTGAACGCGCTCCAAGGGCACGCCGCACAACTTGACCGGAGGAACCTCCATCAGACCCTTGGACCCAGCTTGGAAGACCATAAGCACACTCTTCGCGACGTTGTATTTGAGACCATGTGAGTGAGCGTACGTCTCGCATATGCTCATGAGCTCCCTGAGACCACCCACAGACGCACTCAGCAGCACCATGTCGTCCGCATAACTGATGTTATTAAAACAAACATCATCGACATGGCATCTAACATGGCGGCTGCTGAGCGCGACAATAAGCTCATTCATGTACAGATTGAAGAGCATTGGTGAGCTCAAGCCACCCTGCCTCACCCCGCACTCCAACCTGTACGAGTCCGACAGAGCTCCCGCCCACTTCACGTAGTTGACCTGGTTGCCGTAACAGTGCTGGAAGATGGTAACTATTTCAGGTGCAATTTTATGGTCGCGTAACTTTTGCCACAGCACTTCGTAGGAAACCAGGTCAAAAGCCCTGGATAAATCAAGGAAACTGGCGTAGACAGCAGTATTGCGGTCAGTGTAATACTTGACAGCATGCTTTAAGCTAAGTATTGCACTCTCAGTGGTCAGCTTGGGCCTGAACCCAAACTGATTGTCGTGCAAAGTTACTACCTTGTTTAAGTGAGAATTAAGCATGCTGTCAAATACCTTAGCGATGACTGTAGCTAATGAGATCGGCCTGTAGTTATTTTTATCAGAGATGTCACCTGTTTTGTTCTTGACTATCGGTACTACGACCGTCCTCATCAGCTCCTCTGGCAAATAAGAATGCCTTAGGCAGAAGTTGAACAACATCGCAAGCACACGCGGCAGATGGGGACCTGCATGTTGAAGGTGCTCGATGCTGAGCCCGTCATGCCCAGGGGACTTACCTCTAGTCATGCTCTCAATTACTTTTGCTACCTGTGCTGCAGAAAAATTAGTGCTAGGTTTTAAGACACATTCAGATTCAGCATCGCGCCCCGTCACGTGCGGATTATGGATAGGCTTTTTTTTTTTTTTTTTACCGATGGGAAATCATCAAATAACCCCTCCCGCTCTGGGCTGAGCAGGAGGGAGTCTGTTCCAAGTCGTGGAACAGTGTCAAAATGTTGTAGTGCTTGTGGTGGCGTTCACGGTGATAAAGCGCGGTGTCCAGCGCAATTTGCAAAGTGTTTCTTGTGCCACAATAAAGGTCATTTCAAAAATATGTGTATGGCCAAAGGTAATAAGCGTGTGTACCAAATACAGGAGAGCGGTGATAATGACGATGAGTTATTCTATGTGTTAACTTGGATGAAACTTCACAACATAAAGACAGTAAGTGGTTTGAACGATTAGATTTTGCCGAAAATGGACTAGAAATCAGCGAATTGTTTAAACTTGATACAGGTTCGGATCTGAATGTATTATCACTAGCAATTTTTAGTAAATTAGGGTATTCTTTTAAGGCATCCACAGGATTTGACCGGTTAAGCAGTAGTCAGCCTCAGAGGCTGAAATGCGAGATGCTATATCAAAAAAAAAAAGCACTTTAATGAAAGTGCTTTTTTTTTGACTCGGCTTCGATATTGGTCGAATTGAAGTTTTTCAAATGTGAAAAACTTCAATTCGACCAATATCGAAGCCGAGTTAAGGTGGCGGTTCGCGCCGCGACAGAGACGAGCGACCGAGACAGGAGACCGCGACCGTCACTTGACGTTAGGCAATGTATAAGCGACAGTTCGCGAGCGAGACAGAGACAGAGACAATAGACAGAGACGCGAGACAGGAGACAGCGAGACTGTCGCTGCCCCGGACCAGTAGTGTCTCGTGTCGGACCCAAAAAGCACATGTGTTTATTGTTTAAAAATGAATACTTTTTCTGACGAAGACTGAAACACTGATTGAACTGATCAGACAGCACCCTCCGATATACGATGCACGACTGGACTCCTATAGAGACGAAAATTTTAAGGATAATATTTGGAAGAGCATAGCTGAAATCATAAATAAAACAGGTGTGGAATCAACTTGAGCAAGCCGTGTGACATATTGTTCTTGCCAGTCTACTGCTCCTTGCTGTGACGTAAAGTAATCGGTTAATTTTGCTCTAATATTTAGTCCGTTGCTGTTCGAAAACCCGCCAGTTCCACGTAATGAAACGAAATTTGTAGGTAAATTTTCTTCTTGATTCCATTGATGTACAGTCGTTTGAGCAGATTCCAAAAATCCATCTCTTAATAGGTTATGCAAGCAACAGGCAACTAACGTCATGTCAGTGCATGTTTCTGGCGCTATTCCGATAGGAGTGTAAAATATTTTTTTTAATGTATTCCCATCCCAGCTTGATCTCACCTATTGGTAAATAAAGATATAAATCTACGATCCAATTTATTTTTGTGTAGCCCTAATTGTTTTGCCTTACGCCACAGACTGTTTGAAAAATGATATTTACATCCCTTAACCGTTACGCTCATTCGAGCAAGTGCTCTCATCGTAGCTTCTTCGAAGTCTATAGTCACTTTATGAGGTTCCCATTCTGGGATTTGTGACTTAATTAGGTCAAATAAAATTGAATATGCCGCTTTTGTCTGATGTGACATAAATGCGTACAGTAACGGAACTATATTAGTTTGATTACAATTACTGCCAATAGCCCCATGAATACTATAAATTTGTTTAAATGGCATAGGGCAAGACTTGTATGTGCCATCCAAAAAAATTATTCACTTTTTTCATGGTTTCTTTGGCTTCATTGGAACAAAATATAATAATTCTTTGATGTTCAGTACGGTAGAGTGGCGCCGGTGACTGAAAAATTGTGTGGTAATCGGTTATCGTGGTATGGACATGTGATGCGGAGGAATGAGGAAAATATTGAATATGATTGTAGATGGCTATAAGAGTAGAGGAAGACCAAAGAAACGATGGATGGACTGTGTGAAGGATGGAAGGAAGAATGAAGGAAGTGACTGCTGAGATGACGAGTAATAAAGAAGTATGGAAGAAGAAGACATGCTGCGCCGATCCCAAATAAGTGGGGATAAGGGCAGGAGAATGAGGATGTTCAGTACGGTAATCAGCTAGCAAAAAAATCCTGAATGGTCTAGGCACTTCTAAATTTTCAACACTATTTCTACAAATTTTTTGAACACCAGCAATTTTGTTTGTTTGTCTATATATCGTTGACTTTTTTTGTTTTAAAATCAGGGACTGGTACATTTACAGCTAGATCCAGTCCTTTATTTCGGATGCTTGCCAAACCACTGTTAAATGATCGTGGCGCTGGTTCCCTTCCAATGGCTGCTTCGTCACAACTTTTTTAATTATTATGTCAATCATATTTTGGTTTTCACTGAGATGGCATTCGGCGCAATAAGTTTTCCACATCAATATTTCCTTTTGGTCCTAAAAAAACCATTAAATTCTAGATATAAAAATAACTAAATATCATTTATAGGAGAGGGAACTAAATAAGCATTGTACGAGTAAGTATATGTTAAAGATAAGATAAAGATATATCGCTGCTTTAATTTGATAGTGGCACAGCACAAAATCTGTCATTATTTTTATAATCTTACCATTTAACGCAAAATAATCTATAACATCATGTGAATAAAACTCACATTTCTATGTATACATTTGACAACGTGGCGTGATTGAATGACGTTCTCTGATTGGTCCAAATTGACCGCCATTTTGTCGGTACATCGACACAACGCCAGTTACTTTGAGATCTCGCAAGGCGACATAGGCATTTTCCCTCGAATATAGGCATAAAACAAAATAATCCGTAGTTATTGGTGTTTTTTTTTTTTTAAATAAGGTCCTTTTCCGTGTTGTGACGATATCAAAAAAGTTTCAGTGTCTTATTCGAGTTTTGATTAATTTAAAGAACGTGGTATTTGGTGTTGCGGCATTATCAAAACAAGTAAGTAGATAAACTAAATAGCATATTTCAAAATGAGTTCGTATTCAATTTTTTGTTGTTGATAAGTAATAGATCTAATACAAAATATGTCTATTTCGTTTTTAAAGTCATGTTTTTTACGATTATTCTTTGCAAAATATGACGCTTTTTTGTGCTATTGTTGAATTAACATGATTGTTATTCAAGATTACGGCAATGAAAAATATTTAAATGTGACATTATGTGGCATGGTGTGGAAGTATGAAATTTAATATTGAAAATAATATTTTTAATTAACATTTTAATCTATTTATTTTTATTCTTTCAGTGAATAATCGACGTACTCTTCAGAATCGACGTACTCTTCAGATGTTCAAAAACATGAACATGGAGAAAACTACAAAAAACATCAATTCAGAAGGCTTATTGCAGATCTCGGTAGCTGATGATCCTGAAAAATACCAAGAAAGTAGTGCATTGATGACTGAAAACAATAAGGTATTTAACGAATTCCCTATAGAAGAACAATATTTTTGTTCAGACGATAGTGTCAAGGATCCCGACTACGAAAATATAAGTGATTCGGCTAGTTCCGAATCTAACGCTAACAAACCTTGCGCAGAACAACGACGGAAAAAAAATTCTAAAACCAAAAACCCCCTAAAGAAAAAAGTCAAATTTTGTTATTCGTCAGCCCTTGCAGCCGTTACAGAATGAAAGAGACTATGTCTCCGAAACTACTCTTCAAGTAATACGTTCTAATGTGGATAATAAATTGAATAAGCATTCTGATTATAATGAAACTGAGTTCGATGGCCAAATCTCCACAAGTGCAGTAATTGACGGCAATATTGAACAGAATCAGTTTGATGATTTTAATGACACTAGTTTCGCTGACCAAATCTCCACAACTGCATTAATTGAAGGTAATATTGAACAGAATTAGTTTGATGATTTTAATGACACTAGTTTCGCTGACCAAATCCCCACAACTGCATTAATTGACGGCAATATTGAACAGAATCAGTTTGATGATTTTAATGACACTAGTTTCGCTGACCAAATCTCCACAACTACATTAATTGAAAGTAATATTGAACAGAATCAAGCTTCAGGCCAGCTTTCAGAAACCCGCTTTCAGAAAAGGTCTAGCTCAAGTAGCTCGTCTAGCACCAGTAGTTCCTCAGATTCCAGCAATTCGTCTTCAGATTCAAGCAGCTCATCGGATTCCGAAACAGAAAGTCATGATATAGCAAACATTAATTTGTCAAATATATTCCCAGTAGTAGAAAATAACACAGCAGTCTGTCTTGCAACTGAGGCTGTGCTTACTAACCAGACTCCTGAAAGCTTCAATGGGGCGGCAAATTCCACTCTATTAGATACTAGGGATCCTGAAAATTCTATAAACCTTATTCAAGATGGTATTGATATTCCATCAGAGACAATAAAAATAACCCGAAAACGTAAACTGAACCCAGAAAAATGAGCATGCGCACAAGCAAAGACATTAAGAAATAGAGGACAGGAATATACATCGAAATCTGGTAAACTTGTGGCTGAAAAATCAATGAAGACTCCTTGTGGTGATAAGTGCAAACAAAAATGTACGAATAAAATAACAGAAACCCAGCGAAAAAACATTTTTGATACCTATTGGAGTTTAGGCGACCTGCAGAGACAAAGAGAATTTATATTACGACATACTTCAACTATTAAACCAAGATATTCTTACAAAGTTCATAATAGTAACCGCGGAAACAATAATGCCTTTTATCTGACAGTAGATGGCGAACGTATTAGAGTGTGCAAAACATATTTTAAGGCCACCTTGGACATATCTGATCGCCCTATTAGAACGGTTTTAGAAAAAAGTCAACCCTCGGGATCTTTGGAGCTAGATCAACGTGGTAAACACAATAACCATCATGCTATAGATGCAGCCATTAAAGAGGATGTCAGGAAACATCTTGATTCAATACCGAAAATTAATAGCCACTATTGTCGAGCAGATTCTAAACGTGTCTACATAGATGGTGGTAAGACCGTAGCGGATTTACATAGAGATTATGTAGCTGAATGCCAATCGAAAGGTCTACCAAACGCTACTTATACAGGGTTACTGGTAATATGACGGAAATCCGTTAAGGGGACGTAAGAGAGATCATTTGCAACCAAATGACCTCCTATGACTCCTGTGGAAATATCAACCAGTTTCGAATAATGTGAAATTTTATATTTTTTTGAAGATATCTGCGGTATTTGACTTTGAAAATTTATTAAAAAAAAACCAATGCATGTAATATTTTTTTATTATTCTTATCTGCTTGCTTACACTTTAATACACAGGAATCAACCATAAAATGACAATTATCTTTAACAGTTTTTAAATCAGAGCTACAAATTGTTACGAGTTTCATAATTTGGAGCAGATTTTTAGACTAAAATGGTCGATTTCTGCAAAAAATCACCGAGGTACTTTATCGGCAGAACATTCCAAAAACATGTACATATTTTCAGCCATCCAATGAGATACAATAAGATACCAGAAATTAGAAATTGGTTGTACAAACTTAAATAATTGATAATAAGGAAAAATAAATTTCACGTCATATTTTACGAGTATTATTTTTCATCAAATGAATCTTTATTTCCGGAATATGAAGCTCTTAAAATAGCGTTCAAAATTTTATGTCAAAAGATTTATAATTTGTATTGTATTTATAATTTACTTTCATAATTTGCGAAAAATAGTAAAAAATCTCTCAGAAAGCTCGTGCCACTCGTACTGTGCAGATACTCTCTGCCTAAGTGAATCTTTGCGCGGAAGGGATTAATCTGGCTTTATCTTTTGGACTTTTCTGGCATACTCTGTGACTTGGTTTGTGACTGGACTCTGTGATTGATTGCTCCCGACAACTTGGCGCGTTTTAAAGGACTAATGGCTGCAGAACGAAGTCCGTTCTCGAATGAGGAATACGCCGATATCCTATACTTATACGGATATTGTAACGGCAATGCTTTGGCCGCTCGCCGTGGATATCTTCGCTGATTTCCTGGCCGCCGAGTACCACACAGGTCTGTCTTCAGTGATATTTATCGAAGAATTAGAGAGACGGGACGGGTGCAAAGGAGACAATCCGATTCTGGGAGACCACGCATGTATGCACCAGCTGACGAAGAATGAATTCTTCGTTGTTTTGAAGAAGACCCAAGATCGTCAACAAATATTGTGGCAAACCAATTAGGAATGTCTCAGTGGAAGGTGTGGTTTATTGTACACACTGCAGGATTGTACCCGTACCACTACACACCTGTGCGTGTGATTCACGAAGGTGATCCTATTAGAAGAATGGATTTTTGTAGGTTCATGAATGCAGACCTAGAAGATCCTATGTTTTTTAGAACAATTTTGTGGACAGATGAGTCCAAGTTTGATCAAGACGGGATCACAAATTACCACAATGTCTACTTCTGGGCCCCAACGACAGATCAAAACCCTAACAGAAAGAGACCTAAGGGCTCACGACGACGTTTTTCCTTAAATGTATGGATGGGTATAATAAATAACAATTTAGTTGGTCCGCATTTTCTCCCAAACAATTTGAACGCAGACTCCTATGAGATTTTTTTGAGAGAAATCTTATTTGACTTATTAGATGACGGGCCTCTCGAAGTAAGAAGAGGAATGGGATTTTAGCACGATAGATGTCCTGCACACTGGAGAATCACTGTTCGTCAATGGTTAGACGCCAACTTTCTTGATCGATGGATTGGCAGAGGAGGCCCAATTGCTTGGCCAGCAAGATGCCCAGACTTAACCCCAATGGATTACCTATTTTGTCTGGGGACACATGAAGAGCCTGGTAGCCTGGATGTTACACCAGTACCAACAGTTGAAGAATTGAGAAGAAGAATAATAAATGCAGCTAATTCGATAAGAACTAATTTAACATCCAGTGTACTAAAATCTCAGTTAAGAAAAAGAATGCGCATAAGTATAAGAAATACAGGATCACATTTTGAAAATGAACTTTAAAATTTAGTTTTAATTACTAAGGCGGTAGTGGGCGAACTCCTTCGCCCAATCCGATGGAAGAGATCCTGAGGAGGCTGCGCGTGTTGGAGGACAAGCCCCGTGCGTCTGTGGAGACGCAAGCCACTGCAACGACCAGCGCTGGCCCTAGCCGCGCCGCTGAGCTGCCCAACACGACTCCATCGCCATCGGAGCTTGGGGCGCCTACACCGCTGTGCGAGCTCGTGCCCGCGCAAATGGGGACGCCGCCACCGACTCCACACACTAGCAACATGGGATCAACGCAGTCTGAAGACGTGGTGACAAACGCTGCAGAGCGTCTTTTGACCGCTATCAGCTGTGCTCAGGTCAGATCCAACCGATATTTTGTCTCTGATTTTGATCCGAGTGTTCATGACTTCGACACGTGGTGTAATGAAGTAGAGAGAGCCCGTATTTCAAACTGTTGGGATGACATAGAATGCCTTGCTCGCATCGGACATTGTCTCAAGGGCGAATCTCGCACCTGGCTTAGTCAATGGACAAGCAATATTCGCACGTGGTCCAATTTCAAATTGGAATTAAAAGCGCTGTGCCCACGTTCTGTCGATGTCGCGAACATTCTTTATGATGTAATGCGGACAGAGTCCGATAAATACTCCACATACGCTGAGTACGCTCGTAAATCGCTTTTAAAATTACGCATAGTTAAAGGTCTAAGTAGCGAGCTGCTTACTGCTATTATTATTCGTGGAATTGCAGATCCACAAATCCGCGCTATGGCTACCAACGCTAAATTATCACCCGATTCCATAGTGGAGTTTTTATCGAGCTTTGTTAAACCTTCTAACAGTCATACTAAGAAAGTGTTTTCTAATAGTAATCGATCTGATAAGTCTTCCAACAGTAATAACTCAAATCGCAAACGTCATTATGATTCTAGAGATTCAAAATCAATAAAATGTTTCCAGTGCAATAAATTTGGTCATAAGAGTGTTAATTGTAACAAACGGTCAAATACTACTAGTGACGATAAAACAGTCGCGTTACCAACGACATCTCGTGGCGATCCGTTGAAGTGTACATTTTGCAAAAAAGTAGGTCACGCCGAAGATACTTGTTTTGCTAAGGAACGCGCAAAATCTCGAAATAATAACGGTGTCAATTTTTGTCGCGAAATTACGGGTAGTTGTAAAAATCGTGATGTAATTTCTGCTGTCATAATGGGAGTACCGTTAGACGTATTAATTGATAGTGGTTCATGCGTTTCGTTAATGTCGAAAAATATGGTTAAACATTTCCCGTGTCAATTAAAGCCTACTAATCAGTCATTACGCGGCTTAGGCGGTACGGAAATTAAATCGGAATCATTTGTGACATTACCCGTTGAGTTTTGCGATATCACAATAGAAATAGATTTTTGTGTTGTAGATGGCAATAGTTTGAATGTACCCGTTCTAATCGGTACAGACGTACTGAATAGGAAAGGTATTACCTACGTTAGGACTGGTGATTGCCAACGTATAGTTCGTAGTGAAGTGACCGTAAACGATGCTATGCAAGTAAACACGATTTCTTTGTCCGATCAAATTAATACGTCGGTATCTGGAAGTGATAGGGAACGGTTACTAGAGATCCTAACCAAGTATTCTGAATTCTTTTTAAGTGGTACCGCGACCACAACAGTGAAAGATAGTGAGATGCATATCAAGTTAACAACTGATGTGCCCGTGTACTACAGACCCTACAAATTATCGCATGATGAAAAATTAAAAGTTCGCACTATAGTAAAGGATTTACTCGATAAAGGAATTATTCGCGAGTCCGATTCTGAGTACGCTAGTCCGATCCTACTAGTAAAAAAGAAGGATGGTTCTGATAGAATGGTCGTGGACTATCGTGCACTGAATCGAATAACAGTCAAAACTAGACATCCACTCCCTTTAATCAACGACTATATAGATAGGTTAGGTAATGCTCGCTGGTTCAGCTCTCTAGACATGGTTTCCGGCTTCCATCAACTTAGAGTTGCTGAAGAGTCTATTCATAAGACTGCATTCGTTACACCAGAAGCCCAGTATGAATATTGCAAGGTACCTTACGGTTTAGCAAACGCGCCGATTTTCTATCAGAAAACTATCTCTAAAACGCTTAAATCCTTCATGGATGCTGGAAAGGTCATGGTCTACATCGATGACGTGTTAATACTGACAGACGGGATTGACGAAAACCTCGTTTTATTAGATTCGGTTATAAAAACGCTAACTGAAGCAGGTTTTTCAATAAATCTAAAGAAATGTACTTTTCTCACTAACGAAATAGAATACCTAGGTAGGGTTATAAAAGATGGTCAGGTTAGGCCGAGCAATTATAAAATTGATGCATTGGTTAAATCACAGCAACCGAGTAATGTCAAACAGGTCCGCCAATTTCTTGGCCTCGCAGGATACTTCCGAAGATATATTCCTAATTACGCGATTAAGACTGCACAAATCGCCGCCCTAACTAGAAAAGGCGTAATTTTTAATTGGAATAATGAACACGAAAATGCACGTCAAGACATCATTTCTTATTTAACCAATGAACCAATTTTAGCTATATTCGATCCTGAATTGACAACTGAGCTGCATACAGATGCCAGTTCTATTGGTTACGGCGGAATCCTTATGCAAGTAAACAAAGACGGCCGTAGGCGGGTTGTAGGTTATTTTAGCAAGTTGACCGCTGGTGCGGAATCAAAATACCACAGCTATGAGCTAGAGACCCTCGCGGTAGTAAAATCATTACAACATTTTAGGCAATATTTAATTGGTAAATCTTTTAAAATAATCACAGATTGTAATGCATTAAAAATGACACAACGTAAGAAGGATCTCCAACCCAGAGTTGCAAGATGGTGGATGTATATGCAGGATTTTGATTTCTCGCTAGAATACCGTAAAGGCGCACTTATGTCGCATGTAGACTATTTGAGTAGGAATCCGGTCAATATTATTAATGTTGTTCAAAAACCAAAAAATTGGGCTCAAGTGGCACAGGCAGGTGACGAGGAGACATTAACGTTACTTGAAAAATTAAATAACGGTCAATTAGATAACACGCGTTATGTAAAACGTGATAACCTCTTGTACTATAAGTATGACGTCACGGGTGAGCAAGCGCGATTCTTGTGTTATGTACCAAAGGCATTTCGCTTAAGTTTACTACGCGTTTTCCATGACGAGCATGAACACATTGGTGTAGACAAAACTACTGATCTGATCCTGCGACACTTTTGGTTCCCCGGTCTTAGGCAATTTGTCAGGAAATATGTCGCGCACTGCGTAGTGTGCATTTCACATAAACAAGTTCCTCGCGCACCTTTGCAACCAATATCTTCTTGGGAAAAGGCTCCGGTACCATTTGATACAATTCATGCGGATGTACTTGGACCACTGAGAGAAAGTGATGGTCATAAACATGTACTTATCGTAATTGACGCGTATACTAAATATTGTTTACTTTATGCCTTACCAAGACAAGATTGTAGCGAGTCGAAACGCGTTATGACCCAAATAATTTCACTGTTTGGTACTTTTAAAAGACTAGTGTGCGATAGAAGTCGTATGTCGATAACCATGAGTTTATTAAGTGGATTTCCAATTATGGAATCGAAGTGCATTTTATTACCCCTGAAATGCATCAGGAAAACGGACAAGTGGAACGTTATTGTCGTACAGTTTTAAACATGATAAGAGTAGAAGTAAATTATAACGAAAATGATTGGTCCAAAATATTATGGAAACTGCAATTGGTTCTGAACGTTACTAAACATAGGACTACTCAATATTCATCGTTAAATCTCCTTATTGGCACTGATTCCACTACACCTTTAATTAACTCTCTAATTAAAGATATAACGTGTGAAGGTTCGAATCCAAACCGTGATGCGATTCGCGAGATAAGACGGCAACGTGCAGAAGGACTTATTCGCGAAAACAAAGACAAACAAGATTCTTATGTAAATAAAAATAGGAAATCGCCTAAAAAGTTTCAAGTTAATGATTTAGTCTATGTGATTAAGAGCTCTCAAAGCACCGGAAAGCTGGATAGCGGTATGAGAGGCCCTTATAAAGTTATCAAGCTCCTCCCTAACGATAGGTATGAGGTCCAATTGTTAGCCGGAGCTTATGGAAAGACTAGTCAGGCAGCTGCTGCATACATGGTGTTATGAAAGGGTGAATGGACACCCGAAACTTGTGCTGCATTTTTTGAAGGTACTTGTTGTACGTTTGCTGTTATGTTTGCTTTGCTAAGCTTATATACCTACTAGTCTTTTCCCTATTCCAGAGCTAGATTATGTACTAAACAAGCCCATGTTTGTTAATTTTGGCTACGTTATGTGTTGTGTTCAGTGGAAGAGACCCGTGTAAATCCTGTGCGCCTGGTATTGGGTTGACCCTGACACTGGTGGTTTCTGGGGTGAGTCGGTGGCGCAACCGACAACAGACCTGTGTAAATCCAGCCCTTATTAGGTATCTGGGGTGACCTACTAGAGACTGATGTAAATCCTGTGCGCACGAGAGTATGTGCGGGGTATTCGGTTGCGTGGGAACAGACCTGTGTAAAACCTATGTGTTTTGAAACGCAAGTGTGTAGCGTTTATTACTGCTCATGTTGGCTTGTTTGGCTAATTGGTACATAATCTGACGCTTTTATGCATTATATGAATCTAGAGTTCTAGACCAACTGTTGATACATGATGTAAATAAGTATGTTTCTTAGAATGTGTGTGTATCTTCACAGAGACTGATGATGATGACACCGAACAGCCGTTGGACGCGGAGGGTGTTGCTGGACCATCCTCGAATTCCTGCTGAGGGCTTCGAGCACGCAGCCCCGTCAGGAGAAGCCGTATTGGAAGAAAAATTCAATCAAGAATAGCAACACCGCGACGGGCTATAAAAGGAAGGTGCCTGGCAGCGCTCGTCCATTTTCTCATCGGTCATCACAGAGTGCAGAAGCTCTGCCCGAACTACTAGCGATTGTCGTTATTTTAAATATTTCATTTTGTTTGCCATTTTTATTTAAATTGTAATTTGTTTGGCCGGAGGCCATTAAAATCTTTTTAAAAATCATTGTGTGTTTCTATTTGTAAGACTGCTATAATTTTACTGTATGCAATATCAAAAATAAAGATGTTGCTTGTTTTGTTTGGCATGAAGGCCAAGCAAATAGAGGGGCTGTTGAGATTGGGACCTGCATTCTAATGTACATTAAAAATTTAAAACAAACAGCTGAAAACCTTAATTCCAAGTTAGATTTGGTATTTTATTCTGATAATTGTTGCGGGCAACAAAAAAATCATTACATAATAGCACTTTATATGTATATAGTCCATCATTTTGATTTTATTAACACAATTACACATAAATTTTTGATTAAAGGACACACGCAGAATGAAGGCGACAGTGCCCATTCTGTAATTGAAAGGCAAATACAGAAAACTTTGAAATCAGGCCCTATTTATACACCAGATCAGTATACCCACATAATTAGGAATGCAAAGAAAACAGGTACCCCATATAAAGTTTATGAACTGAGTCATGATGATTTTATTGATATAAAAAATTTAGCTACATCTATAGGTAAAAATTACAATAAAAATACAGAAAAAGAAAATGTGAAATTAACAGATATTGCAATTTTAAAAGTAGAAGCAAAAGATACAGAATATTACTAATATTATTATAAAAATTCATATGGAAGTACGAATTTCAAGAAAGTGATAGTTGAAAATATTGGAAAGACAAGAAATAGTAGCGCTAGTAATAAAAATATTACACTGAAGAAAATTTATAAAACTAAAATGATGATATGTGAGAAAAAGAAAAAAGGCCTACTTACATTGCTAAATAAAAAACTCATTCCAAGATTTTACGCCCCATTTTTTGAAAATCTATAAAAGTATTTTTCATCGTATAACGTACACAGTTTTAATATTACTATTATTATATTTGATTTTGATGGTTTAATAGAAGATTTTTATTTTATTTAGTATTTTTTTTATCGTGTGTGGGCTAGTGGCATTAGTCATTTTTATGTTTGGAGGTTAATAAAAATTATATTATTTTGCTATTTCATTGTATTTGTTATATAAATAATAGATATTAGCTATATTGGTAATTTTTAGAGTAGCGCGAGTTCTGTGAAATAAAATTTTACTAAATAGTATAATATTTTTGATCTCTTTAATGTTAAAGACTGATAGAATAAAACAAAAAATGTCATTGAATAATAAAAATACATTAGTTTTGTATAACATCTTCCATAGAATAGTAATGTAATTGTAAATATGACATTATTTTGTAAAAAAAATTAATGCAAAAAAATGCATCAAAATTAAATAAAACGTACAAAAATTACATTACTGAAATATTTGTTCAATTAAGAATAGTGTCATTATTCACGAAAGGATGTTGTCAAATTAAAAGTCATACCATAAATGTATGACAATATTTAAAATAATTAAACTAATAAATGTTTGGCATAATTATGTGTGAAGTATTTTGTTTTTTGTAAGTTTATGTTTAAGTTTTGTATTGAAATGGCTAAGTGGCTTATAATAATAAAAAAATGATAGATTACACATTGATGTAAGCAATTTTCAAAGATGTCTGATTATTAAAATAAAAGATATAAACAATTTACTTTCTTGTTTTATTTAAACTGTTCTTTTGAAAAAAGTACGTTTTTGAGATCTGTCGTTATCAAATTAAAGCAGCGATATCTATACGTATGTCGTCGGTTGACGCCCAGGGGCCCAAGTCTGCTATTTTTTATTAATTCGTCAATCCAACACGATCCCATTGCCATTTTGCTAAAAGTTCGTAATCGGTAGGTCAATGGTCTCGTAATTGTGTTAATAATAAATTATAATAATTAAATAATAATTAAATAAGCTGGCAACACTAAACGTCAACAAACGTCTTGCAATTTCATTCCATAATTTCAATGAATAAATAACTATTTTTAAACAGTCTGGAACCCAATCTCCCTTTTATATATTATAATTTTTCCATTTCCTAATTGTACACAATAATATGAAGCCATTTTATAACAAAAAACACCAAAGAAAAAAACTGTGATCAAGAATGACGTCTGTCATACATAAAATCGGACTACAATATACAATATGAGATCTAGATAATGTTGACGAGATCAGCTGCTCTACGCGCACGCCTATCGCCTCCGGACCCGTCGCTCAGCTCCGCCTCGCCGCCGCCGGAACCCAGCCCCATCGTGAGCGCTGTGACACCGGCCGTGGCAGTTGCGTCGAGCTCGAGCGACGAGTATTTCTCTCCGCCTACGACGCCACCACCAGTTCGTCGACGGGGAGGACGCCGGCCGCCGGACGGCTTAGGACCTCGAGGCCCACCGGCCTCTGATAGGGTCCCAGCTCCCGGCGGGAGTGTGCAGCGCATGCGATGGACGCAATCCATCAATGAAAACGTCATGCGCTCATACTATGGGGCTACAGAGGGAGGAAACAACCTGACTGCGTACCGTGTTCGGATGCTCTCTCTGTTTCAGGTGCTTGAGCCAGCTGTCAACGTGTCGGCGCAACGACTGTCGGATCAGGTGCGAGTCATCCAGCGTAATCGTATGTTGGGTGACACCGTACTTGATCGCTTGCGGACTGAAATGCAGAGTAACCATGTCATTACCACGCCGTCGCAGGCTGTGGTTCCACCACAGTTTACCACACTACCAGATCGCGATAACGACGTGAGTAATGACATGGTTACTAATGTAAGTACCCAGTGCAGTGAGGATATGAGGAGTGCTTTGGAGTGTGCGATTCGAGAATATCGGTTCATGACTCCCGAACTTAGACCACGCTTACCTCGTTTGCCCATGCATAACAAAAATAGGGTGCTGGTGGCTGTTCTGGATTCGCAGTTGTCAAACTATTTTGATAACTGCGAAAACCTCACCGATGCTCATTCAATCTTGTATTGTGCGGCTGTTGCGGCATGTCGTTTAGCTTACGTCAAATTTCCGGATGACAAAGCTAAACGACCAAAACCAGCCGTACCAGCTTGGCAGTATACGTTGTTCAATCCTGATTGAACAACGTATTGGTGGGGCCAGAGCACTCATCGGCAGACTAATCTGCTTCAGGGAGGGCAACACTCGCCCTCGAGTGATGCGTTTTCTGAGGCGGGCATTTGCGGGGACTGATATCAGTCCTCGAGATTACATGTCCCGTATCACAGAGCGCATCGACTTCCTGAAGCAGAAAGTGTATGCATGGGCAAACCGTATTCGTAGGTATAAGCGGCGGGTGGAACGATACACTCAGAATCGCACATTCCAAAGCGATGAAAGGTGGGTTTATAGAGCATGGGAGCGACCGGACCAAGGTGTGTCTGACACGTGCTTACCGGATGATGACGCCATGTGTTCTTTCTGGCGCAGCATCTGGTCGGTGCCTGTCAGTCATACCGAGGGCGAATGGACAGGGGAGGTCGAGCGAGCGTGCGATCCAATACCAGAAATGGGGGCGATCACAATCAGCCCCCAAGATGTAGCTCGTGCGGTCCGTCCTTTACCTAATTGGAAATCTCCAGGACCGGACGGGCTGCATAACTTTTGGATTAAGTGGATCCAAAGATCACACGCTCGCTTGGCAGCCCTTTTCCAGTCAGCGTTAGAGTCGGGATCGCTCCCCGAGTTCCTGACAACTGGAATAACCCACCTGCTCCATAAATCGGGTAGTACTGCGGAACCCAAAAATTATAGACCTATTACGTGTCTCCCGACGGTCTATAAAGTTCTTACCTCCATTTTGAGAACTAAAATCACTAAACATATTGACGAAAATTCTGTTATGTCTGCTTCTCAGAATGGATGTAGGAACGGGTCCCGTGGTACTAAGGAGCTACTCCTCATTGATATGGCCATTAGCCAACAGGTTCGCCGTTCCCGAAGGGATCTGTCGACATGTTGGATAGACTATAAGAAGGCCTATGACTCTGTGCCACATACATGGCTCATGAGGGTGCTAGAGTTGTATAAAGTTGATGCAACTCTGCGCACCTTCCTGATTTCATGTATGGGCCAATGGAGGACAGTCCTTCGCTATCCAGGATGTCAGCAAATCCAGAGGAATAGCGAGCCAATAAGGATAGAGCGAGGAATATTTCAGGGTGATAGTTTGAGTCCACTTTGGTTCTGCTTAGCCTTGAATCCTCTTAGCACGCTGCTGGAGGATTCAGGTCTAGGTCTAGGTCTAGGTTGAAGAGAGGTGGTAAAGTTATATCTCACCTCCTTTACATGGATGATCTGAAACTCTTTGCCCCCAACGATTTGCAACTGATGGAGCTACTGAAGGTAACTGAAACTTTCAGTAGCGCCATCAGGATGGAATTTGGTGTGGACAAATGTGCGGTCATGCATGTAAAGCGAGGGGAGATTGTGGAATCTGTGGGAACCCAGCTCTCGGATTCCATAAATCTTAGATCCCTCTCAGCAACCGAAACCTATAAGTATTTGGGTATGTCGGAAGCGCTGGGCATCAATGATGCTGACATGAAGCAATCGTTGAAGGAGCGTTTCTTTGGCCGCCTGAAAAAAGTATTTAATAGTCTTTTATCGGGCGGAAATAAGGTGCGTGCCTTCAACGGTTGGGTCATGCCGGTTTTGATGTACTCTTTCGGTATACTCAAATGGTCTCAAACAGAACTAGACGCCCTGGATAGGAAGGTCCGTACATTGTTGACGACATATCGAATGCATCACCCACGTTCTTCGGTTATGAGATTGTATATCCCGCGGAGGTGTGGGGGTCGAGGCTTTTTAAACGCTAAGACTCTCCACAATCGCGAGATATGCAGTCTCAGGGAATATTTCTTAGAAACCGACGTGGGGATGCATCGAGATGTGGTCGCAGTGGACAAAGGCCTCACCCCGCTCTCCTTGGCTAAAGAGAACTGGCGCAAACCTGTAGTGCTTGACACTAACGACCGCAGGGAGGTATGGCAGAGTAAGGAGCTCCACGGACGCTTTTTCCGGGCTCTACATGGGCCCGATGTAGACCTATCCGCGTCCGTAGCCTGGCTACGTTCCGGGGACCTCTTCGGAGAAACCGAAGGTTTTGTCTGTGCAATTATGGATGAAGTTATGATGACGAATAACTACCGGAGATTTATTGTGAAGGACGGCACGGTTGACATATGTCGGGCATGCCACCGTCCAGGCGAATCAATCCGTCACATTATCTCCGGGTGTTCTCGTCTAGCTAACGGAGAGTACTTGCATAGACACAACCTTGTAGCCAGGATTATCCATCAGCAACTTGCTCTAAAATACAGCCTTGTGGAATCGGAAGTGCCGTATTATAGGTATGTGCCCGACCCAGTTCTCGAAAATGGCAATATCACATTGTACTGGGATCGATCCATCATCACTGTTGAAGCTATTTCTGAACGCGCCTAAACGTCGTCGATGCCGATCGCGGGCGCTTGGGGGCGCGCTGGTCGCGCGCCATTGCGTTGACAGCCACTGCACGAGAGTGAATGTAGTTTCATATATTTACCATAATTTTATTAACGTCAAACAAAAACGAAAGTACTTTATTGTATTAAATCAGTAATTAAAGAAGACATATCATTACAAACCGGCGTTTTTATAGTGGCCCACTAGATATCAACTTAATCATTGGTGACCCCGACGTGATCCAACCTAACCAACAAAGAAAAGTTTAGACAAAGTTCGTCGCAACGGGTTGGTCATTCGAATATTGAATATCAAAGGAACGAAAACCTCGAGAAACCCGCCAGCCAGCAGCTGCAGCCACCATTTCCAAGGGAAGTGCATCCTTCTTTCCAATTTCTATCCTTTGATCTATCCTGTGCTTTAATTTGTGTAGACATCGTTGGTAACTCCGGTGACTATATCAAAAGTACGTTACCGCAATTTGAAATAGGTATAAAACTTTGTAAATTGCGGCTTAAACAACATAAAGTCTACAAATAGTGTACATTCTGCTGTTCTTAGTTGTGTTATTCAACTAATAACCCATTTTTCTGTGTTTCTAACAATATATTTCTACCCACTTGCATTCCATATAAGCGTTATAGTGTCGACTGTGTGTGTCGATTTTCTCCCACATTATTCGTCTAATCCAAGGTAATTCACGTATTATTATCCAATAACATATTTTACGTAGTGATTGATGATTTCAGATTCACTCCGGGAGTAAGCTTACGAGATTTTGACGGTGAAATACGCTGTGTGTCGTTAAGTGCATTCCAGCTAGCACCGTGTCGATCACCGTGCGACCGCGCTGGTTGTCGGCTGTGGAACCGGTTTGCTATCTTCGCTAGGATAATCGTAACGTACCATTCATTGTTTATTTGTGAACAGTAACTTTAAATAGTTTGTTACGTGTTTGTCTGCACCGACATCATGTTGGATTTAAAGGATTTAATTAAACAGAGAGGCAATATCAGAGCTCGCCTTACATTATTCGAAAAATATATAGATTCGAGCAAATTAGATATTAAAGAATTACTTCCAAGACTAAGTAAGTTACGAGACCTGTCTTGCACCTTTGATGATGTTCAATCACAAATAGAAATGCTGGATGAAGACTCGGATAAGCAAATTAATGAGCGTGAAATCACTGAAGATATATTCTTCAAGTTGATTGCTAAAGCACAGTCCATGTTAGACAACGTTGAGAATGATCATGGCAAGTTTGAGTCCTCGTCCAACTCAACGTCCAAAATATCACATGGTTTAAAACTACCACCGATTAAGATTGCTACATTTAATGGTGAATCAACTAAGTGGCTTTCCTTTAGGGATATATACTTATCGCTAATCCATAACGATGATAATATTGATGATGTAAGCAAGTTTCACTATCTTAAATCCTACCTAGAGGGCGCTGCTTCTTCAGTCATAAGCTCTGTATCTTTAACGTCCAACAACTATTCAACCGCTTGGGATTTACTTTGCAAGCGGTATGATAACAAACGTCTTTTAATAAATGAACACCTTAAGTGTTTGTTCTCAATTGAATCTTTACATAAGGAATCAGATGTCGGCATACACAATTTAATTGAGTCTCTCTCTAGAAATCTTAATGCGTTGAATTCACTAGGGGAACCCACTGACAAGTGGGATACACTTATTATTTACCTGGCCTCAACAAAATTAGACTGCATAACGGCTAGAAAATGGGAGGAATTTAGAAGTGATAAGGACTCGCCAACGTTAGAACAATTTTATTGTTTTCTTCGTAAACGAGCTACAGTTATGGAAACCATTAATGTTGGTAGGATTGTTAAAAATGAAAAACGTCACAGTTTGCCCAAAACAAAATCATTTATTTCATCTGCTGTTGACTCCTCTTCCAGTAAAAAACAGTGTGTTTTCTGCAAACAAGATCATAAGTTGTATGACTGTACTAAACTTAAATCTCTTCCAGTTGAGGAACGAATCTCACAAATTGCATTGTTAAAGGTATGCAGTAACTGTTTACAGGGAGGTCATAAGGCATTCCAGTGTGGGCTAAGTGGCTGTAGAATATGCCGGAGAAGGCACAACACTCTCCTACACAAACAATCTTCTTTACAGAATACACAACAGAATGAACAGCCATTATCTACTTCTACATCTAGTACTACACCTACTGTTGATAACAATTCAAAAAATAAAAATGAAACTAACTTACCTGTAGTTGCCTCTGCTGCAGCATCTGGTCCCTCCACATCCACTTCGATGTCTGCTGTCTCCACCAATCAAGCTCTTCTATCCACTGCGTTGGTCAAGGTGACAGTCGATGGCAACTTATTTATTTTGAGGGCTTTACTGGACTGTGGCAGTCAAACATCCTTCATCACTGAGAAGACTCAGAAAATGATAGGTACCTGTAAAGAGAAAAACTATTATCATTGTGTTTCTGGTTTGGGCAATACAGTTTTAAATGTTACAGAGCATTGCATCATAGACATACATTCTATGCACAAATCGTTCAGCAGGCCGGTCAAATGTTTTGTTTTACCTAAAATCACTGATAGTTTGCCCCATACTGCGATTTGTGTAGAGGAATTTAACATTCCTAGTAACATCCAACTTGCTGACCCTAAGTTTTATTTACCAGCCGAAATAGATTTATTGCTAGGCGCCGATATATTTTGGGAGCTGATTCAAACGGCTAGAGTTAGTTTGGGTTCACAAAGGCCAATACTACAAAAAACTCACCTAGGGTGGATAGTAGCTGGTCCCACGGGGGGAAGCTACTACAATAGTAATAATCAAAAATCACATTGTCACTTTTCACAAGAAATTAAAGATGAATTAGCTAAGTTCTGGGAACTCGAAGAAATTCCTCCAAACATTGACCACGGTAGTAGTAACGATTGCGAAAGGTTGTTTAGCGACACTACATTTCGCCTCAGCGACGGCAGATTCTGTGTTCAAATTCCGCTTAAGGATTCTATAGATATGTTGGGTGATTCGTACAACATGGCTGAAAAAAGGTTGTTTCAACTTGAGAAAAAATTTAAAAACAAACCAGCGTTGAAGCAACAATATTGTGATTTTATTCGCGAGTATGAAGGTTTAGGTCATATGACTCAGTTAAGTGGGAAACCTGTATTTGGTTGTTATCTCCCGCATCATGCAGTAATTCGAGAAACTAGTGAGACTACTAAACTACGTGTTGTCTTCGACGCCTCAGCGAAGACATCTACTGGAGTATCGTTCAACGACATACAACATGTAGGACCAGTAGTGCAGGATGACCTCTTTTCAATTCTGTTGAGGTACAGACAACACCGGTATGTGGTCTCTGCAGATGTGGAGAAAATGTATCGCCAAATATTAGTGGATCCAAGTCAGCGAATGTTGCAACAAATTTTATGGCGCAACGATCCGTCAGAACCAATTAAGATTTTTCAATTAAATACCGTGACATACGGAACGGCTTCGGCTCCATTTCTAAGCACGAGGTGTTTGGTACAGCTCGCCAAGGAATGCAAGAACGATACAATATCAAACATCATAAAAAATGACGTCTACGTCGATGACCTCCTTTCAGGAGCTGAAACTGAAGGGGAGTTACAAGGTATCATAGAGTCAGTAACTGCAATTCTCAATGCGGCTTGCCTTCCTCTACGCAAATGGCGTACCAACTCACCATCTGCAATACATGACGATTCAAACCCTTCATCAATAAAAAACTTAGATTTAAGTTCTCAAACTTCAAGTGTGTTAGGGTTGAAGTGGGACCCAGCCCAAGATGTCTTCCGTTTCTCAGTTGACATACAAAGTAAGCAAGTCGCAACTAAACGCTCCATATTGTCCAACTCGGCTAAGTTATTCGACCCATTGGGCTTACTCGGTTTATGTACCATTGTGCCAAAAATAATACTACAAAGACTATGGTTAACGAATTTAGATTGGGATGAACCTGTAGATAATGCAATACAAGGGGAATGGACAAGTTTTCTAAGCAACATGGAGACACTCTCAAAAATTGAAATTCCCAGATGTGTCCTCATTGGCGAACCAATTATAATTGAGCTTCACTCATTTTCAGATGCTTCTGAAGTTGCCTATGCTTCTGCAGTTTATCTCCGCTCGGTTGACAATTCCGGGCATATTCTCGTTAGATTACTTTGTGCTAAAACCAAGGTTGCACCAGTAAAGCCTGCTACCATACCTAGACTCGAGCTGTGTGGTGCCTTGCTGTCCGCACGCCTGAGTAATAAGGTTCTAAAGGCGCTACGTTGTAAAATTGACTCAATTATTCACTGGACGGATTCAACAGTAGTCCTGGGTTGGTTGTCCGCCCAGGCTTGTAATTTGAAACCATTTGTGTCGAACCGTGTTGGTGAAATACAAGAATTGACTAGGGCAGACACATGGAGACATGTTCCTGGCGATACAAATCCTGCAGATTTAGCGTCTAGAGGATTAAATCCTAAGTCAATTCATTTAGCCAAACTGTGGTGGGAAGGTCCTTCGTTTTTATCTGAGGACTCAAGTAAGTGGCCTCAATCTATTAATAACAAAAATATTCCCGAGTTGCCTGAAATAAAAACTAGTAAAAGGATAACAACAATTACGTTGCAGTCTACAGCAGCTCGTCCTAGGCTGGTAGATTTTGAAAGAATTTCCAGTTTCACTACTATGCAAAGATCTATAGCCTACGTCCTACGTTACATAAATTACAAGCGATATAAACAGGCCAAGGTTACTACTGGCCCATTTACACCTGGTGAATTGGATGCTGCATTAAATGTTTTAATAAAACAACATCAAGAGGAATGTTTTTCTAATGAAATTAAATTGATTAAAACTAAGCGCAACTTACCGTCGAAATCCAATTTGTTATCTCTCAGTCCATTCCTCAACGATGATGGTATACTCTGTGTAGGCGGCCGCATCCAAAATTCAAACGAAACCTGCAATAAAAAACATCCAATATTATTAGATTCTAATCACAATTTTACAAAATTATTATTCAATTATTACCATAAAAGGCTCTTGCATTGCGGACCTCAATTGTTGCTCAATGATTTAAGAAATAAATATTGGCCCTTGAAAGGTAGAATATTAGCCAGAAGAACTGTAAACAATTGTAAGCTGTGTAGAATCATAAAAGCTAAAAGCGTTAATCCTATAATGGGAAACTTACCTGCTTCAAGAGTTACTCCTAGTCTTCCGTTCCAGGTAAGCGGTGTTGATTTCGCCGGGCCGTTCTACATCACCGATCGCAAAGGTCGTGGGTGTAAAATCACAAAATGTTACATGTGTCTATTCGTCTGCTTCAGCACAAAGGCTGTGCACTTAGAAGTAGCAAGCGACCTCTCTTCCGATGCTTTCATTTTGTGCTTGAGACGTTTTATATCCCGCAGAGGAAAGCCCTTAGAATTGTACTGTGATAACGGGACAAATTTTGTCGGTGCAAACAATGAATTAGCAAAGTTTTTAAGGTCAAGCAATGAATGCGTTACCGGGTTTGCTGCCGACGAAGGCATTACGTTTAAATTTTCGCCGGCTTACTCTCCCCACTTTGGTGGGCTTTGGGAGGCAGGCGTCAAATCTGCTAAATACCATACGACTAGAATTTTAGGTGATAAACATCTTACGTTTGAGGAGTTATCAACGTTGTTCGCGCAGATTGAGGCAATCCTCAATTCACGTCCGTTGAGTCCCTTATCATCTGATCCTAACGACCTTAATCCTTTGACACCCGCGCACTTCCTGATTGGCAAGCCATTAACTTCGTTCCCATCGGAAGCCTTACTCAATCAAAACAGCAACAGACTTGACAGATACCGAAGTCTAGATCAAATGCGGCAACATTTCTGGGAAAGGTGGAGAAACGAATACCTGAGCGAGTTGCAGCAAAAACACAAATGGCGGATCTCGCGAAGAGGACTCCAGGAAGGCGACTTAGTCATCATCAAAGAACCAAACGTTCCGCCACTGAAATGGCGTATGGGACGGATCTGTAAGCTGTATCGCGGGACTGATGGAACAGCGCGAGTGGCGGATGTCTACACTTCGAAGGGCACGTTCCGTCGAGCTGTCCATAACCTTTGCTCTCTACCCGACCCGACTTCAACTGCAGAACCTCGAAACCCCGAAGCGTTCGAGGGGGGGGAAGATGTTGAAGCTATTTCTGAACGCGCCTAAACGTCGTCGATGCCGATCGCGGGCGCTTGGGGGCGCGCTGGTCGCGCGCCATTGCGTTGACAGCCACTGCACGAGAGTGAATGTAGTTTCATATATTTACCATAATTTTATTAACGTCAAACAAAAACGAAAGTACTTTATTGTATTAAATCAGTAATTAAAGAAGACATATCATTACAAACCGGCGTTTTTATAGTGGCCCACTAGATATCAACTTAATCAATCACTGACAGGACTATTGTAGCCAATAAACCCGATATAGTGGTGGTGGATCGATCAGAGCGGCGCGCAATGATTGTTGACATAACGGTCCCGCATGATGGGAACCTCGTGAAAGCCGAGAAAGATAAGCAAATCAAGTATCTTATCCGTATCCTTCCTCTTTCGTCCAAACCGTTGCCCAGTACAGACGTGTTGTCCAATTTCTTAAGAAATCTCTTGTAAATCCAACTGCGATAATAGTTCTACTTACAAGTACGTTAGACTTGATAATTAAAAAACTGTGCGAGGAGTCGCCGCGTCAGAAGCCCCCCGAGCCTCGACCCGCGAGAAAGAGAGCAGTCAAAATAATTGCTATCCCTTTTTTTGGCTTCGCTGAGGCCGATCGCGCGGACTAGTCACGCACACAACAATACTTGGCTATCGCCAGCGATCTACTGTGCGCAGCTTTGCGTCCTGCTCCGGCGCCGCGCTCCGTGTCGCCGCTTCGCCCGCTTATCACAAGACCTCACCGCGTCGCCGCCTGATCACTACGAAACTTCACTGCGACTTTGCAGTATCGTACTTTCACGGTGAGTCAACTTACTTTGATTTTATACGAAGACATCATGAACGCTTCGGATCCTAACTTCCTAAATAAATCTCTGTCAGACACGGAAATTAACACAGTGGGCATACATAAAACTCCACCTAACTATGTGTTCCAACGTGTCAAAAGAAGCTGGGATGATCGGGATGATTCACTAATCAAACAATTAGATGAATTTAAGGAAGAGATGAAAATAATGCTCTCGTCCTTTAACGAAAAACAAGGGAAAGAGACACAAAAAATAAATATAAAACTACAGGAGATTCAACAGTCAAACATACACATAGAAAAGTCCATTGCGTTCTTGACAGCACAAAACTCGGATCTTCAAGAGAAGATTACCCGACTCGAAATGCAGTCTAAAGAAGACAAGAAATATATCTCCATTTTAGAAAATAAAATTGAGGACATGCAAACTGAAAGTCGGAAAAGTAATCTAACGATTAAAAATGTACCCAGAAAAAATGGGGAGACCAAAGAAGATCTTTTAGGAATGGCTATGTGCCTTTTTGAAAACATACACTGTAGCATAAAAAAATACGACATTAAGGACATATATCGAGTACGCGGAAAAACAGCGGAAAAACAAAACACACCTATTGTCGTTGAAATTAGCTCCACAATCCTCAAGACTGAGACTTTGAAAATGGCCAAGGCCTTCAACATAAAACATCAAAATAAATTAAGTTGTAAACACATGGGATTTAAAAGTCAAGAAGACACCCCGGTCTTCATTTCGGAACATTTAACGGCTAAAGCCTCCCGCCTCCACTTCCTGGCACGTGATCTAACTAAAGCTGGAATCTACAAGTTTTGCTGGACTGCCTACGGCAAGGTTTACATCAAAAAGGATGAAAATTCGCCAACTATAATTATAAGAAGTGAAGCACAGGTACATAAACTATTGCTAGATAAATGACTATTTTCCCTTAACCCTACAAATTGTCTCCTTTCAGCATTGAAAATGTTTGTATTACTGTGTCATCTGAAATTATTTCCCACCGAATACTGGTTAAAGATTTACTCAACTTGTTATTATGGCTTCCCAGCCGTCATGCTAAACTATTTTTATAAAAAACGAAACTCCACAATACATCCACACATACTATACATAACTATCTTATTTACACACGAAGTACCTACACGAATCTACAACACACAAGACACACAAATACATAACACAGTTATACCCACCTACACACATGTTTTACAATCCTGTAAAATAAAAACACAGCGCACCAAAACAACACAAACTAAAATCTCTGTACATGGCTACTTATTGTCTAAACTCATTGAAATAAATACTTACCTAAACTTGACGGTTATTCAATTAACATTAATTATAAATGGATAATACACTACATACTGTTTCTGAAATAGATAGCATTGAAATTGCCCGTACAGTGGAATGCGACTCTACAGAACTCCATAAACATATATGTGTAAATAAAAGCGACCTCACCATAATATCTCAAAACATACGGAGTATTTACTGTAATTTTGAAAATTTTCTGATCACTTTATCTACCCTTAAATTTGAACCAGACATTATAATCCTAACGGAATGTAGATTGCATGCTAATAAGGCAATTCCTCAAATAAACAACTATCACCCGTATATGACGACTCGACAGTTAAACCAGAATGACGGCGTAGTTGTATATGTTAAGGGCTCTTTAAACCCTAAAGTTCAGGAAATTCAGTTGGTTCAAGCATCTTGTCTACGATTAGACATTTTGGGTAATATTGTTTATGCTGTCTACCGATCTCCCTCTAACTCAAATACCGACAGCTTCATTGACTCCCTCAGCACACAGTTAAACACATTAACATCACAAAAAAACGTTATAATAGCTGGTGACATAAATATTAACCTCAAACATAAAGAGAACGAGTCATCCCAGGAACATAAGAGTAGAGTTAACTACCTAAATATGTTATCGTTTTTTGGTATACTTCCTGGGCACACTTTGCCCACGAGGGAACAAAGCTGTCTTGACCATTTCATGCTTAAAATACACAAAAAGTTTTCGGCATCCATCGCTATCCTACAAACTACGGTGACTGATCACTATACAACATTTATCTCTATAACGAAGTTAAAAAATACTCAGGTCATAAATAGATTTTCCACTACACTAAATTATGAACAAGCTTTAAAAGATTTACAGGAAAAGAATTTATCAAACTTGTTATTTTGTAATGATCCAAATTTATTAATCAATAGTTTTATTAATATACTAGCCAACGTTGTAAGTGAAAACACTAATATAAGACATATCCCAAGCAATCAACGTATCATAAAGCCATGGATTACCTCGGGCATCCTTCGCTGTATCAAAAACCGAAACAAATTGCAAAAACAAAATCGCAATGACCCTCATAACGAAATCCTAAAAATAACTTATACCAGATACAGGAACTACTGCAACAATCTAATAAAAAAATTGAAAAGAAAATATGAAAGAAATTTAATTGCACAATCAATATCTAACAACAAATTACTTTGGAAGAATATAAAAACCATCACATACTCAAATAGATTAAAAAGTCAAAACGTAGAATTATTAAACATAAAAACAACCCCCAAAGAGTCAATAAACTATGTCAATGCTTATTTTGCTAATATTGGAAAACAACTTGCCCAAAAAATTTATCCTGAATTAAATTATATCCCTAATAATCAAAATAATGCATTAGGATCACAACTTAATACCTTCGTACTGTTAGATACAGACGATTCTGAAGTAGATGGTATTTTGATGAATCTGAAATCTGACAGTGCACCTGGCTGGGATAACGTGTCGACTAAGTTCCTGAAATACATAAGAAAGGAAGCTATCCCCATCATAACTCACCTTACTAATCTCTGTTTTCAAAAGGGCGTCTTCCCTGCTCCACTAAAACAGTCCGTTATAACCCCAGTTTACAAGGGTGGGGACAGTGACGATGTCAGCAACTACAGGCCTATTTCCGTTTTACCATCGATATCAAAAGTGCTTGAAAAAATTATAAATATTAGACTAATTAATTATTTTAAAAAATTCAATCTTTTATCTAAATCACAGTTTGGATTTAGGCAAGGTGTATGTACTGAAGATGCAGTAACTGCGCTAAGTTCTCTTGTAGCTGAGCACCTTGACAAAGGGAACAGATGCCTATCTGTTTTCTTAGACCTGAAAAAAGCTTTCGACACCGTCTCTGTCCCAATCCTTGTGAACAAGCTGGAAAAAGCCGGAATAAGAGGGAAGGCACTCAGTTTACTCAAAAGCTACCTCTCCAACAGGAAACAAAGAGTAAAAATAGGACAGTACTCCAGTGACGAGGTGAATATATCATACGGCGTCCCACAAGGTAGTGTTTTAGGGCCTACCCTCTTTCTCCTGTACATTAACGATCTCTGTAATATGGAAATAGAAAATGCTAAAGTATTCTCGTACGCAGATGATACATCTATTGTGTTCTCTGGTTCATCCTGGCACGAAGTTAAAATGAGAGCAGAGGCAGGAATGGCTAGGGTAGCTGAATGGCTAAAGAGTAACTTACTTTCCCTAAATACTAATAAAACTAACTACATATGTTTTAGTATCTGTAACCGAACACAGCCTATTGAAGAGTTAGATTTAAAGGTACACATATGCGGAGACACGTCTACTGTAAGCTGTAATTGCCCGGGCATTGAGAAGGTGTCTAAAACTAAATATCTTGGAGTTGTGGTAGATCAAGCACTGTCCTGGTACCCTCAACTCGAGCAGATTGCTGGGAGGATAAGGAAACTCAGTTGGATCTTTAAAACCCTCAGACACATTGTTCCAACCAAAATAGAGAGCTGTAAGAACCGTCCCAGAAATCTTTTAAATGAAATATATGTGGCACTGGCCCAGTCTGTACTATCATATTGTATCCCAATTTGGGGCGGTACAGCAAAAACAAAATTTATAAACATAGAACGAGCGCAGCGTGCATTAATAAAAATAATGTATTTTAAAAATAAAAGGTTCTCCACCACAAACTTATACCAAATAAGTAATTTACTTTCTGTAAGGAAACTGTACATAACCCAAACCATACTGAAAAAACATAAAACCCTACCATATAATGATAAGGAAAAATCTAAAAGAAGAAAAGATTTAGTTCTCCAAGTTCCCCAAACTAAAACTAGATTTGCATGCAAACAATTTAATAAACGCTCTGCTCAGCTGTATAACAAAATTAACAGACACATTTATGTATATAACAAAAGTTACCACGACTGTAAAAAAAGGATAATAGATTGGATAAAACCACTTACCTATGAGGAAACCGAGGCACTCCTGGAGCATGTTGGGTAGCCGAAATATACCACAATATCTACCATATCTTAATACTACACACCATACCACACCACACACCTCATCACACGCACCATACCACACCACACACCTCATCACTTACACCACTCACACACGCCACGCCACACCACACCACAAACCATACCACACATCACACACCCCACAACATTCCTCGCACCACACCACACACCACACATCACACCACATAGCACGCCAAACCACATACCACACATAACACTGCACTATTTATCACACCACACTTTACATCACTTGCACTGACTGGAAATAAGTTTTATTTTAGTGTCAATAATTTACTTTATTTTTAATTTACTTTTATTTTTTTATTTTTTTAGTTAATTATTTAAATTACAACCTTGCTATATATTTCTTAAGATTAGTATGTTTAAGCTAAATATGTACTTAGGTACTTACATTGCATATTTACCCAAAAGGTCACAGTACACTATTAATAACACCAACTCGTGTTAATATAAGTGTACGACAATGATGTTGAAAGAGCGGGGCCTTCTAATACAGGCATTGTTTGCTTAAATGAGGGCTCCAAACACATTAACATGTAGTGTAATGTCTAATTAATCGAATAAACTATTTTGTATTTTGTATTTTGTATCTTGACTTGGCTCGCGAGGTTGTCGACATGTGGGATGTGGACTCAGCGATCATTGTACCGATAGTCGTATCAGCCCATGGCTTAATTGCCAAGAGCCTCGATGAATACCTGAGGAGGCTCTCGTTAGGCAGCTGGATCAAGGGCTTGATTCAGAAAGCGGTACTCCTGGACACGGCTCGTATTGTTAGGAGGTTCCTCTCTCTGGAGCCCTGACCGCCGGTAGCTTGGACCCTGTTCCCGATACCGGTGGGCAACAATTTTTTATATTTTTAAATGTTTTTATATTGTTTTTATAAGAAATATTTAAAAATGTAAATAATTTGTACAAAAGTTAAATAAAGGGAATAATAATAATAATAAATAATAAATTAATTTATTGACACACACAAGTTACCAATTATACAAGAAAACAAAAACAATGAACATAGCTAAGAGAGTGCAAAACTAGAGGAAGCCGTGGGCCCCAAACTAGGCACAGCCTGTATCTTGGTGGCCCAGTATAGACAGTTAAAGCAGATTGAATAACTGACTGTTCAGCGTGACACAGCACAACAAAAAAAAAAACAGGTAATTATGATAATTATAAATAAATAATCAAATGTTAAAAATATCAATGTCAATTTCAACAATGAAGTGAATATAAAATAAAATAGAAGATGAACATGCGAAATTCAAATAATTCAAATTATAATATTTAGTAAGCATGCTGGCAATCAAATAAAAATCATAAATCATTCGGATATAAAATAAAAATACAATAAAAAAAAAATTACAATCAATAAAATGACCATAAAAAAGGAACAAAATAAAATCAACATGCGTAGTTAAAAAGATCATTGTACAAACATCACTATGTGGAAGAGTGGAAGATTGCAGTATGTGTGCGAGAATGAGCATTTGTGTGTGGGGAAGTGTGTGTGTCTGTGTGTGTGAGTGTGTGTTAAACAGTTAAGACAGATGCAGGGAATGTTCTTGATCATGTGAGTTTTGTTTGAGTGCAAGTTACTTCAAGGGACACAAGAGATTTTCTGTCTCATCATAGGTCAGGTCCTGAAGCCATGTCTTTATAATAATCTTGGCTTCGAGTATATTCCCAGGGATCTTTAGTGTGGATTTATTAACGGTGTTAAAGACTCGAATAGGGAGAAAGAGTGAAAATCGCGTAGCAAAAATTGTTCTAACTCTAGGGATTGGTAGTCTATCAGCTCCTGTTCTACCTCTTTGGATGTATGTAAATTGTCTCCCTGACGCAGCAATCAGTTTTAGAAGGGACTTCTGGATATATAGCTGACGGACCCGCAAAACGCCTGCTTCTTTGTATAGTTCGTCTGTTGGATAACGACGCGGTTTTCCAAGGAAAACTTTAAGAACAGCCCGTTGAGCACGTTCGAGTTCAAGCATATAGGACTTGGCCGCGCTACCCCAGACGCCTACACAGTACTGCAGCAGTGATTGACAAAGTGCTAGGTAAACTTTTCTGCATATGTCTTTCGGGGCACTGGCACGTAGGGATTTAAATATATAAATGAACTTGCGGATTTTTTTGGAGAGTGACGAGATATGTTCCTTAAAAGACAAATTCTGGTCAATTGTGACACCTAAATATTTGATGGATTTGACTCTGCCTATATTATTACAGCAGCAATTTGTGGCTTGACAGTGAATACTATGAACTTTGATATGATCGATCTCCGGACAGCAGGTACGACTGATGGAAAACGTTATAAAATTAGTTTTTTCGACGTTAAGGGTTAAGAGATTTTTGTCGAGCCAGTCAGATATAGTACGCATGCCATTTTCTGCAGCATCTTTGGCGTCTGCCCATGTGTCACCGTGAAATATGATTGCAGTGTCGTCTGCATAACAAATCATATCTGACCGCGGGACAATTAACCTCAATATGTCATCCATGTACATGGTGAATAATGTCGGCCCCAGGACACTTCCCTGTGGCACCCCAAAAGTGACTGGAAGGCTTTCACTGACATCGTCCCCAATCACAACATACTGCTGTCTATCCATTAAATAGCTTCTAAACCAGTCCCAAGCGATGCCTCTTACGCCAAGGCGATCTAGCTTTTTTAATAGAATTTGAATGGAAACTGTGTCGAATGCCTTGGCCAGGTCCAAAAAGACACCAATTGCCCGTTTCCCCGCATCAACCTTTGAAGAAACAATGTCAGTTAGAAGCCCTACGGCTTGCTCTGTGGACTTCCCACGTCTGAAGCCGTACTGGTGGCCGGACAATAAGCTGTGTTTTTCGAGAAAGCTGATGACACGGTTGTTAACCAGCTTCTCTAAGATCTTTGACAGTACACAAAGTAGAGAGATAGGCCTGTAGTTATCAGGACAGTCTTTTTCGCCTTTCTTGTGAATCGGCGTTACAGCGGCGACCTTCCAGCACTTGGGAAATATACCCGTTGACATGCTCAGGTTGCAGATATGAGTTAATGGGCTCAGAATAAATGGTTTGATGTGCTTGAGAAGGAGTGGACGAATCCCGTCAGATCCAGGTGCACTGTCGTCTTTCAAATCGGTAATGAGGCCGTCAATTTCACAGTTGTCTGTTGGGTGAAAGAACAAAGAGTCACTGGATCGGTCTGCAAGAGTGGCATCATTGCAAAGTTTGCTTTCTGTAGTCTGGAGTTTGTTTAAGATGTTTAGTGCCAAGCGCTTGCCTACCGATGCGAAATGACTGTTGCAGAGGTTAATAGATGAGGTGCCATTTTCTGCAGACTTTAAGAGTTCCTGATTGTCGTTGATTTTTTTGGGAGATTCACAAATTTCTTTAATGACTCGCCAGAGCTTTTTGGGTTGGCTACTGTGACTCTCTAACTCTTTACCTTCATACTCTACCCTGCGTTTATGAAGGATGTCGTTACAGTGGTTTCTATATCGAGTATATACGGCTTTTAACTGTAGGTCTGATGGTTGCGTCTTCACTTGTGCATGCAGCGTGTCGCGATGGCGCATGCACCGAATCAAGCCGGGAGTAACCCACGGCTTCAAGTTAAACTTAGTGCGGCTAATTTTGATTTTTTCCGTGTGTTTGTTTATGGTGCTTGTTAATATTTTATTGAATAGAAGCATCGCGTCATTTACCTCTGTTTTGGACGTAACTTCAGTCCAGTCGCATTTACTAATCTCCTCGGCAATCTTAGCGTAATCAATTTTTATTTTAAATCTGTTGCGCGGTGGATTGTTAACTTTTAGCAGGTTTGTGCCTAGGATAACAATGTCATGGTCTGTAATCGAGGATTTACAGACTACCCCTTGAGTTGAGCTTTTACTTCTAATAAACGCGTGATCTAAACAAGCTTCGCCTCTAGTTGGTTTAGTGATTGTAGGAAGGAGCCCGTGTTCCGACAGGAGACACTGATAGGCGATACAAGTGGCATTGGGGTTATTATCAAGAAGGTTTATATTTATGTCCCCTGTAACAATTACGCATGGACTATTCAGACCAGTTAGCGAGTTGTCCAATGAGTTCAGAAATCTATCTGTATTACTAAATGAAGGTGAGCGGTAGATCCCCAGAAGAGTAGTATTTGTATTAATTTCTACAGCAAGACAATTGGCGTCATCAAAATCCGGCTCCCCAACTGAAACTGGCCATGTATCTCTGACGTATACAGTTACTCCACCACTTTTATTGATAACTTTCCGAGTGTGAAAGCAGTTGTACCCCGGTAACTGATTGACTATAGAGTTGTCGTTAAGCCAGCACTCTGTTAGCACTATTACATCAAATTGGCAGTCGAGGAGTACCGTTACAAGCTCAGGAAAGTTCTTCTGTAAGCTTCTTATATTGCAAGTTAGCACTTTAAATTCGTGCTCTACTAATATATCCCGGCATAACTCTGGTCTATCAATGGTGCGGCAAGCTAACGTAAGCGTTTCGTCGATTTCATCTGATATATCAACTTTATCCATTATCTAAAAACAATGTTAAAATAGTGGGACATTTTTTAAGGGAGCTTGTTGCCGCTTTTGTGCCAGAGAGAAGGGATTGGTCGCGTTGACCAGTGTGTTTGGGGAGGAGTTTGCTGTGTGTCTGATGTGAGTGAGTGTATGAGTGGATGAATGATTTGTAGATATTATGTTGTTTACGTGACAGGAAGTATGAGAATTTGTTGTTTAAACTTAACACTTGATTTTTAGTAGTGAGTGTAGTGATTAGCTTTGTGAGTGTGGAGAGTTCGGAGCAGGTGTTTAGGCAAACATAATCATTATTAACTAAAGTACATCGTAAATTATAGCAACCATTCCTATTCGTAAAGAGAGTTATTAAGTAATACATAAAATGAACATTTTTTAAGGAAACAGGAATATGAAAAATTCGGACAATTATAACACACAAGTACTTTATACAATTACAGAGTTCAATTCGAGACATCTGGAAAGGGAGGTGAAGTTGAGGGGATTGTGCCAAGATAGTGGTCCAGGTCTCTATTGTTTTTAATTTGTATAGCTGTCTTCCCTTCTATTTGACGTACGAGTACTTGGCCTCTGCTCGTCCAGCAAAACTTAAATCCAGCGTTCTTAGCCCGAACTCTGGCTTCCCGAAATAGAATACGATTTTCTTTCGTGAGGTGTTCGTTAATGAAAATCTTCCTGATTAATGACATTGTCGTATTTATTTTATATTATTTATAAAACCCGTTAGTAGAAATGATTTTCGCAAAACGAGCTGGCTACTTTCAAGTGAGCGTCGACCCTAATGAGAGGGACAAGACAGCATTCACAACACTGCTCGGCACTTATAGATTTAAGCGCATGCCAATGGGGTAACTGCGCAACTCAGGATTTGCGATTTGATCTGATTGACAGATTTGAAAAAGAAGTCGTGCTTGCCAGGTGCCACTCTACTAGCATACTTGGACGATTTGTTAGTGATGTCCGACGAGACCTTCAAGAAACACCTCGCGGACCTCACCTCCGTGTTCGATCGACTCGCCTTCTTCAACCTGCAAGTAAACCGCGAGAAGAGTCACTTCGCGAGGGAATCGGTAAAGTTCTTAGTTACATTACACTTACATTATCTTGCCAGGTGGTATTCACGTTGATCCAGGGAAGACCGCAGCCATCGCGGACGTGACGACGCCTCAGAACGTGAAACATCTAAAATGTTTCCTGCACACGTCCGGCTGGTTCAGGCGTTTTGTCCCTGACTACGCAGAGTCGCCAAACTGTTGACAGCGCTGCTAAAAAAGTAAGTATATGGAAATGGGGCCCGGAGCAGCAGGCGGCTTTCGAGAAGATCAAGCAACTGCTAGTGCCAGCGCCAATCCTGAGTCAGGCTGATGCGACATTGCCTATCGTCCTCAGAATCGATAGCAGTGGGTACGCTCTCGGGGCGTTCTCCTCCAGGCGAAGAGGGTCCAATAGAGTACGCCAGTCGCCTCTTGACTGCAGCTGAAAGAAACTACAGCACGACGGTGAGGGAGGCTCTAGCCGTTGTCTGGGCGGTCTCCAAGTTCAGGGGGTATATAAATGTCACTGAAGTCGTGATTAAGTCAGAACATCAGCCGGGCTGATGGGTATGAAGTCTTTAAGCGGTCGCCTTGCAAGGTGTGCTCTGAGCCTTCAGGAGTATAACCTGAAAATAGAATACACACCAGGTAAGGCCAATGTTATAGCAGACACTGACGCGTCCAGCATGCGCCAAAGATGGAGATTGTGACCTGTGCTGCGTCGCGGTCGACGTGCCCTTAAAAGTATAACTAGATGGAGCAGTATAACAAATAGGATTTTTTTGTCCATTCTGTTATATTGTATAACTAATAGTATAACTAGATGGACTAACCCGTCTGAAGGACCTACGCGAGAACCAAATAAAAGACCCAGAGATCAGCAAAATCGTCGAGGCTCTAGAATCCGACGAACCCTGTATGGGGAGGATATGGGCAAGCAAAGGATATGTGCTTGCCGAAGGTGTGTTGTATAGGTATTGTCCTGAGAACGAGGAACACGACGACTTCAGTCTGTTGATCCCGGAACAAGAACGCGCCAAAGTACTGGCCGAATTCCATGATTCACCCACCGCTGGTCACATGGGCGCGGAACGTACGCTGCAACGCTTAATTGGTAAGTACTAATGGCCGGGAATGCGTTCCTATGTTACGCAGTTCATAAAAAATTGTGTACCTTGCCAGCGTTATAAAGCGGACACCAGGATTATTGCAGACGCCCGCTTCTATGCGCCGGTTTGAGGTGTTAGCCGTAGACCTGTTCGGTATTCTACTTGAAACAGCAAAAAGACACAAATGGATTCTGATAGTCGAGGGCACCTGCACGCACTGGGTGGAGCTGTTCGCCCTTGCTTTAGCTACCAGTGAAGCATGTGCAAAGGTACTTATATCAGAGGTATACTTACGGTTCAGAGTACCCAGCGCCTTGTCAGTGACAACGGTGTCCAATTTATAAGTGAAGTACGCCACGCAATGGGAATTACGCAGTCAATTACAATTTTACTACCTCGAGGCGAACCCGGTGGAACGTAAGAACCGGGACCTCAAGCCGCAGCTGGCGATTCTGGTAGGTAAAGATCATGATACGTGGGATATCCACTTAGCTGCGGTCCGCTTTGCCATGAACTCGGCGGTCACATCGGGGACAGACTACTCACCCGCTTATTTAAACTTGGCGCGATATATGCGCGCGCCAGCAGATGTCATGTCAGAGATGCGCACCATTATCGAGAACGATAATTATGACGCGCAGCGGTCATTTGCCGGTGTCACGGATCATAACATGGCATCAATGAAATTAAAGCGAATCAGCATACTATTGAAGGAAAGAGGCGAGCGGCGCAGGCGACGCGCGCCCTCCCTTCCACCCCGCCCGCACCAAACCCGAATTATTTTTTTGCTTTTCTAGACTCTAGTGATCTAGTGCTAGCCGAACCCGTGTCCTTGACACATTTCTCCACAGTAGTGTGCATAATTACGTCGTCTAATATTTTTGTGAATGTTACCGCGAAAAAAAACGCTTACCTATTGTTTTGTTCGTTTTGTGTAATTAGGATAGTAATTAGATTATGGTACTGCGATAAAGTCGCTTTGCTTTGTTTTCGTTTTCTAATCTAGTAGGTACGTTTACATCTCTTGCGATACGGACGCTTTTATTTGTGTTATTAGTGCTTGCTTACACTTGTGATTGTGATGGCAAATACACATCCGAACTACACAGCAGCTGAATATGCGGACATGATCCTAATTTACGGAGAATGTCATCAAACGTCCCTTGCGATAAGGACATATCGCGAGATATATGGCGATTCAAGACAATGCCCTACTAATCCTCGCACTATTGTATGAGCTCTTCAGCGCGTCCGCGAAAACCTGCCAGTAGATCCTAGGTCTCAACGCCCAGATCAACCGCCTAAACGACAAAACCCAATCCAGTTAACTGAAATTGTGCTACAATATTTCATAGACCAACCCAAAACTAGCATCCGCCAGTGGGCTAGGCATTTTCAAGTCCATCACAGAACCATCCATAGGAAAACTGGCAACCATTCAAGTTTAGAAAAGTACATACTCTGTTGTCGCGTGATAAATTAATAAGAGTGAATTATTGTCAGTGGTTACTGAGTAAAATTGAAGAGGACAGCGACTTTCTTTCCCAAATTTGTTGGAATGACAAAAGCACGTTCACCAGAAACGGCATGTGGAACCAGTACAATCTGCACCAATGGGCTCTGTAGGGGTGTCTGTAGGTACCACTTGTGCCGCTCGGTTTCTTTGATAATATGTCGTCAAAGAATCGGACCGATCACGAGTAGGTACAAGATGCGTTGAGCGGTCGCCAGTGCGCGAAGCGGTTGCCGCTCAGAGTTAACGTAAGCCAGCTAGGTAAGTAATTTCATGAATGAATTTTTGCAAGGCTGATCTCAATTTTAGTTACTTTTATATTATTTAGATAGTTTGTTTATTTTTTTATTTACCTGTTATTTTAACCTATCAAAATTAATATGATTAATGGGCACTAGCCCTATCCGTGTGTTAAATTAATGTCACCATTGTAGCGCCACGTTGTATATATTTTTACATATTCTTTATAAGTGTTAACGCGGATAAATGTGAAATTATACAACAAAATAATATTTGATCTGTTTAGCTGTCAAAGTCAAATGTGACATTAAACGTCAGTAACGTTTATATCTGTTTTTATTGTTAGCGTATATGTATATATAGTATTGTATATTAAAATTATCGTATAGTATTGTATATTAAAATTATCTTTACTAGAGAAGTCTATATTTATTAATTTTATACAATACGGTGCTAATTGAGCAAATTTCGGCTCTAATTGATTATTTGGAAAAGCACCAAGACCTGGCGCTTGGCCACTGCAGCCGCACCAATGAAGGGCGAAGTTTATCCAAACGAAATTGAATGAAATGCGCCCAAAATTTAAATTCGGTATCGGTGGACTGCCCCAATAACTGGCAGAACGGCGCACAGTAAGTACCTAAATTATTGCAAAGATATCCCATCCAGTTCTGCGGGTATTGTTAACAATAATTGTGATGGCACAGAATCGTCTGATGATGATCAGGATGACGAGTCCATTTTTGAAGAAATTTATTCATTCTTCATTATTCATTAACTCGTTAGTAATTAATCGTTCCTAAAAGTAACATTAGATGGCGCATGCTTCGCTACTAAAGTTCTATGTATAATTAACGATCTTGGATGTTGATTTTCCTAAACGCAATTCAACATCCGCGATTAAGAATTTTCAACTATAACTTGATGTTGAATTATTAAACAATTTGACATTTTACTTTCTTAAAAATAACACTTTCCAGTTTTGTAACAAGGTTCCTAAAAGTAATATTAGATGGCGCATGCTTCGCTACTGAAGTTCTTTGTAAAATTAATGATCTTGGATGTAGATTTTGCTAAACGCAATTCAACATCCACGATTTAGTATATTCAACTTTAACTTGATGTTGAATTATTAAACAATTTGACATTTTACTTTCGTAAAAAAACACTTTCTAGTTTTGTAAGACGGTTCCTAAAAGTAACATTAGATGTCGTATGCTTCGCTACTAAAGTTCTATGTAAAATTAACGATCTTGGATGTAGATTTTGCTAAACGCAATTAAAAATCCACGATTTAGTATCAACTATAACTTGATGTTGAATTATTAAACAATTTGACATTTTACTTTCGTAAAAAACACTTTCTAGTTTTGTAAGGAGGTTCCTAAAAGTAACATTAGATGGCGCATGCTTCGCTACTAAAGTTCTATGTAAAAATGAACGATCTTGGATGTTGATTTTGCTAAACGCAATTCAACATTCACGATTTAGTATATTCAACTATAACTTGATGTTGAATTATTAGACAATTTGACATTTTACTTTCGTAAAAAACACTTTCTAGTTTTGTAAGAAGGTTCCTAAAAGTAACATTAGATGGCGCATGCTTCGCTACTAAAGTTCTATGTAAAATTAACGATCTTGGATGTTGATTTTGCTAAACGCAATTTATCCATTTGGATTAACTGTCTGTGTTCAAAATAAAAACTTTTTACTTTTACTTTACTAACTATATGCATAACTAGCGCCTTCCCGCGGCTGCGCACGCATGTTAGTGTCGTCTGCTAACATCAGTATTCAAGGCGTTTTAACGTTTTGGGCTCGTTCTACGGGATAAAAGTAGCCATCCTAATCCAGGTACGAACAGATCTCTTAATACCAAGACCTCAAGTACCAACTCAGTACTAGTAGTCTCAAGTACCAACTCAAGATTATTTGAGGATGTAGGTATAGGGGTTGTCAGAAGTACGTCCAACTACATACATTTTGCAGTAGTTGGTATTCCATACGTCACAGGTTGCGGGCACATCGTCGCAGTTAGAATACTAACTGATTTCCTCGTGATGACATTATAAAAAAGCTAGAATTAGAAATGAAAAATACAATACCTACCTATTAAGCAGCCAAGTCCCCGAAAAACAAATTTACATGGGTTACGTTATTACGTAGCGTAGGCTAAACCAATTTTGAGAGTAGGTAAGTACCTACTTAAAAATGATCTAAGAATTGTAGCTCTTCAGAAATTCTATAGAAAAGTCAGCGAAGGCATTTTGTCTCTATTACGGTTGACTCACTTCATTATAACTTTTTGCGATAAATACCTACTTGCGACGCTATTTACTTAGGTACAAAAAAAAACCTGTACCTAGTGGCTCTGTGAGCTGTAGACCTCGTGAGCAGGGTCTCCCTACTCCCAGTACCTACCTAGTCTTACCAGTAGGGCAAGGCTAGGCTTCAAAACAAAAAAAAACATAACAACCTATATACACTGTACCTTTTAGGGCAAGGTTCCCCGACGACAAAAAAAAATCTAATAAGTCAAATAACCTGTTTACCAAGTTTCGTCCAGATCGGTTGAAAAATGCGAAGTTGTAGACGAGAACAGGCATCCCCACAGACATCCGGACAAAAGCATTTTTGGCCAATCTCGAAACTGAGAACTGAGATTAAGGCGGTAAGTAGGTACCCGGAGTAAAATTAGCATCTCTATTTGTGGTGGTTCAAACTTCGTTTGGTTTGAAATGCTGTTAGAATAAAGTTCTAATCAAATTGCACTACAATGTGGTTGTTACGTCAGTCACTGCGGGCCGAATAGTGCGAAATGAGTGGTTTTTGTTCTATAAAAAATCAATTTTGTGCAAAAAAGTTTTTTTATTTTTCCATTTTTAGTTTTAATATCCTATACGTACAAATATTTGCTATGCATTTATTTTACATTGATCAATACCTGTCATGGTATGGTAGTAGGCTTATCCCCAATAAATGGAACTTAACATACATAAACTGTCGAAATCTGGGTGTATTGTACACATCTGCGTACCCCTCAGAGCAAACAGGCGTGATGTTACGTCATGATGTTTTATATACAATAAACATCTAAGCGATTCCAGCCATCACGACCGATTTACCGTTAATTTTTGAAGAGTTCCATTGTATATCTCCGAAGTTCAGCATCAGATCTTCACAAAATTTAAATGGGACCACCTCAGGAGTAGGTCCTGTATACTCTTTCAAATAAAAAAAGAACCATCAAAATCCATTTATAATTGGCGGAGTAATCGCGTAACAAACATACAAATAAAAAAAAAAAACATACAGACGAATTGATAACCTCCTTCTTTTGGAAGTCGGTTAATAATCTAAAAAATTGGTCATACTGTAGTGTTGGCTGTGTTGGTATCGTAGCCAGTACTTTTACAAAACTAATTTCGTAGAATCAACACGTATTGTCAGTTTAACCATACGCTTGTTTTGTCGGACGCGGGTTGAAAGGGGAAGGGAGGGACGGAACGCGATGCGTGTATTCGTTTCGTTCGCTCGCTGATTCGCTTGTTCATTTCATTCCGTTCTCTTCTCTGCTTTGTGAGGGTTGCGTTGCTGTTCCTACCAGTTCTTATTTGCTTATTCGTAACACTGCATTGCATCCATATTAGATTTTTAATTATAAAAATCGAGTTTAGTGCCAATTTAAATAAAGTGAATACCTACTGAATAGATTCTAATCGTGTCGTGGAGTGCCAGTGCGTCGTCATTTTGTTCGACTTAATATCCAAGTAGGTTTAATCACTACATTTGAGTTTATTTTAAAACACTCCATTTTTAATACCGATTTACCATGGGCACGGAAGGACAGACACAGACAGGACAAGACGATATACTCGATAACAATTTTGTTATCGAGATGTTGGTTTCTTGGGGAGTATCGGAAGAGTCTCTGAAGGTATTCAAAGGTAATGTAATCTACTTGATCGACTAGATATCAGTTCATAACCTAAGAAATGCGTTCTGCGCAATTTTGATTCGGCGGACAAGTTTGTACGCAGCCCCTGCGCTGTCCGCGCGCCGCGCCGCGCCGCCCGCTCGCGCGCAAGCTGCGCGCTCCGTACTCGAACGGTGCAGGAGGTGCGCGCGTCCGCTCGCACAACTGAGGCTCATCCTCATAGTTCACGCGAAAGAAGCTATGTGCGCACGAGCTGCGCGCGCGCTGCACGCGCGCCCCACTCGAGCCTTGCTAGGGTTGCACTAGCTAGAGCCATAGAGCGGCGCGGCGCACCAAACGTAGGTTGTAACCGCACGCGAGCAACACGCGTGCAGTTCGCAAGCGGCTAGCGAGCGGCGCATACAGCCAGCGCAGCGTCTTGAATAATAATTTATAGGTACCTACGTCAAGGGCTCTGTAGGTGCGCGTATCTGCTACCAAGGGTGACTGAGGTCGGTAAATAACACGACGAATTTGTAGAACAATATTACTCAGTATAATAAATTTAAAGATTTTACATGCATGTGCAATGGTCGTAGTTGTCGTAAGTTGGCGATATAAAAAGATGGCGCACGGGGTTCTCACGCTGCGCGTCGCTGTCCGTTGATTGGCTCGCTGGCCGTCGCGTGATCGCAGCGCAGCCAATTACAGCGGTCGACTAGTGATGTCCGTTTAGTAACAGTGGTGTAGTGCGGCAACATGCTCCCGGCTTTGGAAGCATCAGGTTCCAACCAGTAAGGGGAAGCACCCCGCAGATGCAGCCTGGTGTCATCAATGATCAGTCAGAGGAAGCGGACAAATTTTAGAGAATGCCCGTCTGACTACGCCGTCTGGCTTGCGTATATCAGCAACACGTGACTCGCCATCCTTTCCCGGATAAGTTTTGAGAATTCTTCCTAAGCCCCACTTCAATGGCGGCAAATTATCATCCTTGATGAGAACTAACGTGTTTTCTTTGAGGTCATCTTTATGTTCATGCCACTTGCTCCTGGTCAGCAATTCCGAAACGTACTCTTTCGCCCAGCGCCTCCAGAAGTGCTGGCGTATTTGCTCCACCCTCTGGTATCGAGTAAGTCGGTGCTCCGGAACATCGTGTATGTCAGCCGTTACAGGTGCAGTCAGTGGACGACCAACCAAAAAATGGGCTGGGGTAAGGGGAAGGAAATCGGACGGATCAGAAGACATAGGAGTCATGGGTCGGGAGTTCAAAACTGCTTCGACTTGTACTAATAAAGTAGTGTACTCCTCGAAAGTGAGATGAGCATTGCCCACTACACGCCGGAGATGATGCTTACAGCTCTTTACCCCAGCTTCCCACAAACCCCCAAAATGGCTAGCGTAAAATGGAATCATCTTAAATTTTATGTTTTATGAAGTTGCGTATTCCTTTATATCATCAGAACAACCTTCTAAAAATTTTGTGAATTCATTCATCAGACCAACGAATTTTTTTCCGTTATCGGAGAATATCTCAATCGGTTTACCGCGACGCGAAATAAAACGCTTGAGAGCCAGAAGATAAGCTTCTGATGAGAGGTCGCCAACAAGTTCCAAATGGACAGCGCGTGAAACAAAATGAGTGACGTCACGGATGTCAAACAGTTATAAGCTCTTTGTGTTCTGCTCGCGAATAAATAAAAATACCAGTTTAGTTCGCATAAGTTTATTGGAAAAATACTTCTGTCAGTGCAACTTACGAGTAACATTGTTATCTAGTGTTAATGTGCTGTGTAAATATTAAAAACAACTGTAAATAACATTAAAGTGAACCCCAGCAAGTACCTACATAAATACCCGAAACCCACAGTTTGTAAACGTTAATTATTTGAGGATCGAAAAATTAACTTGCGACTTAGCGTCAGTTTGTGTGAACCGTACTCCGTTGCCGTGCTCAACCTAATGGTGTTTGTTTTTACCATACACACCGTAGAAAACTGCCATAAACGGGTTTCTGCAGAAAGCGCCATCTGTTGTCCGACCGGTGTACTACCTGGGCTGATCAATTGTGCGCCGATTGGTAAACAAACAACTAAAGCGTCAACACACCATGGCTAAGTGCGGCGCTTGTGGAAAATTTCTGTCGTCGGCAGAGGCTGTTAATTGCAGCAAATGCCGGCACTGGTACCATCGAGGGTGCGTAGCCATTCCGAATGCAGGTCCTGTACCGACCCCTTGGCACTGCCCCGAGTGCGAGAAGAACCAGGTGAGGGATAACCGGGCTGAAACGCCGGTACGGTCGCGGGCACCAATACCAGCTCCTCACGACGAAAGCTTGGTCAACCTGATGGACACCAGCCCCATAAATAGCACGGCCTTAGACGCCACACAGGAGCTCAACCTGGATATCCTCAGGGCAGAGCTAAGCAATTTCAAGGAGGAATTCTTGAAGATCGTGCGTAACGAGTTCCAGCAGCTACGTGATGATCTGTCGGAGCTAAGGTCCTCTCTAAAGTCCACAAATGATAGGATGAGCAACTTGGAGGAAAGAGTAGCTGTAATGGAAACCAAACTGGCTCAGCCCCAAGTGGCGCAAGCGTCAGATGTTGACGAGCTAATAAGCCAGTTGAGGAGTGAAATAAATGACCGTGACCAGGAATTGCTCGCAAATGATCTCCAAATCTCAAATATACCTGAGATTAGTGGAGAAAACCCTACCCACACTGCCATGTTGGTGGCGGCTAAGATTGGCATCAAAATCAAAGCGCGCGATATTGTGAGCGCCGAGCGTGTCGGAGGTAGGCGCATCAACGCTACGCAGGCGACGACTGCGCCGGTGGAGACCCGCCCCCGCTTCCTCGTTGTGCGCCTTGCGCGCCGCGACCTACGGGACAAGCTGCTGGAGGGAGCACGAGTGCGTCGCGGCATGACCACAGCGGATCTCGATCTGCCGGGCCCTGCGACGCGCTTCTACGTCAACGAGCGCCTTACTAAGCTGAACCGGGAGTTGTTTCGGAGCGCGCGTGAGGCGGGCAGTCGTCTCGGTTGGCAGTTCGTGTGGTCAAAGCGTGGCCGTATCCTCGCTCGGTACAAACCCGGTGATGCCACTTGCCACATCCGCTGTGAGGCTGACATGCTGCGCATATTCGGCCCGCCCGCGCCACCAGGAACCAGTGCAAATAGGCCACTTTAGAGAAGCTATCTTGTTTGTCTTTGTTTGTTTTGTTTCTCCAATTGCTTGTAGTTTTTTTCAATTTAATTATGTTTATACAGTCATGCGGACTTTAGAAGTAAGTTTATTAAATTTAAGTGACAACCTGTCAAACGTAATATTAACTCTGTTCTCACATTTTAAGCTATGTTTTGTATTGGCAGGTGCATGTCTCGCGGCGCACCTCAGTAAGTTACGAGTAAACCAGTTTTATAACATTACACATATTTACATACACCTACTCATCACAAAACTACTATTCCATTTTACAAACCTATTATTTACATACCGCAGTTTAAAATTACATTTAATATTATACTCTATTTACATATTTACAATTCGACTTAGACTACTACTACGTCATGAAATTGCGATTGAATGTGCACTGATGATAATATTTATATTCGTTAAGACAGAATTTATTTTAAACTATTCTAATGGCGACTAAAGGAGAAAAGTTTTTTAAAGTTGGGTTTCTTAATGCTGGGTCACTTGGTACAGGTCATGATGACTTGATTGGTGCATTTGACAGGCATTGCTTTGATATTATGGCCATTAACGAAACTTGGCTCCGACCAGGCGAGGAGGGGCGCACTCCGGTAGTGCCAGGCTATCGTCTGCGCCACACGCCGCGACCAGCGAGTGTTCGTGCTGGCCGTGGTGGGGGCGTCGGGTTTTATGTGCGGCGGGGACTGAGCGCGCGTACTTGCGCTAGCGTGGTCGATCCCAGGTTCGAATCGGTCGAACAAATGTGGTTAACAGTCTCACTGAACGGCAAAAAGATTGCTATAGGAACAGCGTACCGTCCGCCATGGTTAAATCTTGACCTCTTCCTCGATGCCATAACGGATTCTATAAGTTCTTTGGGAAATTGCGATCACTACATTCTACTTGGCGACTTCAATGTTAATATGAAGGATACAACCGGGATAAAAACGAAAAATATCGATGAATTTCTTAACTGTCTTAATCTTACACAGCTGGTCACAAGCCCTACTCACTACACAGCATCCAGTGAAACTCTCATCGATCTTCTATGTACTGATTTGAGTGCAAGATACACAGCGGTAGAATCTTTCGGTTCTCTTAACGGCCATTCCATGATAGTAAGTGAATTTAATATTAAGCGTGATAAATTCAAACCATACTTGGTAAAAACTCGGCCTCTTCGAAATGTATGCACGGAAACATTTAACACAGACTTATCATCATTAAATATTGGTATTATTTCAACGCTCGACACCGTTAATGATATGGTACATGTGTTTAACACTCTTATAACTTCCTTGTTTGATGTTCATGCTCCTATCAAATCATATACAGTAAAGGAAAAATCGTATCCTTGGATTACAGACACAATTAAAGTTATGATGCGGTTACGTGACGAAGCACTAAATAGTTATAGGAAAACGAAATCAGATTCCAAAAAGAAATATTACAAAGACTTAAAGCACTTAGTGGTTAGTTCTCTGTGCAATGAAAAGACTGCGTATTTCACACATAACATTAATTCTAAAATAAAAAACCCCAAATTGCTCTGGAAAAATTTAAAATCCACCTTACTACCTTTTAAACCTAGACAAGACCTTCCGTCGCATTTTATAGATCCTGACCTAATTAATAGAAACTTTTTGATTGTTCCCGGTAACCCCGTGGCAAGCGCATCGCTTATGAATTACTATGACAATCATAGCCACGGTGAAGCAATTTTTACAATCGCTCCAGTGGATCAAAACAGTGTCTCACGCACTATCGCTAGTCTCAAAAGTAACGCCGAAGGCTACGACAACATTAACCTGGACATGATTTATTTTAACGGACATAATAAACCGCTCCATCATGACGTCAACATTCCCTGACCTATGGAAAATTGCCACCATTAGACCCTTGCCAAAAAATTCAAATCCATTGGCCTTAAAAGATTTACGACCTATCAGTATATTACCATGTTTATCCAAAGTATTAGAGAAAATCGTCAGTCGTCAAAATCAAAATCAAAATCAAAGCATTTATTTCAAGTAGGCCAGTTACAGGCACTTTTGAACTGTCGAAACAAAGATAACAATGAAATGTAGCTACAGTCCCAGTCACAAGGCATAAAAACTGTGAAAGTACTGTAGTTGCCCATTCCCTAGCGTAGATCTCTATGGAGAAGAACGGGCAAGAAACTCCATGGACACTCTTTTAAATCAGCATATTGTTACAAAACCTTGGTTACATCATTCATATTGAGATGGTACATTATGTGAGAACGATGTAGCAAGATGGGCACGTTAAAAGTGTCCATAGTAAACACAAAAAAGACAATTGAAAAAAAATTCAAATAATTAATTCAAATAAGCCGTGGCAACTAAGAGATGACCAGTCACAACTGACAGCGCCCGTTCACGAACATGACGCATGGATCAGCACCATTCAACTCAACCATTTTGAAGGGAACTAAATGATCCGACACACGCGCCACCATCAGCGAGACATTGAGTAAGCATGACATACTCTCAACCGCCAGGGCACATTCAAGTCGGGAAAGGACGTAGGTTTCCAGTGAACGATAGCTCTTTAGTACATAGCACTCACACAATATGGGCTTTATATAATACTAAAGATATTGAATCTATACAATGCAAAGATAGTTGTACAATCTTCAGCAATACTATTTAATGTTATCAATTTATGCATCCCTGTCCTTGTGGAGCAGGACCGGCATTGAGCCAAGCATTTTTGTCAGCGATATAATCGTCCAACTTGTAATATGCTTGCTTACATAGTGTGCGTTTAATGCATGTTTTAAATTTCGTCTCATTGAGTTCAAGAATACTTTGTGGAATTTTATTATAGCATCTCAAACAGTACCCCATGAATGATGAATCTACTTTAGCGAGTCTGAAGCCCGGCTGAACTAATTGGTCTCTATTTCTAGTACTGTAACTGTGTCTGTCACCTCTTTTACTAAAAAGATGCAGATTTTTTCTTACGTACATTATGTTTTCGTAGATGTATTGACAATGTACCGTCATGATGTTAATGTCCTTAAACAGTTCCCTTAGAGAATCGCACCTACGAAGATTATATATAGCTCTGATGGCTCTTTTTTGCAGAATAAATATTGACTGAATATCTGCAGCTCGTCCCCATAACAAAATGCCATAAGACATTATACTATGAAAGTAACTAAAATAGACCAGTCTAGCGGTATCAACATCTGTAAATTGACGGATTTTTCTAATAGCATATGCTGCTGAACTTAGCCGCCCGGCAAGAGATGTTAAATGAGAACTCCATTGTAGCCTTGAATCAAGCGTAATCCCCAGGAAAACCGTTTTATCTACGAATTCAAGTTTCTCTTTATTCAATATTATATCACAATCACTACTTTTAACATTCGGTAAAGCAAATCTAATGCATTTGGTCTTTTTTTCGTTTAATACTAAATTGTTTGCTGTGAACCAATTTTGAACCTGAAGTAGGGCATTATTCACGTCATCTAGAATTTGGGCCCGTCTATTTATCTTAAAAATTAGAGAAGTGTCATCAGCAAATAACACCATATTTTGAGGTTGGTTTTTCAGTAAATAAGGTAGATCATTTATGTATACTAGAAAGAGGAAAGGACCCAATATTGAACCTTGCGGAACCCCCATTTTTACTTTTAAACCCTGTGAATTGATACCATTTATTTGAACATGTTGAGGTCTATCACTCAAATAAGATTTTACCAAACTAAGTGCAAGTTTTCCTAGTCCGTAATGCTCAAGTTTCAAAAGTAATGTGTCGTGATTTACGCAATCAAACGCTTTGGAGAGATCACAAAAAATTCCTATGGCGTCTTGGGACTCCTCCCATGCAGTAAATATGTGCTTTAATAAGGTTACACCGGCGTCAGTCGTACAACGTCCCTTGGTGAAACCATACTGTTGATCGTGTAGGATTTTGTTGGTGTTAAAATGATTAAGCATTTGATTCAGCATTACCTTTTCAAAAACCTTGCTAAAAACTGGCAACACGGATACAGGTCTATAATTATTAGTATCTTTACTATCCCCGGATTTGAAAAGTGGTATGACTTTACTGTATTTCATTAAATCAGGGAAAGCTCCTTGGTCTACACACAAATTAAAAATTAAAGCTAAGTAAGGTGCTATAGTCTCAACTATGGATGTACAAACTTTGATAGACATTCCCCATAGATCTTCGGTCACTTTGATTTTTATTTGCCGGAAAGCTTTGATAACTATCACAGGGTTTATGTGTTTAAATTTAAATTCAGCCGGGCATCCAGACACGTTGGCCCTTAATAAACCAATTGAGACTTCAGGTGAGGAATTTAGAGCTTCCGTAGTTTTTAACGGGATATCGGTAAAGAAGTTTACAAATTCTTGAGCTACTTCCAAATTAGAGCTTTTAGGACCACATGCTGTATCTAATGTGTAGCTAGTGTTACGTATTTTCTTCCTGTTTGTCTCGTTATTTATGACTTTCCAAACAGTCTTTATTTTATTTTCTGCTGTTTTGATCTTGTTGCTAATGTGCAGGGCTTTAGCAACCTTGCATGTATTTCTAAAAATGTTTGAATACTTAGCAACATACTTGTTGAAAGTTTCAGTGTTTATGTAAGGCTTAAGGCCATAAAGCTCAAATAGTCTTTCCCTACTTTTCCTGATACCTTTAGTAGCCCAATCACTAAATATAAATTTAGGGCAAATACTTTTTGTCTTCTTTTCAAATGTTTTGTTGAATTCAGTTCGAACTATTGAAAAGAAATTATCATACAATTGATTTATATTAATATCGTCCATATGATGGCTCATAACATTTAACTTGTTCTGTAGGGAAATATTATACCTATTTAATTTGCTAGTAGTTATAGGTCTAAATTTAATCAGAACTTTTTGCAATGGTGTGTTACACCTAAAAGTTACAGTTTGTCCACTGTGGTCAGACGGGAGACAATTTAATATGGCTTTATTTAAGTAATCACAATCGCAGAAAACATTATCTATACAAGTAGCAGAAGATGGAGTGACTCTAGTAGGTTCTATAAAAATATTGGTCAGGTCAAATGATTTAAAAAGATTTAATAACCGACTGCTATTGGAATTTTCTTCTAAAATATTGATATTGAAATCACCACAAACAATTGCAGATTTATTACTGGCTGAAAGTTTTGCCAGGACATCTTCCATTATTGATTCAAATAAGGAAAAGTTTTGATAATTTGGGGGTCTGTACACACACATAATTACATGCTTATCCAGCTCAACACAGGACAGTTCGACGCAATGTTCAACCGAGAGACCTACTATGTCATTACGTTGCTTATATTTAACACATTTTTTTAATAATATTAGGGAACCTCCACGCAGCATAGATTTACGGTTAAAGCAGCTACCCACCGTATAGTTATCATAATTAATAAGCATTTGGTAATCCTTTAGCCAATGTTCAGTAAAACAAATAATATCAAACATACTTTTTTCTAAAAACAATTCAATTTCTAATAATTTCGAAGAAATGCCTTGGATATTTTGGTGGAATAATTTTAAGGTGTTCTGCTGAGGCCCTTTTTTACTAACTAATTGAGTGCAAGAAGGTACCTTGCTGTTGGTAGGATTAACAATATTGTTAATGGTACCATCTGTTGTCTCACTTCCTAGTTTAAATTACTACTAATATCTGGAGTGAGGCCGGAGACTCTGGTGCCATCCCCAGATAACAAGACCCTATCACTACTACACCCTAATTGAGAATTTTCCACGGTGACACATGGATCCTCCTCAGTACAATGTTTGTAAACATTTATAGCACTAATGCTATACTCATTTAAGGTCACCTGTACATTAGTATTATCACTAATAGTCGCAGTATTAATAATATAACCAAACTTCGACATACTACATATGTCTGAGTGAATATTAAAAGCTAATAGCCTAGCTATTTTGTGTCTACATCTAACAGGTAGATACACCTTACCCCGTGTCGACTTAAGTTTACCAACAATAGTGTTGATATCCAGATATATAAGTCTGTCACTATAGTGACCTACTAAAAAATGTACATGATTATTTAGCGTATGTATAAAATTGTTTTTTCTACTACTTAAATTTTCAAAATATGGAAAAGCACACAATATGATTTTACTACAGTTTAACTTCAACAACTCTGATACACAGTCAGTGATGTCTTCCTTTTTAATCTTAGAACTATTACCAACACATATAGTAATGGTAGTATTAGGATTATAAACATTTTTTGTTACCGATGCCATAACCTGTTTGTAGGTCGACCCTGGCATACAGTAATTTTGGGTACAATAACTCAGGTTATTACTGATCAATTTCCCTAGCCCTCTACCTATACTATCAGAGAACATAACTGAATGATTACAATCAAGACTACTAGGTGAGACAAAATGCCTAACCTCCGGCTGTAAATTATGATGAATAATGTCAAGTACTGAATCTTGGCTGATAATACATTCCTGAGCACTCACAGCTAGGGACGGGTCCTCCGTTACCTCAGGCTGGAGGGCATCAAGACTGGATTCCCTCTGACATGTACACCGAGTGTTGCTGAGAGTCAGCAAGTCCACTTGGTCTACCAGTTCGTTTGTAGCAAGAATATGCTCTTTAATTTGATTTTCAGAGCTTTCATATTTATTATATAATGACTTTAGTGACTTATTCAGAGCCTGTATTTCTGATTGTAAGCGCTGAGTGTCAATTTCATAAATATTTATACTATCTTCCAATTTAATCTGATAGTTATTTAATTTATTAACAAGAGAAACACGTTCTTTCCTTAATTGAATATTTTTGGAATAGTGCTTTTGTTGTTTCTTGTATATATTGCATTTTTTAATGATTTTATTTAACCGTGCATATTTCTTAATTTTATTTTGACTAATTTTACTGTTGGTATTTTTTATTAAGGAGTCCTCTGTAAGGTCTATTGTTATAATAGTATGAGGGTTGCAATTTGTATTTATTAGCTCGTTATACAAATGGTCAGTTTCTATAGCCTGAGTATGATCCTTTTCCTTTTTCAAATTTAAAAGTTTAACATTAGCCTGGATTAATTCGTCCTCTAGGTCCCTAATTTTACATAAAGCCTCCTCATACAAGTTGCTACAGTTATTGAACCCATCCGTGACCACCCTTAGCTGATCCCGTTCATTGACAACATTCAAGAATTCCTGATGAAGGTCTACTAGCTCCCGTTTTAAGCTTGAGTTTTTGCTGTTTATGTTAATGACCTCCTCCTCACTGTCTTCTCTCTCCTGTAACAGTTGTTGGCATTGGAGTTTGGAGTCCTTAAGTTCTTGGAGAGCCGTTCTCAATTTTAGCTCCATATCCTGAGCAGTAGCCTTACGGGTCATCACAGGCATGGTTTCTGGATTGGTTACTGAAAATTGGAAATAAGGAAACGGTGAGAACTACTAGGATAGGTCAACTTACGTTGTATCTGGAACAAAATAACATTTTACCTGATTTACAATCAGGGTTTAGGAAGCAGCGCAGTACATCTACTGCTTTACTGGATGTTACTGACAACATATTATCTGCCCAGGATAAGGGAATGTGCACAATATAGGTTTTACTGGACTTTTCCAGGGCATTTGACGCTATAAACATCTCTTTATTATTGTCAAAGTTAAAATATTACGGTTTCGACCCAGAAGCTATACAGTGGTTCCGTAGCTACTTAAGTAATAGGGAACAGTTAGTTGACCTGCGTTTGAGTGACGGCACTACTCTTAGATCGGCGCCTATTCCCGTAGAGAGAGGAGTTCCGCAGGGTTCAATTTTGGGCCCAATTATCTTCATTTTGTACTGCGCAGACATAATAAGTTGCCTCCAGACATGTAAATACCATATATATGCCGACGATGTACAACTGTATATTTCTTTCAGACCAGACGAGTATGACGGTGCCATTAAAGATCTTAACCAAGATCTTCAACGAATCGCCGTTTGGTCTGAGGAGAATTGCCTGTCGCTGAACCCTATCAAAACTAAATATATGGTATTTGGTACAAGACAGCAGCTGGCCCGACTGCCTTTAACTTTTGATTTGAAACTTATGGGCGAACAAATTGAGCGAGTGTACGAGGCGCGAAATCTAGGTCTTGCGATGGACAAAGCCCTTCGTTTTGAAAACCACATAGCAGACTCGGTCAGAAACTGTTTTTATCGCCTGAAAGTCTTATACAAGATGAGGTCTTACCTAACAGAGTCACTACGGGAACAGCTTGTGGAAAGCTTGGTACTATCTAGATTAAACTACGCCGACACAGTGTACGGCCCGCGCCTATTGGCTCGTACAGATAGACTGATTCAAAGAGTACAAAACGCTTGCGCGCGGTTTTGCTACAATATTCCTCGGCGTAGTCACGTAACTCCCTTTCTAAACAAGCATTTGTCACTAAAAATGAAATCCCGACGGAAACTACACTTGGCGTGCCTCTTGTTCGGTGTGATTAAATATAAAAAACCGGACTACTTATACAGTAAACTTAGTTGGTTAACTAGTAGACGCGAATGTGGGAGAAGGCAATGCTCGCAACAACTCTCGACTCAGTCTCATAACACAGCAGCTTTCAGAGGGAGTTTTCGTTATGCAGAATCCAAAATATGGAATAACCTGCCACCACCGATTAGAATGATCAGCACAATAGACACATTCAGACGACGTTTACGGCAGTATCTAATTGAATCGCAACGAAAGTTGGATATGGTCACACTGAATGTCTCATTATTATGATTTACAAACTATCCTGCCTACATCTAATTAGCTTGATCACGGTACAATATCTTTGCCGACTAATGCTGCACAAATGTAGATTGACGTATACAATTATACTGCTCATGCTCACGCTGGGCTCGCTGAGGATTATGCCACTTGCGTCTTCGGCCAGTGGGTGCTGTTGTGATACCCGCGGCGCCGCAGCGTCACATCGCTTTTTGTGAGACCTGCGGTATGTAAAATGGCACGCTAATATACCCGCTTACTTCTACACATTTACATATGCATTGCAGCAACGCATGCGCACGTTCTTACCTAATGTGCCTGGCCCACTGGCATGCGACTGGAACAATCGGCGCCGGCGGCGTCGCGTCGTCGGGATATCTCCGTTCACTCATTCTTTTCACTCATATATGGCAGTGGATGACCCCGAGTGTGGTCTATGCCTCTGTCTCGAGTCTTTGACATCTGCAAATGAAAAAACCAATAAAAAATTACAAACAAATATCTTCTCATTTTATAAATCACTCTTTAAATAAACTTTTAAACTACACCAGCTTACCTTTTTATATTTTATGTTCTTTGTCACGTCGCATCTTTTAGCTCCATTTTCGTCGGAAATGAAATATTTTGTCGTATTTATGTACCCACACAATTGCCATCAGCATTTTTCAGCTTCGTTTTTTACAAATTATTATAAGTCCATCGCGCTCGGCTGCTTGCAGCGTATTGAGCAACGAAGTGCACGATGCCATTTAATATTATGCGTTTGCAAGCGTGCGAAACAGGTTTACGTTTCTATGCGTAAGTTTTACTTATTATATTTGCTATCATTGTACACTCATGTATTCTATTTACGTACCTATTCATACATATACCTTAGCAGTAACACAAACTATAAAACTGATTTACGTCCGTCACATCACCATCTCAGGTCCGGTTGAAAACCAGCGTCGGGCACTAGCTGCTCGGCAGTTTGCTGAACTGGGCCTATTTGGCGCAGCCGTGAGACACACAATTATCTCTTGCTTTGTCTTGCTTGTCTTGTTTTTTTATTCTATTTATTTGTGTTTAGCCTTAAGTTTATAATTTAATTTTTTTGTTGTGTGCACTTGTGGCTTGTGCCAAATAAATATGTTTTCTTTCTTTCTTTCTTTCAAAAACATACGAATAAACAAATATATGACTTTTGCAATTTTGCTCCCCTTCCCTTACGGTTCAATGTAAATACTGGTCCCGCATAGTCCACGCCACAACGCAGAAAAGGAAACCCTGGATCTAGCCGCTCTTTTGGCAGATTGCCCATAATTGGACTTAACGTGGTTGCTCGCAGTCGTGCACATGGAACACAGGCATGCACGATCCCTTTTGCTAGGTTGCGACCACCAACCGGCCACCAGGTCTCCCTTAGAGTAAACAAAAGCAGCTGTGGCGCTGCATGCATTGTACGGTGGTGTTCGTAACGAAATAATAAAACTGTAAACCAATGTTTGGCAGACAATAAAACTGGATGTTTTTTATTGTAATTAAAGTTAAGAGAATTCTGTATGCGTCCACCGACTCGTATTAAATTATTGTTGTCAAAAAATAAATTTAGTTTTACTAGTTGAGCATTTTTCTTTATGCTCCTTTTATTTTTAATCGAATCATAGACATCAGCAAATGATTCTTGCTGACTCAATCTTGCTAACGTTAATTCTGAATATTCAAGTTCCTCAACGGTCAATAAACCCGTCCGCCGATTATTTTTATTGCGCGTATTGTACATGAACCGAAGTACATAAGCGGCAGCACGCTTCATCCTTAAATACTGAGAAAACCTAGAGAACGGAAATAAACTACTGTCAGTAACTTCATTTACTACGTGACAAGAAACATTTGATTTTAACTCAGGTAAGTCATTATGTATTAAGTTATTATTATTGTTTGATAAATTATGTACTTTAAAATTAGCATCGTGTAAGAATTGGGGGCCTGCCCACCATAAAGACGAAGCGCTAAGTATTTCTAGGCCTTGACCTCGCGACACCAGATCGGCTGGATTGTCCTTGCCAGAGACATGACGCCATGGATGTTCCTTAGTTAAGTCATGAATTTCTGCGGTTCTATTCTGAACGTATGTCTTGAGTAAATTAGTTTGCATACCTAACCAGCCCAAAACAATAGTGGAATCAGTCCAGAATACAACCTTATTTATTTTAGAACGCAAAGACTTAATCACTTTTGAATATAATCGCGCGCCTAATACAGCGCCGCACAACTCTAATCTAGGTATAGTTGTAGGTTTTGTAGGCGCGACCTTACCTTTGGAACATAACAAGCGCACCGTAATGAGTGATTCGCTATTTATCGTACGGATATAAGCGCAAGCGCCGTACGCTGTCTGCGAGGCATCGGTAAACATATGTAATTCTATATAAGTAGGATTTAAACACATAACATGACGCGGTATTTGTAAATTACTAAGTGAAGATAAACCATTAATAAAACGTAGCCAAACTTGCGCGACGTCACTTGGAACCGGTTCATCCCACTCCAATTTTAATAACCAACATTTTTGTAACAATGTTTTAGCTATTGTTATTACTGGACTAATTAATCCCAACGGATCATAAATCTGAGACGCATGCGATAAAATCATACGTTTACAAATTACACTCATGTCAGTTTTAACTTGTGAATAATAGTTCAATTTGTCAGACTTATTGTTCCATCCAATACCTAATGTTTTGTTTTGAACGTTATCGCCCACTGCAAGTGGTTTCGTTACGTTCTCTGAACCGTTAGTGTAGCGGACTGAACCTAATCACCACACTGCTGGTTTACAAGACTTCCTATTTTAAAGGGGACTGTTATACGAAAGTAAACGCCGTGATGGTTGGTGGTAGACTGGTCTTTTTAATGGAAAACAAAATATCAAAAATACAGCATTCGAAATATAAAAGAAACATTGTACAAAATATACCAAAAAGTATAAAAATTACAAAAAGGTGCGTCGTGCACATTCCTTCCCCCCAAAGTTAAGCACTCAGCTTGAGCAGCTTCCTCAAGGGCCTCTTCAGTGTGCCCGCTGCAGTCCTGACTTCCGCCACTCGGATCACCCCATCGCGGCCCGGGTAAGTCGCTGAGATGCGCCCTCTCGGCCAGGAGCCCCTCGGTAGGTTGCCGTCAGCCACCAGGACCAGATCGCCCACAGCCAACTCTGGAACGTCGCCTTGCCTGGGTCTGGGAATGAGATTCGGCAAGTACTCTTTAACCCAGCGCTGCCAGAAGTGGTCCGCCAGTCTGACCGCTTTGCGCCAACCGCTTCTCGACACCAGATCACGGTCCGTCAAGGTTGCTGGCATGTTTGCTATAGAGCGGCAGTACCACCCGTCTAGCATTTTAAAATTGCTTTTTCAATTGAATATTTTGGTTACGTTTGCGTTTGGCTGTTGCTTTGTTTGACATTTTTATCGAGGTTTCTCTCCATCAACGACTGCGTGCACCTTATCCCTGAATCGGCTATTGGCAGCGGAAGTCGAACTCGGTGCGCCAGCCGATTCAGGGAGGAGACCGAATCTAGACTGAAGCTCGACTATGTTGGCCAGGAAATCGGCGAACATGTCGAGCATGGGTAGACCACTGGCCGCGTGACTGCTGGCGTAGGCCACCCATTGTGCTCGTAACAGTGCGGGGACTTTAGAAATAACCGATTGAATCAGCTCTGGCGATGTTAGGTAGTGAGGCTGGTCGAGTAGCCGAATCGCTTCCACACAATTACGAACACGACTGGCAAAAATAGCAAGGTCTTTACCTTCACCGGAGACGCGCGGTAAAGTGCGCATTGCAGCTGCCTCCTGAGCCACTATAAGCTCGGGGCGGCCGAAGCGCGTATCAAGCGCGCGCAGCACGACATCAGGCTCACGCGCCGTTGCCAGCAGCATCATGACCGCTTCACGCGCGCATCCCTTCAATGCTTTGTTCAACCTAGCTAGATTTTCCACTGCAGAATGTGAGTCCATCGTATCTAGAAAGGCTCTTTTTAAAGAAAGCCATTCTAGATGCGATTTACCGTCGAAAAACGGCAATGGAAAATCCCTATCACCCCTACGGTGGCATGCGCCTTTATTAACATTATCTATGAGAATGCCTAACGACTTCACAAGGCGGTCTGAATCGCTGGAACAGAGATGCATGTTAGCATTTGTAGCTGTTGTGGCTAGGTCAGCCGGTTTTATAGGCGAAACCGGGGCTGGGGCTAGGCGAGAGGGGGCGACCGAGATAATTGAATGAAACTCGACGGGGTCAGCTAGGCCAACTGGATCAACTTTCAGAGCAGCTTGCGATTTTTGCAGCCAGTCATTGACCGAACGACTGCTTCTCGAACTACGATGACTGGCATCAGCATCTATAGCCGCCAATTCTGCTCGGAGTTCCAACTCCGCTGCCTCGCGCTCTCGCGCGGCGACCCTCTCTGCGGCGACCCTCTCTGCGGCGACCCTCTCTGCGGCGACCCTCTCTGCGGCGACCCTCTCTGCGGCGACCCTCTCTGCGGCCTCCTGCTCTAATTCAGCCATACGGCGAGCATGTAAAGCCTCTGCGGCTAACTTTCTAGCCACCATTGTAGCAGAAGAACGAGATGAAGTTCTACTTACTGGTCTCGACGGAGTCTGGATTGTAGTGACGGGCCTCGGCGGGGTCTGATTGCCGGAGACGGAAGGGGTCTGGACTGCGGCCGCCGCGTCGGCGGGTGAATGGCTGGGCCCTGGTTGCTCCAGCTCCTTCTCCACAGCGTTCCCTTCAGCCCCCATCTTGGCACCCGCACGAGTACGCACCATCACCAATATTTGCTAGACTGGCTGTAGAAGGACCACGATGTAGCGGACTGAACCTAATCACCACACTGCTGGTTTACAAGACTTCCTATTTTAAAGGGGACTGTTATACGAAAGTAAACGCCGTGATGGTTGGTGGTAGACTGGTCTTTTTAATGGAAAACAAAATATCAAAAATACAGCATTCGAAATATAAAAGAAACATTGTACAAAATATACCAAAAAGTATAAAAATTACAAAAAGGTGCGTCGTGCACAGTTAGGGTTCGCGCGGTCAAAGTTAAAAACCCACTTACGTAAAACTAAACATGCGGAACTTAAAACCTGACTAGTACCAGCGCAAATTTCATTCAATTCAGATATACTGTTGGCGCCGCAAATAAGATCATCAACCTAAAAATTATTTTTAATAGTTTCCGTTACGTACGGAACCTCACACTCTTCAGCTAGTTGTTTTAAACATCGGCAACTAAGAAATGGTGCTGAAGCGGTACCATATGTTACTGTATTTAATTGGTATACATTTAGTGTGTCGGACGGGTTGTCCCGCCACAATATTAGCTGTAGGTCACGTTGATCTTTATCTATCAAAACTTGGCGATACATCTTTTCTATATCAGCACAAGCTACGTACCTATTTTCGCGAAATTTAAGTAATATTGAAACTAAATCGCCTTGAATGGCAGAACCGACCATCTGCAGGTCATTCAATGACACACCTGAGCTAGATACCATTCCAGCATCGAAAACAACACGCAATTTGGTGGTTATGGCGTGTTCGCGAAACACTCCATGATGTGGTAAAAAATAATGCGGTGTATTATAATTGTGAATAATACTCATGTGCCCTAACTCAATGTATTCATGAATGAATTCACTATAAAGCTTTTTATAGGTAGGGTTGCGTAGCAGTTTTTTTTCTAAAGCATAAAATCGACGTTCTGCTTGATTACGAGTGTCACCTAACTTCTCCGGTGAATTCTTCAACGGGATTCGAACGCTGAACCGCCCGTCGGAAAGCCGCTTTGTTGTTTTAATAAAATGCTCCTCGCAAGCGAGCTCCTCGTCGCTGCAGAGCTTCGTGGTAGTCATGGGTAACTCTTCTATTTCCCAAAATTTGCGCAATAATTGATCTAATGAACACGTATCACTTTCAATTGTTGAATGTGTAAAGTTACATGAAACATGTTTCACCGGATTTTGTGTAAAAGATTGAATCAAACCCGACACTTTCCAACCCAATTTTGTGTTTTGAAGATAAGGGCCATTTTTAAGGCGCATCTTACCTTCATTAATTAATTCCCAAAACAAATCCGCGCCTATTAACAAATCTATTTGTTGACTGTCATAAAACCTCGGATCGGCTAAAGTAATATTATCAGGTATATTGAAACAACTACTCAAAGTTGTTGTTGGTAACTTTGATGATATTTGTGGCAAAATTAAGCACTGAACGCGTGCAGTGAAGCTACCGTTGCGCGATTTTAACTCAATATTACAGGATTGCGAACATTGTGTTATTGAGTTTCCTACGCCGTGAATTTGTTGAGTGGACTGTATAATTTGCGTATTTAGTTTTTCACAAAATGATTGCGTAATGAACGAACGTTCACTGCCGCTGTCGAGGATCACGCGCGCTTTATGATAAGCACCCGACAGGCCACATATATCTACGATGGCAGTTGACAACAACACATGTTGTACTTTAGACATATTATTGTCTTTGTTATAATTGTTTGAGTGAACATTGTGTACCTGTAAAGAATGACTGTGGGTGGGCATGTTACTATTGGCAAGCCCAGTACCAGTACCAGCTGATTGCTCAGTACTTGTGAGTGTAACCACCCCTGAATTACTATCCTGAATGTTACTAATTACTTCACAAATCAATGAATTGTGTTTTTTATCACATTTCCGGCATGGACCAAACACACAAGTACCTACAGAGTGACCAGAACGCATGCAATTGATGCACAATTCTTTATCTTTAACTATCTTGAATCTATCCTCAGCGCTCAAGTCAAGGAATTTTTGACACGAATATATGGGATGTTTTTCATTACACATCAGGCTAGCTTTGTACAGCCGTGTGGCTTTAGTTTGAGGTTTATTACTAGATTTATTAGTAACAACATTACAATGAACCTTAGACGTTGAAACATTATTATTAATAGTTTGTTTCTTATTTTCACTCCCACTGTAAACATTTGATTTGCTGTGTGATGCTATAAGGCTCTCCAATATATCAGCCTTATTCCCAAAAAACTCTAATAAATCATCCAATTTGACATGGTACTTTGACTTACCATTAGATTTTAATATGGTACTTCTGTGCTGTTCCCAATCCCGTTCTGTAACTGGATCCAATTTTGAAATGACTATATACATTATCAGGGTATCCCAATGTTCTGTTGGTTCTCCAAGTAATTTTAATGCACGTAAATTCTTTAGAATATTATCAGTTAGCTTGCGCAGTAGCCCTGGAGATTCTTTGGTTAACGCTTGAATGATAAACATAGACTTTACATGATTGTGAACCAATAACTTGGTATTGTCAAATCGATTGATCATCAACTCCCATGCAACTTCATAATTGTCCGCAGAGAATTCAAGAGAATCTATGACTGACTTTGCATTACCTTTTAAAGAAGATTTTAAGTAATGAAACTTTTGAATCTGCGTTATTGTTTTACAGTTGTGTACTAATGACATAAATGTATCACGGAACTCTAACCAATGTTCATAAGAACCGTCAAAGTTGGGAATTGTAATGATAGGTAGTTTGATGGAATTTGAACTTGTGTTTGGCAGGTCAGACATGCTAGCCGACTTCTCATCATTACTTATCATACAATCAACAAGTGCAAGAACATTGTAATATTCCCGCTCGAATTCTTCGCGCGATTCGAGCTGCTTTTCAATATCTGATTCATGACTGATATCCTCTATTTGCTTTGCACCTGATTGAAATCATTTATTAAGGATTTCATCATTTCAAGGATTTCGAAAAAATACTAATATCAATATGGCATTGTTCGACCTACTTTCTTATATTATGACATCTGTCGATGAAAGAGCTCCGGTATGTGCTATATATACCGATATGACGAAAGCGTTTGATTATGTGGATCACAATATTTTGTTAAAAAAACTATATGGCTACGGAATCCGAGGTAATGTTTTAAAACTTTTGGAATCATATCTGGATAATAGATCCCAGTGCACAGAAATATCACAACTATGCCAAAAAAGTAATTTAGTAACCATTAACATATCTCAACCAAGAGCTATAAAATACGGTGTTCCTCAAGGTAGCGTGCTAGGGCCGTTACTTTTTTTAATATATATAAATGATCTCCCAAAATTCATTTCTCAAAATATGGTTCTTTTCGCCGATGACAGTACAGCTGTTGTAAAGTGTAATAATCCTGTCAATTACGAGAATGATATAAATGATTGTCTCAAAAAAATAATTAACTGGCTTAATAGTAATAACCTAGTGATTAATTTAAGCAAAACAAAAGTGATGCACTTTCATCAAAGGCGTGAAAAACCTCCAGTTCATGTCACTTATGATAAGTGCCAAATAGAAGACACAAACAAGGCAAAATTTTTGGGTATAATGCTTGATAATAAACTAACATGGAAACCTCATATCGAAGAAATTTGTCTGAAATTAAATAAATCTGCATATGCTCTGTTTCAGCTGTCGAAAAAAGTTAATACACAAACACTTTTAATAGCGTATCACGGATTGGTTGCATCAGTTCTGAGGTTTGGTATTCTTTTTTGGGGGCAATCTACTGATCGAGAGACTGTTTTTAAAGCGCAAAAACGATGTATTCGGTCCATGTGTGGCTTAAAAACTACTGAAACTTGTAAACCTCATTTTAAAACATTAAAATTACTGACTATGCCAGCTATGTACATTTACGAGACTGCTTTGTTTGTTAAAATCAATTTACACCTGTTTAAAAAACTATCCGATGTAAAAAAGACTCCAATGCGTTCTCAATATATGAATAAGCTGTGCGACAGAAAATGTAGAACCGCTTTAGTGAAAAAGAGTTTTTTTGGCATAGCTCCGAAAATATATAATAAAATACCCAATAGCATAAAAAATTTGCCCTTATTAAAGTTTAAGAAAAGTTTGTCCTCGCTATTAATTAAAAAATGTTATTATACTGTAGAAGATTTTTTAAATGATAATTTTTAATATTTCGTGTGCAATAAACATTTGATTTGTTTTTTATATTTTTAAGAAGTCTGTTTCTCTTTTTAAGTAATATTTATTTTTATTGTTTTGTTAGCGTGTAATTTTTGTTTATTTTGCTTTTTCTGTTAGTTTTATTTATGTTTTACTTTTAGTTTCTATAATATTTGTACGCCTTCACGGCAAAACATAGCGCTCATTATAATTAACCCAAGACCTTTATGTAAATACCTATGTTTCACAAATAAATATTCTGATTCTGATTCTGATTCTAAGGTTTGAGATCCTACCACACGTAATTTTAATTCTGCTTGTTGGTGAACAGTTAAACTTAGATCGGTGAATGAACTCACATATTTCTTAAAATTAGTAAGTCGACATTTTATCGACGCACGTTTCTTTTTTAAGTCTTTCATCATTAACTCTACTTTAGTATCTGATGATGATTCCATCGTAGAAAATTAGAAAGGTAATACTCACAGTTTAATCAGTGTACTTAGCGAATCTAGGTATGCAAAATCTGTGGCGAGCTAAAGCGTATGCATCACCCCACGACGTGCAAGCCGGCATGCGAAATTGCAAAGCACTGAAATAGCAACAGAACAGTATCACACAGATGGATAAGAAATGGTTAGGAAGTTTTAGTTGGCACGCCTCACCAAAGCACTGTAATGCACCGAGTTCCTTCCTTGCGAATATAGGTAGTTCTTCGTCAATTTAAGTTAGGTACCGAAGCGTCTCTCAATCGTCCGGTTTTGATGCTGTTCTGTTCAAGATATGGTTCAAGGGAGTAGTTAACTAATAACACTTACGAGTTACGTTTAAAATGTTTAATGGGATCTCATATCCTTTTACAAAAGTCCACTGACTCTAATCTGCAGTGTTGCCACATGCATGTCATGTGTTGTGTTGCCACAAATATCATATTATAATAGCTTATAAATAATCATATCAAACATCCCCCGTAAAGCTAAACAGTTTACATAATCAAGCATTTAACTTAACTCATACTCTCTTAAATACAATGGCATTTTAGTGACCCTACCTGATCTCTTTCTCCTCTCAGGAATAACTTCTGTGTGATTGGTATCTGTTACATTATCATTAGTACTATGCAACTCAATATTTTGATGTCCTTGCCTGATATCCTCCAATTGACTTTCAAGCAACTCATCAGGTACACTATCATGTCTTACAATAAACTTAGTTTTACTTGGTCTAATATGTCTTTCATTTCTCCTAACCAAATTACCTTTTTCATTTTTTACAATGAACGATCTAGGACCATCAGCTTCACCAATAACTTTTCCTGGACACCATTCTTTATTTGGTGCATTTTGTATTATTACATTATCCCCCAAAGTAAAAGATTTCTTATCCTTTGCAGTTTTATTATATATGGCCATAGATTTTTCTTTTGTTAACATCAATTGCTCTCTAACATTTAGTGGTACTTTAGGTTTTAATAATTCTTGTGTAAAAGGTAAATTAGTTCTTAACAACCTACTCATCAACAATTCAGATGGACTATACTCCAACCCTGCTACTGGGGTTGTTCTGTAATGCAACAAGGCAATTTCAAAATCAGAATGATCTTCTAAACATTTTTTTAACATGCCCTTGACTATACCCACTGCTTTTTCTGATAACCCATTTGATTGAGGATATCGGGGGCTGGACTTTATCAACTCAATATCGAATTTTCGAGAAAACTGTACGAATTCAAAACTACCAAAGGGCATATTGTCACTCACTATATACCTGGGAACACCATGAGTACAAAAAATGGACAGTAATTTTTTAATTATATATCCAGCTGTTTTGTTCCTTATATACTTCACTTCTATCCACTTTGAATAATAGTCCACCAGAACTAAATAGTCTCTTCCAGCAAAATGGGCAACATCCATACCAACTTTATTAAAAGGCAGGTCAGGTATTTCATGAGACAATAAGGGTTGTCTAGGATTTGATGGCCTGTACTTTTCACAAGCTTTACATTTTGACACAAACTCTTCTATGTCTCTTGACATTCCTGGCCAATATAACACCTTTCTGGCACGTTTTTTACATTTTACAATTCCAGCATGCCCTGCATGAACTATTGAAATCATCTCTTTTCTTATATGCTTAGGAATAAGTATTTTATTTTCATAAAATATGAGTTGGTCTTTCACTACTAAATAATCTTTTAATTTGTTCAACTTTTTCAGCTCAATACCTTGTATATTTTTATCATTTTTTGGCCACTCTGAATTATACCACAACATTATTTGTTGAAGATTAGCATCTTTTGCTGTCTCCTGTTTTAACTCCAGTAACTTATTATTTGAAACTTGCAAATCAGTTTCTAACCCATAAACAACTTCTGAATTTATACTATGTACTAACTCTCTTAGCACTGGATCTAACCTAGCATTATTTGTGTTATAATGCCTTGACAAATAATCTGCTATATACATTTTTGAACCAGGTACATACCTTATTTCAAAATTATATTTTAACAATTTGAGAACCATGCGTTGCAATCGAGCAGAAATTTTATTAATGTCCTTACTCATTATTGCTACCAGAGGTTTGTGATCACTTTCTACAATAATATGACGCCCATAAATAAACTGATGATACTTATCCATAGCACAACAGATAGCAAACAACTCTTTCTCTATGGGAGCCCATCTCTGTTGACACTCAGTATAACATCTTGAATAGAAAGACAATGGCTTTCCTTCTTGTAACAAGCATGCTCCCATGCCACTTTTAGAACTGTCAGTTTGTAATACTATGTTCCCATTTTTTTTTAAGACTGATAAGGTGGGAGCTGAACTAATTCTCGTTTTTATTTCCTCAAAGGCTTTAACTTGAGCTGTGCCCCAGTCCCATACAACTTCTTTTTTCAATAATTCTCTAAGAGGTTCAGTAGTTTTTGAATATTGTGGTATAAATTTACTTAAATAGTTGCACATGCCTAAAAATTTTTGCAATTCCTTTACACTTCTGGGTTGCTTTAACTCCTCTATAGCTTTCACATGTTCAGGATCTGGTTTTATACCGGATTTTGACAACATTAATCCAACATATTTTACAGTCTCACATCTATATTGTATCTTATTTTCATTAAATTTTACATTGTGTTTTATTGCTCTGTCTATTACCTGACTCAAAATTTTGTCATGTTCTACCAAACTGTCCCCGGCCACAATTCGAATGTTTTTTTGTCATGTTCTACCAAACTGTCCCCGGCCACATCGAAATATATATAGACTCCCTGTATATCACTAAAAATAGCAGTATTTATTCTTTGCATTACCTCAGGTGCTGAAGAAATACCAAATGGCATTCTCCTGAAGCAATACCTACCAAAAGGTGTTCCAAATGTGCACAGTTTATCTTTATCATCCAACATAACTTGAAAAAAACCATCTTTCATGTCTAATACTGTGAAGATCTGCTTACCTGCAAGAGAATTATAAATTTCTTCAGGAGATGGTATCTGATAGTTCTCTCTAAGGATGCATTTGTTTAACTCTTTTGGGTCTAAGCACAGTCGAAGGGACTTATTTGGCTTCTCGACTATTACAAGATTATTACACCATGCTGTCGGTCCCTCTACCTTTTCTATAATACCTCTACTTTCATAGCTTTCTAAAGTATTTTTTAACCTATCTTTAATTGCCTGTGGAACTCTTCAATAGGTTTCACAACAGGTAGCACTGATTCCTTTAATTTTATACTATATGACCCTATATTTCCTAGGCCTGAAAATACCTCTATGTTTGCTTTCACAAAATTTTCTTTATTGCTAGTTACAATAGCATCCAATCTTTTCAACAAATTTAATTCTACACAAGTTGGCAATCCTATCACTGGCTGAATTGGTAAATCAACTACGCAAAATTTTAATTTTGCCTGTTTGCCTTTGACCATACAGTTTAATTTAACAGTGCCTACAGTTTTAATCTCTTTATTGTTATAAGCTACCAACACAGTTGAATTACTTAACAAACAATTTGTATTATCTTTAACTTTATCATATAGCTTCAATGACAAAGTATTACAGTCAGCCCCTGAGTCTAATTTGAATCTAATGTTAGTTCCATTGATGTTTACAATTTCATTCCATTGAAGATTTCCACTAAAGTTACTTACTGAATCCACCACAAAGTCTTCTGAGCAATCACTGTCACTCTCTGTCTTTTGAACAGAGTCTACCTTCTTTGCTTTTTCTTTCTTCTTAGGTGCTTCATTTTTTATTGACCTAGTACGACACACAGCAGCAAAATGGTTATAATTGTTACAATTTGCACACTTTTTCCCAAATGCTGGACAGTTTCTTGCTGGGTGCCTTTTGCCGCAGTAAGTACAGGCAAGCATCTTGGACCTCACTCCTTGTCCTATATCTACTTTCTTGATTACATCTACTTCCTGCTTTATGGGCATTGACATTTCAAGAGTCCTTGATTTTCCTGCCTCTGCTGCACGGCATTGGCTGATAACCTGGTCTAGTCCAATATCGGCCTCCCTTAACAATCTCTCCTGCACTCCCTTATCTCTAATTCCAATGACGATCATGTCTCTCACAAGCCTGTTCTCTTGATCTTTGAAGTCGCATTGTTTAGCTTGAACCTTTAACTTTGTGATGAATCTGTCAACTTGCTCACCCTCTTCCTGTTTTAAATTGAAGAACTTGAAACTACTTGTGATGATATTTTTCCTCGGCTCCACATAGGCATCAAACTGTTTTATTAGATTTTCCAAGGTTTTATCCTCATTCGGTTTCATGTGTGAATTATACACATCTACTGCGTCCTCTCCCGCAACATTCAGAAATAGAGCAATTTTTCTTTCTTCCTTGGTGCCTGATAGTCCTACTGCTTCCAGATACAGCTGGAATTGCTGTTTAAATCTGTGCCAGTTTGCCCCATCGCCCGTTAAAACCAACCCTGTTGGCGGCTTTATTCCCTCCATTTTGTTAATGACTTTCACTTCCACTAAGGTTTATTTAATCAGTTTAAGTTTTAACCTGACACCATGTTCTGTTCAAGATATGGTTCAAGGGAGTAGTTAACTAATAACACTTACGAGTTACGTTTAAAATGTTTAATGGGATCTCATATCCTTTTACAAAAGTCCACTGACTCTAATCTGCAGTGTTGCCACATGCATGTCATGTGTTGTGTTGCCACAAATATCATATTATAATAGCTTATAAATAATCATATCAAACAGATGCGTAGAAATCCGGGCTCAAAGGTCCAAAATTATGTAGGTGCGCGTATCTGCTACCAAGGGTGACTGAGGTCGGTAAATAATACGACGAATTTGTAGAACAATATTACTCAGTATAATAAATTTAAAGATTTTACATGCATGTGCAATGGTCGTAGTTGTCGTAAGTTGGCGATATAAAAAGATGGCGCACGGGGTTCTCACGCTGCGCGTCGCTGTCCGTTGATTGGCTCGCTGGCCGTCGCGTGATCGCAGCGCAGCCAATTACAGCGGTCGACTAGTGATGTCCGTTTAGTAACAGTGGTGTAGTGCGGCAACAGGCTCTTTACCCATCATCATTACCCACTGCACTTCTAGCTAATTCATCATAGTATGTAAGTAAGTACATAATTTAAGACATTTTTACCTATCTTTTCTTTTCTAGAACACGAGTTAGACCTGTACTGTATTGAGAATATAACAGAATCAGATATAAACGAACTGATACCAACAAGTAGAATAAAAGACAGAATTAAATTTAAGGCCGGACTATCTCGGTTGCACAAGGAGAACAAAGCATTGGTAAGTGTATCTACATTTAACTGATTTAACTCACAGAATCCTCTACGGATATGCTTTGTGAATGTACTCTGTAATGCAAGTGTTATGATTGTTATACAGGCAGAGGTTCCGCTCATCATTACATGGACCATCTGCTAGGTTTTGTCTTCAAAAACGTTTTCTGCACACTATTTTCTATGCACTTAATAATAGTAAGCTTATTTCAATACGTCTGAGTAACGCTAGATAACAATAAAAAATCATATCTCTCACTTTCTGTTTGCATATCACAAAGAGAGAAGGATAATTTTATTTATCTATCAGTTAGCGTTACTCAGACATTGAGAAATAGGCCATATGTAAGATGATTACTTACCTACATTCAATTAAAAATAATTTTACACAGCACATTGCCCATGGACACAATATAAATTGCATTCAATGATTCTGAAGAAGTAAAATCAAATAGCTCTGGATTGAGCGGCAGCTACTTCTTGACAAAACAACCGGTTAGTTTCTATATTTATTCCATCAATCATACTGTAATTTGCCCTACATTAGGATTGTAATTAATTATACTTTCTTGTGAGCTAAAATAAAAACCATCTTATGTATTAACTAGCTGGTATCCGCTACTTCCTTTGCGTTTAACTATTTCCTAAACCATATTAGAGGTGATGGTGACCCCTGTATCCTTATTTTTTTTTATTGCAAACAATGCCAGGAAAAATTTTTTTTTCAGGAACTTTATATATAGCATTACAAACAAATATACCCAATTTAACCGTTCCAAATGGATTTAGACCTGCGTAGAGTTACTGATTCACTGTAAAAAGTTGAAAGGGACTGGCCAGGGGAGAGACATTTTTCATGTTTGAGGTGTGATTGTGACAAAACTATGATAATTAATTAATTGAAATTGACTCACCATAAAGTAGATGCATTGCACCCTGATGGTAAGCGACGATGGAGTAGGACGCCTATTCACTCTTGCCTTGAAGAGGCCTAGATTATATTGTTCACGAATTTAGCTTGCTTTTTGTTCTTCGACCATTTCTTTTCTTTAGATCAAATAAACTCACGTTAATTTTATCTAACCCTGTGTGTACCCTTACGATTATTTTTTTATTTTTTCATCAGTTTCATTTGCAAACAATTTTAAAATCAACAAATGCTGGATTAGTATGTCTTCAAGGTATAGACAAGAAGCTTGATACAACACTTAGAAACCAACTAACAAAATCAATAGTTGACTATTTCATAAAAGAATATGGTTCCATGAATGCTCAAGACTATGATAACATAGCTGATAAAATTGTTGAGCTTTTTCCATCAGAAAACAAGGTTTATGTTTTACTTATTATTACCGTAGACTGTTTATTGTAGTTGGTTGTAGATTTGTAGAGTAGAACTTGGGTTAATTGATAAAGTGAGTGAATGTTTGTATTTATGTATGTACATGTGTATATTTGTCGGGCCATAACTTTGATCATTGAGGCTATAACTTTCGAACCGTTGTTGATCCGACCTAAGTAGGTATGTGAGTAAAATAGGTAATGACGTGGCACTTTGCGAGCGAGCGTCCACCTTCGAGCATAGACCAATGGAGATGTCAACGCGGGGTCTATACTTCTGTTGGCCATTTGGCGCTACTTGGCCATTCACGTTACCTACATAAAACTATATGAACCGATTTAGAAAAATATTTTTAAGTATCTGGAAATTTCATCAAAATCGGTTTAGCCGTTTTTTTAACTGTTTTTTTTTATTATTTTGTTACTGCATACCTCCGACATTTATGAACCGTTTTAGAAAAATCTTTTTATACCTGAAAAGTAATACTTACTTCCAGATTGTCCCATAGAAATTTTATCAAAATCGGTTTAGTAGTTTGGCCGTGAAGTCGGTTTCGCAAGTTTTTAATTATTCTTAGATTTGTTTTGTAATAAATTAAGTAGTTATGTACTGTAGGTAGGTACTTGGTTACTTTTACCGAGTTAAAAGGAGGTAGTTAGAAGCAAGTCAATACAAAGTGTTTGGTATAGATACGAGATTTATGAAACGGACATTGGAAAATCTCATTTCAGGGCAAACCACTTGTAGGTATAGGTATCCAATAGTATCAAAAGTAATAGTAGTAGTACCAATAGTATCACAGTATAAAAAAAAACCCATCCAAATTAACCATAAAAGTTACATTAGGTTTTTTGTGTTCAACAGAAAGTATTGCCTTATTATTCTGTGGTATTGCTGTGAAATGGTAGGTACCTACTTGATTTTTAACATTCTGGCGAATATCATTCGGGCCGTCAGTTTTTTTTTTAGAAAGATGATAGTCCTGACATGGTTCTTAGTAGGAGTTTTCATAAACTTTGTGCTTAAAAATTTGTCGCTTCCAGGAGACATATTACATCCCTAGTAGAAAATATGGAAAAAAAACATAAATTCCTGCAAGAGGGAAACTGGTAGACCGATACCACAACCAAAGACGCGTTTTGAGGAAATCTGGCCTCATTGATGAGAAACGCACACCCTATACAACTACAACACCTGTCGTCATTGTTGAAGGTATACTATCTATATTATGTTATCGTTGGTGATTTTTGATTCAATATCACCCTAATAAGGGAGAAGCTTGCTGCGGAAAATCATTAAGTTAATTTAAATAAATAGTAAGTTGCATGGCCAGACAAAAAAAACTAAGCACGCAGCGCGCAACTATGGGAACCAGATAGCTGATATAGGTATTACTATATACTTCAGGGTGTTAAAGTAGTCGCGTGCCATAGCTTAGGGGTGATTTCAGTATCGATCAAGGACCCCGTAAAAAATAAAAAAATAAATCCAAACAATAAAAAAAAAAAAAAAAAAAAAAATTATTGCAAGATCACTTCGATCAATTATTGATCGAAGCAAGATCAACCTAATTTAGTACCTACTAACTTAAAATAGCAATATAAAATAATTTTAATTATAAACTATTGCTTTTGTATGTTAGTAGGTACTAAATTAGGTCGATCTTGTAATTTTTTTTTTGTTTTTTAGTTAGTTAGGTTTTTTTTATTTATTTTTTACGGGGTCCTTGATCGATACTGAACTCGTCCTCAGAACAGGCACCAGTTATTAGATCATCCATATAAAAATTATTCTTAATTACCTCAGCAATAAACTTATCACTACATTGAATACCTAGCTCAAACAGACACCTGGTACTGAATAATGGAGCAGATGCCATTCCATATGTTAAGGTTTTGAGTTGCAGGGTTTTAATAGGCTCTGATGATCTATCTCTCCACAAAATTAGCTGTAGATGCCGCTGCGACTCATTTAAATCGATTTGACGGTACATCTTTTCGACATCCGCTGTTAATACACATTTATGTAGTCTAAACTGGATAAGTATCGAAAACAAATCATTTTGCATTACGGGGCCAACTGCCTGGATGTCATTTAGAGATTTGCCTGATCTTGTTTTGGCAGAAGCGTCAAACACCACCCGAAATTTTGTGGTTTCATGTTGCTCGCGTACACATCGCGTACAATGGTGTGGCAAAAAAACATCCAAACTCTGGCTTATTAATTTCAACCAAGTGTCCTAATTTTGCATATTCATTTATAAACTTGGCGTATTGTTCCTTTAATTTAGGATTTTTATTTAATTTTCTTTCTAAATTAAGAAAACGCTTAATTGCTAAAGGAAATGAATTTCCAAGTGCCTGCTCAGGATCCTCAATCAATGGCATCATTACTGAAAATCTACCATCAGGTAAGCGACAAGTATTTTTATTGAAATGAGATTCGCAAAACTGTTCATCTGCAGAATAAATATTAGCTTCTGAAGGTACATCTTCAACCTCCCAGAGTTTAATTAAAGAATCATGTAAATCTTGCTGAATATTTAAACTTTTTTGAACAAAGTTACAATGTATGTTCTTATTATTGTGACTCCCCTCTGTGGGGCCAGCCACGATCCAACCTAGCATGCTCTCTTGTAAGATAGGTCTGTTGGTGCCTAAACTGATTTTATTTGGTAATATAATGTTAAAGAAATGATCTGCACCCAGCAAAATATCTATTTCAGATGGCTTGTAAAACAAAGGATCGGCCAATTGAATGTTATCTGGTTAACCTAACCTTTCTACATTAACTTGAACACTAGGTAAATTACCAGTAATCTTTGAAAGAATAAAACAGCTGACATGTGCAATAAACATACCTATTCTTGAATTTAATTTAATTTTGCACCGTTCTGTAATTCCACATACTACATTGTTTATGCCTGTTACATTAAAGGCATTCAACTTTTCACTCTGTAGTCCTAGCCTTTCTTTCAGGTTGCCCGTCATAAATGAAGACTGGCTTCCCGTGTCCAGCAATGCACGAGCTAAGTAAGAACAACAGTATTAACCACTTCAACCTGTGCAGTACATAACAAAACTTGTCCTGGCGAGACTGCAGATAAACTAACAGGAACACTAGTAGCTTTATGCTCCATATTTTCAGTAGTTACATTTATAACTGTACTGCTTTTATGTAATAAACTATTATGTTTCTCAGCACATTTCCTACACAAACCTTTTGAAGTACATTCTGCATGTGTGTGACCACTGCGAAGACAGTTGATACACAGCTTTTGTTTATTTACCAAGGAATGCCTATCATTTAATTTCATCCCTTTAAATTTAAAACACTGATGTATATAATGGTTTTTATCACACACAACACATGACTTATTATGAGTTTTATCTGTAACGGCAGCAAATGACTTCACATATTTATTTTCTTTGTTATTATCTCTAGAAGAGTTTTTACCATCATTATTACCATTACTATGGTAAGCTGTTTGCAGAATGTTGGCTCTTTGTGTTAAAAAATCCTGAAATTCTTCAAGTGTAGGACGGGATAACAAACTACCTTTATGGTCTTCCCACTTATTCCTAGACCTAGGATCTAACTTTGCGGCCACCAAATGTATTATTAATGGATCCCAACCATCTGTAGAGATCTCCAAGGTATTCAGCGCACTCAAATTTTTAAAAATTACATCACTTAAATCCCTTAACGCAGTGAAGGATTCCTTTTGAATGGGAGCAATATTTACTAATGCATTTAAGTGATAGTTCATAAGAATATTTGGATTATCATATCTCTTACATAAAGCTTGCCATGCGTTTTTATAATCCTTAGCCGCAAAATTTGTTGAACTAATAGCAATCTTAGCTCTACCTACCAATGAGTTTCTCAAATAATGATATTTATTTATTATTGGTATAGAGTCATTCTCATATATAAGAGATTGGAATGTGTCTCGAAACTACAACCATTTTACAAAGTTCCCATCAAAAGTTGGTAGATTAATAGTAGGCAATTTTATGGAAGCATTTACTCCACAACTGGATTTTATTGAGTCATTATTTACCGAATTTTTGTTTTTAGTTGAAAACAAATCTATTGTTTCCTGCGCTAACGCAATTTGGGAGCTAAATTCACTTTCAGTGATATTTCTTTCCGAATATTCTTTCTCTGCATTTACAGAAAGTTCTTCAATTTCAGTTTGAACCTCATCGAATTTTGGAACCAATTCTTGTAATTGTGCTAACTTTACCGATAATTCTCTTATTTCTACACTAGTTACGCTATCCAACTTGTCTATTTGAAACTTAGTAATATAGTTTTTAAAATACGTTACGCGACTGCGTATGGGGCGCTCGTTTACGGATTAATTTAATAAAAATGGAATTTGAATTATCGTTAGCTTGTTCACTGTCCGACATTTTGTTTTGTTTTACAAATTTAACACTATGTTTCACTAATTCCAACAATGAGAAAGGTAAAGTTAACTAAAATGTTCACTCTAACCCAGGTATTCAGGAGTCAAAACCAGCTCAAACCTCGCAGCTGCCACCGAGCCCGCCAACCGCACGGACAGCCCCCGTAGGGCTCCGCTGCCGGCCTCGTTGTCGAGCACGCTGATAGCACGTTACGTCCGCTGCAGGATCGCCTGGAATGTTCGGCAAATAACTGTTTACAACTAATAAATATAACTTCGATTTACCTAGGAGCCAAAACGATCAATTATTCGGTAAAATCCGAGTATTTTCGTGCCACGAGCTCACTTAGTGCAATATAGCATGCGTGCGTTTAGCTATAGCCAATCATTAAAACACGCAGCTAGGCACCTCTCCCCGCAGCTTCAAACTAGCACGGCATTTACACGCAACCAAAAGCTGGGAATAGGGACAGGGATAGAGCAAGGAACGGGCTTACTTCCTTTTTATAGCTGTTGAGACGCCCGCGCCGCTATCTTCGTTACACGTTGAATTCTTCCGATCGACGACAGCAATGTGGGGTTTTCTCGTAGCAGTTTCTATTGTTCACGGTCGCCACATGAAGGGGCTTGCATTAAAAGTCCTCTTCTTGAATTCACGTTTATTAATTTTGGTATTACAAGTATTATTCTTGACTCGCACGGCGTACATTTATTTAGTCATGTTTCGTGACCTCGTCGCTTGCGTCGGTTGATGCGAATGAATGGCGGGCGGCGCGCAGTGTTGCCAGATGACCGTCGCCCTGCAGATAGTGATGAGCCGCGCGCGTCGTCGCACGCGGTACGGTTTTTATTATTAGTGCGGGTGCACACTATGGCGTGCACAAGACTAACACCGGGTACGAGGTGGGGCTGCCGTGGCGAACAGACGACACCGTCATGCCACCCAGTTACAGTCAAGCACTCCGTCGCCTCACAACAATCGAGAAAAGGATGGACGCCGATCCGAAATTTGCCAAAGAGTACTCCAGCCAGATCGACAACCTGTTGAAGAAAGGCTACGCCACACCGTGCGAAGGCTCAGAACGTGCGAGCCTGGTGTGCTGGTTCCTGCCACACTTTGCCGTGCAGAACCCGAACAAGCCCGGCAAGTGCAGGCTAGTGTTTGACGCAGCCGCGAGAAGCCACGGAACATGCCTGAACGATGAACTGTTGGAGGGACCAGACCTGCTGCTGTCATTACCGGGGATCCTTTTCCGATTCCGTGAAAGGGCAGTGGCAGTAACAGCAGACATTCAAGAGATGTTCTTAAGAATACAAATAAGAACGGAAGACCAACCAGCGCAGCAGTTCCTGTGGCGAGGCGACGAGAGAGAGACGCCTCCACTCAAATTCAAGATGATAAGTATGCTCTTCGGCGCCGCGTGCTCCCCGTACATGGCCCATTATGTTCGCAATCACAACGCAGACATTCACGGGCAGGAGTATCCGCGGGCGCTGGAGGCAATCAAGGAGAGCCATTACATGGACGACCTGGTGGCAAGCTACGACGACCCAACGGAAGCATGGAAGGCGGTGGAAGAGACGAGAACAGTACACGCCAACGCCGGCTTCACATTGCGGGGATGGAACGCCAGCGATGAAACAGTGCTGCGCGACATACCCCCTGAGCTGTACGCCACTACACCCACACAACTGGGGGGAGAGCAGCCGGAAAACAAGATACTCGGCCTGTTCTGGAACGCGGAACGAGATGAACTCGGGTTCAATACATCCATGAACCGAGTGCCAACAGAGGTACGAGATCGAGCTCGCGCACCGACCAAACGCGAAGCCCTCAGCGCCGTGATGTCCATCTACGACCCTCTCGGGTTGCTGAGCCATTACACCATCCGCTCTAAAATCATCCTGCAGAGCCTATGGCGCCTCCAGACAACGTGGGACGAACAGATACCGACGGAAGAAAACGAACTCTTCGCATCGTGGTTGGCACACCTCGCCGAGATTGCCAAGCTCCGACTGCCACGCTGCTACACGAAAAAGAAATACGAGAGCATCGACCTCCACGTGCTATGTGACGCCAGCGAACAGGCCTACGCGACCGTGGCCTACTGGAGGATCACAAGCAGTGACGGGAGTATCACCGTGGTATTGGTGGCCGCCTAAGCCAAGGTGGCCCCAAGACAGGCGCAGACCATACCTCGGCTCGAACTTCAAGCAGCGGTCATCGATGCAAGACTCGCCGACACGATCAGACGAGAACACCGCATAAAGATTGGTCGAACGACCTACTGGACCGACTCATCCACCGTGGTACACTGGATACACCACGACATGCGACGCTACACACCTTTCGTCGCGCACAGGCTGGGTGAGATCGCGGAAATCACAAAGAAGGAAGACTGGCGATGGCTGCCCACAGAACATAACGTGGCAGACGACGCAACAAGGCTCAGCGACACTCCTCTGAGCACAACGGATCGATGGTTCCAGGGGCCTGCCTTTCTGTACCAACCTGAAGAGCAATGGCCCACGATGACAACAGCAGAGGAAGATCTCCGAAGAACCGAGACGAGACAGCTGGCTACCCGACCCTGCCCGCTTCTCAATGTACGAAGTCCTGGTGAGAACCACTGCACGGGCACTCGCCTTCATTGACATTAGCCGACGCAAGGCAACTAACATGGAACATCGGCACATTCAGCGCGCTGAGATGGAACTAATCCGGCATGCGTAAGAAGAAAGCTTCGACGAAGAAATGAAAAGGATCAAGTCGGCTCGAGCATTAACTAAGACAAGCCGGCTGTACCGCCTAGATCCGATTATAGAAGATGGACTACTGAGGGTGCGAGGACGGATCGAGGCATCTTCAGCACCCACAGAGACGAAGCGGCCCATCATAATGGACGGCCGCCACCCGCTGACCAAACTCATCGTGCTGCGGGAACACTGCGCTGCGGGACACGCCAACAGAGAACGCGTGACGAACGACCTACGGCAGCGCTTCTGGATCATACACTTACGACCCACCGTGCGCACGATAGAGAGAAACTGCGCTTTTTGCAAGAGACTGAAGGGAACGCCCAAGACGCCGGCCACAGGAAACCTGCCGCACGCCCGCCTGGACCCTTTCCACCGCCCGTTCACTAATTGCGGTGTGGATTACTTCGGACCAATGATGGTCAAGGTGGGCCGTCGCCGAGAAAAGAGATGGGGAGCGCTGTTCACCTGCCTGACCTCCCGCGCCGTGCACATCGAGTTGGTAGCGTCCCTTTCAACCGACTCCGCCATCATGGCGCTAAGAAGAATGGCCGCCCGCCGAGGATGGCCGCGGCTAATGTACTCGGACAACGGAACTAACTTCCGCGGGGCTGACCAAGAGTTACGCAACGCCCACACCGAGTGGCTGCCCGCGCTGAGCGACGAGGGACTACAGCATCGGATGGAGTGGCGCTTCATACCTCCGGGCGCGCCCAATCAAGGCGGCGCGTGGGAGAGGATGGTCCGCTCAGTCAAAACGGCCTTTGTAGGCGAAGCACAGTAATAGGAGCTTTGATTTAGTATATAAGTAGGTACTTAGTTAACAGCTAGGTATCTTTGCAGCAATTTGCTCACAATATGTTAGTTATATACTAAAAACAACTTATTTGTAGGTGAAATCATCGTTATTATGTAAAATTGTACCAACCATATCTTTATACAGAGTAAATAGGACCACTGTACCTTAAGCAATCAAAAGTCAAGTATATCAAAAGTAAAAACACTTAGAAAGAGAAATTATTAAGTAAAAACTACGCGTTAGTAGGCAAAATCAACGAAATGAGTATGACAAAGTCATAACTAGCACTGTAAACAAACCCTCTGATTGGCCAAAAAGGCCCTTTGTTCGTTAGATCCGGGTACATTGGGCAAGTCCATTTAAAAATAGGTCACAGGGGTGAAGAGCGGGACGCGCGAGGCAGGGTGCCACCGGCTTCCGCGCTAATGTATGGGCGACTGGCGGGGTAACAACGCGAGCCCACTGCTACTTGCGCTTACGTGCACGGGTATAAATGAGGCGCCCCCGAGCACAAAAAGTTAGGGATTAGCTTGTGAACGTCCAACCACGCTCGCGTCGCGCACGTCACAAACTCCTCGTATCGTTGCGCCGCCGTCGGCGCAAATCGTATACGTACGGTCGCCCGCGACGGAGAAAATCACTCCGTCCGCGGGTACTCGAGCAAATCGCGTTTGTCGTTCTACCGCCCGAGCCGCTCACTTTTTTAAAACGAAAGAAAAAAAACCGTCGTTCCACAACGAACAAAGGAATCTTCCGCTGTGATCGCACAGGTGCATGCACTTGCGTGTTCACAGCGGGAGCCCAGCGCCGCCCGATGCTCTCCACCCTCGGCATCGTTAAGGCTGCGGTGTTTCACAGCCACTGACCGCCAGATAGAAGAAGATGAAGAAGAAAGAAAAGCCTCCACCGACGTCGTACCACCAGTCGGGGGACCGGGCAACGTCGCTACCAATCATCGGGAGCCCGCCGTCTGACGCCCGGCCCACAGGCGCCGCAAACCCAGGAGCCGCCGAGCGCGCACCATCTCCACCAACGCTCACCCAACTTTCTCCGGCCACACGGAGCCAGCCTGCGGTCCCCATCCGCCCCCCAGCGTTCCGCCCCGTACCAACCCAGGCCCCGGGGCCCGCCGGGAGCTGCAACCGCGCGCCCCCCGCACGCGCCGCAAACACCGCCGGGCGCCCCGCCGCGCAGCCCGCACGCACATCTGCGTCGCCCGCGCCCCGCTCGGCGCTCGTGCAACCCGCGCTCGCCGCGCTCCCCGCCGCTCAAGCCGCAATCCTCGCGCGCCCGGGCGTCCGTCAGCCCGCGAGCGCGCGCCCGGCCTGCGCGACAACCCACACTGCGCGCAGCGCGTCACCGGCACCCCACCGCTTGCTAGCAGGCTCGGCCGCCGCAGCGACCCACGACATGCCTATGTCGCCGCCGCCGCCAAGAACCTCCGCCCGGGACTCACCCGCCATGCTGTCCCCGTGCCTGTCGAGAGAGGGGAGTGACCTCTCGACCTCCACGGACACCCCCGCACACCTCGGCCAACAGGGAGACTATGAGGTTAGTAACACTGTTGTTCACTCTCACTACCCCGGTTGCGACTTGTGCACCGACGACGCGTCAGAGGACGCCCTGGCCTTTGGCTTCGAGTTCCAGCTCGGAGCCAGGGCCCAGCGAAGACAGAGAAGCTCGGACGACGAGGCCGCAGAAGAGGCTAAGCGGCTCTGCATCGCCTCCCCGCTCCCGCAGCGCGACACGCGCGGTCGAGCCGGAGGCGATACGCCGACCTTCGCAGACGCCACTCGCCGCCCATCTCCAGGACAAGACCATACTCCAATGGACACGACTCCCTCCACCTCAGCCCCCGCACAAGGTACGAGTGCAGCCGCCGCTGCCGCTACCAAAGACGGCAAGGAGAAGAGGCCACGCTACCCCCCGCTGGTAGTAGAGAAGCTACTCAACTGGGCCGCCCACTTCAGGGCCGTGAGTGCCAAGCTGGGCCATCCACCTAATGCTCGCCCTTATCAGGGAGGAATCCGTTTCCTTCCCGAGAGTGAGGACGAGTATAGGGTGGTCCAGCGGTACCTCACCGACCTAGAGAGGTCGAGCGGCTTGAGTTGGTTCTCTTACTCGCTGCCGGCGGAGCGTAGCCTAAAGGTGGCCATCAGGGGGCTGCCGGCGGACACAGACCCGACAGAGATCGAGGAGGAGCTCAGACTGCTGGGATACCAGCCGGAGTACGTGCGCAACATAGTCGCACGAGCAGGACGACCCGGCTGTATCTTCCACGCAGTCCTGAGGAGGCAGCCAGACATTCGCAAAATCTACGACACCTCCGTGCTTCTATGCATGCGAGGCGTCCGCGTGGAAGCATGGAGGGGGAAACGTGGGCCCGCCCAGTGTCACCGGTGCCAGAAGTTCCGTCACAGTTCGCACCAGTGCCACCGCCCGCTCGCCTGCGTGAGATGCGGAGAGGAACACGCCGCCCGTGACTGCCCCCGACCCAGGTCGGAGCCAGCCACCTGCGCCAACTGCGCGGGCGAACACCCAGCCTGCAGCAGTGGATGCCCCGTCTTCAGGAAGGAAGCCCGGAACAGGCGGGCGGGCACTGGTCGCCATCACCACCCAGCAGCGCCGGCCCAGAGAGGTACCAACCTCCACCACCATCACCAACACCGACGACCACGAGGCCCCCAGCACGACACTGATGGCGGCAGCGAACGGGCCCAAGGACAAGGACGTCACTGCCTCGAGGCGGAGGAAAAGGGCGCGCGGGGGAAGGAACAGGGGGAAAAAACCCCATCCACCCGCGCCCCTACCAGAACCAGAACAGTGCCTTGCCCCTGTCTCGGCGCAGGCGGTAACCACCAGCGCCACAGAAAAGCCCACTGGCACGGCTACAGGCGCCACCAAGGCAAGGAAGGGGAAGCGGGAGGAGAAACCTGCCCCACCCGCAGTCGCAACTAGCATCGCGCAGGAAGCGACAGCTATGTCGCGACTCGTCGCGCCCGGCGCCCGAGAACAACAGCGAAACCGCGCACCAAACACGAGCGCACCACAGGACGCACAGACCAAGGAATTCACCGCCTGCGCCATAAAACTGCTAATGGACCTAATTAGGGCCATAAGACAGGGACAAGACGCGGGCCTAATAATCCTTGACGGACTGGCAGAGTTATTGTCGCTTTACAATGGCTAGTTCGTTAAGGATACTTCACTGGAACGCCCGCGGCCTTCGTAACAAGGTTGCCCAACTCCGCCTCCTCCTCAAGGATCAGAGGATCGACGTGGCGCTCATAAGTGAGACTCTTCTGGGCCCTGCGGCCCAAACCAGGTTCCCGGGATATCTCACCTACAGGAGGGACGAGAAGTCACCGCTCGGCATCACTTACCGCGGACTGGCGGTAATAGTAAACCGTAGAGTCGTCCACCAACCAGTCCCAGAAGTCCCAGCAGCCTCCTTCTACGCTCTGGGAATCCAGCTGCACGTCGCCGACGAGGACATTAACATCTACGCAGCCTACCGCCCACCCGGCTCCGATTCCAATCTTGCGGAGCTGCGGGCACTACTACAGTCGCCTCACCCGACTCTCCTCGCCGGCGACATGAATACCAAAAATCCTGCCTGGAACAGCAGGATAATGAACACCTGGGGTAGGCGGCTCTTCGCGGACGCGGAGGCCCATGGATTCACGGTGTCCGGCCCGGACACTCCAACCCACTACCCTGACAGCCAGACGCTCGCACCGGACGTGCTGGACGTCGTGATCCACAAGGGCCTGACCTGCCAACTCACCCAACATGTGATAGACGACGAGATGCAGTCAGACCACCAACCTGTACTCGTCGTCCTATCAGAGATGCCGACCAGACTCTCGCCTCCAGCGCCACGCCGCATCACGGACTGGACCACCTTCGCAGAAGTGATGGAGACCACCACTCCCACTTGGCCCATCGAGACCGCCGCCGACGTCGACAGGCTAACAGGAGAAGTCACCGCTTGTGTCCAGCGTGCCCTGGAAGAGGCGACTACCACTATGCCGACGCCACCGGGGGGGTACGTTTACAGGCCCCTCCCCGCACACCTCAAGCATCTGATTGCCCAAAGAAGGCGCCTACGCAAGCGGTGGCAGGACACAGGTTGCCCTACCATCAAGCGCGACCTTAACCGGCTAGCGGAGAAGGGTCAGGGCCAAGCTCCAGGAGTTCAACACCACGGGCTGGGAGGAACGAATCGACGCCGCGACGGGGGGGGACTGGCCGTCGCTTCACAAGCTGTGCAGAGCACTTACGAATACCCCGGCCCCGGTACGCCCACTGCGACACAGCGACGGGGCGCCCAGATACGCTGCAGCAGACTGCGCGGAGATCTTCGCCGACCACCTGGAGCGTCAGTTTCAGCCGAACCCAACGGACAACACCGAGCACATCGCAGCAGTCGAGAGGCACCTTGGAGAGTACTTCGCCTCGCCGATAGCTACTGATGAAGCCCCCATCTTCTTCTCGCCTTGCGCAGTCAGACGCGCCATCCTGAACCCATCCTGAGACCAAGCTGAGAAAGGCCCCAGGAGCGGACGGGATCACGAACACAGCGCTGCGCCACCTGCCGTACCGCACGGTTGCGGCGCTGGCGCGCCTGTTTACGGGGATCCTGCGCACAGGGGCTTTCCCGGCTACGTGGAAGGAAGGGCGCGTCATAATGCTGCCCAAGGCCCACAAAGACGTCCTGAAGCCAGAAAGCTATCGGCCCATCACGCTTCTCTCTGCCATCTGCAAGGTGTTTGAGCAACTCCTGCTGCGACACCTGAGAACCCACGTGACACCGCGCCCAGAACAATTTGGGTTCCGCTCGGAACACTCAACGACGCTCCAGCTGTCGAGGGTACTGCACCTGCTTACGGCGGCTCTGAACAAGAAGGAGCGAGCGGTGGCAGTATTCCTCGACATGGAAAAAGCATTTGACAGGGTTTGGCACGCCGGTCTGCTATACAAACTGTCAAAGACAGATGCGCCTCGTCGCCTGATACAGGTGGTCTCCTCATTTCTTTCTTCCAGGACATTCAGGGTGGCGGTTGACGACGCGCTATCGAGCGCCCGCCCCATCGCCGCCGGAGTGCCGCAGGGTAGCTGCGTCTCCCCACTTTGCTACTCGTGCTTCACCGACGACATCCCCACCACTGCTGACACCACGCTCGCGCTGTATCGGACGACGCCGCGTACATCTCTACCTCACTTAACGTGAATCACGCGGCTGTCAAGATGCAGCGCGTGCTCGACCTACTACCGGACTGGCTATCGAAATGGAGGTTGTCGGTGAACGTGGGTAAGTCGCAGGCACTGACCGTAGGTGGCTACAAACAGCCGCCACCCCTCCGACTTCAACGAGCCGACGTCGCGTGGTCAAACCAGACCAAGTACCTGGGGGTCACCATCGACAGTCGGCTCACCATGGCGCCTCACGTCCGCACAATCGTCGCCAAATGCAGGAGCGCCCGCTACCTGCTCTACCCAGTGCTCAGGAGCCGCCTCCCGCTGCGTGCCAAGCTGGGCGTGTACAAAACCTACATACGCCCGCTGCTCACGTACGCCGCCCCAGCTTGGCTCGCCCTCACTAGCGAGTCAACCAAGAAACTCCTCAGAGCGCAGCAGAACATCACGCTGCGCAAAATAGTCGCTGCCCCTCGCTACGTGAGGAACACCACAATACAGCGGGACCTCGGCATAGAGAGCCTGGAGGACTTTTGCCGCCGCCTCGCGTCCACTATGTTCGCGCGGGCCGACGCCTCAGCCTGGCCCCACGTCAAGCACCTGGCGCCTTGGCACGCGCGGCCACCTGACGCGAGGCGCCTACCGCGCGACCTTGTGGCGGACGTGGACGCCACAATACCGGACTGACGCACCCGAGTAAGTCGCTTTCCACTAACACGCGACTTACTCAATCACTGAAACTCTACATACACTACATACTCCCGGCGTTCATCGTGTGCTAAGTTAATATAGGCACGTCGAGCGCCGCCTCACACACTCATGACTCCACAATCGATCAAACTCACGCGTTGAATGTGCGACGCGGGCACGCCATTCACTCGCCTACATGAGCGGTGTTACACATCATACACTACCGCTCACACATACATACTCGGCCCCCGGGCTGGAGCGAGCTCGGCTAGACCTGAAAACGCCACCAGACGGGGGTCAGCAGCCTGGTAGGTGCGCCGAGTCGCCTCTGTTGCTGGTCGTCATCCGCTGGGCCTCCGCCGGGTAACCGGTGGTCTCACCTGGCGGTGTTGGGACAAGCAACGCCATCTAACGTATCTAGCAAGAGGATCGATGGGCGACTGCGTCACTGCGAGCGAGATATTCCAGAGATGTCCGCCCGCGGCGCTAGTGAGCACAATTCCACCGCACCGACCATTGCGTACCTACGTGAACAGTCACTCCCACAAAATTATTGTAAAACCGAATATTAAACCCTTTTAACTGGAGTTTTTTCGAGCTTTATTGAAGAGGCCTGCCTGCCCTCCTGTCTTCATTGCCAAAACATTGGTCCTTCGAGCCGGATTTGAAGATACCAGCCACGCGACGAGGCGGATTTGGAAAAATCAGCCACGGGACGAGCCGGGTCGAAGAAGTGTGGAAGCGAGGTGTACCTACACGTTGAGGAGACTTGAAGACCAGCCATATTACTGAGCAGAAGCCATTGATGCAACAGCCAGCAACGGTCAGTTTATCCAGTCGTACCTTTCCCTCCTTACCCTGTGTCTTCGCCTTGTGTTGGAAAAAAGTGGCAACACTGCCCGAGTGACATGTAAATTTTTTCGATTATTCCCGATGTCCACCACTTGTCTGGCCACCACTGGGGGACAGCGAGACAACTTTAAAACATTATTCTCGTTGTCCACCACTGGGGGACAGCGTCACAACTTTGTAAATTATTTCCATTCGCCACCACTGGTGGACAGCGACACGGATTTTTTAACATTCCCTATGGCCGCCGTTGGGGGACAATGGCACAACTCTTTTGATCCGATTCCCACTGGCCATCAATTTAAATTGTTTAATCTAGAGACCGGTAAAGGATAGCTTAATATACTTACGCGTACTTATACTTTGCGTCTGTGCATAACGTTAAAAAGAGACAAAAAATATATCTATTCTACTCTGCTCCTTCTACTTGCGCAAACGCAGCATGCGTCATTATAACTACGTCATTAGTGCACTCGTCGCTCACATAACCAGCCATGTCCGATTTAAATACTAGTGGTTCCAGTTCATCAGGAAAAGTGCATTTAACATATATAAATAGAAAAGGCGGGACAATTTTATTACACGGAGGATATGAATATATAATAAAACGAAAACATAAAAGTGGTTTAATAATCTGGGAGTGTACTAACAGGAAGAAGAACAAATGTAAAGGACTTATCAAAATCAAGGTAAGTCCATAATAATAATACAATAGTAGGTATATCACACCTTATTTAGTACTCATTTTGGAATTGTTTATTGTTTTATAAGTAGGCATGTTCGAAATTTTAAATTCGATGACATCGTTATTAAGGCCGCCATTTTGTTTACTCGTAGGGCTCGTTATTTTGTTTACCAATCCCAGTATGACGGTAATGTGAGATGAATGTGAATAAAAAACAACTTTTTGTCTATGGTGATGATTTCATGTCTTTTTTTTGTAAAAAAAAAAATATTAATTAATATTTTTGTTGACCTAGGATACCAATATAATTGAAGAAAAGCCACATCTATGCCAACCTGATTTTGCAAGAAATTTTGTAGAAGAAAAAATACAGCAATGTAAAGATAAATTGGTTTCTCCTCAATTTCCACCAGTGCCAGAAACCTTCAACGCTATGGTGAGTGAATTCAAAGTCATACCAAGTTTGATTCAAAACATACCGTCATTTCAAAGCATCAAGTCAAGTTTATACAGACATAGAAATACAATCGCTGGAATAAAAAGGCTTAAATGCAAAAATGTGGAAGAATTCCAAGTTCCAGAAGATTATAAGGACTTTCTTTTAGCAGACTATTCATATAACTGCAACCGCATTGTAGTGTTTTGTATTGAAGAAGCCAAAAATGTAATCTGTGAGATTGATCATTTCTTATGTGATGGTACCTTTAAAAGCTGCACAAAGCCATTCACTCAACTTTACTCGATACATGGAGACTTCAGAAGTACTGAAAATAGTACTAACATAATTCCGCTAATTTATGCATACATGAGTCGCCGTGATGAGGAATCCTATACAATTCTTTTCAATTTAATCAAAAGTCAAGTTCCTGGATGGCAACCTTCAAAGTTTTCAATTGATTTTGAGAAAGCTGCTATGAAGGCCATAAAAGCGACATTTCCGTTAGCTACACTTAAAGGATGTCACACACACTTTAAAAAAGCAATATGGAACAAGGGCCGTGATTTGAAACTTACAACATCTGCTGACATATTCAAATTTCGAGAGGTAGCATTGACTACAGTACTTCCATTACTGCCCGAGACAGAAATAAGAAACGGTTGGCTCTATATAACGCACAGGGATACTACGGATCCTGATATTTTAAAGTTCAGGAAATACGTTGAAGTACAATGGCTAAAAGATGATTTTATACCATTTTGGTGCGTTTTTGGGGAAAGGCATCGAACGACAAACGCTGTCGAAGGGTGGCATCACAAACTAAATTCAGCGATGAGCAAGAAAAACCCAAACATAATGCACGCTTTAAGCGTTCTTCGAGAAGATGCATGTTTTTTCTTTGTGAAAAAAATGCAAATAAGTCAAAAAAAAGAACCGTCCAACAAACGAAAAAAAAAGTATGTTTACAGCGATCAGTTTATTCAAGAAACCCAAATGGAACTTGTAAACGGCCAAATATCTGTAGGCCAATTTTTAGAAATTATTTGAAACTAATAAGTACTTATTGTATTTTGTTTAACTATGTGGTGTTTAAGACTTTTGAGTAGTACCTACATTATGTTTAATTCAAGAAACCCAAATGGGTCTTGTAAAGGCCAATTTGATATTGTGAGAAATTATTATTGTTTTTTGTTTAACTACATAGGTGATTTTTAAAACTGTTGATTAGTACATATCTGTAGGCCAATTTTTAGATATTGTGATAAATTATTATTGTCTTTTTGTTTAACTACATATGTGATTTTTAAAACTGTTGATTAATTTATAATATTTAATTTTTATTCCTCCGTCGAGGAATAGGATAATAAAACTGTGATTATGATTGTAATGTTCTAGTCGATTTTAAAAATTGTAGCCTGTCAACCAGCTGTGGAAATTAAGTCGGTTAATTACCCACTTCAATAAAAAATAAGCAATCAAAGCTATATTATATAATACTAAGTAGTAGGATCATTTTTTAATACTTGAGTGAAACACTTAATAAAAGTTGATTCAAGAATATGACTATTATTTACCTAGCATATTATTTATAAATATTTAAATTAGTCTTACCCTTAGCCCTGCTAAAAATCGAATCCGTAAGTAAATTAAGCTATCCTTTACCGGTCTCTAGATTAAACAATTTAAATTGATGGCTAGTGGGAATCGGATCAAAAGAGTTGTGCCATTGTCCCCCAACGGCGGCCATAGGGAATGTTAAAAAATCCGTGTCGCTGTCCACCAGTGGTGGCGAATGGAAATAATTTACAAAGTTGTGACGCTGTCCCCCAGTGGTGGACAACGAGAATAATGTTTTAAAGTTGTCTCGCTGTCCCCCAGTGGTGGCCAGACAAGTGGTGGACATCGGGAATAATCGAATTTTTTTATCCGTATTTTAAAATTTAATTTAATTAGTAAATAAGTTATATTAAGGTGTAATTATTTGTGCAAACGTATTATAAATGCGTAAATACTCAGGAGAATTGTTTTCCTGATAATTAATACAGTTTTTGGTATTCCAACGTTACCGGTAACCTAAAACTACAGCTGACGTTCTAACCACGGCTGTATCGGATAATTCAGGGGAAGTATTGTTTACTTTTATTTAATAACAGTACACAAACGTCACTTAAACTCGTTAACACATCCATGCAAAATTTTTGTGTAATTTTTTGCCGATTTATTACCTTTTACTGGTTCTGAATCGCTTTGTTGACAATTCCATAACTGTTTTTTTTATTTTTTATTTTTATATCGATCTTTTCAATATTAATTCATTTACGATCATTATTGCCTTGAAGTAATTAATATCTCAATAAAGTAACTAAGTTTAATTTTTATTTCCTGAGCAAGGTACCCACATAAGAAAAAGTAAAATCCTAAGACAATAAAACCAGTGAAAGTTAACATTCGATTAGATACATTGAATTTATAGATAATCGTATAAAGTAAATATAGCAGCCTACCTCATTTAATTTCATAACTAAAGATTTTTCTCTGTTTTTTTTTTTTCTTTCCCCTTTCACCGCAAACTTTTCTTTATTTGGTCTATTCTATTAGTTCTCACCGTTTCTTTACTTCTAATTTTCAGTTACCAACCCTGAAATCATGCCTGTGATGACCCGTAAGGCTACTGCTCAGGATATGGAGCTTAAATTGAGAACGGCTCTCCACGAACTTAAAGAATCAAACCTCCAAGTCCAACAACTGTTACAGGAGAGAGAAGAGAGTGAGGTGGAAGTCGATAAGATTAATGGCAAAAACTCAAGCTTAAAACGGGAGCTAGTAGACCTACATCAGCAATACTTGGACGTTGTTGATGAACGGGATCAACTTAAGGCAGTCACGGATGGTTTCAATAATAGTAGTAACTTATATGAGGAGGCTTTATGTAAAATTAGGGACCTAGAAGATGAGTTAATTCATGCCAATAATTCTATATTAATGATACAGAAAGAAAAAGAATGTACTTAGGCTAAAGAAACAAACCTCTTATATAATGAATTATTAAATAGTAATTGTAACCCCTCTTCCTTAATAACTATTGATCTGACTGAAGATTCCATAATGAAGCAGAAATATACAGTTAGCAACAAGAAATTAAAAAAATATGCAAAACTGAATAGAATAATTAAAAAATGTTATCAATTTAGGAAACAACACAAACACTTTTCCAAATATATTCCACTGAGGAAAGAGCGTGTTGATTTGGTTAATAAGTTAAATAATTACCAAATAAAATTAGAAGACAGCATAAAAATTTATGAAATTGATACTCAGCATTTGCAGTCTGAAATACAAGTACTTCAGGACTCACTTAGTTCCCTTTCTAGTAGATATGTGAGTTCTCAGAATCAAATTAGGGAACATATTCTTGCGGCAAATGAGTTGGTAATGTGTCAATGTAGTTGTCAGACGGTTGAGAACCATGATACTGTCCAGCCTGAGGTAATGGAAGACCCGTCCCAGGATTTGAATTTGTCTCAGGACTCTATACTCAACCGAGAAGTAACTAGTATTACACAAGATTATTTGCACGTGGTACAGCCTGAGATTTATGATAGTCATGAATGTTCTTACTCAATAATGTTCTCAGACAGTATAGGAAGAGGTGTAGGTAAATTAGTAAGTAATAAACTGAGTTGTTCCAACCAAAATCACTGTATGCCAGGGTCAACATACAAACAGATAATGGCATCAGTAATTAGAAATGTTTATAATGCTAATACTGATTTAACAATATTTATAGGAAATAGTTTAAAAATTACAAAACAAGACATCACAGATAGTGTAACTGAGTTGTTAAAGTTGAATTGTCGTAAAATAATATTGTGTGCTTTCCCATACTTCGAAAAATTGTCAAACAGGAAAAACAATTATATTCACATGTTGAATAAACATGTTCATTTCTTAGTAGGTCACTATAGTGACAGGCTTGTATTTCTTGATATCAACAGCTTTGTTGGTAAACTTAAGTCGACACGGGGTAAAGTGTATCTACCTATTAGTTGTAGACACAAAATAGCTAGGCTATTAGTTTATAATATTCACTCAGACATAAGTAGTATGTCTATGTTTAGTTATATTATTCAAACTGCGACTATTAGTAATAATACTAATTATTATTTTTACAATTACGGGGAGGATCCATGTGTAACTTTAGAAGATTCTCGAGTGGGGTCCACTAGTACTAGGATCTCATTGTCTTGTAATGGCATGGGAGTCTTGGGGATCACTCCGGATGCTCATTTAAACTAGTTAGTGAGACAACAGAAGATACCAGAAACATTAATGTTACACCGAACAACAACAATGTACCTTCTTGCTCTCAAATAGCTAAATGTAAAAAAGGGGCTAAGCAGAATTCCATGCAGTTATTTCATCAAAATATTCAAGGTTTCTCTTCAAAGCTACTAGAAATTGAATTGTTTTTAGAAAAAACAAAGTTTGAAATTGTTTGTTTCACTGAACATTGGTTAAAAGAATATGAAATGCTTATTAATTTCGCAAATTACAGTGTGGGCAGTTGCTTTAACCGGAAAGCTAAGATTCGTGGGGGTTCATTAATCTTAGTTAAAAATTGTATTAAATTTAAGACTCGTAATGACATTGTTGATCTATCGGTTGAACATAGTATTGAGCTGTCTTGTGTTGAGCTGGATAAGCATGTAATAGTGTGCGTTTACAGACCCCCAAATTATCAAAACTACTCTATATTTGAGTCAGTAATGGAAGATGCTTTAGCAAAACTTGCAACTGGTAATAAATCATTAGTTATCTGTGGTGACTTTAATGTTAATATTTTAGACAAAAATTCGAATAGCAGTAGATTCTTACATCTTTTTAAATCATTTAATTTGTCAAACGTGTTTTCGGAACCAACTCGAATTACTACAAATACTGCTACATGTATTGATAATGTGTTTTGTTGCTGCGATTACTTAGATAAATCCATTGTAAATTACCTTCCTTCTGATCACAGCGGGCAAACCGTTGCTTTCGAGTCCTACACACCATTACAAAGAATCCAGATAAAATCTAGACTAATAACACCCAGTAATTTGAATAAATTTAAAAATAGCTTAATTAGTAATTTAGGCATTCCGAGCCATATTATTGTAAATGTTAATCAATTTTATGAGGAATTCTTTTCGGTAGTTTACACAGAGTTCAATAATACATTAAAAACGAAAACCAAATCTATTTGCCCAAAGTTTATGTTCAGTGACTGGGCAACTAAAGGTATTAGGAAAAGTAGGGAACGATTGTTTGAGCTGTATGGCCTTAAGCCTTACATCAACTCAGAAACTTTTAATAAATATTTTACATCTTACTCAAAAATATTTAAAAACTCCTGTAAGTTAGCTAAAGCCTTATTCATTAGCAACAAGATTAAATCCGCCGATAATAAAATAAAGACTGTTTGGAAAATCATCAATAGTGAAACTAACAGAAATAAAAAATATAATAATGATATCACTCTAGAGACTTCACGTGGTCTTCTTAGCTCTAAAAATGAAGTTGCTCAAGAATTTGTAGATTTCTTCACTAGTATCCCACTTAAAACTACTGAAACCTTAAATTCCTCACCCTTGTTTTCTATTGATTTATTAAGAGCGAACGTTTCGGCCTGTCCGGTTGAGTTTCAATTTAAACATATAAACCCCATAGCAGTCATTAAAGCTTTTAAAGAAATCAAAGTCAAATTAACCGAGGATCTATGGGGTATGTCAATTAAAGTTTGTCAAGCCATTATTGAGACTATAGCACCGTACTTGGCCTTAATATTTAATTTGTGTGTGGACCAAGGAGTCTTCCCGGACCTTATGAAATACAGTAAGGTAATACCACTTTTCAAGTCCGGGGACAGTAAAGACACCAATAACTATAGACCCGTATCCGTATTGCCGGTTTTCAGCAAGGTGTTTGAAAAGGTAATGCTTAATCAAATGCTCAACCACTTTAAAACCAATAAAATCTTGCATGAGAAACAGTATGGTTTCACCAAAGGACGTTGTACGACTGACGCCGGTGTCACCTTATTAAAACACATATTTACTGCGTGGGAAGAGGCACAAGTTGCCATAGGAATTTTCTGTGACCTCTCAAAAGCATTTGATTGCGTAAACCATGAAACCCTACTCTTAAAACTTGAACATTACGGGTTAAGGAAACTTGCGCTCAGTTTAGTGAAATCGTATTTAAACGATAGACATCAGCAAGTACAAATAAATGGTGTCAATTCAATGGGTTTAAAAGTAAGTATGGGTGTACCACAAGGTTCGATATTGGGTCCTTTCCTCTTTTTGGTATATATTAATGATCTACCCCATTCATTTAAAAACCAACCACAAATGGTGTTATTCGCTGACGATACTTCTTTAATATTGAAGATAAACAGACGTGCCACAAATCTCGACGACGTAAATAACGCCTTAATGCAGGTCCATAATTGGTTCACCGCTAATAATTTAGTATTAAATGGGGAAAAAACGAAGTGCATAAGATTTGCTCTACCGAATGTTAAAAGTAGTGATAGTGACATAGTATTGAATCAAGAGAAACTGCAATTCGTCGAAAATACTGTTTTCCTGGGGATCACGCTCGACTCAAGGCTACAATGGGGTCCGCATATAACATCTCTTGCAGGACGGCTGAGTTCAGCAGCATATGCTGTTAGAAAAATCCGCCAATTTACTGATGCAGATACCGCGAGGCTAGTCTATTTTAGTTATTTTCATAGTATTATGTCATACGGTATTTTACTATGGGGACGGTCTGCAGACATTGAGTCTATATTTATTCTGCAGAAAAGAGCCATCAGAGCCATATATGATCTACGTAGCCGCGATTCTCTAAGGGAACTTTTTAAAGAAATTAACATCATGACAGTACCTTGTCAATACATCTATGAAAACATCATGTACGTTAGGAAAAATCTGCATTTGTTTAGTAAAAGAGGTGACAGACACCACTATAATACTAGAAACAGGGACCAACTAGTACAGCCAGGTTTCAGGCTAGCTAAAGTAGACTCATCTTTCATGGGGTACTGTTTAAAATGTTATAATAAAATACCTCCCCACATTCAACAACTGAATGAGACAAAATTTAAATCTTGTATAAAACGCACACTATGTAGGCAAGCATATTATAAGTTAGGGGATTACATCGATGATAAAAATGCTTGGCTCAATTCTGGTCCTGCTCCACAACCATAGGGGCAAACTAATCAGAAGCTCATGTGAAATTATTGTGGAAGCTGCAGAAGATTGTAAAAATATCTTTTCATTGTATAGATTCAATCTCTTAGTATTATATAACTGCATAGCACATGTGTGAGTATTATGTACTGTAAAGCTACCATTTACATTTAGTTATCCTTCATTGACTCGAATGTGCCCTGGTGGCTGAGAGAATGTCAGGCTCACTCAAATGTCTCGCTGATAGTGGCGGGTGTGTTGGGTCGTTTAGTTCCCTTCAATATGGTTGAGCTGAATGGAGCTGATGCATGCGTCATGTTCGTGAACGGGCGCTGTCAGTTGGGACTGGTCATCTCTTAGCTGCCACGGTTTATTTTTAACTACTTTGTTTTAAATTGTTGATAATTATAATCTTTTACTCTGGACGCTCTTAATGTGCACGTCTTTCTACATCGTTCTCACATATATGTATAATCTCAACATGAATGATGTAACCAAGATCTTGTAACAATATTTTGATTGAAAAGAGTGTCCATGGAGTTTCTTGCCCATTCTTCTCCATAGAGATCTACGCTTTGGAATGGGCAACTACAGTACTTTCACAAGTTATTATAGTCTTGTGCCTTGTGTCTGTGACTGTAGCTTCGCCTTTGTTTTTCTGACTTTCAAAAGTGCCTGCGAAGGTCTAATTGAAATAAACGCTTTGAGTTTGAGTTTGTTAATATCGTACCTAAACTTTTCAGGAGTTCGTTTGGTAGTGCTGAGGCCGTCTTCTGGTGAGAAAACACGACTGAACAAGCAAACTGTGAGTACCTACTTTCATAAACTACCAAAATGAGTGATGATGAAACTACTTCTCGTTTAGATGTTCAGATGTCTGATCTTAAAAGACAACGTGGTGTTGTAAAAGGTAGATTGACTTTATTCGACAAGTATATTAATAAGTTAAATAGATCGTGTTTAGATTCTGTGACTAGAACCCAAGTGCAAATGCGTATTCATGCGGCAGCCATTTTCTTTGACGAGTTTAACAACTTGCAATCTAAATTAGAAAAAATAGTGGATGAAAAAGAATTCCTATCACATTTACAGTACAGAGATTCGTTTGAGTGCCAATATTATTCAATTGTAGCTATAGCAAAGAACATGGTAGGCGACTGTGAACAAATCGGATTAAATAATTCTCAGTGCATTTCCGGGAAATCAGTGTCGATTAAATTACCGCAAATAAAGCTACCTGTCTTTGACGGTTCCTTCGATAAATGGTTAGAGTTTAGGAACGCATATGTTTCAATGATACATGATCGTGACGACTTAGATCCGATACAGAAATTTCAATACCTAAAGTCGTCTCTCAGTGGATCTGCGTTACATGTTATCAGTTCGTTAGAGTTTACTGCACCTAACTATAGTAACGCGTGGGACCTGCTGGAAGCTAGGTATCAAAATAATAGGCTATTGATACACAACCATGTAAAGGCATTGTTTGCGGCACCTTCACTGGGTAAGGAATGTCCGACACAAATCAGAACGTTAGTGGATTGTGTTTTACGTAATCTGAGAGCCCTAAATTCTCTTAAAGAACCTGAGTCTTCACTCGAGGATATGCTTATCATTTATTTAGTTGTCAGTAAACTTGACTCTGCTACTGAACGCGAGTGGGAGAACTACAGAAGCTCACTTATCTCTGACTCTCACAAAACCTCTAAACCTTTAAAACTAGAAGACTTATTAACGTTTTTAAATAATAGGTCCGACATGTTAGACATGATAAGTTCAGGTAATAGTAAAAATAATCAGTCACATTCACAAAGTAAAAATGAGGGTAAACAGTCAGCTGATCATAAAAAACAGAATAATTCTCAAACTACATTTAGTTATGCGAGCGTGAATAATAATAATAAGGTCTCATCAGGTAGTAAAGGTAAAACAAATAAACATAACTTGACATGCCCGTTATGTAGTGACAAACATGCATTATATTCATGTGTTAAATTTTTAAATATGTTTGTTCAAGAAAGATTAAATTTTGTTCAGTCAAAAAACGTTTGTCAAAACTGTTTACGTACTGTTTACGGAAAATTGTAAATTCGGTCCTTGTAAATTATGTCAACAAAAACATAATGCGTTAATTCATGTTGACAATAATAGCGTTATCCCAAATACGTCGTCACAACGTTCCGTTATCAATAAAACGTTGCCACAGTCGTCTGTATTACTGACAATATTGATAATCGTAGTTGTAACGCGTTCGTAGATAATGCTAAATCGTTACAGACTGTCTTGCTGTCTACGGCGTTAGTAGAGATCGCTGATATTGATAACCGTTATCACACAGTTCGCGCTTTGCTTGACAGCGGCAGTCAAAATTGTTTTATAGCTCAAAGCTTATGTAAACGTTTAAATTTACCTATTGTACAGTCCACTATACGTGTTTGTGGCGTTGGACAAACCGTTTCACAGTCCAGTCACAACTGCGATGTTATTATTCGTTCTAGGGTATGCGATTTTATTACAACCATACATTGTTTAGTGTTGCCTAGTATAATTTCGAAATTGCCTTCGACACACGTTAAAAGTGATGCTCTAAATATACCTAGCAATATTCTACTTGCAGATCCCACATTTTATGTACCGAGCGACATAGATTTATTAATTGGCGCTGATGTCTTTTGGGATTTGCTAAAACAAAATAAAATAAAACTTCACACCGGTCCGTACTTACAAGATTCGTGGGTAGGTTGGATTATATCCGGTCCAGTTTATAACAATAATCGTTTTATTGCGGCTGGCATGTCAGATGTCCAGTGCAATTTGTCGTTAGTTGATTCTCAACTACGACAATTCTGGGAAATCGAAGAAGTAAATATCCCTCCCGTAATTACTGAGGAAGATCGTTTTTGTGAAGAGTTGTTCTTGCAGACTACTGAACGCGATCAGCACGGTAGGTTTACTGTAGGAATGCCACTTAAACAATCACCTGATTGTTTGGGTGATTCACATAATTCTGCTATGCAGCGTTTTCTATCTTTAGAGAAGAAGCTAAATCGTTTACCACAATACAAAAAAATATATTGTGATTTTATGCACGAGTACGAGCAATTAGGTCACATGACTCTTTTCGGGGACTTTAATATTTTAAATAAGCCGTACTATATTGCACCACACCATGGGGTATATCATGAAAGTAGCGTGACAACCAAATTACGTGTTGTTTTCGATGCAAGCGCGACAACTTCTAATCATAATTCGTTGAATGATATCCAAGACGTGGGACCTAGGTTACAAAACGATATCTTCTCAATATTGCTCCGTTTCCGCCAATATAAATATGTGGCTTGCGCAGATATTGAGAAGTTCTTTAGGCAATGTTTAATTCATACCGAACAACGTAACTTACAACTAATATTATGGCGAACTGATAACAATATGCCAATTCAAGTTTATCGTCTGAACACCGTGACGTATGGCACTGCATCGGCACCGTACCTTAGTAACCGTTGCTTGAAACAGCTGGCTAAGGAATGCAAGGATGACGTAATCGCTACCGTTATCAATGACGATTTTTATGTAGACGATCTCTTGACGGGGCATGATCAGCGCGACATGTTATTAGATATTTGCTATAAAACGTCCGCCATTCTACAAAGCGGTTGCTTTCCCTTAAGGAAATGGAGTTTTAATTTCGATGTAACCTCAGACAGTACCAAGGATTTATGTATTGGTGAATATTGTCAGTCTTAGGTGTTGGTTGGTCTAACAAGAACGATTTATTTAATTTTACAACTAGTGTTAATAAAGTTTTTAGTGATACGAAGATAACTAAACGTTTAATTATGTCAGTCATTGCACAGATTTACGACCCACTAGGATTATTGGCACCAGCTATTACTACGGCTAAAGTATTATTACAAAAATTATGGCTTGCAAAAATAAGTTGGGATGATGAAGTTCCTAGTGAAATTGCATGTGCCTGGTTTAATTTTATTCATTCGTTACAATATTTGTCCGAAATATCAGTGCCGCGTTATGTCATGTGTACTAATGCTGTAAATAAGGAGCTACATATTTTTACCGATGCTTCTCAGTCTGCATACGGTGCTTGTGCGTACATACGTTCACACCCTAACAGTGATGTGTCGCAGGTTACAAGTCGATTACTATGTGCTAAGAGTAAAGTCGCGCCAATTAAAGCGTTAAGTATTCCACGACTTGAACTATGTGGAGCTTTAGTTGGAGCTAAACTTTATAATAAAATCATAACCTCTCTTAGGATGAAATTCGATAAGATCTATTTCTGGACTGACTCCACTATAGTTCAAGCTTGGCTTCGGACATCTCCACATTTGTTAAAAACATTTGTGCAGAATAGAGTGGTGCAAATCAGCGAATTAACAAGCAACACTACTTGGATGCATGTTAAAAGTAAGGAGGATCCAGCTGATATATTATCAAGAGGTGTTTGTTTTTGATTCGTTGAAGGACAACACTAGTTTGTGGCAGGGACCATTCGGGTTACCCATTGAAAGGGTTTTCGATTGGGTTTTTCTAAGCAGTTATTCAGAAACCCATACGATGTGGGTAACACTTTTGAACTGCTTAATTGAAGCTGGGACCATACTGACCAGTTTGGTTATCCATTGAAAGGTTTTCCGATAGGGTTTTTCTAAGCAGTTAATCAGAAACCCATACGATGTGGGTAACCCTTTTGAACGGCTTAATTCAAGCCGTGACAATACTGACCATTTTGGTTACGAATTGAAAGGTTTTGCGATAGGGTTTTTCTAAACAGTTAATCAAAAATCCATACGATATGGGTACCCCTTTTGAAAGGCTTAATTTAAGCGGTTCCTAAGGGTACGCTTTTAATTACTTACCTATCATCTTTCTTTTTTGTGTAGTTAATAAGTACAAAATGATAACAGCGATTCCGACTCGGAGCAATGTAATATGGTCTCTTGATGATGCGCATAGGTTGCAAAAGAGCATAGCATGCGTCAATTGGCCACGGCGGCGACGCCTTTGTGGCTACTTACCGACCGGCTTGTAAGCAGGGATCTATGATCGATGCAATATATTAATTTTAGCTTTGCTGGCCTTAGTTACTGTTATTGTCATTTTTGCCGTTTGATGTTTTGAGCCCGGACGTCGCGATAGTGGTGACATATTATTAGTCACAGCGACTGCATTTGATGGCTTTTCTAGGGAGGTTGTCGAGAGCTCTGGTGTGCTGCTCTATCATGTGCTCTCAAGTAGCTAGCATATCCAACTTTGGCCGAAAAACTCCGAGCACAAAGCGGACATGTCAGAACACCATTGACGAAATTGTAACTTAGCTTTTCCCTTTACAGCACAAGTAAAGCGAAAATTCCGAAAAATAAAAAAAAACGTTGAAAATTAAAATAAATTTTGGTACTTACAAGTTTTCGCGAAAATCTAAATTAACCCATATCTTTGTATCGTTTTGACTCAGGACCTTGATTTTTATACATTTAGGGACTGTAGACCTCAGTATCTGGTATAAATTTCTACTTGCTAGGTCCACCCGTTCCTGAGAAAATCGGTGGTGACACACGGACAGACTGACAAGAGAGTGATCTTATAAGGGTTCCGTTTCTTCCTTTTGAGGTATGGAACCCCAAAAATGCCAAAACCAAAACGAGATGCTGTCCAACGCTATTATTTATTTTATGATGCTTCTAACAATACAAGTAAATGCAATTTATGTGGACATTTCTTAAAGGTACCTACAACTTATGTTATAATTTGCCTTCACTGTAAAAAACCTTACTATTGGTAATTATGTGTGTTATAGGTAGGTAGTAGGTAAATTATTTGTCATTCAAACTAAATATGGAAAAAGCAATTGTATGGTAGACTGCTAGACTTACCAATAAAGTAGGTAAGTAGTGTTGGGAATTTACCCGGATTAATTGGTACTCAAACGGATAAATACTCATAAATATACGGTTTTACTCGAGTATTTATCTAAAATTAACCTTAACCTTATGTGTTATAAATGTTGTTGTTGTTTATTATCCCATATTAGATCAAATAAATAAATACTCTTGACGTACGGTATTTGTGTTAGTAGGTACGATACGTAGCGTAATTTTTTTTTCTTTTTTACGAATAAAATATTGGATGAAAATAGAAAAAAGTCAATAAATTTAGATTTATTACTTCGGCATATCAAAATCTTAAAACAACAATTAGTAGAGTGCCTGGGGCGTTAAAATATCGAATTTTTGGTTACAGTGAATAAAATTTAAAAATTCAAAATGGAATGTTTATCTGAACGTACTTTAATATAATAAAACTGAAGAGTTTGTTTATTTGTTTCAACGCATTAATCTCTGGAACTACGAGTACCAGTCAGATTTGGAACATTCTTTGTGTATATTAAAGCCACATGCATGAGAAAGGCTATATGCTATACAGGAACGGAAAATATTGGGATATGCGTCGCGTATGAAGTTGCGGGCAAAAGCTAGAAATAATTAGGTACAATAATTTTGCAATTACAAATTGAGCAACTAATTTAAAAAAAATACTAAAGTTGCCATAATTCAAATAGTAAATATGTATTTATTTGACATTTGACAAGTGTCACTTTTGACATATTATTATTCTATTTTTATTGGAATTCAAATACTATGTACATTATATACAGACTACAAATATAACTAAAATAATGCTAAAAAGAAGACTAAACCTAAGTTCCTACATACACACATCAAAAGTGTCTAGGGATCAAGCATTTTTATGTGGATTTCTTGAGATTGAGATGTGGCTTTGTAATAAATTTATGATTTTATAAATTTATATGGATCCTTTTTGGTGCATTTCATAATTTGAATCAGGAACTGTGAATCAAATTCGAGTAAAAGATGAAAATCAGCTGTCAATATTTTCCCTATAAAAACATACAACGCATTGAAGACATTATTAGTGCTACTGTTTCCTTACTACTGATTAAAACCAACGTTATTATGGAGCGGCGACGTCATTTAAGCAGGGAAGAAATGCTCAGAGCCGTGGGAATGATAGAAGCTGGTTCCCGGCAACGTACTGTGGCTTTAGCTCTAAATACAAGTCAGAGTGTTATCAGTCGACTTTGGACACGTTACCGAAGCACTGGTACCGTGGCTGAGCGCCATGGAGGACGGTATCGCTGCACCACACGGAGACAAGACCGATACATTCAAATCTTAACTCGAAGAGCTCCAACAATAACCGCCATGATGTTAGCCGTGAGGCTTCATCACTCTTCAGGGAACTTAATTAGCGACCAAATAGTCAGAAACCGCTTGCATGAAGTGAACCTTCATTCCCGAAGACCGCTACGGGTACCACCTATAGCAATGCACAATCGTAGGATACGATATCAATGGGCTCTTGAACACAGAAATTGGGCAGAAGAACAATGGCGTTTCGTGTGCTTTTCTGATGAGTCTCGTTTTGGTATGAGACCGGATACAAGACGTATACGACACTGGAGAACCCCTGGACGCCAACAGCGATTAAAATCCTGCCAGGAAGTCCATCCTTATAGTGGTGGAACCATCATGGTATGGGCGGGTATTTGGAACGGCGGAAGAACTGAGTTGATTTGGATCAGAGGCAACCTCAACGCTCAAATTTATGCTGAGACGATTGTATCAGACGTCATCGTTCCTCTACAAGTGCAAATCGGTCCCTTATTTCAGTTAATGCATGATAATGCACGACCGCACACCGCAAGAGTTGTAAGACAGACTCTCGCCGCAGCTAACATCAATGTCCTGCCCTGGCCTGCTCAGTCGCCAGACTTGAATCCGATTGAGCATGCATGGGATATGCTACAGAGAAGAGCTCTGCCGAATATGGAGGGTATCCAGTCGCAAGAAGACCTTTTTTTGTTGTTGCAACGAACATGGGCGGCCATTCCACAGCGTGATTTGGATGAACTCATTTTGAGTATGCCAAACCGATGTTCTTGTGTTGTTAGTGTTCGCGGTAGAAACACGGATTATTAATTGTTTAAGTTACCCAATAAAATTTTAAAGAAAACTGTTATTTCAGTCTTTTTTTCGAACTTTTGTGTTAGTGGTTCAAATGTCAAAAATCCCTTTATTAGGAAAATGGCAAATTTCTTTATTAATGCAAAGGTGACTTGGTTTATCGTTACTGTGACAAACGAAAACACTTTATTTGATGAATCCTTAAAGAAAATTTTAATTAATATCAATCAGGAGAAAAGTTATTGCAAAAATATATGTTGATCCCTAGACACTTTTGATGTGTGTATATACAACGACGACAATAGGACACTTAGGCGTCAAAGAACTCCTCCCCATCGATGTCATCCGGAAACGTGCCCAGAAGACTGGCAGCATTGCCACGTTGAATGGCAATGCTAATTCTTTGACCAAAGAAAGAGCCAGCCCTCTGATCACGCAAAGTGTCGACCAGTCGGCGAGATATTTCCTTAAAAAGGAGACGTGCACTCGGGCCCCATGACCCGAGCGTTTCGACCCCAAACGGCTCAAAACTGTAGTTACCGATAAGGTTACAGTATTTGCGCCGCTTGAGGATTTCAGCAGCCGCAGCAGCAGCGCCCGCACAGCCCGCCGTGCTTGCAACGTGAGATGGCGCAAGGGTTTCGACACAGGTTGCGTCCCACACCAAAGGCCTACCCACCTTCCAAGGCACCAACGTCATGCCGTCTGGTCTCTTCCCATCGTCACGTACCAAGCTGTTTGGTTCTAATACCGCTGGTACGCCGGCGCTGGCAAGGGCTCGACGAATAATGTCGTCAATGCTTGCGTGCCGTGCAATGCGACCTGCGCTCCTGTAGCAGGACAGGCCATGGTGTCCGAGGCTGTCGACAGGTTCACCGCAGTGACACCGATGCGGAGAAACACAAGGTGCACCTAAGCGTAGACTCATAGCGACACGGAACGATGTGTCGTCCATCATAGTTCCAATGGTGGGTGACGGAAGTGCTTGAAGCCACAAACCCGACTCCCATTCTCCCACGGCCAGCAGACGGGCACGTTCCACAGTATTGATAGACGTATTTAAAAGGGTATTCCGTATAATACTGCAGAGCGGCACGTCCCACTGTCTCTGGGAGGACAGGTTGTCGGGCAAATCCGTATTGGGACAAGCCATTTTCCAAGCGTTCAACGCATCGGTCAAATACGGCAACTCAAAATCAACCAGTGAGGATGAAAAAATGTCCTTGGTTAATTTTTCGGTACCGTAGACCGAGGAGAGGAAGGCTGGTAAACTTATACTTGAAATTTTGCGGACGCCGAGACCACCCAAGCGAATGGGGAGTGTGGCTTGCTGCCAGGCTCGGTCGTCCAGGGCCACATTAAATATTGAAGTTAGAGTGTTCCTAATAATTTGGTCTACTTTGTCTAAAAACTGTGGATGTTTCCAAAGATGAGCGGAGCGAAGGCTATATATACGTGAATTTTGGTCCAAAACAACAGTATCGAATAAGTGTGAAGGCCGAATGAATGTTAATTTTGAAAAGTCTCTCTGAAACATCATTGAAATTTTGAATTTTTTCTTCAATGAATGATGGAAAAGATTCGTCAAATATTGGTGACCCTAGGAGGTGAAGAGAATTTTTTCCAGTAATTTTGATATCTGGTGCTTGTATGAAGCAAACATAGCAATTCACTCGTTCCGTTCATGTGAACGAAACTATCTCAGTCACCATTCGCAACCTGCCGGTGTAACACATTACCTTGTCCATTTATTTAATACAGTCCATTTTAATCATCTACAATTTTATGTGGTTTTATTACCAACGACTGCCACATAAAAAAATGGTCCATCGGCCGTAAAAGTGATCGCGGCAGTGTTAATAATTAACATTCTATGTTGTGTATTGAGTGGCTCAATTTCGTCAGCGTGGCCAAGACTTCATTCGATCGAGTTGACTTGTCATCCATCGTGCGTCTCAACTTTCGCGTCGCGTGCGAAAAGGACGCAGTCAGCAGCGATCCAGCGACACAGCGAGCAAAAGAGAGCGCCTACGCGGACGAGCGAGAAGCGCGTACGCGTGCGAGCGAGAGGCGCGATCAACTCTGCCGCAGTTTTGGTCGGCGACGTCGAGTTCCAGAAACTTCCAGCAAGCTCCATAGCTGCCGGGCGTTGGCTGGCGCCAACTTTTCATCATTGTTCGACGCCATCCGCCATTTTGGTGGTTTTATAACAATTATTCAAGTGAAAAGTGATTTAAAAGTACTCTTTGAAAGTGAAACACGTCTCACTATCTCAACATCGTGCAATTATTGCATTCTGCATGTTTAACTAGCATCTATATATGCGTAAAATTGCTAATTGCAAAGTTTTCTAATTGTTTAAATTCAAAAAATCTCATTAGCCATCATGGCAAACAATTTAAAGCGCCTAATACTGGCCAGGGGCCAGACAAAAGGGACTATAACCACAATATGTAAGTTTGCCGAGTCCGAGGACGTCGACAAAGCCTCTATAAAGGCGCTTACGGTTAAAAAGGACAGATTGGTCACTGCCTTTTCAGAATACAGCTCTTACAACATCGATATATCTGTTTTAGATGATAACAACGATGAAGATTTTGGTCATTATGAATCCATATATCTAAGTGCCTTAGCTGCATTCGAGGACGCCATCGAATTAAAATCTAGCCCAGGTAAATCTCCGGACCCCGGAGCGGAGCATGATGAGGATGGCAGAGAGAGAGACGCTATGAAACGCCTCCCACCTATAAGTATACCCAAGTTTGGAGGTGAGGTAGGTGATTTTCACGACTTCATCAGCCTATTTAAAAGTGTCATCGATAAAAACACTAAACTGTCACAATGTGATAAATTCTATTATCTAAAAACATATTTAGCTGGCGAAGCCGCCGAATTAATTAAACATTTATCGCTTACTGCACATAATTATGCTATCGCACTGCAGTTGCTCAGCGAGCGTTATGATAACAAAAATAAGGTCATTAATTATCATGTCAACTCAATATTAGACCTAAAACCTATTTCTAAATGCACTGCTTTAGCTATAAGAGAAATCATTTCTCAAACCAGACAGCATTTAGCTGCCTTAAAGAATATGAATATACCTGTTCAACATTGGGATGCAATTATTGTATGCATTTTGCAACGCCAGCTTGACATGCACACATTAAGGTGCTTTCATCTAGAAATGAAATCAGATGCTGATTCAGACTTAAACTCGCTTCTTAAATTTTTAGAACAACGGGCAGCAGCACTTGAAACTGTGGCAGACAGCCAAGCATCCTCAAATAGTGGAGTGAACAGCGGTCGCAGGACAGGTTTGGTAGCCACAACAACGGATGGTAAAAAAGTGACACAAGTATGCAAATTTTGTAAGTCTAATCACCACCAACTATATAAATGTGAAAAATTTAAACTTGCCTCGTTATCTGATCGTGTCACCTATGTAAAGACAAATGAGTTGTGTACTCTATGCTTAAACAAGCACCTGTCAAAGTGTAAATTTACTTTTAAGTGTTCGATCTGCAAACAAAAGCATAATAGTTTACTGCATGAAAATAATCCTGAACAGGAGGTAAAGCAAGTGTCATTATCTATGAATAAGTGCAATGATGTTTTATTGCCTACTATAAAGGTAAACTTAACTGACAAATTAGGTCAACAATTTCAAGTTAGGGCTCTTTGTGACTCAGGTAGTCAGGTTTCCTTTGTGTTATCAGACCTAACAGAAAAAATGGATTGCAGGTTAGTCAAAAACTATACCTATATCAAGGGAATATGTGGTAAATCTAATACTATTCCTTACACTGCTACGTTTAATATTTCTTCTACTCTCAACACTTACAATACTCAAATAGCATGCTGTGTAGTGCCAAGCATCACTAGTGATTTACCTCAGTGTGAGATAGATACAGATATTTTAAAAATTCCTTCATATGTCAAGTTAGCTGACATAGAATTTTACAAAACTGGAAAAATAAGCATCTTATTAGGTTGTGATGTTTTCTTTAAAATTTTATTACGTGAAAAACTGCCTATTATCCCTAAAGGTTTGTATTTACACAATACCCACTTTGGTTATATAGTGGCTGGAAGGGTGAAGACTAGAACTGGCTCTCCGGTAAGTAAGTATACTGCACATATTTTACAGAACAGTGAATGTGATAGCATTAAAAATATAGAAAAAACTTTAGAGCAGTTTTGGAAGTGTGAGCAAGTGTCAGAAGTTTTCACTGAGTCGGTTTCTGAAGAAACTCTGGCTGAAAAAATCTTTTCTGAATCTGTAATCTTGAAAAACAATAAATTTCAAGTTGACTTACCTTTGAAACAAAATTTAGATCAATTAAACATGGGAGACTCTTTCATAGGAGCTTTAAAACGTTTTAACAATTTAGAAAAAAGACTTCATAAAGATTCTGAACTTTTCAGAGGTTACAAAGATTTCATTGACACTTATATTTCAATGGGTCATGCTAACTACATTGATATTCAAAGTTACGATATAGAAGCTGGTCAGGTATATTTTTTGCCACACCATCCAGTATTAAACCAAAATAGCAAAACTACGAAATTGAGAGTTGTTTTTGATGGCTCAATGCCTACAAATTTAGGTTTTTCTTTGAATGACATGTTGCTCAATGGACCCAACACCCAAAATGAGTTATTTAATATATTAGTTTTGTTCAGATTACATAAGTATGTGTTATTTTCTGACATTCAAAAAATGTTTAGAGAAGTTATTCTCAACCCAAAACACTGTGCTCTTCAAAATATATTGTGGAGAGATGCACCAGATAAGGAAATACAGTGTGCTCAATTGCAAACTGTCACATATGGTCTTAAATGCTCAACATTTTTAGCAACAAGATGTCTAAATGAGTTAGCATTTAGATTTGCACACATTTACCCTGAAGGTGCACATATATTACTAAATCACTGTTATGTATGTTGTCGCCTCGAAGACAACCATACATTTTTCCAATAAGATCCGTTATTTTTAGTAATTGTTTAATTATTAGTGATTTATTTGTTCAAATCACACTATATTATAACTGTTTTTAGCACCACTTAAAAGATAGTCGTTTGACTATTTAACTTTTAAACATTATTTAATAAAAAATAAAGGTTGGTAGCACTGGTGTCGCGCTGTGATTGGTCCGTTGTGAATTTCCGGGCAATGGTGGGGCGACACTGGTCATTTATATAGTGAATACAAGGCAAACTTTGGCACAAAGGATCGCCAGTGGTCCGCACCGATTGTCCAAATCGTGAGTGGGAAGTGCTAAGGAATCGTGCTCCCAGCTGGGGGTACTCCGAAAAATACACTTCGTCGCTCGGACCGCCTTCAAAGTCTTACTTTCCCTGTGTTCGCACGAGTGCCCCTGCACTGGTGCGAGCACGGGGGGAGCGGCTGCCGTGCTGCCCGGTGCTGAGCACCGTTGCGGTCGCGACACCACGTCGCCACGGTGAGTTTTTAATCAACCAAAGATGTCGAAGCCTGGCGCCCGCGGCACTGGCCGCGGAGGCGCCGGCCTCCAGGAGCCCCGTCCGGGGTTGGACCGGGCGACGTCGATGCCAAACATCGGCGACGCGACGCCCGGTGCAATGCTGGCTGGACCCCCTCCTCCTCGAAGCGAGGAGAAGAAGAGGTCCAGCAAGAAGAGGGGGGACGAAAGAAGAGGAGGAGGTGGTGAAGAAGAGTCACCGGCGGGAGCCGGACCGAGCACGGCGGCAGCGGCGCATGGTCCGCCGACGTCATCGGCGCCTGCGCGCGTTGCGCCGGCGCTGTCGTCGAGCCAGCCGCACGCCGTAGCCGTGCGACCGTCCGCATTCCGCCCGGTGCCGATTCAGGCCCCAGGGCCCGCCGCCGCGTTCAGTGGCCGCGCGCCGCATGCGCGCGCCGCCGCACCCACCGCGCGCGTGACTGTGCGCGACTCCGCGCCACCTGTGCGGGTGGCCGCGCCTACGCCACGCGCTACCACAACTGCCGCCCGGCCAGCTGCACCGACAGCCCCACCCGCGCGCCCCTCCGCGCGCCCCACCGCGCGCCCCACCGCGCAACCTACCGCGAGCACCACCGCTGCGCCGCGACCCGTCGCGTCGACCGCGCCCTCCGGGGCTGCGTCCGCGGCGGCTCCCGCTAGCCGCAGCACCACAGCTCCGCGCACCGCCACCGCCGGCTCTAGTCACAGCTTGCTGTCTGGGCCGGCTCAGGCGGAGCGGGACCGGCGCCCCCTGCTGAAGCTGGCGCCGGGCGCCCGACTGACGCCCCCGACGCCTCAGGCGCCTCAGGCGCCCGATTCTCCAGCGCCACCACGTGCCTCGGCCTGCGACTCGCCGGCGGGACTGTCGGCATGCTCGTCGCGAGCCGGCTCGAGCATGTCGATGGTGTCCGCGGGCTCTGCCGACTCTGGGCCGAGTGCACCAAGGAGGCGCACCCCACCAGCATCACCGACGCCGTCGCTGGGATTCGGGTATGAATTCCAGCTGGAACCTCGCCCGCAGCGACGGCGCCGAAGCACCGACGAGTCCACTGAAGGGGAAGAGGCCAAGCGGTACTGCCTTGACCCGCCGCGACCGCAGCGCGAGCGCGGGCCGCCGCGGGGTCGGGGCGCCGCCACATCGCCCACCTTTGCGGAGGCGGCCCGGCGTACGCCTCCCGCGTCGCCGACGCCGTCGACGCCAACGCCCACGCCCTCTACCGGCACAAGACGCCAGGAGGCACACCATGGGGTGAGTGCCTCTATAAACATTGACTCCACAGCTCAGCCGGCGGCCCCAGAGGACGACGGAGGAGCGGCCACCACTCAGCCCAAGCCGAAGCCGCCGAAGCGGCCTAGGTATCCTCCGCTGGTGGTGGAGAAGCTGCCAGGATGGGCCGCCCACTTTAGGGCCATCAGATCTAAGCTGGGCCGACCTCCCAACGCCCGCCCGTACGGCGCTGGGATTCGCTTCTCGCCCGAAAGCGAGGAGGAATTTAGGTTGGTCCAGCGATATCTGACTAACCTGGAAAAGGAGAGCGGCATCTCCTGGTTCGCCTATTCGCTGCCAGCGGAGCGCAGCGTGAAGGTGGCCATCACAGGGCTGCCGGCCGACACCCCGACTGAAGAGATCGAGGAGGAGCTCCGTGTGATGGGACACGAGCCGGAGTACGTGCGCCATATAAGGGCGCGCCAGGGACGACCCGGCTGCGTGTTCCACGCAGTCCTAAAGAGGACACCGGAGGTCAGGTCGATCTATAGCACCACCGTGTTCTTATGCATGCGTGGTGTAAAGATAGAGGCCTGGCGGGGGAAAAGAGGGCCCGCCCAGTGCCACCGGTGCCAGAAGTTTCGGCACTCTTCACACCACTGCCACCGGCCGCTCGCCTGCGTCCGCTGTGGAGAGGGGCACGCTGCGCGTGACTGCCCCCGCCCGCGGGAGGACCCGCCCACCTGCGTGAACTGCGGGGGTGATCACCCGGCGAACAACGTGCGTTGCCCCGCTTTCCAAACGGAAATACGGAGCAGGCGAGCTGGCACTGTCGCCGCCACGTCCGCCTCGCGCCGACAGGCGGCCAATAAGCCGACAGAAGTGGCCTCCACCGAGGCTCAGGGCGCGTCGCTGATGGCGGCGGCCAACGGGCCCACCGACAGGGGAGAAGCCCCCCCCTCCTCCAAGCGGCGGAGGAAGAGGAACAGAAAGCGCAGGGGTAAAGGTGGGAAACCTGAGCCCCTCCCTGCGCCCGCAGCAGAAGACAACCTCCTGGACGACCTCACCTCGACCCTGGCGCAGGCTGTCGCACCACCACCACCACCACCACAAATTAGACCCGAAGGAACAACGAAGAGGAAGACAGGGCCGGCAGCTGGCGCCGGCATAGCGCGGCCCCCGGCCCCGCTCCCCTCTACATCCAGACGCGCTACGAGCGCCGGCCCAGCTGCCGACGCTGAAAAGAAAAAGGAGTTCACAGCCTGCGCCATACAGCTCCTGATGGACCTGATTAAGGCCATCAGACAGGGTCAGGACGCGGAGTTGATCATCCTCGACGGCCTGGCCTCCCTGCTCAAGCTTTACCATGGCTAGGCCGCTGAGGGTGATTCACTGGAATGCCCGCGGCCTCCGAGGTAAGGTCGCCCCCCTCCGCCGCCTCCTGTACGAACAGGACATCGACGTGGCGCTAATAAGCGAGACACTCCTGGGACCGACGGACGGACTCCGAGTCTCGGGATATCTCGCTTATAGGAAGGATGAAAGGACGGCTACCAACACCTCCTACCGTGGTCTGGCGGTACTGGTGAGGCGGAGAGTCGTCCATCAAGAGCTCCCTGTGCCGTCACTCGGCTCGTTCTACGCGCTGGGTGTGCAGCTACATGTTGCCGGCGAGGATCTCGCCATCTACGCCTGCTACAAGGCGCCCTCGGCCTCGCTCAACGTCGCGGAGCTGAGGGCCCTTCTTGAGGCCAGCGGCGGCGCGACGATCCTTGCTGGCGACCTTAACTGCAAGCACCCAGCGTGGAACTCGGCCGTGACGAACACGGGGGGCAGGCGGCTCTTCGCGGACGCGGAAGCCTTCGGGTACACGGTGTCCGGCCCAGAGGCGCCCACCCACTACCCGGGCGCCTGCACACACATGCCGGACGTGCTGGACATCGTGGCCTACCGAGGGCTACACTGCCAGATCACGCAGCAGGTGTTAGACGACGAGATGCAGTCAGACCATCATCCTGTACTCGTCGTCCTATCGGGTATGCCGACCCGACGGATGCCCGCAGCGCCACGTCGACGCATCAATTGGGAAGCCTTCAAAGAAAAGACTGAGGCCACCACACCGACTCGGCCCGTGACTACCTCCGCGGACGTCAACCGGACCGCGGACGACGTCACTGCTTGCATTCAGAGCGCCTTGGAAGCGGCGACAACGATAGAACCGCAGGGGAGAGTGCTGCAGCCGCCCCTGCCAGCGTATCTACAACGTATGATCGCCGACAAGAGGCGCCTTCGCAAGCAGTGGCAACAACTTAGATGTCCGTCACTGAAGACACAGGTGAATCGTCTCGCGGAGAGGATTAAGGCCGAGTTGCGGAGCCGCGAAGCCGAGAGCTGGGAGGACCGCATACAGGAGGCGGCTGGCAGCTGGCCATCCGCCCACAGACTCTGTCGCCAACTAACGAATACCCCAGCTCCGGTGCGCCCGCTACTGGACAGCGGCGGGGCGCTCAAGTACGTAGCGGAGGACCGCGCGGAGGTCTTCGCCGAGCACCTGGAGCGTCAGTTCCGACCGAACCCGACCTGCGACGTCGAACATGTCGCAACAGTCGAGAAACACCTTGGGGACTACTTCGCCGCGCCGATAGCTCCCGAGGAAGACGCTGTATTTTTCTCGCCTGGGGCAGTCAGACGCGCCATCCTGAGGACGAAGCCTAGGAAGGCCCCCGGTGCGGACGGTATCACCAACGCAGTGCTGCGCCAATTGCCGTACCGTATGGTAGTGGCGCTGGCGCGCCTGTACACGGCGATACTGCGCACCGGGACCTTTCCTGCCTCGTGGAAGGAGGGGCGCGTCATCATGCTGCCCAAGGCGGGGAAAAACATCCTGAAGCCGGAGAGCTATCGGCCTATCACATTGCTGCCCACCATCTCCAAGGTGTTTGAAACACTCCTGTTGCGGCATCTCCAGCCGCACATCAGCCCGCGGCCCGAACAGTTTGGGTTTAGGTCGGAACATAGTACGACGCTTCAGCTGTCGAGGGTACTGCACCATCTGGCTCAAGCCATGAACAAGAAGGAGTATTCGGTTGCAGTATTCCTCGACATGGAGAAGGCCTTCGACCGCGTGTGGCACGATGGCCTCGTATACAAGTTGGCCACGTCCGACGCGCCTCGCCGTGTTGTAAAGGTGGTCCAGTCTTTTCTTTCAGACAGGAGCTTCCGTGTGGTGGTTGAGGGAGCGCTCTCTAGCGCCCATCCGGTGATGGCCGGCGTTCCGCAGGGCAGCTGCGTTTCGCCGGCGTGTTACTCGCGTTACACCGACGACATCCCCACGACGCCAGAGGCGACGCTCGCGCTGTATGCCGACGACGCCGCGTACATTACCACCTCGCTCAACGCGAAGTACGCGGCGGTCAAAATGCAGCGCGCGCTAGATCTGCTGCCTGACTGGCTGTCTAAGTGGCGGCTGTCGGTTAACGTGGGTAAGACGCAGGCGATGGTCACCGGATCAGCGCCCCTCCCACCACCCCTGACTCTACAAGGCGCCGACGTCGATTGGTCGCCCCGGGTGAAGTACCTGGGTGTCACCATCGACCGTCGGCTCACCATGGGCGGTCACGTCCGCCAGGTCGCGGCGCGGGCTGGCATAGCCCGCCACCAGCTCCGCCCAGTGCTCTCGTCCCGTCTGCCGGCGCGCGTCAAGTTGGGCGTATATAAAACTTATATACGCTCGATACTGACGTACGCCGCTCCCGCTTGGTACGTCCTCGCGTGCGAGGGCCACAGGAAGCTCCTCCGCACGCAACAAAATTTTGCGTTGCGGACCATTGTCGCCGCCCCTCGCCACGTGAGGAACGACGTCATCCAGCGGGATCTCGGGATCGAGAGCCTGGACGCCTTCATCCGGCGCCTCGCGACGGGAATGTTCGCGCGTGCCGACGCATCTGCTTGGCCCCACGTCAAGCACATAGCGCCCTGGCATGCGCGCCCCCCTGACGCGAGGCGCCCCCTCCCCCGCGACCTGGTAGCGGACATTGACCCCCCCCCCACCGGATTGACGCCCAGGTAAGCTGCCCCAGGCTACACGCAGCTTACCTGAACAATATGACTCTACAACTAACATACACTCAGCTGTGTGGCGTGTTCTAAGTTAATATAGGCACGTCGCGCAGCTACACCACACATGCATCTCTCTACACACACGTAGACTCACAATGTGGGGGCGCGGCGCGGGCTCGCGACCCACACCAACACTGGGCGGTGTTACACAGTACAATACCGCCCACACACTCATAACGGCTTCTTAGTCCGGACCGCGACCGGCTAGCTCTGGAAGCGGGGCGGACGGGAGCCTTACATCCTTCATAGGTGCGTCGAGTCGGTACCTCTGTCGCTGGTCGTCCTCCGCCGGGCTTCCTCCGGGTAACCGGGGGTCTCACCTGGCGGGGACAGACCGCCGAGGTGCCGTGAAGAAAGCAGCGCTATGAGACAGCGCTGTGGCGCGCCTACTGAAAACTTCACCGCAACCACACACACAGGCGTGCGTTGTCTCACGCACGCCAACAGGCCCAGCCTATTTAAAGGCAATACAATGACGGGCCCGTCTTAACGGGCCGAGGTATGGCCTCCGCGGCCAGGGGGCAGAGCCCCGTGACCGCCTGCCGCGCCCCCTAGCGGGGGCGCAGCGACATCCTACGAGTTACATCCTACGAGTTTGGCACAAAAAATCATTCCGCTCTCGGCAGCCGCAGAGTGCACACGTGCGCTCTGTCGTTGCGATCGAAAGCTCCCCCCTCCCCCGTCGCTCTGACGCGCACATTGCGCTCAGTGCTACACCACCGCATGCCGGTCGTCTAGCTCCGCCACCGTGGTTTCGAGTTAGACTACGTCATCGTAGCAGATCGGCTACGAGTGCTTCAGTGCTTGTAGTCGGTTTTCTACGTTCGCGTATCGCGTCGCGTTCGCTTGGCTCCCTAAGAGCAAAATCCACCAGTTTCGGTGGTACTTGGGTGGAAACCTCACGGTGCCAACGATCCCAAGTGGGTGGTGACCCGCCACACCCGCCGACCCTCTTCAAGGGAAAGCAGTCAGTCGGAAGGGCTCCGACTGTGGCCTTGGGGGGACTCCTAGTCACAGTCTGGTAGTACCTAACCCACGTTTGTCCACAGCTGCACCCGGGACGTCTGGGTGTCTCTACCCCAGCGGCCCGGATCGGTCGCAAGACCCATAGGGCCCTGTCGCACATTAAGATTGGCGACAGGTACTCAAGCTTAGGGCTCACCTTAGGCACTCACCTCCCTGTGTCACCCGACAGGGAGTGCACTCATCCCCGGGCTATCCCTCCCGGGGAGTTAGGCTTAGCGGCCCCTCTGGCCAGGACAACAGTGTAGCTGGCGAGTTTGTTTGTGCCTTTCTTCTCGCCAGTATAGCACTAGGAAAGTCACACGGGTGGGTTCGTTTTTGTGGGAATTGTCCGCCCGGGGGGTTCACGATTTTCGTGTCTCCTCGGGACTAGGGCTAGGAGTTTTTCCCCCCTCCCCCACTATATATTAGTCAAGATCAGTCCCATTAGTTAGACATGATCCCTACCCTCGCATCGAAGGATGCCTGGGCTAAGTCCCTCACGGACCTCCTTAAGAGGCTCCTTAGTGACCCCAACCCTCATATAAGGGAAAATTATATGACTATCGCGGAGCCCCTTATGGGTATCCTATCAGAGAAGGTATTCGTGCCGATCTCGCCGGCGAGTTCCGACCCACCCCCGTTAGTGCACTCTCAGGCCTCACCTGCAAGTCCCGATGCTTCTCCTATGGAGATTGCGGACGTGCTTTCCGAGGCCTCGGAGTACTCGGGATCGTCCGACGCTACCTCTGACTCTGAGGAGTACACGATGGTAGGCAAGGGCAAGCGTAGGAAGGGCAAGGGCGCTAAGGCCAATAAGGCCAAAAAGCCCGTAGCGGCTCGCTCTACCCCCACCCCACCCTCCCCTGCCCCCTTATCTCACCCCGTTTCTCCTGTCGCTTCGACAGCTCCGGCCGCGTCTAGCCGCCCCGTTAGCCCTATGGCTACCGCCCCTACCGCCCCCTCTGCTTCTTCTTCCAAGAAGCTAAAGCCCCCGCCGCCTATCTTCATCCAAGATAAGGCGAAATGGACCGATGTGTCCAAGATGTGCACTGAGTTGCGCATTAATTACACCTCAGCCAAATCTACCCTACAGGGTATAAAGGTCACCGTCCCTTCGTCCTCGGACTTCAGGGACCTTGTCCGCAATCTTCGTGGGAGGCACGTCGCCTTCCACACTTACTCTCTCCCTGAGGAGAAGCCCACCCGCGTGGTGATCAGGCGGATCCCCAAAGAGATCCCATCCCAGGACATTCTGGACGACCTCACCTCCCAGAACGTCCCAGTCTCCGCCGTCCACCGCCTGCACAAGGCGAGGGGAGGTGACGAGTACGACATGGTGCTCGTCATCTGTGACCCCGTCGAGGGTCATCACCCCATTTTTAAAATCAAAACCGTCTGCTCCTTATCGGGCATCCTCATTGAGCGGCCTCACCGCAACAAGGTGCTTTCCCAGTGCCACGGTTGCCAACTTTACGGCCACGCCCAAAAGCACTGCTTCGCACCTCCCCGGTGCGTCAAGTGCCTAGGCGATCACGCCACTGCCGATTGCTCCCGTCCCAAGGACAGGAACCTCTGTACCGAGCCACCCAGTTGTGTGCTATGCGGTCAGACAGGCCACCCGGCCAACTATAGGGGTTGCCCCAAAGCCCCCAAACAATTTCCGGGTAAGCTGGCGAAGCGTTTTAACGCTCGCCAGCTGAGGGAAGCCCCCTCATCAGTCCCGATCCCCTCTGCTCAGTTGCCTGAGCGTCTCAGTCCCCAGAGACCGTCCCCCTGGAACGCGCTGAATCATCAGCGTGCTTTTCCAGCACTTGGTAGCCCCAAGGCCACCGCCCCCATGCCCGGGCTATTAGATAACCCGGTCCCTTGCCCTGCGCCCGTTCCAACGGCCGCTGCCCTAGCCTCACCAGCGCGCCCTCCCTCCAGGCCACTCGGCCCAGAGTCTGTGGATGCCGAGGAAAGCTCCTTCGACACCATAGCTAGGTTCGCGATCTTCGAATCCCCTGAGGCCGACCGCTTAGCGGCCGAGCTCAGAGGAACGAATGACATGAAAAAGATCAACATGATCTTCAAATCGTATCCTAGGATACGTGCAGCTCTCCGCGCGCTCTCTCACAACCAGACCGATAATGGATCTAACTAGGCCCTTAACGAGTACCCAACCCCGATCCCTTAAAGTAGGCTTTTACAATGCCAACGGCATTAGTGGACAACGCGATGAGATCGCCGCGTTCCTCCGCGATCATCAGATAGATGTCTTTCTTGTCCAAGAGACGTTCTTAAAGCCCCATCTCCGCAACCCCAAGATTGCAAACTTTCATATAGTTCGCAATGACCGTTCCCGCTGCCACAGAGGCGGCACGCTCATTTATTACCGTAAAGAACTGCACTGCATCCCAGTAGACTCACCCCCTCTAGAATCACTGCTTGAGGTTTCAATCTGTCGGCTAGGTATGACCGGCCATCAGTCGGTCCATATCATCTCTGCCTACATGCCCCCCGTAAATTCATCTGAGGACCATTCCCTGTTAGAGAAGGATCTCACCTCTCTCTTCGGCTTGAGCGAGTCCGTTATCATAGCGGGCGACCTCAATGCCAAACACCCTGCTTGGAACAGCATAACGACCAACCCGAGAGGGCGGGCGTTATACGACCTAAGCGACTCCCTTTCCTTTGACCCTATCGCTCCTATGGAGCACACCCACTACCCCGACACTGTCGGTTTGCGCTCCGATGTGCTCGATATAGCGCTGCTCAGGAACGTCAGCCTCAGGTTGGACTCGATTGAGACGCTACACGAGCTTAACTCTGACCACCGTCCGGTAGTCATGCATCTCGTTTCTAGCTCGGGCCTCTTTGACCCCAGCCAGCCCCCTGCCCCTATTTTGATAACAGACTGGAAGAAAGTAAGCGATAAGCTGAAATCCGACATGTCTCCTCTCACGGACGGTATCCCCGATCACATAGTCTCAGTCGCAGACACGACGGCCGCCATCAACTTGTTTACAGATCACGTACAATCCGTACTGAAGGATTGTTCACGGGAAGTCCCAGCGATGAGCGATCACCGCTGGAAACTACCCGATGACATACGTGATCTGATAACCGAGAAGAACGCGGCCGTTCGTGCCTATAGCGTCTTTCCCTGCTATGCGAACAAGGCTCACATGCGCAGCTTGCAGCTTGCTGTAAAGCAGCGCACCAGTGAGTTTCGTTCGAATCGTTGGGACAAGGAGCTTAGCGAACTCGAGCCCACTCACTTAGCTTTCTGGCAACTGCAACGAAAGTTGCGTGCTAGCAGCGACGAGGTTACTATGCCTCCTCTCATTCGCCCCGATAAGAGCGTCGCCTTTGACGACTCTGAGAAGGCTGAATGCCTGGCCGACAGCCTGGAATCTCAGTGCACGCCCAGCTCTCTACCAGTAGACATGCGACATCTCGCTGAGGTGGACGCGGAAGTCGAACGTAGAGCCGCTCTCCCCCCAGTAGAAGACCCCGACTGTCCTCTTCCTTCAGTCACGCCCGACGAAGTGAAAGACATAATAGATAGGCTACAGCCTCGGAAAGCCCCTGGCGCCGATGGCTTCACCAATAGGGTGTTCAAAGTCCTCCCCTCTCAGCTCATAGTCTTGTTGGCGGCCATCTTCAATGGCGCCTTGAGCAATAACATCTTTCCCCAAGTGTGGAAAGAGGCCACCGTCATAGGTATTCCCAAACCGGGTAAACCTAAATCCGAGCCGACTAGCTATCGGCCGATCAGTCTCCTTAGCGCGCTCGGTAAAATCTATGAGAGGCTTATTTATAAGCGCCTCAAAGACTTTGCCGAGGCTAAGAGCCTCATTCCCAACGAGCAGTTCGGTTTCAGGACCGAACACTCGTGCGTCCAACAGGTCCACCGCATCGTAGAGCACTTGAGCGCTGGCTTCCAGCGTGGAGCGATGACCGGTGTGTTATTTTTCGATATAGCGAAAGCGTTCGACAAAGTCTGGCACAACGGGCTGATATACAAGCTGTATCAGCTCGGTGTGCCAGATCGTCTCGTGCTCATCTTGCGAGACTTTTTGGCGAATCGCACTTTCCGCTATCGCATAGGGAAAACCCTCTCTTCCCCCCACCCCATTCACGCGGGAGTCCCTCAGGGCTCTGTCGTTTCCCCCCTCATATTCACTCTATTCACTTCTGATATCCCCAAGAGCAAAAAGGCTCACTTGGCCCTTTTCGCCGACGATACGGCAATCTATTATACTGGGCACGGCCAAGACGCCATCGCCCGTCAGCTCCAAAAAGCAGCCAATGCTTTAGGAGCCTGGTTCCGTAAGTGGCGAATCGAGGTCAATCCCGATAAAAGCCAGGCAGTTCTATTCCATAAGGCGCGTCTCAAACGTCCCGTCCCCTCTCCGATCACTATGTTCGGCAAGCCGATCCCTTGGGAGAAGCAAGCCAAATACTTAGGAGTCATTCTCGACAACCACCTGTCCTTTGCTGCGCATATAAGAGCAGCCCGCGACCGGGCTGCCTTTGCCATGGGTAGGCTCCATTTTATGATCACGGCAAAGAGCAAATTGTCACTTAAGTGCAAGTTGCGACTCTATACCGCCGTCATCCGTCCCATTATGACATACGCTTGTGTCACTTTTGCCCATGCCCACCCGCGTCATCTGCACCGGTTGCAGACCCTTCAGAACCGTTTTCTCCGTAAGATTACCGGTGCCCCCTATTATGTCCGTAATGACAGTCTCCACTTAGACCTTAGGATCCCCACCTTAGCTCAGTTTATGAAACGTCTTTCCAAGCGTTTCTTCGATTCCGCTATCAAGCATAGGAACCCCCTGATCGCATCGGCCGCCCGATACGAGCCCTCGCGTATTAGCATGGTTCGCCGTCCGCGACATGCTCTCACCACCCCCGATGACCCCATCACCCTCCTCCAGGAGAGCAGTAGGGAAACCAGCACTTTACGTATATACAAATACAGACCGCCATGTTTCCGTCCTCGCCGCCGAGGCCCGACGCGACGCCCACGTTCAACGAACCTCCCCCGACCCTTGCCAGAGCCAGCCCGCGATGCTGAGCCGGTAGTTTTAAACCAGCCCCTAATTAATATCACTCAGATCCAGCCTGTCCCTTTGCTGCCCCCCCCAGCGACGCCCTAAGCCGAGGCCCGTACCCCACAGGGGGTGCCCTTAGCGAGTGGTCGCTTAGTTTTTAAGTATAGTTTTAAGCCCCTGGCTGGAGGCCTTAGATTCATTTTTAAGGCATCCACAGGGAATAGTCCGGTTAAGCAGTAGCCAGCCTCAGAGGCTGAACTGCGAGATGCCATCTCCAAAAAAAAAAAAAAAAAAAAAACTTTGGCAGTTGGAGAAAAAATCAGAACAAGTAACATCTCCGGTTCTAAAATAGTGTGGTGCATAGAAAACAAAGTTTTAATTGTGAATGTGTGTATTAATGTGAAGGTTAAGTGACACTAATGTTCCGCGGTGATTAATAAAACTTAGTAGAATAAAATATTGGCATTTACTCTGTGTTTGTTGTGGTGATTCAATTACATCAGAAGTGATACGAAAACACGCCATAATGCCGCGAAACCGCAAGCGCGCTCGACGGTCGAAAAATGTTACGAGCTCATCGTCGAGCTCGGGTTCACCTTCATCTAGCAGCAGCAGCAGCTCTGATGGGCACAGGCATAGAAAAAAGAGACGCACCAGGCGTGCGTCTCCCGCAGTAAGCCAAAATGTTATGTTATCTTCAGTGATTCCCGAATTTGACCCATTAGTGGACGATATTGAAATGTGGATAAACGTAGTAGAAGCCAATGCTCGTGCTTTTCATTGGTCGGATCGTGTCCTACAATATCAAGCCTTGCAAAAATTGCGTAATACCGCTAAAACATGGTACGACTCGCTTCAAAAAAATAAAACACGATGGACTACCTGGAAATGGCAAGATTGGCGAAATACATTATTAGATACATTTCAAATTAAGCGTAATATGTACAGTTTGTTAAAAGACTTGGTCCAAACGAAACCTTCGGATGGTCAATCATTATACGAATTTTATTTTGTACAAAAAGGAAAAATTGACAAAATGAGGCTGTCATTTTCTGATCAAGATATTATTTCAATAATTGTAGGATCAATTGGCGATAAAAATATACTCACTGCAGCAGATGCAGGTAATTTTAAATACTGTGATGAGTTAGCCTCATTTTTACACGGAAAAATTCATGTTGACCTGGAACAGAAGTCCGGTCATAAACATAATAATTTGCAAGGGAAAAATTCAACTCGCTATAGCAATGTAGATAAAAAAACAGATTGTTCTTCTAACTCTAATGGAGCGCCAGTACATAGTTTCGTTTCAAATACTGGTGCAAATATTACATGTTTTCGCTGTGGTGAACCTGGTCACAAAAAGACCAGCTGCAGTCTGAAGGATAATGTCAAATGTAATTCATGTAATAAATTTGGTCATTTAGAGCTTGCATGTAGGTCTAAACCTAAAATAAAACCTGAAAAGGACAGTGAAGTCAAATTAATTGTTGAACCTACACCTAAGGATAAATTTTATAAGGAAATTATGATTAATGGATGTAAACGACAGGCTTTTATTGATATGGGTAGTAGTTGTTCTCTAATAACGTCTTCTTTGGCACGAGCGCTAAACCTAACATTGTTCAAATTAAATAAACCCGTGATATTAACGGGATTTAAAACGGATTCGTGCTCAGAGGTCTCACATGGGACTCGGGTTGATATAATGGTTGACAATGCTGAGCTTGGTGTAGTCATGTATATTTGTGATGAATTAGCTGGTTGTCCTATTTTAATTGGTAGGAATTTCACAGAGGATAAAAGAATTATGTATGCACGTATAGGAGATAGCCTTTCTTTTTGCCCCATTAGTAAATACCAGGTGGCTTTAATAGAGTCATCTATATTTAACTCTGCTTCTGAACACATCTCTATTTTAAATGAAATATTTTCTAGATACCCTCGTGTAGTTTCAAAAGATTTACAAACGTTAGGACAAACTTCTTGTGTGGAGTTAGATATTGAAGTAATAACTAATAAACCAGTATATCAAAGACCCTACCGTATGTCTGAATCCGAAAAGGCAGCAACTAGGGAGATTATTGATGACCTATTAAAAAATGGAATAATTCGCGAAAGTAATTCCGCTTACGCTAGTCCGGTTCTATTAGTCGGGTTAAACCTTCGGGTGAAAAACGTTTGTGCATTGACTATAGGGCTCTAAATAAAATAACTATCAAAGAAAAATACCCAATGCCTATTGTAGAAGACCTTATAGACAAACTTAGAGGATGTAAATGCTACACATCTATTGATTTAAAAAGTGGCTACTATCAAATTTCTGTTAATGAAAATTCTATTCCTAAAACTGCTTTCATTACCCCAGATGGGCATTTTGAATTTAGAAGGATGCCATTCGGTTTATGCAATGCACCATCCGTATTCCAAAGGTTAATGAACAAAGTCTTAGGTAAATTACGTTTTGATAAAGTAATTTGTTATATGGATGATCTATTGATCGCTACCAAGTCAATCGATGAAAATGCCAGGCAGTTAGACGAAGTATTACAAATATTGCAAAAAAATGGCCTGACAATAAATTTAGAGAAATGTCACTTTTTCCAGAGCTCTGTTAGCTTTCTTGGGTACGATATTTCAGAAGATGGTATACGGCTAGGTAAAAAGAAATTAAAGGCAGTAGAAAATTATCCTGAGCCCAAAACGGTGCATCAAGTAAGACAGTTTTTAGGTCTTATTAATTATTTTAGGAAATTTATAAAGAATTGCGCTCTTTTAGCAAAACCCTTGACCAAGCTTTTAAAAAAAGATGTCACTTGGGAGTGGGGATCAGAACAAATTTTAGCAGTTAATAAATTAAAAGAAGAGTTATCACATAATGCTTTATTAAAGATATATGACCCTAAATTACCTACTATTTTGTATACCGGCTGCATACTGACTCAAATGACTGATACGGGTGAAAAGTCAATCCATTTTTATAGTCGACAAACTTCGAATGAGGAGAAAAAGTACCACTCGTTTGAGTTGGAATTCTTAGCTATAGTTGTTGCGCTACAAAAATTCCGTCACTATTTATTGGGGTCCACTTTTAAAATTTATACTGATTGCAATGCCGTTAAATACACAATAAATAAGCAGGAAATAAATTCTAGAATTGGTAGATGGGTACTACTTACACAAGAATTCACGTTTGAAATAATACACAAACCCGGAGCTCAAATGCAGCATGTTGACGCTTTGAGCCGAAACCCTGTTGATAAAAATTCTACCCCCATATGCAATGAAGGCGTGTTGGCTATTACTGAAGCAGATTGGTTATTGTCAGTCCAGTTACAAGATCCAAATATTTGTGCAATTAGAGAAATATTACAGTCAGGTCAGGCCGAGCTTAATAAAAAAGTGTATAATGATTATGAGCTATTAGGTAATAAGGTATACCGTCGGACTAACTATGGTAGACGATGGGTTGTCCCTAAACTATGTATTTGGCAAATTATAAGAGCTAATCATGACGAACTTGGCCATTTTGCCGTGGATAAGACAATTGAAAGGATAAAATCTTGTTATTGGTTTCCCAAAATTAAGAAAGTAGTATCCAAATATATTAAAAATTGTATTAACTGTATTTACTATAAAAATATCCACGGCAAAAAGGAAGGCAAACTGTTTCCGATACCTAAATATGCAAAGCCCTTTCACACGCTTCACGTAGACCATCTGGGTCCATTTGTAAAAACTACGCGTAAAAATACTTACCTCTTGGTCACTGTAGACTCTTTTACAAAATTTGTGTTTATATCACCGGTTCGTAATACTAAGAGTCAGGTCGTTATTAGCGAATTAGACAAAATATTTAAAGTTTTTGGTAATCCGAAGCGTCTTATATGTGATGCTGGAAGTTCTTTCACATCCAAGTTGTTCGTAAAGTACTGCCAGGACAAAAATATTCGACATCATGTTATAGCTACTGCTGTTCCACGCTCAAACGGTCAGGTGGAACGCTTCAATCGCACCATCCTTGACGCATTGAGAAGTATGGGTGCTAACACCAGCTATGACAAATGGGTCACACATATAACCAGTATCCAACAAGGCATTAACAGTACCATTAATAAAACCACTTCAGCCATTCCCAGTGAAGTGTTTTTTGGATACCGCCTTCAAACTGATGCCGACAAGCTGGCACAAGAAGATCAAGCTGTTGACGTTACGCTATTAAGAAATAACGTTAATAGTCGTATTCAGGCTAGTGCAGACAAACAAAAGCAGGCTTTCGATTCCAAAAGAAAAGAGGCTCACAATTATAACATCAACGATTTGGTAGTTATAAAAATCCCTAGTCAGTCCAATGAGGGGCAAAGCACTAAATTATTGCCGCTTTTCAAAGGCCCTTTTCAGGTGACTGAAGTACTAGGTCATGATCGCTACAAAGTAAAGGACATGCGTGGCGCTGAAAGAACAAGCAAGTGCTATGAAGGAACCACGTGTGCCGAGAATATGAAGCCTTGGATCAAGTTGGCAGATCTAGATGGTGACGGTTTGGACATAGCCTAAGATGTTGTCAGGTATTTATTGAACCCAAATAGTGTTTTGATTTATTCAAAGTATATTTTTTCTACTACTTGTTATAAGCTGTCTAGTGCATTTGCTTCAAACATATTTTGGTATTTGGATTGTGTTGAGTTGCAGTATTTATTCATGTAAAATAAATCTGTGATACATAGGTTTAAGGTTTGTAGTGACATGCAACTAGGGTTGGCCAAAGGCATCGCCTAGGGTAAGCTACAAGCTCTAAACTTACCAATGACTGACCACTGATGGAACAGTTACAAATACATCTAGATACCAATATTATGTCAAGTTGAAATGTCTTGTGAAATGTGGTCTTTCTTCTGCTGGCCGTTGATGGAATAGCAGAGTAGACGCTCAGTTCAAATGACAAGTAATTTGTAATTATTGTGTAACTTTATAATTATTGTGACTTATTGTTTATATAATTTGTTCTCAGCAATTGCACCAGACTGGGACGCTATCCGGGGACGAATGCGTGCGCAGGACGGCCGGATGTTGTCGCCTCGAAGACAACCATACATTTTTCCAATAAGATCCGTTATTTTTAGTAATTGTTTTTTTAATTATTAGTGATTTATTTGTTCAAATCACACTATATTATAACTGTTTTTAGCACCACTTAAAAGATAGTCGTTTGACTATTTAACTTTTAAACATTATTTAATAAAAAATAAAGGTTGGTAGCACTGGTGTCGCGCTGTGATTGGTCCGTTGTGAATTTCCGGGCAATGGTGGGGCGACACTGGTCATTTATATAGTGAATACAAGGCAAACTTTGGCAGGATTAGCTTGTGACACATATGCGCGTACACGCATGTGACCCAAATTCCGCGAACCGCGACCGCCGAACAATACCGAGCGCCTTTGTTCTCTGCGCGCCTCGCGATTGGTCGTCCCCACAAAAAATCAACGCTTTTGTGGGTAGACGCCAAAACCGCGCTCGCGTTCCTACCGCCCGAGCCCGTTATTTTTTCGATATCGGAAAAAACCGTCGCCAACGGTTACATTACGCGACGGAATATTCCACCGCCCGATGGAATAACAACATCAAGCAAATTTCATCGTAGGGCTGCGGTGTGTCACACCATAGAGACACCGTAATCAATGGACAAGGAGAAGCCTCCACCCGCACCCGCGAACCACCAGCCCGGGAACCGGGAGACGCCGCTCCCAACCATCGGGGGATCGCCGACCGGTACCCGTATAAATAATGTTACCACGGGCGCTGCTTATCGCACCCCATCACCACCATCATCCACCCCGCTGTCCCAGGCGCCGACAGTGAGCCAGGAACCAAGAAACTCGCGCCAACCCGCAGTGCCTATAAGACCCGCCGCGTTCCGTCCGGTGCCAACCCAGGCCCCGGGGCCCGCAGGGAGCCACAACCGCGCACCAGCCGCTCGCACTACCGCCTCTGCCGTGCGCCCAAACGCACCAAGCGCGCGTATATCAGCCTCACCCGCGCCCCGGCCGGCGTCCGTGCAACAGACCGCCGCCGCGTCTCGCCCCGCGCCGCCCGCTCACACCGCCGCGCGGCCCGGAGCGCCACCGACCGCGAGCGCTCGCTCGGCCGCCGCTACGGGCCGAGCTGCGCGCCACGCGTCGCCCGCGCCGCACCGCTTGCTGGCAGGCTCAGCCGCCGCAACCACAACCGCAGCACTCGACATCGCCATGTCGCCACCGCCGCCTAGAGCCTCCGCCCGGGACTCCCCAGCCGCACTCTCGCCGTGCTCGTCGAGGGAAGGGAGCGACCTCTCCGCGACATCCTACTCGACGCCCGCTCAACACGACCCACCTGCCGGAGGCCCGGATACGGAGGTTAGTCAGTGCTTTTTAATTGAAGACGACTACAACAGTGACATGAGCACAGAAGACGCGCTGGCCCTAGACCACGACTTCCAGTCTGAAGTCAGGGCCCAGCGCAGACCTAGAAGTTCCGACGGCGAGGCCGCTGAAGAGGCCAAGCGCCTGTGTCCCGAATCCCCGCTCCCGCAGCGCGACGCGCGTGGAAGAGCGGGAGCGGGTTCGCCGACCTTCGCCGAAGCAGCTCGCCGTCCATCCACCGGACAAGACGCCGCACGCACAGTGCCACCATCCGCCGCAGCCCCGGCACAGGGCGCTAGCGCCACCTCGACTGCAGAAGGCGGTAAGAAGAAAGAGAAGAGGTCACGCTACCCTCCGCTCTTGGTGGAGAAGCTAAACGACTGGGCCGCTCACTTTAGGGCCCTCAGCATAAAGTTGGGTCACCCTCCAAACGCCCGACCTTTCAAGGGGGGATTTAGGTTCCTCCCTGAGAGTGAGGACGAATACAGGGTGGTCCAAAGTTATCTCACGGACCTGGAGAAGTTGGACGGCACCAGCTGGTTCGCCTACTCACTGAGGGCGGATCGTAGCCTAAAGGTGGCCATACGGGGACTGCCGGCGGACACGGACCCAGCCGACATCTCTGAGGAGCTCAGCCTACTGGGATATGAGCCGGAATACGTGCGCAATATTAACGCACGCGGAGGACGACCCGGCTGCATATTTCATGTAGTGCTGAAGAGGCAGATGGACATCCGCAGGATATATGAAATCGACACGCTCATGTGCATGCGTGGCATCCGCATAGAAGCCTGGAGAAGCAAGCGTGGGCCCGCACAGTGCCACAGATGCCAAAAGTTCCGGCACAGCTCGCACCAGTGCCACCGCCCGCTCGCTTGCGTGCGATGCGGCGAGGGACACGTTGCGCGCGAGTGTCCGCGCCCCAAAGAAGAGCCGGCCACCTGCGTCAACTGCGCGGGCGACCATCCGGCCTGCAGCGACAGGTGTCCGGTGTTCAAAAAGGAAGCCGCCAACAAGCGGGCGGGCACTGTCGCCACCACAGCGAGCCAGCGCCGGCCCAGAGAGGGGCCTCCAGCCAACGCAGAGGACCACGAAGCCCCCAGCACCACACTGATGGCAACAGCTAACGGGCCCACAGCAGATGTCACTGCCTCGAGGCGGAAGAAGAAGAAGCGCGGGGGAAAGAAGAGGGGGAAGAAGACCCAGCCCCCCGCGACCCAAACAACAGAGGGCGCTGTCCCTGTCGCGGCGCAGGCGCAGCCCACTGCCACTCTTACATCGGTGATTCCTTTTGTTGCCGCTGCTAGCGCTAGTGAGCCGAGGAAGGGGAAGCGGGAGGAGAAGCCCGCTCCCCTCGCAAGCGCGGCCCCGGCCGCCGCTCTTCCGAAAACAAGGCCACCCAAGCAACAACAACAGCAACAACAACATCAACAACAATACAATCAACACCCAGCTGGCGCTCGCGAGCAGCGGCAGCACAATCTACCACAGGCTGGCCACTCAACGAAAGAGGGCCAGCCAAACCAAAAGCAAAAGGAAGTCACGGCCTGCGCCATCAAGCTCTTAATGGACCTAATCAGGGCAATAAGACAGGGACAGGACGCAGGCGCGGTAATCCTCGACGGGCTGGCGGAGTTACTTACTATATACAATGTCTAGTTCGTTGAGGATACTGCATTGGAACGCCCGCGGCCTACAGAAAAAGGTCGCCCCTCTCCGCCTCCTCCTCAGAGAACAAAGGATCGACGTGGCGCTCATAGGGGAAACTCTCCTGGGGCCTGCGGACAAGACCAGGTTCCCGGGATACATCACCTATAGGAGGGACGAGAAGTCGCCGCTCGGCAAGACATACCGCGGACTGGCGGTGCTGGTCAACCGAAGGGTCGTCCATCAACCGCTTCCAGAGGTAACAGCCACCACCTTCCAGGCGTTGGGAGTCCAACTCCACGTCGCCGGCAAGGATATGAACATCTACGCGGCCTACCATCCACCTACCATCGACTTCAGTGTAACAGAGCTGAGGAGCATCTTAATGTCGCCGAACCCGACACTCCTTGCCGGCGACTTTAACATCAAGCACGAAGCCTGGAACAGCCGGACGCGGAACACCTGGGGCGGACGACTCTTCACAGACGCGGAGGCCCACGGCTACACGGTGTCCGGCCCTGACACACCAACCCACTACCCAGACAACCTGGCGCACTCTCCGGACGTGCTGGACATCGTGATCCACCAGGGCCTAGGTTGCCAGCTCACCCAACAAGTACTGGACGACGAGCTGCAGTCGGATCATCACCCCGTACTCGTCGTCCTATCGGAGTTGCCGACAAGACTCTCGCCTCCTGCGCCACGTCGCATCACAAACTGGGACATCTTCAAAGAGAAGCTGGAGACCACCACTCCCACTTGGCCCGTCGAGACCGCCGCAGACGTGGACAGACTAGCGGAAGAGGTCACCGCCTGCACCCAGCGCGCCTTGGAAGAGGCGACAACTACAATGCCGACGACGCCGGGGGGGATTGTTTACAAGCCCCTCCCCGCCCACATCAAGCACATGATCGCCCAAAGGAGGCGCCTACGCAGGCGGTGGCAGGACACTGGATGTCCCACCACCAAGCGGGACCTTAACCGTCTGGCGGAGAAGGTCAGGGCCAAGCTCCAGGAGTTAAACGCCGAGGGCTGGGAGGAACGCATCGACGCCGCAGAGGGAGACTGGGCGTCGCTGCACAAGCTCTGCAGGACGCTCTCGAATACCCCAGCCCCGGTGCGCCCTCTACGCCACAGCGACGGGGCGACCAGATACCTCGCAGCAGACCGAGCGGAGATCTTCGCGAAACACCTGGAGCGTCAGTTCCAGCCGAACCCGACCGACGACCCCGAGCACATCGCAGCAGTCGAGAGGCACCTTGGAGAGTACTTCGCCTCGCCGGTAGCCAACGATGAAGACCCAATCTTCTTTTCACCATGTGCAGTCAGACGCGCCATCCTCAGAACAAAGCCAAAGAAGGCTCCGGGGGCGGACAAAATCACCAACACCGCGCTGCGCCACCTGCCATACAGAACGGTAGCGGCGCTAGCGCGCTTGTTCACAGGGATACTACGCACCTGGGTTTTCCCGGCTGTGTGGAAGGAGGGGCGCGTCATCATGCTGCCCAAGCCTCACAAAGACGTCTTGAAGCCGGAAAGCTACCGGCCCATCACACTACTGTCCTGCATCTCCAAGGTGTTTGAACAGCTCCTGCTGCGACACCTCCAGCAACACGTCACACCGCGTCCAGAACAGTTCGGGTTCCGCTCGGAACATTCCACGACGCTCCAGCTGTCAAGGGTGCTGCACCTGCTCACGGCGGCGGTGAACAAGAAGGAGCGAGCAGTTGCAGCATTCCTAGATATGGAAAAAGCCTTCGACAGTGTCTGGCATGCCGGTCTGCTGTACAAGTTGACAGCAACATCCACGCCTCATCGCTTGATACGGGTGGTCTCCTCCTTCCTCCAGGACAGGACATTCAGGGTGGTGGTTGACGGAGCGCTGTCGTGCGCCCGTCCCATTGCAGCCGGAGTGCCGCAGGGCAGCTGCGTCTCTCTATGGTGTTACTCATGTTACACCGATGACATCCCCACCACACCGGACACCACGCTCGCGCTGTACGCGGATGACGCCGCCTATATCGCCACCTCTCTCAACGTGCAGCACGCGGCAGTCAAGCTGCAGCGCGTGCTCGATCTACTGCCAGAATGGCTCGCCAAGTGGAGGTTATCGGTGAACGTGGGTAAAACACAGGCGCTGTCGGCGGCTACAAGAAACCACCACCCTTAAAACTACAGGGAGTCGACGTCGAGTGGCTCAGACAGGCCAAGTACCTGGGGGTCACAATCGACAGTCGGCTCTCCATGACGTCACACGTCTGCACTGTCGTCGCTAAAAGCAGGACCGCCCGCTTCCTGCTGCACCCAGTGCTCTCGTCCCGACTCCCGTTGCGCACCAAGTTGGGGGTGTACAAAACGTACATCCGACCACTTCTCACTTACGCAGCCCCAGCTTGGCTCGCCCTCACGAGCGAGAAGAACAGGAAAAAACTTCAAGCCCAACAGAACCTAGCTCTACGGAAGATCGTCGCCGCACCTCGCTACGTGAGGAACGCAGTCGTGCAGCGGGACCTCAACATCGAGAGCCTGGAAGACTTCTGCCGGCGCCTCGCGTCCAACATGTTCGCGCGCGCCGACGCCTCTGCCTGGCCCCACATCGCGCAGATAGCGCCATGGCACACGCGCCCGCCTGACGCGGGGCGCCCCCCGCGCTACCCCAGGCGCCTACCACGTGACCTCGTGACGGACGTGTGACGTCACCCACCGGACTTGACTCCCGAGTATGTCGCTTCACCTACACGCGACACACTCGTACAAACAGACTCCACAACACTACAGTACTCACACATAGGTGAAACGCCGCGTTCTAAGTTAATATAGGCGCGGCGCTCACCACCTACCTCATACATACATGACTCCACACACATCTGACTCACGCGATAGATAGCGGCGCGGGCTCGCTACCTACTCGCTAACATGAGCGGTGTTACACAACACAATACCGCTCACACATACATACATGGCCCCTTAGCCCGGAGCGCATCGGCTAGCTTCGATAACGTTGTGGGCGGGGGCCCATCGCCCGGTAGGGGCAGCCCCAGCCGCCTCTGGCTGGTCATCATCCGCTGGGCTTCACCCGGGGCACCGGGAGTTCCACCTAGCGGTGACAGACCGCCGAGGCGGCGTGAAGATACGGTTAACACCGTGGCGCCTCTACCGTCACAATTTGACACTAACTCACAGGCGAGCGGCGCAAGCGCGCTCGCCATTGGCCGAGGCCTACACGGCCGCCACAGCGACGGTGCCCGTATGTTTACGGGCACAAATGAAACCGCGGGACAAAGGGCATAGCCCATACCCCGCCAGCCGCATCCCACTGCTGGGAAGCAGCGAGTTCCCCGAACTTTGGCAGTTGGAAAAAAAATCAGAACAAGTAACATCTCCGGTTCTAAAATAGTGTGGTGCATAGAAAACAAAGTTTTAATTGTGAATGTGTGTATTAATGTGAAGGTTAAGTGACACTAATGTTCCGCGGTGATTAATAAAACTTAGTAGAATAAAATATTGGCATTTACTCTGTGTTTGTTGTGGTGATTCAATTACATGTAGATGACATTTGTACTGGTCATAACGATTAACAAATTTTATTTGAAATGAAAAACCAATTAATTGCCATCTTGAAACTTGGTGGGTTTAAACTTCATAAATGGAGTTCAAATAGTAAATATATATTAAGTGACATTCCTTGTGATTTACAGATTTCAAATGAAATTGATTTATGCAAAACCGATGACCAATATGTCAAGACTTTGGGTATCAAATATAACACACAAACGGATACATTGAACATTTCATGTCCACAAACCTAGTTGTTAGATGTCTACACCAAACGTCAGACATTAAGTTTCATTGGAAAACTCTTTGATCCTCTTGGTCTAGTAGGTCCAATTATTGTACTTGCAAAAATAATCATGCAACAAACATGGTTAGAAAAGATCTCATGGGACTCACCATTGCCATATAACCTAAATAAAAAAATTAGAAGTTTTGTTGAGAATTTATCAAAAACAGGTAACATTCCAGTAAAGAGAAATATTGACACACAAAACTCAACATGTATTGAACTAATAGGGTTTGCAGATGCCTCTCAGAAGGCTCATGGTTGTTGTGTTTATTTAAGGACCATTAACAGTAATGGTCAAGTAAAGGTTGAGTTGTTATGCTCAAAATCAAGGGTAAATCCCATAAAATCTTTAACCACACCAAGATTAGAGTTAAATAGCGCTTTGATACTAGCAAAGCTGTCAAAAAAGTTGTATGATCAACTAACTAGAAACAATTTTACTGTTCAGGTACATTTATATGTAGATTCTCAAATTGTTCTTGCTTGGCTCAATACAGAGCCCGCAAAGTTGACTGTATATGTCGCAAACAGAGTCAAAACTATCCGTGATCTTACACAAAAGGCCTCATGGTCATATATCACTACCGATGAAAACCCTGCAGACTGTTTGTCTAGGGGTATAGAACCTCACTTACTTAAAGACAACCAGTTATGGTGGCAGGGGCCACAGATTTTACATAGTAAGAATTACACACATGAACCTACAAATATTAAAATTCCTAAGGAAATTCCTGAGCTTCAACTTTGTAATATTACACTGACTTCCGAGTCAAATAAAGATTTCAGTTTATATTCAAATTATTCTGATATTAACAAACTGAAAAGAATTATTGCCTATATTTACAGGTTTTTTAATAATTGCAAAGTAAAAAAAGAAGATAGGGGGGTCTATGGACATCTGAAAATAAAAGAACTTAACTTTGCACTCAAAAATATAATTAGACAAGATCAAAAACAACATTTTAGTGAAGAAGTAAGTTGTATCAGGTCCAAGAAACCAATTAAATCCAATTTAAAATCCTTAAATCCATTTTTAGATGGACTAGGTATCCTCAGAGTAGGAGGTAGATTACACAATGCTAACATACCATATGATCAGAAATATCCTATCATATTACCCAAAAAATCATTCATTACACGTTTAGTAATTAGTAATAAACACAAATGTTTGTTACATGCTGGAAAAAAGTTAACCCTAGCTAGTTTATGTCAAAGGTTTTAACTAATTAATGGACTTAGGGAAGTAAAAGGGGTAATTCACAAATGTTGAGTGTGTTTCAAGCTAAAAGCCAAGGCATCAGAGCAAATGATGGGATCTCTTCCTTCAGACCAAGTGAATCCCAGCAGGCCTTTTGAAAAAGTAGGAATCGATTATGGCGGTCCATTTTCAATAAAATTACACCGTGTTAGAAAGCCACAAATTTTAAAAGCATACATACTATTATTTATTTGTTTCACAACAAAGGCTATTCATATTGAGTTGGCATCAAATCTAACAACTGAATGTTTTTTACAGGCATTAAAAATATTTATTTTTCGTCGCAATAAACCTTCTATTATTTATTGTGACAATGGTTCTACTTTCAAAGGTGCCAATAATCAGTTACATGAGCTATACTCACATTTAAGTCAGGTACATCAGGACAAAATTATAAATTTCACTTCAGATCTTGGTATTGAATTCAGTTTTATTCCGTCTTATTCACCAGTATTTGGAGGACTATGGGAAGCAGGGATAAAGAGTGCAAAATATCACTTGAAAAGAGTTGTAGGCCAACAGGTACTAACATATGAAGAGTTGAATACCATAATAGTTCAAATAGAAAGTCTTTTGAACTCCAGACCTTTACTTTCTCTGCCAAGTATTGACCCAAACGACATGTCTTATTTAACTCCTGCTCATTTTTTGACAGGTGCTTCTATTACATCATTCCCTGAACCTGATGTCACAAATGTGCCCATACACCGTTTGTCATTCTGGCAGCAATGTACTCACATGGTGTTCAAGCACCAGTCCCACCGTTGGATCCAGTTAATTCAGCGCAATCCGTAGTTAATAAGATTTAGCTATAAGAATTTTACCAGGCGTTTACTTTACTGTCCTTCCTTATTTTCAATGTCATTCTTCAATAAAATCAAAGTTGGTTCACTGCGTGCTACATCCTGAGTTTTTTAATTCCCTAAATTCCTGCGAAGTTCCTTCAGTTTTCATACATGGTCCATCGAACCCGATAATATATTATCCACATACTAGCGAAGTGGAATAAGCTGAATTGGATAATTTGGAAATTTTATATTGAAAGAGGGACTGGAGTGACGAGGTGACAAACACGTGCTTGGAAGAAGAGTGATTCGGACATTAAGTGAATTAAAACAGGAAGTGTTTAAGCATTTTAATTAATCAAATTCACCCAACACTCATTAATATTAAATCAGGTAAAATAAAATATAGGAATTAAGTATTTACTAATAAGGTTAGTAACATATTTTTATTACATTTACAAAGTTATTTACTTATTTTTATTCTTTGTGTACACATTTACAAGGAATTTAATTTACAGAGTATTAGGTTAAATGAGATTTGTATAAATTATAGTTAACGCGTGCTTAAAATACAGTACAGTAGTGTTATTGTTAACCTACATTAGTTAGCTAATTAGTTTTCAATGTACAAATTTTATTTTCGAATTTAGACCTTTAAAATTAATTGTTGCTTTGTAAACCTTTAAAAAAAGTAGATAATTGTTTGTTTGTTGCTTTATTTCTTTAGAATAGTAAACCTTACATACTTTCCTATGGTAGATTTATTAGCAGTGATAGATACAACTAAGTCAACTTTGTACAATTAATAACTTAGCCTAATTTTGCTTACAGTCTCATTATAGTCATTATTATAAATACGATAGGTATTTTTGTTACAAATAGTTTCGTTATTTAACATTATAATTGTGTAATTACAGGTCTACGACACTCACCTTTCAAAATGACTGATATTAAAGATCTTAAAAAGAAGCGAAGCAGTTATAAAGGAAGATTAACAGTATTTGGAACCTACTTAAGTAATTTGAAGGATGCCGATATAACCCCCTTTCAGGTAATGGAGTTGCAATTGCGAGTCACCAAATTAGAGGATCTATATAATGAATTTAACGAGGTTCAATTGAAAATAGAATGCATGTGTGAAGCTATTGATATTGAGACACTCGAAAGAACCACAGTTGAATCTCAATATTATGGGTTGCTAGCTCAAGCTAAAATTATGTTAACTAACTTTTCAAAATCAGAGCAAGATGAAGTAAAATCGACTTGCAGTAGTAGTAAGCGTCAGTTCGTCAAGTTACCTACAATTCAATTACCCAAATTCACAGGATCATACGATAACTGGCTTGAATTTCGAGATACTTTCGCAAGTCTCATACATGGCAATGACGAAATAGACGAGATTAATAAATTTCATTACCTGAGGTCCTCATTAGAAGGATCTGCTGCTATCGTGATCCAGTCAATTGAGTTTTCTGCTCAAAACTACAATGTGGCATGGGAGCTTCTTTGTGAACGATTCGATAATGAACGGTTATTGATTGAAAATCATGTTACAGCGTTGTTCAATATCGAGTCAATCACTAAGGAGTCCTCAACTGCATTAAAAGGTATTGTAGACAATGTAAACAAAAATATCAGAGCGTTAAGAACATTAGGCGAACCTGTTCATAGTTGGGACACATTACTTATCTATATAATTCGACAAAAACTTGATCCTAAAACGTTCCGAGAATGGGAGGAATTCAAAGGGCGTATTGATAAATCTAGACGAATCACTTTTGATCAGCTTATTGAATTTATGCGTAATCGCGCCGAGTTAATTGAAACACTGGAAAAGTCACGTCATTCAACAACTAATGTAAAACAGAACACTAAAATAAAAGCGTTTGTTACAACAGAAACCACCAGTTCTTCATCACATAGTTGTCCAAAATGTAAGGGTGATCACAACCTCAATTCATGTCCACAGTTTCTATCATTAAGTGTCAACGATAGAATGACTTTACTGCCTAGCTATAAAGTTTGTTATAATTGTTTACGTCACGGTCACTATCCCAATAATTGCAAGAAATCAGGGTGTAAAATATGTAAACGCAAGCACCACACGCTTATTCATAACACAGATTTCAAACCAAAACCAGTTTCAAGCAAATCAGCTGATGGTATGACCGATAAGGCTAAGGTTGAGTCATCGTCCACTGCCGACGCAAACAATAGTCACGTTGCGCTTTCAGCTAATATCTCTGCGCATTCGCATACGAGCGGCACAAGCGACATCCTGTTGTCAACTGCGTTAATTAGGTGCTATGATGTCAATAATAAAGAACACATCGTTCGAGCTCTTCTTGACTCTGGTAGTTCGTCGTGTTTGATGACAGAGAATTTATTTAATAAGTTAAATCTGCCTCATTTCAACACAGATAAATCTATACAAGGCATAAATAAGTCCATAACGCTTGTGGAAAAAATGTGTCGTGTGTACATTAAATCGTTGCATGAATCTTACGCTAATGATTTAATATGTTTTGTCTTGCCCACAATAACTGATAACGTTCCCGCTAGACAGGTACATATGAATATACCCTCAAATATTCACTTAGCTGATCCGTATTTCCACACACCCGCTTCTATTGATATTATTATAGGAGCAGACGTATTTTGGAGTTTATTAGGATCTAATAAAATATTACTTGGTGATGGAAAACCAACACTTTATCAAACTAGGCTTGGTTGGCTAGTTTGCGGCCCAATAAACGGCGGCTGTAGTAATATTTCATCTCAGTTTTCATCAATTAAATGTAATTTTATAAATATTACCGATCATGGTGAAAGTTCTTCCAGTTCAATTGAGTTAGATGACATCCGAAACCAATTGACGCGTTTCTGGCAGCTCGAGGAAGTTTGTCATGAGTCATCGACTTATTCAGCTGAGGAGAAGATGTGTGAAGAACACTTTATAAAAAACACAACGCGCTTAACAGATGGCCGCTTTAGCGTTAAATTACCGTTAAAGGAATCTTCGAATAGTTTAGGCGATTCATATCATCGTGCAAAACGATGTTTTCTGTCACTGGAGCGCAGAAATCTCAGCCAACCCTCACTCGACAAAATGTACAAAGCGTTTATGACTGAGTACATTTCTTTAGGCCATATGTCAGAGTGTAATATTCATGAAGATCAGCTGTCATATTTTATTCCTCATCACGGAGTACTGCGCGAGAGTAGTAGTACAACTAAATTACGGGTAGTATTTAATGCTAGTGCACCCACTACCTCTGGTATTTCTTTAAATACAATACAGATGGTGGGGCCTACCGTCCAGGACGATCTCACTACAATTATTCTTAGGTTTAGAATGCATAAGTACGTCCTCTCTGCTGACGTGGAGAAAATGTACAGGCAGGTGTCTGTACATTCATCAGATAGGCACCTGCAGCAAATTATTTGGCGTGATGATGCTTCTAGTACTCTCAAGGCTTATCAATTGCATACAGTTACCTATGGTACAGCTAGTGCACCATATCTCGCTACTAGGTGCCTCAAACAGGTCGGTCTTGAATGTCAGGATCAAAAGGTCGCAGATGTTATACTTCATGATTTTTACGTGGATGACCTTTTGACTGGAGCAGACGTGTTTGAGGAGGCTCAAATGTTGCGTCATAAGGTGACGGACGCTCTGGCTTCTGCTTGCATGCCTTTAAGGAAGTGGAAATCTAACGAACCCAGTTTAATTTCAGAATCATCTGGCGAGTCTTGTTTTGATTTCCACAAGGAAAGTGATGTCGTCGATAAGACACTTGGTCTTAGTTGGCGAACTGACACAGATGATCTGTGTTTTCCTATAAATGTTCCTGAATGCATAGAAAATACTAAGCGTGGCATGTTAGCAGTAATCGCGCGAATTTTCGATCCGCTAGGGTTGTTAGCACCGTGTGTCGTGAACATGAAGATGTTGCTTCAGAAACTTTGGCTGGACGGCATAAAGTGGGATGACCAGCTATCACCTGAAGTTGCAGCAACATGGGCGAATATAATTAAAGCCTTTTTTTTTTTTTTTTTTTTTTTTTTTTATCGATGGGAAATCATCAAATGACCCCTCCCGCTCTGGGCTGAGCAGGAGGGAGTGTCAGACTTGTACTGACTAAAACCCATCCATGTTCCTTCCTTTGCCCTTTGTGTTCCAGGGCCGCGGTATCTCTTTCGAACAGACCCGCAACCCTGGATAATTAAAGCCTTGCCGTGCCTTCATAATTTACGTGTTTCACGTCGTGTGGTCTGTGACGCATACAAACAGGTGGAATTTCATATTTTTACTGACGCTTCGGAGCGAGCTTACGGCGCCTGTTTGTATGTTCGCAGCATCAATGAGCAGGGTGACGTCGACGTGCGAATATTAATCGCTAAAAGTCGCGTAACTCCTATTAAACCAGTAACAATACCGAGACTTGAGCTCTGTGCTGCTGTGCTTGGTACACGTTTATATCAAAAGGTTACTAATTCCCTTCGTATTACCCCAGTTAGTGTATTTTTTTGGACTGATTCCATGATAGTGCTGGGTTGGTTGAAGATGTTACCTATTAAATTAAATACTTTTGTTCGCAACCGTGTTGCCGAAATACTGGAATTATCCGGTGCAAGTACTTGGCGACATGTGTCGACACACGACAATCCAGCTGATTTAATAACCCGCGGAGCGGAACCTACCGCTATGCAATCACTGGATTTGTGGTGGTTCGGCCCATGCTTCTTAAAGTGTGACAATACTACATGGCCACCCCCTGCTATAAATTCAGAAATCTTGCCAGAGATTAAATCTAGTATTTTAGTTAATTTAGCTCAAGATCATGCTAACGAAGATTTATCTAAATCATTCATCGAATTTAATCGGTTTTCTAATCTTATTAGATTACAGCGTTCTATTTGTTACGTTTTTCGTTTTATTAATGCATGTAGAAGGCGTTCATCAAATACATCATATTTAAACTCTCAAGAATTACAATATTCATTAAACTTTATTATTATTCAGTCACAAAAAGAGTCTTTTCCTGAATATAATTTACTATTAAATAATAAAAAATTACCACATAAAAATAAATTATTAAGCTTAAACGTGTTTCTAGATGAAAATAAAATTATTCGTGTAGGTGGTAGATTGAAGAATTCCGACTACTCGTTTGAAAAGAAACACCCAATATTATTACAGTCCACTCATCACTTTGTGAAACTTTTATTTAGATTTGAGCATATCAGGTTAATGCACGCAGGTCCTCAGTTATTACTAAGTACAATAAGAGAGACTTACTGGCCACTTGCTGGTCGCAATTTAGCCAGAGCCTGTTTTCGGCAATGCGTTCGATGTCAGCGCCTAAAGCCACAGGCAGTTGTCCCTCAGATGGGTAATCTTCCATTAAATAGACTCTCACCAGCCGATTTTCCTTTTCAAAGCGTAGGAGTTGACTACGCAGGTCCAATAATCTCGTCTAGTCGTCAAGGTCGTGGATGTAGATTGGTTAAGGTATACATCGTTATTTTCGTATGCTTCACTACAAAGGCCATACATTTGGAGTTGGTGGGTGACTTGACGAGCAGTAATTACTTACAGGCTTTACGTCGGTTCATGTCTCGAAGAGGAAAACCTCTCAACATTTACTCCGATAACGGAACATCGTTTGTAGGAGCCTACAATGAGATTGCTGATTTCTTGAAACGCAATTGTGACTCCTTATCTGATAGTGCAGCTCAGGAGGGTATTAAATTTCATTTTATTCCTGCTTACGCTCCACATTTTGGCGGTCTTTGGGAGGCGGGTGTCAAATCGACCAAATTTCATTTGTTCCGAGTGTTGGGCAATTGTCACCTTACATACGAGGAGCTTAACTCCGTTTTGATTCAAGTTGAAGGTATTTTAAATTCCCGGCCGCTCACACCATTATCGTCGAACCCAGAAGACCTGTTGCCTCTCACTCCAGGTCACTTCTTAATTGGACGACCTCTAACGTCTCTTCCTGTAAAGGACATCCGGGACCACTCCACTCATCATTTGACGCGCCATCAACGAATTGAGCAGCTACGGCAGCATTTCTGGTCGAGATGGAGCAAGGAGTATGTCTCCGAGCTTCAGCAGCGTGTAAAGTGGCGTACGGGCAATGACAGCCTGAACCTGGACTCCCTCGTTGTCATTAAGGAGGATAACCAGCCGCCGTTAAAGTGGAGGTTGGGCCGCGTTGTTGGTCTTCATCCTGGCACAGATGGCATAAGCAGAGTCGCCGATATCAGGACCTCAACTGGGACTATCAGAAGGGCATTCTCCAAGATTTGCCCGTTATTGGAAGATAACAACTGTTGAAAGGCGAGCTTCCAACGGCCGGGGGCATGTTCAAGCACCAGTCCCACCGTTGGATCCAGTTAATTCAGCGCAATCCGTAGTTAATAAGATTTAGCTATAAGAATTTTACCAGGCGTTTACTGTCCTTCCTTATTTTCAATGTCATTCTTCAATAAAATCAAAGTTGGTTCACTGCGTGCTACATCCTGAGTTTTTTAATTCCCTAAATTCCTGCGAAGTTCCTTCAGTTTTCATACACATGGCGCAATCCTTCTGGAAAACTTGGTCAAAACAATACTTGACTCAGTTACAAAACAGGCCAAAATGGCATAGCAGTGTTCCAAATATTGAAAAAGGGGTCTTGGTGCTACTGAAAGTTGATAACACCCCTCCATTAACATGGCCAGTGGCCAGAGTAGAACAAACTTTCCCCGGATCAGATGGCAAGGTCAGGGCATTATCTGTAAGAACAAAAAGTGGTAAAATCATGCGTACTAGTGTGATGAAAGTTTGTGTACTTCCCATTTATGAATAAATTATTCTTATTAATTTACCTTTGTGTGGCTGCCGGACGTGTCATGTGGATTTGTTCACTAATAATTGTTTTGATAGTTTATTAAAACTAATCTCATCTACACACATCAAAAGTGTCTAGGGATCAACATATATTTTTGCAATAACTTTTCTCCTGATTGATATTAATTAAAATTTTCTTTAAGGATTCATCAAATAAAGTGTTTTCGTTTGTCACAGTAACGATAAACCAAGTCACCTTTGCATTAATAAAGAAATTTGCCATTTTCCTAATAAAGGGATTTTTGACATTTGAACCACTAACACAAAAGTTCGAAAAAAAGACTGAAATAACAGTTTTCTTTAAAATTTTATTGGGTAACTTAAACAATTAATAATCCGTGTTTCTACCGCGAACACTAACAACACAAGAACATCGGTTTGGCATACTCAAAATGAGTTCATCCAAATCACGCTGTGGAATGGCCGCCCATGTTCGTTGCAACAACAAAAAAAGGTCTTCTTGCGACTGGATACCCTCCATATTCGGCAGAGCTCTTCTCTGTAGCATATCCCATGCATGCTCAATCGGATTCAAGTCTGGCGACTGAGCAGGCCAGGGCAGGACATTGATGTTAGCTGCGGCGAGAGTCTGTCTTACAACTCTTGCGGTGTGCGGTCGTGCATTATCATGCATTAACTGAAATAAGGTACCGATTTGCACTTGTAGAGGAACGATGACGTCTGATACAATCGTCTCAGCATAAATTTGAGCGTTGAGGTTGCCTCTGATCCAAATCAACTCAGTTCTTCCGCCGATCCAAATACCCGCCCATACCATGATGGTTCCACCACTATAAGGATGGACTTCCTGGCAGGATTTTAATCGCTGTTGGCGTCCAGGGGTTCTCCAGTGTCGTATACGTCTTGTATCCGGTCTCATACCAAAACGAGACTCATCAGAAAAGCACACGAAACGCCATTGTTCTTCTGCCCAATTTCTGTGTTCAAGAGCCCATTGATATCGTATCCTACGATTGTGCATTGCTATAGGTGGTACCCGTAGCGGTCTTCGGGAATGAAGGTTCACTTCATGCAAGCGGTTTCTGACTGTTTGGTCGCTAATTAAGTTCCCTGAAGAGTGATGAAGCCTCACGGCTAACATCATGGCGGTTATTGTTGGAGCTCTTCGAGTTAAGATTTGAATGTATCGGTCTTGTCTCCGTGTGGTGCAGCGATACCGTCCTCCATGGCGCTCAGCCACGGTACCAGTGCTTCGGTAACGTGTCCAAAGTCGACTGATAACACTCTGACTTGTATTCAGAGCTAAAGCCACAGTACGTTGCCGGGAACCAGCTTCTATCATTCCCACGGCTCTGAGCATTTCTTCCCTGCTTAAATGACGTCGCCGCTCCATAATAACGTTGGTTTTAATCAGTAGTAGGGAAACAGTAGCACTAATAATGTCTTCAATGCGTTGTATGTTTTTATAGGGAAAATATTGACAGCTGATTTTCATCTTTTACTCGAATTTGATTCACAGTTCCTGATTCAAATTATGAAATGCACCAAAAAGGATCCATATAAATTTATAAAATCATAAATTTATTACAAAGCCACATCTCAATCTCAAGAAATCCACATAAAAATGCTTGATCCCTAGACACTTTTGATGTGTGTATAATATTAAGCATAGATATATGTACTTAGTTATAAATTCATTAGTTAAGGAAATCTTTTTATTGTACCCATCCATAGATTATATTCAAATTTTCATAGAAAACCATAACAGCAAGCTATTGTTAACTAGGCTAAGTACATGGTTATACTTTAGAATGTAAGTTATTATATTGTGCAAGCTTCTGTTATTTAGAGCAAATACCTACTTAGATTCCAAATTTATAGTTGAACTTAAACTGATGTAAACAGATTTAGGGCATGCTCAATAGATACATAGTTATACTTTATGAAGATAAAATGTAATATATGTGAACATCTATTCTGTAATAGACATGCATAGAATGCATAGTGCATACTTAATTAAGAGTGACAAGTATGTACCTGTGTGTACAATTGGTTTTTAATCAATAATTTCGGTGTAAAGTAGTTAACAATTTTGTAAGTAGTTAGCCAGTTTATAATTTATTTAATTTAAAGTAACAATAACTTTGTTAGATTATCCCTCAGTAAGCAGGGGCGTGCCGTCCATAGAGGCAATTAGGCCTAGCCTACCCTACCATTCCTACCAACAACGCAACAAATGCATTTATTATAACTATATTAATAAAAAATAAAAAACTCCTGTTATAATACTTATAGCAACTTGTCGCAGCCGTGTGACGTAACTGATAAATACTACGACGTTCGCTCCCGGCCGTTTAGGCAAGGCCGCAGCCGGCCTAATTTCCATTGATAAATTTACGCATACTGATCGTTATTTTCGTGTATATGAACGGCACACATAGTAAATAGGGGCGTAAACTCCTGCGAGTGTAGCTGGCTAGCTGGCCACTGATTGGCTGCCCCACAAAGTATTATCCGGCTAAAACGGTATGCAGTGATGCAATTATATTTGGTAGTGTTTTTTTATCGACAAAATAACAATTGTATTTTTCTTAGAAGCCATATTTGTTTCATGTGACTAGCAAAATTTATTTCGCGATCTTCAGTGTTTTGATTTTTATAATATCTGACGTTTGTAATTCGTTTTGAAACGTATAGTAGTGTAAATATTATTTGTTGTATTTGTTTATTAACTTAGAAATGGTGTTCTGTTGTGAAGTTTGCGCTTTTAGTGTGTATGTTAAAAGTTAAAAACAGTAAGTATTCACAATCGTTTAATGATAAGATTCAAGTTGTGTCCAAAGAAAGATGTGTAGGTACCCGAATTACGAGAATTAACCTAAAATTCATCGTCATTTCAAATTAATCTTTCTTCTGTTTGCATTGTCAGTAAATCGTGATTTGAACCTTGATTAATGCAGAGTTCTTGTATTTATAACTTTGGTTTTAATAGGCTTATTTTAAAGGTTTGTTTTTCAAATATTCCGGTCAGAAAACTCTACCTTTTTTTTGTTTACAGCGCTCTCTGTTTTATTTTTTAGAATTTTTTGTAGCGGAGCGACATCCTTCGTTCTTGTATTGACAGAATTCCATTGAAATTCCTGATATTTAAGCTAGATGGCGTTGTTTCTCATAAGTGAATATATCAATAGATGTGAGTACTTTGAGGGTCATCTTAGCGTGGCTGGCCTGCCTTCCGCGAAGAACCACTGCACGCCACTGTCAGTAAGACAGTATCAATTTAAACAATTTCAAAGGTATTGAAGCATTCAACAAGTTCCTAAAACATTTTGTTTATATTACATACTTAGTAATAAATAGTAAGTTTAAGAAGTTTATTATACCTATAGGAAGAACTCGGGTTCCCATTTGTCTTATGATAAGTAAATTTAAGATTAAGTTAAGTTTTTGTTTGTATTCGAAGCTAGCCTTTAGTTTCCTTTGTCGGCGTTGCCAATTTATGTATGAAGCAAACATAGCAATTCACTCGTTCCGTTCATGTGAACGAACTATCTCAGTCACCATTCGCAACCTGCCGGTGTAACACATTACCTTGTCAATTTATTTAATACAGTCCATTTTAATTATCTACAATTTTATGTGGTTTTATTACCAACGACTGCCACAGTGCTAACGAGTTAAATTTAGAAATGGTAGTCTGTCTGTTAGTGGTTTCAGGAAGGTAAATTTCGCACTTCGAAAGGTTAAGATCTAGGCCAATGGAACTAAATTTTTCTTTTAAAAAAGTTAAATCTTTTAGGACTGTGTCCACATCACCTCCCAGGGTTCCATCATCCAAATACTTATTACAAATGTATTTATTAAGTTGTAGAATATCTTTTTAAATCAAATTGAAGGCAGCGTATTATTTATATGCATAGACATAGTAAACAGATAAAAACAGGCCAAGTCCATGTTGAGGCACGCACAGTGTAAGGTTCCGAAGTTTTCTGTCTCTAAACCATGACAAATAAAATAAATAAATAAAGTCGAGCTCATTTATGTTAAGAGTGACCCTAAAAGCTATGAAAATACACCGATGACGTGAAAATGATAGCACTTTAACTATATTGACAATTGTCCTTAAAAGACTTTATGTAAGAAATATACGTAAAGTACATTAAAAAAAGAATAAGTACTTACTTGTTTAATTATGTGATTTATTTATCCAAATGCTATTTAAATTTTACACTCTCTTTAGTGTAAGGCCAAGCATTAAATCGACACTTTTCTATCTGACTATACATCGACGTTTTTAAGCCTATTAAAACAGAAATTACCAGGTATGATTCTTCGGGTCAAGCGCACCCTTTTTTTCTCGGTTTATGGTACGGAACCATTCGTGGCTTCGTATGAGAGTCCGACTCGCACTTGGCCGTTTTTTTGTACTGACCGATTGTAGATAAAAAAGAAGAATGAACCATTTATTAAAATGTTGGGTACATAGGGTACTTCCCGTTGACCTGGAATCATGTAAGAAGCAAGGTCCCACAGCAAAAGTAAAGTCGTATTTATTTTTAGCCCTTTATGTCGAGTCCCTTTAACTCCCTTTAAATCGAGCCGAGAACCTTGTCTCGCTTCTATTACCCCTACGTCGCGTCGAGTCTATGATTTCTGTCCCTCTTATAATAACATATTATTATCTTTTAATTTTTAAATAAAAAGTTCATTTTCTGCCATAAGATGTACATTTATCGAAAAAGAGGAAAAATACCACGAATTTAGGGAAAATATTCTCTATTTAAGCCTGATTTGTTGTGCATGAAAAGTAATAATTTTTCAATTATTGCCATATTTTATTCAATAAGGCGTCTTACTGTTTGCATAGTCTGCTTTCGTTCTGAAATCGTGTCACATAATAACACACACTTAACACATCATAATATCACATCGATGTTAAATATGAAAAGAATGTGTCCTTGTAATAAATAATTATTATTATACTCTTAAACATCATTTTCGACTAATTATAAGCAAGAGTGATGATTTCATTGATAAAAAAATACAATAGGTACTACTTTCCTGTAGTGTACTTCTGAACGAAAAATTCAAAATGACATTTTGTTTTGACAAAAGCCATCAGTGTCTGTCTGTCGAGTCTCGTTCGTCTCGACTTGGTTTCGAATTTCGTGGCTTTCGGTGATATTTTACGTTCTCTCATTTATGTTTTGTTCCTACGACTTTTGCTTTGTACAATAATTATTGGCAAATAACAATTTCTAGGTTATGCAAACGTCATCTCTAGTATTTGTCATAGCTGCCACACCTGACATATCTGTCATAGCTGTAACACTCACGACAAACGTCAAACATTTTTATTTTTTATTGCGTGCATAAAAACCATATATTATTATGTAAAAAATGTCACTTTATTCTATTCAGAGCTTTGTTTCCCAGCTTTTATAAAAGGTACATGTTATGGCCGGAGTCCCATACAAAAATGAAATATCTCCTTTCAATAATCTGTCCAGTACATTCTGAGAAAATCGGCTATCGACAGACGCACGGTTTGTGTTGACAGACGGACAGACAGCCAGCCAGACAGCTGAGTGATCCTATAAGGGTTCCGTTTTTACGGATGTGCAGAACGTAACCTTAAAAATAAATTGTGATAATATTATGTATTGTTCACTTTAAGAGTGCCTGGTTTCAGACGCTTTTTTATCCTTCACTAAAGTACCTATTATTATAGTAACCTATTAAATTAAAATGTTTCATAAAAGTCTGAATCTTTTAAATAATTTAAATAAATATTGTGTCGGAAAACATTTGCATGGAGGAATAAAATAAAGATATAATAAAGGGTACCAACAAGACCCTTATCGAAGACGAAAGACACTTGTTCTCCCCATCATTGTGATATTTTTTTTGTTCTAGACTATACCTGGAAACCTGCTAGTTACGGAGATATTGGGGGTCAAAGTTACAACTATATCACCAGTTTTAAATACATGTTTTAATTTTTAAAATCTAACACCTCCACGACCCCCGTACTATTCAATCCATCCATCAGCACAATGTTTTGAGTGCGTTACATACAGGTCTACCGTAAAACGTGATTTCCAACCCCAAAAAAAAAAAGTCGTTTCCCAGCAATAATTTTTGCGTAAAGTTACTTAGTTTGATGTACCTAATGCTTGGTTGAAGGCTTCGTGAAGGGTCCTGTTATACCCTGTATGTAGAAGGGTGTAAGCTTTTAGCTCGATTTGAAGTCAAACTTATTCTTATAAACTAGTTATTCTTAAACATCCTCAAAACAAAAATATAAGTAAACAAAAATTAAATTAAAACGACGCGATCGGTCGCCCGCCGGCGGGCGGCGCGGACCGTGGGTCTTCCTCTAAAAAGACTGATCGTCCGTGCCTGACTTACAACACCAGCTAGGTAAGGTTGTCGCGAACTGGAGGCGTCGAAGAGTCAAGCTGGGGGGAGGTACGTATTTACGCGACCAGGTTTTCATACGAAGTACAATAGGTATACTTGCAAGTACGCTGACTAAGTGACCCAAAATACTTACAAGACTTCAAAGTATGTTAAAAATACTTGCTAAGTCGATACTCTAAGCGATTCAGCTCCTTACTGATATTATATTTAATTACGGATCAATGTTCTATGCAAGTATTTTTTTTCCAACAAGGCTTGAAAGTATCCTTTTTTTGCATACGCGACATCAAGTAGTATATTTATTGTTCATATTCTACATGATTGTAATTTAAATGGAGAAAATATGTATATCATTTTATTTTTACTTTTAAGTACACAAACATGCATATATTATCCAAAGTGAAATATTTCAAAAAGAATAAGTATCATTTACGACATTTTATGAAAGAGTATTGTCGATTGGCGTATGTTTCATAGGTGTACACCAAAACACGTAATTTTAGATACCTACTTACTTGCAATTTTAAGTATGCAAGGCTCTACACAAAAAGTACAAAGTCTTTAATTCACATATCTACCTAAATATTGTCAAAATTCTTACTAACCCATTGCTCTTTCAATTGATTACGACTCAAATTCAAATTTAAAATCATTGGTAATTACATGAAGTTGTTAAAAATAGAGTACTCGCAAAACAACAATATTGATCGTCAGATACTCAGGAAGTCAGGACACACACCTTGCTATGTTATGTAGGCACTAGGCATCTAAATTCTGAAAAATAATATTTGGAAATTTTAGCACGTGTTCCGTCTACAAGCCTACGTTGTCTAGTGGATGGTGCGTCGTGGTGCTCCACCACCTACTTCGCACAAGTTTATTGAATAAACATAATGTACCTAACCTGAACTAAACCCTTATATTAAAAAGGTTATCATAATGAGTTGAGTGGGTGACCCTTTCGGTGGGTTTGAAGTTTAAAACCCATTTAATGGGTTATCATAATGATGTTATAACCCTTTCACTGGGTTTCAAGTTTAAAACCCATTCAATGGGTTTTCATAATGATGGTGTAACCCTTTCACTGGGTTTCAAGTATAAAACCCATACAATGGGTTATCCATATGGATGTTCCCCTTTTACTAGGTTTCAAGCATAGTATCGAATCGAAGGGGTAAGCCGTTTATCAGATTACTTTTAACATGATGTTATCTTTGAATGGGTTTCAAGGAGTTACATCATGATAAAGGTAACCTCATAAACGGCTTACCCCTTCGAAAGGCTTAACTCTTAACTGGGGTTGTACGGTCCCTGGTTTGTGGTGGTGTGGTCCGACTTTTCTTCGTGAACCTACTTCAAGTTGGTTGTCAACAAACAGTAATCAAACTGAGTTTATTGATAGTATACCGGAATTAAAATGTCCTAAAACTACAAATTTATTAAATATAGAATCGTGCAATATTATTATAATTGATTTCGATAGGTTTTCTTGCTTTAATCGTTTGCAAAGAACAATGGCGTATGTATTACGGTTCATTTTTAACCTAAGTGCATCGCGCGTCGGTCAAGGTCGCAAAACAGGTTCATTGACCGTGAGCGAGATTAATAGTTCATTAGTTGTGTTGACACGTTTAGTTCAATCACAATCATTCAGTAAAGAATATCATAACCTTATAGAAAAGGTGCCTTTAACCAATAAATCTAGTAATAAAACAATAGGTTTAAGTATATTTCTAGATAAGGATAATATAATTCGTGTTGGGGGTAGACTTAGTAATTCAAAATTTAATTACGATAAGAAACATCCAGTGTTGTTGTGTCATAAACATCGGTTTACTTGGTTATTGTGTTCATACGAACACAAACGTTTACTTCATGCTGGACCTCAGCTTTTCGTGGCTACCATGCGCGACAGATGGTGGGTGCTGGGAGCACGTAATTTAGCAAGGCTAGTAGTTCACAAATGTGTAACCTGCATTCGCATGAAAGGAAATACGTTAACTCCACTCATGGGTGATCTCCCAGAAGCTGGATAGAAGCTGGATTTCCATTCATGCGATGTGGTGTTGATTATGCTGGGCCAATATCTATATTGAATCGCAAAGGCAGAGGTTCACGACTGATTAAAGGATATATTTGTTTATACGTTTGTTTTGCTACCAGAGCTGTGCATTTAGAATTAGTTAGTTCTTTGTCCACACAGGATTATATAATGGCATTCAAACGATTCATTTCACGACGCGGTAAGCCGTGTCAAGTTTTTTTCCGATAATGGTAAAAATTTCGTTGGAGCTGAAGGGAGCTTACAGCTATATTTGAAAAATACAACGAAATAATTGATTTTGCTAGTTCTAATAATATTATATTTAGTTTCATCCCGCCTTATGCGCCTCAATTTGGTGGTTTATGGGAGGCAGGAGTGAAGTCGTGTAAGTATCACTTGAGACGTGTCGTAGGTAACGCTAAGCTAACTTATGAGGTGTTTGGTACGGTATTGACCCAGGTTGAGGCCGTCCTGAACTCCCGCCCTATATCACCTATGTCCGCAGATCCAAATGATTACCTTCCACTCACACCTGCTCATTTCCTAATCGGCCGACCGTTGACTGCACCTGCCAGTGAGGACTTCACGACATCTAAGCCTGCCTGTCGCTACCATCGGCTGGAACAGTTGCGGCAACATTTTTGGAAGCGGTGGTCAAAAGAATACGTGTCTGAGCTTCAACGCAGGACGAAGTGGGCGCACAAGACGGACGACATCACTAAGGACAGCCTTGTCGTCATAAAAGAAGATAACCTACCACCACTCAAGTGGAGAATGGGTAGAATCATTAAACTGTTCCCAAGCAATGATGGCGTCTCCAGAGTAGCTGAGATCCAAACGTCATGAGGCACAATCAAGCGCGCTTCATCAAAAATCTGCCCGCTTCCCGTTTAGACAACGTGACTCCAGTTTCAGTTGGAAGATGGATCTTCCAAGGTGGCCGGTATGTTGGGACAAGCAACGCCATCTAACGTATCTAGCAAGAGGATCGATGGGCGACTGCGTCACTGCGAGCGAGATATTCCAGAGATGTCCGCCCGCGGCGCTAGTGAGCACAATTCCACCGCACCGACCATTACGCGTACCTACGTGAACAGTCACTCCCACAAAATTATTGTAAAACCGAATATTAAACCCTTTTAACTGGAGTTTTTTCGAGCTTTATTGAAGAGGCCTGCCTGCCCTCCTGTCTTCATTGCCAAAACAGGCGGTGACAGACCGCCGAGGTGGCGTGAAGAAAGCGGCGCTGTCATCGCACAGCACCGTGGCGCCCCTACCGACACTTTCTGCAACTACACATAGGCAAACCGCGCGCAGCGCGATTGCCATCGGCCGGCAGTGGCGTGCAGTGGTTCTCCGCGGAAGGTAGGCCAGCCACGCTAAGATGACCCTCAAAGTACACACATCTATTGATATATTCACTTACCCTTCCGGCCCCACCGCACCCACCCCTGGTGTTTTTAGTAAGCGTATGTGAAACAACGCCATCTAGCTTAAATATCAGGAATTTCAATGGAATTCTGTCAATACAAGAACGAAGGATGTCGCTCCGCTGCAAAAAATTCTAAAAAATAAAACAGAGTTCGCTGTAAACAAAAAAAGGTAGAGTTTTCTGACCGGAATATTTGAAAAACAAACCTTTAAAATAAGCCTATTAAAACCAAAGTTATAAATACAAGAACTCCGCATCAATCAAGGTTCAAATCACGATTTACTGACAATGCAAACAGAAGAAAGATTAATTTGAAATGACGATGAATTTTAGGTTAATTCTCGTAGTTCGGGTACCTACACATCTTTCTTTGGTCACAACTTGAATCTTATCATTAAACGATTGTGAATACTTACTGTTTTTAGCTTTTAACAAACACACTAACAGCGCAAACTTCACAACAGAACACCATTTCTAAGTTAATAAACAAATACAACAAATAATATTTACACTACTATCCGTTTCAAAACGAATTACAAACGTCAGATATTATAAAAATCAAAACACTGAAGATCGCGAAATAAATTTTGCTAGTCACAAACATGAAACAAATATGGCTTCTAAGAAAAATACAATTGTTATTTTGTCGATAAAAAAACACTACCAAATATAATGGCATCACTGCATACCGTTTTAGCCGGATAATACTTTGTGGGGCAGCCAATCAGTGGCCAGCTAGCCAGCTACACTCGCAGGAGTTTACGCCCCTATTTACTATGTGTGCCGTTCATATACACGAAAATAACGATCAGTGTGCGTAAATTTATCAATGGAAATTAGGCCAGCTGCGGCCTTGCCTAGACGGCCGGGAGCGAGCGTCGTAGTATTTATCCGTTACGTCACACGGCTGCGACAAGCTGCTATAAGTATTATAACAGGAGTTTTTTATTTTTTATTAATATAGTTATAATAAATGCATTTGTTGCGTTGTTGGTAGGAATGGTAGGGTAGGCTAGGCCTAATTGCCTCTATGGACGGCACGCCCCTGTCGGCCGGGCCTACAAGGCCATACAGTTGAAGGTGCCCGTAATTGTACGGGCACACATAGAACCCGCGGGACCAAGGGCGCTGCCCATAACCCGCCAGCCGCGCCCCCCTACGGGGTCGCAGCGATTTTCCACGACCAAAAAGTTAGTCTTCTCACATCCTCCGATCTCGTAACATCTAAGTAGTTACCCTGCGCTAACCAAGAAGTAGTAAAAGTGTTTAAAGTCTGCGTTATAAGTTGTGTTAATAAGTACTTGTTTTATATTTGTGACTCTCTAATATTTGTGACTCTATAATTTTAAAGATAAGCTGTGATTATTGTGTGTTTTAAACTGATTAGTGTAAATATAGTGTTACAAATTGGTAATCGTGTAAATTCATTTATTCCACATCCTCGCTGAAGGGAACAGCGTCACCCCCGACCTACCTGATCCTATTTCTCTGTCGCCTCGCCGACATTTGGTCCTTCGCAACCGGATCTGGTTCATTAAGAGGTGTGGAATAAATTATGAGTCAGAAAAGTGCTATAACCACGCGCAGCAAAGTTAGAAAATTGGCCGTCGAAATGAGTCAGCGGCGTAAGAATGACGTCGTCTCGGACTCAGGCTTGCCGTCTGAAAGGACGCCGGGTTCACCGTCGGCCGCACCAACAGTGGCATCGACGTCTGTTAGAGATATTCCCCTGACGGGGCCCGGTCAAGTGTATGACTACAGAAGTACGTCAGAGGGACAGACAGTCGTTGGAAGGCGCCAGGGATCAAGACAAAGCAGCAAAGGCCTAGGAATAGTCGCAAAAGCGTCGAATTCCTACGAAAAAGGATCGAGTACGAAGCTGAGCGCGACTTAGTACAGTTAAAGGAGAATCTCGTGACGAAAAGGATGGAAGCAGACCTCGCTGAACTACAAGCGGCTGCTGAGAGTGAGGACTCAAAATCTGATGTGGATACCGCACATCGCGTTGAAGAATGGATTAATACAACGCCCCAAGTGACTCAAACGGATACTGTGTTGCAGTCTGTAGCGCGCGCGCCTGTTGAAGTGGCCGCGCCCCGTGACACATCTGCGATCCAGGAGAAAAATGTAAGTAGAGTGAATGTTGAACCACTTACATACCGTGAATGTACCGTGCCCCGAGAAATAAGTGTATCGCGTGTAATAGAGACGTCTGCGTCACTCCCGGTGGGAAACATAATGACACCTACTACGCAGACGTACTTGCCAGTGTCACCGGCAGTGAGATTCCGTGTGCCCGACAATAATCCCGTCTTTACCACTCCGGTCGCAAGTGTACCTCGAGTATCAACGCTTGAGTCGGATACACAGCGGCAGAGATATGACAGAGTGGGTGAAAAAGAAAGACGGCGAGATTCGTCAGGGGAGAGAGAGAGAAAGATCGACCAACTGGCAGAAGCGATCACGGGCCTGGCACGTCCACGGCCGGTACCAAGGCAGGCTTATGAATTGCCTCATTTTAATGGCGACCCTGCTGATTGGATTTCATATAGAAATATGTATTGGGAAACGACTGAGTTATACAGTTTCAAGGCACACGAAAACATAGCACGACTGAAAACCTCATTGCATGGCGAAGCTAAGACTGCGGTGGAAGATTTATTACGAACGTCATCAGACCCGTCAGCAATAATGCGTGCCCTAGAGGAAGAGTTTGGTCATCCAACTCTAGTGCTACAATGTGCACTGAAAAAGGTTAGAGATTTACTTAGAGTGACGGAAAGTGGCCGGGAACTTAGGAAATTCTCTACCACTGTAAGAAACTGCGTGTCACTACTGAAGAATATTCGTGCGGAAGGTTACCTTAATAACCCACAGATAGTGAGTGAGCTGCTGAACAAGCTGACACCAGTACAACGTGCGCAGTATGGTGATTTCGCTATGGGTTTAGATAACTCACAGGGGGTGGACTTAAGAGTGTCACCGAACTTAGAAATAGTCTCACACTTCTTAATTCACTTGGCGCGATCGTCGTCTTATTATGTACAGGCAACCATGTATGAGCCTAGTACATCGAAGCCTCCTGTAAAGCAGCAGCAGCAGCAGCAGCAGCAGAAGCAAGTCTCCGGTCAAGCCCGACCAGTGAATACCGCACGCCCTGTCAACAGGCCACCGTTTATGCAACGAGTGAACGCACAGAGTGACGAGTCTCCAGCACCGAAAGAGTGCATAATATGTAAAGGTGAACACGCCATAGAAAAGTGTGAACCTTTTAATAAGTTGAGTGTTCAACAACGATGGGACACAATCAAAGAAAAGAATACGTGTTTCAAGTGTCTTATTAGAAAACACCCCAAGAGGTTTTGCCGCGCAGACAAATGTGAAAAGTGCGGCTATGGGCATCACATGTTATTACACGCTGATAAAGCACCTAATAAAGAAGAAAGTGTAACTAACATTGGAGAATGGAGAGCCTCAGCCCTACTAAAAATAATACCAGTGACTTTGTGTAATAAAAACAGTGACGACATACAGTGTTACGCGTTATTAGACGATGGTGCAATCGTATCGCTAATAGACAGTTCACTCGCCACTAACTTAGCGGGTCCGCGTGTACCTCTCGTACTCAAAACCGCGGGAGGCTACGGAGTGACAGACTTAACGTCGCGAGTGGTGCAAACTCAAATAAGGGACCTAATGGACAATGCCATAAAATAAAGTGCCGCACAATAGTGAACATTAATTTACCAAAACAAACAGTGTCCGCCGCGATGATAAGTGACAACACGCACCTCAGCGACTTGGGTTGCGTGGAAATGAGGGGTGCCAAGCCGCTGCTGCTACTCGGGCAGGATAACTGGGAGCTGCTCGTCGGCCAGGACATTCGCCGTGGACGATCTGGTAAGCCAGTTGCCTCACTTACTAAGCTAGGTTGGGTCATACATGGACCACTTAGTAATGCCAATAATATAAATTCAGTAAATTGTATGACAGTCTCCCTTCCTGAGTTACACAATCTAGTAAAGTCACAATTCGAGTTAGAAGCACTAGGCATTTCAGCGAACCTTCGAAAACATAAGGACGTTGAGAAAGCAATAAATGTTTTAGATAACACTAGTCGTCGCGTTTCTGACAAGTCACAGTGGGAAGTAGGTTTACTATGGAAACATGAAAATATACAGCTACCTAATAATTATAATCAGGCCCGTCAGAGATTATACGGTATTGAGAGACGCATACGTAAGGACGCTGTGTTTGCTGAAGCGTACACTAAACAAATAGAGAGATTGTTAGATGAAGGTTATGCCCGTAAGGTAGAGGGAAATATAGATAGCTCTCCGGTTTGGTACCTACCACACTTTGGAGTAGTGAACCCTAACAAACCAGGGAAGCTTCGATTAGTGTTTGATGCAGCAGCTATATCTCACGGTACGTGTTTAAATGATAACCTATTAACGGGACCTGACATGTTAAATTCATTGTTAGGTATTTTATTAAAATTTAGGCTAGGCCCCATAGCATTTTCAGGGGATATCGCTGACATGTTCATGCGAGTAAGAATTAGGGCACAGGATCAAGGAGCTCAATTATTTTTATGGAGAGGGGATGAACAAGATAGAGAACCAGATACATATGCGATGAATTCTATGATATTTGGTGCCGTCTCATCACCAACCACGGCAATCTATATATTAAATAAGAATGCCAGTGAATTTATTAAAGATTATCCCGAAGCTGTTGAAGCTATAAAGACCAAACATTATATGGACGATTATTTAGATAGTGCTTGGTCAGATGAACAAGCTAACAGGCTGATTGAGCAAGTGACCAGAATACACGCCTCCGGTGGATTCATAATACGGGGGTGGGTCACGAACTCAACAGAGCTTAGGGATAGGTTAAAGTTAGACATGCCTGAAAGAATAGCTTTAGAAAAAGGAGTAGGCACTGTAGAAAGAACGCTAGGTTTAATCTGGTCACCTAGGGATGACGAATTAGGTTTTGATCTTCCATTTAAACGTTTGCCAGTGGAGCTTGTAAACGGTAGTGTAGTGCCCACTAAACGACAGTTTTTGAGCCTTATAATGTCAATTTATGACCCACAAGGTTTCCTGTACCCCTGTGTAATTCAGTCACGTATTTTGATGCAAAGGATATGGAAGTCAGGAATCCAGTGGGATGAAGTACTAAAAGAAAAAGACGCCAAAGCATGGTTTAAGTGGCTAAAGAATTTGTATCTTTTGAATGAAGTAAAGATACCAGGGTGGTATGGGTTAAACTTAAAAGACCTAGAACTACATGTGTTTGGCGATGCAAGCGAGCTAGCTTACGCCGCAGTCGCTTACCTAGTAGGGTATAACTCCGAAGGAGATAGGGAGATTGTCATGACGTTAGGGAAAGCGCGAGTAGCACCACAAAAGGTTATCTCTATTCCTAGATTAGAGCTGCAAGCGGCAGTATTAGCCTGCCGAATAGCAGAGACTGTCGAAAGAGAGTTAGGGTTACTGATCAGGGAAAAATTCTATTGGACTGACAGTAAGACCGTATTAAAATGGATCAACTCTGATGCTCAAGAGTTCCAACGGTTCGTTTCTCATAGACTAGCGGAGATAGATAGGCTGTCAGAAAGAGGCAACTGGCGCTGGGTCCCCTCGGAGGACAACCCAGCTGACGAAGCGACCAGGTTCTGTTGGCCCGATAGCTGCACAAAATGGCTCTCGGGCCCCTTGTTTTTACGTGATCCACAGGAGCAGTGGCCAGCGTGTCATGAGTCAGAGGCGGCAGAGGAGAACCTCGAGCGCATCCAACAAGTCCACACGTCGGCTGCACCTGCGACACCGCTCCTGGACTACGAGCGGTACTCATCGTGGCCACGCATTCAGCGTGCTATGGCACGCATGCTCATTTTCATCGGCCGGTGTCGCAAGCATCGAGCAACGACGGAGCTGCAGCCTCACGACCTCGAAGAGGCACACAATCACCTTATAAAGTTGTGCCAAGAGGAAAGCTTCCACGAAGAACGGGCTGCCATCTTAAAAGGGCTTCCCGTACCCAACAACAGCAATATAAAAACACTAGACCCAATGATTACCGACGATGGGTTATTAAGAGTCAGAGGACGTCGAGTGCCTGTGAAGAGCTCACATTTAGTGAGAGGCACCCAATTATACTAGATGGTCGTCACACATTAACTAGAAGGCTGATCGCACACTATCACGCGACAGCTCTACACGCCAACCACGAGACCGTCGTAAATAACCTACGTGAGAGATACTGGATCACGAAGGTCAGAGCAGCAGTGAAGACGGTGGTTACAAGTTGTCAGCTCTGTCGCATCCGCAGAGCCAAGCCCGCCCCACCAAAGATGGGCGACCTACCCCTAGCACGACTAGAATCATCAAGAAGGGCCTTTGTGCGAGTGGGTATGGACTACTTCGGTCCTATGGAGGTGGCAATAGGCCGGCGCCGCGAAAAAAGGTGGGGCGCCTTATTTACCTGCCTCACCACGCGCGCCGTCCACCTAGAGTTAGCCGCCTCGCTGAGCGCCGACTCAGCAATATTAGCCTTGCGGCGCCTGATAGCGCGCCGCGGGCAACCAGCACACATGTACTCTGATCAGGGTACAAACTTCATCGGGGCCAACACCGAGCTACGAGCAGCCCTGAAAGACTTCGAGCACGCCAAAGTCAGAGACGAGGCCACCAACCGTGGCATAACGTGGCATTTCAACCCCCCGGCAGCACCTCACATGGGTGGCTGTTGGGAACACCTAGTGAGGTCTGTGAAGAACGCACTACGGGCCACACTGCAAGAACGAGCGCCTCGTGAGGAGGTGCTTTACACCCTCCTCACAGAGGCGGAACTCATCGTGAACAGCCGACCGCTAAGCTACGTGTACGATGACCACAACCAACCCGTGGTCCTAACACCGAACCATCTACTCCTGGGCACTGCGTCCGGGAGTACTCCATTTGCGCCGAGCGACAACGGCGACATCGACTCCCGCCGGCAGTGGCGGCGCGTCAACGCGCTCGCCGACATGTTCTGGCGGCGCTGGCTACGGGAGTATCTACCGACTCTACAACGACGTGATAAGTGGACAAATAATGTGCCAAATGTGCGTGTCAGTGACGTAGTAGTGATCGTGGACAACAATAGAGAACGAAGTGCATGTAGGGATTGCAATTGCTGGATCCAGCATACAGCAATCCAGCTGGATCCAGCGCCTTTTTAAACATGCTGGATCCAGCATACATCTTGATCCAGCGATGCGGATCCGCAAACGTATCAATTTCTATTGTTTAGTTTTGAGTTGCCGCCATTTTCGAATCGGCGCGGCAACGTTGCCGTTCTGTCACCATAGCACGTGCCGCATGAAAGGCAACGCCGCCCGCCCCCTTTCCCCCTTACCAACTGTACCGCTTATGTTTGTTTATTTTATAAATCAAAGACAGTTGATGAGTTGAATAACTGCTCTCGTCTCGATAGAAAGTGTCTTTGTGTCACTAAAGTGCATATGAAGTGCGTGTTGGTTGTTGTTTGAGAGACTGAATGGTAAGTAAAGTAAAATGTTCATTTTTAATTTTAGTATTAATGTTGATTTGATTCATGTCTCTTACTTTCTCGAAGAAGGAAAAGGAAGACACGTTTGGTGAGGTTCGTCAACACATCGCGAAATCTTTTTGTTTTTGTTTTCTTATTTAAACCGATCTTATTTTATTACCTACCTTTAATTGCAGGAAGTAGGTACATATCCTACAGTGGACTATTTAGTTATTTAGAACTTTGTGTGTGTGAGTATGTGTGTGAGCATTGTTGCTATTAAACAAGATTGCTAAAATGCGCAATTTTGATTGGAAAAAAGCTGTGCCATGTGTATAAAGATAGGTTTTTCCAGTTCAAAAACGCGTTCAAACTATTAGTCCTCCCGTAACCACGGTGCGGTGCTTGCAATAGCGCCAAAATATCGGAAATAAACAAAAGGAAGTTTGAACGCAATTTGAAACCCGAAATACCTACAAAATGTGTAATAGTAATCGCGACAGTTTAAATAAAATATTACCTTATTGGTTTTGTTCAGTTATTGCATCGCGATAGTTGTATTTATTTATCTTTAGGCATACTTATACTTATCTTATACTTCACCGATCTTTTCTTCATTACAGATTTAACGCTGTTTTTCGGACAGTTTAAAATGTCGACCAAGAATTCTAGCGACGGTAAAAAAAGTTTGTGGGACTTTGTCGTAAAGTTGGATAGTCGAAGTGCCAAGTGCTCGCTATGCCTAAAAACATTGCTTATTAGCAACCGCTCCACTACAGGGTTAAAAGGGCATTTACAAAAAGTACACTGTATCAGTGTCATAAGTAATGTCAGTGGCAACAAAGCTAGTTCACCCAACAAAGATTTGGATAATGCACATTCACAAGCTTCCACTGATGCTATAGCAACTACTTCAAAAAATGAAGATTATCAGGAAGTAGTTCCGAGCAAGAAGACCAAGAAGACTATTGATTTCTACTTTGAAAAGGAAAATTCTATGGAGAGTTGGGTCACTAGGATGGTGTGTAAAGATGGCTTTAGTCTAAGTACATTTTGTACATCATCCGATTTGAGATTATTATTCGCAAAATCAGGATTTCAATTGCCGACTTCTCCAAATACCATCAGAGCGATCATTTACAGATATGCAGAGAATATTCAAGCTGATTTCATTAAAGAATTCACTAATTTAAAGCAAAAAGCACAAGGATTCTCATTGAGTTTTGACGAGTGGACCTCCCAAAAAAATCATAGATACATAAATCTCAACTTGCACCATGATGATAAACATTTCAATTTAGGGTTGATAAGAATTCATGGCTCCTGCACTGCCGAACACTGGATTGAATTAGTGTCGGAAAGGCTGAATATTTTCGGCTTAGTGATGGAAACCGATATCATTGGTATCACTACCGATGGCGCCTCCGTAATGGTAAAAGTTGGAAAACTTTTGCCTTGTTATCAACAATTATGCTACGCTCATGGTATCCAGTTGGCTGTGGTGGACGTGCTATACAAGAAGAAACCTCATAAGGAAGTAGAACAAGCCGCAACAGATGAAAGTGATGAATGCGAAGACGATGAAGACTTAGAGACAGAGATGAACGATGGCTTGGCAGTTACAGTAGAACGAACATTAGTGGACTCTGGTGAATTAATTCCACGATACAGCGCACTGCTCATGAAAGTACGCAAAGTTGTAAAAATTTTCAAAAAATCACCCACCAAAGATGATTTATTTTTGCAAAAATATGTTAAGGAAGATAAAGGTAAAGAACTAAGTCTGATTCTTGATTGCCGCACGAGATGGAACAGTTTGCTCAGTATGCTGGAACGTTTCTACAACCTAAAAGTTTGCATCGATAAAGCATTGATAGACGTCGGTTCTGAAATAAAATTTTCCGGCGATGAATGGTCAATAATCAATGAGTTGATTGTCAGTCTACAACCGTTGAAACTGGCTGTAGAAGCTCTTTGCAGAAGAGAGTCCACATTGATAACTGCCGACACAACCCTGAAATTTGTCTGAGACAAGCTAAATAACCAGGGCACTTCCCTAAGCGCCGAGCTAGCTGAAGCACTACGCAACAGAATCGCAGAACGACGCCTCTCCGAAGTTACTGGTACGTTAGTGTACTTGAAAAATCCAAAAAAGTATGAAGAAGCAGTGAAAAAACCTGGCTATTTTCCATTGCCAAAAAAGAAAGCGATGCGGCAGGAGATACAAACATTGTTAAAACGAGTAAATAAACAATATATTGTAGAGCCGGTGCAAGAAGATACCATGGAGATAGAAGAAGATCGTGTAGATGATGACGCAGAACCCGTTAAAATGACTTTAGAGCTAGAGCTTGAGATAGAACTTAAAAGAGAGAAGGAGAACTTTAATAAACAAAAGCCAAGTGGTCAATTAGATTACGAAAAGATCCTGAAAAAAGAAATGAGCGTTTATGAGAGCGAAGGAGTGCGAGGTGAACATTTATCAATGGTTTATGAGTATTTAATGACCTTAAAACCGACCAGTGTAGAGGCCGAAAGGGCATTCTCAGCAGCCGGCTACATATGCAGTTATTAGGAATTGTATAAGCTCTGCATGAACGCAGCTGAAACGCAGACATAATGATCAAAATGACATTTGAATCTGTCATCTGTCAATCAATTATTTTCTTACTTCCTTCCTGCTCACGGCTCTGTTTTTACATACGTTTTTTGTGTCGTCTCCAATATTGTCAAAATGTAATCTTAATTCATCTAATGTAATTTATAATGGACCTATCATATCTGCTTATATTTTAATAAATAAAAGGATAGATATGCTATCGCAGTGTTTAATTTGGTTGATCACGCCTGACACGCCATTCCATTGCCGCATCGCACCGTCTGCTTCAACAGGTTATGGACCAGTGAAAAAGAAAGGCAAATAAGGCAATAGTGTCTGTACCAAGATTAAAAGGCGTGCAACGAGGGATCTACGCATAATCATCGTTGTATGTATCACCAAAATTCACTGTCGACCAGATTTATTGTCAAAGCAGAAAGATGGCAACGCAACCAGCGATACACATTAATAATCAAGTGGAGAAGCTGAGTGGTATCTCATCTTATCCGAACTGGAAGTTTTCATTGAAGATGTTACTCACTTTAGAAGGTTTGTGGGATTGCGTGATCGGCACTGATACTGACGCCGTGCGTGATAGCCGCGCCTTGGCGCGTATTTGCCTGGCACTACAACCCAACTTGTACCAAATAGTTCGATCAGCATCAAAAGCTAAAGAAGCATGGGAGAATCTAGCTCATACATTCGAGGACAAAGGTCTATATCGCCGTGTTCTGCTACTTAGACAGTTACATCGAGTTGACTACAGTAAGTTTAGCAGCATGACTGAATACATAGAAAATGTCACCGGATTAGTCCAGCAACTCTCAGACATTGGAAAAGTTATTGACGACGGTGAGGTGGCTGAAATTCTACTAAGTGGCTTACCGCAAGAATTTGACACACTAGTCTCCGGTCTTGAAACTGCCAATTTAACTAGCTCGTTGACTTCTGAACTAGTGAGAACAAGATTGCTTCAAGAGGAACACAGAAGAAATGGAAAATGTGATAATGATGCTTCAGCTTTTCATGTAAAGAAGAACAAATTTTTCAAGTGTGATTACTGCCGAAAACCAGGACATACAGTGAAGCGATGCTTTAAGAAAAAGAGGGATGAGAAGAAGAAAGAAGAACAGCATACCCTTTATGCATCGGCTTACATTGCTCACCATAATGATGTCATCATCGACAGCGGGGCTTCAGCTCACATGATTAATGATGCTAGGTTAGTAAGAAATTTTAAAAGTTGTAATAATAACTCAATTTCTATAGCAAATGGTGTTCAATTAGAAATGTCTGGCATTGGCAATTTAGTTTTGTCTACTGACAAAAATAATATCACTTTAGAAAATGTTTTAGTTGTTCCCAATCTGTCAACGAATTTATTGTGTTAGTAAAATGTGTGACAATGGTTTTACAGCAGTTTTTGATAAAAATGGGTGTCATGTTTATAATGAAATAAGTTCTTTAACTGGCAACCAAATTTTAGCTGCTACAAATGTGAATGGTTTGTATAAGATACAGCAGTGCAAGCCGCATGTGTTGGGGCATTCCATGCTGGTGCATCCTAGGCAGCAGCCAGAGAGTGTCAATACTGCATTGGTGTCTGCGACAGTCTGGCATAAGCGTTTAGGCCATATCAGCCAGAAAGGTATGAATAGGCTACGGGGTGGTGGTATATGTTGTGGTGTCGTTTTTTAGGATGACGACTCGCCAAACAAGTGTGTTCCCTGCTTAACTGGAAAGATGCATACAAAGCCTTATCCGAAGCTTGTGGGAAGCCAATCTACCGTGCCACTCCAGCTTGTGCATTCCGACGTCTGTGGGCCCATTCAAGTCAGCAGTTGGGGCGGTGCCCGTTATCTTTTGACTCTGACGGATGATTGCACTAGAAAAACCTTCGGTTATTTAATGAAAACAAAATCCGAGGTGAGTTCACATATTGTTAACTTTAAAAACATGGTTGAAAAACAAACAGGTTTGCAGCTTAAAATTTTAAGAACCGATAACGGTACTGAATACTGTAACAAAACGTTGACTGATTTTCTTAAAAGGGAAGGGATAATACATCAAACATCGGTGCCTTACTGTCCACAACAGAATGGAGTTGCGGAGCGCGTCAATAGGACGATTTTTGAGAAAGCTAGGGCCATGTTACATGACGCGGGTCTGTCTGAACGTTTCTGGGGAGAAGCAGTAATGACTGCCATATATCTGAAGAACAAGTCTCCTACCAGTGCGTTGTCAGATGACATCCCTGAAAGTAAGTGGACTGGACAGCCAGTCGATCTCAGTCATTTGCGCGTATTTGGCTGTGTAGCATTTTCTCACATTCCTGATGTAAAACGTCGTAAACTTGACGCTAAAGCTAAACCATATATCTTTGTTGGCTATGGTGAGACTTTTAAGGGCTACCGTCTCCTTGATCCACTTAATCCTAAAAAGGTTGTGAATTCGCGAAATGTTACATTTTTAGAAGATGAATTTATTGGAGGACTTCACTTTAAAACACAAAGCATGAATAGTGATTTTATCTCTCATGAATGCATTATAAATAATAATAATTATACAAATATTGGTAATGGAATTTTAAATATTGACTGTGATAATAATAATGCAAATGAAATGAATGATAAAATTATTAATAATGTCTGTGATAAAATTAGTCATAAGTCTACTATGGAATCACCTATTTCAGGATCTGAGAGTGACCTGACACCTCAGGTGTTGTCTCCCTTGTCGGACCTGGTATACTGTACTGGTGACGAAAATGATGAAGATGATGTCTGTAAGGACGCTGTGTCTTCTCTACCTGATGCCACACTTCGAGGAGGAGAGGTTGACCATGTGCAAAGTGTTGCTTCTGGCTCGCGTCCCGAGGTTGACCATGTGCAAAGTGTTGCTTCTGGCTCGCGTCCCGTACGTACTAATAGAGGTAAAATTCCGCTTAAATATAATGATTATGACTTATCGGCTATGCTAATTGAGCAGAGTTTGGCAAATGAGCCTGATACATACGACCAAGCTACGAAGTCTACTGACTGTGAGCAGTGGCTTCACGCCATGAAATGTGAGTATGATTCATTGATTAAGAACAATGTTTGGACATTAGTCGATCGACCGGAAGGTGAAAACATTGTAAAGTGCAAGTGGGTCTACAAAACGAAACACGATGCCACAGGTAAACTAGATAAGTATAAAGCTAGATTGGTTGCCCGTGGGTTTAGTCAACAAGAAGGTATAGACTACAATGACACTTTTTCACCTGTTGTCAGACATTCCACATTGAGAATTTTATTTTCCATTGCAACAGAAATGAATTTGCAGATGGACCACATTGATGTTACGACGGCTTTCCTAAATAGTGATCTGGATGAGATTATATATATGGAGCAGCCAGAAGGTTTTTGTTCAGATAAAAGTAAAGTTTGTAAGCTGAATAAAAGTATATATGGTCTCAAACAGGCTAGCCGTATGTGGAACTTAAAAATAAATAATGTGTTAATTGATAATGGATATTCTCAAAGTAAATGCGAACCATGTGTATATATAAAGAAAAATGTTAAAGATTATATAATAATTGCTTTGTATGTTGATGACTGTTATATATTTCATAATGGATGTATTAGAAATGTTTTATCATTATTGAAAGAAAACTTTGAAATACGCCATCTAGGCCAATTAAAAAATTGTTTAGGCATGAATGTCACTAGATATAATAATGTAATTGTGCTAGATCAGTCTAATTATATAAGATGTTTGCTAGCTAAATTTAATATGAGTGACTGCAAGCCAGTACTTACACCGTTACCTGTAAATTGTAAGTTAGAAAAGTCTGATGGGAAGTGTCTTGATGATGAGATATACAAATACAGACAACTCTTGGGATGTTTAATGTATTTGAGTGTGTGCTCACGCCCGGACATTTCATATGCTTGTAGTCAACTTAGTCAATACAGTACATGTTTCGACGTGAGTCATTGGCGCGCGGCAAAGCGAGTACTTCGTTACTTAGCAGGGATGATCAACTATGGTCTTCATTTTACAAAAGGTACTAATTTTAATATGAGTGCTTATGCAGATGCCGACTGGGCTAATGACTCGTCAGACAGAAAGTCCTACACTGGATTTGTTATAAAATTAGGTAACTGTTTAATCAATTGGGAAGCTAGAAAACAGCGTAGTATAGCTTTATCAAGTACAGAAGCAGAGTACTTAGCAATAAGTGACGTTTGCAAGGACATTTGTTTTGTGAAAAATTTCTTATCTGAAATTATTAACAAAACTTTTGATGTAACTGTATACAACGATAATCAAAGTGCTCAAAGATTATTACTTGTAAAAGAATATTCGCATAAGAAAACGAAGCACATTGATTTGCGTTACCATTTCGTAAAGGACTTAGTACAAAAAGGAAACATAACTGTAAGATACTTACCTACTAATGACATGCTAGCAGATGTATTGACAAAGCCACTATGTGCGCAGAAACATTGTAACTTTGTAAATTGTTTAAATGTGAGAGTTTGTGGAGCAAATAGTTAATGTTTAGTTGTGTACTTGTTTTATTAATGAATAATATTATTGTATTGTGATGAATCATGTTATGTGTAATATATAGAGTCGCTCTAAACTAGGTGGAGTATGTAACTTAACTCTTGAATGTAGAGTGTAGAGTCTTTTATTATATTGTGTAGAGTCACAGTAGTTTTTCTTTCATGTAGCGCTTAAGGAGGAGTATTAGGAATTGTATAAGCTCTGCATGAACGCAGCTGAAACGCAGACATAATGATCAAAATGACATTTGAATCTGTCATCTGTCAATCAATTATTTTCTTACTTCCTTCCTGCTCACGGCTCTGTTTTTACATACGTTTTTTGTGTCGTCTCCAATATTGTCAAAATGTAATCTTAATTCATCTAATGTAATTTATAATGGACCTATCATATCTGCTTATATTTTAATAAATAAAAGGATAGATATGCTATCGCAGTGTTTAATTTGGTTGATCACGCCTGACACGCCATTCCATTGCCGCATCGCACCGTCTGCTTCAACAAAAACAAGTGATAAACGCCATGTATAAAGTACATTTAAATGCATCTTTCGAGTTACGCGGATGGGCGTCGAACGTGCCCAAAGTAATAAGTGACGTCACAGATACGCGCAGTAGCGATTCGACCATGTTAGGAAAAAGCGATGTAGAGCGAACATTAGGCCTTATATGGAACCACGCACGCGATACATTAGGTTTTAACGTCAATCTAAGAAGTACACCCGCGAACGTCATACAAGGTGACACTCTGCCCCCCAAGCGACAAGTAACTAGCGCGGTCATGTCGGTATTCGATCCGCTGGGATTAGTTTCGCCGATTACGATGATAGGCAAATGTCTTATACAAGAAATATGGCGTAGCGGGATAGACTGGGACGACCCCATCACAACCGAGCATCACGTGACCTGGTTATCATTTATAAACAACTTACAATTGCCGACCTGCCACGCCCTCTAGCGAAGGCGAGTTACACGTTTTCGCAAGAAAGAATTTTAAAACAAGTCCATGTGATTATTAGACATGACGTAAGCGATTACTTACCTCAGTTAGAACGTTTCTCGAAATACACTCGATTAATACGTGTTGCTGCCACCGTTCTGCTCGCCGCCGAGGTATTTAAAGCCAAACTACTCAAAAGAATCACAAGTAAAGAACTTGCACCAAATCATATAAAACTAGCTGAACTATTGCTAGTAAGAAGAAGTCAGTATAACTCGTTCGGCGAGGACATCACGACGATCGAAGCCGGACGGCGACTGCCGAGAAAGTCACCGTTTTTCAAGCTCTTCGTGAAAATCGACCGCAACGGGATCCTGTGTTTAGACAGCAGAATAAAAGAAAAGCAAAACCTGCCAGTCCTACATGCCAAAGAAGGCTTTACTCAGCTGTTGGTGCATCACACGCACGCAACCTTCAATCACGGCAACCATCAAACTGTCATGAATGAACTGAGACAACGTTACCACATAATTGGACTGCGCGGTGTTATACGCTACATATGCAATAAATGCCAATGGTGTCGGACCTATAGGGGGATCCCCTCAAAAATCCCTTTAGGCGACTTACCTGCAGAAAGGCTGGCCCAAAACCAACCGCCCTTCACAGCCACTGCGGTGGATTATTTTGGGCCCATGCACATCAATGTCGGGCGAAAGCTAGAAAAGAGGTGGGGCGCGCTATATACATGCCTCACCACACGAGCAGTGCACCTGGAAGTGGCCACATCCCTCTCGGCCTCCTCCATGATCATGAGCCTGCGAAGAATGATAGCTCGCCGCGGCACACCAACAGTAATATACAGCGACAACGGAACCAACTTCGTGGGCGCTGAAAAAGAAATCGCTGTAGCCATGCAAGGCAATGACAATGACTTAAGAGCCTTTGCATCCGAGAAGCTGATCACCTGGAAAAAGATACCACCTGGTGCCCCAAACATGGGCGGCGCCTGGGAAAGAATGGTCAGATCGGTGAAAACAGCGTTACGAGTCACCCTCAAAGAAAGGTTTCCTCCCGATGACATACTTCACACGTTGCTACTAGAAGCAGAGCACACCGTTAACTCGAGACCATTGACCCCGGTGAATCCTAACCTAGATGAAGAAGCGCTAACCCCCAATCACTTCCTTATTGGGCGCTCGAGCGGGATGTCACCACTTGGCTCGTTTAAAGACACACAGATAAACTCCAACTCCTGGAAAGCCACTCAGGCTTTAGCCGATGCCTTTTGGGCACGATGGACGGCAGAATACAGACCTCTTTTAATGCCACGATCCAGCTCCAACCCTCAGCATAAAAACTTAAAAATCGGCGACATCGTCGTAATATGTGATGGCACGATGCCAAGAGGAGTATGGCCTCGAGGCGAGATCATGAAAGTCTACCCAGGCCCAGACGGACGAGTTCGAGTAACTGAAGTACGAACAACAGCTGGATTACTTCGTCGCCCAGCCTCCCGCCTCATCCTGATCTCAACATCGGACTAAAAACATTTATTACGGTGCTTACGCACGAGGGGGAGATTGTTAATAACAGCCTAGACCTAAGACTAGATACATGTAAATAATAGCCATGTAAACTTGTTATTTTGTTTTATTAGTCCTGCTAGAGCCCTTTATTGTTTGTTAATCTTGTTAGAATCTTATAGCTCACTTATTAAACCTAAAGAATCTCATTTTGTCATCATATAAAGCTAAATACATAAGTTTATTGTAATTTAACTCAGTAGGTAAAGATATAACGTAGATATGTATAGAACCGACGTAGATATATAAGAATTTTACGTATTATGTAAAGCTTCAACCCAATATGTAACAGATTTTACCATTAGCAAGTAAATAACTGCATAAATGTATATGATTTACGTAATTCTAAATAAAAGCTGCTTTACACACACATACAGACACGCGTTACATCTCACAAACACATATACACAACTCACAGTCGTCTCTGATTGGCTGGAACCAAATCTCTAAGGTAGTTCACCCACGCCGCGCTCAGCGCTAGTGGCGTTTCTTATATAAAGAGGGCGCCCAAATTTTAACTCATTAAGTCCCAGCGATGAGCGATCACCGCTGGAAACTACCCGATGACATACGTGATCTGATAACCGAGAAGAACGCGGCCGTTCGTGCCTATAGCGTCTTTCCCTGCTATGCGAACAAGGCTCACATGCGCAGCTTGCAGCTTGCTGTAAAACAGCGCACCAGTGAGTTTCGTTCGAATCGTTGGGACAAGGAGCTTAGCGAACTCGAGCCCACTCACTTAGCCTTCTGGCAACTGCAACGAAAGTTGCGTGCTAGCAGCGACGAGGTTACTATGCCTCCTCTCATTCGCCCCGATAAGAGCGTCGCCTTTGACGACTCTGAGAAGGCTGAATGCCTGGCCGACAGCCTGGAATCTCAGTGCACGCCCAGCTCTCAACCAGTAGACATGCGACATCTCGCTGAGGTGGACGCGGAAGTCGAACGTAGAGCCGCTCTCCCCCCAGTAGAAGACCCCGACTGTCCTCTTCCTTCAGTCACGCCCGACGAAGTGAAAGACATAATAGATAGGCTACAGCCTCGGAAAGCCCCTGGCGCCGATGGCTTCACCAATAGGGTGTTCAAAGTCCTCCCCTCTCAGCTCATAGTCTTGCTGGCGGCCATCTTCAATGGCGCCTTGAGCAATAACATCTTTCCCCAAGTGTGGAAAGAGGCCACCGTCATAGGTATTCCCAAACCGGGTAAACCTAAATCCGAGCCGACTAGCTATCGGCCGATCAGTCTCCTTAGCGCGCTCGGTAAAATCTATGAGAGGCTTATTTATAAGCGCCTCAAAGACTTTGCCGAGGCTAAGAGCCTCATTCCCAACGAGCAGTTCGGTTTCAGGACCGAACACTCGTGCGTCCAACAGGTCCACCGCATCGTAGAGCACTTGAGCGCTGGCTTCCAGCGTGGAGCGATGACCGGTGTGTTATTTTTCGATATAGCGAAAGCGTTCGACAAAGTCTGGCACAACGGGCTGATATACAAGCTGTATCAGCTCGGTGTGCCAGATCGTCTCGTGCTCATCTTGCGAGACTTTTTGGCGAATCGCACTTTCCGCTATCGCATAGGGAAAACCCTTTCTTCCCCCCACCCCATTCGCGCGGGAGTCCCTCAGGGCTCTGTCGTTTCCCCCCTCATATTCACTCTATTCACTTCAGATATCCCCAAGAGCAAAAAGGCTCACTTGGCCCTTTTCGCCGACGATACGGCAATCTATTATACTGGGCACGGCCAAGACGCCATCGCCCGTCAGCTCCAAAAAGCAGCCAATGCTTTAGGAGCCTGGTTCCGTAAGTGGCGAATCGAGGTTAATCCCGATAAAAGCCAGGCAGTTCTGTTCCATAAGGCGCGTCTCATACGTCCCGTCCCCTCTCCGATCACTATGTTCGGCAAGCCGATCCCTTGGGAGAAGCAAGCCAAATACTTAGGAGTCATTCTCGACAACCACCTGTCCTTTGCAGCGCATATAAGAGCAGCCCGCCACCGGGCTGCCTTTGCCATGGGTAGGCTCCATTTTATGATCACGGCAAAGAGCAAATTGTCACTTAAGTGCAAGTTGCGACTCTATACCGCCGTCATCCGTCCCATTATGACATACGCTTGTGTCACTTTTGCCCATGCCCACCCGCGTCATCTGCACCGGATGCAGACCCTTCAGAACCGTTTTCTCCGTAAGATCACCGGTGCCCCCTATTATGTCCGTAATGACAGTCTCCACTTAGACCTTAGGATCCCCACCTTAGCTCAGTTTATGAAACGTCTTTCCAAGCGTTTCTTCGATTCCGCTATCAAGCATAGGAACCCCCTGATCGCATCGGCCGCCCGATACGAGCCCTCGCGTATCAGCATGGTTCGCCGTCCGCGACATTCCTCACCACCCCCGATGACCCCATCACCCTCCTCCAGGAGAGCAGTAGGGAAACCAGTACACTGCGTAAACACAAATACAGACCGCCATGTTTCCGTCCTCGCCGCCGAGGCCCGACGCGACGCCCACGTTCAACGAACCCCCCCCGACCCTTGCCAGAGCCAGCCCGCGATGCTGAGCCGGTAGTTTTAAACCAGCCCCTAATTAATATCACTCAGATCCAGCCTGTCCCTTTGCTGCCCCCCCCCCAGCGACGCCCTAAGCCGAGGCCCGTACCCCACAGGGGGTGCCCTTAGCGAGTGATCGCTTAGTTTTTAAGTATAGTTTTAAGACCCTGGCTGGAGGCCTTAGATTCATTTTTAAGGCATCCACAGAGAATAGTCCGGTTAAGCAGTAGCCAGCCTCAGAGGCTGAACTGCGAGATGCCATCACCAAAAAAAAAATTAACTCATTACTCATCTCGACTGCTGCTTGAAGACACCTAGAAGAAGTTACGTTACGCGTCCGCTACACTCTACACACACTATACTTCATACCAATGCAGTATCAAGCATATTAACTCGTTTTAATTATTATCATCCCGCAACATCCTATGAAACTGAAGATACAGTCCAATAAGACTGGTACAGCGCCTTGAAGAATAAACCTGCACCTTTCAATTACCATTTATTATTCTAAAAGATTAAGTAAATACAACAATCAGCTTACTTTATACACAAAAAAATGATTACCAAAAACATCCATGACAACAATTAACAAACATATGTGTTAAGGTGTGGGCAGACTGGAAAACAAAAACAAAGAAAAAAGCCTTGGCTATACGTGCTGAGGCGTCTAGTACGGGGGTGGTGGTCCAAGCAGCAGACTAAGTCGCACTGCTTCAGAAGAGAGAGTGTAATGCATAATGGGCATAATGGGTTTGACGGCTGTCACTGGTCAAGCTGGAATTGAGGAGAGAGGTTTTGACGTTAGTTTTTTTTTTGCTTATTACGATATTTTTTTTTATAAACTAGTGTAAATTTTCTAATTTGTGTTCTTCATATTTTTCAGGCCTCAATAACAGAAAGAATCTCTCTACCATCACCGACCAGAGATTCTGCACAAACTGTCTGTCCATCCCAAATTCCTGTCACAGTTGATAATATTATGTTGGATTTTGTTCCTTCTTATTATTCTATACAAGGTACCATTTTTTATAAAAAAAAGCAATGTTTCGGCTAAATTACTTGTTTAGGCACTATTTAATATAATTATTTATTCTCAGCAATAACGGCATCCATCCACCGCCACCTCCCAAACCTCCAGCACGCCATCCTCCACCCCAAGTGATATCGCCGCCGCCCCGGCACTGCTTCCGCGCCGATGCTGTCAGCGACGTCGTCTATACCGCGTCCACGTCACGGGGGGCTCCACAGCGGCGGCGGCATCGGGCAAGCCCGTCGCCTGCGGCCTCGCCTCCACATCCACGCCTCGGCGCCGTGGGCTGTTTTGAGCGCGCACACGCCGTATTCAAACGCCCTTCGAACGAGTCACGAGTGAGTTCGTGGCTGTCGAGCATCGCCAGCTGAAACAAGAGGCAGGCCGGAAAAAAAAAATCACGAGATATGGAAAGGCTGCGATTGGAATCAAGAAGAATTGAAATGGAAGAAAAACAATGAAATTTTAAGTCGTTTGGGACTATCATCGCTACCTTCTACAGATCTTATCCCTTAAATGTCTAATGTAGTGATAGTGGTCTCAGATGTGAGCTATAAACATTTCAAATTGCCTACAATATCAGAGGTTAATACTGATACTATCACTTTGAGATTTCTCACTAAAGGCCACACCCATATGTTTGCTGACGGCGTACACGGAAACAGAAAAAGAGATGACGCGTCGAGATGGAGTTTATAATTACGGGGACTACAAGTATATTATAGCGAACTGTAGAAAGAACATTGACATTATAGAAGTGCGAAAATCATACCAATGGGTAAAAAAAGAAACTCGGTTAAGAAACCCGTCCCCGTTCCGGCGTAACACAAATGACGATCCTCTCAGCACATTTTTGCTAAACCCAGTGGATGAAACTAAGTTCCTCAAAGGATCACGAAATCTGTTCTATAAAACAGATTTTGACGAGTCTTACAAAGAACTTAACTTCTTGATGCATAAATTTAATGTCAACACTATTCCCCCACTTTCAAATACTATCCCCCAAGGGGTGAAATCATCGAAGAAAGATGGTATTGTTTCCAAAGTCCCCCTAATGCCACAGAGCAGAAGGGAGTTTTGGCTGAATCTACCCACGAGTGATAACTCCACTGATTTATAAACTGATGGTCAAATCGTTACTAATAACAACGAGTAGTTCATTATCAATAAGAATGACTTAAGCTTAAGTCTTTGTATAAGTCAAAAGGATTTTAATCAAAATCTGCAGTCATAGGTACTTTGGGATAAATTTTATTTCATTCAGTTATAAACACTATGCTTATAAATTTTTTTAGTCTATACTTTTACCACAGAAAATCAAATTGATTTGTATTGTAAGCAGACTTACTAAGTTTTGATATTGTTTTTACAGTAACATTTGAGTAAATTCACAAATAAAAATAAGTATGAGTGATTCCAGTGTAAACATAAACTCCATAACGATAACGAGTATTACAAACTAATGTCAACATTATAGCTCAACTTCTCGCCAAACATCCAAATCGCTATCTTTTCTAGTTTCTTCGGGCGAACGAATCGAAGTGCCAACCCGTTTTTTGGCTCTCCTGAACATTTTTGTTGGAACGAGTTACTATGTTTTGATTTTAAGCAGCCGACTGCTATCAAACATAAGAACCCCTTAATTGCATCGGCCGCCCGATACGACCCATCGCGTATCAGTAGCAGTCCACGGCACGTTCTCTTAACTCCCGATGTTACCCTCCTCCAGAAAAGCAATAAAGATCTGAGCCATTAGCCGTAAACTCCTAAATCAGATCCAGCCTGTCCCTTTGCTGCCCTCCCCAGCGACGCCCTATGCCGAGGCTCGTACCCTACAGGGGGTGCCCTTATCGAGTGGTCGCTTAAAGCTTAAGTTTGAAGCCCCTGGCTGGAGGCCTTAATTTTAAAGCATCCACAAGATTGTACCAGATAAGCAGTAGCCAGCCTCATAGGCTAAACTGCAAGATGCCATTACCAAAAAATAAAATAGCAATGACTTACGGTCTTGAGGCAGCGACACTCACAAAGGCAAACCGATCGAAACTCAGAAGATACGAAAGACTTATTCTTAATGGTATGATAAAGAGTACGCGAAAGCCCCCGAACAAAAACACACGAAATTCTTATGGGGAAAAATATTACCAAAAAAAAACAAATGCCTACAGTTATGCTACTACGGGCACATCCTAAGAAGAGCAGAGCCTCGCCGCTTACTACACGCAGCTAAATTAGATACAAGGCGAAACAGCTAAAAACTGGAAGCAATATATGTAAACATGGAACGAGTCACACCAACAAGACATGGAATATTTCAATAAAAGCAAAGAAGAATGGATTCAGTTAGCAGCAGAGAAAATTTCAAATCAGCCACCCAGGAAATATATCACCTTAGCGAAACTGACAGTGAAACAAATACTACTGACGATGAAACATATACACGAAGATAATATTATTAAATAAGTCGTGTGAAAAACGAATGGAATCGCAAATGAAACGAACATGATTCTCCAATGGTATAAGAGACCAATCAAACGAAGGTCAAAACACCAATGGTCATTCCAAAAATCAAAAATCAAAATCAAAATATTTTTATTTCACATAGGCCTAGATGGGCACTTATAAAACGTCGACAAAAAGGTGCACGGTTCGGGTTGGTCGTTTCATATGGAGAAGAACCGGCAAGAAACTCCATGGTTACTCTTTTCAGATCATTTGGTGTTACAATATTATCATGTTACAGCATTAGTACTTAAGTATGGGGGAACAGCATAGGCCCGACAATAGGTCGTTGGTTACTACACAAAAAGATTAAAACAAGATGAAAAGTTAACAAAAGTTAACGAGCATCTGGGAATCTACAAAGCCTATGTTCACACATTCACAAACAATCGGTAAAAAAGAATCTATACAAAGGTAAGAAAATATTGTAAAATAGTAAATTAAACAAGTGACACAAATATTGTCATCAGTGCTGTAACTATTCTGAGCAAAAGATGTATAAATGATTTGAAAACTATCGTAAAGTAAAGAATATCTGGTTAGATAGATGAGAAAAAATGAGATTGAGAATAGTTAGAGACATCCACATATTTGGGCCGTTTATGAGCTACCAGGGAAGCCATGCGGCGCAGAAGGAATTAAAGCCAAACTTCTTTGTCTTCGACGTAGTCCTTGATTTTGTAATATGCTTTTTTAATAAGGACACGTTTGATGTAATTTTTGAACTTTCCATCGGTCAGTTCTATAACTGACTTTGGCAACTTGTTATAAAAGCGTATACTGTTTATAAGAAAAGACTTGCTAGTTTTAGTTAATCTGAATTTAGGTATTACAATTTCGTGTTTACTGCGTGTATTTATACTATGGAAGTCGCTTCTAATTTTGAAAAGCCCTCGATTTTTGCGGACATATAAAATACATTCTAAGATATAGAGCGAAGGCAGAGTCAGTATATCGATCTCTTTAAATTTTTCTCTTAGGGACTCGCGAGGACCCATTTTATAGATTGCGCGGACTGCCCTCTTTTGTAGAATAAAAATTGAGTCAACGTCTGCTGCTGATCCCCACAGCAGAATGCCATAAGACCTAATACTGTGGAAATAAGCATAGTATACTAACCTAGCTGTGGCTACATCAGTTAACTGTCTTATTTTCCTTACTGCATATGCAGCTGAGCTTAACCTACCCGAAAGAGTTCTAATGTGCGCGCCCCACTGCAATTTTGAGTCGATAGTAATCCCTAAGAATACAGTTTCCGCTATGACATCAAGTTTTTTTCCGTCAAGATTTAAATTTAGATCCCGTTGTGGTACATTCGGAAAGAGAACTTTAGACATTTCGTTTTGTTCGCATTCAGTAAAAGATTGTTAGCTGCGAACAATTTTGAGAGAACAGTTAGACTTTCGTTGACATGTAAGACATCCGTATCTTTTCTATTTATTTTAAAAATTAGCGAACTGTCATCAGCAAATAGAATTACATCCGATAATTTGGCCATCAAATAAGGGAGATCATTAATGTAAACAAGAAATAGGAAAGGACCGAGAATCGAACCTTGGGGCACGCCCATGTTGACTAGAGACCCGGAGGACGTCACCCCATTTACATTTACTTTTTGCTGCCTGTTTGATAGATAGGAAAGAACAAGATCAGCAGCTTGTCCACGAATTCCGTAGTGGTGTAATTTACAGATCAGTGTGTTGTGGTCGACGCAGTCGAATGCTTTTGAGAGATCACAGAAGATGCCAATGGCATCCTGGGACTTCTCCCAAGATTCCAAAATGTGACTGATGAGTTTTACTTCCGCGTCCGTTGTCGACCTACCCTTCGTGAAACCAAACTGCTGACTATGCAGAATCCCATTAGAGTTGAAGTGCGATAGCATCTGGTCCAGCATGATTTTTTCATAGATTTTACTCAGTGCTGGAAGCACAGATATAGGTCTATAATTAGAAGGATCACTCTTACAACCTGATTTAAAAATTGGTACTACTTTACTATGTTTCATTAGATCAGGAAACTTGCCGCTGTCCAAACATTGATTGAATATGCCAGCTAGGACAGGAGCGATTGAGTCAATAATATCTCCAAGAACCTTGACGGATATCCCCCATAAGTCTTCGGTATTTTTTATGTTGAGACTTTTGAATGCTTTTATAATTGTAACAATACATTTGGTTTAAATTTAAAGTTTGGTATGTCCCGAGTAAAGTTTTCTTTAAGAAGAGGTTCAGCTAGTTTAGATGAAGAGGGGAGACATTTCGTAACCTCTAACGGAATGTTGGTAAAGAAATTTTCTAGTCTCGGCGACTTCTAGCTTATCAGAAATGGTCTGATTATCTATTTTCAAAGACAGTTCATTCTGATCTCGTTGTTGTGCCTTTCCAGTTTCTCTGTTAATTACCTGCCACACAGTTTTTATTTTATTATTAGAAATACCAATTTTGTTAATTACTATTTGTGATTTTGCTTGAGCGCAGACACTTTTGAATATTTTTGAATAGTTTCTAACATAAGTATGAAAAACTTGATCTGAAGTCAAAGATTTTTCGTGATATAAATTGTATAAAGTATCTCTGCTTTTTCTTATTTCCGCAGTGGCCCATTCACTAAATTTCGATTTAGAATTAACTTTGACTGTTTTCAAAGGACACGTTTTATTAAATTCTTGGCAAACGGTAGAAAATGTGTGCCGTAGTTTATATTGGGGTCTTTTGAATCAAAACTAGCGTTAGAAAGGCTGCTAAGAACATTCCTATAGATTGTACCTGTCTTTACCACTATACTATCTATATTGGCTCTAGGCTGCATAGTCGGCTGATTGTGCTCGAATGGCTGCGGTTGGTCGGACTTCCTCTCCCATCCCAGAGCATGTCCTTCCTTACAAAATCGTGCCCCTTTGAGTATCCGGCTTGTCCGGGTCAGGCTTTCTCCTGGCTGGGTGTGGTTCTCAATCATCAATCGTGACGATTTTGTATCTCTAGAACTTAGCAAAAAGATCGTTTTCAACTCATTAGAACTAATGCGACTAGCTGTGAGCTTTGGCATATCTGATATCAAAAACCATGTCTGCTTACCTCTTTAAGGATTATAGTCATGAAGATTCGGTATCGCCAGGGGGTCTAAAATGGCCGCTTTAGCAGAATCATAATAGGAAAATAATATGAATTACGTTACAATTCCTAAAATGGTCACAAAGTGACAATTCATAGTATTAACTGCGTCTGTGACTATTTTAAGATTTTTAACGTAATCATATTATGATCCTATTATGATTCTGTTAAAGTGGCCATATTAAGACCCCAGAGCTTAGCAAAAATATCGTTTTCAACTCATACGAACTATTGCAACAAACTGTAAACTTTGGCATAAGTACGATTATGATGAAACATGTCTGCTTACCCCTAGGTATATGAATTACGGTTGTGAAGGTTACGCTATGTTTATCAGTGATTAAGACTTGATTATTACCACCCGTATTGGTAATTATCGCTTGTATAATCCCCTTGTATTTCTCTTAAATGAGAGGAAGAATTCATTTTGTAACCACTAAAAATCTTACGTATCTTATCGAGGTAGATAGCGACCTCTAGTGTATAAGGTAAAACGTTCGTTCACCTAGCGCCGCCTAGATGGCGCAAGTGTGCGCTCGGCAATCAATTAAAATTTATTTAAATCAATATTATTTCATGGTCTGTGTCGTCGGCTTGACCTGTGTGATGACACCTTACAATAACAACCGAGAACGAAGAACACCGTGACTATGATCCCCGCGCCGTCCAGGCTGCTAGACATCGCCGCGCGGATTGTCAGCTGCGCGATCTACAGTACCCTTTCGATAACGCTTCCGAGTGTCACTGTGCGTAATAAAAAAAATAACAACGACGTAGTTTCGTTCGAGATCATTATTAATTATGAATAAGACTAAATAACTTCAATTGTTTTTCCCGAATGTGTTTACGTATTTGTTGTTTACTAGACTATTCTATACTTACTGAGACTCGCACTCTACGATCTCAGGTATCGTATGGCCTGAGCTAATCAGACATACCGCACATTAATTTCCTTAACGTCATTAAACAAAAATTATCAATTTTGAGCTAAGTAACGCCATCTATACTATGAACTATTCCCTATTTTTTCCAAAAACACTGGCTTTAATAGTTCACGTAGAATCCGCTAGATGGCATAATGACGTTACGTTGTTTCCCGCGAAACGCATGAGTTGTGACTGCAGAATGACACATTCACCATTACGCAACGAGTTGTCAACAGTGAATGATTATTCAGTGCAAGGAATAAATAACAATAGCCTGATTTTTTTTTAAACAGTTAACAACATTATGACACTATAATGAAAATGTCGTTATGACTTTTGCAAAGTAGCTTCATTTTTTAATGTATATTGACATAATAAGCTTACTGACGTTATACCTCGTAGTCAGTATAGAATGTATGTGCTTAATATCGAAACTATACGCATAGTGACATTATGCTTTCGAGAATTTTAGTTCTCGCTTTACTGAATTATGTATATTTTTGTTTAGTGGCATTTGGTACCCATACATTTAAAATGGAAATGCATCTAATTATGACATAATTTGCTATAAAGGCACTAATAACAATTACATTATTGTGATCTTGGTAAAAAAAATTACCAATTTCGTTGAGCCAGATACGAGTACATAGTACTTTGGTTTATTCTGGGCAATTTGATTTAAAATATTTTTCTCTTCATTTATGGTTCAATTATTTGTTTAATTTTTACGAACATAGGTAGTAATAATTATTGATAATTTTCAAATAAAATAACTTTTTTCAGTAAACGATGCCACTACCTTCTGAGCGAATTAAAAAGCTACGAGACATAGTTGGAAGCTGTCTTGAAAATCACAATGCAAGTACCAATGAACAAAGATCTCAAGATATTCCGCACATTAAACAATTGGAGTATAAGACTTCATACAATCCATTGAGTACTTTGCAGTTAAGACGACGTGTAACTAATGACAGTGTAGAACGGCTAAGAAATGTCAAAAGACAATTATTTACAAATATGGAAAATGACTCTAATTACAATATAGAAAATGAACCCATGGAAGCAAATTATATTGATGAACAATGTACATTTATTGAAGAACAAAACAGCCTTGAACAAAACTGTGCACCATCAGTATCTACTTTGCCCGAGTATTCAGGTGACAACATAATATGCAATGAACCACTGAATATCGCGGTTAATAGAAGAGACTCATCCACATCAAACCTAAGTAATGGATCAAACGGCGATTTCTCACCAGCTTCTGATGATGATCGTACATACTTACCTTCAAGAAAACGACGTCGTCGCAAGTGTTCAGTAAGGTCCTGTGATTCATCCACGTCATCATCATCCTCTTCGTCGACGTCAAGTTCCTCATCGTCAGACTCTTCATCAACAAATTCCACTGTTACCAGTAAAGCACTCAACGAACAAGGCAATAATTTGATGCCAGTTATGGAACTTGAAGTTACTGCAAGCAATGCTGTAACCGACACACATTTACACAATACCCCATCAAACGCAAATAATATTGTATCAGACATTGAAAATAATGAGACTAGCTTTAATGAGCCTGTTCCTGCTGTCCGTGCCCAAAAGAGAGCACATGTTCAAAACAAAAAAAAGTTAGCCAAGATTTTACGAAATAAGGGTCAATCGTACGTCTCAGCTTCTTTAAAATTCGTGCCTGAAAGAAAAATAGGACCGCCGTGTAACGAAAAATGTCGAATTAAGTGTCGTGAGCTTATTTCAGAGGAGATTCGACAAGGTCTTTTTGATAATTATTGGAAGATGGGGTCGCTGATGCGACAGCGAGATTATATTGCTATGCATATGACCAATATTGTCCTAAAGTACCAATATAAAAAAGTGGACAGCAACAGAAAACTTAAAAATGCATTTTACTTTCATGTAGATGACAAAAAACAGAGGGTCTGTAAAACTTTTTTTAAGAATACCCTTGGTATAAATGATCGACCTATAAGAACTGTTTTAAAAATGCAGCATGCTTTAAAAATGCTACCAATTAAATCAATTACCCATAAATTCCTGATAAAGGGACACACACAAAATGAAGGAGACGCGGTTCACTCCACAATAGAAAGAGAAGTAAAGAAAATGTTGAAATCGGGACCGATCTATGTACCAGCTCAGTACATAGTTGCCATGAGAAGTGCCAAAAAACGAGGACAACCGTATATTGTAAATGAAATGAGTCACACGGAATTTTATGATATTAAAGCAGTAACTGACAAAGCTATTTCGAAAAATATGGATGGAGAAAAGGTGAAAGGTGAAACTTGCAGATATAAAGATAATCAAAATCATAAAAAATGAAAAAGAAGCAGGTAAAATACAGTTTTTTTATAAAACCTCTTATGCTGACACTGATTTTAAGGAGATTAAGTTAGAAACCACTAAAGTCGCAACACGCAGACAAGGGACAACTGCTACAATATCTGATCTGAAACCACTATACACGGCTAAATTACCATTAGCTGAAAGGAAAAAAAAAGATTTGAAGGCTCTTGTTGATCATAATCATATTCCTAAATACTACGCCTCATCTTATTTTGACCATATTTTTTCTTAGTAATTTAGTATTGTTCTTATATTAGTAAATTTAAAAATAAAACAACATAAAAATATTTTTAATAATTTAGAAACGAGAATATTGTTATATTTTTCATACTTAAGTTAATTTTTGATCTCAAACATTGTGTATTTTAATTAATAGTTTGTCATTGCCAACCAAAATGTTATTCTAATGATAAGTATAGTACCTAAATATGACAGAACTGATTTTTTAATACTGTTTTTAGTATAATTAAGGTAAAATTGTTATTGTTTAAGACATTATTGTTTTATAAAAAACTTATAAAAGGGCCTGTGCATCGCGCAGAATACTGACACTATATTAGTTTTTTCAGTTTTTTGTTACCAAGAAAGGGTGTTTTCGTTTTTAAGATTTTTGTAATAAGTACTGCTACTTTTATTCCATACTAAAAACAAAAGATATGACCGACATAATTACTCTACTTTTATTTATACCCTTTCCAAAATAATCAAAACTTTAAACGCTTGTACTGAAAATGTGTATATTTTGTTTAGTGACGTTAAGGAAATTAATCGAGACGTATTACGTCTCGATTTGAGTCGCCAAATTACTCAATACGAGCAGGCGTACGGCTCGACCCGAGCAGCCTTATGGCCTGATTTGAGGAGCCGTATGGCTCGATTTGAGCAGGGTACGGCTCGATTTAAGCAGCCGTACGGCTCGATTAAAGCAGCCGTACGGCTCGGTTTGAGCAGCCGTACGGCTCGATTTGAGCAGCCGTATAGCTCGATTTCAGCAGCCGTACTGCTCGATATGAGCAGCCGTACGGCTCGTTTTCAGCAGTCGTGCGGCTCAATTCAAGTAACATCTGAGCTTTTACACTATGTATAGCTGCGTGCACTCACCAGCGTTTTCTCATTTTCAGATGGCGACACCTGTAGAAATTGTACACTTGAATCACTTCACGAGTGGGAGGCTGAAGACCCTGCTGAGAACGGAAAGGATAAAGAAGCTGGCGGTTGCTTATTGATAGTTATCCCCCTCAAGAAAAAAGAGCTATTAGGCCCCGAGCTGGACCCTCAGGTTGTAAATAAAATAAGGTTTTATTTTCCAATTTTAAGTCTTGCTAGCGCTTTCTCGCCTGACTGTACTAGCCTTCCGGAAAGGAAAAAGTGTATAGGGATATGAAGATTAGTATGCTCGAATGGCCTCTTTGTGTCGTGTTAATAATTGATCCCTTTCTGTGGCCTCCAGAATAAGGGGCTCTGCCGTTCAAAATGAGTTGGATGTCACTGCTTTAGTCGACCTAAAGCCTTTGTTGTTGAGCAGAAAAGCTTCAAAAGAGCTTTCTGTAGAGGAAGAAGACGAAATTGATGACGCATCAACAACACGCTCTCTCTTTTCAAGTCAGAACAAACCCAAAAAGGGTTCGAGATTAGACAAATAAGAACAATTTCAGGCTGAATTAAAAGATATGCTGTTCTCATTTATGAGAAATTCCCTCCTCAGTCCGGAGACAAGTCTGAGGAATTTGGATCAGAAACTGACGAGAACTGTGCTCCAGAGGGAAGAGACACTATGGAACGCTCTAGGTCTACCCATCGATACGGATACGGAGGAAAAGGAGGTGTTTTTTCCCCCATACAATTATGGCCAAACAATGTACCTTAACAATAAAGGTACGAAGTTATAAGAAAAAAATCGCAGATTCTGAAAAAAAATATATTGGATTTATTCATGCATTTGTACCACCTGAAATTGTCGATCAAAGATGCTAAAACTTGCAACCCAAGAATTTTAATCTGGCAATCTCGTGATTCATTTCTCCAATGATGCGTTTCATTGCTTCATTTTATACACGTATGAAAACCTAAAAATATGCTATTTAGAATTTAGTTTTGTATTAAAGATAGGTTATTTTTCCCCGGCACAATTTTTTGTGAAACATTATGGGATCAAGAATTTAAAAAATACATTTATTTCACATTTCAGATTATTTTTTTTGCGTTTGGTTAGCTACTAGCCAAAAGACTCGTGACTCACTACTAGTCAAAAGTGCTCCAGGGTCGATAATTTACTATTTTATTCCTTTTGTTATTGTCGTTGTCAATATTGTCATTCAGATTATTCTAGCCCTTGTCAGACGACCGATCTCGAAAGAGTTTAATATTTTGACAGATGGAATAGTTTGACAGCCGCCAGCGCTGTTATGAACGTTTCTTTGAACGCATTTACGATTCGAGGTAGTGTTTTTTCATATTCTTTTATTTCTTAACCTATCGAATATTGAAGGATTTAAAATACTGCTAATAACACAATATATTGGAAAGAGTTTAAATAGTAATTTGTACCTCGGTACATGTTTTGGCCGAAAAAAAAACACCTCCTTTTGATTTTGCGCCCAAAACCAAAGAATGGAAATTCAAGGCACTGAGTGCCAGAGCCTAGGGGATATGTCGTACAAGCAAATAAGGTACATAGATGCGCAAAAAGTGTTACATGCTTCGCCGGACTTAAGCGCTTTGAAAGCCAACCCTGTCCTCGCAAAACAACTATCCCCATCGACCCCATCACCAAAGCAGGAACAATTGACGCGAGCTGAATATACTTTAGGCACAATTTTGCATGGTCTGCTATTGGAAAGGCATGCATTGGCTAGCGCATTAAAGAGTTTCTGATAAACATCCGTCGCTGAAGCAGGACCTAAAGTCTGCCTTTTCAACACTCTTAATTCAAAGTCATCTCTAACAAGCTTCTTCAATACGTAACTGTGCGTTGAGCTGAAGTAATAGAACAAAGGAGGAATAGTTTGCTAACCAAAGATGAATACCAGGCTGATTGATTCAGAAGTAAATGCATCGCCTTTTGAGGTTAACATCGGCGTGGACTTTGTCGGTTTTGGTGTAGAAACATTTATTGGGCGTGAGAACGGGTTCGTTCGACCCTTGCGCCGCTGCTGTTGTGAAGATCTTGGACAACCGGTTTGTTTTGCTCGGTGGCACGCGCTGTGGGCATCAGCGCCTCTTGGCCACCTTGGATCTGACGCATACTGTTACAACACTATACACACATTGATACTGACATTCACACACAGAACCAAATCGGCCCCGGATGACACTCTTCAAGAAGAACGGTGGGTAAGTTGATATTTATTTTATATTGGCAAGGAACAATTGATTTTGTATTGCTCTTCTCCGCGTACGGCGGACTCTTGACCCAGTCCTTGCCCTGGGTTGGAGTCGAACAGACAAACAGAGCCCAAATGGGTACAGATTTCTTAGAAAAATATTTATCTTGCCGTTTCGCCAAGTTGCTTAATATGGCGGATATAAATCCAGGAATCAACAAAAATATTATAAATGATTCCGCAAATAAAGAAAGCTACTGAAAAAGTGAAATTAGAACATAAAATATGTATTGTCCTGTTTGACGAAATGTCACTAAAACCCAATGTGACATACGACGAACGGAAGTCAAAGTTTGTGGGTTTGTCACAAAGGGCCTGGACACACAACCTGATTATGCAGATCAGGCAGGTGTTTATGGTAAGAGGATTAATAAAAAACTATAAACAATCTGTTGAATACACTTTTTCACAAGCTGCAACAAAAGGGCCTGAACTTGCGAAGCATTTAAAAGCTGTAATTACTGAATTACAAAATGCAGGTCTCATTATAGTAGCAACTGTATGCGACCAAGGCACAAATAATGTAAACTGCATTAAACATCTTCTGCAAGAGACGAGGGGTAACCTATTGAGAAAGGGAGAAGAGCCCCGAGACAACATTTGTATTATAAATGAACAAGAAATCATACCATTGTATTACCCTCCCCATTTAATAAAATGCATACGAAATAATTGAATAGCAAAACATTTGAGATATCAAAAAAACGGGGAAGTAAAATTGGCAAAATGGGCTCATGTCATGGCCGTACCCAGGGAAAACCCAGGGTACAAAGGAATCCGATTGGTGCCCCAATTGACAGATGCCAACTGTGCCACAAGCAAAATTACCCGAATGAAAGTAAAAAATGCCACACAAGTTTTCAGTCCAACTGTGGCATCGAGTATGGGCTACCTAGCAGGTAAATTTCATCAGTCCGCACGATTCAATATTTTCTTCACTAGTTCTTTTCTGATGATTACAATGAAATACAAATATTAAATACTACAGTTTTACATTTACGCAGATCAGACATAAAAATCTAACAAACTATATTTTTTCACAGATGGGATAGTTCCTTCAGAAGCCAAAGAAACTGCAGACATCTTATTGTTCTTTTGTTCTTGGACAAGCTTTTTGATTCCCTAAACGGAAGCTTTGGGAAAAGCAAGAAACACGGCAAACCTCTCCTACGACCTGCGACGCCTACTTCTATGCATCATAAAACATGGAAGGAGTGTAAAGTTATGATGAAAGACATGAAATTTATTAATTCTTTAACATCAAAGGATGAATATGTTCCCAAATTAAACAATTGGGTGTGGACAATAGAAGTAATTAAATTGTTATTAAAAAAAATACAAACAAAATATGGTGTAACATCAGTTTGGTTGCGGCATCTGAATCAAGACACAATAGAAAACTTTTTTGGGTCCATAACTCTACACCAGAACGATTTGAAGCAGCATTCACCACATTGTTAGTTAAATAACTCATTTCGACGGTACTATTCGCCCTAAGAAGAAGTTTGTGTCGACGAAAGTCAAGTCCCTTACCGCGGGCGATTGATCTTTAGGCAGTACAATAAAACAAAAGGCACAAATATGGAATGAAACTGTTCAAACTATGCACGATACCAGGTTATACCTGTAAATTAGAACTTTACGCTGGTAAAAACCGCGAACAGCTGAATACAACGCCTAAAAACGTTGTGATGTCACTCTGTAAAGAAATACTTGATTTGGGGCACACCGTAGCTACGGATAATTGGTAAACGAGTTTAGATTTAGCCAATGAACTTCTAGATAGGAATACTCACTTAGTAGGCACACTGAGAAAAAATAGAAAGGGTTCTGCCAAAACAAGTTATTGATGCAAAACTCAAACCAGGCGAATCTGTGGCAATGGAAAACGAACGCGGCATAACAGTATTACACTGGAAGGATAAACGAAGTGTGTTCATGCTCTCCACAAAACACTCTAAAGGATTTGCTAGTGTGCATAAAAAAGGAAAAGTGGTTCGGAAACCGAAGATGGTTTTAGCGTATAATAAAGCAAAGGGAGCTGTTGATATGAGCGATCAAATGAGTGCATATTCATCACCATTGAGAAAAACCATAAAATGGTATAAAAATTTAGGCATCGAATTAATTTTAAATACGGCTGTAGTAAATGCCTGGATCATGTTTTGCGAAAATACGGCTCAGCAAGGAATTGTAGAATTCCGACGTCAATTAGTGGAATATCTAGTAGACTCGGGGAAAGACGAAACCGAAGATGCCAAGAATGTATCTATTTCTAAGAGACCTAAAAGACTAAAACATTCATTAAATACAAAATAATGCAAAGTTAGGCAATCCAGGCGCTTCTGTGTAGAATGCTACAAAAGCTGTGTTTCTACATTTGGATCAAGAATTGCCAAAAACAAGGCCAAAAAAGTGACAACCTATTGTCCTGAATGTCCTGGACAACCTTACTATTGCCTGCATGTTTTAATAAGTGCCATCGTTATATGTGAGGATATGGTGAACTTCATTTTCTGATATTTTGTTTCCTTTCTTTCTTTATTTTTTCAAATAAGTAGGTAATTTTGGACTAAAAGAAAAAAAAAGTTTAATTAAAGTACTTGTCTTATTACTCTTCCTATTGTAATGCATTTACAACCATTTATGAATAAATTTGGATTTTAATAAATTGAATAATTATTATGCTCTGGCGTTTTCACGTCATTGAAGTTTTACCTTCAATAATCTAAAATATTCTGACGTTACATAGAAACCAATTGAAAGTATTACTCCAGAGCGCCATTCCGGTCACTTACTAATAGGAAATCTATAGAAAACGCGTCCTACGGCGCGTAAATCGACTACGAAAACAAGTTTACCGTGAGGTCACCGGTGTCCTACGCGGCGCCTTGATACAAGACCGCCTCCGGTCACCGGTGCCCTACATGGCAGTCAATGTGTTAACCCACAGTACGCACTCCCAACACGGAAAACCATATCGGAAAGTATTTTGCCCAAACATTATGACCTTAGAAAAAGTTAAAAGTGAGGTCCAAGAAGGACAGGCTTTCTGTTTGACAACAGATGGTTGGACCTCTATTAACAATGACAGTTTTATAGCCCTGACTGTGCATTATATTAGCGCCAGATCGGAAGACACTAACTTAAAGTCCAATTTAATCGGATGTATTGAATACAATGAACGACACACAAGAGAAACTTTAACAGCTTTTCTACGCGAAATAATGGCACAATGGAATTTAACAGAATAAACAACAACTATTGCGAGTGACAATGCAACCAACATTACTGCAGCAATAAGAGATACCAATAGATGGCATGTACCATGCTTTGCGCATTCTATTAACTTGTGTGTACAAGCCGCTTTGTCGCCTTTATCAGAAACGTTGGTAAAAGTTAAAAGTATCGTCGAACTTTTCAAAAGAAGCTCTCACGCTCAATATAAGCTACGAGAAATGGAAAAAACAGATGAACCGCGCCCTACTAAAATTGAAGCAAGATGTCCCAACGCGGTGGAATTCCACATAAGACATGCTGCAGCGGCTGTTATCAACCAGGGATGCCGTGATAGCCACGGTCGCTATATAATGCGACATGAACGTCGCGAACTGGCGGTGGAGCTCAATGACGACGATTGGGGCGTTATAGAAAGCGCGGTGCCAATTTTAAAACTTTTTTACGATATTACGGTTGAAATTAGTGCCGAGAAGAATGTTTCGCTGGCTAAAGTCATCCCCTGTGTGGCATCATGAAGAATCATGTTTTAGCTCACTTAAATAATAACACGCTTCCAACGCAAGTTCAGTTAATGCTGAATATACTCGACAAGCACTTAGAAAAGCGTTTCTCCAACATTGAGAAACACGTTATGTATTGCGAGGCGACGATATTGGATTCTCGATTCAAAAGTAAAGTATTCAGAGAAAAAAATAACTTTGACCAGGCTGTGGATTCATTGAAGAGAGAAGTTGGTAAAGTGCAGCAAACTACAACGATGTTGCCTTCAACATCAGAGTCAACAACGTCAGTGTCTAGTCCCATGACGTCCATATGGGACCAATTTGACAAAGAAGTGGCAAAATTGACACCCACAAACCCTTTAGCCGCTGGCAATGTGGAGTTAGAAAATTACCCCCAGGAACCAATTCTGTAACGCTGCAATGATTCACTGCGCTGGTGGCACGAGTGCCGGTCGTTTTACCCAATTCTTTCTAAATACGCCTTAAAAACACTACACCTAGTGGCAAATTCTGGGGGCCTAAAATGGAAGCTTTATCAGTCATACTATGAATCACGTTAAAAATGTAAATTCTTAAAATGGTCTTTATGGTTATGACAAAGTAACAAATAACCTGTCATTGAAGTACAATATCTAACATACAAATTGGAATTGATTTTCAATTGATTCATTGGAATAGTATTGGAGTGTGACAAAATTATTTACTGATTTTTTAACTCATGGTAAAAAGGTAAAAAAAAAATAAACTGGTTGCCAACTGAACTACTATATCTTTAAAAGTACTTATCTATAATTCTATCTATACAAATAATGGTGGTTGTTGAATTCATTTTGACGTGTCGAAATCTATATTTTTACCAAAATGTGTTGAATTAATTTGGATACATATTTTGATTATCAAATCGGGCAGACGCGGACGGCTCGCTTGAAAATTGACGTTAATTTTCTCTACCAAAAACGCTTGTAAACATTTACGAAAAGCGACTAATGAAGCAATAATAATTAGTCAGTATTAAATTCCAAATTTACATCGATTCGACGAGAATAATAAAATTCGTATTGAATAAACTCGAAAAATTTGAGACACCGAAGAGGCGAACAGAAAACGCGACGCCCGTCTCCCCGGCAACGGTTGCCGGGGCTGCGCAAGATGCCAGCGTGTTCGGCGCGGCGGCGCCCCCGGCCGCCAGCGCGAAGTGACTGCGCACCTCCTGTCAGTGCAATTTGAATTTTTTTTTTTCTATGTGATTTCAGTGTATTTTATAGTTTACTTCATATACGTTTAGTTGGTAAGTAAATTATTTTATGTTCAGCGCCAGCTGTAGCGAAGCCGGAATAAGTAGTGCCAGTCAACCTATCACTTCACTGGATGTGCAACTGGTAAGATGTCCTCACTGCTCCCAGGCTCGTTTTTTTAAAGGCGTACGGGGGCTTAAGATACACTATGGCAAGGTCCACAAACCTCTTAGTGTACCTTTGTGCCCCCCAGCCACATCCCCGACATCAACACCTTTTGAACCAACATTGTGGAAAACATTGTCCAAATTCAAAAATTCCACCCCTGTCCTAAAAAGATTTCCCCGGGGCGCGAGACACTCTGTTGCGCTGAGTTTAGCGCGCTGTGTCCGCCTCGCGACCCAGGAGAACTCACAACGTGCATGGGAGCAGTTACTCACCTTCCCTTACAGGATTCTGCATGTACAAAAATATTTGGACACGCAAAAATCTTTAACAAACCAAATTAAAGAAAACTGCAACAATTCGGCCCGTATTTTAGATTCTAAATTACCTTTTTTTAATAAACAGAAAAACATTTGTGATCATGTGGAATCCAAGTTAAGTGACGGTGACATTAGGGGGGCAGCTAGAATACTGTTCAGCAGTGATGTGGTGGCGCCTTATTCTCCAGAGACTCTTTCAGCTCTGGAGAGTAAACATCCATCGCCTGCGGATGGTCTCACCTTCCCCGACCCGCCCGACCACCCCGACCCCCTCGTTCAAGATTCACCTTTTTTCCAAATTACAGCCCCGCAGTTGATCGCAGCCGTGAGTTCTTTCCGGAGTGGTTCTGCCGGCGGCCTCGACGGCCTGACACCACAGCATTTGAAAGATTTGTTGAGTTCAGGCGCTGGGGAAGCTGGTGAGTCACTCTTGAAGGAGCTTGCGGTTCTGATCAACTTAATGCTCTCCGGCGTTGTGAACGATGCCGTCGTCGATGTCCTGTACGGGGCTAACCTGTGTGCTCTGCGTAAGAAGGACGGCGGCATTCGTCCCATTGCCGTCGGTTGCACCTACAGGCGTATGGCAGCCAAAATATGTTGCAAGTTGTATAGCGAATCGCTTGCAACTACACACATCAAAAGTGTCTAGGGATCAAGCATTTTTATGTGGATTTCTTGAGATTGAGATGTGGCTTTGTAATAAATTTATGATTTTATAAATTTATATGGATCCTTTTTGGTGCATTTCATAATTTGAATCAGGAACTGTGAATCAAATTCGAGTAAAAGATGAAAATCAGCTGTCAATATTTTCCCTATAAAAACATACAACGCATTGAAGACATTATTAGTGCTACTGTTTCCCTACTACTGATTAAAACCAACGTTATTATGGAGCGGCGACGTCATTTAAGCAGGGAAGAAATGCTCAGAGCCGTGGGAATGATAGAAGCTGGTTCCCGGCAACGTACTGTGGCTTTAGCTCTGAATACAAGTCAGAGTGTTATCAGTCGACTTTGGACACGTTACCGAAGCACTGGTACCGTGGCTGAGCGCCATGGAGGACGGTATCGCTGCACCACACGGAGACAAGACCGATACATTCAAATCTTAACTCGAAGAGCTCCAACAATAACCGCCATGATGTTAGCCGTGAGGCTTCATCACTCTTCAGGGAACTTAATTAGCGACCAAACAGTCAGAAACCGCTTGCATGAAGTGAACCTTCATTCCCGAAGACCGCTACGGGTACCACCTATAGCAATGCACAATCGTAGGATACGATATCAATGGGCTCTTGAACACAGAAATTGGGCAGAAGAACAATGGCGTTTCGTGTGCTTTTCTGATGAGTCTCGTTTTGGTATGAGACCGGATACAAGACGTATACGACACTGGAGAACCCCTGGACGCCAACAGCGATTAAAATCCTGCCAGGAAGTCCATCCTTATAGTGGTGGAACCATCATGGTATGGGCGGGTATTTGGATCGGCGGAAGAACTGAGTTGATTTGGATCAGAGGCAACCTCAACGCTCAAATTTATGCTGAGACGATTGTATCAGACGTCATCGTTCCTCTACAAGTGCAAATCGGTCCCTTATTTCAGTTAATGCATGATAATGCACGACCGCACACCGCAAGAGTTGTAAGACAGACTCTCGCCGCAGCTAACATCAATGTCCTGCCCTGGCCTGCTCAGTCGCCAGACTTGAATCCGATTGAGCATGCATGGGATATGCTACAGAGAAGAGCTCTGCCGAATATGGAGGGTATCCAGTCGCAAGAAGACCTTTTTTTGTTGTTGCAACGAACATGGGCGGCCATTCCACAGCGTGATTTGGATGAACTCATTTTGAGTATGCCAAACCGATGTTCTTGTGTTGTTAGTGTTCGCGGTAGAAACACGGATTATTAATTGTTTAAGTTACCCAATAACATTTTAAAGAAAACTGTTATTTCAGTCTTTTTTTCGAACTTTTGTGTTAGTGGTTCAAATGTCAAAAATCCCTTTATTAGGAAAATGGCAAATTTCTTTATTAATGCAAAGGTGACTTGGTTTATCGTTACTGTGACAAACGAAAACACTTTATTTGATGAATCCTTAAAGAAAATTTTAATTAATATCAATCAGGAGAAAAGTTATTGCAAAAATATATGTTGATCCCTAGACACTTTTGATGTGTGTATGTTCCAGCCCCTTCAACTTGGTTTTGGTTCCAGAGGGGGCTGTGAGGCTGCCGTACATGCCTTATCCTCTTTTTTAATCTCAAAGAAAGGTGAGGTCATCCTCAAGGTTGACGTGAAAAACGCTTTTAACTCCGTGAACAGGGACACTTTGTTGGCTGAAGTCAAAAAAGTATTACCCGAAATTTATGGTTTTATGTGGCAATGTTATAGGCACCCTTCAAAATTACTTTTCAAGGACAACGTTTTGGAATCAGCAGTTGGTTGCCAACAAGGTGACCCTCTCGGGCCTGTCATTTTCAGTTTGGCTATTCATCCCATAATTCAACAACTAAATTCAAAATTTAATGTGTGGTATTTAGATGATGGAACATTAGGAGGTGATGTTGACACCGTTTTGGATGACCTACAACTCCTTAAACAACAATTTAAATCTATTGGCTTGGATCTTAAACCCTCAAAGTGCGAAATTTACCTCTCTGACATTACTGACAGACAATCGATTATAGATAAATTTAATGCAATAGCCCCACAAATCAAAATTTTAGAAAAAAGTTCCCTTCACCTCCTAGGTTCCCCTATTTTAGAAAAAAGTTTTTCATCTTTCATCGATGACAAAATCAAACATTTTAATGATATTTCCGATAGACTCCAAAATAACTTTACATTCGGCATTCACCCTTAATAGATATTGCTGTTTTGGTCCAAATTTTATGTATTATCTGCGTTGTTTTCCTCTATAGATTTGTAGTTTGTAAATAATGTAAATAACTTGATTGAAATAAAATATCTGACAAAGTCCATTTTAAGAGTTTTAAATTTTTAACATGATTCTTATTATGATTCTGATAAAGCAGCCATTTTAGGTACCCTGTCCCGTGCGAAAGAATTTTTTCAAAAGCCGCACTACACTGTCCCCCCATACTTAAGTACTTGCTGTATCATAACAATATTGTAATAAGTACCAAATGATTCGAAAAGATTCAAAATAAAAGAGTAACCATGGAGTTTCTTGCCGGTTTTTCTCCATGGAAACGACTAACGCGAACCGTACACCTTTAATACTTTTAAACCTATGTGAAATAAAATATTTTGATTTCGATTTTAACTGGCGTTTTCTTCCATACAAATTATTAACTAGAACGAAGTTATGACCATAAAAGGAAATGAATTAGCGCGGTGCACGGTGATAGGTCAGAAATCGGGGATTAAATAGTCGCTTGTAAAAACCTGAACACCCCTCTGAGATCACACCTCGCCCCTCTAACTATCGTAGCACTCACCATCAGCCAGTAACGACCGTGATCGGGTCGATATTGCTACACACACGTACAGTCAGCCAGGTTACACTCCAGCATCGGGGAAGGGTAAATCCGTACTGGGAAAAAGGTGGCAGAAAAAGCAAAGAGGAGGGTGCCGCCTCCCGTACAAAGTTTGGTCCTTCGCAGCTCGGATCTGGATCAGAGAGTACAGGGTATCATCATCACGGGAAGATGAGTCTCAGAAGCACTGACACAACCAGGAGTCAGACCAGGAGAGTGACATCAGCAGAACGAGGAGACGTCGTCATCACAGACTCTGGCATGCCTTCATCGCCGTCCGTCGTGCCGACGATCTCGTCCACGGCCGCACCACGCATACCGCTAATGGGTGGTCACGTGATCGAACACAACGAGAGAAGCACATCGCGAGTATTGCCGCCGACGCGGGTCGAAACAGGTGAACGACGATCGCCGGCGGAAAGCAGAGCGTCTACAAGACAGCCTCAGAAGCGCGGAGTATTTACGCAAGCGGGCGGAATATGAAGCAGAGCTTGAGAGAGTGCGACTACGGGAACATCTCATCAAGAAGAAGCTCGAAGCCGACCTCGCAGAGATTGATGCTGACGAGGAGAATGAAGATTCGGCGAGCTACTGCTCCGGCGAAGGGACGACGCGGCGCGTGGCTGAGTAGGTTGACACAACTCCGTCATGTGCGTCGGTTGTGAGTGCTCCGGGTCAGGTAACAGAAACACAACCACACAGTGCGTCGGAGCCGGTACGGGATCAAACCAGTGAAACATGCGCACCTATCTTGGGTAGTTTCGTGCCGCCCGCACCGATCGCGTCGGTGATGAATACGTCAGTTAGTGAAGGGGTTCATTTCCGTCTACCTAGTGACCATGCAGGTATGACGACTCCGGTCGCAAGAGAGCGGCAGAGAAATAGCGGGGCCGTCGACCACAGAATGAGACGCAGGTCACCGGGTTGGAATAGAGACGGTATGGATCAGCTGGCGAACGCCATCAGGCAAATGGCACGCCCGAGGCCGATACCTAGGCAAGCATACGAATTACCACATTTTTCCGGCGATCCCGCAGAATGCTATAAAAATATGTATTGGGAAACCGCTACTTTATATGAGTTTAATAGATTATCCTAATTATAGGTATTGTTATGGTTATCATAAGTATTACTTTTACTTTTAAAAGTTGATAAAATAGTAATGTTTTGCATAACCAAAAACTTATAACAACTATGTAATACCTAAATTACAATATATAAAAATTCTTTCATTATTTCAGTAGGTGTGTAAAATAAATAGTTTAAATATTAAGGAATAATGTAGCAAAACATAAAATATTCCAAACGGATATCCACCTTTTATGTCGTTGATATTTTGGATGGCGGTAGATAGAAACGTCAAAGTTGTTTGTTCACGACTATAAAAGGGGGTGCTCCGAGTGGTAGAGGGCATCAAAGCCCGTGTGCACTCGTGCGCCCGTATCGCTGCTCCACATCGCTCCCCGCGCCCCTCTGTGTTCGCCGCGTGTGCTACGCCGCGCTACGCCGTAGCGCCACGTGCTGCCGCCGACCGCTTCGCCCCGCCTACTTCGTAGCTCGGCTACGTAAGTATCGGTTTTCGTAGCAGATCAGCTGCGAATGCTACGCACTCGCTGTTGCTTAGTTTACGTTTTTCGTGTACGTCAGTCTCCTTAAGAGATAAATCCACCAATTTTTCGGTGGTACCTGGGGAAAACCTTACGGTGACAACTAACCCAGGTAGGTGGTGACCCGCCCACTCGCCGACCCTCCTTCAGGGGGTAGGCAGTCAGACGGAAGGGCACCGACTGCGGCCTTGGGGGTGTATCCTAGTCGCAGTCTGGAACGCACCTAACCCCCGTTTGTTTCAGCTGCACCCGGGACGGCTGGGTGTCTCTACCCCAGCGGCCCGGATCGGTCGCAAGACCCATAGGGCCCTGTCGCCCAATAAGATTGAAGACAGGTTTTCAAGCTTAGGGCTCACCCTAGGTACGCACCTCCCTGTCTGTACCCGGCAGGGAGACAACTCATCCCCGGGCACACCCACCCGGGGAGTTAGGTTTCTAGGGCCCTTCAGGCCAATCGGACATCCACAAGTGTAGCTAGCGAGTTTGTTTGTGTTTTTCTTCTCGCTAGTGCAGCACTACGAAAGACACAGGGTTTGGGCTTTTTGTGGGTGTTGTCCGCAGTCCGTACAGCATTATTAAGGACTTAAAAATAAGCAGGAACAACAAAGTAAAAAAGTGGTAATCCAACTATCTATCAATTTCAAGGTGATAGCGGTTATCCTTTACGGCCAACTATGATGACACCAATTTTGGATACAAGGGAGGGGACTGCTGAACACAATTACTACAAAGTTCATGTGTCAGCACGCAACACAGTGGAACGTTGCATAGGAGTACTGAAAGCTCGATTCAGGTTTAATATTTTAATTAATACATTTAATATACGTACATCAGTGACGTGAAAGTCTGACAACCAGTCTTACGAAGGGGTATCGTATTACCCAGTACTAACTGGGTTGTGGAGGTCAGATAAGCAGTCGCTCCATGTAAAATACTGGTATTCAGCTGCATCGGGTTAAGACTTGAAGCCGACCCTAACATAGTTGGGAATAGGCTAGGCAGATAATGACCTTTAATATACAACCATATAGTCACTTAATAGTATTATTTGTTAAGTCCCACACCCGCATTGGTTAGTGTGGTGTATTATGGCCTAAACCCTCTCCTTAGAGACGCGGGCTGAAGAGTGTGACGCGTATGGGTTGATATGATGATAGTACCTATGTCTAGATAAATAATAATAAAAGTTATGTTTTTCAGATGTTTGTTAGCAGCAAGAGCATTGCATTACGACCCCATCACTGCTGGGAAAATAGTAATTGCATGCTGCGTGCTGCATAACATAGCAAACCGCAGCAGACCACCCATCATATTGCTCACGAGCGAAGAAGAAGAAATGGAGAATCAGCTACAACACCAGGCAAGGTCTTTTCTAGTTAATTGAAATAAAAAACAAGATGATTCTCTAATAATACATATTTTAAATATACTTAAAAATTAACTACCTACCTAAATAAAAAAATTAAATCTGTACCTATATATTTTTTTATAAAAATCAACAATAAGTAAATTAAAAAATAAATCAACAATGTTTTACAACAGTAACATTGGTAAAAATCAGTCCTCCCAGAGGCACTTTAAATGATCACCCTGTAATAAAATCTATAAATATAAAAACAAACTATCATTGTAAGTATTCTAATCAGTCTTATTATTAACACAGGTTGCAGATCATATGAAGATCATGGAGAATTCGGGCAACCGTTGTGTCCACCCAGAGCTGCAGAGAGGGCGGGCAATTCAGCAGTCACTCATTTCAAGGCTGTGGAGAAAACAATTTTTTTTTTTTTTTTAATGAGTGAAAGTAAATAAGTCTTACAATTTCAAGTTTGTTTTTTTTATTATGTAATACATCATCATCATGATATATCAGGCAATAGACAGAACAAAATCAACAGTTAATGCAAATAAAATTGTAATAAATACTCTAGCTAGTGGGTGGAGGGTTTTGGAGCACAATAATTATTGGCTCTCTTAGCCTCTCAGCTATTGCTTCGAAAGCAGCTGCCAGTCGTTGAGTGGCTTAGGCAAGTTCCCTGGTAGCCCCTGCACTTATGTTTTCCATGGCCTCCAGCCTTGCAGTCGCCTCGTGCATATTATCATGTTCTGTGAGATAATATTTAAATTAAAAAACTAAACTTAACTAACCTAACTCACTTACTAACTAACTCACTCTTCTAACTTACTTAACTTTATTTGTTTTTTTTTTTTTTTAATTTTCTTTTTTTTAAATTTTACGAACCATTTCTAGCCAGAAATGGTTCGTAAAATTTAAAAAAATAAAATAAAAATAAAATAATTAAATAAATTCTAGTAGCCACTAGAATTTGGGTCAGGCTAATTCATTAAATAGGAATAACTTTGATACCCACCACTCATCGCATGTTTTTAGTGAAATTTGATGCTTTTGGTATTAAAACGTTTTTATATTGTTCTAAACACCCATTTTATAAAGATGTAATTGATAAAAATAGGATTTCAAAAAGTGGTAGGTTTGATGTACATCAAACCTACCACTTTTTGAAATCCTATTTTTACCTACCTCTATAATTACATGGTAGATTTTTGTTAGCAACACTGAAAACTATTGTACTGCCACACTACTGAGACACCACTGAAACGCCATTGAAGTTTTTGTAGAATACCAAATTTGTAACAGTGGCAACATAATGTCTGTAGTGTGTCGATAGAATATCAATGGCATGTTGCCTAACGCAAAGTTACAGAATTGGCCCCCTGCTCTACGAGTCAGTGGTGTCGTCGATGCGTACCTAGCGGCGATCAGTCGTCCCTCCAGTAGCTTTGAGGCATACGGGATGGCGCTCGCGGAGTATCACACTTTTAGCAATTTGCTATTAGGGACTGTTTCCGCGGGCAGCGCCTCGGCTATCATTTTGATAATACCTAATTTTATTGCATGCCTCTGAGCCTCTGAAACCGTGGTCGTGAATGGCACATTTTTAACAGTGCCGCCGGCTGGGTTACCTGCAGCCCTAATTTTGACCCTGCACGCGGTAAACACAGGTCACTCATTTCATCCAGTCATAGTCTTGATGCAGAATCGTCGCAGGCTGCTTTACGAAGCGGTCCTTTTGCGCGTTTGGCAGGCTGTCGGCAGAAGTGCCAGCTATCGCGGCAGAAAGAGGTCTGCCATACAACGAAGAATTCCACAATTACCTCGTTGCACAATGGACGGTCAGGGTGAGTTCAAACCTGCCGCTATGAGGTCGTGGGTGTGATCCCAACGGAGAGTAACAACTTGTAATTAAGGCATTGCAAACATAGAAAACGTAATTTTTCTTTTACAGGAGGGACCCGAGAGGATCCCGGTCTATCAAAGGCCCCACCGGACCTCCAATGTGGCTGAGAGTTTTCACGCTTCTTTGCGCAGATTTCTTTCCGGTAACCCAAACGTATGGAGGTTCACAGGTGAAACAAATATGAAATCCGCCGAGTCCCCTCACTTGGATCAAAATCCGGTGAACCTCCGAGTCTGTAGCAGATACGGAGGCCGTGATCGGCTTGTTCACGGAACACGTGTAATCTGTCCTGAACGAGTGTTATAAGGAGATTCCGGCGATAGATCATCGCTGGAGTCTTCCGGACGATGTGCGTTATCTTGCGACCGAAAAGAACGAAGCCATCCGGGCTTACAGTGCTTTTCCCTGAACCAGAGTAGGGTAAAATTGGGGCTGCTGTATCAACGCAGTTCTCGCTCCGCTCGAACTGCGTGATACAGCAGCCCCAATTTTATTGACGGGAACAATTGTATATTAATCTGATCGGTTGTGGTGGTTCGATGAACTAGTGTTCAATTTTTTTCTGACCAGTCATATCTTGAGTCTTATACCCTAGGTACTGTCATTGACTAATCGATATATTTTTATCCACTACGGTTTTAAACTGATGAGCGAATGTTGCTACCGGTTCGTTGTAATTGCCTCCAGTTCACGGCAGTTCGCTCGAACGGGTGACCCAGAACTCCTCAATTTATACTGTCGTGTACTATCGTGCCATTCGGTCTACGATACAGCTGTAGATTGAACATTGTGTTTCGTTCACTGGCGCGGCGTCGAACTACAGTGGAGCAAAATTATCGCGTGTAATTTATAAACAACAATATCATGGTCGATAGCTGTGGCACCTGGCACACTTCTTGTAGGTGCCTAGTGATGAATGTATCAGGCTTTCCGTTTAATGAGAACTTGAGAAATCAAGCTTTTACAGGAAATTATAACTTGATGTGGAGCCGTGTGTAAAAGTACGTCCCCGCTCATAGCGTTCAAATAAAACATTGAAGAAAACGTATAAGCAGCATATTGCCATCCAATAAAAGTATTCATCAACATTCATAAACTTAGGTACATCAAGCAGCGGTCAGCAGCAATGTGAAATTACGTCATCCCGCTTGTCGCATCGCTCTATGTATTGAATGCTACTGCGTTCAATATATCAGCAACCGTACAAGTTAATGTCATCGGCGCCTTGTATACGGATAGAAATCCAGAAAAAAGGATTGAACCCACGATCTAGTACTTAACAGGTATTATGGAGATAGAGTAATTGATTATAATATAAAAGAATGTAAAAAAATCATAAAAACCAAAAAGGAACAAATATTCATTTTTGTTCTGTGCGGGAATCGAACCCGCAAAACACTTTTGACGCATTCGCTAAGGCATCTATTAAACCTACTATTTATATTGTGATGTAGCACTCTTAGCCAATGCCCCAAATGTGTCTTTAAAGATGTGGCAAAATATTGGACCACTTTGTCCTATGGTTACTACTTAAGCAGCAACTTTCTTAGATTTTACCTTTAGCCACCTTGATTTTCGGCTTTGAAGTTTTATTTATCATTTTTCTAAAAATGAGGAGCTTTTATGCTCTCCTGCTATTTTACTTGTTTTCATTAGTGTTCTAATGTGATTTGCTTACAAGTATGAAAACTATTTTTGGTAAGTATCTATTAAAACAGCCATAATAACGCTAATTTGTGTAAAAATTAGAAAAATAATCACCTTATTTATCTAGATGTATTATTTTATCTGTTCACGATTACTTTTCAAATTGCCAAAATATGGGATGTTTCTAAATTTCATTATTACCGATATCATAATATGAAAGTCAATTTATAATGGTAATTAATTGACTTAGTACTACAGACCATTTTGAATTAAGCTGCTTAAGCATTTAGTGTTACTTGCGAGTACATATCATTACCTTATAAAAATTTCGTCTCGAATTGCAGCGACAGAGCGGCGTCGAGATAGTATTGCTCCCAAATTGGTCTGGTAAGACTATGTTTACATTGAAGTGTCTAATTTTAACATACTATAATTAAAACTAAGCTCTACACTAGATGGCTATAGAGCCTAATTTAGAACAAATAAATTTCATCGCCCTAGCTTGGAAATTAAAATCAATATAAAAAGTAGTACTCTGGTTGCGACTTTATAATTTTAGTCTATAAATAAAGGTGCTTGAGGTGTTTTTGCAACACATCATAGACAGCATTTGTCATCTACAGATACTGTTCAAATTCAAATAATATTTTTTTTTCGTTTTTGTTTTGCTGTTCAGGTGCTTAAGTATGTATGTAATAAAAGCTTATACACATTATATTATGCTTATTTACATTTGGTCTAAGTAAAATAATATTTATATTTATCTTTACTAACTAATTTTTCGTTGCAGGTCTTCAATCAATCCGTTTGAATCCGATGAAGAAGGGCCTTCTATATCCAAAATTAAGAAGGTCAAGCCGCGCAGACTGATAAAACAGCCTCAACAAGCAGTGAAACCAAAGAAAAAAGCAGTGATAATAGAAAGTGAAACAGAATCGGAGACTGACACAGGGTCAGCCACCAATAAGGAAAGGAAATTAAATATCTTCCACGATTCTGAGGTGAGTCGAAATTAAATAATAATTACATAAGCAGTGTTAATTACTATGTTTTTATTATCTCGCCAGTTCAATGGTATAAGTTCGCGCTGATTAGTAAGTGCTATTGTAAGGGTTTGGTTTCGATACCGAGCAGTGAGTAAGTATTAACAGAAAATTCTCACTAATAACTCGAATCTTGAATTAGTGTATATACTCATCAGATATCAGTAGGTTTGCATTTTATGATAGATTTTTTAAGTTACTCCTTTAATCATCCTGATTCATGTAAACTACTTGACGGTATGGTCTATAACGATTGAAGTAACTTATAATGTATTTTTAATTGTTTCAGGATGAAGAGGCTGCACCCGTTCGAGCTGCAACATTAAAAAATTTCCTGTCACGTCGCGTTGCTTCCGGTAATACTTATCAAAGTGATCCTACCAGACGAGGGGAGTATTACATCGAAGTACGCATCTCAAACAGTCGCGAGCTAGAGGCGAACATAACCAACAGGTGGCCGCATTCCCTTATTAATTTGAAAACTGCTGTGGATGTTAAAACACCCACATGGAAAGCAGTTACCCAGCTGGTCTCAGCGGTAAAACAAGATTTTAGCAACAGTTCCCCGATTATGTATCCCTCTAAAGACTAATAACTTTTTTTGTTTTTGTCCGCAATATTTGACCTCTTTGTTTCTACTTTTGAATATTATTTATTCTATTTTTTGAATATTATTCGTTTAACTTTAGAGTAAGTTATAATAGTGTGATTTAATTTAATACAACGTTTCTTGTAGGATCTATAGTTATTTTTTTGTTTTTGTAAGTAATATGTGACAACTCTAGTGTCTACTCTCTTTCTATTTTTTCGAATATTATTCGCGTAACTTAGTAAGTTATTATAGGTCTTATTTTATTTAATGCAAAGTTTCTTACAGAAAATCAAGCAATAAACCAGAATACAGAAAAAAAGTAAACCAATAAACCAAAAATACAGATAAAAATAAACCAGTAAAACAAAAATACAGAAAAAATAAACCAAAATATAGAAAAAATAAAATAAAAGAATAAGCCAAAATACAGAAAAAAATAAGAAACCAAACCTAATAAATAAAGATGTATCTAAAGCAAACTAAGAAATAAAAGCTTACTCTATGTAAATAAAACGTAATAAATATATTTGATATATTTGATATAAGTACAAAATAAAATCTATAAAGCAAAACCAATAAAATAATAAAAGTATAAAAATCTAATTAAAGAGTTTACGTATTAAACCAATAAATAAAAGCATAAAAAATCTAATCAAGAAGTATATATTTTTGATACAAAAAACAGTAAAGCAAAACCATACAATAAAAAAACCTATTTCTATTTATAATGTATTTTTGTCAGTCCTGTAATGCGCATGTTAAACAATATTCAAGTCACAAAAGGTCCAACATTCATAAGTCTAATAGTTTGCTGCAAACTAAACTTGATAATGTTCGTATAATTGCATGTGCTTTTAAGAATAAAATCGTCAGTTACAAAATAGATACTCAAAATAAAATAATTTCACCTGAACTTTTTTTTAATGATATTTTAAATACATGTTACTATCTTATTGCACAGAAGTTAAAAGTACATACTACATTAAAAGTTAATTTTGAATTGTTTGTTTCATATATTTTACCCAAAAATAATGAAATATCGCTAAAATCTTTTAACACTAAATATGAAATAATTTTACAAAGTACAGATTTGACATCCATTTGTAATACATTTGTTGTTCAAAAAATTATAAACAAATGTTCAGAGTTTGAACTTGGCGAGTCGGGCTGGACGATTGAATCAATAAGTCATTTAGAAGTAAATATTTTAAAATACAGCCCTTTGCGAGCTGGTTCTCACGTTTCATTACCTAAAAATATTCGTGCAACAAAATCTTGTCTAAATATAATTAATTATGACGAACACTGTTTTCTCTGGAGTATTGTAGCTCATTTGTATCCGACTACGGTTAATCCAAATAGAGTAAAATCATACCCTCATTATTCTAAAGTTCTAAATACAATTAATATGTCATTTCCTCCGAGTTTTGAGGATATAAAATTATTTGAAGATTTGAATCCTAGCGTAAGTGTAAATATTTATGGTTTGGACTCAAAAAATCAAGTTACTGGACCATTGTATAAAACTGTTAAACGGAAAATAATGCATATTAACTTACTTTATATTCATAAAAAAGGGAAAAAAACATTTTTGTTTAATAAAAAAATTCGATAAACTTGTACACAAACAGTTAACTCAACATAAGTCAAAAATACATATATGTGATGAATGTTTCATATATTTTGATACATCGGAAAAATTATTAAATCATAATTGTGCTAGAGTGCAAACTGTACTACCTGAAGACAACACAAAACTTTATTTTTCTCTTTTTGAATGAACCCAAAGAATCCCTATTGTTATTTACGGCGATTTTGAGAGTTTATTACGTGAATATTCAGACAAAAATAAAACTTTATAAGTTGAAAATGTTCAAATTCATGAGGCCAGTTGCTTTGCATATTATATTTCTTGCTTTTCTAAGCCTGAACTCAACAAATTTGTGTCTTATAGAGGATCAGATTGTTCAAAGAAGTTTACTAAATCAATTATCAGAAACGTAAAAAACCTATATAAAAAACTTTTGCATCCAAATCCAATGGTTATAAGTGAAAATGAGCGTAATTCTTTTAACAATGCGAAGGAGTGTTATTTATGTAAAAAATCATTTTCTGATGCGGATATAAGGTTTGCAGATCATGATCATTTCACTGGAAAATATAGAGGCGCGGCACACAACAAATGCAATTTGAATGCTAAAACGTGTTCATTTATACCTATAATATTTCACAATCTTTCTGGTTATGATTGTCATTTGTTTATTAAAGAGCTTTCTACTATTTGCGGGCGAATAAATCTAATTCCCAAAAATAAAGAAAAATATATCTCCTTTACAAAATTTGTTCCAATCGATAGTAAAAACGCAGCCCAGTTAAAGTTTATTGATTCTTTTAATTTTTTAAGCTCAAGTCTAGATAATTTAGTTAAAACAATGAAACCAGAAGATTTTCAAAATATGCGCGCGTTTTTCAAAAATGAACATTTATTTAATTTAGTTCGGAAAAAGGGTATTTACTGCTATGATTATATTGATTCATGGGATTGTTACGAAGAAACCAAATTACCCGATCAAAAGTATTTTTATAATAATCTTACATCTGAAAATGTTTCAGACGAAGATTATATGCACGCATTAAAAGTTTGGAATGAATTTAATATTTCGAACTTAGGAGAGTATACTGATCTATATCTAAAATGTGATGTTCTACTTTTATGTGATGTATTTGAGAAATTTCGATCTATGAGTTTAACATTTTACAATCTTGATCCATGTTATTATGTATCTTCACCTTCATTAAGTTGGGACTCTATGTTGCTATATACCGGAATTAATTTAGATTTAATTTCAGATATCGAAATATATCAAATGCTAGAAAAAGGTATTCGAGGTGGTCTTGCCCAATGCTCATTAAGATATGCAAAGGCAAATAATAAATACCTTCCTAATTATAATAATGAAGAGCCTAACAGTTACTTAGTGTATCTTGATTGTGTTAATTTATATGGTTATGCTGCAAAGGTTACCAACAGGGAATTTTAAATTTCTCAAAAAAAAAAGAAATAGATAAATTTGATTTAATGACTGTTTCCAGCGATAGTGATAAAGGATTTATACTCGAATTAGATTTACAATACCCTTGCGAAGTACATGATAACCATGCTGATTTGCCGTTTGCAGCTGAAAAGTTTGTGCCGCCTGGTAGTAAAAATCCTAAATTAATTGCTAACTTGTTCGACAAATATAAATATGTTATTCATTATATTCACTTGAAAGAATGTTTAAAAAATGGACTGATTTTACTCAAGATTCATAGAATATTATCGTTTAACCATAATGCATTTTTAGCGCCTTACATATTATTAAATACAACATTGCGTCAGCAAGCAAGTTCAGATTTTGAAAGAGATTTTTAAAAAAAACAAAATAACTCTATTTTTGGCAAAACAATCGAAAATAAAAGGAAACAAGTCGACGTGAAATTAGTTAATGTATGGAAAGATGAATTAAATAAAACTAATAAAATTTGTGGAGCAGAAAAATACATAAGCGCTCCAAATTTTAAAAATTTGTCTGTGATCGCTGAGTCACTGATTGCAATTCAATTACAGCAAACAAAAATTATTCTTGATCGCCCAATTTACATCGGATTTTCAATTTTAGAACTAGCCAAGTCTCATTTGTATAATTTTCACTATTCTGTAATGAAACGAATTTACAAAAATTGTATTAAACTATGTTATACTGATACTGACAGTCTTTTGTACTTAATACATACGGAAGACTTTTATAAGGACATGAAAAAACATATTAAATATTTCGATACAAGCAACTTTGAAAACAAGAAATGTAATATGCCTAAACTCAACTGTAAAATACCAGGATTATTTAAAGACGAAATGGGTGGTGATGTCATATCTGAATTTGTAGGCTTAAGAGCAAAATTATACTGTATAGATTCTATAAATACCTCGATAAGAAAAGCAAAAGGTATGAAAAAATCTGTTACCAAAAAACTTAATATTAAAAACTATAAAAGAACTCTACAATATAATGAATGTCTGAGAGAAAATATGTAGATAATTAGGTCAAAAAAACATAATATTTATACTCAAAAAATTAATAAACTTGTGCTTAGTAGAGATGATGACAAACGACAAATACAGCAAGATGGTAGTAAAACTTAACCTTGGGGACATTATAAAACTGTATTTTAGACACAAGTTATGTTTTATTAGATATGATTTAAATTTGATAAGTATAATATATGGATGATATATTATTATTAATAAATGTATTGTATTGTTGTTTGTGTATGTATTGTATTGTTATTACTAGTATGTAAACAATTTTTTTACTGTATTAATGTAGCAAAAGCTATGCATATAAAAATATGATGCACTAAGATAGGTGATGTAAGATAATATTGCTTTAAATAAAAGCTAAGTGTAACCAATTTCATTGTACTAATGAATAATAATAAAAAAATATAATTATAGAAATAATTTTTGTTTAACTTTACCCTTACCCTTTACAAATCGTGGTCAATAGGTCCAGACACTAGCACATCAAGCTATTCGAAACTGTCAAATTTTCCCAATCAACCTTGAGCCTTATGCTTTAGCGGTAAAGTTGAGAATCTACTAAAGAACTTTGATAGATTGTAGTAGCTTGATATGGTAACGTCTGTACCTATACCCCTCAAGAAAAGGAAAAGTAATAAAACAGCTATATTGGTATTAATATGAGTTAGTTTTTATTTTTTAATATATTTTTTTAAACATAATATAACATTTTTTTTTTTTTTTTAAATCATTTACCATTTTTATTATTAAATGTGAAGTCATATACCTAACTATATTTCATTTCAAATTCCTTTTCTAATAAAAAATTGACGAAAGAGTTGATACAAAGTAATTAAAATAAAAAATTTGATTATTATATTGTTTTTTATTTTTTAGTTGGGTTATAACGCTTAATTCTAAGAATGGGGGACATTTTGGGAAAGCGGCATTTTGGGAAAGGGACATTTTGGGAAAGAGACATTTTGGGAAAGGGACATTTTGGGAAAGAGACATTTTGGGAAGTTGACATTTTGGTACCAGGGGACATTTTGGGAAGTTGACATTCTGAACCTCAACGATGCGCATAAAAGAGATTTTAATCCTAAAGGTCAAATAAGAGGTGACAATGGTATAAAATATTGTAAAATAATCAAACCTCTATTTTCTGAATCGTCAAACGATGATAAACTTCCTCACACTAAACTTGGTGGAAACTTACCAGCGCTAAAAAAATACAAAAACAACACCGACTTGGTATATTGCGATGATCCTAACGAATTAGTCGAAAGATTGAAACTATTAGTAGCTTCAAGAGATGCTGGCAATACAAACCATGATAATGAAATTTTAGCGATAATTGAAGAATTAAAAGAAGCCGGCATAATTAAAGAATAAATAGTCGTAATAATATGCTTTACATTCAGTATTATACACGAATTCAAGACAAATGTACTGAATTCTGAACATGAGCAAAGCCGACGTGGTAAACGAAATTCATAAAAATGTGAGGGTAAACTTTCCCCGAAGACATGTTATTATGAAAGATATAGACGACCTGTGGCAAGCAGATTTAATTGATATGCAATCAATTTCAAAAGAAAATAAAAATTGTAGATTTATTCTTGCTGTTATTGATACATTTTCGAAGTACGCTTGGGCCTTACCTCTGAAAACTAAAACCAAAGATTAAGTGTGTAACTGTTTCAAAATTGTCCTAGCTATAGGACGTGTTCCTAAAAATCTGCAAACAGATAATGGAACAGAATTTTATAATAATAAATTCCAAAAGCTTATGAAGTCTAATCAAATTAACCACTATTCAACCTTCTCAACAAAAAAGGCTTCGATAGTTGAACGATTTATCAGAACATTGAAATCTAAACTTTATAAGGAATTTAGTTTAAACGGCAACTATAATTGGGTAGATAATACCCTTAATGACATTATTTACAAATACACACTTACCATCGGACAATTGATGAAATCCCCGCTAACGTGGACAACATTAATAAAAAACGAATATTAGAAAGATACTTAAGATTGGTAAAAAATGATAGTATAAGAAGCAAGTTTAATGTAGGTGATTATGTGCGTATCAGCAAGTACAAAGGAACATTTGAAAAAGGATATACCCCTAACTGGTCTACGGAAATATTTAAAATTCGAAAAATACAAAATACTACTCCTATCACCTACTTAATTGAAGATAAAATCAGAGGTCAACCTATTTTAGGAGCATTTTATGCGCAAGAGCTTCAAAAGACAAAACATCACAATGTATATCTAGTAGAGAAAGTTCTTAGAAGAAAAGGAAACAGGGTTTTAGTAAAATGGCTAGGTTTATCTTCTACTGAAAACAGTTGGATTGATAAATCGAATATAGTATTATAAATAAAAATAAAATTAACACAAAAGTTAGTCATTGATGAAGCGTGTAAGTATTTATTAAAGCACTCGATTCAGATTCATTAGTCTTATGATGTGTATTGGAGAGAGTAGTCTTCTCAATTGGCTTATAAACAATTTACTATTTGAACTACACTTACCTGGATACAATTATTGTGGCCCTGGTACAAAATTAATTAAAATGCTTGCAAATAGAGATAAAGGTATTATAATAATAAATTAGATAAGATAAGTATATATTAATAAATTAGACGAATATTGCAAAGAACACGATATTGCCTATCACAAATCATCAAACTTAAAGGATCGTCACAAAGCTGATTTAATTTTGTTAAAAAGGGCAGAAGAGCGAGTAGTTGCCTCGGATGCGAGTGTATGCGAAAAAATCATGGCGCGTTTAGTATGCAAGGCAATGTCTGCAAAAATTAAGACCGGCTCTGGTCTAAAAAAGAAAAGCAACAAAAAGTGCTCTCGGAAAGTTACATCGGGAAAAGGGTTAAAAAGTAAATTTAAAAATGTTATTAGTAAAACGAAAAGACGCTTTAAAAAATTAAAGCCGAAATGCAAAAAAGTGGCGATAGAATTAGCTATGGCGGCTGCCAGAGAATTAGCTGGCGATTCATCCATTAAACTTCCTCGAGTTATTCCTATACCGAAAAGTGGTGGTGTATTACCTTTGATTCCTATTTTTGCTGGATTATCGGCGGTGGGAGCGTTAGCAGGCGGTGCAGCTGGTATTGCTAAAACTATAAATGAATTCAAGATAGCTAAAAAGCAATTGGCTGAATCGAAGAGACACAATGAAAAAATGGAAGCTCTTTGCATTGGAAAAGGTTTACACCTTAAACCGCATAAACACGGACTTGGAATTTTTATATCAAAAGAAAAAAACTAAGATATCGGCTACCCAAACGAGCCTTAACTAACTTTGACATTTTGAAGTATGGAAATAATATTCCTTATTTTCGAGGTGTATTTATGAGAGATGAGCTCCCTAAACAACCTTATAAAAAAGAGTGTGGAGTTGTTAATTTAGATAGTTCTAAAAATCCAGGTTCTCATTGGGTAGCCTATGCAAAAAACAATGATCATATTGAATATTTTGATAGTTATGGAAATCTTAAACCACCAAAGGAGTTTATAAAATACATCGGTGTTAAAGTACACTATAATTATGATAATATACAGCGCGACCACCTTTACAATTGTGGACACCTATGTTTACATTTTTTAAAGAATTTTTGGTGTAGTCAAGGAATAAAATGATCAGGATCTCCTAAAAGTGTTCAGTCTACTAGCATGTCTATAACGGTCAACCACCTCTGTATTTATCTGGCCAATATGAGTGTGGTTTGTTATATTTTTCAGTATTAAATTCAATACCAAAAGTGCGTCTTAATCACGACATTATTCCGGTGATCAGAATTGAATGTGATCTTGTACACGGCTCATACTATAACGGGTTACCAACTCATATACTTCATGAATTTTTATCTAATGCGGCTACAGGTCAGCGAATCATAGAAATACCGCGAAACCTTATTTACTTTCCAGTGAACAAAAATACTATTACATCGATATCTATTAAGATAGTTGATCAATTTGGGTTCTGTATAAACTTTAGAGAAGAACATAAAAATATTGAATTACGCCTTCATATTAGAAAAATAAAATGATATTATATTATAAAAACCCTGTAGTTAACAAAAAGCGTCCTATTTCTTGTACAACCACTAAGGTGCAAAGACGTAAGAAAAAAGTTATAATAAGTTATAATAAACATTTTCTTAAAGCCCTTGGGTTAAAAGTATGAATATGCTGCAGATTACTGAATTACCGCACTTCGATACTTCGATTGAAAGTTATGAAGTCCATTCGTACAATCCTTACAACAACAGCTTTCCAGAAAACGATGAAATCAGAATTCCCATACACCAGCAAGACGTATATGTGTTGCCATCAGCCAGCTCAATTTACGTCGAAGGGCAAGCAAAGTTCTTCGGTAAAGATGGAAATCCTATTAAGAAAACTATTACGTTCAGTAACAACCCTGTTATGTTTTTGTTTCAAGATATCAGATACGAAATAAATGGTATAGAAGTAGATCGCATTAAAAATTCTGGAATAACATCAACAATAAAGTCATACGTTTCAATGAATGATGGAGAAAATAAAGTCGCTGCCTTGTGGGGTTGGAACATGGATGGATTTAAAAGCGATGGTTATTTTAGTGCTATTGTTCCTCTTAATAAGATTTTAGGATTTGCTGAGGATTACAATAAAATTGTAATAAATTGTAAACATGAACTTATTCTGAATAGAAGTAACTCTAACTTAAACAGTTGTATAGTAACTGACGATGTTGCACATTTTCAAATAGATATGCAAAAAGTACAATGGCGGGTGCCACATATAAAAGTATCAGATCGGGAACGACTGACGCTTCTTAAACATTTAGAAAGAGATAAACCTATTCAGATAGCCTTTCGAAATTGGGATTTATACGAGTATCCTTTGCTCTCTAAAACTACAAAACATTGCTGGTCTGTTAAGACTGCCTCACAATTAGAGAAACCTCGGTATGTAATATTTTGCTTGCAAACCAATAGAAAAAATACTAAAACCAAAGACAGTTCTCTTTTCGATCACTGCGGGGTTACTAACATAAATTTGTTTTTGAATTCACAATATTATCCTTACGAGCCTCTATGCTTAAATTTTTCCGAGAACAAATACAGTATATTATATGAAATGTATGTGAAATTTCGTCAGTCGTATTACAACTGTCCTGCAGACCCCTTGCTCGACTTAAACGGTTTCAAGGAGAAGGCTCCTCTCTTTATCATAGACTGTTCAAGGCAAAACGATAGTTTGAAAACAGGGCCCGTAGATGTGCGTTTGGAGATTGAATGTTCAGCACCAATACCAGATAACACAACTGGATATTGTTTAATTATTAACGATCGACTTGTGGAATACAAACCTTTGAGTAACATAGTGCGCAGGTTATCATGACTACCATTGTAGATGTTCAAGGTTTCAAAACAGAATCAAATTTATTTATCATTAAAGAAATTGCTATATTATGTAATAATAAAATTCAGGTGTTTTTAATTAAGCCACCATTTCCATTTCGCGGTTTGACGGAGCCAGAAAAACGACAAGTTAGTTGGATTGAACGTAATAGGAAGATATACTGGGGTGAAGGATTTGTGTCGTACGTAAATTATGAGAAATTGGTTGAAAATATTTTAAAAGATAAATGTGTTTACACCAAGGATACAGAAAAAGTGTTATGGTTAAAAGATATTTCAAATAATAATAATATAAATAATTTAGAAGATAAAGATTGTCCTAGTTTGATAAGCTTGTACAAAACATATGAAGATTGCCATGATTTGTATAGTTGTATTTATCATAATTCAATATGTGCTTTAAAAATAAAATTAATTAATTAAATAGATGGTGTATAGATAATAAAATTTTGATATAAATATTTTCTTGTTTAATTTTTACGATAACAGTTTCCTATCCCTCCCAAACCCTTATATGTTAATCTTTATAAGTTGCTAGCAACAACTGTACAACCACATTATGCTTTTATAATTATCTGCAGCAAGAAGTAGAGAGTGAGTAAACAGAATATGTCTAAAAATAAATACAATCCCCGCTATGACATGTATAACACGTATAAAATGCGTGAATTTTCATTTAATCATTATTGGGCAACGGTTGATTCGAGGAGAAGATTAGTGATGGAAATGGCTGACGCAGGATTTTTTTATTGCGGAAATAGTGTAAATGATAAAGCAGCTTGTTTCTCATGTGGCGGTGTTATAGAAGATTGGGAGATTTACGATGATCCTTGGTTGCAGCATGTTCAAAACTTTCCTGATTGCTTTTATTTAAATGCTGTGAAAGGAAAGTATTATGTCGACAAATCAAGATGTCTATTTATAAAAGAAACAAAAATATAAAACTATTCGTTAAAATTGATCCATCTACAAAAAAAACAAAAAAAAAGAACAAAAAGGGACTCGTGAAGGATTTGAACCTCCGACCGTAATCGGCGACGCTCTTACCAAACTGAGCTAACGAGTCTCATCGATACCCCTCTAAACAATGACCACTATCATCAATATGACGTCATGATTATTTGCCTTTGAACAACATGAGCAAATGCAAGTGCAGATAATATTTACTCAAGATATGACTGGTCAGAAAAAAATTGAACACTAGTTCATCGAACCGCCACAACCGATCAGATTATTATACAATTGTTAGATTACAATTGGGGCTGCTGTATCACGCAGTTCGAGCGCAGCGAGAACTGCGTTGATACAGCAGAAATTATGAAAACACTAGATGAAGAGTTCGGACATCCGAACCTAGTGCTTGAGTGTGCCCTAAAGAAAGTGCGTGCGTTGCCTAAAGTGACTGAAAGTGGCCGTGAACTAAGGAAGTTCTCAACAACAGTGAGAAATTGTGTGTCGCTCCTGAAAAGTGTACGAGCTAATGGATATTTAAATAACCCACAACTGGTGAGTGAACTGTTAAATAAGCTTACATCTGTACAACGGGCTCAATATGGTGACTTTGCGATGGGCATGGCAGCGAACGAAGGCATAGATGTGCGAGTGTCACCGAGCTTAGAAATACTCGCAGAGTTCTTAAGTCATCTAGCCCGAGCCACGTCATACTATGTTCAAATGGAAGTGAACACGCCCACACCAGCAGCCAGCAGTAATAAGTCACGACCTCGTGTACAGTTCGTGAAACAAGCTAAGAATGTTCAACGTGTGCACGTACACTCTGATGGCGACCAGCCAGCTAAGGAAGAAAAAGAGTTAGAGGAACTATGCACACTGTGTGAGAAAGACAAACATAAACTACCTAAATGTGAAAAGTTCATTGGGCTAAGTGTCGATGACAGGTGGCAGCATGTTAAGAAAAATAAACTATGTTTCAAGTGTATTGTGAAGAAGCATGGGAAGAAGTTCTGTCGGGCAAGTAGGTGCGCGACGTGTAATTACGCTCACCATACAATGCTATATGCCGACAAGAAAAGCGAGAGCGAAAGCGTCACCAATGTGAGCGACTACACTGGGAAGGCACTACTGAAAATAATGCCTGTGTGTGTATCAGTGAACGGCAAGGATAAACAATGTTACGCCCTACTGCATGACGGGGCAACCGTATCACTGATAGACGACTCTCTAACCGAAAACGTCAGTGGCAAGCAAGTGCCATTAACTCTACATAGTGCACGCGGTCAACAAATTGTTGACAACACATCGAGAATAATAAGTATATCAGTGCGTGGACCTAACGGACTAACACATAAAGTGAATTGCCGAACATTGAAAAGCCTAGACTTACCCGCGCAAACAGTGCCCGCCGCCGTGTTATCGGAACACGCCCACATTCGCGACTTGGGTTGCGAGGAGATGAGAGGAGCCAGACCGCTGCTGTTGCTGGGTCAGGACAACTGGGAGCTGCTGAACAGCCAGGAGACTCGCCGAGGGAAATCCGGTAAGCCAGTTGCCTCTTTGACCAACTTAGGGTGGGTTGTGCACGGACCTGTAGGTAGCTGTCAAAATACTTGTGAACATGCACTAAATTGTGTTGTAGAATCGACTGCAGACTTACACGAATTAGTTAAAAAACAGTTCGAGTTAGAAGCCATAGGTATTACAGAAGTACCTAGGAAACATAAAGACATAGAAAGAGCTAAGGCTATTTTAGATTCCACTAGTCGCCAGACGCAGGGCGGCGCGTGGGAAATAGGACTGTTATGGCGAACGGACAACGTTCAGTTGCCTGACAATTATAAATACGCATGTCAGCGCCTAGCAGGGATTGAGCGACGGCTACATAAAGACGCTGAGTACGCCTCTGCCTATACAGCTCAAATAGAAAGGTTGATAGCGGAGGGGTACGCGAGCAAGGTAGAAGGCGGTGTCAAGTCCGATTCGGTGTGGTACCTACCTCACTTCGGGGTAACGAATCCTAATAAGCCGGGAAAATTGAGATTGGTATTTGACGCCGCAGCTAGCTACAATGGTACCTCCTTGAATGATAATTTATTAGCAGGGCCTGACTTGCTCAATTCCCTGCTGGGCGTACTCTTCAAATTCAGATTAGGGCCGGTTGCTTTCTCGGGAGACATAGCCGATATGTTCTTACGCATTACGATAAGAGAACAAGATAGAGGAGCTCAACTGTTTCTTTGGCCATCTAATAATAGTAAAGAGCCTGACGTGTATGTAATGAATTCCATGATATTCGGTGCTGTGTCGTCACCGACATCGGCAATTTACGTATTAAATAAAAATGCAAGTCAGCATAGTGAGATGTACCCTGAAGCGGTAGCCGCCATACATGGAAAACATTATATGGACGACTACCTAGACAGTACTTGGTCTGTCGCGCAGGCTAGCGATTTAATAAGGGAGGTCACTCATATCCACGCCAGTGGCGGGTTTAATATACGGGGGTGGGTGACTAACCTTCCAGAGCTGCGCGACCAACTAAAGTCAGAAATGCCTGAACGGGTTTCTTTAGATAAAGGCGATGGTGCGACGGAACGTACGTTAGGAATGATTTGGTCCCCGAGCACCGACCAATTAGCGTTCGATTTATCTTTCAAGCGATTGCCTAAAACCATAGTAGAGGGACACGTAGTGCCAACAAAACGGGAATTCCTAAGATTTATTATGTCAATCTTTGACCCGCTAGGTTTCTTGTACCCCTGTGTCATACAGTCACGCATCCTAATGAAAAGTGTTTGCGCCTGACATTTTTAAACCGTCATGTTGCTGCTAATTGTTTTGATCAGGCGCTCAAAAATTCCGGTAGATTGCGCACAAAATAAATCATCAAGGAAAAAACTTCTACCTTACATTTTTAATAATCAATTCATCTACATGCTAAAAACGGACGAACATCAGTCCACACATTATATTTTTTATTAAGAGCTTGGCATTGTTTAAATATAAAATACGTTGTCTCATTGTTCTTTTAAATTAAAATCATAATTACTGTTAAGACATCGTCGTTTCATTGAGCACCAAGCTCCAGTGTCTCGAGTAGACATAATTGGCGACCGTGACAGGACGCGATCCGAAGGAAAATTCGGAGTACCAAGGTCTAGCTGGAGTAGGCCAGCACCGCGCCGCAGCTACCAGTCGGCCAGCACTGCGCCTCAACCAGCCCTTGGGACAAGAACGTCCACACCTGCCTCGAACCCAGAGCCTAGCTGGAGTAGGATGACTATGATGATAGAGTGCGCGGCAGGCTGGGCGCCTGCAGCGAGCTCAACTTCGGCGAGCACCATCCCGTCATAATGGATGGGAAACACGCTCTCACGCGGCGCCTCCTGCTTAAGTACCACGTGGAGGCGCTGCACGCCAACCAAGAAACCGTAGTGAACAGGGTACGAGAAAAGTATTGGGTAACAAATCTGCGGTCGACCGTCAAGGCCGTCACCGCTAACTGTCAACGGTGCCGTCTCGAGAGGGCCAAGCCGGTGACGCCCAAGATGGGTGACCTGCCGGCGGCCAGACTAGAAAATACAAGAAGAGCCTTCGTCCACTGTGGGGTCGATTACTTTGGCCCCATGGAGGTTGCCATCGGTCGGCGCAGGAAGAAGAGGTGGGGCGTGCTATTCACGTGCCTCACCACCCGCGCCGTCCACCAGGAGCTGGCGGCCTCGCTGAGTGCTGACTCGGCCATTCTGGCCCTGCGGCGCCTAATTGCGCACCGCGGGCTACCTTCGGATATGTACTCCGACCGGGGCACTAACTTTGTCGGTGCCCACGCCGAGCTACGCGCAGCCCTGCGCGACATGGACCACGACAAGCTGGGCAGCGAGGTGTCGGGCCGCGGAATAGCCTGGCACTTCAACCCACCGGCATCCCCACACATGGGCGGGTGCTGGGAACGCCTTGTGCGCTCAGTTAAAAACGCACTAAAGGCGACGCTTCGAGAGCGTGCCCCCCGCGAGGAGGTCCTGTACACCCTCCTTGCCGAAGCCGAGCTGATCGTTAACAGCCGGCCTCTCTCCTACGTGAGCAACGACGTCGAGCACCCAGTGGTGCTGACCCCCAACCATCTCCTGCTGGGCATTGCCGCGGGAGATGCCCCGTGCACACGTCGGCAGGCAGCAGACCTGGACTCCCGCCGCATGTGGCGGCGGGTGAACGCGCTGGCCGACCTCTTCTGGAGGCGCTGGCTGCGCGAATACCTGCCGACGCTCCAACGACGCAGCAAGTGGTGTAGTGATGTGCCAAATGTGAAAGTGGGTGACGTGGTGGTGATAGTGGACACAAGCAAGCCACGTAATCAGTGGACCAAAGGGGTCATAAAAAACGTATACCCTGGAGCGGACTCTATAATAAGAGTGGAAGATGTAAGAACAAATCATGGGGTCCTGCGTCGGCCCGTTGTAAAGATAGTTGTGCTTCCTACAGACGGAAGTGTAGTCGGTTGAACCCTTTTACAGGGGGTGGATATGTGGAGAAGCGCAGCTATCTGTGATGATAAATGATTACTCATAACTTGGTTTTCAGATATATAACAGAAATAAATGTCTAATTGATAGGTCAAGACCATTAGAGGTCGATTTCGTAAACACATAAGTGCCATATATACTTTATGTACCGTAGAATGACTACCTATAAGTCAAAAATGTATATAACTGCCGAAATTGAGACATAAGATAGTCAAAACCATCCCTAGCAGGTCCCTATCACTCTAGGGCATCATATTTGCAATATTAAAACCTTGTATATAAAGTAGATAGCAGTAATACAGGGCCATTTACTTTGAAACGCCTCTAGTAAATGTTTAAAGTTAATGTGACAAAGGCCTAAAGTTAATCAAAACAAACCACCTGATTGGCTGAGAGACTCTATTGTATTATACATCCGGGTTCGTTGGGCGAGTCCAAGTGTATTTAGGTCACAGGGGTGAGGATGCGGGGGGTCGAGGGGAAAGAAATCGGCACCTTCCGCGTAGACGATTAGAGAGCAAGCGAGTGCAAAACATAGGACACCCACGACTTGCACCTGTGTGCAACGGTATAAATAATGCGCCCCCGGGCGGTTTCGAGGCAATTCCGCTCTCTGCTGCTGTCGAGTGCACCCGTGCGCTCGAACCGCCGCTCCACACCGCTACCGCGCCCCCCGCGCCCCTGCCATCGAGTGTTCGCCGCGTGAGCCGCGCCGACCGCTTCGCCCCGCCTACTTCGTAGCTCGGCTACGTAAGTATAGGTTTTCGTAGCAAATCAGCTGCGTGTGCTACGCACTCGCGGTTGCTTTGTTTACATTCGCGTTTCTTCGGGTACGTGCGTCTCCTTAAGAGATAAACCCACCAAATTTTCGGTGGTACCTGGTGGAAACCTAACGGTGCCAACGAAACCAGGTAGGTGGTGACCCGCCCCACCCGCTGACCCTCCTTCAGGGGGTAAGCAGTCAGGCGGAAGGGCACCGACTGCGGCCTTGGTGGTGGCTCCTAGTCGCAGTCTGGAAGGCACCTAACCCCCGCTTGTTTCAGCTGCACCCGGGACGGCTGGGTGTTTCTACCCCAGCGGCCCGGATCGGTCGCAAGACCCATAGGGCCCTGTCGCCCAATAAGATTGGCGACAGGTTTTCAAGCTTAGGGCTCACCGTAAGTACTCACCTCCCTGTCTGTACCTGGCAGGGAGATTACTCACCCCCGGGCACACCCACCCGGGGAGTTAGGTTTCTAGGGCCCTTCAGGCCAATCGGACAACCTAAAGTGTAGCTAGCGAGTTAGTTTGTGTTTTTCTTCTCGCTAGTGCAGCACTACGAAAGACAGGGTTTGGGCTTTTTGTGGGTGTTGTCCGCCCGGGGGTTCACGTTCACGTGTCTCCTCGGGGCAGTGTTAGGAGTTAGGACTCCCCCCCCCCCCCCTTGTTACTCGACCCCAAGCTCGTGGCCCAATATGTCGGACCGCCAGCTTATTACGTTTATTAAGGAGCTCCTCCTAGAGGACCCTTACATCAAGGAGAAGTATGGGGGCAGATTCGCTGCCCTCAGTCAGTCTGGCCCAACCGTAACAGTGACGAGGCCCTCCCCCGCTTCCCCCACCCTATCTCCGGCGGTCTCCCGGCCGCCCTCTGTCATTTCGGCAACCCCGCCGTCCCAGGAGGATCCCTCCTCCGACATGGACGTCGGCCCCCCCTAGAGGAAGCTCGATTTTCAACCCCAGCCTCCACCGCCTCCGACACTTGCTCCTCAGACACAGATGAGTACCAACTGGTCGGTCAGGGTAAGCGCAAAAAGGGCAGAGGCGGGAAGGCCAATAAGGCCAAGAAGGCCGTAGCGGCCCGTTCCACTCCCCCCCCTGTTGCTGCCTCCCCCGCAACCTCCTCCCCCCCTGTTAACTCTGTTGCCACCACGGCAGCTACAGCTGCGGCTCCTCCCAGCCGCCCCGATAGCCCCATGGCTACCGCCCCTACCGCTTCTGCTAAGAAGCAGAAGCCCCCCCCTATCTACATTCAAGATAAGGGGAAGTGGACCGAAGTGTCCAAGATGTGTTTGAATCGCAAGATCCAATACACCAACGCCCGTGCAACCATGCAGGGCATAAAAGTCACGGTACCCATTTCCACTGACTTCAGGGAACTGGTCCGTCCCTTCGTGGGAAGCAGATCGCTTTCCACACCTACTCCCTCCCGGAGGAAAAGCCCACCCGAGTGGTGATTCGGCGGATCCCGAAGGAGATTAATTCTCAGGAAATCCTGGAGGACCTCACCTCCCAGGGGGTCCCAGTCCAGGCTGTCCATCGCCTGCACAAGGCTAGGGGTCGCGAAGAGTACGACATGGTACTCGTAGTCTGCGACCCGGACCAGGGGCATCACCCCATTTTTAAAATCAAGGCTGTCTGCGCCTTAACAGGGATCCGCATTGAGCGACCCTTCAAGAAGTTCGAGATAGGGCAGTGCCATCGCTGCCAGCTCTATGGCCACAGCCAAAATAATTGTTACGCACCCTTCCGGTGCGTAAAATGTCTGGGGGATCATCCCACGGCCGAATGTACTCGGCCAAAGGATAGGTCCCTCTGCACTGAACCGCCCAGCTGTGTGCTGTGCGGCCAGTCGGGCCACCCTGCAAATTACAGGGGCTGCCCTAAAGCCCCTAAACAGTTCGCTAATAAACTGGCAAAGCGTGCGAACGCTAAACAGCAGAGGGAAAGTCCCTCAATGAAGTTGCCCTCCGCGCAACTTCCAGAGCGCCTCAGCCCTCAGAGAACTTCCCCATGGAACGCACTGAACCATCAGCGCGCCTTTCCTGCTCTCAGGAGTTCTCAGACTCCCCAGATGCCAGGCCTCATGGACGGTCCCGTCCTCTGCCCGGCACCCGCTCCCGCGGCTGCCCCCGCTGTCCCTGCTCCCACCCAGCCCAGGTCGCTTAGCCCTGAGGCCGAGGAGGAAAGTACCGTCGACACGATCGCAAGGTTTCAGATTTTCGTGACCCCCGAAGCTGACCGCATGGCGGCTGAGCTTAGGGGATCCAAGGATTTCAACGAAATCCGTCGCGTTTTCAAGGCCTATCCTAGGATAGAGTCAGCCCTCCGCGCACTTTCTAAATAAGCACAGAGCTTGATAAGAAAGTAGCGTGCACTAAACCCCGATCCCTTAAAATAGGCTTTTTCAATGCCAATGGCATCATGGGTCAACGCGATGAGATCACCACCTTCCTCCGTGACCATCAAGTTGACATTTTCCTCATCCAGGAGACTTTCCTTAAACCCAGCCACCGTGATCCGAAAATTGCCAACTTTCGTATGGTTCGCAACGACCGGACACGCTGTCAAAAAGGCGGTACACTCATTTATTATCGCAAGGATCTGCACTGTATCCCAATCACTCCCCCCCCTCTTGTATCACCGCTCGAGGTTTCTATCTGTCGGCTGGGCATGACCGGTCACCAGCCGGTCCATATCATCTCAGCCTACATCCCCCCTTCTAATACACCGGACGATAACAGTCTTTTGGTCAAAGACTTTACCGCTCTCTTCGGCTTGAGTGACTCCGTTATCATAGCGGGCGACCTCAACGCCAAACATCCCGCCTGGAACAGCACTAAGACGAACCCGAGAGGGAGAGTCTTATACGATCTAGGCGCGGCCCTCAACTTCGACCCTGTCGCTCCTATGGAGCACACTCACTACCCCGGCACTGTCAACTATCGCTCTGACGTGCTCGATATAGCGCTGCTCAAAAATATCAACCTCAGGTTGTCTACGATTGAGACGCTACATGAGCTTGACTCCGACCACCGCCCAGTGCTCATGCACCTTATCCCCCGATCGGGTCCCTCAGACCCCAGTCATCCCCCTCCGACTATAGTTATCACTGACTGGAAAAAAGTAAGCGATAAGCTGAAATCTGACATGTCGCCTCTATTGGACGGTATCCCCGACCATATTGTCTCAGTCGAAGACACCACGGCCGCCATCGACTCGTTTACAGATCACGTACAGTCCGTGCTCAAGGACTGTTCGCGGGAAGTCCCAGCGCTGAATGATCGGCGCTGGAAACTACCCGACGACATCCGTGATCTGATAACCGAGAAGAACGCGGCCATACGTGCCTACAGTTCCTTTCCCTGCGACGCGAACAAAGCTCACATGCGGAAATTACAGCGTGCTGTAAAGGACCGCACTAGTGAGCATCGCTCAAATCAATGGGACAAGGAGCTCAGCGAACTCGAGCCCACTCACCTTGCCTTCTGGCAGCTGCAACGAAAGTTGCGTGCCACCAATGAGGCCCCAATGCCTCCACTCACTCGCCCCGACAAGAGCGTCGCTTTCGACGACTCTGAAAAGGCTGACTGTCTAGCCGACAGTCTAGAATCTCAATGTAGGCCCAGCTCTCAACCAGTAGACAAGCGTCACCTTGATATGGTGGACGCGGAAGTCGAACGTAGAGCCAATCTCCCCCCCATAGAAGACCCTGATGATCCTCTTCCTTCAGTCACGCCCGACGAAGTGAAAGACAACATTGATAGGCTCCAGCCACGGAAAGCCCCCGGCGCCGATGGCTTCACCAATAAGGTGTTTAAACTCCTCCCCCTCCAGCTCATAGTCCTTCTGACAGCCATCTTCAATGGTGCCTTGAGCAACAATATCTTCCCCAAAGCGTGGAAAGAGGCCACGGTCATAGGTATTCCTAAACCAGGCAAACCTAAAGCCGCGCCTTCGAGCTACCAGCCGATCAGTCTCCTGAGTGCTCTCGGCAAAATCTACGAGAGGCTTATTTATAAGCGTCTCAAAGACTTTGCCGAGGCTAAGAGCCTCATCTCCAACGAGCAATTCGGATTCAGGACCGAACACTCGTGCATCCAACAGGTCCACCGCATCGTAGAGCACCTCAGCGCAGGTTTCCAGCGCGGCTCGATGACGGGTGTCTTATTCTTCGATATTGCGAAAGCGTTGGACAAAGTCTGGCACAACGGCTTACTATATAAGCTGTACCAACTCGGTGTGCCTGATCGTCTCGTGCTCATCTTGCGAGACTATTTGTCGGACCGCACATTTCGCTATCGCATAGGTAATGCTCTCTCCTCTCCTCATCCCATCAGGTCTGGTGTGCCCCAGGGATCAGTTATCTCCCCTCTTATCTTCACGCTATTCACCAGCGACATCCCTAAACGAGTTAAGACTCACTTAGCCCTTTTTGCCGACGACACGGCCATTTATTACACTGGCGTTAGACCAGAAGCCATCGCCCTCAATCTCCAAAGAGCGGCCAATGCGCTTGGCGCTTAGTTTCGCAAATGGAGAATAGAGGTTAACCCCGACAAGAGTCAAGCTGTACTCTTCCACAAGCTGCGACATCATCGCACCCCCCCCAGTCTAATCACCATGTTCGGCAAGCCTATCCCTTGGGAGAAGCAAGCCAAGTACCTTGGAGTCATACTCGATGAACACCTGACCTTCGCGTCGCATATAAGAGCAGCTCGTAACCGAGCGGCCTTTGCTATGGGTAGACTCCACTACATGTTAACGGATAAGAGCAAGTTGTCACTTAAGGTGGATGCGCAAGGGTAGCCCGCGAAATTTAAATTTTCTTACGTTTATTGCAATTTGCAGGTCAGTGTCAGGTTGTATGATGATGAAAATATGAATCGCGCCAGTAACACGTATGGAGTTACAGAATTATAATCATTCAAATCATCAATAGAGCTCTCCAAGTTTATATAATCACATTCAATAGCTATTTCATGAAAAAGTCACTCTTTGAGATTATATGAACTTGGAGAGTTGTATTGATGATTTGAATGATTATAATTCTGTAACTCCATACGTGTTACTGGCGCGATTCATATTTTCATTATCATACAAACTGACACTGACCTGCAAATTGCAATAAACGTAAGAAAATTTAAATTTCGCGGGCTACCCTTGCGCATCCACCTTAAGTGCAAGTTGCGTCTCTATACCGCAGTCATCAGACCAATTATGACATATGCTTGTGTCGTATTCGCCCATGCCCACCCCCGCCACCTCCATAGGGTGCAGACCTTGCAGAACCGATTCCTCCGTAAGATCACCGGAGCTCCCTTTTACGTCCGCAATGAAAGCCTTCACTTAGATCTTAAATTGCCTACCACCCAGCAATTTATGAAACGTCTTTCAAAACGTTTATTCGACTCAGCTGTCAAGCACAGTAACCCCCTTATCGCATCGGCCGCCCGATACGAGCCATCGCGTATCAGTAACGTTCGCCGTCCACGGCACGGTCTTCTCACCCCCGATGACCCCACCACCCTCCTCCAGGAAAGCAGTAGGGAAACCAGCACACTCAGGAAATACAAGCACAGACCGCCGTCATTCCGACCCCGCCGCCGTGGTCCGTCGCGACGTCCCGTTTCAAACTTGCATGAGCCAGCCCGCGATGCTGAGCCAGTAGCAATAAAACAGCCCCTAAATCAGATCCAGCCTGTCCCCTTGCTGCCCTCCCCAGCGACGCCCTAAGCCGAGGCTCGTACCCCACAGGGGGTGCCCTTAGCGAGTGGGTGCTTAGTTAATAAGTTCATTTTGCCCCTGGCTGGAGGCCTTAAATTCTAGGCATCCACAGGGATAGACCGTTTAAGCAGTAGCCAGCCTCAGAGGCTGAACTGCGAGATGCCATCTCCTAAAAGTCAACGAGTTGTTGTCGAAGCTCACACCTACACAGCGAGCCCGATATGGCGAATACGCTTTGAAATTAGATCAGACGCAGGGCATTGACCTACGAATATCACCTAATATGCAAGTATTATCAGAGTACTTATCTCATCAAGCCCGCGTATCGTCATATTACGATCAGTTCGTTCTTCGCTTTAAGCGGACGTGTTTTTGGTAGCCACTTGCTAAAATGAAATATCTATAAACAATTACGACAAAATATTTCAATAATTATTTGCGGCGTCAGCTAAAATCAAAGTAAAGTGTGACGTTTGACTAGTGCCATACCAACACTGATTTATGTTTATTTTCTATTGGCTATAAAATAAAGTCTTGCGGTTAGTATGTCTAACCCAGAATCGAGCCCGTTTGATCGTAGCCAAATACAGAGTCGGATGGTGGCGTCATTAGAATCACAGACCGTGCGGGTTTCTCAGTCACGATGTCGCAGTGGTCGGGTGAGCATCGCGCATTCGCCATCGAGGCATTTTTCAAGAGTAACGATTCTTACGTGATTGCTCGTCGACAATTTAGCCCACGCTTCGGTACTCGGCGGATAAGTGACGGACCGAGTGTGAATTTAATTCGTTCCTGGGTGCAGAGGTTCCGCGCAAGTGCTTCGGCTTTAAACACCCCACGGCCAGGGCCTAGCCGATCTTCAAGGACCCCCGAAAACATTGTACTGGTGGAACGGAGTTTACATGAAAATCCACGACTTTAAATACGGAAAAAGGCGGCCTCATTGGGATTTCCAAGAGCCATCATTCACGAAATTTTGAAAAAGGATCTGAAGCTCCATCCTATTAAAATTCAAATGTTTCAAGAACTGAAAGAAAGTGACTTTCTTAGTCGCAAAATCTTTTGTGAAATGATGTTGGAGCATTTTAACACGGTTAAATCCATTTTTTGGAGCGACAAGGCTCATTTCCATTTAAACGGGCACGTTAACAAGCAAAATTGCCGTTACTGGTCTCCAAGAACCCGTAACCCTCGACTGAAACACCAAAGACCATTGCACTGCCCCAAGGTAACTGTTTGATGTGCTTTATCCACGAATGGGATAATTGGACCTTTTTTTTTTGAAAATGCCCGGGGCCCGGCGATAAATGTCAATAGTGAGAATTATGGTCGCATGATTACGGATTTCTTTTTGCCGAAGCTGCGAGCTCATCCATCGTTTTATCACACACGTGGTTCCAACAGGATGGTTCGACCGCACACACGGCCAGAGCTTCAATGAATTTTTTTTGAGAAGTTTTCCCTCACAAACTGATTAGTCGCTTTGGAGACATCCCGCGGTCACCGAGAAAGCCCGATTTGACCCCAATGGATTTCTTTTTGTGGGGATACCTCAAAGAGAGGGTATACAATAACAATCCGTATACTATTGCAGTTTTAAAAGAAAACATTCGTCGAGAAATCGGCGCAATTCAACCGAGCTTACTGCAGCGTGTGCGCGGAGCACGAGGCTCCGATTTGAACAATGCGTGCAACTCGACGGAAAACATCTGGATGATGTTATCTTAAAAAATGAAATCCGCACTTTAAAACTTTCTCTTTTACTTTTCATTAAACGATATGTCAAATAGGTATTATTTTATTAATTTTTGAAAATATAAATCTGCCGCCAGACACCCTGTACTACGACGAAGTCCTCCGCCAACGCCTACCCAACAACCGCCCCCGAGTGAACCAAATCCACCACCACCTGCGGAGAATTTTTGCCGAGTGACCTTATCAGCACGCCAGAGATCCAGAAATGGTTACTATCTATAGATGGCATTTTGAACGAAGTCTGCCCTCTTGTTGGTGAAGGAACAATGAACTCTGGCCAGAAGCAACGTGGTTCTACCGTTTGCCGGAAGGTCCAAAGTGGGACTTCTCAGATAGCTGTTGTTTACCAATCGGTGAAGCAGAAAATGATCCAGTCCCACAGTATCGTTAAGCACCTACAGCTTCAGCTAAAAAAAAAGTTTTGTTTTCTTTGAGTTTCATAGTGCCCCAAAGGCTATACTCCAACTCCTAAATCTCACCCCAAAATTGACTCTCTGACCTGTTTGTCTGTCTTTTTGCATATTTTATTATAATTAGTGCATGTCTTATTTATAGGTATCCTGATGCTGTGCCATATCTGCTCAACGAGTCAGTGGTGTCGTCGATGCGTACCTGGCGGCGATCAGTCGTCCCTCCAGTACCCAGGACCTTTGAGGCACACGGGATGGCGCTCGCGGAGCATCACACTTTTAGCAATTTGCTATTAGGGACTGTTTCCGCGGGCAGCGCCTCGGATATCATTTTGATAATGCCTAAATTTATTGCGTGCCTCTGAAACGGTTGTTGTGGATGGCACATTTTTAACAGTGCCCGCTGGGTTACCTGCAGCCCAAATTGTGACCCTGCACGCGGTGATCGCTTGTCACTCATTTCATCCAGTCATAGTTTTGATGCAGAATCGTCGCAGGCTGCTTTACGAAGCGGTCCTTTTGCGCGTTTGGCAAACTGCCGGAAACCCAAGGCCTTTGCACATAGTAACAGACTATGAGTAGGCTCTTCAGAGAGCGCTCCAGTCTGTTACAAATGTGCCAGTGTCAGGGTGCCTTTTCCATCTATTTCCGGCGCTTCTTCGACAAGCGAGACGACAGGGCATGCCGGCGGCCCACTGCAACACTGCTGGCTACAAGCTGGTGCAGCTGTACGCCGCGCTAGCATATCTGCCAGCTGATCGCATTGCGCTCGGGCTGGCAGTGCCAGCTATCGCGGCAGAAAGAGGTCTGCCATACAACGAAGAATTCCACAATTACTTCGTTGCACAATGGATGGTCAAGGTGAGCTAAACATATTATTTTTCATTGCAAGCACAATTATAAGGCCCTATAACTTCTCTATTTGTAGAGATATTTTCATGAATCTTTTACACTTATGATTAATTTTACTTATATTTACAAACTTAATTGAAAAAAATAATTGGAATCTTCTCCATTATACAGAAAGGGATGTTGACTCATTTAAAGTGTTTCATTCACAGATTTATAATAGCCCTGTTCCATGTTCGTACCTAATGGGTGTCAATGAAACACTATAATGCCCGTTTTCACCAACATCCCCTATACTACCACATAAGTATGGGACCCTTTACTTAAAAGCTCCTCTAAACCAACCCCTATATAAAATTGCCTTTCACCATCATTTCTATCCCCTAACTAGGGGTTACATTAACTATAAGACGTTTTTTTTTCGATATTAGTGACTGTTTCACTTGAAGACCTATCGATACTTTTAAACATTATCGTTTTCTATAAAATTCTCTTAAGTTTTTACACAAATAGATACAGTTTAAAATAAATAATGTTTTAATAGTCAGTCTTGCGCTACGCGCCATTGAACGCGGACGCGTAAATATCGTTTTTCGGTGACTCATGTGCGAAGGCGACAAAATGTCTTCGAATATAGTAAAGTGTGTGAACTGTAATGTGGTTATAAATGAACTCTTGGCGTTCCTAAGCAACGTTATGGATTTCATGGATGAAGAGAGTATTCATCAGCTGTGTACTACGTCTTTCTCTGATGCAGAAATTGTGAAGGCTAAAACATTGCTCGCTGACTCGGTGCAGAGTGTGAAAAAGATGCCCACACGTCGAAAACAGGGGAAGAAGAAAATGTCTAGAGATCTTGATGACATTATTTGCCTGATGAAAAGTGCTGATCCAGAGATTTTCCCGGTTTTCGTAGCTAAAGAACTACATAAACTACCACCGGTCACGTTTGACCATGTTGACGTGACACGGCTATTGAGGGATATCCTGTGCCTTAAAAATCAACTTTGAGCTCTTGAAGAGAGAATAGTGTCGCCTGAGGAGTTTAATCAACTCAAATCTGAGATTGAGCATATGAAGAACGCATCGATCATCGATGATTTTGCATTTAGTGCAAATGTAAACAAAAAGCGTGGTGCTCGCCTTCAAAATAGCTTTTAGTTTGATAGTGGACCCATAGGTCTTAATTATGTGCCCCAATATGTACCTATAAAATCAGCTGGTTCAAATGTTAACGGGCGGCCTTCACTTGCTAGGCATTCGTCACCAAAAACTCAGTCCAGTGATCCCTCTATCTCTTTCGCTCGCGTACGAAACGAAGCGACGGACGCAGTAGCACACGTGACTACACACGTAGCACACGTACAGACAGCGGAGGCGCCTTCAAACGTTGTATCTTCGGATGGTGCAAGGGAGACCGACTGCCTGGCGAGCCGAACGTTCGGCGGTAGTGCAGGTGTAAGCGAGACAGAGCATCCGGAGGAGTGTTCGCCGTTACCTACGAATCCTACGATGTTGACGCCGAGTGTCGAGCCGAGCTGCGCCGACGCATTGCACCCGCCCGCTACTAGTGTTATTCGATCGCCGGTTTTAATGAAAACAATCTCGAACGCGACCACTGAACAGCTCAGTGCTCGCGTTATTAGTGTATCAGTGCCGCGGGTGAGTGAGATAACTAAACAAGTGGTAAGAGACAGTGAATCTGAGTGGCAAATAGTGAGAAACAAAGCGTCTAAACGTAATTATAAGCTTTTAGGGCAGAGAGGTTGTGCTGTTGCACCTGAAAGTAAATTTAAAGCGGCTGATATAAAAGTCCCATTGTTTATCTCAAATGTTAGCAAAGATACGTGTGAAAATGACATCATTAACTATATTAAGGAAAAAACAAATGTTATTGTATCTCTGAAAAAGATAAACATGCTGCAGACTAAAAAGTATAATGCCTATAAATTGTATGTCCCCAAGTATAATTTAGAATTATTCCTAGATGATAATTTTTGGCCTAACGGAATAACGTTCAGGCGTTTCGTGCATTTTATGTACAAAACAAAAACGGGAGCAAGTTAATTAGTGTACCAGTATGGATTTAAATTTTAAACAGTATCTTAATTTGATTAGCTTTAATTGTAAATCAGTCAAGAGGTCTATTGACAATATAAGAGACATTTGTGAAATGGCTGATCTCGTAGCACTTCAAGAGACGTGGTTGCTTCCCCATGACATATCATTATTGGGAACTATTTCGAATAATTTTGAATACACAGGTAAGTCTGCTGTAGATACTTCTGTGGGCTTGCTGAAGGGGAGACCTCATGGGGGAGTTGCCATACTCTGGAGAAAAGGTATGTTTGATAGTGTTACTGTGGTGCCGTGTGCCAGCACTCGACTGACAGCTATACGAGCCAATGTTGACGGCCGCTCTATTATTGTTTTTTCTGTGTATATGCCGACTGACTCACCGGACAATCTACCAATTATGACCGAGGTTTTTGGTGAAATAAGTGCAATAGTAGCTAGTGAGAACATTGAAACCTTGTTTATTTTAGGTGATTTTAATGCTCACCCTCACGAACTATTTTGTAATGAGATGATTAACTTTTGTTCGGATCAGGCCTGGATCTGTGCCGACTTGGAAAAGTTAGGCACACAGAATAATACTTACACGTTTGTTAGCGAGGCTCACGGTTGTAGGCGATGGCTGGACCACTGTGTCGTATCACTGTCGGCCTGGCACACTGTGGTTGGGGTACGTGTCATGGAAGATGTTTACTTGTCGGATCATTTACCTTTACTTGTTAGTTGTGACATAACTGTGGTAAAGCCTAAGTTGGTGACGAGCGACATGCAGCGTGACTCAGTTGTATGGGGGGGAGAGATAAAGCACAGATAAAAACCTACCATGATCTTTGTAACAATGCTTTTAGAAACATTGATTTTCCCTCTGAATTCACGGAATGCAGTCGTGGATCATGCAGCTTGGATGACCACAAAATTGTTTTGGATAGGTTATATAATAATATTGTGGAAACCCTGAGTAGCGCCGCTGTTGGGTCTAGGGGGAAGCGTGGCCCTAAATTAAATAAAAATAGGCACTTGTGTGGCTGGAATAAGCACGTCCGTGAAGCTCATAGTGTGGCCAGGCTCAAGTTCGAAACTTGGATAGCTTGCAACCGGCCCACTTCAGACATTATTTATGACGAAATGCTCGAGTCGCGTAAAATATTCAAAAGTCGCTTGAAGTGGTGCCAGAATAATCAGGAGCAGCTTAAGATGGACATTCTGGCTAAGCATAGATCGGCAAAGGACTTTTCTAAGTTCTGGAAAGCTACTGGAAAGCATGAAGTTAAGCCTGGCCTCCCGGTGAGCGTGAACGGAAAAAGCGAAGCAGTACACATTGCAAATATGTTCAGAGAACATTTTATGGTGCGCTCCCCGCTGGGCCCTTCAGAGTAATTTGTTAGGTCTGAGCCCGGATATGAGGGGGAGGAGTCGCCTGTACATTTTACGGCGGGTCAAGTGAGACGCGTTTTAAAGAGAATGACGGGCGGTAAATCTCCTGGTCACGATGGGCTTAGTATGGAGCATCTGCGGCATGCTGGGGTTCACCTGCCGAGGGTCCTGGCCGTGTTCTTCACGATGTGCTGGAGTCACTCGTACCTACCACATGACTTAATGAAAACCATCGTAGTGCCTATTGTGAAGAACAGGACTGGGGATATTTCGGACAGGGGGAACTATCGGCCCATATCTCTAGCAACGATAATTGCTAAAGTGCTGGACGGTGTGCTTGATTCCTACATTGATAAATACATAAAATTACACGACGCGCAGTTTGGGTTTAGACCTGGGCTATCCACGGAGGCTGCCATCGTGGGTCTCAAGCATACTGTCCAATACTATATGGACCGCAGGACACCGGTATATGCGTGTTTCCTTGACCTCTCCAAAGCTTTTGATCTCGTCTCATACGATGTGCTCTGGAGAAAGTTGGGGAACGCGGGTATACCGGTGGGGGTGCTCAATTTGCTAAGATATTGGTATTCCCACCAGACAAATTTTGTGAGGTGGAATAATACGCTCTCTGAAGCGTATAGGTTGGAAAGCGGGGTGAGACAGGGAGGTTTGACGTCACCCAAGCTTTTCAATTTGTACGTAAATGACCTCATCGTCGAGCTCAGTAGCAAGCGTGTCGGTTGTTCGATGGATGGCGTCTGCCTCAACAACATTAGCTACGCGGACGACATGGTGCTACTGAGCCCGTCGGCGAGAGGTCTTGGAGAGCTATTAAGGGTATGTGAGTCCTATGCTGCTGTACATGGTCTTGTATACAATGTCCAAAAATCTGAATATATGGTTTTTAGGGCCGCCGGTGGATGCCCTGAGTATTCACATAATATTACCCTAAATGGCTTGTGCATAAACCGTGTCACGAAATTTAAATACTTGGGGCACCTAATTACTGAGGGTCTTGATGATGATGAGGACATTGAGAGGGAGCGCAGGGCTTTAGCGGTCAGAGGTAACATGCTGGCCCGCAGATTTTCCCGCTGCTCTGAACAAGTAAAAATAACGTTGTTTAAAGCCTATTGTCAAAGCTTTTATACGGGAAATCTGTGGGTCAAGCACACCAAAAGATCGCTGGATGTCTTGCGTGTCCAGTACAACAACATCTTTAGGATGATGTTGGGGCTGCCTCGCTTCTGTAGTGCATCGGGGATGTTCGCGCTGTATCGAACTGATGGCTTTCATGCCGTCATTCGCAAGAAAACTGTTTCCCTGATCTGCAGAATGCGTGGCAGCTGCAACGGAATTCTGAAGACTGTAGCAGATAGGATCTCTTCTCCGATGTGGGTATCTTTTATTAAGCGGGTAATTTGAGTGTTTTAATTTTCTATTTTTATTTTTATCTTATTGTACTTTGAATGTTTTAATTTTCTATTTTTATTTTATCTTATTGTATTTTGAATGTTTTAATTTTTATTTTTTGTATTTTAAATTTAAATGTTTTATTTATTTTATTTTTGAATGAATTTTAAGTTTTATCTTATTTTGATTCTGATTTTAATGTTAATTTTTGTTTTAGTGGTCATTTACTTATTAATCTTTTGGTTTTATTTTATTTTTAATACTGACTTAAATTTTTCTGTATGGATCATATTGTTATCTGAATTAAATGAATTTTATTTTATTTAATAGAAATAATAAATATAATTTCATTCATTTTTTAAATTAATTTAATATTTTCTAGCATTTTTACTCTGTATTATGCATAATGAAACTTGCATTTTATCTGTGGTAACTTATATTTGACAGTTGGTTGACACTTAATGTTTGTTTTGATCGCCTCTCCGTGTTATTTTTACAATTTATTTAGTTTCTAACAACCTTTGCGTTCGACTATCGTTTATTATAATAAAATGGCAGAAAAAAGGAAGCGTGGTCAAAATTTTACAGTGGCCGAAAAAGATAAATTGGTGAAATTGGTGTGTGTTTTTGGTCTCGCATCGTACGCGACGGGTAGCGGACGAGTTTGCGATGCCGCTGTAACCGGTGCGGTGACTAATCGATAATAATGTCCTCTCATACTGTCAAGTGTGCTAATTGCAATGTTGTCATCAACGAACTGTTAGCATTTCTTCGAAATGTATTGGATGTCATGGATGAAGAGAGGGTGCACCAAAAACGACCCCGTATGGCAATCAATTGAGTGTGGCGTGGTAGTCGATTAATCTAGAATCGATTACCATGCTCAATCCGAATGTGACAACACTGTGCGTAATCTACACTCTATGGTAGATACGCCTGGCTATAAATTGTCACCCCGGTCTACGATCGGCCTTTCTCGTTCGATCTTCTTCAAATCAACTAAACTTATAAGAAACCCCTCTGTGCCCAAGGGTAAGTGCTTTGCGTAATCTGCTATTTTCTCCTATCATGTCTTGTCAACCGCATTCATCTTATTTCATCTATATTCTGCGGTGATTGTATTTCATGTAATTGCTCGGTTGTCAAAATGGCTTCCGTCCTGTACATGACTAAGCTATTTCAATATCATGTATTTTCCACTAGTGCTTCTAAATCTGTAAAGCATCCGCATGGCGTGTTCACCCTTTGCTGCTGTGTCTTAGCCGCTGTACGCTTAATCCGCCTTGCCACGCGGCTAGGAACTTTTATATTGTGCCACGCGGCATGCGCTCGCTTATAACCTTTGTGAACCGTCACGATGGTGAGTTTCCCTGCCTCCCCCTGGAGCTACTGCTTGGGTTTACGGCTGGGAGACGCACGCATCGCTGACGTTCACTAATCCTGGCACCACGCTTATGGAAGCACCCTTCGTGCTGATTCCAGGGTTTTCCTTTCTTCTTTTCTTTCTTTACTGAGAGATAAACTACTGACACCGCTGACGGGCGTCATCGCTGCCTCCGCAACTATCTTAATAATTATCAGTCGTTTTTGACGTTCAGCCACAGAATGATCGCTCGGGCATCAACCCCTGACCAAGAAGCCCGCCGTTCTGGAGGGAAAATCCAGCTCCCTGATTGGCTCACGACTTCACGCCACGTCAGTCTCATGATCCAATCAGAGAACCGCTTTATTCTCGCGCCAAACATTTTACCAATCAAATTATAGAAGTATTGTCATTCTTACGGAATTAATGTTACCAGTCTACATAATAAAATATAAAGCATTTAAGATGTGTTCACATGAATAAAGCTATTAAATTAATACATTTAAATAAAATTATTTCTGAAAACATAGGAAATTGACTAGTAAAATTCCGAAACCTAACAATCGTCCGTCCTGACATCGTGTGCGGCCCTGCACACGACACCAGGTGGTAACCTAACAATCGGGGGTATCTTGGCCAGTAGATTAATAACGTTAGGTCCCAAAAAAAATACAATGAGAGTATTACAAAATATGACAACTTAAAATTATCTAATTGATTGTGAAACAACAACAAATTTGTGCAGAGTATGGAACTAAAAGACTATATACCATAATTTACCAAATGAATGTTATTCAATAAATTTATGCAATCTAGGCACTAGCTTATACAGAATAATTTATATACATCGTCATTTGATTTACTGGAACTAAGTACAGTGAACACAAACGATCGATTAATTGCGTCACTAAACAACTTCACAAATTTTAACAAAAAATCTAATATTCTGACTGAAAAACAAGTAATAAACGTTGTCTATCAGTCTTGATAATTGACAATAACAACTTTAATAACATAACAAGTAACAAGATGTTAAATCCGTCAGCAATCGATTTGCTGGTACTAAATATAGTGAACCCAAACGATCGATTAATTGGGTCAAAAAATAAAACCAAGGTCACAACCGATCGATTAAGTTGTGCCAAGATATTATGCATACGAGTATTCTGAACGATCGATTAATCCAGAATACTATTATTCCCCGACGATCGATTAATCAGGGTGCCCTAACCTCCTGAACGATCGATTAATTCAGGATGCCTATCGACGTCAGTACGAGCCGATCGATTAAGCTCATAGTGGCTGCCGTAGGTCTTGCCACTCGTTGCACCAAGCCGCGATCCGATCGATTCTCGCGTACTTGCTCTGTAACAACGAATAATATCTGTGTAAGTAACCGTTCACACATTCCATACAATAAAGGAAAGGATTTTATTTTAACTCAAAATACTGCCAGAATTGTCACTGTCACTATCAGAATTATCATCGATATCATTATCATTAATCTCGTCTCTAAGGTAGTCACATAAATCCATGACTTCATGCGATCCGCGGCCACGGTTTTCGACCGTCTGTTTTGTGTATGAACAAGGCCTGGTATAGGGGCTACAACTTAACGGTCCCTGCCTTGCTAACACGATGTGGACCTATGAAGGAAGACATCATTTTTTTTTTGCTTTGTCCGTTATTATTAAAACAAGTCTTTGTTATTTTAACAAGGTCCCCTACACTATAGGAACGGGAAGGTTTTCTACCTGTCATACCTCTCCTTTTGCTTGACCTGCTCTAGATCTATCCGAGCCTTAACACTTTCGCGGATCTCTGTCAAGTCATCATCCTTACGAGTGCCTGCAGTAGCATCATTAAGCATGGGATTAAATTCGCTATTCATACAAGTTCCTAACATCACCGCTGCCGGTGTTCTGCCTATAGTTTTCTGTATAGTGTTGTTGAGTCCCCATTGAACTCGTCCAAGTGACTGCCCCAGCTCTTTACACTATGTTTAATGCTCAGTGCCTTGAAGCCGTATCTCAAGATTCCGCCGTTCCTAGACATTATACCCGTCAACAAGCTCAATGTAAACATTTAACCCGTTTTTTTCGCATTCAATAGACGGCTGCCGCTGTGCCGTGTAAACTCAATGCATTATGCTAGGTAATGTTAAATGATCAATGTTTAGAAAAAAAAATGTCACTGTGCCGAATAATCGATAGTCGTTACGAAAAGCTCGGACGGTTATTACACTTTTCACTCACCGGCATATTTCAAACTCTGATCGTGAACGACGAAGTGTACGACGGCAAATGGGACGAGACCAGCACCTCCACCTCGTACTCTGTTCTCGTGTACTTTGAAGATGTCGATTGTATAGTTCAACAGAATCTGTACGTCGACTATGTGGACGCTCGCAACTTTGCGACCCTGCAGGACGTGGCGAATCACGTAAAGAGTCTGTACAACGCCTTTCGTCGACCTATAGATTTGCAAGAATCCGTAGTGGTGTGGGATCTGGACGAGACGCTGATCAACGACGACGGTACTCCGACGTCGGAAAACTTGATCGCGTACCTGAAAAGGTTCAGGAATCACTTTAAACGCATGGTCATCTGGTCGCACGGCGACCCCGCACACGTAAACGGTCATCTGGAGCGTTTGCGCCTGAAGAAATACTTTGATATGATCATTACCCGCTCCTATCGGGCAGAGTACGGTCGAAACAAGGGCGTCGGCTACGTGCTAAAGTGCCTGAATCGCAAGTTCAACACGACAAAGATTCAATACTCGTGTCTGGTCGACGATAAACCGGAAAACTTTAAGAATGATTACACGTTTTACCTGCAACTGGACCCCACCGAGCGAGATCACTCGCAGCGTTTCGACAAAGCATTAAAGTGTCTGCCCGAGCGCATAGAGCGTCATGTGAATCACGGTATGAAAATGTTTGGCGATAGAAAATATATTTAATATTTAAATATTCTTGTTTTTTGATGGCTACTTACACGCAGGCCGACCAAGACAATGCGGACATATACTCGACTCAGCGCAAACGTCTCATGTACCTGCATAAACTCTACGAAAAGTATCCGCATCTGGTGTCGCACTTGCAGTGCACCGTCAGAAAAGCCGACCGACGCAAGGATTACTATTATCCACCGTCGATGGACGGGTCCGCCATCATGGTGGACGTGACGATAACCAAAGAGCTCTGCGATGCCATTTCGTGTAATTCCTCGGGCGTGAGCGGCGTGTGCACCGAAAACTCTGTTGCATCATACTATCGCGTGGGTGAAACCGATAATTTCGAGTTACAATGCAACCCCGTATGCTTTCATCTGTTCAAGAAGCGCACGTTCAACGAAACGGGAGTCGAGACCGCACACATTACACGCTACCGCTGGTCGGAGCGTCACAACGCATGCGAACTCGTACCGCCTATCGCTACTTGGCTCGAGCAGCCCTACTACAGATCCAAAGAGGTCTACGAGAGCCGAGTCAACGATCTCGCCACGGGGTTCGATTACGATCCCAAGCGCGATTCCTATCACTACAACAAGTATTATTGCGACGTGTTCTTTGATAGCTTCAACGAAACGACGCGTACCTGCGAAGTCTCGTGGACCGATTTCTTTGTGGGTGCGATCGTGGGTGCGACTCTGGTGAAATACATAAAGGCCGGTGTAGCAGCGCTAGAAAACTCGGACGGTAGCACTATGCCCAGGCTCGAGCTGCCCGATCCGCCTCGCATCGAGCCCAAGTGGACGTTACAGGGGTGGCGGACCAACGTAAATCCCGATTTCAAGCTACCGCCCGTCGACGTGGGAGTGGACGGCTCCACGGTTCGACCTTCGATACCCAAGATCGATCCCGCAAAGCGCCGTCGCAAACGGGAAACGGACGACGACGACGGTGATCCGCCGCCGAAACCCCGAGATCCGGGACCCAAAGTCGTACTACAGATCCTACGCGACATACTGAGTTCGGACACCGTCGAACAGATCAGCGTAGACATAGCGGCCGACCTGGCTTACAGCGCCGCGAAGAAGCTCGTCGTGGACGTTGCCGATAAGATGATACCGTTACTGCTCAACATGTTGGCTAAAAACAGTCTAATGGTGGCGGAGCGCATATTCGCGACCAGCGCTAGTATAACGCTGCGACAGACGATCGTGGCGGTAGGCGTCAAGAGCGTGGGCTCGTTCGTCACATACCTAGGTAACACGTTGAAGTTCTTGACTTCGGGCATAGGAGTTGTACTGATCGTGGTGCAACTGTTGGATATAGTACTCGGTTTCTGGGATCCTATGGGTCTAAACAACAAGTACCCCGATAATTATCTAGAGACGCTATACGACAAGTCAAAGTTTGCCCTACGTGAACAGTTAAAGACCACCGAACCGTATCTCACGTTCGATTGGCTGTGTTCGTTCCTGTTGACCGAGGATGAAATCTTTCAGATTCAACTCGACACGTATGCGTACACGTACGAATATCTAGATTCGCTGACTGTAAACTCGCTAGGTCAGCGCATAGAAAAGGGCGACCTGCAAGATTCGTCGAGTCTGAACGCAGATCGTGCACTGCAAGAGGTAAAGTTACATACGCCATACGAGTTTACGCAATACGAGCAGGATCACATTGGCCGTAGACGAATGTTTGAAACGCTAGATTACCTAAGCAAGGCCTGCCTCGTAGTCGGACTGTGTTGTAGCGCAGTCCGCTTAAATCTAATCGCGCTAATCGTGTTTCTGATCGGAGCGGTAGCAGTGTCGTTGTCGTACGCCAATATACAGTTTCGCGTATGGCCGCTCTACGAAAAACTCAAAGTGCCGATACCGATCTAGGGCTCGAGCTTTTCACCAAACGTACAATGGTCGACCTCGAGGGACGCTTTCGAGTGTGCCGTTACGTTACCACCGAATCAGAGTCAAAGACAATGGACAGACTCAGACGCGCAACATCACAATTGCTTTATTTTTACCTGCACATTATACCAAGGCCGCATACCGTGCTCATTGTGAGCGATTACCAGAGAGATTTTGTCGAAATGTTGTGTACACTGCACGACAAAGAGTTTGTGCCCAGAGAGAGGGTCGATGAATACATTCACGGCATAGTACCGTTCGACGAGTACGAAGACAATGCATCCAATTCTCGTACCATAAAAGAGTTTTTCGACTACCTACGCGGGCATTTGTCTTTGCCCAATCACGGCGTCACTGAAAAGACATGGTGGGGGCATCCGTACTGGGAGTTTTTACATCTCGCAAGTATAGTGGCGCAGGATAAACCTAAAGTACTCAACTCTTTCGCCGCGATCCTAGTAAACTTTAGCCTGGCGCTACCGTGCGGTACGTGCTCACATAATTACGATGCGATCGATCCGCTACTTAAAGTGACTCACCCTATGCTGATCACCAAAGATCCGGTAACCAGAATATTCGAGCTGCACAACGCTGTAAACTTGCATAAGACTCCACCGAGCGAACCGATTACAATAGAACGATTCGTAGAAATGTACCGGCTACGCATTATTACATCGACCTACATTGATGTAAATGTCAAAGTTCCTACATAGTTGTTGTTGTTTTTTTTGCGTATTACGAATCATGAAAATTGCACCTCTGTCGTTCGCCGGACCCAATCGTACGTTCGTCGATCGGATCCGTTTGCGATTGATCGAAACTATACTGCCGACGTTCAAGACCCGGCGACCCAGGAACTCGAACATGGCTATACGCAGCAGCGATATTACGTGCTCCAGCAAAAGGTACTCGAAGCTGTACCCTCTCGTCTGTTTCGTAAAGCTCAGAGCGCGAGTCTGTCGCAGATTGTGCGATTCGTAGTTGAGTCTCATGCGATATAGACCTCGCTCGTCGTCTGCGTGAAAAATGTAATAAAACGGCCTGAGCGAGGAGCCTTCGTTGTTGTGCAGACGGGTTTTCGCCAGAGGCAGAGTCTCGATCGGACGACTCTCCATTTAGCTCACATATACCGGCACGGTACACTATCAATGCGTGCAATCGGTTAACGCGCTACGGGTATTACTGTATTCGTCGTGTGCGATTTATAGGGGTTACTTGAAACGATGAAATTGAAAATTGTAAAACCCTCCAACTACAAAGGCTTACCGGGTACGGTGATGAAAAAATTTACATGCGGCGCGATACTGGTGCACATGCTAAACGGTGAATCCCGCTATCGGATATCGCTGAAGAACCTCACCGTCACCATGTCGCCGTCGTTCAAGACCTACACCAATCTAACGAAAACGTTAAAGCGCCTGATACAAGAGTCGAGGCGGCGCTATTCGTCCGAGTTGCGGCTCGTAGTTTTAGACGAGGATCAACGCATGGGTACCGCGGACAAGATTGAAAAGATTTACGACATTTGCATGATGCTCGGTCAGGTGGACGAGGTGCAATACGTCGTGTGTGAATGAACAAAAAAAAGAGTTTTTTTCACCATTTATTCGCAGCCTGAATCGGAATCGCTGACAATCATATTGTCCGCGTTAGATTGCGGCAAAAGTGGCGCAGGCGCACGCCAAGATGTGGGCTCGCCCGCACCGTAATGTCGGCACCCTTTCATCAGTTTCCACTGCGTGCAGGGCTCGATTGCGGTGTAACCAGCCTGATTATTGGAGTATCGGTCGACTTTATTGCCCAGCTCGTAGTAACGGGTACACCACGACAGGGATTCAACTAGATTTGTAGCGATCTGTTTCTCGCGCCACGACAGCTTGGGATGTTCGCTGCACGAGGCGCCTTTTCGGCGACCGAAGAATATCTTCATACCGTGCTTGGTCTTGGCGTGCATGATTATCGTACAGATTTCGTGCAAGACTACGCGCCAATGCTTCTCGGTCGAGAGATTTCCATTGTTTATGTTGCGGAAGCTCTCGACGAGCACCGGATCCGACTCTCGTATACGGTAACACTCGATGATCGCGGCCACCATAGAGTTTGTCACCAACGATTGCGAGTAATCGGTGCCCATCAGCGTGACTATAGTCGAAAACAGATTACGCGGCATGTCGTGTACGGCAAACTTTTGCAGATCGACAAAACTGTTGCCGCACGCCAAGTACAGGGGCGATTCGTTTTTACATTTCCCGTAGGCGATATGGTAAACGTCGCTATCGCTCGTGATGAGAATGCTCGGTGTGCTAGTGTCCCGTTCTAGGATCATTTGCATTTCGCTCTCGCCCAGTTCCAATTGCCTGAGTTCTACACCGCTTTGATCGAGAAACAACGATTTAAAGTGTGCGAGCGCACTGTGTACGTCGAATTTCACATGATACTGTCTATGCTGCGAAGTCTTTTGTTTCATCGCAGGCGAGACTCCATCGATGTAGACGATCACTCGGTTTACGGTAAAGGAGCGTCTATAGGTTTCGACGATATTCATAAAGTAACAAAAGGCGTTTTGCGCGATCGTGTACGGATCCACGCAATTATTGTACGCACCCTTGTGCAGAATCAAGTTTCCGTCTGCGTAAATGTTGTAAGGGACGGATTCGTCGACAGAGTCTACGGTGTAGTTGGAGACGTACTTTTTGAAAACGGTTCCAAAGTGCAAGATACCCATTGCTGAGAGACTGTATGCTACACGTTTCCACAACGCCTATACGTTAAACAGCTTATCCACTACACCTATATACATGATATTATCGTATTCGTCCTTTGCGTACAGTCCGAACGGGTGTATTTCGACATTGTGAAACCGCAAACGTTGAAACACTCTGAGGTGCGATTCGATGCTCTGACTCGTGTCGATCATTGTCAGATATTCGGGTACGTCCGCGCGTATCGGCATGCGGAAGGGTTCACGTTTCAGTATGATGTAGTACGGAATCTCGGCGTCGTAGTAGACCACCTTGTTTTTTGATATCCTCGTGCACGATCTGGGCATCTCGTACAGCTCGTCCAGGCACATTTTAGCGTAGTGATCGAAAAACGGACTGAGGTAGCACGAAGAATCATCGTTCTCTTGCATCATGATGCACGTGTAATGATGTTTGCTGCGTTCCGTGAACACTTCGACCTGACGCGGTACCCCTATCAGCGGTAAATTCGAGTGTTCCTTGAGCGGATCACCGCTGTTTTTACTGTAAGCGGGCACTCGCGACACTATGCACGCGTAAAATCCCGTATCGAGAGCGACGGTGGCCCGCTTCGACCACACAATCTTCAAAGGCGCGGTGCATCGCGTGATCGAGTTTACGCACTTCGTATAAGTCGACAGACCCAGTTTTGACTTTATCGTAGTCGGTCTGAGACTCAGCACCGCCGGCATGCGATCGTACAGATCGTTCGAGATTCGCTCCAGATCGCGCTCGTCTCTCACCACGACGGCTGCGTAATACCGAAAAGTTTTGATATCCTCGTCCTCGAGCGACGCGTCGGGCGTCCAAGTGACTCGATCGTGCGGATCCACGCGCAGGTGTCTATTGAGATCGCTCAAATTAAACGGTTGCTCGATTTGAAGCAGGCTAACCTTCATATTCGACCGGTCGTTCGCTATGATCAGGTTGGGATCGATGGTCGCATAGTTGGTTTTGACCACGTACGGATACTCTACGATCAGCACGATCCTCATTTTCTCTTACAGCCGCACCCTACGACAGAGGGATCGTACGCGAGCAACCGGAACAATGCGAGCCTCAGCGAGTCTAGACCGTCCAACTGACCGATAAACTCTTGCAAGTCTAAATCCTTAAACTCTTTCACAATAGTCATCTAATCGTTCCTAAGAATGAACGAATCGACGCATTGACCCGTTAGACCATACCGCTTCGCGCGTCCAACGATAATAGTGTATATATGCACGGATCTGTAAAAAGAGACACATAAACATTAACGTGCACATTAGTAATACGCTATTGCCGTTGAGTCATACGTAAACATTCAAGAAACACTCAACCTATGACTACTGGTGCAATATTAGTTGTGCTCACACTCATTAAAGCCTTTTGTGAACTGTGTATGCTAGCCGTAGTCTACTTTTTCAACAATCCAACGAAAAAGAATGTTTGAAAACCGTAAAGTATCGTTGGATCAGCCCAATTCTCGTATCATCATCGACGATCAGTCTATAGTTATAGACGAAAATCTCGAATTCGTACACGAGAATGTAGAATATGTAGTGTACGTAAACACTCTGTCGCTCCGCAAACATTTACCCGACAATTCGATCGATGATAAGTACACTGAGACGTTCTCGATCATACCAAAGGAGGTCGGTCAACATCTGTCCGTTTCCTTTGCGAATCTCATGCAAAACATCGACATCGGTATACCGGTCACCAAGACGTGCAAGCACGCACTGGAGGAATTGATGGACTCGCTCCGAATGATGATACGGAACCATGAAAACACTCAGGTGACCGTACTCATGCAGCAGGTCGCGCAAATGTTAAACTCCATGTCGGACGAGCAACTGGTAAAGTTTCTGACGCACGATCACTTGAGCCGAGTAAAGTTTCCCGGCACCGACCACAATCTGTCGGCTAAACTGGCGTCGTTGCGAAAGTTTGTAGTGTTTTCCATAACGTTTCATCCCGACTTTTCGAATTATCGTGCGCTCAGCGCAATCTACGACGTGTTTCTCGGAGTGTTCGGTGTGCTAATGCTGTTGCATTCGTACAATTTCGTAGAGTTCAAGTCGACCGAAGACTTGATCATACACGAGATGGGAATAATCGTAGAGAGTCTCATCTTCGATCGGTGCTCGACAGAGTTGTTCGTCAAGGGACGCAGTCAGTTCGCCAAACATTTGTACGCCGAGATGAAGATGCGCTACCCCATACTGAACAGCATACGCAACGACAGCGATCTGTTCAAAGTGTCCGAGAGCATGCAGACGATGATGCTCGACGAGAATGCGAAATACAACGTGACCATGTTCCCGTACATGCTCTTTTACTCGATGAGCGACGCCAGTCGTATAAAACAAAACGTTCGTGCGGTGCACGAGATCAGAAAGAACGCCACCGGAGTGGCGAACGGTCAGTTTGAAAAGTTTTACGACTTTATCACCGCATACTACGGCACGTTGGTGGGTCCGATGAAGAACTATCACACCACCTATGATATAGATTCGATCAAAGCGCTCTTCTCGAGTCCCGAACTGCTGGCCATGTTTCAGATGACTCCGACCGACGCTATGCTTTCGTAAAAAAATGGTTGTTTTTTCAAAGAAGTATATTTTCATTTTTTTTACACACAAACTCTATACATATTAGAGGGTAAAAAATCAATAGACCTCGATCGATCGCGCGAGTTGTGTATGTTAGCGAGAAGACTCTTCGGATTATGATAGATACAGCTTCAGGAGAATTTTCCGTAACGATGCAATCGAATTCTCGCAATCCCGTACACGGGGACGTGGAAAACTCTAGATACGAGCCCTCGCAACAGCCGACTCTCACGACTCGAGCGAGATACTTCCTTTCCAATATATTTTCCAGGTCTCAGCCTGCCGAAACCGAGCGTCGCGAGTACCTCTCAATGGAGGTGCCCAAAAAAACGGAGGAGCCTCCGACCCCTGCCCCCGAACCAGAGTGCGTAGAGTTGAAGCGAGAAATGCGCAAAATCATAGCGCAATTCACGATCATCGTGATGGGTACGCTGGCAATCACCGTGATCACACTCTTGAAAACCAACGAATGTGACGATGACATGCTGCGTAACGTCACAAAGCAAATAACTGATAACGCTTTGGCTGCAGCTACACGGGTTAATGTATAAAAACAATAGTTTATTATTATTCAGGTTAGTCTGTTTTATGCAGTCGCTTAGCTAGCAACTTTAACTTTTTCAACTTGTAAAAAAATGTCTTTTGTTTCTGATCAGTCCGACTATGACGCGGTCACGTTCGGCCTCACCGTGCAGCGTAACTTTGCGCGAGCTCCGGTAGGCGCTCGACGAAACGCCATGGAGTCGTCGGCCGACAACATCCCCGGTCACGGCGACGTTCCTCTGGAGACGGACTCGGAGAGCGAATCCGAGTTTGCTCCGGAGGAAAAGCAGTATAATCAATTCAAGTCCAAACCCGAGGTTAGCAAGACGGTGGTGGTGAATCGTCAAATGATCAAAGACTCTACTAAAACGGATAGTGCTCTAGTGCCGGAACCGCCCAAAGTGATCGAATCCCCTAAAGAAGTGTCCGAGAAACCGGTAGTGCCCACTCTCGAGAAACCCCCTAGTGTGATTGTGGAAAATCCTAAAATTGCAATGCTCGACTCGCTCGATACGTACACCATGGCATCCAACGGCGGTATAAAGTGTAGTGTGTGCACAAAAGTGTATAAGCTGCCTCGTAATTACGACAAGCACGTGTGCAAGCCTAAAAACTATCAAGCGAAACGCAATCCTGTCAAAAATCCGCGCAGCAAGGGTCCCAGTCAGGCTACGTTCAAGTCCCTCGTCAAGGATTACTCGTTCGACGCGCCAAACTTTAAGCACGTCCACAAGCTAAACTCGGTCGCCAAAGAGTCGCATCGCCTGGAGATGCACGAAACGTACGCGTGCAAGACTAATCCAACCATCGCGAGCGAAGTGTTAGCGGGCCGCAAGAACACGGAATCCTTAAAAGAGTTTAAACAGGTGCGCAACACTCTTCAAAAATCTATCGCCTCGTGCACTCAAGAAATCAAACAGTCTGGCGACTCGCAAGAGGTGGAGGATCTAAAGTTGAAACTCAAGTTTCTACGGGCCTATAAACAGATTAAGCTCGCCGAATTCGGTTACTCGACCAGCAAACTCTCGGCATTCAAGAAAAAACTGATCGGAGTCTTCGCGACCGACACCACCGATCCCAACGGCAAGTGTAAAAATCGCATCACCAACGCCGATATCCGTACGAGTCTCGATGCCATCAATCCGATACAGGTGTGCGAGACTGATCTGGAGTACATTGCAGTGTCTTTACAAAATTACATGACGCTGATTGTGCTCGCAATCATGAGCACGATGATATGCAGACGCGCGCCTCGACTCACCAAGGCCAATATAAACTTGAACATTGCGCTGCAGCTGACGGTCAACTGCGACAAAGAGTCGCATCTTCGCCCCGAAGTCAACGTGACCCGCATGAAGCTGCCGTCGGACAGCAAGCTCAATGTAATAATCTGCCGCAACATCTTGGATTTGTCCGACGTCTCCACCAAAGAGGAGGCTCTCGAGCTGATCATGTCCGAGTTCACGGGCGACCTCAAAGTGATGTGGCTCAAGTTGATGTGCAACTTCAAGCCGTCAGTGGACTTTATTAAAGTTTTGAAGGAACAGTACGCCAACTACTTGATGGTCGCTCATCTGGCGCTGTGCAAACTCGCCGAGAAACGTAAGGAGTGTAACACGAAATGGACTCTGCGTTACGCGATGGCCATCGTCATGAACAATTGTACGTGGTTCACCTTCAAGGAGTGGGCCAATCACACTGAAGTCGACCTCAACAAGAGCTTTGCCGATCTGGCAAAGTTTTACCACGACTCGCAAGCCGCCAAATCCAAACCGGCTCCGATCATGTTGAAGCGTAAGGCTACACCTCATGCTTCGACGGCGAAGAAAACAAAGGTCGAGACCGTAAAAGCTCCCATTTCCAAAGAGTTTGTCGACACCGACGACGATAGCTCTGTTGCTAGCCAATAATAATGATGATAATAATGATGTAATGATGATAATAATAATAATTTGTATTTTTTGTGTATAATACCAGCATAATCTTTTCTTTTTTTGTATTAATCTAGACTGTAATCATATGAAATTCATAGAGATCTAATCTCGGTGTATTGTATTCGTAGCGATCTAATCATATCATACTTGTAACTTGTATTTGTTTTTCGAAAAAAAATTATAAATATATACTCTCGTTAACTATACTTGTCTTTTTATGAAAAAAAATACACACACACACACTTTTCAATGGACAACATACAAATTGAACAGACTCTATTTATTCACTCCATTGAATCGTATTTATTTACATTGAAATCGAACAAGTGAGCCTCGTTCTTAAGCTTGAGCGGGAACAGTTTGATTATATTTTGCTCCCCATACTGAGACGTGGTCTTGGGTGAGAGCATTACAGAGTCAATCATGATGGCCAGGTTGCTCATATCTCTAGTTTGCCCCAATTCAAAGCCGCTAGAGTTGGCCTTCATCCGGCTGAACATGCACATGGACACTGTTTTCTTGTACGAGCACACTCTAACGATCTCGGAAATGTTTAACTGTACACCCGTGAGCTGAGCCGGTATCTGTGACAGGAGATCCGTCTTGGTACCGTCTTGTAGCGTAAAGATGGGTGCGCCGTTGTTGTCATAATTCTTGGTATACATGAGTAATCGTTTGCTAAACTTTAACAACACACCCTGTTGATTACCCACCGTCTGATCGAAGCGAGCGGTCTTGCTCTGTATAGCGACTATAGTCAAGTTACTCGGGCCTAGCACGCTAACTTTCTGAGTGATCTCGTGGAGTTTACCAAACTTTTCTACCAACACCGATACGCACTGATCGATCGTCGTGCACTTGCACAGATCGTCGCTTACGTTTGTCGGTTTCTTTATACAGAAGCGCGGACGTTTGATGCTGACGTGGGTCGAATCGCCGCACGATCCCAGCATCTCGTTGATGAAATCTTTAAGCTTACTCACGCACCGAAACTTGTAAAATTCTATGAAATGGAGGCAGTTTTCTATAAATTTCAAGTCGCCCTCGTCAGTGATCGCCTCGTCGTACAGATTTTTGAATACGAAAGCTATGGCCGCGTAAAAGAAATTGGTCGGTTTACCGTCGGCGTACAGTTCCGGTATATTGAAGGGGTCGTCTTTCGATAGAGTCAATCCCTCTTCTTCGAAGAAGACAATCAGACCCTGCCTAACCTTGTCCAGCTCCAGTGCGATCGGTGTCGCCTTCGGAGGAGGAGCGTTTGTCAGAGCTATAGATTTGGTGAAATCTACCGGTTCGCTCAGCGAAATCGGGCTAGACTCGCCCCACGGGCACGGTTCGTCGTCGATCAACTGATCCAATTCGACGGGTTTCGCTGCGGGCAGCATCGTCATCTCGGGCCTCATCATGGGACGTTTCATGGCACCGGATTTCATCATATTTCAAAGTTCAAGTAAAAGTAATTTGTCAAAGTTCAAGAGGACTACTACCAACACCCAATACTAAGTCTATTCGCAATAAAGTTAACGCGTATACGGTATTAAGCGTGTGCGTGTAATATATAGTAAGAAAATAGCTCGACGATGTCGTCGAGGAGCAAGACGATAATCGAGATTGTCAAGCTCGTCAATTCGCTGGGTACCGATGGCGCGATCGGAGACGATGAGATTGAACAATTGTCCAAACTCACGAGGCAACCCGCGCCTACTATAACGCCCGAGAATTTTCACACTCGCGCTCGTCACTTTATCATAAACGGCCTGAGATCCGATCGGGGATGTCGCATGATCGTGACTCCGGATCAGTTTAAAATTTACGGTTCCACGTTAAACTTTATACTCAACAAGCCCGTAGAGTTTTTCAACGATTACGAGCCGTATTCGAACCTCTTACCGTCAATGTCCAGATACTCGTCTAGAAAAATCAACGCCGCCTACGAGTGTCTAAATGCGAGTCAGAAGATTGCGTTTACTCGATTGCACAAAAACATCACGGACAGTCTCTCGGTAAACGAAGGCGAGCTAACGACGTCGTTTCAAAAAGTCTACCCTATAAAAGAGCCCTTCTTTGGCGTAATAAACTCTAGATCGGGCACGGGCAAGTCCACGATCATGGGCGTCATGGGCTGTTCGCTGCTCACGCCCATGCTATTTGTCGTGTACAGTAACGCGCTCAAAGAGGCCGCCGCGTCCCTGCATCCAAACATCAACGCCATGACGACGTGTAGCTTTATAATGAAGACTCTGTCCGTGACCTATCCCGTGGCGAAGAACGTTTTCGATCAACCGCAGCATAGATCGTTGTGCGATATATACACGCGTCTAATCAAACTCGTGAAAAAGTTTAAACTTCCAACGTTCGAAGACCCGAACGTGCCGTATCTGATAGTCGTAGACGAGATGACCACCATGTCGCCGTACATGATCCTGTTCCTGCACATGGTCGGAAAGCATCATCGGTTGAATTTCCTCATGGTCGGCGATGCGAATCAACAAAAGGCCATACGGACGACGGTCTATCACAAGATGCACAACATGGTACTGCTAAAATCGGTGGCAAACTTTGACATGCTCCTATCGAAACAGATGCGAATCGACGATCCCGACTATTTGCGTATAATAAACGACATCGAGCAGCATCTGGACGAAAATAGCGATAATGTAAAGATGGAGTTTAATCATAAATTTAAAGTTTACTCGTTGCTCTACAGAAATTTCCACATGACCGAATGCCCGACTGCCATGTTTATCGCGTCGACACACGTAAAAGTCAAGGAACGCATACAACGTTGCTACCGCAGGGTACCTATAACGGACGTTGTAAAGGCGGAATACTGTCGTCGTATCAATAATACAAAGTTTCTACCTGTGCAAATGCCGATAAATTGCAAATTTGCACCGATCCTAGTTCTCATAAAGGGTTTCCCCTACATACGGTACAGTGAGACTTCAAAGAACGAAGAAGTCGTAACTTTTATAGATCGCGTAGACGAGAATACTTTGTTGATTCGCAATTCGAGCAATGTGCTTGAACGAATCACTCGAATAGCCATCAACAGCATGAACACGATCGACGAGCTATACGTTTGGTTGAGTGGCAGGGGTGCAAAATACCAGTTTCCCCTGCGATTCTTCACCTCGACCTACTACAGCGCGCAGGGTCTGACTCTGGACAAGTGCGATCTCGAGCTCAACATAGACGACACCACGATGAATGCGGTCTACGTGGGTCTGACTCGAATCAGACACGGGTCTCGTTTGAAACGTTTGCACACTCGAGAGCTGCCCAGTTTGGCGATGACGGCGGCCATGAACGACTCGTACTATTACAAACTGCCCGATGTCATGGCGCAGCCCACCGTCGCGGGTGGCACGCTCGACGATAGAATCGAACGATTCCACGAACACGTACTGGAGCGCTATAGGAAAATCAACTTTCTCACCGTGGAGCCCGAGGCGTTTCGCACAAACAAAGTGCGATGCGTTAAAATAGACCGAGATCTGTTCGATCGATACGTGAAAAGCTCTCAATCGACGCGCTCAGCTCTGATCGAGAGCTACGATCGCATCAAGCACGACGACATCGACACTTTGGCCGGTATGAAGTTGGAAGACTTCCACCGACACGTGGGCTGCACCTGCAAACTGGACTGGGTCGAACGTATGGACGAGACGGAGGATGAGAGTGAAAAAATATAATTTTTTTAGTATTACAACACTTGTAAAACGGAACGATCCTTGGTACGCATATAGTAATCCGCGTACACTCTATACTCGAGTTCGTTGGTCACGCGATGAGGCGGAACGGAGATTGCAGATTTCGCACGATGATCGGTACCGGACACGGTAAACGGTAGCTTGTCGCTCGACGAAACGCTGGGATCCTCCATAGATTTGTCCGAGAGCAGAGTGATCAAACGCTTGCCCGCGTACTTTGTGAACGGCGACGTGAGGTACAGACACTTGAAGGCGTCAAACTCTTTGGGTCTCGTCTTGAAGTACGCTACCAGCTCGGCCTCCTTCACGCGAAAGAAGGTGGCGTAGTAGAGTTTATCCTCGAAAGTGGCACCCGACATGACTCTCTTCGCCGCATGATCGACTTCTGTCGTGTCGATTCGCGTGCCGCCCAACTGATTGCATTCGATCAGGGCAAACTTTATCAATTCGTCTGCGTTCCTTTCGCCGTTGCTAGTGTATTTTTTCGTCAAAATGTTAAAGACGTACACTAGACTGCACGTATCGCCCACCAGCGTGTTCCACAGGCACTTTAGCACCAGAGCAGCGTCTATATCGTCGTCGGTGCGAGTCATCGAGACTTGCACGTTCGACGCGTCCGACATGTTGTAGGGCGACAGCTGCACCGTATACTTGAAAATGTCATAGTTCCCGTACGGAAACGTCAACGTGATTACCCGTTTCGCATAGTCGAGCAGGTGAATGTATTCTTGTAGGTCGATAAAATCGTACGACGTATCGCTGGCTATAAACTCGATACGAGTTTTGGCGTCGTCCAAGGGCTTGGCTGTGATTTTGTACGATTTTATTTCATGAAAGCAGTTCAGCACCTGCCTGACCGTGTACACGCATCGGTCCACGGTCACCGTATCGGGTGCGTGTTCGTACATTTTCCTATAAATATGTTCGCAATCCATACGCGTTATCGTAGGATTGCATCGCATAAGGGACTCGTTGTAGTTCACGCCGTACAGAAACATGAGACTCGCATACTCCAAGACGGCGGATGTGCGGTGTTCGAGTGGTAATTCGGCTAAACGATGACGAAATCGTCTAGTCGCATCCATACCGAGCGATAGCTGTAGATTCAGAAACGACTCAATGTACACTCGATCGGTGGTCAGCTCGTCGGAATTGTCCTTGATAAAGTCGTCGAGCGTGTGATTGTGAAAATTATCGGCGTCCATACATTTGGCTAGCACCGTTTTGAATATGGGATAGCGCATTTTGTACGTTTGCACGTTACCCAGAGTCTGCTGCAGCGATATATCGCCGCGTTTCTCGTCCAACAACCGAACGTTTCGCACAGGAGGATCGGTAAAGGCGTACGGTAATCTATGTTCGAATCTATCGAAACTTTCAGTGTCCAATATCAACTCTGAAGTTTTTATTACAACCGGTTCCATAAAGTCTAGGTCCGAAACTATACGCGACACGGTCTCGTTAAAGTCTGTAGACTCTTTCAGTTCGCTCAAGAGTTGAATCAACTTTTGCCTGGACTGCGACGACACCCTGATCAGGACGTCGGCCAGACTGTAATCCCGGACGGAATAGTGCTTCGTGAATCGTAACATTTCCAATTCTTTGGCCGTGGGTGCGACCCCGACCGACATGACGAGTCCGTTGTAGTCCATGTCTAAAAAAACGAACAGGTTTTTTTCGAAATTACATTTATTTTAATAAAAATAATACACTCATTTCACAGATTATCGACGATAAAATTGAACAATTGGCGTTCCAACGCACGACACTGTCGGGATTTTCTCATAGCTCTGTAGCGAGTCCATTTGGTGGGACGATTCAGGTACTCCAGATGGCTTAATATTACGAGCTTTCGCCATTTCAAAAGTATGTTTCGATGCACCATTATATTAAACTGTAGCGTGTTGTAATCGAGCTGGAGCGAAGTAGACATTATGTCGCAGTCGCAGTCGTAGGGTTAGTGAAGTGCGGCTTGACATGTTGCGTATAGTAAACAATCAACGACATTAACAACATACATATGATTGCAATCTTGTAAAATATAGACATTGCAGTGAACATTATTACAATTATAGATATCGCAACGGGCACAATCACTAGAGTGGGATAACAAAACTTTGTCACGACCCCGTACATCTTGTACGGCAACGAGATTTCGCCAGTTTTAGGCGCAGCTTTGGACACTGGCGACTTGGGAGTCTCTACGGTTTTCGTAGGTGCGGCGGAAGCGGACATTTTGAGATTTCGTTTAGTACGCAAAACCAAACCTCTATTGATCTCTGCACTATCCATCGTGAACCGTGATTAAACACAATAAAACACTGTAATAGAATCGTCTAGAGTCAACAGCGCATAGGACGCCTACATTCGCCTAATGCCAGTGTAACGGCAATATCACGCACGAAACTTTTGCCTTTCAATAATACTAGGCGCAAGGTGAAAAAATTGAATTTACGCAGGGTTCTTCATCTCGGCATAGGTCTCGTTGAATTTTGCCATCAACTCTTTGAGCTTCTCCACGTACACTTGATGGTTGTGCTCGCACGTAGACACTTCGTGTTCGATGACCAGTGAAATTTCACCAGTCTCGCTGTGCGACACGCTGAATCTGTAGCCGTTTGCCGTTTTGAAATAGTAATACGTCAAAACTTTGTACTTGCTAGCGGTCGGCGGTATAAACTCGGGGTAGGCTTCGAACGCAATCTTGAATGTGACACCCTCGTAGTCGTCTTTGACGTCGACCAGCTTCATGTCTTCGACGCGCAGCACGGACAGCACGTCGTGCTTGTCGAGAAACTTGTGCAGCGTACGACGATACTTTACTTTGCGATTTATCATGTGCAGGTTCGGTAAATCAACGTGATCCTTGTAATAGGTGCGCTCCATGAGCTCGATACAGGGCTCGTCGTCGTTGGGCGGGAACTTTAATTTGTCGAAAATCAACACTTTCATGCGATCGATCAGTGTGACCATTTCCGTTTCGGTCATTTCAAAATTATCCGAGCAACGAATCGTGTATTCGTGCTCGGGAACAAAGAGTTTTCCGAAAGTCGACTCGTCAATTTGTACACTGGGACGCGTGCTCACCCCGTATGTGGCAAATTTTAACAACTTGTCATCGTTCAAACTGTCGCGATAATCGACAACGTGTCCGGACGAGTCCATTTGTCTGAGTTCCGAGAGAGAAAAAGTTTCATAAGCCCTCGTCATCGTTCATATAGTGCGGCGGCTTTGATAGCGCGAATACTCTATTGTGAACTAACGTAGGGCGAGCGTCGGAGGCAAGTTATATATACGCAAGTTCACGGTCACTGAAATGCACGGGACTCTTTGCTTAGGCGACGCGCTTTCCGCTGAAATGAGAATGTTTCTAGCGAATATGCCGAGAGATTTCAAATTGACAAACCCCTGTACGATGTATTATGGCAACAGAATGTACAAGTACAGTTGGCCAGGCGCGCAACCTTACAAGTTTAACGACAAAACGAGAACGAAAAACGGCGAAGCTCTATTTACGTTCCTATTAAAGTATACAAAAGCGCTCGTATTGAAACATAAAATTATGTTTGTCGTATACTTTGAGACGGATCTGCCGCCGTTGGATTGCGCCCATGTACCGGACGAGTGGATCGTAAAGATTCCAGCCTACCGTCTCAGGACCTGTGTGTATTCGAACGTAAACTCGAAACGTGAATGATATTACTATTAAAACGTATAAATCGAATGCCGTATACGTGCAAGCTTACACTACTCGTAGAATAATGATGGACTTTTTTTCATGGGCGACTCTGACGCTGACCGTCGTGTGCGTAGTCTATCTTCTGTACTGGAGTCGACAACAAATGAACAATTACACCCTGAGCACGTTGAAGTTTAACGGTCTGAACAAGAACACTGTGGACGTTTCGCAACTGTTCAAGTTCGATTCCGGCGGTTTGCAGTACGTAAACAGTACGGAAGATCGGGTAATCGACGCGGCCACTGTGAATCCGTACGAGTGTACACCGGCTACACCTAGATTGTGCGATACGAACGACGAAACATCGTGTTTCGGGTGTAAAAATCTACTGGCTCGCTGCGTGCACTTGAAGGACGACACCGATTATCGTATCAACGATCGTGATAGTTTTGTTTTACCCGCAAACAAGTCCCCGACCGAGGGGTATTGTCTGAGCTTAAAGAAGATCACCGACACGTGTAACCCTAATCACGGACGTTTAGCGTTGATCGTGTCTAAACAAGACTTTTACAATCTACTCTGCGTGTGCACCAACCCCGGTTACGTCGGAAACACTCACATCATGGGATCGTGCAACACCCCTTTTGTGTGCAACGGTAAAGTCAAAGACGTCAACGTACCACTCACGAAGATGGTGTGCGAATGCGAAGCCGATCACGTGTCTCTGGCTCGAAACGGTGTGCCGACGTGTCAAGTGAAGACGGTTCTGTACGCGAAACCCGAGGAGTTTATCGACTACCCCAATTCGTTGCCGAAGAAGCACTTCAACAAGACTGTTGCGGGTAACTTTAACGGTAACTCTATGCAGAATCCGTGCACAAAGTGTCCCATCACAGGTCAGGACGTGGGCGGTCGCGTGATAGATCTGACGAGAAATCTGGGCTATCAGTGCATCTCGGGTTCCGAGCGACTGGGCGTACCCATACGGAGAAACTCAAAGTACCGACTGCTCGCGGGCAACATCGGGCCCGATGCGGTGCTCGCGATTCGCAACTTTTCCGTAGACGTTTACGGGTATATACACGGTAGCGATTACCCGACGTTGGGTATAAACTTTGATCGTTACGAGAATAAAGAGTTTTGCAACGCGCTGGGTGTGCCCGAAACGTATAGGCGCATAGTGTTGGTTATAAAACCGCATCATCAGGTGACGTTCCCGGGTCATTTCACGTTGGAGCATAAGATCGAACGGATGCCGAATCTCGTATTGTACAGCACGCCCTTCGATTACTACTACCACCTCAAACAGTACGAACAAATGAGCGAAGCGAGACGGTTCCGATGGCTGGATTCGTACACGGCCGTGTATACAGCCGAACCGCAATCGAAAACGGTACAGTTTATACTCGGCGAAACGTTTGCGATCACTCAGTTTCTCATGAAACCTTTGTACGATACCACCAGCAAGTACCGACGACTGATGTACGTCAATCACGAGGGTCTGTTTGCGCTGAATCGCGAGACTAAGAATCTAAGATTTATGTTCTTTAGATTCGATTATAAACTTAAAAGTGTAACGTTGTACAGCGCAAACTCGTTGGACGATTTCTATAAATATCGAGAAAAGCTCTTCAAGTTCGGTGTACTATCGCAATAAACTATTATTACTTTTTTAGTATCGTATATACATAGTGTAAATAAAAAAATAATGTTAACCGACTACGTGTGCTCGTGTCTAGACTACGAGGACTTGTCCGATCCCAGAGTGCGTTTCGAACGGCACAAGAGTCTGTTACTGTGCATCCTACGAAACTATGTAGACTATGCAACGAGCCGAAGGCGATTCCTGACCAATGGTGAATTTGAAAAACTCAACACTTGCATTTCCATAGTAGAGGCGCAGACAAAGTCGGTTTTATTCACTCACATTGAGCTGGGTTACGACGAAGCTCTGCAGTGTGACACCAGAAACTCTAAAATTATACTACCAGTCGTTAGACTAATCAATTCAAAGCAGAGTGTATGTCATAACGTTTCAACATTGTGCGCCGAAGAATTTATTCGTTTTGTGAATCAACACAAGTATGAAAATTGCTACGCTAAACAAAAGTTGATTGTTCAAGTCGCCTCGAGTAAAACCAATATAGGGAAAATAACAGCATTCTGATGAGCTTTTAGTTTTTTTTGCTACCAGTTAATGGAAAAAATGATTCGTTAAAAAAAAGAGTGCAGTGTTGTAAACAGTATTTATTGATCAACTTATACACAATTATTACACAATTATTATACAATTATTACACAATTCAATATCTAGCACGCCTATAACGGCGTTTGGGGCGTTTCGTATGATTAAACTCTTGGTAATTGAACGAATCGTGTTCTTCGTAAATCAACCGTTTGGGTATTTGATACGCGCGATAGCGATGATCCGGCGCGGCGGGAGGCGTGTACTCGTAGTGGGGATACTCGGCGGCCTTATAATTGGTCGGCGCACGATCCACGGGAGTTTGTCTGTAATCGCGAACCTGATCGACCGATCCGCCAATGTACAGTGTCTCCTCTAGATTGAACCGGTGCAGGGTCGAAGTCAATACTTGATGAGTGCGACAATGAACACATTTGCTCTGAAAGTGTATGTCCATATCGGGACATTTTGGCGTAATCGTCTTGAGGAGACTGGCTTTATACATGAAAAGTTTGCTATTGTTCCGCATCATGATGGAGTACCACGGGTAACCGTTGGACTGCACCAAGTTTCTGTTATCGAACACTACGATCGTGTCGCACTCGTCTAGTATTTTCTCGAATCCACCGTAACAATAGTTGATTTTAGGCACATTATCGTGCACAAGAGTCATGGTTCCGTAGTCTTCCATCGATTCGATGATGCGCTTACAGCAATTGTAGCGAAGCTTCGATACCGACACTCCACTGACCCCGTTGGCCATCTTAAAGTTGTGAGTTTTCGTCACCACCGAGAACACTACAAATCCCAGAGACTTGTACACGCACTCATGAGGCACTTTGCACTTGTCTAGGTTCAAATTCTTCGAGATTAGCTCCAGTCGATTGTTCCACTCGGCGATCCAGCGCGTCTTCCTGTCTTCGGCGATGTTGATCTCGCTCAACCAACTGACGCCAATCTCGTCCAGCATACGCTTGAGGGTGGGATCGAGCACTTTGGGCCCGACCACGTAGTCGACGATGCCGTTACCCTGGTAGGATGGGTACGCGACGACTTCGTTCTTGACCGCGGCGTGCATCGACTCTTGCAGTTTGCGAAGTTTGCCGATGTGAGCATAGTCCAATTCGTCGTTTGACGTGATCGGATCGATGCGGATCACGATCCCGTCGTCGTCTTCTTCATCGCTGACTATGGGCTCCGTGAGCGGCTCCTCCGCGATGGACTCGACGATGTCTTCGTAAATGTCTAGGACGTCTTCCATTATTATAGAGATAGGTGTTGTCGGTAATAGGGTATTCGTTAGAATGATAAAAAATCGAACACGTTACTAGTAGTTATAGACGTTGGGATAAAGGTAATACGATATTTACACAAAGGACTGCGGTTCTACGTTAGAAATATCGTTCACCATGCAACAATACAGCGGTCCGAAAGACTTGAACGAACATCATTTATTCTATAATTATAAATTGTCATTGGAATATGTGACCCGGCACGATCCGTACAAGCTGTTTCGATTCTCGGGAATACGGATTCTCGCCAAAGACTACACCGATTATCGGCATAGAGTAGAGTTCTTTAACGAAGAATCTGAGAATCTGGGTCCGGATACTCTACCGTCGGAGATACGGAGCGTATTCTATCATCTGCATCACAAGTACAAGCTCTTTACTTGCAAATACCCCGACAAGTATCGCGAGTTGATCAACATACTGTGCCTCGTCGATGGCATACTAAAGCTCGAAAAAGTGGAAGCGTCAAAGGACTTTAAGATTGAACTGGCGCGGATCATACACGTGTTTATACATAATCACAAGTTTAATTACACGATCGAATCAAACTTTGGACTTATACCGTGGAACGATACAATCCTCCCTCTGCTCTCGAGGGATTGCGACGACGAACTGGTCGCGTACACTCCATCCGAGTTTAAACCGGCGCCTAAACCCTCGCACGCGTTGATGAATATCGAGCATCTCGTACCCACCGATGAGCTGATGTCGATCGTTTACAATTATCTGTACGGCAACGATACGACGCGACTGTACCCAGAGTTGATTGAAAAGTTTGTGAGCGACAGTAAACTGGCCGCGCCGGCATTGAACGGCACCGCGTGCGTGGGCAAGAGCACAATCCTGAATTCGATCATGGGTAAATTGCAAGTCCTCTTACCCGAAGCTAAAATCTTGAAACTCTCACAATTTGGCGGATTCGCGGACAAGGATCACAACGATCTCGTGGGCATGCAGTGTCTGCCGGTCATGATGCACGCCTGCGAGAGCAATAACACCTCGATAGCCGATCGCGATCCGTTCAACAACATTATATGGCGGCTCATAATGAACCTCTTCGAGTGCACCAACGACACTGATCTCGCGAAAGCCATGTACTCGGGTCTACAAACGTTGAACCTGAACCTGATCGAGTATATGCGACGGTATCCCGTATTCGTATTGGTCGACACGGGAGTGATCGAGAATCGCAATCGTATGATGAAACGCGGATTACACTACAAGAAACAGGGCAGGATCGTGGGCGATCTGTATCGCAGCAAGATTGTAAACTACACAAAGTGTCAGAACGTGGTGTACGGAGTGCTCGCTGCGATCTGCCATTGGCCGGTGCTCGACGTTTCGGGTAAATTTCCGATCGACGATGAATATTTAGAGATTATAACCAACGCGTTCCTGGACAAGTGCAGGTGGAACCTCGAAAATTCCGCTCAATGCGACGCGTCCGGTCGAGTGCATACGTACAAACATCAAGCGTACCCTAATCTATCGTACGACATGGCAAAAGCCGTAAAAGCGTTCAAGTGATTTTTTTAGACATATAACTGTATAGACTCTGCAGCTCAAATAGAATATTAGCGTTATACAAGCACGTACGGTGGTAGGGACATGGATTTCTTAAATATGGTTAGCGCGTTTCCGGTCTGTGCGAGCGGTATGCTCGGAGCGGTGTTGGGTTCGCTGTCGCTGCATGCACTCTTGAAAGTGGCGCTGATTGTCACGCTGGGTTGGTTGATTTTAAACTTGGTCGTGACCAAAAAGAGCGCACTCGCATCCGAGCACGACGATAGCGACGAAGAAAGCGACGATGCGGACACCGATTCGTCTTTGCACTCGTTGAAGTTGAATAAAAAATCATCAGACGACACGAGCGGTGACTCGAGTCATTAACATGAAAAAAACGTTCCTTTTTTTAGACTCTTGCAGGCAACATGAACTCGCTCTTCAACATTTTCAGTTCATCTATAGATTTACCGAAATCGTTTGACAAACGAGCGCTACTCCGTTTGATACAGAAAAATAAGAAACTCCTTACCCGAGTTCCGCCAAAGACTGTGAAGCGCGTGATCAAGTACATTGAAACGGAGGTGCCCGACACGGTCATGTCGAGCAATCTCGACATGCACATTGACGAGATCACGGGTATGGTGGCAAAGGACTTTCCCGGACCGAGGTCTGTGCTCCGATTCATGCTCGTCAAACTCATACGGGAGAAGCTATCGAAAGAGTACAAGCTTGAGCTGAAACAAAAGAAACAAAAGTCTTGATTTTTTTTAAAATAGATGATTAAAAAACATGAACGCTCTATCGGCGATCATAATCTTTTCTACGCTCTGGCACACCGTTAACGCCGTAGGGTGCTACACCTGTTGCCCCGAACACGCTGAAACCTCGAGACCGTGCCCGTGCACGCGTACCGATTCGAGCGACTCGCATCTGGTGTCGTGCGAAAAATCGACCATGTGCTTCGTTCGCCTGGCGACTCTGCAGTTTCCCGATGGCTCGTTGACGATGACCGTGGCGCGGGGATGCGCACCTCAATCGTGTAAGGGCGAGCAGAAAAAGATCGGTCGTCGGTGGCGTCCAGTCGAAACGGTGCACGAAGTGTACAACGAAACGGTGCTCGATGGACCCGATGAATCTCGAGCGAGCCACGAAAACCGTACACTGCTACTGCAGAGGCGACGGTTGCAATCGCGGAATCGTAAACGTAGCCGATATCGGCACGTTTCACTCGTACAATAAAGCTACGCGTCGGATCGTGCATGTGCTCATGTTGATTTGTCTATATCTGTTGCGTGTGTGACAGAGTGGAAAAAAAAGACTTGTATTTTTTTCGGAATCCTATTTACTACACTCTCACTATATTATTATTATAAACTTGATTATCTTAAAATTTATGTAAACACCTATCAAAGCGACCAATCTAAAGCATTGGGATCAACTATGGGCTCCGTCATATCGCCCAATCCGTACTGTCGATACACGAGTCTAGACTCTGTCTGAGCCAAAAGCGTCTCGAGTTGCGATACCCGCTCCATCAGCGGATCCGTTTCGGGACGATCTCCGTCTACGGTCGAGCGCAATTCCGCCAGGACTCTGGTCATCTCGTGCAAACGCGAGAGCACATCCCCGTCGGCGCCGCCTGTTATACGCTGCAGACACTCCAACGTGTGCTGCAGCGCGGGAGCGTAACGCTCAACGTCCGCAAACGCTCGGGCGAACAACCGTTCGTATCGTTCCAGGGCGTCGTGAAGCGTGTCCCGCAGCCGATCGCCGTTGAAGCCTTCGAGCAACTGTGCGATTTCACCGTTCTGTGCGACGAGAAACGCGTACCGACGGTCCTGCTCTTCGGTATGCTCGATCTTGAACGTCTCCATCGTGCGTCTGAGCATAGTGTCGATCTGCGACACTACACGTTTCATCAGCGGTTCCATGTAATCGATGAGCAGCGTCTCGATCGAGGTCTGAACCGCGTTCGACACGGTCTTGGAGAGGTCCTTCTCCGGCTTTGACGACTCCAAGATCCGCATCACGCGCTGTAACGTACTAGAGTTTTCGTCCAATCTACGGTTAAGTTCGTCAAAGTTTAAATAATCATCTTTACCCGTTTTATCCGCCGCGGCATAGGTGAGATCGTGCACGCGCTGCGACAATTGATACAGCTGTTCGTTGATGTTCTGAAGAATCTCAGACTCTTGATCCTCGCTCTTTATCGGCGCAAACTCCTGTTTGATTCTGACCGCGGGTTCGGTTTTCACCAGTCGAACGTCGGAATAGTCGAGCGGTACTGTCGTGCGATGCACTCTACGCTCCAGACTCTTGCGTAGATCTGCGACGTCTCTCGTAATTTTATTATAGATTCCGACAAAATTCAAGAACGCGTTGACCGCGTCTCGTTTTATTCTAGTGCACGAGTCGACGGCGCTCTTCAGCGACCGATATCGCCGCAAGTCTCTCGTCGTCAGATATGAAAGTTCGCTCAGCGCGTAGCTGAGTGCTCGCGATGCCAGACGGTACGCTTCGTTTAGCTCCGATTGCGTGTCGAACACGTCGATCGTGTCGCGCGTGTTGCCCGAAATCAACGAATCTATACCGCTCTGGGCGCGATCGTAGAGGTTCGGCATGGCGTTGTGCATACCCGTTACGAGCTTCATCACATCGCTCACGCTAGTTTTAAACGCTGCTCCCATCGAGGGCGACGAAGCCATTGTGCAGCAACAGGTCGCGGTTCACGATCACGGGATCCGAGATTAGTTTGCGTACGATCAATACGAATAAAAATATAACCACCAACAAGAGCAACATCGCAATCTTACTTTATACGGATCGAGTTGACACGAAACGTCATATTGAATGTGTGCATGACAGTTGTAATATTTCATAGAGCTGTAGAACGCGATCACATTATAGGTGTAAAAAAACCATGGAAAAGTATGTATATCTGGTGCTATGTCTGATTTGTCTGTGCACGGTCGTATTTTGGTATCGTATGATGCAACCCGTTCGAAACGTGGATGCGCCCATCGAACTTGTCTACGAGCGGCACGTCAAAAAGACAGGCGTCGCGCCGTTGGCGTTTACGAAAAGCTACAACCCGCACGATTCGACGTACGAAAATTACTATGTCGACCGAGTCGGTAAACTGATCAAACGCTCCGAACCGCATCCGGTCGACGAGCATGGCGTTTTACAGAAATCCGCGGGCAAAGACAAGGTCGTGCTCGTCGAACACGGCCGAGGGTACACGATTACCGACATCAACGCCGCGTTCGATTGTCCCGACGATTGGAAGTGGAGTTTAGAGAAAAAGTCTTGCGTGCCGGCGTCCATGTGCGAGCCCGACGACGCTCCGGGTACCGTGCGGGGCATAAATCGCTACGGCGCCCGGTCCGACTCTAGCGAGACAAAGTTTCATCAGCGCCGGTATGCGGTCTGTCGCGGCGACGGTAGCATAGAGTTTGACGTTCACGAGTGCGAGAGCAACACGGTGTACAATCAGTTGCCCGTAAACGAACCGCACTCGAATCCGTGTAGACTCTACGACGTTTGCGAGAATCGCGAGGACGGATTCGTGCATTTCGTCAAGATCGGTGACCATACGCTGCGACCAAACGAGTATTATCAATGTCAGAATCAAAAGAGCGAGTTGAAATCTTGTAAAGGCGACACGATATACGTAGAACAGTACAATACTTGCATAGAAAAAAACAAGTGCGACGATCAACCCGTAGACACGACCGTGTTCGTAAACGAAAACAAATACATGGTGTGTAAAGAGAATCGAGGCGTCGAAATTGATTGCCCGCAGGGCGTATTTACCAAGATCGTAGTACCGCACAATGTACACTCGTGCGTGAAACCAGAGTGTGTGCAGTTGAAGGATAAACTATTCAATGTAGTCATCGAACAGCGCAACGCGTGGTTTCACTATCTGACCGAGATCGAGAAATGCGTAGATAATGAACTGGTGCACGTAAAGGTTCGTTCCGTGCAACGTTATAAAGTCATCAAAAGTAAATATCTGAATCCCGAAACCGATCTAGTGTCAAAGTACTATGCTAAACTGGACAAGGATCCCAACAGCGATCTCGTCAACGAGCAATGGAACAACCTTTACAATCAGGCGACCGGTAAACGAAAGCATCCCGAGTATCCGTACAAACCGTTCTTGACCGTCCCCATACGTTGGCCGGATCGCTTTATCGATAAATCGGGCCTGATCAGGCGCGTTACGCGTCTAGAGGACATACCGCTAGAGAATTGCAGTCAGCTCTATACCGAATCCTCGTATCAGGAGAATCTGCCGACGTTCGAACTCAACATTTACACGGGTCGGGTAGTGTTGAAACCCACCGATCGTTGGTTCAGAAACGAAGACGCCTACGTGTATCAAAACGTAAAAGACGAAAAGCTCACTTTGCCGCTGAGCGATTACATGTCGTTCTACAGTACCGATAGACCCTACAAGCTGCCGACGGAGGTTTACGAGAAAGGCTTCACCGAGGACGGGCACATTGTGTGGTTGCTCTTGAAGCTGCCCAAAACTCTCAAACTACCCAAGCTACGGTTACCCACCGACGATAAATCCACCGATCCGTCGTACCCGACCTACGTCGACACCGCCGAGAAGCCCATCGAGGGTATGCCGATCAACGGCCGAAGCGTGTCCAACGGCCGAGTCACGTTCGACGTCGTCGTCGACGGTGCTCTGGAGGAGGTTACGATAAACGATTCGGTCCGTGTAAAGATCCATTCCGATATTGTAGTGCCCGGTATGCTGCTACCGCCGCTTCACAACGACACCGGTGAGCCACTGGGTACGAAATCGGACATGGATCATGAAAACTTTCGCTATCACCTGGTCGGCAACATTGCGTTTGCGCAGAAATCCTTTATCCAGTTCACCGCATGCGTACCGTGGTATCTCACGTTGTGCGACACCGCCGACTTTGATAGGTTACGGCACAAAGCGATCGATTACTCTAGTTTGTTCGAGAGAGTATGAATATTTTTTTACAAAAAAATAAAAAAAACTATTCTCTATCATCATCGAGATATAAATACTTTGTACTTATATCTCGATATTGTCTATCGTACTCTTGATTGACGCCGCCTCTTTCGTTTCGAACCTCTCGCGATATGACATTGCATAAAGTAGGAGTATTACGACACTGGTAAACGTCTGGGTGCGCCAATTTAATTGGTATCAACTGTGCACATTTATCGCCGACTTTTACGTGATGCGGTTCGTTAGTATTATTGATCATTATAATTTTCAAACTGCCAGTGTAGTCTCGATCGATCACTCCACCGCCGATGTCGATTCCTCGTGCGGCCAGTTTAGATCGTCCGAAAATTTGACCATAACACCCTTCGGGAAGAGTAACCGCTATACCCGTGTCCAATATGCATCGCGATCGAGGTGGAATCGTCGCACCTTGACACGAATACAGATCGAAGCCGGCAGACTCGGCGGAACTCTTGGTGGGCGTCGTGGCGTTTACGTGCACTTTAGTAACGTTCATTTTACTTGAGTACCGAGAACAATGAATAACTGTAATAACCTATTTATTTACATTGAACCTGTTATATTAGGAACTTGCGATAAACGTAGACACACACAACACTACCAACCCACCTCGGGTACGGACGCGCGTGCTGTATTAAAAAATGCATCTAAACTACAAACTCAAACTCGCTGCGGTTAAGGATCGCGTCTTCAGCGATCCCAATCGTACGAATCGATCGCATCTCGTCGACGAAACCCTCGACTTGGTGCGCTCCGAGGGCTACATCAACCGCGGTTACCTGAAGCTCGCCGAGTTGGATCACCTGTGCAACTTTAGCCTGACGCGCAACCTGGGAGTGTTCCTAGACCTCTGCGCCGGACCTGGCGGATTCACCGAGTATCTCACGTCCAAGAGCTGGAAAACCTTTGGTTACGCTGTACAACACCCCAGTCTGCCTGTGAAATTGGATCGTTTACCGAACCGATCCGCCGTTCGAGTGTACGAAATGGACATAATTCAAGATAACACGCACTCGTTTGTGCAATCGATCGCCGGTCTGGCGACGTTGATCGTGGCCGACGGATCGGTCGACTGCAGCGGCAACGAGAACAATCAAGAGGAACTCAACCTGCCGCTCATCAAAGCGCAAGTCAAGATGGCGTTGGCCTGTTTGCGCGAATCCGGCAACTTTGTGCTCAAGACCTTTGAAGCCTTTTCGGAGGAGATGATGCGACTCTACTACGAGATACACTCGCACTTTGACGACTTTAGTGTGTGCAAGCCGTCGACTTCGCGCTCCATCAACTCGGAGCGATACATTGTCGCGCTCGGGTACCGCGTCGAGGCCGATTTTAAACTCACCTACGAACAGTACAGACGATTCCACATTGAACTGGAGGAGAGGCTGGCTCGTCGGCAAATCGAGAGCCTCGAGAATATACATCTGTGCGATAAAGTCGTGCAGACCTACGAAAACTCTTACAAACTGCTAAAGATGCTACGCTGCAAACGTCCGCCGTTCGCCAATCGACTCGACGTCGACCGATTCGAGATGATCGACTTTAGGCGTTTCAAGAGCTTTCGCACGATACCGGTCAGCCGTCGCAACGAACAAGTGGGCTTCCTGCTGTCGCACGGCGGAAACATAGCCACGGCGCATCATGTATCCGTTTCGGGCGCGATCGACAGGAAGAATACGCTGCATCTGCAAGTGCTGCGATCCGGAATCTTGTCGTTTCACCTGCCGCCCGGTGTGGTGATGATGGCCGTCTTTTGTCTATCCGGAGACCACATTTACAAAGTTAGAATCATCGATCTGAAAGAGGTGTACGGCGAGGACCTGTCTACAAAGTCGCTAGACGTACGCATGAGTGCGGTCGCGGACTTGCGTTACTTGTATAGTGTGAGTCACGATGTGTGTATCTCGGAGAACTACGACACTGAACTCTATCTAAACGTGCTTGGTTCGTTTAACGCTTGCACCAAATACATTAGTCTTGTAACGATTGAAGAGAAAACGCAAGTAAAAGTACATTGCTCGGTTCTATGTAACATGTCGTAAAAAGGAAATAAAATTACACTGTATAATTACAATTGCGAGTTTATTATTTGTAAGGATACACCCTATTAGCAATTTCTATTTAAACGTGCACGATTATCGATCCTCTGGTATGTCGGACGAGTGAAGGCACCTTTAAATAGAACTTGCGATTTTTTTTTGTCCACAACATGAAAATTGAACGGGCGATCCAGCCGAAAGGAGTCCACGCCGAACTTTAACGCCAGCGCAACTTCCGATTTCGAGTCTGCCGCCGATCCGCTCTCGTCGACGGTGATCTTGACGCTTTGCGTGATCGAAGAGATGTAGAGTCCCTTGTCGTCGGTTATGCGCTCAAAGTCTTCGCCCGTTTTAGGATCGAAAATGTTCACCACGCTCATGTCGCGCAGTATGCTGTTCATGTCGTTCGTGTTGATCAGTTCAAACTTTACCATGTACAGATCCATATCGGTAGGCGGGTACTCGGCCAGGGTCGCTGCGAGCTTACCCATCCACTCGAAAACGTTCAATTCGCACATGTCCGCACCGGACATTGTAGAGTTGAGCGGCATCATCACGATCATGCTGTAGCGCGGATCTCGGTAAGCCAGCTCCAACACGTAAATCTTGTTCTCGATCAATGCGAAAGAATGCGCCCCGTGCGAATGCATCATCTCGACGTAGCCCAATACGGAGCCTCCGTCGTCGTAGAACGGTTCGAGTCGCGTATCGCACCGATCGAAGGGTATCTTCCAGTCGCCTTTGAATTTGACAGTGTTCGTCAGTCGCATCGCGAGCGATCCCATACCAGTGTCGTTGATCACCGGCATGAAGGCGCGCAGCGACTCTAGGAACGGTCGCTTCACACGGAACCCAGGATCGATGTACACCTTGTTCTCTATCACGGTATAGCTCGATTCGCAGACTTCGTAGGGTTTGTACACGTCGAAGACGCGATTCACTTGATTGTAGCTCTCCTCGCCGAGCCCGTTGGACAGCATCTTCATGACGACCCACAGGCCCAGCGGTGAGGCTGCAAAGGTTCCGTTCAAACACAGAAAGCTACTATCGTACGATGCTGACATGTCGTAATCTTATATCGGATTAATACCGATTTGATCGGATGCACGTTTATATATAAAGTTTTTTCCTCTCCACGTGCATCATAATTATGTTTATGGTCTCGACCAATACAATATTGTCGCTAACCCGAGGTGTTCGTGTGTAGTTACAGAGAACATGTTGTACTCTAAGCTTTGCGATTTTACTCGCCTGTGCGATCGTCTCGTATCCGAGGATCGTGTAGCTTTAAAGATATCGCACATAAAAACGGTTCTCGACGCGTGCGATGATCGAGCGTTGTGGTGCAAACTACTATTGCCACAATGCGACACTCGAGTTTACAACTTGAAGGCAAAGCAGATTGCCAACTTTTACGCTAAGTTGATCGTACACGATAGCGAACATGTGCTGAGGGACTTTGAGTCGTGCGGCGATCCGGCAATCATGGCTTCGAAATATCACAATCTATTAGATTGTACAAACGAATCGACTCTAACTCTGCGCGAAGTCGATGAATTTCTAGAAACGATGAGCGTTCACCCCGACAAGTACGAAAGACTGTGTAAATTCATGAAACGTTGCACGCCGGACGACATTTGTACAGTGATTCGTATGCTGAATAAAGATTTAAAGATTAACACGGGACCGCGTTGCGTATTCATGGCAGTGTCCAATACGGCTTACTCGGTCTATCAAATGTCGAACGATTTGAATTTGGCCCTATGCGCCACTAAGCCCGACTCTGAATCCGTGTCGACCGTAGCTCCGATGCTGGCGGTGCAGTGTCGTTCGTTAGACGAACCCTTTAAAAAGTTCCCCGACGGGGTGTTGTGCGAGGTGAAATATGACGGTGAGCGCGTGCAAGTGCACAAGTTTAACGGCACCTTTAAGTATTATTCGCGTTCGCTCAAAGCCGTGCCTACGAAAAAGATTGAACAGCTCGACGAATGCATACGGCAAGCTTTTCCGGAAAACGTAAACTTGATCGTCGACTCTGAAATATTAATGATCGACACCGCGACCGGTGAGTTTTTACCGTTCGGTACGTTGGGCGTGCACAAACGTACGAAATTTCAAAACGCCAAAGTGTGCATGGTGCTGTTCGATTGCATGTACATCAACGGAACGCATCTATTCAACACTCCGTTGCACGAAAGACGGCGGATACTAGAGGAAAACACTCGTCAGATACCGCAACGCATCGTGCTGTCGCAGCAGACCGCGGTCCGCGATGCGTCCGAGTTGAAACGCGAGTTTGAAACGTGCCTGAGTCTGAACCGCGAAGGTTTAATGCTAAAGGGTCGCACATCGACCTACATGCCCGGCAAACGGAGATGGCTCAAGATGAAACGCGACTACTTTTGCGACGGAGCCGACTCGGCCGACCTAGTCGTACTGGGCGCCTGGTACGGAACCGGCAGATTGGGCGGTAGATTCTCAGTGTTCCTGATGGGTTGCTTCGATTCGGCTACGGACTCTTGGTACGGTGTGACCAAAGTGCACTCGGGTCTGACGGACGATCAGATTAAAGAGATTCACGCAGCGCTCGGTCGTAAGATGATTCAAAACACAAAGCACGCGGACCTAGCTTGGAAGTTGACTTGCAACGCGGGCTGTAAACGCCCACAGTTTCTGGCCATCGATCCGAAGGATATGCCGGTGTGGCAGATTTCATGCAACGAAATCACCGATAAACTATCATTTAGATTCCCTCGCTTTGAATACGAACGCGACGACAAAGACTGGCAGTGTGCAAACACGCTGCACGATCTCAGGGAAATGCGAAAGAGGGAATATCCACCCACGAAACGTATAAGAATAGAGTGATTGTTTTTTTTCTCAAAAAAAACTACAATACTCCCTTTGGCGTCTCGCTTACCACGCGAACGGGCCCCTTGTTCGTTGTGAAGGAGCGATTGTACTTTTCTATCAACATTGACTTCATCATTTTAACGAGGTCAAGTGGGTCCAAATGCTGATCCGACACCGTCTCGATACCGTGCCGGGCTCTGTAGAGTACCAACGAATCCACTGTATAGCTATAAACTACTATAAATGTCAAAAAAACGAGGCCAATCACGAGCGCGTAGCCCACAGCTACGGACAAAAGTCGAGTAAACATCCTCGGCCCTACTAAACATGCGGTCGCATTACATAGATACTGTATTGTTCTTATGCAAGATAAACATAATACTGCAGCGTAAAACGTAACACTACAGATAAAGAAAGCGATGAAGTCCACCGTTGTCGAGATGTGTCGTAAGCGTTTACAGAGTTCGGCGTTCATGATTAGTCATTATTTCATAAGAATACCCGAGCTGGAGCTTGAAATTCATCCGGGTATGTACCAAAAGGGTCGTTTTCTCGGTATCGATTCGACGAAACACTACGAGGTATTGGCTCTAGTGCACAAGTGCTACAAATGCCTCGATGAAATATTATTGCTAAGTCACAAATCAACGTACGCCTGGTACTACCCGTTGATTAATTGCGAAACGCTCACACGAGGAATGTGCTTGGGTACGGCGTGGAGTAATCAAACGTTGACAGCGATGCTGTTTGCTGTGACGGGAGCGTGCCTATTCTTAAAGTATGATACGTTCATAGCGTTATTTACAACTCTGTGTCTCTTGATATTCGTAGTGCTCTATCCTCATGTGGGCGAACGAGTCAAAGTTTATAGATGCGATCATCAATAATAGCAATGAAGCGTATCAAATGGCGCATTACGTTTACGTGCATACACGCAACGCCTTATTGGGCTTATAAGGATTTTTACATCTCTAAATGACAATATCCATGTTTTTTTACGACGTTGAAAAATCACCGACTCGCGCCGATGCACCTAGCCTGAAAACGTACGAACGCATACTGTGCAAGGCGCCCGACTCTGATCTGGGTACCGTGTACGTGCTTAAATCCGGTCCACACACACTGTTGGGTGTGATTGCGATGATCGACAGACAAGATCTGCTGCCACAGGTGAATCTCACTTACCTGTCGCAGATATGTTTGAGACTTTTACGGATCGACGAGGGTGAAACGCTACAGGTCAACTTACCCGACGTGTACGACAAGTATTTCATGTATTCGAATCATAAGAACTACAAGTCGTTCCTGGATCAATACACACCAAAGTTGGACTTTGTCAAAGTCGAGTTGAAGTCGTAACCTTTTTTTAAAGAGCCATGGAAATCGACAACGAGCACAATCTGATCGAAGCCAACAACGCTTGCGTGCAACCCGACGATGCGTGGACGGTCGATTCGTTTTTACAGTGTCTATCGCAGCCTGTCTCTTACAATCTGGTGGAGAACTTGGACGCCGATCCTCGCACCATCAACGTTGCGTACATACGTTGCCGCGATATAGTGATATCCATGAAGAACGGTATATCGGATTACATTGATTTGTTGAACAGCACCTACGCGAACAACACGCGCTCCGTCGAAGATCCCGAAGTGTTGATCGATAAGCGTAGAAATTATACAAATCTAAAGAAGGGCGCCAACAAAATGCTGCGACGACTAAACTTGAAGCTGAAAGAGCTGACGAACGACTACACCGCCATAGAGGAACAGACGTCGATCGTGGAACGGCAAGCCGAGAACCTGAAGCGACTCATGGCCCGGGATACGGCCACCGATAAATTGCGCCGAACCGTCATAACGTCGGTGCAACAAAAGAATCGTATCGTGCCGCTGGTGAACAAGTTTAACGCCATGACGTCGTCGATCATTTTAGACTACAAAAACTCCACCGCCGATCGTATAGTCGTCGATTCGGACACGCTGTGGTTGGATATAAACATTGACGCCAAAGACGACGTCAACAATCGCATCGATATCATCAATCGAACCATACGAGACTATCAGTCGGAGCAGTTGCGCAACGAGATTAATCGCGTCCGCAGACCCATCGATCGCGTTAACGTGATCCTGGCCAACGTGAACGAGGAGAAACGTTTCACGCCACGCTCCAACGCGCCCATGAGCACCGAGCCGGTATCCGAAACGCGTGTCATGAATCCCAAGATCGAGCCCGGCCTCACGAGCAGCACTCCGCTAATGGCGAAACGCAAACGTAAAAATCTCACAATGTCAAAGGGCGCGTTCTGGGAGCATTCCGATCCCAGTTCCGATGCGATGATGGTTATAACGTCGAACACAAACAACATACTCCGGTACCTGCACCAGCAATACTATGTAAACTCGAGTGATCCGCGATCGTATCTAAACTTTCGTGTATCGTTCGAAGAGTTTTCGGTGAAACAGCACTACCTGGTTCGTTACTTGCTCAACGTCGACAATACTTCAGAGAGATTGATGCGAATCTTTGACAATTTCGAGACGTTCATACACGCCTGCCACGTAGCCGATACCATATTGGTGGCGGAAAAGGCCCTGCTCGAGGCGAATTCGATGTTAAATGCGTTTATAAACTCGCTGTTCTTACAGTTCAAAGACGTATCGCTCGACCTATTCAATATGCACTCTAGCGCACCGACGTCGACAAAGATCGCAATCTTGTACGCGCTGAGCGATCAGAGCGCCGATGCGGACACGGTTATCGGTTACATCTCCGAACGGCTATCGAACACGGCTAAAGATTTGGTGCAGGGCGACGTAAACACTGTTACGATCACCGAACCGACCGAATTGTTACGTTACACGCCCGAAACGGAGGGTCAAGAATCATAATACTAAAAAATAATAAATGATTGTATTTTTTTCACAGTTTCGAGTTTATGTAATTCAATAATTCTTCGGACTCCCCTCGACTGAGCTTGTAGATGGTCTGATGATCGCCATCGAACAGCTTTACAGTGAGTCGATTGAGCTTTGCAAAGTTTTCGCTAGACGATCGCATGAAATCGTCGCGCGTCGTTACGATCACGGTCTCGTCGGCCGGTATTCGCGTGGGCACGGGCTGCGTGAGACCCCGTTCGATGTAATACAATGCGGCCGCTTTGAACAGGAACACGTCCGTGGTTCGACTCCCGTAGAATCCGTTGATTCCGATGAACCCTCGCACCGGTATCGTAGTGTTCGAACGTAGCATCTGCGCTAAAAGCATACCGTAAAAGGTGCCGGCCGAGTGACCCGCCACGATCACACCGTCGCTACGTATGGAATCGTACCGCTCCAGTAGATGAGTCGCGACCAGATCGTATATGAATTGTACAACGTCCTCGGTCTTCGCCTCGAATCGTACCGGATGATGGAACGTGACGACTCTGCGCTCTCGTTTCAGTCGTTGCACCGTGGCCAGTTCGGGATTCGACATGATAAACAGACCGCCCGAGATGAAGATCACGAGCGGCGATCGTTTCTCGTATGTGGACTCGTTGAAATGGTACACGTCGTGACCGCGGAAGTGGGACCTCTCGTAGTTCAACTCTACGAGCTCGGCTATAGTCGTGGGATAGTTTCGAATGATCATATTCGCCAAGAGTTGAGGCGCAAACAGTAGGACGTAAACGGCCACACCGAGCACGGCATACACCAACACCCTTATGACGCTTAATAGACTAATCATAATCGAGGTATCTCTTCAGAGTGCCACTCAGTCGTATACCGGTCAAGCGCTCTTGATTCTAAGTGACATAACGCGATAATGACATTTTTACTAGACTTGGAGCATGCAAAGATTGAAGAGCTGGTAGCCCGAGACTACAACGAACCGCTCAAGACGTCCGAGCAGTACAAGGATGTGTACATTCACACGTTCGTCATGTACGTGAGCGATAAGCATTACAAGTGTCTGTTGACGAAAAAGTTTCCAAACTCCGGCATCAAACACTTTACAATGTTTAAAGAGTTTAAATCGGACCCCGAGCGCGAGGTCGAGCCCTTGGTGATAAGCAAACTCGACGGAGTTTCGGAGGATTACAACGATGCGCGTCCGTACGTGTCGGTGTTTTACAATTTCAACAAGAGCTACGGCGAAGTCTACAGTCTGGACGTGAAGAGTCTGTACGATAACGCGTGCGATCCTATCCGCGTGCAGTACTATAGAGATTTCGGCGGTAGAATAGTCTTGTTTCGCGACAATCCGCCCAATTGCACCGATCTAGTCGCCACGGGTACGTGGAAACGCGCCACCGACAACACGGGACACTACTACCTGGGCACCACTCAGACTACGGATCATCACGAGTACGCGGACGATTATCATCTGCAGGACGATTTCTCAAAGTGCGAGTATCGCGTGCAGAAATTTATCATGTTCACGTCGATCTCCAAGTGCAAAGAGGTCTACGATATTAAACATGTGAAAAACTTTATACGCGAATTCGGCGCGAGCGTTATAGTGAATCAGCGGTATCTAGAAACTTTTGTGAACGGACCCAGGGTTACTTGATTTTTTTTCAATAAAAAAAATAATAATACTAATTAAATCATACGATGTCGTTTGACGAAATGCGTACATATAGGATGACGGCGGCATCGAACCCCGTTTTTAGCCAAAGATCGCTTGCACAATGAGCAATTTTTACACTTTACGCACACCATCAACTGTTGATCGTTCTCTTGTTCGACGTGTCCGCCGCGTTTAGATTTAATAGAAAGCTTCATGTCGTTCAAAGGACCGGTCTCAAAGTCGATACTGTCCAATGTGATTGTGCACATTCGAAACTTGTCGCACTCTGAGTTTGCACAGAACCCGGTCTTGCAGCTGTTCCTGACGACAAACTGTCTTTCCCCGCACTTGAGACAGGTGAAATCGTGCGGGTCGATCCAAAGTCTAGGTCGGCGCAACGATTGCAAGACAAAGGGCGGCGCATCGGCGTACACCTTGGGCGAAGGAATTTCGTGTATAGGTAGATATCGAGTTCGAAGCCAGGTGTTCATGGAGTTTTCCTTCAATTCAACGACCCCGAATATGATTCGTATCGAGTCGCATATGTCGGACCACTCGCCCGCATCGTTTTCGTTGGTCCTGTACATGGCGTAGGCGAAAGCGGCCAAGTCTTTGAGTCTAATCATTTCCATGAGCGAGTCTTCGGTGATCACGGGTTCGCCAAATTTATAAGAGTCTAAACTGTACCATTTCATATGATCGGACATCAGCCACATTGTCAGATTACCGGGTAGAATGTCGCGGAGCAGCTCCGTCGGAGCGTCGGGATCGGTGAACATCAAGTCGTAATCGGACATACTCACCGTAATATTATCGTTAGCCATTCTAAAAAAACAAAATGTAGGTATTCATAATAGGATATTAATGAAATAACACACAGTTCTTTAGTATATTTTAATCGTGTCGTAAAACCATCGTAAATACGCTAATGAATACATTTACATGCTGATGAGAACGCTTCAAGTTTACAACCTTCTTAGTATTCCAATAATATTTTTACGATCATGATGCATGATTATTGGTTGAATTTTACTGTTTGACCCATCCAATCCTTAAGGATGCGTATACAATGCAGTATCCATATGATTTCTCGCAAAAACACATCGTTGAATTCTAGCTCGTTGAATAGGTGTATGTAATTTTTGTAGATCTGAGCCTCTGAATACTTTTGTTCGTTGATTGCGTACTCGATCTCGCGTAAATGAGTTTTAATCTTGAGTCCGCACTTGTTGTACAATGTAAAGTATTTTTCGTGTAACAACGTTACGATCCTGATCATTTGTATCGTGTAAATCGTATTGTTAGACCCGTACAAGTGTTTAAATTTACGTGCGCACGTCGAGTCTATGGCGAAACTCTTGATCTGATCTAACGAGGCGCCCTCCACCACCAGCTGCAGGTTGTGCGTAGACGAGATCGTCTTGAAGAACGTTAAATAATCGAGTATCGCACCACTGAACGCGGATCGATCAACGTAATCGATCAGGTAGTGCTCGAACGAATACTGTTGCACGTTAAACAGCCAAAAGATCTCCAACAGCTCTTGAGTGCTCCGAACGCCGACGCTCTGTCGCAAGGGCGTAGCCGGTCCGTCTTCGGTACAGATTGGCCTATATCCACGTATGAAACTGTCGAGATCCTCGCAAATCTCGTTGCACAGAGTCGGGTTGCTGGAAAAGTACATTTTTATATATTTAAATAACACTCGAGCAGTGTACACGTTCAATTTTCTGTAGTAAAGACAGTAGCCCGCGTCCAAAATCACATTAATGTGCATGTACGAGTACAACAGACTGATCAATCTTATTCGGGGTTCGTATGTTTAAATATTTCAAGTATACTTTATAGATCGCGTTCATCATTACGTTTACGTTGTAATACTCGTCAAAGTTCGACTCCAACTCTACGGATAGCTCCTGTTGATACATGTTGAACAGATTCACGCACAGAAACTCGTAATAGCGCACCTTATCGCGTAGAATATACCTCTCGCCGTACCGATACGCCTCGTTCAGACACGTTCCTATGCGTTTGATCAGGTTCGAGCTGGGAGTTTTGACGTTATCGCATCGCGTGTACAGATCGTAGAGCGCGACCATGTCACCCGAATGCAAGAAACAATAGTAAAACGTGGAAACAATCTGTGTGATCAAGTGATCCTCGGTGACGTACTCTGGTTTTTTTGTACGTCAGATTTTCGTTCCGTAGTAGATAATTGACAATATCGACACGGTTATGTTTCACGGCGACTCTCAGCAGCTCGTACAGATCGAAGGAATCGGTCAAGTTCAATTGAGCGCGCTCGCTGTCCGTTCCCAGAGGGCCGAGCATGACTTTTACATCGTTAATGTTACCGCACTCTATTGATTTTAATATATGAGTATGGTAGATTTTACAAAAGTTGCGCCTGTACGACTCTACGCTCTCGCTCTTTGCGATCCCGCGGTACGGTACGGGCTTGCGCATGACGATCATACCGTCATTACCGATGCTAATGTCGCCTTTGACTCCTCCGGCTCCTCCGGAACCCTGTGGAATAGAATGATACTTTGAAAAAAAATACATTACTTTTTCGAAACCACAAACGGTTTCATCGGCAAGGATCGCTTCAGATCCACGGCCACGCGCTCGATCGCATGTAGCTGAACCTTGTTCTGGTGCGATGTCAACGAATCCTTGTACACAGACTGCGATAGACACGAAATCATGATTACGATCACGGTCAAAATCCCTACCATGCCCACCACGTAGCTGTGCAGAGCCACGCTCGCCGGACCGATCATCGATGTGATGTAGTCGACATACCGAGAGTCGTGACTCGACATGTTGGCGCAATCAAAAAAGGCACAATGTGAGTTAAACTCAATACTCTATTACGCTTAAGAGCGATCGTACCTATAGGCGGTGTCGTGAGCTTTATTAAAAAAAATCAACTTATAACTGATTCGGAGAATCCTAATGATCATCATAAAAAAAGAATCTTTTAATACATTGTAAGCCTAATAATCCTAAAAATCCTCAAATATCGTGTCGTAAAACAGTGATCGTTAAAAGAGGTATGCATAATTTGTTTAATATCGACCCCGTTCTATGATCGGATTCCTTGATTTTGTTATGAAATCCGTGCTTACACGCACACACGTGCACGCCCTCCACTCACTGGGTCAATGCATTGTTGTGGACGATGACGCATCCTCGTGATACGATAACCACTACATTGACATTTTGACTATCAACGGGTATAAAAAAGGGCGCACCCGCCGGTTAGCGTCAGTCGTTCGGTGCCAGCGCCAGCTATGGGGTGAGGCTCTTGTGTGTTATTATTATCATGTTCAATTGCATTGCATCAATTCTTGTGTGTTGAGATTGCCCAATCACTTGTGTACAGTCACTCTAATTAAACTCTGGCGGTTGGAGCGCAGTCGCTCCAATCGTTTTGCCGTAGCTCGTTAAATTGGTTAGAGTACACCCGCTCGGCTCGGCGTGCGTGGCGTAGTCTTCGAGTTCTCCTGGTGGTTGAATAAGACTTTTGGGCCTAGCGTCCTACATGTCGTTGCGAAACCCGCTAAGATCCCAGATTGCTCGTACTACCGCACTACGGGGAATCCGGATTCCCACGAAGTAAAGTTTGAGCGGACTAGGTTCAGGGCGTTAGGTAGTATGGCGATCTCGATCATAGAATTTGGTCCAGCGATTGAACCTCATAATGAATAACTCACAAAATGACTCGTAACCCCGTCTGGTTTGGCTCTGTTCGGCTCGACCTTAAGCTCTTGACATAATTTATCATTAAACTCCTAGTATAAGATTACGTTATAATAATATTAATAATATGTGTGTGTGTTTGCGGAATCGTCTCTCTGGTACGTCTAGATTACTAAGTTACAATAATACGGTGCGTTATTATTATTTGGTAAGGAAGTATCGCGTGTGTGTTTAGCGTATAAGTCTGTGCGGAATTGCGGCTAGATCGTAAGTTTAGATCCTAAGTGCGTTTAGATTGTAAGAGTTGCGTTATAGGCAGGTAAAACGCTAGCACAATAGTATAAGGACCAGGAGAGACGAATATGCATGGTTTTATTGCTTGGTGGTGGGTTTCTGTGCGTAGTATTTGGCTGGACGCATTGTTGTGTTATTAAAAATGTCACCGTCAACGTTCTCTGTCCGTCTCTTGAACGTTGACGGCTCTCTTTGCAAGATGACGGAAATCAAATCACGTTTTATTTACGCTGGATCGTGGGGAAGAATCGTTCTCGCTGTGCGGGTTTGTTCATTCGCCTTACGATTTGGCATTGGTTTAACTGTAGAGTCAATTTTTAATAGAGGTTTTTTTCTTTTTTTTCGCCACCTTAATAAATAACATTTAACTGGCGAACCTTGTCTTTTGTTTTTCACGTAATCTCATTTCCAGGTACACACTGACACTCCTATACCCATCCCTCACACACATTGTACACGTAGTTTTTTTAGAGATGATTAAGCTCTTTACGAGTATTGCATTTTTCTAACCTCGGGTATTGCGACCCTGGTTCACGACACACACTACAACGCTCACTATCCCTTTACACGAATCAAAGTACACGAGGACGGCGGCGATGCTGGCGATCGTCTCTAAGGTTGGAGGAGTTACCACGTTTTACTATTTCCGAGTAAGTCGTTAATACGTATCTTGGTATGGAGTACTTGTAATTTTAGCAATATACCGATTATAAGTGATGTGTTGGATGTATCGTTATGACTAGTCACGTTCGTTGGTATTATGAACGGCAGAGAGTCGTTCGTTGCGGACACATAGGTATAACGTTTGTATTATATTAGGTTGAGATCGAACCGATTCTCCCCCGAGTTGTACGGTATAAATGTAAGGCGTTGTGTTTGTGTACACCATCTCGTGTTATTGTGCGTGTGGTACTATGGAGAAGCGGGTTTGACGATGTCACGATAGGAATTGAGCGTATCATGTACAGACGTAACGGTGATTGTGCGGTATGAACACTCGTTTAGTAATATTATACTATATTATAAGTCGGATTTATATACAAGGTAAATTTTAGGTAAGGTCGAAATGATGTTTTGTTAAGGGTGATTAATGAGAATTGAGCGTTACCTTTGTCGTCATCTTGCACGTATACAGAGCGTACCTGAAACGTAATATTATTAAGATAATATAAACAGAGAGCGTACTATAATATAGTATAGGAGGAGGAAATGAAAGTGTCAATACTCACCGGTTAAGACGCGTGCACTAGGAGCGATCGTGAGCACAGTGTGTCTAGCATCGAACGTGAGCGTCTTAAATACCTAGTACTAAGCTATAAATTGGAATATTTACACTGACGTGTATAACATAGACTAAGACACACCCAGGTGCAATTTTCATGATTCGTAATACGCAAAAAAAACAACAACAACTATGTAGGAACTTTGACATTTACATCAATGTAGGTCGATGTAATAATGCGTAGCCGGTACATTTCTACGAATTTTTGGTGATCAGCATAGGGTGAGTCACTTTAAGTAGCGGATCGATCGCATCGTAATTATGTGAGCACGTACCGCACGGTAGCGCCAGGCTAAAGTTTACTAGGATCGCGGCGAAAGAGTTGAGTACTTTAGGTTTATCCTGCGCCACTATACTTGCGAGATGTAAAAACTCCCAGTACGGATGCCCCCACCATGTCTTTTCAGTGACGCCGTGATTGGGCAAAGACAAATGCCCGCGTAGGTAGTCGAAAAACTCTTTTATGGTACGAGAATTGGATGCATTGTCTTCGTACTCGTCGAACGGTACTATGCCGTGAATGTATTCATCGACCCTCTCTCTGGGCACAAACTCTTTGTCGTGCAGTGTACACAACATTTCGACAAAATCTCTCTGGTAATCGCTCACAATGAGCACGGTATGCGGCCTTGGTATAATGTGCAGGTAAAAATAAAGCAATTGTGATGTTGCGCGTCTGAGTCTGTCCATTGTCTTTGACTCTGATTCGGTGGTAACGTAACGGCACACTCGAAAGCGTCCCTCGAGGTCGACCATTGTACGTTTGGTGAAAAGCTCGAGCCCTAGATCGGTATCGGCACTTTGAGTTTTTCGTAGAGCGGCCATACGCGAAACTGTATATTGGCGTACGACAACGACACTGCTACCGCTCCGATCAGAAACACGATTAGCGCGATTAGATTTAAGCGGACTGCGCTACAACACAGTCCGACTACGAGGCAGGCCTTGCTTAGGTAATCTAGCGTTTCAAACATTCGTCTACGGCCAATGTGATCCTGCTCGTATTGCGTAAACTCGTATGGCGTATGTAACTTTACCTCTTGCAGTGCACGATCTGCGTTCAGACTCGACGAATCTTGCAGGTCGCCCTTTTCTATGCGCTGACCTAGCGAGTTTACAGTCAGCGAATCTAGATATTCGTACGTGTACGCATACGTGTCGAGTTGAATCTGAAAGATTTCATCCTCGGTCAACAGGAACGAACACAGCCAATCGAACGTGAGATACGGTTCGGTGGTCTTTAACTGTTCACGTAGGGCAAACTTTGACTTGTCGTATAGCGTCTCTAGATAATTATCGGGGTACTTGTTGTTTAGACCCATAGGATCCCAGAAACCGAGTACTATATCCAACAGTTGCACCACGATCAGTACAACTCCTATGCCCGAAGTCAAGAACTTCAACGTGTTACCTAGGTATGTGACGAACGAGCCCACGCTCTTGACGCCTACCGCCACGATCGTCTGTCGCAGCGTTATACTAGCGCTGGTCGCGAATATGCGCTCCGCCACCATTAGACTGTTTTTAGCCAACATGTTGAGCAGTAACGGTATCATCTTATCGGCAACGTCCACGACGAGCTTCTTCGCGGCGCTGTAAGCCAGGTCGGCCGCTATGTCTACGCTGATCTGTTCGACGGTGTCCGAACTCAGTATGTCGCGTAGGATCTGTAGTACGACTTTGGGTCCCGGATCTCGGGGTTTCGGCGGCGGATCACCGTCGTCGTCGTCCGTTTCCCGTTTGCGACGGCGCTTTGCGGGATCGATCTTGGGTATCGAAGGTCGAACCGTGGAGCCGTCCACTCCCACGTCGACGGGCGGTAGCTTGAAATCGGGATTTACGTTGGTCCGCCACCCCTGTAACGTCCACTTGGGCTCGATGCGAGGCGGATCGGGCAGCTCGAGCCTGGGCATAGTGCTACCGTCCGAGTTTTCTAGCGCTGCTACACCGGCCTTTATGTATTTCACCAGAGTCGCACCCACGATCGCACCCACAAAGAAATCGGTCCACGAGACTTCGCAGGTACGCGTCGTTTCGTTGAAGCTATCAAAGAACACGTCGCAATAATACTTGTTGTAGTGATAGGAATCGCGCTTGGGATCGTAATCGAACCCCGTGGCGAGATCGTTGACTCGGCTCTCGTAGACCTCTTTGGATCTGTAGTAGGGCTGCTCGAGCCAAGTAGCGATAGGCGGTACGAGTTCGCATGCGTTGTGACGCTCCGACCAGCGGTAGCGTGTAATGTGTGCGGTCTCGACTCCCGTTTCGTTGAACGTGCGCTTCTTGAACAGATGAAAGCATACGGGGTTGCATTGTAACTCGAAATTATCGGTTTCACCCACGCGATAGTATGATGCAACAGAGTTTTCGGTGCACACGCCGCTCACGCCCGAGGAATTACACGAAATGGCATCGCAGAGCTCTTTGGTTATCGTCACGTCCACCATGATGGCGGACCCGTCCATCGACGGTGGATAATAGTAATCCTTGCGTCGGTCGGCTTTTCTGACGGTGCACTGCAAGTGCGACACCAGATGCGGATACTTTTCGTAGAGTTTATGCAGGTACATGAGACGTTTGCGCTGAGTCGAGTATATGTCCGCATTGTCTTGGTCGGCCTGCGTGTAAGTAGCCATCAAAAAACAAGAATATTTAAATATTAAATATATTTTCTATCGCCAAACATTTTCATACCGTGATTCACATGACGCTCTATGCGCTCGGGCAGACACTTTAATGCTTTGTCGAAACGCTGCGAGTGATCTCGCTCGGTGGGGTCCAGTTGCAGGTAAAACGTGTAATCATTCTTAAAGTTTTCCGGTTTATCGTCGACCAGACACGAGTATTGAATCTTTGTCGTGTTGAACTTGCGATTCAGGCACTTTAGCACGTAGCCGACGCCCTTGTTTCGACCGTACTCTGCCCGATAGGAGCGGGTAATGATCATATCAAAGTATTTCTTCAGGCGCAAACGCTCCAGATGACCGTTTACGTGTGCGGGGTCGCCGTGCGACCAGATGACCATGCGTTTAAAGTGATTCCTGAACCTTTTCAGGTACGCGATCAAGTTTTCCGACGTCGGAGTACCGTCGTCGTTGATCAGCGTCTCGTCCAGATCCCACACCACTACGGATTCTTGCAAATCTATAGGTCGACGAAAGGCGTTGTACAGACTCTTTACGTGATTCGCCACGTCCTGCAGGGTCGCAAAGTTGCGAGCGTCCACATAGTCGACGTACAGATTCTGTTGAACTATACAATCGACATCTTCAAAGTACACGAGAACAGAGTACGAGGTGGAGGTGCTGGTCTCGTCCCATTTGCCGTCGTACACTTCGTCGTTCACGATCAGAGTTTGAAATATGCCGGTGAGTGAAAAGTGTAATAACCGTCCGAGCTTTTCGTAACGACTATCGATTATTCGGCACAGTGACATTTTTTTTTCTAAACATTGATCATTTAACATTACCTAGCATAATGCATTGAGTTTACACGGCACAGCGGCAGCCGTCTATTGAATGCGAAAAAAACGGGTTAAATGTTTACATTGAGCTTGTTGACGGGTATAATGTCTAGGAACGGCGGAATCTTGAGATTTTGAGCTAGCGATTCGCGTTTCATGTTTGTTTGCAGGTTGACGAGCTTCGTCACCAGACCCTGTACGATCGTGTGCGGCAACATTTGCACGGAAGCGCTACGCGGCGTGTAGTTGAACGTGTGCACGGTGGCGTTCGATAGCGTTTTCACTTGTTCCGTAGCCTTGCGGACCAGATCGTTGTACACCGTGATGTAGGCGCCCTCCTCGGGCTTGAACGTGCTCTTGACGTTGACTCGGCACGATGACGGGTTCATCGTGTTCGATACGGGCTGCTCGATCCGACTCCTGAGCCAGAACATTACGTTCTGTCTGAGAGTGGGAAAGCTCTTTTTCTTGTATGCCGCTACGGCTTTCAGGTACTCGCACACGACCGAGTGCAGCTGAACGTACTGATCGTCGCCCGGCGTGGCCGTGGCGAAGGCTTCGAACGTGGGTAGCGCCATGAGTCTCGAGAATTTAGTGAAATCGCTGAACGTGAACGATCGTTTCGTACCCAGATGGACGACCGCATCGATCGTATCGGGGTTCATAAAGTTGCGATTGGCTATATAAATGTTGTACAGCGCCGTAGGATCGCCGCTGCCGCATCTCAGCATCTCGTCGTAGGTCTGTTTGGTTTTATCTTCTTCCTCGACCATGATACCTGGAATAGTCGAGTCTTTTAAAATGTACATGCGCCGTTATCATTGACGCGTACAATGGCAATACCCTATTACCGTTGAGGTTGTAACATATAGTTGAAGTTGTAAACATGGTTTACAAAAAGTACAAGAACGTTTGCGCGCTACACAAGTCTAGGAACAATGAAGTTTTCAAAGTCACTAAAAGGAATCGACAGTTTGTCATTAAAAAGGTTCCACGACTCGAGGATTACACCTCGATCAGCCTGCCTGACAGGCTCGACAAGCACTGCGGCGGAGTCGTGAAGCCGTACAAAGTCACGTTCGACGACAATCATGCCTACATTTACTTTGACTATTACGAGAAGTGCACCCTGGCGCACTGCATCAAGTCGATGTCGTTCGACGAGAAATTGGAAGCGATCGCGTCGATAGCAAGAGTCTTGAAGTGCATGCACGAGATGGGTTACATGCACAACGACGTGAAACCCGAAAACATACTGATCGACACTCGCAATCGGGCGCATCTCACCGATTTCGAGCTAGGACGCAGGGTGAGGGGCCCGAACAAGTCCACGACTCGATGCGGTACGGTAGCTTTCATGTCGCCCGAAAAGATCCGTCGCTGCTACGACGAGCTCGCCGACGTCTGGGCGCTAGGAGTCACGGCATACTTTATCTTCACCAACGGCTGCATGCCCTTCGACACGCCCGACAGTCTGTGTAACGTCACCGACGACGACTTTAAGTGGGATCTGCGCTGGGGTCCACTACGGGGTATGAAAAATCCTAAGCTCTCAAAGATAATCGCATCCATGTTACGGGTAAATTTCACTATGAGATTGGTGGATCTGGGTCGAGTCATAGTGGAATTTACCAAGTTGCAACATTCCGCACCCGCAACCTTGAGGATGTCCCGTTTGAATCTATCATAATGACGCACAAATACAATGTATTTATTAATCAAACAATGCAAACTGACCGCAAAGAAGGAAATGCACAGGAAGCTGATAGATCACACAATTTAATTGTTACAGTTTTTTTAATGATAAGCGCGAGTTACACGTGTAATGAGTCAATGTCAATGTCAACTTTATAAACCGCAAAGGGGGAAAAGTGATAGATCACGTAAATAAAGTGTTACAGTTTTTTTAATGATAAGTACGAGTTACGCGTCGCGTGTAAATATATGTGTCAAAGTGCATCTTTGTAAACCGCAAAGGGGAAAATGTACAGGATGCTGATAGATCACGTAATTAAATTGCTACAATTTTTTAATGATAAGTACGAGTTGCACGTGTAAATGTACATGAGTCAATGTCAAAGTGCATCTTTGTAGGCTTTACAATAAAGAATAAAAGTTTACAGGTGCTGGTACCCCCACACGCCCTATATTAAAGCTCACGGGGGCCCGATGTGGCCAATCTTGACGCCCGGGTAAGCTGTACCAGGCTACACGCAGCTTACCCGCACAATAAGACTCCACATCACAAAATACACACACTCAGCTGTACGACGTGTCCTAAGTTAATATAGGCACGCCGCATAGCTACACCAGACATGCATCTCTCTACAAACACGTAGACTCACAAGTGGGGCGCAGCGCGGGCTCGCGACCCACGCTAACATGGGCGGTGTTACACAACACAATACCGCCCACACACTCATATCGGCTTCTTAGTCCGGACCGTGACCGGCTAGCTCTGGAAGCGGGACGGACGGGAGCCACACATTCTTCGTAGGTGCGTCAGAGTCGGCACCTCTGTCGCTGGTTGTCCCCCGCCGGGCCTCCTCCGGGCAACCGGGGGTCTCACCTGGCGGAGACAGACCGCCGAGGTGTCGTGAAGAAACAGCGCTGTACCGACAGCGCTGCGGCGCGCCTACTGAAAACCTTACTGCAACCACACACCCAGGCGCGCGTTGCAATCGCGCGCCAACAGGCCTTGCCTCACGGGGCAACACAATGACGGGCCCGTATTTACGGGCCGAGGTAAAGCCTCCGCGGCCGGGGGGCGAAGCCCCGAGACCGCCAGCCGCGCCCCCTAGCGGGGGCGCAGCGACATCCAGTAGATGTGGCCAATCGCGAAAGCTCCTGCTAGGTAGCAACTAGACTCTGAGCTTACACAAGGAAAATTAAACATAAACATCCTGGTTATAAGGTAAAAAACAATGAGAAACCCCTTATCAGTAGTCCTGAAACGGTACGAACATCGCTACAAGTGGCGCCGCCACAGCAGATAGCTCGTTTATAAATTCAAGTGCATCCTTCTCGCGCGCATTTACATGTGTTCTTTCGTGGTGTACGGAAGTCTTTCGTGGTGTACGGAAGGGTGTACGTATTTTCAGTGTACTAGATATAAAAAAATATGGACGTGTGCGAAGCCCAACTTGCAAACTCTTCGTTGGTCATGTACGTGACCAATGATAATATTCCGACGTTTAAAAATGCAGAAGTGTGTAGTGTTAAAAACTTGGACAAAATACGGTGCAGCGAATGTGAACGTGCATATTCGAATCGATCGAACCTGCTGCGGCACCTGCGAGCGCACCACAAAGTGGACACCTCGACCCTCCTCCTGAAGGCGTCTCGCCGGCAGTCGGCTTCGCTGTCGTCTTCGTCGTCGTCCACCAGTAGCTACGAGATCCTCATCGAGGGTTCGTCTCCGATGGACCACTTCATGGGCAGTTTACTGGAAACGCCGGCGGCGCAGCCGAAAGCTAACGGTGAGTGATACCTACCGACCTACCTACTTAAAGCTTTCTTAAATGCCACGTGTTTTAATGTTGTTTTGCTTACCCACAGAACCCGAGGTGACGAGCACGACCATAGCCTACGAGCCCGTCACCGACTACGAAGAGGGGGAGGACGAAGCCGAAGACGACGACGATGATGACGACGACGAGCCGCAGCCGAAGCAGGCCCGCTGCCGCGGCGCACACACAAAGCTTTACCCGCATATCGCCAACGACCCCACCGAAGGTTTAGCTAGCTGTGACCTTTTTAATCTAGATTATTTAAGAGCAACCGAAAAAAGTTTCATTGAATACACCAAACAGTGTAATTGGAAAGAGTCTGTCGATGAGCTCGTGAGTAATTTTAACTCGCAGTACCCTGCAATTAACGAAAACGCCACCAAGTCGGCGTATTTGTTTTGCAAAAATCGTGCCATGCCCGAGCAGGGTCTAGAATATAGTAGGTTCCCCACCCACGAACTGGCGGCTTTGTTGAAAACGGAGCTCCAATGTGTACCTAGGTTAGAAGTCATAAATTATATAAGCTGTGTTTTAAATTATTATATACAGGTGATGTCGACATCTCTGATTCTAGCTAGCATGCGCATGGGCAAGCGGCTGGGCACAGATTCAGTGTACCACGCCACGGTGCCTTTTATCCAAGATTTGAAGATGTCGACATTGGAATTGGTCATGTGCACAAATTATACACATTCGGTAAGATTTTCAAAATATGCGCGCGTTTTTCAAAAATGAACATTTATTTAATTTAGTTCGGAAAAAGGGTATTTACTGCTATGATTATATTGATTCATGGGATTGTTACGAAGAAACCAAATTACCCGATCAAAAGTATTTTTATAATAATCTTACATCTGAAAATGTTTCAGACGAAGATTATATGCACGCATTAAAAGTTTGGAATGAATTTAATATTTCGAACTTAGGAGAATATACTGATCTATATCTAAAATGTGATGTTCTACTTTTATGTGATGTATTTGAGAAATTTCGATCTATGAGTTTAACATTTTACAATCTTGATCCATGTTATTATGTATCTTCACCTTCATTAAGTTGGGACGCTATGTTGCTATATACCGGAATTAATTTAGATTTAATTTCAGATATCGAAATATATCAAATGCTAGAAAAAGGTATTCGAGGTGGTCTTGCCCAATGCTCATTAAGATATGCAAAGGCAAATAATAAATACCTTCCTAATTATAATAATGAAGAGCCTAACAGTTACTTAGTGTATCTTGATTGTGTTAATTTATATGGTTATGCTATGATGCAAAGGTTACCAACAGGGAATTTAAAATTTCTCAAAAAAAAAGAAATAGATAAATTTGATTTAATGACTGTTTCCAGCGATAGTGATAAAGGATTTATACTCGAAGTAGATTTACAATACCCTTGCGAAGTACATGATACCCATGCTGATTTGCCGTTTGCAGCTGAAAAGTTTGTGCTGCCTGGTAGTAAAAATCCTAAATTAATTGCTAACTTGTTCGACAAATATAAATATGTTATTCATTATATTCACTTGAAAGAATGTTTAAAAAATGGACTGATTTTACTCAAGATTCATAGAATATTATCGTTTAACCATAATGCATTTTTAGCGCCTTACATATTATTAAATACAACATTGCGTCAGCAAGCAAGTTCAGATTTTGAAAGAGATTTAAAAAAAAAACAAAATAACTCTATTTTTGGCAAAACAATCGAAAATAAAAGGAAACAAGTCGACGTGAAATTAGTTAATGTATGGAAAGATGAATTAAATAAAACTAATAAAATTTGTGGAGCAGAAAAATACATAAGCGCTCCAAATTTTAAAAATTTGTCTGTGATCGCTGAGTCACTGATTGCAATTCAATTACAGCAAACAAAAATTATTCTTGATCGCCCAATTTACATCGGATTTTCAATTTTAGAACTAGACAAGTCTCATTTGTATAATTTTCACTATTCTGTAATGAAACGAATTTACAAAAATTGTATTAAACTATGTTATACTGATACTGACAGTCTTTTGTACTTAATACATACGGAAGACTTTTATAAGGACATGAAAAAGCATATTAAATATTTCGATACAAGCAACTTTGAAAACAAGAAATGTAATATGCCTAAACTCAACTGTAAAAAACCAGGATTATTTAAAGACGAAATGGGTGGTGATGTCATATCTGAATTTGTAGGCTTAAGAGCAAAATTATGCTGTATAGATTCTATAAATACCTCGATAAGAAAAGCAAAAGGTATCAAAAAATCTGTTACCAAAAAACTTAATATTAAAAACTATAAAAGAACTCTACAATATAATGAATGTCTGAGAGAAAATATGTACATAATTAGGTCAAAAAAACATAATATTTATACTCAAAAAATTAATAAACTTGTGCTTAGTAGAGATGATGACAAACGACAAATACAGCAAGATGGTAGTAAAACTTTACCTTGGGGACATTATAAAATTGTATTTTAGACACAAGTTATGTTTTATTAGATATGATTTAAATTTGATAAGTATAATATATGGATGATATATTATTATTAATAAATGTATTGTATTGTTGTTTGTGTATGTATTGTATTGTTATTACTAGTATGTAAACAATTTTTTTACTGTATTAATGTAGCAAAAGCTATGCATATAAAAATATGATGCACTAAGATAGGTGATGTAAGATAATATTGCTTTAAATAAAAGCTAAGTGTAACCAATTTCATTGTACTAATGAATAATAATAAAAAAATATAATTATAGAAATAATTTTTGTTTAACTTTACCCTTACCCTTTACAAATCGTGGTCAATATGTCCAGACACTAGCACATCAAGCTATTCGAAACTGTCAAATTTTCCCAATCAACCTTGAGCCTTATGCTTTAGCGGTAAAGTTGAGAATCTACTAAAGAACTTTGATAGATTGTAGTAGCTTGATATGGTAGCGTCTGTACCTATACCCCTCAAGAAAAGGAAAAGTAATAAAACAGCTATATTGGTATTAATATGAGTTAGTTTTTATTTTTTAATATATTTTTTTAAACATAATATAACATTTAAATTACCACTTTTTTTAACTTAAATATTACAAGCACAAAAAAATATTATAAATGATTCCGCAAATAAAGAAAGCTACTGAAAAAGTGAAATTAGAACATAAAATATGTATTGTCCTGTTTGACGAAATGTCACTAAAACCCAATGTGACATACGACGAACGGAAGTCAAAGTTTGTGGGTTTGTCACAAAGGGCCTGGACACACAACCTGATTATGCAGATCAGGCAGGTGTTTATGGTAAGAGGATTAATAAAAAACTATAAACAATCTGTTGAATACACTTTTTCACAAGCTGCAACAAAAGGGCCTGAACTTGCGAAGCATTTAAAAGCTGTAATTACTGAATTACAAAATGCAGGTCTCATTATAGTAGCAACTGTATGCGACCAAGGCACAAATAATGTAAACTGCATTAAACATCTTCTGCAAGAGACGAGGGGTAACCTATTGAGAAAGGGAGAAGAGCCCCGAGACAACATTTGTATTATAAATGAACAAGAAATCATACCATTGTATTACCCTCCCCATTTAATAAAATGCATACGAAATAATTGAATAGCAAAACATTTGAGATATCAAAAAAACGGGGAAGTAAAATTGGCAAAATGGGCTCATGTCATGGCCGTACCCAGGGAAAACCCAGGGTACAAAGGAATCCGATTGGTGCCCCAATTGACAGATGCCAACTGTGCCACAAGCAAAATTACCCGAATGAAAGTAAAAAATGCCACACAAGTTTTCAGTCCAACTGTGGCATCGAGTATGGGCTACCTAGCAGGTAAATTTCATCAGTCCGCACGATTCAATATTTTCTTCACTAGTTCTTTTCTGATGATTACAATGAAATACAAATATTAAATACTACAGTTTTACATTTACGCAGATCAGACATAAAAATCTAACAAACTATATTTTTTCACAGATGGGATAGTTCCTTCAGAAGCCAAAGAAACTGCAGACATCTTATTGTTCTTTTGTTCTTGGACAAGCTTTTTGATTCCCTAAACGGAAGCTTTGGGAAAAGCAAGAAACACGGCAAACCTCTCCTACGACCTGCGACGCCTACTTCTATGCATCATAAAACATGGAAGGAGTGTAAAGTTATGATGAAAGACATGAAATTTATTAATTCTTTAACATCAAAGGATGAATATGTTCCCAAATTAAACAATTGGGTGTGGACAATAGAAGTAATTAAATTGTTATTAAAAAAAAATACAAACAAAATATGGTGTAACATCAGTTTGGTTGCGGCATCTGAATCAAGACACAATAGAAAACTTTTTTGGGTCCATAACTCTACACCAGAACGATTTGAAGCAGCATTCACCACATTGTTAGTTAAATAACTCATTTCGACGGTACTATTCGCCCTAAGAAGAAGTTTGTGTCGACGAAAGTCAAGTCCCTTACCGCGGGCGATTGATCTTTAGGCAGTACAATAAAACAAAAGGCACAAATATGGAATGAAACTGTTCAAACTATGCACGATACCAGGTTATACCTGTAAATTAGAACTTTACGCTGGTAAAAACCGCGAACAGCTGAATACAACGCCTAAAAACGTTGTGATGTCACTCTGTAAAGAAATACTTGATTTGGGGCACACCGTAGCTACGGATAATTGGTAAACGAGTTTAGATTTAGCCAATGAACTTCTAGATAGTAATACTCACTTAGTAGGCACACTGAGAAAAAATAGAAAGGGTTCTGCCAAAACAAGTTATTGATGCAAAACTCAAACCAGGCGAATCTGTGGCAATGGAAAACGAACGCGGCATAACAGTATTACACTGGAAGGATAAACGAAGTGTGTTCATGCTCTCCACAAAACACTCTAAAGGATTTGCTAGTGTGCATAAAAAAGGAAAAGTGGTTCGGAAACCGAAGATGGTTTTAGCCTATAATAAAGCAAAGGGAGCTGTTGATATGAGCGATCAAATGAGTGCATATTCATCACCATTGAGAAAAACCATAAAATGGTATAAAAAGTTAGGCATCGAATTAATTTTAAATACGGCTGTAGTAAATGCCTGGATCATGTTTTGCGAAAATACGGCTCAGCAAGGAATTGTAGAATTCCGACGTCAATTAGTGGAATATCTAGTAGACTCAGGGAAAGACGAAACCGAAGATGCCAAGAATGTATCTATTTCTAAGAGACCTAAAAGACTAAAACATTCATTAAATACAAAAGAATGCAAAGTTAGGCAATCCAGGCGCTTCTGTGTAGAATGCTACAAAAGCTGTGTTTCTACATTTGGATCAAGAATTGCCAAAAACAAGGCCAAAAAAGTGGCAACCTATTGTCCTGAATGTCCTGGACAACCTTACTATTGCCTGCATGTTTTAATAAGTGCCATCGTTATATGTGAGGATGTGGTGAACTTCATTTTCTGATATTTTGTTTCCTTTCTTTCTTTATTTTTTCAAATAAGTAGGTAATTTTGTACTAAAAGAAAAAAAAGTTTAATTAAAGTACTTGTCTTATTACTCTTCCTATTGCATTGCATTTGCATTTACAACCATTTATGAATAAATTTGGATTTTAATAAATTGAATAAGAGTTTTACCTTCAATAATCTAAAATATTCTGACGTTACATAGAAACCAATTGAAAGTATTACTCCAGAGCGCCATTCCGGTCAATTACTAATAGGAAATCTATAGAAAACGCGTCCTACGGCGCGTAAATCGACTACGAAAACAAGTTTACCGTGAGGTCACCGGTGTCCTACGCGGCGCCTTGATACAAGACCGCCTCCGGTCACCGGTGCCCTACATGGCAGTCAATGTGTTAACCCACAGTACGCACTCCCAACACGGAAAACCATATCGGAAAGTATTTTGCCCAAACATTATGACCTTAGAAAAAGTTAAAAGTGAGGTCCAAGAAGGACAGGCTTTCTGTTTGACAACAGATGGTTGGACCTCTATTAACAATGACAGTTTTATAGCCCTGCCTGTGCATTATATTAGCGCCACATCGGAAGACACTAACTTAAAGTCCAATTTAATCGGATGTATTGAATACAATGAACGACACACAAGAGAAACTTTAACAGCTTTTCTACGCGAAATAATGGCACAATGGAATTTAACAGAATAAACAACAACTATTGCGAGTGACAATGCAGCCAACATTACTGCAGCAATAAGAGATACCAATAGATGGCATGTACCATGCTTTGCGCATTCTATTAACTTGTGTGTACAAGCCGCTTTGTCGCCTTTATCAGAAACGTTGGTAAAAGTTAAAAGTATCGTCGAACTTTTCAAAAGAAGCTCTCACGCTCAATATAAGCTACGAGAAATGGAAAAAACAGATGAACCGCGCCCTACTAAAATTGAAGCAAGATGTCCCAACGCGGTGGAATTCCACCTAAGACATGCTGCAGCGGCTGTTATCAACCAGGGATGCCGTGATAGCCACGGTCGCTATATAATGCGACATGAACGTCGCGAACTGGCGGTGGAGCTCAATGACGACGATTGGGGCGTTATAGAAAGCGCGGTGCCAATTTTAAAACTTTTTTACGATATTACTGTTGAAATTAGTGCCGAGAAGAATGTTTCGCTGGCTTAAGTCATCCCCTGTGTGGCATCATGAAGAATCATGTTTTAGCCCACTTAAATAATAACACGCTTCCAACGCAAGTTCAGTTAATGCTGAATATACTCGACAAGCACTTAGAAAAGCGTTTCTCCAACATTGAGAAACACGTTATGTATTGCGAGGCGACGATATTGGATTCTCGATTCAAAAGTAAAGGATTCAGAGAAAAAAATAACTTTGACCAGGCTGTGGATTCATTGAAGAGGGAAGTTGGTAAAGTGCAGCAAACTACAACGATGTTGCCTTCAACATCAGAGTCAACAACGTCAGTGTCTAGTCCCATGACGTCCATATGGGACCAATTTGACAAAGAAGTGGCAAAATTGACACCCACAAACCCTTTAGCCGCTGGCAATGTGGAGTTAGAAAATTACCCCCAGGAACCAATTCTGTAACGCTGCAATGATTCACTGCGCTGGTGGCACGAGTGCCGGTCGTTTTACCCAATTCTTTCTAAATACGCCTTAAAAACACTACACCTAGTGGCAAATTCTGGGGGCCTAAAATGGAAGCTTTATCAGAGTCATACTATGAATCACGTTAAAAATGTAAATTCTTAAAATGGTCTTTATGGTTATGACAAAGTAACAAATAACCTGTCATTCAAGTACAATATCTAACATACAAATTGGAATTGATTTTCAATTGATTCATTGCAATCGTATTGGAGTGTGACAAAATTATTTACTGATTTTGTAACTCATGGTAAAAAGGTAAAAAAAAAATAAACTGGTTGCCAACTGGACTACAATATCTTTAAAAGTACTTATCTATAATTCTATCTATACAAATAATGGTGGTTGTTGAATTCATTTTGACGTGTCGAAATCTATATTTTTACCAAAATGTGTTGAATTAATTTGGATACATATTTTGATTATCAAATCGGGCAGACGGCTCGCTTGAAAATTGACGTTAATTTTCTCTACCAAAAACGCTTGTAAACATTTACGAAAAGCGACTAATGAAGCAATCATAATTAGTCAGTATTAAATTCCGAATTTACATCGATTCGACGAGAATAATAAAATTCGTATTGAATAAACTCGAAAAATTTGAGACACCGAAGAGGCGAACAGAAAACGCGACGCCCGTCTCCCCGGCAACGGTTGCCGGGGCTGCGCAAGATGCCAGTGTGTTCGGCGCGGCGGCGCGGCGGCGCCCCCGGCCGCCAGCGCGAAGTGACTGCGCACCTCCTGTCAGTGCAATTTGACATTTTTTTTTCTATGTGATTTCAGTGTATTTTATAGTTTACTTCATATACGTTTAGTTGGTAAGTAAATTATTTTATGTTCAGCGCCAGCTGTAGCGAAGCCGGAATAAGTAGTGCCAGTCCCTATCCCTACCTATCACTTCACTGGATGTGCAACTGGTAAGATGTCCTCACTGCTCCCAGGCTCGTTTTTTTAAAGGCGTACGGGGGCTTAAGATACACTATGGCAAGGTCCACAAACCTCATAGTGTACCTTTGTGCCCCCCAGCCACATCCCCGACATCAACACCTTTTGAACCAACATTGTGGAAAACATTGTACAAATTCAAAAATTCCACCCCTGTCCTAAAAAGAGTTCCCCGGGGCGCGAGACACTCTGTTGCGCTGAGTTTAGCGCGCTGTGTCCGCCTCGCGACCCAGGAGAACTCACAACGTGCATGGGAGCAGTTACTCACCTTCCCTTACAGGATTCTGCATGTACAAAAAAATTTGGCAACTCAAAAATCTTTAACAAACCAAATTAAAGAAAACTGCAACAATTCGGCCCGTATTTTAGATTCTAAATTACCTTTTTTTAATAAACAGAAAAACATTTGTGATCATGTGGAATCCAAGTTAAGTGACGGTGACATTAGGGGGGCAGCTAGAATACTGTTCAGCAGTGATGTGGTGGCGCCTTATTCTCCAGAGACTCTTTCAGCTCTGGAGAGTAAACATCCATCGCCTGCGGATGGTCTCACCTTCCCCGACCCGCCCGACCACCCCGACCCCCTCGTTCAAGATTCACCTTTTTTTCCAAATTACAGCCCCGCAGTTGATCGCAGCCGTGAGTTCTTTCCGGAGTGGTTCTGCCGGCGGCCTCGACGGCCTGACACCACAGCATTTGAAAGATTTGTTGAGTTCAGGCGCTGGGGAAGCTGGTGAGTCACTCTTGAAGGAGCTTGCGGTTCTGATCAACTTAATGCTCTCCGGCGGTGTGAACGATGCCGTCGTCGATGTCCTGTACGGGGCTAACCTGTGTGCTCTGCGTAAGAAGGACGGCGGCATTCGTCCCATTGCCGTCGGTTGCACCTACAGGCGTATGGCAGCCAAAATATGTTGCAAGTTGTATAGCGAATCGCTTGCAACTATGTTCCAGCCCCTTCAACTTGGTTTTGGTTCCAGAGGGGGCTGTGAGGCTGCCGTACATGCCTTATCCTCTTTTTTAATCTCAAAGAAAGGTGAGGTCATCCTCAAGGTTGACGTGAAAAACGCTTTTAACTCCGTGAACAGGGACACTTTGTTGGCTGAAGTCAAAAAAGTATTACCCGAAATATATGGTTTTATGTGGCAATGTTATAGGCACCCTTCAAAATTACTTTTCAAGGACAACGTTTTGGAATCAGCAGTTGGTTGCCAACAAGGTGACCCTCTCGGGCCTGTCATTTTCAGTTTGGCTATTCATCCCATAATTCAACAACTAAATTCAAAATTTAACGTGTGGTATTTAGATGATGGAACATTAGGAGGTGATGTTGACACCGTTTTGGATGACCTACAACTCCTTAAACAACAATTTAAATCTATTGGCTTGGATCTTAACCCCTCAAAGTGCGAAATTTACCTCTCTGACATTACTGACAGACAATCGATTATAGATAAATTTAATGCAATAGCCCCACAAATCAGAATTTTAGAAAAAAGTTCCCTTCACCTCCTAGGTTCCCCTATTTTAGAAGAAAGTTTTTCATCTTTCATCGATGACAAAATCAAACATTTTAATGATATTTCCGATAGACTCTCCAAAATAACTTTACATTCGGCATTCACCCTTATTAGATATTGCTGTTTTGGTCCAAATTTTATGTATTATCTGCGTTGTTCTCCTCTTTGGAAGAAACCACAACTTTTGGACAAAATTGACCAAATTATTCGCAACACTTTAACGTCCATTCTTAATGTGGCCCTGGACGACCGAGCGTGGCTGCAAGCCACCCTACCTATTCGTTTTGGTGGCCTCGGCGTCCGCAAAATTTCTAGTGTAAGCTTACCGGCGTTCCTGTCTTCTGTCCACAGCACTGAAAAGCTAACCAGGAAATTTTAACTCTCTCCCTGGTTGACTCTGAAGTGCCGTGCTTGTCCGACGCAGAGGACGCCTGGAAAGTGGCTTGCCCGGATACGGATCGGCCCGAGAACCCGTTTTCCCAGAGACAGTGGGATGAGCCGCTCTGCAGGTTGGTACGGAATAAACTTCTTAATACGTCTACCAATACTGCTGAGCGTGCCCGCCTGCTGGCTGTGGGTGAGTGGGAGTCGGGCCTCTGGCTTCAGGCACTACCGTCACCTAATATAGGCACTATGTTAGGTGATACAACCTTCCGGCTCGCTACTTGTTTGCGATTGGGCGCTCCTTGCGGGGCTCCACATCGCTGTCAATGTGGTGAAGCAGTCGACTGCCTCGGACACCATGGGCTTTCTTGTAGTAAGAGTGCAGGTCGGCTTGCGCGGCACGCTAGCATTAATGATCTCATCCGTCGTGCTCTTGCCACCGCCGGGGTGCCAGCTGTCTTAGAACCAACTGGCTTGGCACGCGTCGATGGGAAGAGACCAGATGGTATGACCATAATGCCTTGGAAGTTGGGTAGGCCTTTGGTGTGGGATGCAACTTGCGTCGACACCCTTGCGCCATCCCATCTTCCTAGCACAGTGAGCTGCGCTGGGGCGGCTGCTGCAGGTGCTGAAAACCTCAAACGGCGCAAATACAATAATTTAATTGGTAGTTACGTGTTTGAGCCGTTTGGGGTTGAAACACTAGGCCCATGGGGTCCGAGTGCCCACCTAGTATTTCGGGAAATCGCCAAGCGGTTGGTCGACTCTTCACGTGACCAGAGGGCGGGCCTATTTTTTGGCCAAAGAATCAGCATTGCCATACAACGTGGCAATGCTGCCAGCCTTCTGGGCACTTTTCCTGTTGACAGCGATGTGGACGAATTTTTTGACGCCCTGTAACCCTTTTGATACTTGTACATATTTTTATTACTATTATAGATTATAGATTTGTAGTTTGTAAATAATGTAAATAACTTGATTGAAATAAAATATCTGACAAAGTCCATTTTAAGAGTTTTAAATTTTTAACATGATTCTTATTATGATTCTGATAAAGCAGCCATTTTAGGTACCCTGTCCCGTGCGAAAGAATTTTTTCAAAAGCCGCACTACACTGTCCCCCCATACTTAAGTACTTGCTGTATCATAACAATATTGTAATAAGTACCAAATGATTCGAAAAGATTCAAAATAAAAGAGTAACCATGGAGTTTCTTGCCGGTTTTTCTCCATGGAAACGACTAACGCGAACCGTACACCTTTAATACTTTTAAACCTATGTGAAATAAAATATTTTGATTTTGATTTTAACTGGCGTTTTCTTCCATACAAATTATTAACTAGAACGATTTACTTAGTTGATAAAGTACAGTTAGACACATGGCAACTGTAGAGGAGACACGATCACTTTCACAAACCAATAGTTTAAGTTAGTATAGGCATCTGTTAAGCCTTTAGGTTAGTTAGCAAAATGCTTCACGAGCTTCGAAGCTAAAGCCATATACCGCGCTATGACGTCAAGCTCCGCCCCTCAGGGAAAGCACGGGCGATTCTATTTTTGAAGAAATTATGACCATAAAAGGAAATGAATTAGCGCGGTGCACGGTGATAGGTCAGAAATCGGGGATTAAATAGTCGCTTGTAAAAACCTGAACACCCCTCTGAGATCACACCTCGCCCCTCTAACTATCGTAGCACTCACCATCAGCCAGTAACGACCGTGATCGGGTCGATATTGCTACACACACGTACAGTCAGCCAGGTTACACTCCAGCATCGGGGAAGGGTAAATCCGTACTGGGAAAAAGGTGGCAGAAAAAGCAAAGAGGACGGTGCCGCCTCCCGTACAAAGTTTGGTCCTTCGCAGCTCGGATCTGGATCAGAGAGTACAGGGTATCATCATCACGGGAAGATGAGTCTCAGAAGCACTGACACAACCAGGAGTCAGACCAGGAGAATGACATCAGCAGAACGAGGAGACGTCGTCATCACAGACTCTGGCATGCCTTCACCGCCGTCCGTCGTGCCGACGATCTCGTCCACGGCCGCACCACGCATACCGCTAATGGGTGGTCACGTGATCGAACACAACGAGAGAAGCACATCGCGAGTATTGCCGCCGACGCGGGTCGAAACAGGTGAACGACGATCGCCGGCGGAAAGCAGAGCGTCTACAAGACAGCCTCAGAAGCGCGGAGTGTTTACGCAAGCGGGCGGAATATGAAGCAGAGCTTGAGAGAGTGCGACTACGGGAACATCTCATCAAGAAGAAGCTCGAAGCCGACCCCGCAGAGATTGATGCTGACGAGGAGAATGAAGATTCGGCGAGCTACTGCTCCGGCGAAGGGACGACGCGGCGCGTGGCTGAGTAGGTTGACACAACTCCGTCATGTGCGTCGGTTGTGAGTGCTCCGGGTCAGGTAACAGAAACACAACCACACAGTGCGTCGGAGCCGGTACGGGATCAAACCAGTGAAACATGCGCGCCTATCTTGGGTAGTTTCGTGCCGCCCGCACCGATCGCGTCGGTGATGAATACGTCAGTTAGTGAAGGGGTTCATTTCCGTCTACCTAGTGACCATGCAGGTATGACGACTCCGGTCGCAAGAGAGCGGCAGAGAAATAGCGGGGCCGTCGACCACAGAATGAGACGCAGGTCACCGGGTTGGAATAGAGACGGTATGGATCAGCTGGCGAACGCCATCAGGCAAATGGCACGCCCGAGGCCGATACCTAGGCAAGCATACGAATTACCACATTTTTCCGGCGATCCCGCAGAATGCTATAAAAATATGTATTGGAAAACCGCTACTTTATATGAGTTTAATAGATTATCCTAATTATAGGTATTGTTATGGTTATCATAAGTATTACTTTTACTTTTAAAAGTTGATAAAATAGTAATGTTTTGCATAACCAAAAACTTATAACAACTATGTAATACCTAAATTACAATATACAAAAATTCTTTCATTATTTCAGTAGGTGTGTAAAATAAATAGTTTAAATATTAAGGAATAATGTAGCAAAACATAAAATATTCCAAACGGATATCCACCTTTTATGTCGTTGATATTTTGGATGGCGGTAGATAGAAACGTCAAAGTTGTTTGTTCACGACTATAAAAGGGGGTGCTCCGAGTGGTAGAGGGCAACAAAGCCCGTGTGCACTCGTGCGCCCGTATCGCTGCTCCACATCGCTCCCCGCGCCCCTCTGTGTTCGCCGCGTGTGCTACGCCGCGCTACGCCGTAGCGCCACGTGCTGCCGCCGACCGCTTCGCCCCGCCTACTTCGTAGCTCGGCTACGTAAGTATCGGTTTTCGTAGCAGATCAGCTGCGAATGCTACGCACTCGCTGTTGCTTAGTTTACGTTTTTCGTGTACGTCAGTCTCCTTAAGAGATAAATCCACCAATTTTTCGGTGGTACCTGGGGAAAACCTTACGGTGACAACTAACCCAGGTAGGTGGTGACCCGCCCACCCGCCGACCCCCCTTCAGGGGGTAGGCAGTCAGACGGAAGGGCACCGACTGCGGCCTTGGGGGTGTATCCTAGTCGCAGTCTGGAACGCACCTAACCCCCGTTTGTTTCAGCTGCACCCGGGACGGCTGGGTGTCTCTACCCCAGCGGCCCGGATCGGTCGCAAGACCCATAGGGCCCTGTCGCCCAATAAGATTGAAGACAGGTTTTCAAGCTTAGGGCTCACCCTAGGTACGCACCTCCCTGTCTGTACCCGGCAGGGAGACCACTCATCCCCGGGCACACCCACCCGGGGAGTTAGGTTTCTAGGGCCCTTCAGGCCAATCGGACAACCACAAGTGTAGCTAGCGAGTTTGTTTGTGTTTTTCTTCTCGCTAGTGCAGCACTACGAAAGACACAGGGTTTGGGCTTTTTGTGGGTGTTGTGCGCAGTCCGTACAGCATTATTAAGGACTTAAAAATAAGCAGGAACAACAAAGTAAAAAAGTGGTAATCCAACTATCTATCAATTTCAAGGTGATAGCGGTTATCCTTTACGGCCAACTATGATGACACCAATTTTGGATACAAGGGAGGGGACTGCTGAACACAATTACTACAAAGTTCATGTGTCAGCACGCAACACAGTGGAACGTTGCATAGGAGTACTGAAAGCTCGATTCAGGTTTAATATTTTAATTAATACATTTAATATACGTACATCAGTGACGTGAAAGTCTGACAACCAGTCTTACGAAGGGGTATCGTATTACCCAGTACTAACTGGGTTGTGGACGTCAGATAAGCAGTCGCTCCATGTAAAATACTGGTATTCAGCTGCATCGGGTTAAGACTTGAAGCCGACCCTAACATAGTTGGGAATAGGCTAGGCAGATAATGACCTTTAATATACAACCATATAGTCACTTAATAGTATTATTTGTTAAGTCCCACACCCGCATTGGTTAGTGTGGTGTATTATGGCCTAAACCCTCTCCTTAGAGACGCGGGCTGAAGAGTGTGACGCGTATGGGTTGATATGATGATAGTACCTATGTCTAGATAAATAATAATAAAAGTTATGTTTTTCAGATGTTTGTTAGCAGCAAGAGCATTGCATTACGACCCCATCACTGCTGGGAAAATAGTAATTGCATGCTGCGTGCTGTATAACATAGCAAACCGCAGCAGACCACCCATCATATTGCTCACGAGCGAAGAAGAAGAAATGGAGAATCAGCTACAACACCAGGCAAGGTCTTTTCTAGTTAATTGAAATAAAAAACAAGATGATTCTCTAATAATACATATTTTAAATATACTTAAAAATTAACTACCTACCTAAATAAAAAAATTAAATCTGTACCTATATATTTTTTTATAAAAATCAACAATAAGTAAATTAAAAAATAAATCAACAATGTTTTACAACAGTAACATTGGTAAAAATCAGTCCTCCCAGAGGCACTTTAAATTATCACCCTGTAATAAAATCTATAAATATAAAAACAAACTATCATTGTAAGTATTCTAATCAGTCTTATTATTAACACAGGTTGCAGATCATATGAAGATCATGGAGAATTCGGGCAACCGTTGTGTCCACCCAGAGCTGCAGAGAGAGCGGGCAATTCAGCAGTCACTCATTTCAAGGCTGTGGAGAAAACAATTTTTTTTTTTTTTTTTAATGAGTGAAAGTAAATAAGTCTTACAATTTCAAGTTTGTTTTTTTTATTATGTAATACATCATCATCATGATATATCAGGCAATAGACGGAACAAAATCAACAGTTAATGCAAATAAAATTGTAATAAATACTCTAGCTAGTGCGTGGAGGGTTTTGGAGCACAATAATTATTGGCTCTCTTAGCCTCTCAGCTATTGCTTCGAAAGCAGCTGCCAGTCGTTGAGTGGCTTAGGCAAGTTCCCTGGTAGCCCCTGCACTTATGTTTTCCATGGCCTCCAGCCTTGCAGTCGCCTCGTGCATATTATCATGTTCTGTGAGATAATATTTAAATTAAAAAACTAAACTTAACTAATCTAACTCACTTACTAACTAACTCACTCTTCTAACTTACTTAACTTTATTTGTTTTTTTTTTTTTTTATTTTTTTTTTTTAAATTTTATGAACCATTTCTAGCCAGAAATGGTTCGTAAAATTTAAAAAAATTAAAATAAAAATAAAATAATTAAATAAATTCTAGTAGCCACTAGAATTTGGGTCAGGCTAATTCATTAAATAGGAATAACTTTGATACCCACCACTCATCGCATGTTTTTAGTGAAATTTGATGCTTTTGGTATTAAAACGTTTTTATATTGTTCTAAACACCCATTTTATAAAGATGTAATTGATAAAAATAGGATTTCAAAAAGTGGTAGGTTTGATGTACATCAAACCTACCACTTTTTGAAATCCTATTTTTACCTGCCTCTATAATTACATGGTAGATTTTTGTTAGCAACACTGAAAACTATTGTACTGCCACACTACTGAGACACCACTGAAACGCCATTGAAGTTTTTGTAGAATACCAAATTTGTAACAGTGGCAACATAATGTCTGTAGTGTGTCGATAGAATATCAATGGCATGTTGCCTAACGCAAAGTTACAGAATTGGCCCCCTGCTCTACGAGTCAGTGGTGTCGTCGATGCGTACCTAGCGGCGATCAGTCGTCCCTCCAGTAGCTTTGAGGCATACGGGATGGCGCTCGCGGAGTATCACACTTTTAGCAATTTGCTATTAGGGACTGTTTCCGCGGGCAGCGCCTCGGCTATCATTTTGATAATACCTAATTTTATTGCATGCCTCTGAGCCTCTGAAACCGTGGTCGTGAATGGCACATTTTTAACAGTGCCGGCTGGGTTACCTGCAGCCCTAATTTTGACCCTGCACGCGGTAAACACAGGTCACTCATTTCATCCAGTCATAGTCTTGATGCAGAATCGTCGCAGGCTGCTTTACGAAGCGGTCCTTTTGCGCGTTTGGCAGGCTGTCGGCAGAAGTGCCAGCTATCGCGGCAGAAAGAGGTCTGCCATACAACGAAGAATTCCACAATTACCTCGTTGCACAATGGACGGTCAGGGTGAGTTCAAACCTGCCGCTATGAGGTCGTGGGTGTGATCCCAACGGAGAGTAACAACTTGTAAGTAAGGCATTGCAAACATAGAAAACGTAATTTTTCTTTTACAGGAGGGACCCGAGAGGATCCCGGTCTATCAAAGGCCCCACCGGACCTCCAATGTGGCTGAGAGTTTTCACGCTTCTTTGCGCAGATTTCTTTCCGGTAACCCAAACGTATGGAGGTTCACAGGTGAAACAAATATGAAATCCGCCGAGTCCCCTCACTTGGATCAAAATCCGGTGAACCTCCGAGTCTGTAGCAGATACGGAGGCCGTGATCGGCTTGTTCACGGAACACGTGTAATCTGTCCTGAACGAGTGTTATAAGGAGATTCCGGCGATAGATCATCGCTGGAGTCTTCCGGACGATGTGCGTTATCTTGCGACCGAAAAGAACGAAGCCATCCGGGCTTACAGTGCTTTTCCCTGAACCAGAGTAGGGTAAAATTGGGGCTGCAGCCCCAATTTTATTGACGGGAACAATTGTATATTAATCTGATCGGTTGTGGTGGTTCGATGAACTAGTGTTCAATTTTTTTCTGACCAGTCATATCTTGAGTCTTATACCCTAGGTACTGTCATTGACTAATCGATGTATTTTTATCCACTACGGTTTTAAACTGATGAGCGAATGTTGCTACCGGTTCGTTGTAATTGCCTCCAGTTCACGGCAGTTCGCTCGAACGGGTGACCCAGAACTCCTCAATTTATACTGTCGTGTACTATCGTGCCATTCGGTCTACGATACAGCTGTAGATTGAACATTGTGTTTCGTTCAATGGCGCGGCGTCGAACTACAGTGGAGCAAAATTATCGCGTGTAATTTATAAACAACAATATCATGGTCGATAGCTGTGGCACCTGGCACACTTCTTGTAGGTGCCTAGTGATGAATGTATCAGGCTTTCCGTTTAATGAGAACTTGAGAAATCAAGCTTTTACAGGAAATTATAACTTGATGTGGAGCCGTGTGTAAAAGTACGTCCCCGCTCATAGCGTTCAAATAAAACATTGAAGAAAACGTATAAGCAGCATATTGCCATCCAATAAAAGTATTCATCAACATTCATAAACTTAGGTACATCAAGCAGCGGTCAGCAGCAATGTGAAATTACGTCATCCCGCTTGTCGCATCGCTCTATGTATTGAATGCTACTGCGTTCAATATATCAGCAACCGTACAAGTTAATGTCATCGGCGCCTTGTATACGGATAGAAATCCAGAAAAAAGGATTGAACCCACGATCTAGTACTTAACAGGTATTATGGAGATAGAGTAATTGATTATAATATAAAAGAATGTAAAAAAATCATAAAAACCAAAAAGGAACAAATATTCATTTTTGTTCTGTGCGGGAATCGAACCCGCAAAACACTTTTGACGCATTCGCTAAGGCATCTATTAAACCTACTATTTATATTGTGATGTAGCACTCTTAGCCAATGCCCCAAATGTGTCTTTAAAGATGTGGCAAAATATTGGACCACTTTGTCCTATGGTTACTACTTAAGCAGCAACTTTCTTAGATTTTACCTTTAGCCACCTTGATTTTCGGCTTTGAAGTTTTATTTATCATTTTTCTAAAAATGAGGAGCTTTTATGCTCTCCTGCTATTTTACTTGTTTTCATTAGTGTTCTAATGTGATTTGCTTACAAGTATGAAAACTATTTTTGGTAAGTATCTATTAAAACAGCCATAATAACGCTAATTTGTGTAAAAATTAGAAAAATAATCACCTTATTTATCTAGATGTATTATTTTATCTGTTCACGATTACTTTTCAAATTGCCAAAATATGGGATGTTTCTAAATTTCATTATTACCGATATCATAATATGAAAGTCAATTTATAATGGTAATTAATTGACTTAGTACTACAGACCATTTTAAATTAAGCTGCTTAAGCATTTAGTGTTACTTGCGAGTACATATCATTACCTTATAAAAATTTCGTCTCGAATTGCAGCGACAGAGCGGCGTCGAGATAGTATTGCTCCCAAATTGGTCTGGTAAGACTATGTTTACATTGAAGTGTCTAATTTTAACATACTATAATTAAAACTAAGCTCTACACTAGATGGCTATAGAGCCTAATTTAGAACAAATAAATTTCATCGCCCTAGCTTGGAAATTAAAATCAATATAAAAAGTAGTACTCTGGTTGCGACTTTATAATTTTAGTCTATAAATAAAGGTGCTTGAGGTGTTTTTGCAACACATCATAGACAGCATTTGTCATCTACAGATACTGTTCAAATTCAAATAATATTTTTTTTTCGTTTTTGTTTTGCTGTTCAGGTGCTTAAGTATGTATGTAATAAAAGCTTATAAAGACATTTGGTCTAAGTAAAATAATATTTATATTTATCTTTACTAACAAATTTTTCGTTGCAGGTCTTCAATCAATCCGTTTGAATCCGATGAAGAAGGGCCTTCTATATCCAAAATTAAGAAGGTCAAGCCGCGCAGACTGATAAAACAGCCTCAACAAGCAGTGAAACCAAAGAAAAAAGCAGTGATAATAGAAAGTGAAACAGAATCGGAGACTGACACAGGGTCAGCCACCAATAAGGAAAGGAAATTAAATATCTTCCACGATTCTGAGGTGAGTCGAAATTAAATAATAATTATATAAGCAGTGTTAATTACTATGTTTTTATTATCTCGCCAGTTCAATGGTATAAGTTCGCGCTGATTAGTAAGTGCTATTGTAAGGGTTTGGTTTCGATACCGAGCAGTGAGTAAGTATTAACAGAAAATTCTCACTAATAACTCGAATCTTGAATTAGTGTATATACTCATCAGATATCAGTAGGTTTGCATTTTATGATAGATTTTTTAAGTTACTCCTTTAATCATCCTGATTCATGTAAACTACTTGACGGTATGGTCTATAACGATTGAAGTAACTTATAATGTATTTTTAATTATTTCAGGATGAAGAGGCTGCACCCGTTCGAGCTGCAACATTAAAAAAATTCCTGTCACGTCGCGTTGCTTCCGGTAATACTTATCAAAGTGATCCTACCAGACGAGGGGAGTATTACATCGAAGTACGCAACTCAAACAGTCGCGAGCTAGAGGCGAACATAACCAACAGGTGGCAGCATTCCCTTATTAATTTGAAAACTGCTGTGGATGTTAAAACACCCACATGGAAAGCAGTTACCCAGCTCTGCCGTGCCAATCCAAAAGACTGTAAGTCGACTTACAGTGTTTTTGCTCAACAACGCCCTATCAGTTTCTTAAAGTCTGTTTAGTACCCCTGACCAACATTTATTTCATTTCAACGTGTATTTTACAAGATAAGGCAAGCTAAAAAACACTGTATTACGTTCAAGTTAAAGTTTAACCATGCCGGAAAACTGTAACAAAGCTTACAGTATTTTGCCGTAACAAACTACGCGCATTGCCGGAGATACAGTGTTTTGAACCGATGCGTGTACTCGCACCAGTGTTGCCAGGGCCCTTGAGTCGTAAGTTACGTTTCGTTTCCTGAAATGTTACATTTTTGCTGTTAAAGTTACATTATTGTTTTTTTTTTTAATTTACCTGTTTTTGGGGTCGGAGGTAAATTAATGTCAGTAAAATGGCGAAATGTAAAGGAATCTATGATGTCTAATGGTGTATAAAGGGTCTATCTATTCATACACGAAATCTCTTAAATCTCTTTCGTGTATGAATAGATACACCTTATTTAATCTTATGATAAAACAGACAGTTTAATTTGTTCGCAGCGCTATCTTCACTGTTGTTACTATCTAGTCTAGTAGCACCTAACTTATTCTATTCTAGTTTAAACCAAAACTACGAGGTTGTGCATCTGTTAGTTTTACACTGAACTAACTACTATAATATTCGATATAATAACGTACTGTTCTACCAAGTGGTCGTAAACAGACTCTGTTATTAAAGGGCAAGAACGCCTCAATGCAAAAAAGCATTACAAATCTCGTTGTTCTGAAAAGTTACGAAAATACCCTAAAATTTAAAAATTACTTACATGTTACGCGAGGGGGTCAAAAGTTACGAAAAATGTAAGAAATGTAACCTTCTGGCAACACTCAACAAGTTTGAAGACGGTTCAGTTTACGTGTGACGCGCAGTGACACCGGTGATTTTATGATTTATTGTGTACCCTGTGATCGCCTCGATCGAGATTGTTTAATTACCGTGATTTCGTATTAATTTGACGATGAATACGAGTAGAAGTAAAATGCTGGTTAGATTGTCGAAACAAAATATTAAACATTATAATAACTCAGACTCAGTTACTGTCGTGTCCAATGTGATAAGTGACTGTCTAGAAAAAGAAAATATAAACAGCTGCAATAATCACAACGACTATGAAAATTACCTTCAAGATGATTTTGGGTCAAGAAACTTTATAAGTCCTATCATTCCATTAAGTGAGTCTCAGCTTAGTGAATGCATTTCAGAAGAATTAGGAGAAGGAGTTTACGCCCAACTGATACCTGCATTAATTTGTGAAAAGAATTTAGACGTCTCAAATATTTCCTCAGAAGATTTTCATCAATCCACAAGTTCGCATATTCATGTTAATAGCGCTCAATCTAATTCATATTGTGATCTTACGTCCAAAACAAATAAAACTAAAATGCAGTCAATAAAAAACCAGGAACACATTGATACTGGATCGATAAATAATTTAGATGAAGATGCTTTCGATACTTTGAAAAATATTTCGAATCTTTCGACTGTGACACAAAATATAATATCAACTGAATTATCGACTGAAATCCAATCATCAACTTGTTTAGCACATTCTTCACCATCATCAGTTTCTTCTACTTCCTTCGCTCCTGCAAGTCCTATTGCACGAATTGAAACAAAACTGCAAACAAGAAAAAAAAAACGTAGCTCCCTTGAAGAATCCACTGCCATTGATAAATCTGCCGTTGAAGATAACTGTCAAACACCAAAGAAACCTAAGCGCATTAGAGACCCAGTAACTATATTAGAGACACAAAGATTGAAACATCCATTGTTGCCACCTTGTTCATGTAAAAAACAGTGCATTCAAAATATTTCCGAGACTGAAAGACAGTCTATTTGGACACAATTTTGGAACTTGGACCGGCAACGGCGCCGCGACTTTTTATCGAGAAGTGTTGATAAGCTATCTACCGCATGCACGAAAACAAAAGGTGATTCTCGAAGGCATAACACTCTAACATGGTCGTTAAACGATGTCAAAGTATGCAAAGTTTTTTTTCTTAGGACCTTGGGATATACAAACGATGAAGCTGTGCAATCAGTCTTGAAAAATAACTATCTAGAGAGCAATAAAAATCCGAAGATAAGCGCTACACCCGACCTTCGAGGACGTCGATATGCACCATCTAACAAGTTTCCACCGGAGTATGAAAAACGATTAGAAATTTATAATGAAATACAACCCTGTTCCATCACATTACAACATTAACCATGCACCGAACCGAAAGTATTTGCCAGTAGGTATAAACTTTTCCACTATATATAAGGATTTTAAACAGTATTGCCAAGAAAATAATACGACTATTTGTGGTTGGACTCATTTTCACACTATGATTAAAAGATTAAATCTATCAACAGCAGAATTACCTCAAGATATATGCACTAAATGTAAAAATCATAAAATAGCTCATGAAACACTACCACTTCCTTGTAACTGTGAAGATTGTAAAATTATAGGCCAGCACTTAGAAAATAAACGCAATTCACGAAGAGATTTAAATTTAGCAGAAGATCGAAGTAATAGCTCTGATGGAAAGGAAGCTGTGTTCACTGTCGACATGCAAAAAGATGCATGCCACTTCTTACAACAAAAGATTATTATTTTTCAAGAAAACTTGTTCTATTTAACGAGTCATTTGTGCCGCCTGGTAAAAATAAAAATGCTGTATGCATCCTGTGGCATGAAGGCGAAAGCGGCAGGAAAGCTTACAACATAGCCACCACATATGTTTATTTCATAAGAAAATATTGCAGGGACCTACACCATTTAAACTTCTTTTTGGACAATTGCAATGCTCAAAATAAAAACAAAATTCTTTTTTTCTGCATTAGTCAGAGTTGTCAACGATAACAAAACTGATATTCGAACATTAAAAATAAGAATATTTTGAACCAGGCCATACATTCATGGCTGCGGATGCAGTACACGCCGCTATAACAAAAAAACTGAAAACAGCAGGTGAAGTTTATGACCTTGAAGATTTCGTAACCAAAATCAAAGAGTCAAGAAAAAATCTAGATGTTGACGTACTCCAACATAAAGACATGGTACTTTTTACAAATGACTGTAAAATAACATTTCCAAAAGACTGGAACATCCAAAATTTAAAAATTATTGAGTTTCGAAGAGGTAAAGTCTCTATGTTTGCCAAAAATGACTACAACGCGTTGTAGTCATTTTTGGACATTCTTTAAACTCCCCGTTGCAACGGGGAGTTTAAAGAACTACATATTTTAAAGAAAAAGGTTGAAGGAGATTTAAGAAAAAAATGGGTGATGAACTAGATCTTATAAATATGATAGAAAGAGAAAAAAAACCAAGAGGTGTGAATGAAGTTAAAAAAAAGGAATTACTAACACTTGCAAAATCTATGCCTGCATCGCGGCGAATTTTTTATGAAGCCCTTGAGGAGTCAGATGCGCCTGATCTCGATATACATATTGATACTGATTTGTAACTCAGTCATATCACAAATCTGAATCAATATTTGATATTTTTTTCATTAAATGATGGATCTCATAGAAGACCAAAGATGTTTTTGTTATACTGTGTAAGTTCATAAAAATATTAGAAGAATATGTTGTTTCGATTTTTTTTCAACTATTATGTTAATTTTATATTGTAATGTTTCGTCAAATGTTTTTGATTATAAATGAATAACTTCATAAAATTATTAGGATATTGTTATGTTTCGTCAAAATTCTCATTAAAGTTTATTTTATCAAACTGTAATTGATTTTATTTACAAAAACTGACAAATAGATGCCTTTAAAGTACCTACCTACCTACATAAAAACATTTTTATTGGTCTTTATACAACACTGTATCATTGGATACAGTGTTATGGCATAATTAGTTACCTACGTTTAAACAATGCAAAACACTTTATTTAGTTTTAAAGTGTTTTGCATTGTTATAGTTGTACTTAAACTTGGCAACTCTGTCTTGCCAATACAAGTTAGTGGCAATATCTTCTTATCTTACAAAATATATTTAAAAAAAAACGACTTGGCTATGTAGTTAGAGATATACACCTACTTTTGAATGCATAAAATAATACAATATTGAACAGTAATCATTATAAAAAGCAATTAATTATCAAAAACATTTATCGTCTAAAATCTTACATGTGGTTCTCAAAAGTTACAGATTATTGGATTGGCAGGGCAGAGCTGGTCTCAGCGGTAAAACAAGATTTTAGCAACAGTTCCCCGATTCTGTATCCCTCTAAAGACTAATAACTTTTTTTGTTTTTGTCCGCAATATTTGACCTCTTTGTTTCTACTTTTGAATATTATTTATTCTATTTTTTGAATATTATTCGTTTAACTTTAGAGTAAGTTATAATAGTGTGATTTAATTTAATACAACGTTTCTTGTAGGATCTATAGTTATTTTTTTGTTTTTGTAAGTAATATGTGACAATTCTAGTGTCTACTCTCTTTCTATTTTTTCGAATATTATTCGCGTAACTTAGTAAGTTATAATAGGTCTTATTTTATTTAATGCAAAGTTTCTTACAGAAAATCAAGCAATAAACCAGAATACAGAAAAAAAGTAAACCAATAAACCAAAAATACAGATAAAAATAAACCAGTAAAACAAAAATACAGAAAAAATAAACCAAAATATAGAAAAAATAAAATAAAAGAATAAGCCAAAATACAGAAAAAAATAAGAAACCAAACCTAATAAATAAAGATGTATCTAAAGCAAACTAAGAAATAAAAGCTTACTCTAAGTAAATAAAACGTTATAAATATATTTGATATAAGTACAAAATAAAATCTATAAAGCAAAAATAATAAAAGTATAAAAATCTAATTAAAGAGTTTACGTATTAAACCAATAAATAAAAGCATAAAAAATCTAATCAAGAAGTATATATTTTTGATACAAAAAACAGTAAAGCAAAACCATACAATAAAAAAACCTATTTCTATTTATAATGTATTTTTGTCAGTCCTGTAATGCGCATGTTAAACAATATTCAAGTCACAAAAGGTCCAACATTCATAAGTCTAATAGTTTGCTGCAAACTAAACTTGATAATGTTCGTATAATTGCATGTGCTTTTAAGAATAAAATCGTCAGTTACAAAATAGATACTCAAAATAAAATAATTTCACCTGAACTTTTTTTTAATGATATTTTAAATACATGTTACTATCTTATTGCACAGAAGTTAAAAGTACATACTACATTAAAAGTTAATTTTGAATTGTTTGTTTCATATATTTTACCCAAAAATAATGAAATATCGCTAAAATCTTTTAACACTAAATATGAAATAATTTTACAAAGTACAGATTTGTAATACATTTGTTGTTCAAAAAATTATAAACAAATGTTCAGAGTTTGAACTTGGCGAGTCGGGCTGGACGATTGAATCAATAAGTCATTTAGAAGTAAATATTTTAAAATACAGCCCTTTGCGAGCTGGTTCTCACGTTTCATTACCTAAAAATATTCGTGCAACAAAATCTTGTCTAAATATAATTAATTATGACGAACACTGTTTTCTCTGGAGTATTGTAGCTCATTTGTATCCGACTACGGTTAATCCAAATAGAGTAAAATCATACCCTCATTATTCTAAAGTTCTAAATACAATTAATATGTCATTTCCTCCGAGTTTTGAGGATATAAAATTATTTGAAGATTTGAATCCTAGCGTAAGTGTAAATATTTATGGTTTGGACTCAAAAAATCAAGTTACTGGACCATTGTATAAAACTGTTAAACGGAAAATAATGCATATTAACTTACTTTATATTCATAAAAAAGGGAAAAAAACATTTTTGTTTAATAAAAAAATTCGATAAACTTGTACACAAACAGTTAACTCAACATAAGTCAAAAATACATATATGTGATGAATGTTTCATATATTTTGATACATCGGAAAAATTATTAAATCATAATTGTGCTAGAGTGCAAACTGTACTACCTGAAGACAACACAAAACTTTATTTTTCTCTTTTTGAATGAACCCAAAGAATCCCTATTGTTATTTACGGCGATTTTGAGAGTTTATTACGTGAATATTCAGACAAAAATAAAACTTTATAAGTTGAAAATGTTCAAATTCATGAGGCCAGTTGCTTTGCATATTATATTTCTTGCTTTTCTAAGCCTGAACTCAACAAATTTGTGTCTTATAGAGGATCAGATTGTTCAAAGAAGTTTACTAAATCAATTATCAGAAACGTAAAAAACCTATATAAAAAACTTTTGCATCCAAATCCAATGGTTATAAGTGAAAATGAGCGTAATTCTTTTAACAATGCGAAGGAGTGTTATTTATGTAAAAAATCATTTTCTGATGCGGATATAAGGTTTGCAGATCATGATCATTTCACTGGAAAATATAGAGGCGCGGCACACAACAAATGCAATTTGAATGCTAAAACGTGTTCATTTATACCTATAATATTTCACAATCTTTCTGGTTATGATTGTCATTTGTTTATTAAAGAGCTTTCTACTATTTGCGGGCGAATAAATCTAATTCCCAAAAATAAAGAAAAATATATCTCCTTTACAAAATTTGTTCCAATCGATAGTAAAAACGCAGCCCAGTTAAAGTTTATTGATTCTTTTAATTTTTTAAGCTCAAGTCTAGATAATTTAGTTAAAACAATGAAACCAGAAGATTTTCAAAATATGCGCGCGTTTTTCAAAAATGAACATTTATTTAATTTAGTTCGGAAAAAGGGTATTTACTGCTATGATTATATTGATTCATGGGATTGTTACGAAGAAACCAAATTACCCGATCAAAAGTATTTTTATAATAATCTTACATCTGAAAATGTTTCAGACGAAGATTATATGCACGCATTAAAAGTTTGGAATGAATTTAATATTTCGAACTTAGGAGAGTATACTGATCTATATCTAAAATGTGATGTTCTACTTTTATGTGATGTATTTGAGAAATTTCGATCTATGAGTTTAACATTTTACAATCTTGATCCATGTTATTATGTATCTTCACCTTCATTAAGTTGGGACTCTATGTTGCTATATACCGGAATTAATTTAGATTTAATTTCAGATATCGAAATATATCAAATGCTAGAAAAAGGTATTCGAGGTGGTCTTGCCCAATGCTCATTAAGATATGCAAAGGCAAATAATAAATACCTTCCTAATTATAATAATGAAGAGCCTAACAGTTACTTAGTGTATCTTGATTGTGTTAATTTATATGGTTATGCTGCAAAGGTTACCAACAGGGAATTTTAAATTTCTCAAAAAAAAAAGAAATAGATAAATTTGATTTAATGACTGTTTCCAGCGATAGTGATAAAGGATTTATACTCGAATTAGATTTACAATACCCTTGCGAAGTACATGATAACCATGCTGATTTGCCGTTTGCAGCTGAAAAGTTTGTGCCGCCTGGTAGTAAAAATCCTAAATTAATTGCTAACTTGTTCGACAAATATAAATATGTTATTCATTATATTCACTTGAAAGAATGTTTAAAAAATGGACTGATTTTACTCAAGATTCATAGAATATTATCGTTTAACCATAATGCATTTTTAGCGCCTTACATATTATTAAATACAACATTGCGTCAGCAAGCAAGTTCAGATTTTGAAAGAGATTTTTTAAAAAAACAAAATAACTCTATTTTTGGCAAAACAATCGAAAATAAAAGGAAACAAGTCGACGTGAAATTAGTTAATGTATGGAAAGATGAATTAAATAAAACTAATAAAATTTGTGGAGCAGAAAAATACATAAGCGCTCCAAATTTTAAAAATTTGTCTGTGATCGCTGAGTCACTGATTGCAATTCAATTACAGCAAACAAAAATTATTCTTGATCGCCCAATTTACATCGGATTTTCAATTTTAGAACTAGCCAAGTCTCATTTGTATAATTTTCACTATTCTGTAATGAAACGAATTTACAAAAATTGTATTAAACTATGTTATACTGATACTGACAGTCTTTTGTACTTAATACATACGGAAGACTTTTATAAGGACATGAAAAAACATATTAAATATTTCGATACAAGCAACTTTGAAAACAAGAAATGTAATATGCCTAAACTCAACTGTAAAATACCAGGATTATTTAAAGACGAAATGGGTGGTGATGTCATATCTGAATTTGTAGGCTTAAGAGCAAAATTATACTGTATAGATTCTATAAATACCTCGATAAGAAAAGCAAAAGGTATGAAAAAATCTGTTACCAAAAAACTTAATATTAAAAACTATAAAAGAACTCTACAATATAATGAATGTCTGAGAGAAAATATGTAGATAATTAGGTCAAAAAAACATAATATTTATACTCAAAAAATTAATAAACTTGTGCTTAGTAGAGATGATGACAAACGACAAATACAGCAAGATGGTAGTAAAACTTAACCTTGGGGACATTATAAAACTGTATTTTAGACACAAGTTATGTTTTATTAGATATGATTTAAATTTGATAAGTATAATATATGGATGATATATTATTATTAATAAATGTATTGTATTGTTGTTTGTGTATGTATTGTATTGTTATTACTAGTATGTAAACAATTTTTTTACTGTATTAATGTAGCAAAAGCTATGCATATAAAAATATGATGCACTAAGATAGGTGATGTAAGATAATATTGCTTTAAATAAAAGCTAAGTGTAACCAATTTCATTGTACTAATGAATAATAATAAAAAAATATAATTATAGAAATAATTTTTGTTTAACTTTACCCTTACCCTTTACAAATCGTGGTCAATAGGTCCAGACACTAGCACATCAAGCTATTCGAAACTGTCAAATTTTCCCAATCAACCTTGAGCCTTATGCTTTAGCGGTAAAGTTGAGAATCTACTAAAGAACTTTGATAGATTGTAGTAGCTTGATATGGTAACGTCTGTACCTATACCCCTCAAGAAAAGGAAAAGTAATAAAACAGCTATATTGGTATTAATATGAGTTAGTTTTTATTTTTTAATATATTTTTTTAAACATAATATAACATTTTTTTTTTTTTTTTAAATCATTTACCATTTTTATTATTAAATGTGAAGTCATATACCTAACTATATTTCATTTCAAATTCCTTTTCTAATAAAAAATTGACGAAAGAGTTGATACAAAGTAATTAAAATAAAAAATTTGATTATTATATTGTTTTTTATTTTTTAGTTGGGTTATAACGCTTAATTCTAAGAATGGGGGACATTTTGGGAAAGCGGCATTTTGGGAAAGGGACATTTTGGGAAAGAGACATTTTGGGAAAGGGACATTTTGGGAAAGAGACATTTTGGGAAGTTGACATTTTGGTACCAGGGGACATTTTGGGAAGTTGACATTCTGAACCTCAACGATGCGCATAAAAGAGATTTTAATCCTAAAGGTCAAATAAGAGGTGACAATGGTATAAAATATTGTAAAATAATCAAACCTCTATTTTCTGAATCGTCAAACGATGATAAACTTCCTCACACTAAACTTGGTGGAAACTTACCAGCGCTAAAAAAATACAAAAACAACACCGACTTGGTATATTGCGATGATCCTAACGAATTAGTCGAAAGATTGAAACTATTAGTAGCTTCAAGAGATGCTGGCAATACAAACCATGATAATGAAATTTTAGCGATAATTGAAGAATTAAAAGAAGCCGGCATAATTAAAGAATAAATAGTCGTAATAATATGCTTTACATTCAGTATTATACACGAATTCAAGACAAATGTACTGAATTCTGAACATGAGCAAAGCCGACGTGGTAAACGAAATTCATAAAAATGTGAGGGTAAACTTTCCCCGAAGACATGTTATTATGAAAGATATAGACGACCTGTGGCAAGCAGATTTAATTGATATGCAATCAATTTCAAAAGAAAATAAAAATTGTAGATTTATTCTTGCTGTTATTGATACATTTTCGAAGTACGCTTGGGCCTTACCTCTGAAAACTAAAACCAAAGATTAAGTGTGTAACTGTTTCAAAATTGTCCTAGCTATAGGACGTGTTCCTAAAAATCTGCAAACAGATAATGGAACAGAATTTTATAATAATAAATTCCAAAAGCTTATGAAGTCTAATCAAATTAACCACTATTCAACCTTCTCAACAAAAAAGGCTTCGATAGTTGAACGATTTATCAGAACATTGAAATCTAAACTTTATAAGGAATTTAGTTTAAACGGCAACTATAATTGGGTAGATAATACCCTTAATGACATTATTTACAAATACACACTTACCATCGGACAATTGATGAAATCCCCGCTAACGTGGACAACATTAATAAAAAACGAATATTAGAAAGATACTTAAGATTGGTAAAAAATGATAGTATAAGAAGCAAGTTTAATGTAGGTGATTATGTGCGTATCAGCAAGTACAAAGGAACATTTGAAAAAGGATATACCCCTAACTGGTCTACGGAAATATTTAAAATTCGAAAAATACAAAATACTACTCCTATCACCTACTTAATTGAAGATAAAATCAGAGGTCAACCTATTTTAGGAGCATTTTATGCGCAAGAGCTTCAAAAGACAAAACATCACAATGTATATCTAGTAGAGAAAGTTCTTAGAAGAAAAGGAAACAGGGTTTTAGTAAAATGGCTAGGTTTATCTTCTACTGAAAACAGTTGGATTGATAAATCGAATATAGTATTATAAATAAAAATAAAATTAACACAAAAGTTAGTCATTGATGAAGCGTGTAAGTATTTATTAAAGCACTCGATTCAGATTCATTAGTCTTATGATGTGTATTGGAGAGAGTAGTCTTCTCAATTGGCTTATAAACAATTTACTATTTGAACTACACTTACCTGGATACAATTATTGTGGCCCTGGTACAAAATTAATTAAAATGCTTGCAAATAGAGATAAAGGTATTATAATAATAAATTAGATAAGATAAGTATATATTAATAAATTAGACGAATATTGCAAAGAACACGATATTGCCTATCACAAATCATCAAACTTAAAGGATCGTCACAAAGCTGATTTAATTTTGTTAAAAAGGGCAGAAGAGCGAGTAGTTGCCTCGGATGCGAGTGTATGCGAAAAAATCATGGCGCGTTTAGTATGCAAGGCAATGTCTGCAAAAATTAAGACCGGCTCTGGTCTAAAAAAGAAAAGCAACAAAAAGTGCTCTCGGAAAGTTACATCGGGAAAAGGGTTAAAAAGTAAATTTAAAAATGTTATTAGTAAAACGAAAAGACGCTTTAAAAAATTAAAGCCGAAATGCAAAAAAGTGGCGATAGAATTAGCTATGGCGGCTGCCAGAGAATTAGCTGGCGATTCATCCATTAAACTTCCTCGAGTTATTCCTATACCGAAAAGTGGTGGTGTATTACCTTTGATTCCTATTTTTGCTGGATTATCGGCGGTGGGAGCGTTAGCAGGCGGTGCAGCTGGTATTGCTAAAACTATAAATGAATTCAAGATAGCTAAAAAGCAATTGGCTGAATCGAAGAGACACAATGAAAAAATGGAAGCTCTTTGCATTGGAAAAGGTTTACACCTTAAACCGCATAAACACGGACTTGGAATTTTTATATCAAAAGAAAAAAACTAAGATATCGGCTACCCAAACGAGCCTTAACTAACTTTGACATTTTGAAGTATGGAAATAATATTCCTTATTTTCGAGGTGTATTTATGAGAGATGAGCTCCCTAAACAACCTTATAAAAAAGAGTGTGGAGTTGTTAATTTAGATAGTTCTAAAAATCCAGGTTCTCATTGGGTAGCCTATGCAAAAAACAATGATCATATTGAATATTTTGATAGTTATGGAAATCTTAAACCACCAAAGGAGTTTATAAAATACATCGGTGTTAAAGTACACTATAATTATGATAATATACAGCGCGACCACCTTTACAATTGTGGACACCTATGTTTACATTTTTTAAAGAATTTTTGGTGTAGTCAAGGAATAAAATGATCAGGATCTCCTAAAAGTGTTCAGTCTACTAGCATGTCTATAACGGTCAACCACCTCTGTATTTATCTGGCCAATATGAGTGTGGTTTGTTATATTTTTCAGTATTAAATTCAATACCAAAAGTGCGTCTTAATCACGACATTATTCCGGTGATCAGAATTGAATGTGATCTTGTACACGGCTCATACTATAACGGGTTACCAACTCATATACTTCATGAATTTTTATCTAATGCGGCTACAGGTCAGCGAATCATAGAAATACCGCGAAACCTTATTTACTTTCCAGTGAACAAAAATACTATTACATCGATATCTATTAAGATAGTTGATCAATTTGGGTTCTGTATAAACTTTAGAGAAGAACATAAAAATATTGAATTACGCCTTCATATTAGAAAAATAAAATGATATTATATTATAAAAACCCTGTAGTTAACAAAAAGCGTCCTATTTCTTGTACAACCACTAAGGTGCAAAGACGTAAGAAAAAAGTTATAATAAGTTATAATAAACATTTTCTTAAAGCCCTTGGGTTAAAAGTATGAATATGCTGCAGATTACTGAATTACCGCACTTCGATACTTCGATTGAAAGTTATGAAGTCCATTCGTACAATCCTTACAACAACAGCTTTCCAGAAAACGATGAAATCAGAATTCCCATACACCAGCAAGACGTATATGTGTTGCCATCAGCCAGCTCAATTTACGTCGAAGGGCAAGCAAAGTTCTTCGGTAAAGATGGAAATCCTATTAAGAAAACTATTACGTTCAGTAACAACCCTGTTATGTTTTTGTTTCAAGATATCAGATACGAAATAAATGGTATAGAAGTAGATCGCATTAAAAATTCTGGAATAACATCAACAATAAAGTCATACGTTTCAATGAATGATGGAGAAAATAAAGTCGCTGCCTTGTGGGGTTGGAACATGGATGGATTTAAAAGCGATGGTTATTTTAGTGCTATTGTTCCTCTTAATAAGATTTTAGGATTTGCTGAGGATTACAATAAAATTGTAATAAATTGTAAACATGAACTTATTCTGAATAGAAGTAACTCTAACTTAAACAGTTGTATAGTAACTGACGATGTTGCACATTTTCAAATAGATATGCAAAAAGTACAATGGCGGGTGCCACATATAAAAGTATCAGATCGGGAACGACTGACGCTTCTTAAACATTTAGAAAGAGATAAACCTATTCAGATAGCCTTTCGAAATTGGGATTTATACGAGTATCCTTTGCTCTCTAAAACTACAAAACATTGCTGGTCTGTTAAGACTGCCTCACAATTAGAGAAACCTCGGTATGTAATATTTTGCTTGCAAACCAATAGAAAAAATACTAAAACCAAAGACAGTTCTCTTTTCGATCACTGCGGGGTTACTAACATAAATTTGTTTTTGAATTCACAATATTATCCTTACGAGCCTCTATGCTTAAATTTTTCCGAGAACAAATACAGTATATTATATGAAATGTATGTGAAATTTCGTCAGTCGTATTACAACTGTCCTGCAGACCCCTTGCTCGACTTAAACGGTTTCAAGGAGAAGGCTCCTCTCTTTATCATAGACTGTTCAAGGCAAAACGATAGTTTGAAAACAGGGCCCGTAGATGTGCGTTTGGAGATTGAATGTTCAGCACCAATACCAGATAACACAACTGGATATTGTTTAATTATTAACGATCGACTTGTGGAATACAAACCTTTGAGTAACATAGTGCGCAGGTTATCATGACTACCATTGTAGATGTTCAAGGTTTCAAAACAGAATCAAATTTATTTATCATTAAAGAAATTGCTATATTATGTAATAATAAAATTCAGGTGTTTTTAATTAAGCCACCATTTCCATTTCGCGGTTTGACGGAGCCAGAAAAACGACAAGTTAGTTGGATTGAACGTAATAGGAAGATATACTGGGGTGAAGGATTTGTGTCGTACGTAAATTATGAGAAATTGGTTGAAAATATTTTAAAAGATAAATGTGTTTACACCAAGGATACAGAAAAAGTGTTATGGTTAAAAGATATTTCAAATAATAATAATATAAATAATTTAGAAGATAAAGATTGTCCTAGTTTGATAAGCTTGTACAAAACATATGAAGATTGCCATGATTTGTATAGTTGTATTTATCATAATTCAATATGTGCTTTAAAAATAAAATTAATTAATTAAATAGATGGTGTATAGATAATAAAATTTTGATATAAATATTTTCTTGTTTAATTTTTACGATAACAGTTTCCTATCCCTCCCAAACCCTTATATGTTAATCTTTATAAGTTGCTAGCAACAACTGTACAACCACATTATGCTTTTATAATTATCTGCAGCAAGAAGTAGAGAGTGAGTAAACAGAATATGTCTAAAAATAAATACAATCCCCGCTATGACATGTATAACACGTATAAAATGCGTGAATTTTCATTTAATCATTATTGGGCAACGGTTGATTCGAGGAGAAGATTAGTGATGGAAATGGCTGACGCAGGATTTTTTTATTGCGGAAATAGTGTAAATGATAAAGCAGCTTGTTTCTCATGTGGCGGTGTTATAGAAGATTGGGAGATTTACGATGATCCTTGGTTGCAGCATGTTCAAAACTTTCCTGATTGCTTTTATTTAAATGCTGTGAAAGGAAAGTATTATGTCGACAAATCAAGATGTCTATTTATAAAAGAAACAAAAATATAAAACTATTCGTTAAAATTGATCCATCTACAAAAAAAACAAAAAAAAAGAACAAAAAGGGACTCGTGAAGGATTTGAACCTCCGACCGTAATCGGCGACGCTCTTACCAAACTGAGCTAACGAGTCTCATCGATACCCCTCTAAACAATGACCACTATCATCAATATGACGTCATGATTATTTGCCTTTGAACAACATGAGCAAATGCAAGTGCAGATAATATTTACTCAAGATATGACTGGTCAGAAAAAAATTGAACACTAGTTCATCGAACCGCCACAACCGATCAGATTATTATACAATTGTTAGATTACAATTGGGGCTGCTGTATCACGCAGTTCGAGCGCAGCGAGAACTGCGTTGATACAGCAGAAATTATGAAAACACTAGATGAAGAGTTCGGACATCCGAACCTAGTGCTTGAGTGTGCCCTAAAGAAAGTGCGTGCGTTGCCTAAAGTGACTGAAAGTGGCCGTGAACTAAGGAAGTTCTCAACAACAGTGAGAAATTGTGTGTCGCTCCTGAAAAGTGTACGAGCTAATGGATATTTAAATAACCCACAACTGGTGAGTGAACTGTTAAATAAGCTTACATCTGTACAACGGGCTCAATATGGTGACTTTGCGATGGGCATGGCAGCGAACGAAGGCATAGATGTGCGAGTGTCACCGAGCTTAGAAATACTCGCAGAGTTCTTAAGTCATCTAGCCCGAGCCACGTCATACTATGTTCAAATGGAAGTGAACACGCCCACACCAGCAGCCAGCAGTAATAAGTCACGACCTCGTGTACAGTTCGTGAAACAAGCTAAGAATGTTCAACGTGTGCACGTACACTCTGATGGCGACCAGCCAGCTAAGGAAGAAAAAGAGTTAGAGGAACTATGCACACTGTGTGAGAAAGACAAACATAAACTACCTAAATGTGAAAAGTTCATTGGGCTAAGTGTCGATGACAGGTGGCAGCATGTTAAGAAAAATAAACTATGTTTCAAGTGTATTGTGAAGAAGCATGGGAAGAAGTTCTGTCGGGCAAGTAGGTGCGCGACGTGTAATTACGCTCACCATACAATGCTATATGCCGACAAGAAAAGCGAGAGCGAAAGCGTCACCAATGTGAGCGACTACACTGGGAAGGCACTACTGAAAATAATGCCTGTGTGTGTATCAGTGAACGGCAAGGATAAACAATGTTACGCCCTACTGCATGACGGGGCAACCGTATCACTGATAGACGACTCTCTAACCGAAAACGTCAGTGGCAAGCAAGTGCCATTAACTCTACATAGTGCACGCGGTCAACAAATTGTTGACAACACATCGAGAATAATAAGTATATCAGTGCGTGGACCTAACGGACTAACACATAAAGTGAATTGCCGAACATTGAAAAGCCTAGACTTACCCGCGCAAACAGTGCCCGCCGCCGTGTTATCGGAACACGCCCACATTCGCGACTTGGGTTGCGAGGAGATGAGAGGAGCCAGACCGCTGCTGTTGCTGGGTCAGGACAACTGGGAGCTGCTGAACAGCCAGGAGACTCGCCGAGGGAAATCCGGTAAGCCAGTTGCCTCTTTGACCAACTTAGGGTGGGTTGTGCACGGACCTGTAGGTAGCTGTCAAAATACTTGTGAACATGCACTAAATTGTGTTGTAGAATCGACTGCAGACTTACACGAATTAGTTAAAAAACAGTTCGAGTTAGAAGCCATAGGTATTACAGAAGTACCTAGGAAACATAAAGACATAGAAAGAGCTAAGGCTATTTTAGATTCCACTAGTCGCCAGACGCAGGGCGGCGCGTGGGAAATAGGACTGTTATGGCGAACGGACAACGTTCAGTTGCCTGACAATTATAAATACGCATGTCAGCGCCTAGCAGGGATTGAGCGACGGCTACATAAAGACGCTGAGTACGCCTCTGCCTATACAGCTCAAATAGAAAGGTTGATAGCGGAGGGGTACGCGAGCAAGGTAGAAGGCGGTGTCAAGTCCGATTCGGTGTGGTACCTACCTCACTTCGGGGTAACGAATCCTAATAAGCCGGGAAAATTGAGATTGGTATTTGACGCCGCAGCTAGCTACAATGGTACCTCCTTGAATGATAATTTATTAGCAGGGCCTGACTTGCTCAATTCCCTGCTGGGCGTACTCTTCAAATTCAGATTAGGGCCGGTTGCTTTCTCGGGAGACATAGCCGATATGTTCTTACGCATTACGATAAGAGAACAAGATAGAGGAGCTCAACTGTTTCTTTGGCCATCTAATAATAGTAAAGAGCCTGACGTGTATGTAATGAATTCCATGATATTCGGTGCTGTGTCGTCACCGACATCGGCAATTTACGTATTAAATAAAAATGCAAGTCAGCATAGTGAGATGTACCCTGAAGCGGTAGCCGCCATACATGGAAAACATTATATGGACGACTACCTAGACAGTACTTGGTCTGTCGCGCAGGCTAGCGATTTAATAAGGGAGGTCACTCATATCCACGCCAGTGGCGGGTTTAATATACGGGGGTGGGTGACTAACCTTCCAGAGCTGCGCGACCAACTAAAGTCAGAAATGCCTGAACGGGTTTCTTTAGATAAAGGCGATGGTGCGACGGAACGTACGTTAGGAATGATTTGGTCCCCGAGCACCGACCAATTAGCGTTCGATTTATCTTTCAAGCGATTGCCTAAAACCATAGTAGAGGGACACGTAGTGCCAACAAAACGGGAATTCCTAAGATTTATTATGTCAATCTTTGACCCGCTAGGTTTCTTGTACCCCTGTGTCATACAGTCACGCATCCTAATGAAAAGTGTTTGCGCCTGACATTTTTAAACCGTCATGTTGCTGCTAATTGTTTTGATCAGGCGCTCAAAAATTCCGGTAGATTGCGCACAAAATAAATCATCAAGGAAAAAACTTCTACCTTACATTTTTAATAATCAATTCATCTACATGCTAAAAACGGACGAACATCAGTCCACACATTATATTTTTTATTAAGAGCTTGGCATTGTTTAAATATAAAATACGTTGTCTCATTGTTCTTTTAAATTAAAATCATAATTACTGTTAAGACATCGTCGTTTCATTGAGCACCAAGCTCCAGTGTCTCGAGTAGACATAATTGGCGACCGTGACAGGACGCGATCCGAAGGAAAATTCGGAGTACCAAGGTCTAGCTGGAGTAGGCCAGCACCGCGCCGCAGCTACCAGTCGGCCAGCACTGCGCCTCAACCAGCCCTTGGGACAAGAACGTCCACACCTGCCTCGAACCCAGAGCCTAGCTGGAGTAGGATGACTATGATGATAGAGTGCGCGGCAGGCTGGGCGCCTGCAGCGAGCTCAACTTCGGCGAGCACCATCCCGTCATAATGGATGGGAAACACGCTCTCACGCGGCGCCTCCTGCTTAAGTACCACGTGGAGGCGCTGCACGCCAACCAAGAAACCGTAGTGAACAGGGTACGAGAAAAGTATTGGGTAACAAATCTGCGGTCGACCGTCAAGGCCGTCACCGCTAACTGTCAACGGTGCCGTCTCGAGAGGGCCAAGCCGGTGACGCCCAAGATGGGTGACCTGCCGGCGGCCAGACTAGAAAATACAAGAAGAGCCTTCGTCCACTGTGGGGTCGATTACTTTGGCCCCATGGAGGTTGCCATCGGTCGGCGCAGGAAGAAGAGGTGGGGCGTGCTATTCACGTGCCTCACCACCCGCGCCGTCCACCAGGAGCTGGCGGCCTCGCTGAGTGCTGACTCGGCCATTCTGGCCCTGCGGCGCCTAATTGCGCACCGCGGGCTACCTTCGGATATGTACTCCGACCGGGGCACTAACTTTGTCGGTGCCCACGCCGAGCTACGCGCAGCCCTGCGCGACATGGACCACGACAAGCTGGGCAGCGAGGTGTCGGGCCGCGGAATAGCCTGGCACTTCAACCCACCGGCATCCCCACACATGGGCGGGTGCTGGGAACGCCTTGTGCGCTCAGTTAAAAACGCACTAAAGGCGACGCTTCGAGAGCGTGCCCCCCGCGAGGAGGTCCTGTACACCCTCCTTGCCGAAGCCGAGCTGATCGTTAACAGCCGGCCTCTCTCCTACGTGAGCAACGACGTCGAGCACCCAGTGGTGCTGACCCCCAACCATCTCCTGCTGGGCACTGCCGCGGGAGATGCCCCGTGCACACGTCGGCAGGCAGCAGACCTGGACTCCCGCCGCATGTGGCGGCGGGTGAACGCGCTGGCCGACCTCTTCTGGAGGCGCTGGCTGCGCGAATACCTGCCGACGCTCCAACGACGCAGCAAGTGGTGTAGTGATGTGCCAAATGTGAAAGTGGGTGACGTGGTGGTGATAGTGGACACAAGCAAGCCACGTAATCAGTGGACCAAAGGGGTCATAAAAAACGTATACCCTGGAGCGGACTCTATAATAAGAGTGGAAGATGTAAGAACAAATCATGGGGTCCTGCGTCGGCCCGTTTTAAAGATAGTTGGGCTTCCTACAGACGGAAGTGTAGTCGGTTGAACCCTTTTACAGGGGGTGGATATGTGGAGAAGCGCAGCTATCTGTGATGATAAATGATTACTCATAACTTAGTTTTCAGATATATAACAGAAATAAATGTCTAATTGATAGGTCAAGACCATTAGAGGTCGATTTCGTAAACACATAAGTGCCATATATACCTTATGTACCGTAGAATGACTACCTATAAGTCAAAAATGTATATAACTGCCGAAATTGAGACATAAGATAGTCAAAACCATCCCTAGCAGGTCCCTATCACTCTAGGGCATCATATTTGCAATATTAAAACCTTGTATATAAAGTAGATAGCAGTAATACAGGGCCATTTACTTTGAAACGCCTCTAGTAAATGTTTAAAGTTAATGTGACAAAGGCCTAAAGTTAATCAAAACAAACCACCTGATTGGCTGAGAGACTCTATTGTATTATACATCCGGGTTCGTTGGGCGAGTCCAAGTGTATTTAGGTCACAGGGGTGAGGATGCGGGGGGTCGAGGGGAAAGAAATCGGCACCTTCCGCGTAGACGATTAGAGAGCAAGCGAGTGCAAAACATAGGACACCCACGACTTGCACCTGTGTGCAACGGTATAAATAATGCGCCCCCGGGCGGTTTCGAGGCAATTCCGCTCTCTGCTGCTGTCGAGTGCACCCGTGCGCTCGAACCGCCGCTCCACACCGCTACCGCGCCCCCCGCGCCCCTGCCATCGAGTGTTCGCCGCGTGAGCCGCGCCGACCGCTTCGCCCCGCCTACTTCGTAGCTCGGCTACGTAAGTATAGGTTTTCGTAGCAAATCAGCTGCGTGTGCTACGCACTCGCGGTTGCTTTGTTTACATTCGCGTTTCTTCGTGTACGTGCGTCTCCTTAAGAGATAAACCCACCAAATTTTCGGTGGTACCTGGTGGAAACCTAACGGTGCCAACGAAACCAGGTAGGTGGTGACCCGCCCCACCCGCTGACCCTCCTTCAGGGGGTAAGCAGTCAGGCGGAAGGGCACCGACTGCGGCCTTGGTGGTGGCTCCTAGTCGCAGTCTGGAAGGCACCTAACCCCCGCTTGTTTCAGCTGCACCCGGGACGGCTGGGTGTTTCTACCCCAGCGGCCCGGATCGGTCGCAAGACCCATAGGGCCCTGTCGCCCGATAAGATTGGCGACAGGTTTTCAAGCTTAGGGCTCACCGTAAGTACTCACCTCCCTGTCTGTACCTGGCAGGGAGATTACTCACCCCCGGGCACACCCACCCGGGGAGTTAGGTTTCTAGGGCCCTTCAGGCCAATCGGACAACCTAAAGTGTAGCTAGCGAGTTAGTTTGTGTTTTTCTTCTCGCTAGTGCAGCACTACGAAAGACACAGGGTTTGGGCTTTTTGTGGGTGTTGTCCGCCCGGAGGTTCACGTTCACGTGTCTCCTCGGGGCAGTGTTAGGAGTTAGGACTCCCCCCCCCCCCCTTGTTACTCTACCCCAAGCTCGTGGCCCAATATGTCGGACCACCAGCTTATTACGTTTATTAAGGAGCTCCTCCTAGAGGACCCTTACATCAAGGAGAAGTATGGGGGCAGATTCGCTGCCCTCAGTCAGTCTGGCCCAACCGTAACAGTGACGAGGCCCTCCCCCGCTTCCCCCACCCTATCTCCGGCGGTCTCCCGGCCGCCCTCTGTCATTTCGGCAACCCCGCCGTCCCAGGAGGATCCCTCCTCCGACATGGACGTCGGCCCCCCCTAGAGGAAGCTCGCTTTTCAACCCCAGCCTCCACCGCCTCCGACACTTGCTCCTCAGACACAGATGAGTACCAACTGGTCGGTCAGGGTAAGCGCAAGAAGGGCAGAGGCGGGAAGGCCAATAAGGCCAAGAAGGCCGTAGCGGCCCGTTCCACTCCCCCCCCTGTTGCTGCCTCCCCCGCAACCTCCTCCCCCCCTGTTAACTCTGTTGCCACCACGGCAGCTACAGGTGCGGCTCCTCCCAGCCGCCCCGATAGCCCCATGGCTACCGCCCCTACCGCTTCTGCTAAGAAGCAGAAGCCCCCCCCTATCTACATTCAAGATAAGGGGAAGTGGACCGAAGTGTCCAAGATGTGTTTGGATCGCAAGATCCAATACACCAACGCCCGTGCAACCATGCAGGGCATAAAAGTCACGGTACCCACTTCCACTGACTTCAGGGAACTGGTCCGTACCCTTCGTGGGAAGCAGATCGCTTTCCACACCTACTCCCTCCCGGAGGAAAAGCCCACCCGAGTGGTGATTCGGCGGATCCCGAAGGAGATTAATTCTCAGGAAATCCTGGAGGACCTCACCTCCCAGGGGGTCCCAGTCCAGGCTGTCCATCGCCTGCAAAAGGCTAGGGGTCGCGAAGAGTACGACATGGTACTCGTAGTCTGCGACCCGGACCAGGGGCATCACCCCATTTTTAAAATCAAGGCTGTCTGCGCCTTAACAGGGATCCGCATTGAGCGACCCTTCAAGAAGTTCGAGATAGGGCAGTGCCATCGCTGCCAGCTCTATGGCCACAGCCAAAATAATTGCTACGCACCCTTCCGGTGCGTAAAATGTCTGGGGGATCATCCCACGGCCGAATGTACTCGGCCAAAGGATAGGTCCCTCTGCACTGAACCGCCCAGCTGTGTGCTGTGCGGCCAGTCGGGCCACCCTGCAAATTACAGGGGCTGCCCTAAAGCCCCTAAACAGTTCGCCAATAAACTGGCAAAGCGTGCGAACGCTAAACAGCAGAGGGAAAGTCCCTCAATGAAGTTGCCCTCCGCGCAACTTCCAGAGCGCCTCAGCCCTCAGAGAACTTCCCCATGGAACGCACTGAACCATCAGCGCGCCTTTCCTGCTCTCAGGAGTTCTCAGACTCCCCAGATGCCAGGCCTCATGGACGGTCCCGTCCTCTGCCCGGCACCCGCTCCCGCGGCTGCCCCCGCTGTCCCTGCTCCCACCCAGCCCAGGTCGCTTAGCCCTGAGGCCGAGGAGGAAAGTACCGTCGACACGATCGCAAGGTTTCAGATTTTCGTGACCCCCGAAGCTGACCGCATGGCGGCTGAGCTTAGGGGATCCAAGGATTTCAACGAAATCCGTCGCGTTTTCAAGGCCTATCCTAGGATAGAGTCAGTCCTCCGCGCACTTTCTAAATAAGAAAGTAGCGTGCACTAAACTCCGATCCCTTAAAATAGGCTTTTTCAATGCCAATGGCATCATGGGTCAACGCGATGAGATCACCACCTTCCTCCGTGACCATCAAGTTGACATTTTCCTCATCCAGGAGACTTTCCTTAAACCCAGCCACCGTGATCCGAAAATTGCCAACTTTCGTATGGTTCGCAACGACCGGACACGCTGTCAAAAAGGCGGTACACTCATTTATTATCGCAAGGATCTGCACTGTATCCCAATCACTCCCCCCCCTCTTGTATCACCGTTCGAGGTTTCTATCTGTCGGCTGGGCATGACCGGTCACCAGCCGGTCCATATCATCTCAGCCAACATCCCCCCTTCTAATACACCGGACGATAACAGTCTTTTGGTCAAAGACTTTACCGCTCTCTTCGGCTTGAGTGACTCCGTTATCATAGCGGGCGACCTCAACGCCAAACATCCCGCCTGGAACAGCACTAAGACGAACCCGAGAGGGAGAGTCTTATACGATCTAGGCGCGGCCCTCAACTTCGACCCTGTCGCTCCTATGGAGCACACTCACTACCCCGGCACTGTCAACTATCGCTCTGATCTCGATATAGCGCTGCTCAAAAATATCAACCTCAGGTTGTCTACGATTGAGACGCTACATGAGCTTGACTCCGACCACCGCCCAGTGCTCATGCACCTTATCCCCCGATCGGGTCCCTCAGACCCCAGTCATCCCCCTCCGACTATAGTTATCACTGACTGGAAAAAAGTAAGCGATAAGCTGAAATCTGACATGTCGCCTCTATTGGACGGTATCCCCGACCATATTGTCTCAGTCGAAGACACCACGGCCGCCATCGACTCGTTTACAGATCACGTACAGTCCGTGCTCAAGGACTGTTCGCGGGAAGTCCCAGCGCTGAATGATCGGCGCTGGAAACTACCCGACGACATCCGTGATCTGATAACCGAGAAGAACGCGGCCATACGTGCCTACAGTTCCTTTCCCTGCGACGCGAACAAAGCTCACATGCGGAAATTACAGCGTGCTGTAAAGGACCGCACTAGTGAGCATCGCTCAAATCAATGGGACAAGGAGCTCAGCGAACTCGAGCCCACTCACCTTGCCTTCTGGCAGCTGCAACGAAAGTTGCGTGCCACCAATGAGGCCCCAATGCCTCCACTCACTCGCCCCGACAAGAGCGTCGCTTTCGACGACTCTGAAAAGGCTGAATGTCTAGCCGACAGTCTAGAATCTCAATGTAGGCCCAGCTCTCAACCAGTAGACAAGCGTCACCTTGATATGGTGGACGCGGAAGTCGAACGTAGAGCCAATCTCCCCCCCATAGAAGACCCTGATGATCCTCTTCCTTCAGTCACGCCCGTCGAAGTGAAAGACAACATTGATAGGCTCCAGCCACGGAAAGCCCCCGGCGCCGATGGCTTCACCAATAAGGTGTTTAAACTCCTCCCCCTCCAGCTCATAGTCCTTCTGACAGCCATCTTCAATGGTGCCTTGAGCAACAATATCTTCCCCAAAGCGTGGAAAGAGGCCACGGTCATAGGTATTCCTAAACCAGGCAAACCTAAAGCCGCGCCTTCGAGCTACCAGCCGATCAGTCTCCTGAGTGCTCTCGGCAAAATCTACGAGAGGCTTATTTATAAGCGTCTCAAAGACTTTGCCGAGGCTAAGAGCCTCATCTCCAACGAGCAATTCGGATTCAGGACCGAACACTCGTGCATCCAACAGGTCCACCGCATCGTAGAGCACCTCAGCGCAGGCGTGTGGCCAATTTGTAAAAGTGGCGAGTCTATCGTCCTCGTAGTGCACCGTGTGCGGGATCACGTTGCCGATCTCCATGGCTTTACTAGAACCGATGCCCATATACACGGTCAGAGTCAATGTTAAAAAAATAGAATCCTTTATTTTTTAAAGCTCTTCCTATATATATTATATTATACAATATAATAAAAATGTACTCCCCTCCCTCCTTTGACAGAGTTTGAACCCTATAATGTAAAAGGAAAGACGCGAGTTACCAGATCAAAGCCTGTAATATACGCGAGTCACAAGAACAAAGTTCGAGACTCGTGTCTAAATTTCGAGTTATTCGAAACCTAGCGATATCCTACTATAGAATGCATACTTATAACACCAATAGACTATACGGCTTACGCATCGTAAAGGCAATAGACGCGACGACGTAGACCCGACGCTATCTACAAGAAAGCACCCACTTTTTTGCCGTCATGGGTTTCACTTCGATCTTTCGCAAAGCCCTGCGGCCGGCTCTGACCGACTCGGAAGAGGTCCTGTCGCGACTCAAGTCGCCCAAGACGGGACTGAAGAGCTTCGACGACGCCTTTGGTTCGTTAAAGTTTACGCGGGAGAATTTACACATAAACGCCAACGGTGTACCGATCCATACGCTGGAGCGAGCGTTGAGACGCGGCGATCTCATCGAGCTCTTTAAGAAACTCGCGAAACCCAACTCGATCACGTACGCGGACGAGTTAAAGTTTCGTAAACTGCTGGACACGCCCGACGTTCAATTGCGAAATTTAGAGGAAACGTTTAAAACCGCCAAAGTCTTGCATCCCGATCTCGACGTGATCGTCGATGCGACGGGCAATGCCTCGGTCCGCATGTCGCAGGCGTCTATGCGCAAGCTGTCCGATATGTACGAATCGTTGACGCGCTACGCGAAGAAGGGCAAGATCCCTACGTACGGTCGCGCGGGGCTCGTGGTAGCGGGTCTGACGGCGACCGTGGTGCTGGGCGTCGACTATTACCAGAGTCTGGCCAGCGCTGCGGCGTCGCGCAACGGCGTCTACGTGCTCGTACGCGTAAACGGCAAGACGCTGTCGTACAAACTCACGGATCGATCGTGCGTCAATCACACGGCACCAAAGAACGGGCTAGTCTTCACGGGCACGATCGAGCTCGACAACGCCGCGCTCTATCTGCTGTACACGATCAACGGTTCCGATGCGACGGAGCGCGCCCGAGTCGAATCCCTGTTGGGCTACACGCCGACGATGGACAATTTCGACAGTATACTAGCGAACGATGTGCAGTTTCGCAAGATTAGCGAGTACTACTACTCGACCTCGTACACCGGACCGAAGAACATCAACAATCCCTGTAGTCTCGTACCCGATTCGATGAACGTGCCCTGTGCCGCTTGGGACGGATCGGCGTCCGTCAACAGTCTGTCGTACTACAACCCGTACAATCTACCCGATAATATGACGCTAACGTGCATAACAAACTCTTCGTTGCTCGAGACGCTCGTGGACGCCGCTGGCGAGATGGCGCACGCCATAATCGGGTCCAATTTCAGCACCAAACTCTCGTCGTACCTAAAGTATGTGATAATCGCAGTCGTGGTAATGGTCGTGGCCGCGGTGGCCAGGATCGTTTACGTAAAGTACAAGTCCTTCCGAACGACGACGCCCGAGTACCGACCGCTGATGGAGGAGGACGATTGATGATTTCCCAAAAAAAATTACGCCACTAGCGACATGAACGTGTCGCTCAAATCGTCGTCGATGTCGTCCAACTGCGAGTGGAACCGCACAATGTGCAATGCAATGTGATGAATATTTTTTAATATCGAGAAAATGTGTTCAAAATTGTAGTACTCTACAAACACATACTCCAGGATCGCGGTAAACACGGGATCGTTCGAGTGAATCCTCGCACGATCGTGATCGACGATCAGCCAACCTCTGTCGTTGAGCGTGTACGCGCTCTCCTCGGGTACGTTGAGCGTTTCGGGTGGATCGTCGCACCATTCCGTGGAGCGATCGCGAAAATCCACCGTCAACCACTCGTCGCTGGGTAGGAACGAGCACTCGAACGCCGCCGATCCGTTGCACGGCAGACTGTATTCCGCGTAGAGGGCGTCGAGCACGTCGTAAACGTACGATTCGCTAAACTTGAACTCGCATCGCTCCCTGAATTTGTGAATCGACACAATCTCCAAGCCGCCGTTTACGTAGCCCGCGTCCTGTACGCTCACCCATTTCATTGTGTAGCAGACTAAAAAAAATGGACTCATCTATTGCGCCACACTCTAGACTTTGAAAATCCACTAAAACGTCTAGCGTTGTTGTTGATGTTGACTCTGATCATTTTGAGAAAGCTCTCTTTGATCGGAATCGTGTTACCCATTTCCGATAGAATCCTAGTGCACGGTATACAATAATCGGACAGTTTGACGAGATCGCTCATTGAATGTATAGCGATTCTAGCTTCTACATCGACATGATCGCACACGTCGCTCAAATCGGACGGTAAAGCCATCACCATGTAGCCCAATCGCGACAGTCTGTCTCGATTCAGCAACAAAGCGTCGTCGGTCGCGCGCAAGCAACCGAGCTTTTCCAAGAGACAGCGAACGTCCATATTACCATAGAACGGGCGTATGTTTATGGCTAATACCTTATTACGCCTATACACTGTCGCCCGTATAGTAAGCGCGACCGAGAGACTTGTGTGTTTTTTGAAGTATGTAGCGCGGGGACTTGTATTTTTTTAGAGTACGTTTTTGGTTGGTAGGTACTTGTATTTTTTTAGAGTACGTTTTTAGTTGGTAGGTACTTGTATTTTTTTGAAGTATGTTAGTGACATGAAAAAAAATATATCACGCCTCAGCCAACACTCTGCACTTTTCGTAAAAGGCCGTCTTCAATCCTGTCTTTTCGCTGCACTTGAACAGCACGAGCAGGATCGTGTTGACCACGGAGCGATACATGCGATGCGATCGCAGTATCAGACTGTCGATTTGAGGTTGCTTCCTTTTAGCTTTCGTAGTCTTGAGCACGCCCACCAGTTGATCTATAAAACTCTTAACGGCCTGTACGTCGAAATTTACATAATCGCAATCCACGTCGCCCATCAGCGCGAGTATAGCCTGATCTATATAGTCTGTGGCGAAGATTTGCTTGAGTTTACTGTTGATGAGCGTCAATCGGGTCGAATCTACAGTGTGTAAGATTCGACAAAATTCACTCAGACACGAAAACGACTTGAAATCGCTCAACAGATGCGGAATATTGTAACGCTCCGAGTAGCGGGGGAACATTTTGAACAGAATCGACATTTCAAAGACTTTCACGTCCTCGATGCATCGACTGATCGTTTTCAAGCGATCGATCCACTCTGAGAGTTGTCGATCCAGGTACCGATCGCTGGGAACTTTGTAATCGTCCCGTCTCAAGATGGCACGAATCTCGTACTTGGACAGCGCGACCGTACCGCTCTTACTCTGCAAGTGATCCTGCACGTGGAATGTGGGATTGGCGTGCAATAAAATTACAAGTTCCAACGATGTTGAATCATCAGACTCGATTAAACTGTCGATAAAGGGTGCGTGCACCGATAAAGTATTCATTGTTATTACAATGATCTAGTATAATGTTTACATTAATAGGTTATGATCATAGTGAAACGACTCGTTACAGTAATGATTTACATTTTATTACAAGTTAACGACCGCACGGCGGGTGTTGTTTTCCGTGATCACCGTGATGCACGATACGTGGATCGCACGATGATCGCTTGACTTTGGGCTTGATCTCCTCCTTGATCATGTGCTCGCCTGAGTGTAAATATTGTTCGTGTGGGTGCGTGCATGTAGAGTGATGAAAATGATGTTGTAATTAATGATGCACGATTACCTAAACCGATCCATGATTGTAGAAAAAGCGCGACGTACATTGGTAGAGTCCAATTCATCGTAGTAGAGTTTGTACCTTTGAAATGAACAATATATATGTACTGAGTTTACAACAATAAATTTGTATTACAATAGTACACAATAACCACCGTTGGACGAGATTATACTAATATTACAGAATGCGCTGCGAGTAATCTCTTATCTATTATTTATACACAATATACAAAACTTAACACATTATTATTATTTACATGTTAACGAACAACATTACCGCGCTCTTTTCACACTATTTTTAATTGGCCACGAAACGTTTTTACACTGAACCGTTCATCTTATCGATAATTAGCTTCATGCACGGCTGCAAAACTGGCGCTTTGTAGGTGTCGTCATTGAACGGATCGCTTAGAAAGTCGATGAGTCGCGCCACTTTGTTGGTAAATTTGCTAGGATCTACGCTGCCACCCGTGTAACCGTTGAGGTACATGTCGGTCGCAATCTTTTGCGTGAGCCACGGAAAGTCTTTTGGGTCGCACGATATGGATTTCTTCGTGGTCGTCGGCGTCGGCTGAGTCGTGGTGGGCGCGTCGTCGGTGTCGTTACCTGTTTTCATCTCGGTCGCGGACTTCTCGGGATCCATGGGTCTGATCTGTTCGGCGGTCTTGTTCTCGGCCGCGGGAGACTCCTCGGTTTGCGCGTACCCGGCGTAGATGCACTGGGTGACGAGTAGCGCGACGATCGCGATGCGTGCAGTTTTCATCGTGAGTGAGAGCGAATGAATAGTATTCGCGCAAACACGATAGTATTTATAGGTCATACGGCATATACGCACGTGCCGTTCACAGTGTGATTGCGCGCTGAATCATGGTCATGAATTTTTCCAAGAATAATGTCGGTGTTAAAAATTCCGATTTGAGCGTTTACGACGAGCTAATGTACCTAGACTCTTTCCCAGATTACTATGTTGCCACTGTTTACAGTAAGCACGACATAGAAAATCCTATAGTGTTGAGCAACAAGAACCAGAGATGTAAAATGATCATGGTCGGCGGACGAATGATGCGGTACAAGCACACTTCTGCACCGGCCCTGATCAATAAATACAAGGATCGACGCAACATGGCTCTGGTAACTTGCAGTTCGACCGGTTCGACCATCTTAAAAGACTTTACCTCGCGTGCGCATCAGAGGATTTATTCCTTTTCAGAGGCCCTGTCCCCGTTAGCAGACTTTAAGTATCAAACAAGGTCTTTGCATCAAGTCTTGAAGGAGGACGTGTGGAAAAAATAGCTTTGTTTTTTTGTACAATGTCGAAATCACAACATGTCATACAGCGGATTGTCGCATTCCACGTGCCGTCTCTTGTTACTCGTGGCGGGTACAACTACGAGTCTATTGCACTTTTTGCAATCGGACACGTCAGGAAACTTGTTGATGTAGTTTATCTCAATTTCGCCGCCTCGACACATTAGATTCGCGTCGTTAGATAGTGCGACACCCGGATCTACCGACTTGCACACGCGCTCGAACCGGCCGAATGCGGTATCGCCTACTAGAAACGTGACCATACCCTTGTTCGGGTCGCAGCGACTCGACGTCGTCGCATCCGATTCCCCGAGTTTGAGCAGATCGGGTTCGCAGATACCGCGGTTGCACGTAAACGAATCCTCCTCCATGCACAGTTTGGTGCAATCCGTCTCCTGGAAGCAATAAGTCTTTGTCGTCGTACAGTGACTGCGTATGATCCCGCTCTCTATACCGGCCCGAAACGCGCTTTCATCGTCGTTCTCGTGCACGGAAGGGTGTATGTTCGCGCTCAGCCATTGTACGAGAGCGCACACGATCACGATGACCGTAAACGGAGTTATAAACATTATATTATAACTCTTTCAAAAAAAACTAAAAGTTAACATATATCTATACCGAGTCTGTTGATCGGGTACGTGATGAGGTTGCGCGAATACGTGACGTTTATGTCGGTGCGAGAGGTTCCGCTGAACGTTAGAGGCGTAGCCACGTCGATATCTTTTGATACGTCATAGTATAGTAGAGGATTCGTGGGTATCTCGTCGTTGACCAGCACGAAAGCCTGCTTGTCGAGATCCAGAATCAGGTAAGGCGTCGTGCTGTGTCGCTCGGGCAACTCGTTCGTCGACGCCTCAGTGTTGAACAGCAACAGTTTGACAATCTTGGGCGCCAGAGACATGTCCACGGTCGTCGGCGTGGTAGAACTGTAGGCGGTTAGCGTGGTGTTCGTGAAACGATTGGACAGAGACGGACCGTATCCGCTCGTGAACATTGTAAAATCGGTGTACAGCTCGGAGACATCGGGCGAAACCAACTGTTCGGAGAACAGAACGGCTAGAATCTGAGTCAGCATGCACGCGTCCTTTTCGTTTACGTCCAATCGACTGACCCAATTTTGCATATAGTTGATGATGTTCTCCATGTTGGGATCGCGACACGGTTTACCCTCTCGCACCTTGTAAGGGAAGGGAAAGATTCTCTTGTCGCGCGGAACGTTAGCGGTGACGGCCATATAAGTCATGTTTTTGGCCACGTTCGACACTAGAATTCGGTTGCGGACGAGACTGGTCGAGAACAAAAGATCCAAATGCGGGTTGCATATGATCCCCGCGACCGGTGTCTGGCATCGCACCTTGATATTGTTAAAGATGCACCGCGTACGCGGCTGGTTTTGCGGTTCGCAGTGAAACATTGTTTTTTTTTCAGGCTCTAACACACAAACCTGTTGCTTTATGACTAATACTATAAATAGGGTGACCTCCTATCGCACCATACACTTCACGTTAGTACGTCGTACCGTAAACACGCAATTATGGACTTTTACGCAAAGACTATCGTCGACGAGTACAATCTGAAGATGGATCCGTTGATCCTGTACAATTGCTCGTGCTACGCCGAGTATCTGTACGAAGAGTCGTCTCCGCATGTGCGCGTAGGCGGCGAGGAGGTGATGCGGTTGCTGTTGAAGAACAATAAATCCTACTCGGCTTGCATCCAACTCAAGAACGGCGACGAAGTCATCATCAAGCACAAAGTTTTGCCGATCATGATCGGTTCGAAACTCGACGCCGCCCTGCGACCCGACGTCGATTGTCGGCATCAACTCGGCGCGTTCGTCTTGAACGGCGGGATCAAGATTCTGCCGGCGTTCATCACCAACAACCTCCGGAGCGGACACGTCTACAGGCCGAGTAACTTTTACAAGTGGTACATGAACGAAGATTCCGATGATCCGAGCCAACCTTTCATCATTTCGCACACGGTCCAATACCCGCCGGGCGACAACGGTGACGCGCTCGAACCCGGAGTGCTAGTGCGCATCACGTCGAACAAGCGCGTCACCGAGAAACGCGCCGGCGTGCGAGGTTACTCCATCAAAGACGAGGAAACCGAGCACTATACTACGAACGAATCCATCTTTGGTCTGATCAACCGTCTCTCGCCAGTGAACCAGTGCACGAACAACGAGCACGTCATCGAGCCCGAAGATTACGTAGAGTTCTTCAAGTGCAGTATTCAAAATTACCCCGAACTCGATGATCTCAGCAACAAAACGATAATAACGCCTACGTCCATCTTTGAAACTGCCATCAAAAAGTGGAGTACGCTACCGCAAAACTCGTCCAAGCTCGGAACGCTGGTGTCGGGCAACCTCTTTTACACGCTCTCGTCCAAGACCGTGAGCTATATCAAAAACGACGAATTCAAGACCGCCTACCTGCCCATCGAGGGGCACAGAGTGTCCATGATCGACAAGATGATGAGCATCGTGAAGCGGCACATTTCTCACGGCGTGCGAAACTCGGAAGCGCTGAAACTGCCTCGCGATTCGGCACACTTTATATGCCCGCTCAACGTGAAGGAGATGAAGAACGCCGGCGAGACCATGGCTCTGGCGCAGTTCGTCATGATCGCACCCAAACTACAGCTCAAGTGCGTGATCGACATGCTGAACGAGTTGAATCGCGGCGAAACGGGTACGCTGCGGGTCATCATAGAAGGGTTCCTGACTAATTTTCGCGTAAACCCCGAGGATATACTGCACATGAAACGGAAGGCGATCCTCGTGACCATGATGTACGAAGACAAGTACGTGAACATATACCATGCGGGTCATTTACCTGTAAAATACTCACCAAAGTACCGAATGTTCGTGGGCGTGTACGAGGCGCTGCACACTTACCCCGACGCCTTCGACGAGTACACCACCTTTGCGGCGTACACCACGTTCGCGATGACCTTCCATCGGGCGCTCCTGCACATGCCGCCGGCTAAAGCTACAGTTTCGATAAACAACATCAAGGGTTCCTGCTCGACGCTGTGCAGTCGATCCGATCTGTACGCCTTCATGTACTCGATCGGGTTCACAAACTCTGCCCTCATGATGAGCTGTAACTCGACCGACGTCGACTTTGAGTGCGTGAGCTTCGACGACCCGTCAAAGTTTATGCTCGCGACCAAGTCGGACATGGGTCTGATGACCGAGTTGGCCACGTTCGAACGGGCCGAACCCGCGCCGGCGTCGGTGAAGCTCTTCTTCGACGAGTACAACAAGCGTCGAGAGCAAAATCTGGCACTGGCCGACTCGGCGCATCTCTCGCCGGGCTCGATCGGATCCAAGACGTTCGAGGAAAAGGGGCAATGTTACAGGGATCTGTTTGAAAACGACGCCGAAGATCATTTCGAACGCATCAAGCGCTTTATCGAGCACGCGAAAACTGAAAAATACAACGTACTGGCACCCATCACCGGCAACGAGACACTCAAATGTAAGAAGCGCAAGTCTTCGGGCGATCAGTGTCCTACGGAAATCAAGCGAGTGTGCGATCGCGAGTACGAGGATGCGATGGGTCTCGATCTGGACTTGTACTCTACGGACAATCGCATACTATTGTACACGGGATTGTCGAATTTAAACTGCGACACCGTAGAGGACGGCATCATTCTGGACGAAACATTCCACAAAAACTCGCCGATGAAACTATTTTCGGTGACTCTGTCGTTGCGCGTCACCGCCTACACGAGCGACAACTCGTTCAGCCGCAAGTCGGCCAGTCTAAAACCGAAAGGCGTGTACGTGTATACAAAAATTAATAGAAAATACGGCGACATCATAGTGTTCGGGGTGCTGATCACCGATAACAAGGTACGAATCCAGCGTCGTCGCGCCATCAATATACACACATCGTTCATAAAGAACACGTATCGGTACATGATCACCATGAGCGATCCGCTAAAGACGCCCAAAATGATCGATTCGTTCTTCCAGCACAACAGCGGCGGTAAATCGATGCTGATGATACACTACCACTACACGGAACGACTGGGCGTAGGATCGAAACTGGCGAATCTGCACGGTCAGAAGGGCATCGTGTCGAGCATCAAGGACTTGTCGCGTTTCAAGTTTTGGACGTCTACCGGTAAAATGGTACACCCTCAGTTATTGTTCAGCAAGCAGTCGCTGGCCGGCAGAATGACATCGTCCCAGACGCTCAGCATGCTCAATAGTCCCGATCTGGCGCTCAACGATCACGGTGAGTGCATCGCACCGTTGGCGTATTTCGTGCATCAGATTGAGTCGAGCGCCAAATGCAAAAAGATGCTGCCGAAGAACGATTTGATGACTGCCGAAAATGGATTTCTCGCCAACGGTTTGACCGCCACGATGAACCTCATGTCCAAGCAGTACGAGCTCAACGAAAACGTGACCACGAGTCCGTTCATGTTGGAGCTGATAAAGCTGGGGCACGTGCACGTCGATCTCACGCCAGATTTGTCCGCCGCCATCACGGAAGACGACAATTCTACGCCCGAACGCGACGATTTCCCCGATCTGCCACCCGAAGATGCGGTAGACAGCTCCGATGAAGACACCGCGCCCGACGACGAGGAGCCGGATGAAGACAATGACAATGACGATAATAACAATGAAGAAGACGAAGACGAAGATGAAGACGAAGACGACGACGATCTGTCCGAGAGCGGAGAGACATTGTTGGATACCGACGATGAGTGTGAATGATATATATAATATAATAATTTAACCTTTTTAAAAAAATATATAATAATTATACTACTAAAGTAACCTTTTTTTTCACTCTAAAGTACCCTTGACCCTCTCAAATTCACCTATCGTCCTATCGGACAGCGCCATATACTCTAATCTAAGGAACCGTTCAGTCAGAGTTCCGTTTAAACACAGCGCATTGTGCACGTTTACATGATTAAACGAATCGAAACGTTGACGGAACTGCTTAAACTTGCACCCTGCGCCGCACGACACCTCCACGGTTGTCTTTTTTTCGCTGGTGCGCTTCACGTACAGCATGTGTTTCACTAGGTTCGTAATGTTCTTTACGAATAGTTTGAGCGCGACGTTAAAGTTTCGCTCAATCTTTTCCGTGTTGTGAAACAGATTAAACACTGTACCGCTCGCGGATACGTGCAGCACATTCTCCAAGTACAATTTGGGGCTACGGTTCAGTATAGTGTTTGACGAATTATTACCCAACAACTGGAGATTGTGCAAGAGCGCAGCGTCGATCACGTAACCCACAGCCAGCGAGGAGGCCGGTTGCAAGTGTGCGGCCGAACTGAGCGAGGATTCGCGCATGGGCTCGTATATCCGCTCCACTTCGCCCTTCATGTTGAGCCGATGCTGCAGTTGTGTCAGCTTGGGGAGCAGACTCTTTGAGCATCCATACTTGAAATAGATGACGTGATACAGCGCGAGTCGTCCGGCGATCACGATCAATTGATAGTTGCACGAAATTTGCTGTCCGCACACTGAATCTACAGTGTGATTGCACGCAAACGACGCGTATATGCTCACTTCAGGCAGGGTTTCGGTGGACTCCATCGCAGTATACCGATCGCAAACTCGAAATCAAACAGAGTCGGAGTCAACGTCGTGTGTGCATACTCTATAGCCTCACTAACGCTCCCGAACTTTACTAGAATGTGGTATGAGTCTAAAATATCATTGGTCATTTGCAGTATACGCATTATCGGGTAGTTGATTGCAGTCACTGCGTCCTCGTCGTCGTCCAACAGAGTCTTTTGTATGTATTCGCAGAAATCCAAAGCGTCTACGCGTTTCGGCAGCGCTCGTTCTATGAAAACTCTAGGCTTGCAATCGTGAATCCACGGCGATCCCGTGGGGTAGGGTACGGCGACCGAGTCGTACTCTACCGATTCGTACATCTCGCCCTGGTAGTACACGTGCCCTCTGTCGTTCGCCGGACCCAATCGTACGTTCGTCGATCGGATCCGTTTGCGATTGATCGAAACTATACTGCCGACGTTCAAGACCCGGCGACCCAGGAACTCGAACATGGCTATACGCAGCAGCGATATTACGTGCTCCAGCAAAAGGTACTCGAAGCTGTACCCTCTCGTCTGTTTCGTAAAGCTCAGAGCGCGAGTCTGTCGCAGATTGTGCGATTCGTAGTTGAGTCTCATGCGATATAGACCTCGCTCGTCGTCTGCGTGAAAAATGTAATAAAACGGCCTGAGCGAGGAGCCTTCGTTGTTGTGCAGACGGGTTTTCGCCAGAGGCAGAGTCTCGATCGGACGACTCTCCATTTAGCTCACATATACCGGCACGGTACACTATCAATGCGTGCAATCGGTTAACGCGCTACGGGTATTACTGTATTCGTCGTGTGCGATTTATAGGGGTTACTTGAAACGATGAAATTGAAAATTGTAAAACCCTCCAACTACAAAGGCTTACCGGGTACGGTGATGAAAAAATTTACATGCGGCGCGATACTGGTGCACATGCTAAACGGTGAATCCCGCTATCGGATATCGCTGAAGAACCTCACCGTCACCATGTCGCCGTCGTTCAAGACCTACACCAATCTAACGAAAACGTTAAAGCGCCTGATACAAGAGTCGAGGCGGCGCTATTCGTCCGAGTTGCGGCTCGTAGTTTTAGACGAGGATCAACGCATGGGTACCGCGGACAAGATTGAAAAGATTTACGACATTTGCATGATGCTCGGTCAGGTGGACGAGGTGCAATACGTCGTGTGTGAATGAACAAAAAAAAGAGTTTTTTTCACCATTTATTCGCAGCCTGAATCGGAATCGCTGACAATCATATTGTCCGCGTTAGATTGCGGCAAAAGTGGCGCAGGCGCACGCCAAGATGTGGGCTCGCCCGCACCGTAATGTCGGCACCCTTTCATCAGTTTCCACTGCGTGCAGGGCTCGATTGCGGTGTAACCAGCCTGATTATTGGAGTATCGGTCGACTTTATTGCCCAGCTCGTAGTAACGGGTACACCACGACACGATGCGTTCATACGACACTATAGAGGTTCGCCCAATTGCAATCATATAAACTTTATAAAACCCGACCTGTGCGTCGACATTCGCAAGCTGCGACCACTGAAACGGAGCGTAGGAGCGCTCGTCGAGACTAGGTTGCGCGAAATGTCGATCGACGACGCCAACTCTACGGAGAGCAACGTGTGCAAACTTTGCTACTCTCGGCCCGCAAACATTGCGCTGATCCCGTGCCGACACGTATTCTCGTGCGAAAACTGTTTTACCAGATTGGACAAGTGCCCCGTGTGTCGCGCTCGGCCGAAGAACGTGTTTAGCCTGTATTTCGCATAGCTTTTTTTATTGGGTTTATCGTGCGTAAAGCTTATAGTTTATTGTGTTTATATTAGCCCTACATTTATAAGTCAGTCGAGGTGACACACAACTCGGTTTATCCATTTGTTTGTGTATTTAAACTTTACAAAGAGCCACTATGACGTCTATCGCTCAAGTGCCCAAGTCGAAAGAGATTAGTGATCGCGAGTTAAACTCTTACTTTTATTACGAGAGCGGCGAACAACAACTCGTTATGAAGGTCGACACTCTACAAAAGAGCGTTTCCTTCTACGAAAGATTGCCCGGTGTAGCGATCGACAAGCTGCCGCTCGCAAAATCTGAAATGCAACATGTCGACGTCGACGGTTTACTATCGCTCGTACCCGAAGGCGTGTACGTTTTCGATGTGGTAGTGTACAATTCGCATCAATACTTTATCGTAGACCTGCTGGCCGACAGCGGAGTGAATCTGTACGACATGACGTATGCGGACAGATTGAAACGTTGCCTACACCTATTCGAGTCGGGTGCGCCGTTAAACTTTTACATTAAACACCCCGAATATCACGAGGTTAAGCAATACAAGGGCGTAAGCGAGACTCTGATCGTCAAAGAGGCGGTGTCCACGCTACGCTACAATATGGATTACAAGTACTCTACGCCCTCGAAGGTTTACAAAATCATTGGCCACGCCGACGTGGTGCACTATAATCTAACGAACGAGGTGCGCATCTGGCGCAACGCCGCCGCCGAGCTAGAACTCGACGCGGGCGAAGACGCGAACCGCATACCGTCCGCGATCCGTTCGCAGGTGCTCAAATTGGCCAAGAAGAAGGGTCACGAATCGATTAAGAACGCCCTGTTCCTCAAGTCGCTCAAGCGCGTGTACCTAGTGGCCGACAACAAAAACTACATCTTTGGCTATTGCAGCGTAGAGAATAGCGTGTTTGACGGTAGAGATTCGACCAAGACGCCCATGAAGCCGTTTAGATGGTCCATGGCCGAGCCCAAGAGCAAGTTCTTGAACGTGCGCTACTTCAAGACGCCCAGCGTGGCCACGTTCACTCACAAGTTTACCGGTAAAGCCGAGATGTACAAACTGCAACTGAACCGATTGATCTGCGACGAAGGCGAACGCAATCAGATTGTCGCCAACATACCGGTGTACATGCGTACCGTATCGTCGAGATTCTCGAAAAACAACCTCTCCAATCTCGTGGTGATGCTACTGGAAAAGCTTAACCTGGCGCACTTTGATGACAACGTTTCCGAGTTTAATAAATGCACCCAATCTCTCGAAGAGTTGCTCGACATGTTGGACACGCACGGTGGCGGAGGTGCGATCCAGCACAAGTCGCCCGTCAAACGTAAGCAGACCGCTGTAGACGCAAAGTCCAACAAGAAGAGCAAGGGCGAAACTCCCGAATGCGACGAGCAAGAGGGCGAAGACGATGAGGTTATGGAATAGATTAGTGAATATTAATAGAATATAGTGTTAATTTATATGATAAATGTATTATAGTTGTATTTTTTTGGAGTATTATAGCATGTATTTTTTTGGTATAGTAGTATAAGACAAGTGCATTTTTTTTGTTGTAAACAAATAAATCTGTATATGTGTATTTAAACTTGTTTGTTTTCAAAGTCCTGAAAAAAATAATCACCACTTTCGCATCTCTTCGTTTACGCTCATGAAGGCGGCCAACAGATCGGCATTGTACTCGGACTGGGTCACCGTAGCGTAGAGTCCGTGTTTACGCACGTTCGTATCGCCGATCGCCTTTGAGAGCACCTGGTAGATGGTGGTGTTGATCTTTGATATGAATTTGTACAGGTTAAACTGCCCGAAACCGACCTGCTCGATCCGGTGCCCCGCACCAAACTCCACTTCGGTGGGCTTGTTGCGTAGCAGATGAAAGTATTTCACCTGGCGACCGCTGAATATGTAATCAGGCTCCTCCTGCACCACGTTACGCATCATCTTGGCTATGGGCGTGTTCGAAGTCTCGGTCTTGTCCATATTGGGACTCATGGTGCACGCCAGAACGCTCCTATCGACACGTGCCTTTTCGGCGATGAACATGAACACTTCGCGCTCTAGTATACCTCGCAGGTCGGCCGACACGACATCGGTACGGTTAACGAGGTACTTTTCGGCGAGATTGAACACGATCGTGTTCCAAATCTCCGGGCCGTTCTTGTTGATGCCTCGCGAGATCCAGGCGCCGTTGCACTTGGCGAGATACACCTTTTTCGCCATCACGAATATAAACTGATAGAGCTTCGTCGTGAGCTCGAGTTCGTGATTGAGCTGTTTGGCATAGTCGGGCAGAGGATTGTTGTCTAGATTACCGTCGCCGTCGTTGTGCACAAACACCGAATCGGTATCGATGAGTACGGCTTTAAAGTTTTTCCGCAGCGCCTGACGCGCCATCTCGATGATGTACTTGCGTCCGAGCGTGGTCAGCGTGGCGGCTACCACTCTGCCGCACAGCGCACCGTAATCCGAGCCCAGGAGACCGTAATAGCTGCAGTTGACCAGTTTCAGGTTGCGGTAGAGCGAGTTTACCCGCGACAACTCTCCTCGTAGCTTGACTTTGTACGTTTCCAGTGCGGCGACGTCCCTGCACGCGTTGATCTCGTCGAACGTGAGCAGATCGAAACGAGGATTCAGCATCTTCATGTCCCTGTTGTCGTCGACGTTGACGTTTGCGAACACATTGTTCTCGTCGGGTTCGAGCACGCACTCGTGCGTCTCGGGCGCTTCGTCCTCGTCCTCGCTATCCGAATCGAATTCTAGCTCGTCATCTTCGCACTCGTCAGACTTTTCGTGCAACTTGTTGATACAAATCTCGACTTGCGACAGCATAGATTCTAGCTGCTTCTTGAAATCCTTTGCCCGATCACGCAGCGTGTTCTGTTTGTATATCATGGTGCCCAACAATGAGGGTTTTCGTTCTACGCTCATGATCAACACGCGATCGGTGGGCTTCAGACGGACGCAGCACTCTTCCAACGAATCCAATTCGTCGCAATTGTTCTCGAGCATAGCTATGAGATCGCGGGTATGTTTAAAGTTGAAGAGTTCGTCTGTAGAGTTTTTGTGTACTGTGAAGGTGAAATATCGGCACTTGTGTCGTTTGTCGAGCAGATGCTGTATCTTTTGCAGCACATCCACGTACACTACGGCCACGGTCTCGTAGCTAATGTTGTGACCCTGCTTCAGTTTGGGGTAATACGCTACGACATCGTTGACTTTGCAATTTTTATACACCTCTCGGGCGTACCGCATGTTGAATCCGCCGCCGTAGCTCTGCTCGTTCACGCCGGCCGACACCTGATTCTGATTGTACACGTACACCATGCTGCCGTTCGTCGAGTAGACGTTGCCGTTGCCCGATATCGACTTGTGCGAATACAAGACTTTACCGTCCACCATGCTGCTGTAGATGGATTTGTTGTTGATAAACTCGCCAATCTTGCATTGCGTGTAACGCACTATCGAAATCAAGTGACTCTGACACAGTTCGGGTAGGAATTCGTCGTAACCCAACGTGTCCCATAGTCGGATCAAGAGCGCGGTGTCGACGTCGTTGTAGTGCGCTATCGTAGCCAGATCGATGTTGTACTTTTCAAAGAATCCACCCTCGGGTAGGCCGTCTCGCATGATTTGCCTGTACACGTGACGAATATCGACCGCGTTAAACTTTACTTTACCCTCGTTTACACCGAGACAGGTCTTGGCCATCTCGTCTAGCGTGTGGCGCACCTCCGGATAGAGCTGTCTAAAGATTTTCAACAGATCAATGTGCACCATAAACTTGCCGTACACCGGCATGCCGCGGTACAAGTAAAAGTTTTTCAACTCTGGCATGCACAAGTACGCGGCACGACGCATCAGAAACATCATGTCGTACCCTTTGCTGTTGTAGCCGAGCAGGTAGTAGACGTTCTTCGAATCTAACAAACGGAAAAGCTCGCGCATCAAGTCTTCCTCATCGTGAAACACGCGCAGAGTGCGTTGCAGGTGCCCGACGTTGTCAAACTTTTTATCGCACAGCTCGTAAACGCGCCTAGTGTACGACGACATGTTACATTGTTCGAGCTCGGATGAATCTTTAATGCGCGACGAATCGCAACGCTCCAGCTTCGGTCGCTTGACTTGTTTTACGATCGCGGATTGAACGGTACGTTTTAGCACATTCTCGCCGGCCGGCACTGGTATATTCATATACGTATACAGTCGTCCGTCGGCTCGATCAACGAGCGATACGGAAAAGATGATGTCGTTCTTGGCGTCGCCCAACGGTAGACGATTGTCGAAACTGGAAAGCGTCTCTATATCGAACGCGAGCACGCGAATCTTTGGTCTCGGTATGCTCTCGTAGCGATTAAGTTCGGAATCAATGTACGTATCGTACACTATGCACTTGTCGAGGGTGCCGTGATCGCGTATGGCCATCTCGAACACGATCAAGAGCTCCAACGACCACGTGGCCGTGGTGCGGATGAATGTCTTTAACGCGGTACAGTTTAAGAGTTTATGCAGCGCTTGCGAATCTTGAAAGCTGCACGTCGGCACTCTGTAAGTTTTCCACTCGAGCGCCTGGTCGTTCGGCCTGAGCAAAGTGTCTAACAGCGAATTATCGGGCATCTCAAAGGCGAGATCGACTCGACATATCGGTCTCTGTAGATCGACATGTCGCAGATTCATCAGAGCGCACAGGTGATCATAGTTTTGTACGAAAACGTAGAGCGAAGTCTCGGTATCGGCGACTTTAAACTTGGCCGGATCGCCGTTCACGTCTAGACCGAAGGCGAATATAGAGTTTTGGTACGTCGCCCAATCTAGAACGTAGAGTTTATCGGTAAACTTGAACGATTCAATCTTTGAATAGTAGTAATCGTCATCGTCGTTCCACGTCGCGTTCCATGCGTTGTTAGTCATCGTGAAAAAAGTAATCGTATACTGCACAAATACGTAAAGGTGCACGAGCAATAGCGTATTGGCGCTACACCACCTGTGTGTACAAGTATAAACATTAAACATGGAATTGTCGTGCTTTAAGAATTCCCTAGTCTGGCAGAGGCAAGTGGCTAAATTACGCTCGTCGTTGATCGACACGGTGTACAAATCGTTGATCAAGTACATTGAACGAGAGTGCATGCTCAAGTCAAAGTATACGGTGCTCGAGTTTATGATAAGTTTCGAGCTACATCTGTTCAGTTGCATGAGTCTACCCAGAACGATGCACACTAAAATCTGGTTCGACGTACTGCCCGAGGGCGAGGTGGACGTCGAAGAAGAGGGCTACCGGTACGTTGATCAGTGCGAGCGATGCAAATGGCGGAGCGGTACCGATATAGAGACTCTGTCCTCGCAAGAGTTGAACGGCGTGGGGTGCGTTCAACTGCACCAGTTGTTTTGCCCTCACTGCGGCGGAGCGATGGTGGTCCTCGCACAAGATCGTGATGATGGAGTTTATTGAAAATCAAACACTTTAATTTTTTTTAAACACGTTTATTTGAAAAAAATCATAATATTATGCATGTAAATGAGTACAATGAGTGACAAACACACTACAGATTCCACTTTTAAGCACTAGAGATCCAGTGAGGGCATAGGGATCGAACGAAACTTGTAACGTTTCCACTTGTAAGACACTATATTCGCGTGCGAAACCTTTGTACGTGCACGAGCCTTGACCAGATTCAGCACGTACGAGTCTGAACATTTTGTCTTGCGAGCCGCGATCACTTGCTGCTTCGTTTCCGAGTTTTGAATCGTCTCTTCGAAAGTCTCGGTGTCGACGAGGTACGAATCTTCATTCTCCTCATCGACGACCGCAGTATCTTCGAACTCGACGCGATCAAAGTCGCTCTTGGCGCCCTCCAGAGTCGACACAACTCTCGGAATGTTGGACAGGAGAACGGGTTGTATGCATTTTACGCGATTGATTACGCGGTAAGAGCACCGTTCTTGTTGCGGGATCTGTGGGTTGTATGTCATATCGAGTACTATAATAAAAAAATAAAGTAAATTAATTAAATTAAATAATTAAATTAAATTATTTAACGTGGTAGTTGTTGTCGGTGCGGCGTACACCATGTCACTGACGTCGTACGCCACCTCCGAATCGATAGAGGACGCCACGCTGCAATGGTCGAGGGGTCGCACTTCGATTTTCACCCTATCTATGGTCTTTGTCTCGACATCTCCATCGTAGAGGTGGTCCTTTTTCAATTTTTTGTGGCGCGTGTTGAGCACCGGATACGATTTGTTCCTCCGCTTCTCGGCCAGTTTACCGATGTTCATGAACAGCGTACCCCGTCCGAGCCCGCTCGTGCGTACGTACAGGTACGTTTTGTCGGCCTCCTCCTTGAGTCGGCCCGACCACAGATTGATCTTGCTAATCTTGTGCGGTATGATTTTGATGTAGCTCTGGGGTAAATGTTCGTTGGGGATGCTGTTGAGGCGCTCCTTCCACGACTTGAAATCGAGCTGCACTCGATTCACGGCACGCACGTCAAAGATTTCGCTCTCGCCGTCGCGTGTAAACTTGACTATATCGTAGGTCACACCGTCCATGACGTGAGTTTCTGCCGTTAGATTGATCGGATTCTGCGTGCTGTAACCGTACACGGTGCTCGTGAAGCGAGCCAGCGCGTCGAAATGCTTCAAGTCGATGGGCGTGCAGTCGTCTTGCGGATTCACGACGTCCGTGTACCGATAACAGTTGAACTCTAGATCGAGCGCCAACTTTTGCAGCTTGTCGGCCACGTCTTTGTAGCATTGCTGCTTGAGCAGATTCTCGATGTAGTCGAGGTATTGAATCCGTTGAGCCAGAGTAACGCCTTTGCGCGATAACTTGCGACTGGATTCGCGCAAAACCTCCATCACCGCGCGCTGTGCATAGTGTTTGTTCTCAATCTTTTCCAATAGGAACGACAAGAGCTTGGATTGCGAGAGCTCCATCAGCAGACTGAGGTAAAACTTTTTAACAATGTTGAGATTCTGCGAAGAATCGGAACGCGTATACTTGGTTACGTCGATCTGTTTCAGACTCTGCACGGTGCCGTTGACGCTGTAGCTGCCCGCCAACATGAGCGAATCCTCGTCGTCGGTGTCAGAGTCCTGATCGAGCGGCTTGACGTCGTGCGGCGACATGGGTTTCGTATCGTCGTTCATGTTCATGTCGCGTTCGCCGTAAATCTTTCGCAGTTGCTCTGCAAACTTTTCGTAAACGAGCGAAATGAAATGGCGCATGTACTTGTCTAGCGTGGTGATCATTTGATCGTCGTACTCGGTGTTGCTGCCAAAGTGCGTGGTGCGCTTGCTCGCAATGATGACGTCCGGCGCTTTGTCGTACGTATTCTGGTGTACCATGTAGTATATAAAGTTGCGAGCCATGATCTGGTATTGATTGTTGCGCTGCGTAGTCTTGGATTCGCGCTCGACCTCGGGCGTGACGCTCTGCTTCCTGAGTTTGAGCGTGATAATCTCGGCGGTACGAGTCAGCTTGTCGATCATTTCGTGGAACGTTTTGCTTTCAATAAATTCTTCGAAACTCTGCAATAGAAATAATGTTTTATTAGTGATTCGTTCGTGCATACTATCGAGGTGTGATGGATCTATTCATGAAGCTAGAAACTTGTAGGATCCCGAACGATCCGGAGATTGAAAATCGCGCGTGCAGCATTGATCAGAGTGTAATTTTGACCGATCCGGTACTCGATCCCAAGTATAAGCACGTACAGTACCGGGTGCCGTCCGATGTGGCCAAACAGTTTAAATATTTCAAGTTTGCCATGACGATCAACGCTTACAAGCTGCACATGATTACGTATTTGCTAAAGAAGACCTACGACGAAGCGTGCCGACTGATCGTTAGACTCACCTGGGAGAACTTGTTCATATTAAAAGATCCGATATCTTCACCGAAAGACATTGCGACGGTGCTCAATCAGCTAAAGAGCCCTCCCGATTGGACTTTTCTCACGTGGGTGATGCTAAGCAGACCGCCTATCGAATTGTTGATAGTCAATGTAAACGACCAGAGAGACGTCCGACTGTATCAACCTTACATTACAAAATGTGGGGTAAGGCGAATACTGTATTACTCGTACACCGATATCGCATTAGTAAAATAACCGCCTCGATGCGCGGTATATCCCTTTATTTTTGGGTATACATGCACTTTGTACTATTCTCTACCGTGGACGAGTACGGCAAGCTCGACCCGGAACGCGCCAATGCGCTGATTCGGGCTCTCGAAAACAGCACAAACTGCACTGGCTCGATGATCGACTACAACTCGATATACCCCCTAGTCTTTACGTTCAACGATTGCGAGGAATCGGAGCTGCCGCGCGGCACAATAGTCGAAACCGCTCAAGAGATGCGGTCCGCTCTGGAGGCGGGCGAGTCCAGTCTTTTGTTGCCGCACACGATGAAGATTGTAAAAATGCTAAGTCAATTGGAGTTGTTGAATTCTATGATTAATAAAAAAACGTTAGACAATATACTATACGCTCTGAGCGCGAGTACGCGTAAATGGTATTAGTCTTTAGAACGGGTAAAATAGTTTAGACGCAGCAAAAATGAACACTGCTATGAATAATCTCAGGAATCGTCTGTCCCCAGAATGCTCCAGCATGACAAACACCGTCATGGTACTGGGTGTGGTGCAAGTCGTGGCGCTCGTGGTTATAGCGACTCTAGTTTTGTTCGCATTCATCTATTACAATGCAGAATTCGCCGTTACCGCATCGACGAGCGACGCGACTACAAAGGCCACGGACGTAGAAAAGAAGAAGAAGCGTACTAGATTCATGCTGATCGCCGCCATCGTCATAGCTGGTCTAACTACACTCACCGGCCTCTGGTTGACCGTGCTCTCCGGCAAGATCAAGAGCTGCATAAGTGTAGCGACAGCCGTATCGGTCTAAGTGTTTCCGCATTTTTTTAGACACGAATCATGCTAATCGTAATGGTGGGTACCATGGCGATCATCGGGATTTTATATTTTTTGACTCTAAAAATTGACAATACCAATTACTACGAGTACGTGAATCGTTACAATCTACAACTGAAGAATGAGAAACTCGCCAGACTGCTGAACGCCGACCCGATCGGGAACCTGCCCTCGGTCACCGTCTCGTCTACCAATCAAGAGCTTGAAAAGTACAAGGACTGCATCAACGAACCGCTCATTCTGTCCACCGATCCCACCGAAAACCTGGAGCTGTACGAGAAAAAGTGCAAGACCGCGTGCGGCGCAGACGCCAAAGTGATTCGGATCGAGAACGACACCTACGAGTACTACCACCGATCGAAGAAACTCAAACCCGGCAACTATTGCGTGCTCGAAAACGCGGCCGTCTCGTGCAATCTTCGCACCGGTTACGTGATCGCGACGGGTCTCGGCACGGTCATGTGTCGTTCCAAGTTCCCGAGTCTGTTTGGCGGCGCGGATGCGTCTAAAATTATCGCTTGCAGCGACGAAGACTACCCGTCGACGGGCGCCCTGCTGTGGGATCAGGCCAACGACAAGGCCGTAGACCCGTCCAACATCGTGATGACCGACGAGGATGAGCGTTTGAGCGACGGTATCACGTATAGATTCGTGTGTCGATACAACGACGACGTGTTCCACAACAAGATGTTACCCCATCCGGCGAACAGGTTCCATCCCATACGCGATCCGTGCATTCGTAACGTGTACGCGGCGCACAGGGACGCTCGCGCCGTACTGGAGCGCGACAAAGCGACCGGCGAACAGACGTGGCGTTGCGATTGCGGCGATTCGAGCAGTACGAGACTCGAGAAGCGCGATAAATCGAAACCGAAATCCGAGTGCATCGCCTGTCTGGATCGCGTGAACGTAGAGGGTAAAAGGTACGACATTGAAAAAATGTACGATTGCTTCTCGGTAAACTCGAAACTGGCCGACGTGGGCGATCGCGTACCCTGCGGACCCGAGGGCTTCGTTCAGCTCGGAAACACATGCGAGCGCACAAGTCTCGAGGTGTACACGCTCAAAGAGGACGAGACGCCTTTCGGCATGAAGTACGTCAATCTGAACGGTGTATCGCTGTGAACGTTACGCGTCATAATACGTATAGCGTATTGTGCATACCCTCGTTGTCTATTGTTAGTTGATGTTTATATATCATGAACAGTATCAAACTAACGAACGCAAAGCTGTACCGCAAAGCGGCGCTCATGTCTTGGCTCGAACGAGACAGAGTCGTCAAAGATTTTGTCGCTCGCTCGGGCGATAACATTGACGTCGACACGCTGAAGGGCCTCTTTGACTTTGCCTCGCACTTGAAACTCGAAAGCATCGTAGTGTCGGTGGGTAAAGCGGTCGTAAAGTCGAGTACCGTGAGTCTAGTGTCGTTTCTAAACAAACTCGGACTAGGCGTGAGTGCGTTTCTCGACCCCAACAACATTGATCCGCACCTCGACGACGACGATCTCATAACGCTGGTCGAGAATCACATCGACAAGCTGAGCACGCAGGATCACAAGCGCAGATCCATCTATTACACGATTTACAGAGTCAATCATGATGGCCAGGTTGCTCATATCTCTAGTTTGCCCCAATTCAAAGCCGCTAGAGTCGGCCTTCATCCGGCTGAACATGCACATGGACACTGTTTTCTTGTACGAGCACACTCTAACGATCTCGGAAATGTTTAACTGTACACCCGTGAGCTGAGCCGGTATCTGTGACAGGAGATCCGTCTTGGTACCGTCTTGTAGCGTAAAGATGGGTGCGCCGTTGTTGTCATAATTCTTGGTATACATGAGTAATCGTTTGCTAAACTTTAACAACACACCCTGTTGATTACCCACCGTCTGATCGAAGCGAGCGGTCTTGCTCTGTATAGCGACTATAGTCAAGTTACTCGGGCCTAGCACGCTAACTTTCTGAGTGATCTCGTGGAGTTTACCAAACTTTTCTACCAACACCGATACGCACTGATCGATCGTCGTGCACTTGCACAGATCGTCGCTTACGTTTGTCGGTTTCTTTATACAGAAGCGCGGACGTTTGATGCTGACGTGGGTCGAATCGCCGCACGATCCCAGCATCTCGTTGATGAAATCTTTAAGCTTACTCACGCACCGAAACTTGTAAAATTCTATGAAATGGAGGCAGTTTTCTATAAATTTCAAGTCGCCCTCGTCAGTGATCGCCTCGTCGTACAGATTTTTGAATACGAAAGCTATGGCCGCGTAAAAGAAATTGGTCGGTTTACCGTCGGCGTACAGTTCCGGTATATTGAAGGGGTCGTCTTTCGATAGAGTCAATCCCTCTTCTTCGAAGAAGACAATCAGACCCTGCCTAACCTTGTCCAGCTCCAGTGCGATCGGTGTCGCCTTCGGAGGAGGAGCGTTTGTCAGAGCTATAGATTTGGTGAAATCTACCGGTTCGCTCAGCGAAATCGGGCTAGACTCGCCCCACGGGCACGGTTCGTCGTCGATCAACTGATCCAATTCGACGGGTTTCGCTGCGGGCAGCATCGTCATCTCGGGCCTCATCATGGGGCGTTTCATGGCACCGGATTTCATCATATTTCAAAGTTCAAGTAAAAGTAATTTGTCAAAGTTCAAGAGGACTACTACCAACACCCAATACTAAGTCTATTCGCAATAAAGTTAACGCGTATACGGTATTAAGCGTGTGCGTGTAATATATAGTAAGAAAATAGCTCGACGATGTCGTCGAGGAGCAAGACGATAATCGAGATTGTCAAGCTCGTCAATTCGCTGGGTACCGATGGCGCGATCGGAGACGATGAGATTGAACAATTGTCCAAACTCACGAGGCAACCCGCGCCTACTATAACGCCCGAGAATTTTCACACTCGCGCTCGTCACTTTATCATAAACGGCCTGAGATCCGATCGGGGATGTCGCATGATCGTGACTCCGGATCAGTTTAAAATTTACGGTTCCACGTTAAACTTTATACTCAACAAGCCCGTAGAGTTTTTCAACGATTACGAGCCGTATTCGAACCTCTTACCGTCAATGTCCAGATACTCGTCTAGAAAAATCAACGCCGCCTACGAGTGTCTAAATGCGAGTCAGAAGATTGCGTTTACTCGATTGCACAAAAACATCACGGACAGTCTCTCGGTAAACGAGGGCGAGCTAACGACGTCGTTTCAAAAAGTCTACCCTATAAAAGAGCCCTTCTTTGGCGTAATAAACTCTAGATCGGGCACGGGCAAGTCCACGATCATGGGCGTCATGGGCTGTTCGCTGCTCACGCCCATGCTATTTGTCGTGTACAGTAACGCGCTCAAAGAGGCCGCCGCGTCCCTGCATCCAAACATCAACGCCATGACGACGTGTAGCTTTATAATGAAGACTCTGTCCGTGACCTATCCCGTGGCGAAGAACGTTTTCGATCAACCGCAGCATAGATCGTTGTGCGATATATACACGCGTCTAATCAAACTCGTGAAAAAGTTTAAACTTCCAACGTTCGAAGACCCGAACGTGCCGTATCTGATAGTCGTAGACGAGATGACCACCATGTCGCCGTACATGATCCTGTTCCTGCACATGGTCGGAAAGCATCATCGGTTGAATTTCCTCATGGTCGGCGATGCGAATCAACAAAAGGCCATACGGACGACGGTCTATCACAAGATGCACAACATGGTACTGCTAAAATCGGTGGCAAACTTTGACATGCTCCTATCGAAACAGATGCGAATCGACGATCCCGACTATTTGCGTATAATAAACGACATCGAGCAGCATCTGGACGAAAATAGCGATAATGTAAAGATGGAGTTTAATCATAAATTTAAAGTTTACTCGTTGCTCTACAGAAATTTCCACATGACCGAATGCCCGACTGCCATGTTTATCGCGTCGACACACGTAAAAGTCAAGGAACGCATACAACGTTGCTACCGCAGGGTACCTATAACGGACGTTGTAAAGGCGGAATACTGTCGTCGTATCAATAATACAAAGTTTCTACCTGTGCAAATGCCGATAAATTGCAAATTTGCACCGATCCTAGTTCTCATAAAGGGTTTCCCCTACATACGGTACAGTGAGACTTCAAAGAACGAAGAAGTCGTAACTTTTATAGATCGCGTAGACGAGAATACTTTGTTGATTCGCAATTCGAGCAATGTGCTTGAACGAATCACTCGAATAGCCATCAACAGCATGAACACGATCGACGAGCTATACGTTTGGTTGAGTGGCAGGGGTGCAAAATACCAGTTTCCCCTGCGATTCTTCACCTCGACCTACTACAGCGCGCAGGGTCTGACTCTGGACAAGTGCGATCTCGAGCTCAACATAGACGACACCACGATGAATGCGGTCTACGTGGGTCTGACTCGAATCAGACACGGGTCTCGTTTGAAACGTTTGCACACTCGAGAGCTGCCCAGTTTGGCGATGACGGCGGCCATGAACGACTCGTACTATTACAAACTGCCCGATGTCATGGCGCAGCCCACCGTCGCGGGTGGCACGCTCGACGATAGAATCGAACGATTCCACGAACACGTACTGGAGCGCTATAGGAAAATCAACTTTCTCACCGTGGAGCCCGAGGCGTTTCGCACAAACAAAGTGCGATGCGTTAAAATAGACCGAGATCTGTTCGATCGATACGTGAAAAGCTCTCAATCGACGCGCTCAGCTCTGATCGAGAGCTACGATCGCATCAAGCACGACGACATCGACACTTTGGCCGGTATGAAGTTGGAAGACTTCCACCGACACGTGGGCTGCACCTGCAAACTGGACTGGGTCGAACGTATGGACGAGACGGAGGATGAGAGTGAAAAAATATAATTTTTTTAGTATTACAACACTTGTAAAACGGAACGATCCTTGGTACGCATATAGTAATCCGCGTACACTCTATACTCGAGTTCGTTGGTCACGCGATGAGGCGGAACGGAGATTGCAGATTTCGCACGATGATCGGTACCGGACACGGTAAACGGTAGCTTGTCGCTCGACGAAACGCTGGGATCCTCCATAGATTTGTCCGAGAGCAGAGTGATCAAACGCTTGCCCGCGTACTTTGTGAACGGCGACGTGAGGTACAGACACTTGAAGGCGTCAAACTCTTTGGGTCTCGTCTTGAAGTACGCTACCAGCTCGGCCTCCTTCACGCGAAAGAAGGTGGCGTAGTAGAGTTTATCCTCGAAAGTGGCACCCGACATGACGCTCTTCGCCGCATGATCGACTTCTGTCGTGTCGATTCGCGTGCCGCCCAACTGATTGCATTCGATCAGGGCAAACTTTATCAATTCGTCTGCGTTCCTTTCGCCGTTGCTAGTGTATTTTTTCGTCAAAATGTTAAAGACGTACACTAGACTGCACGTATCGCCCACCAGCGTGTTCCACAGGCACTTTAGCACCAGAGCAGCGTCTATATCGTCGTCGGTGCGAGTCATCGAGACTTGCACGTTCGACGCGTCCGACATGTTGTAGGGCGACAGCTGCACCGTATACTTGAAAATGTCATAGTTCCCGTACGGAAACGTCAACGTGATTACCCGTTTCGCATAGTCGAGCAGGTGAATGTATTCTTGTAGGTCGATAAAATCGTACGACGTATCGCTGGCTATAAACTCGATACGAGTTTTGGCGTCGTCCAAGGGCTTGGCTGTGATTTTGTACGATTTTATTTCATGAAAGCAGTTCAGCACCTGCCTGACCGTGTACACGCATCGGTCCACGGTCACCGTATCGGGTGCGTGTTCGTACATTTTCCTATAAATATGTTCGCAATCCATACGCGTTATCGTAGGATTGCATCGCATAAGGGACTCGTTGTAGTTCACGCCGTACAGAAACATGAGACTCGCATACTCCAAGACGGCGGATGTGCGGTGTTCGAGTGGTAATTCGGCTAAACGATGACGAAATCGTCTAGTCGCATCCATACCGAGCGATAGCTGTAGATTCAGAAACGACTCAATGTACACTCGATCGGTGGTCAGCTCGTCGGAATTGTCCTTGATAAAGTCGTCGAGCGTGTGATTGTGAAAATTATCGGCGTCCATACATTTGGCTAGCACCGTTTTGAATATGGGATAGCGCATTTTGTACGTTTGCACGTTACCCAGAGTCTGCTGCAGCGATATATCGCCGCGTTTCTCGTCCAACAACCGAACGTTTCGCACAGGAGGATCGGTAAAGGCGTACGGTAATCTATGTTCGAATCTATCGAAACTTTCAGTGTCCAATATCAACTCTGAAGTTTTTATTACAACCGGTTCCATAAAGTCTAGGTCCGAAACTATACGCGACACGGTCTCGTTAAAGTCTGTAGACTCTTTCAGTTCGCTCAAGAGTTGAATCAACTTTTGCCTGGACTGCGACGACACCCTGATCAGGACGTCGGCCAGACTGTAATCCCGGACGGAATAGTGCTTCGTGAATCGTAACATTTCCAATTCTTTGGCCGTGGGTGCGACCCCGACCGACATGACGAGTCCGTTGTAGTCCATGTCTAAAAAAACGAACAGGTTTTTTTCGAAATTACATTTATTTTAATAAAAATAATACACTCATTTCACAGATTATCGACGATAAAATTGAACAATTGGCGTTCCAACGCACGACACTGTCGGGATTTTCTCATAGCTCTGTAGCGAGTCCATTTGGTGGGACGATTCAGGTACTCCAGATGGCTTAATATTACGAGCTTTCGCCATTTCAAAAGTATGTTTCGATGCACCATTATATTAAACTGTAGCGTGTTGTAATCGAGCTGGAGCGAAGTAGACATTATGTCGCAGTCGCAGTCGTAGGGTTAGTGAAGTGCGGCTTGACATGTTGCGTATAGTAAACAATCAACGACATTAACAACATACATATGATTGCAATCTTGTAAAATATAGACATTGCAGTGAACATTATTACAATTATAGATATCGCAACGGGCACAATCACTAGAGTGGGATAACAAAACTTTGTCACGACCCCGTACATCTTGTACGGCAACGAGATTTCGCCAGTTTTAGGCGCAGCTTTGGACACTGGCGACTTGGGAGTCTCTACGGTTTTCGTAGGTGCGGCGGAAGCGGACATTTTGAGATTTCGTTTAGTACGCAAAACCAAACCTCTATTGATCTCTGCACTATCCATCGTGAACCGTGATTAAACACAATAAAACACTGTAATAGAATCGTCTAGAGTCAACAGCGCATAGGACGCCTACATTCGCCTAATGCCAGTGTAACGGCAATATCACGCACGAAACTTTTGCCTTTCAATAATACTAGGCGCAAGGTGAAAAAATTGAATTTACGCAGGGTTCTTCATCTCGGCATAGGTCTCGTTGAATTTTGCCATCAACTCTTTGAGCTTCTCCACGTACACTTGATGGTTGTGCTCGCACGTAGACACTTCGTGTTCGATGACCAGTGAAATTTCACCAGTCTCGCTGTGCGACACGCTGAATCTGTAGCCGTTTGCCGTTTTGAAATAGTAATACGTCAAAACTTTGTACTTGCTAGCGGTCGGCGGTATAAACTCGGGGTAGGCTTCGAACGCAATCTTGAATGTGACACCCTCGTAGTCGTCTTTGACGTCGACCAGCTTCATGTCTTCGACGCGCAGCACGGACAGCACGTCGTGCTTGTCGAGAAACTTGTGCAGCGTACGACGATACTTTACTTTGCGATTTATCATGTACAGGTTCGGTAAATCAACGTGATCCTTGTAATAGGTGCGCTCCATGAGCTCGATACAGGGCTCGTCGTCGTTGGGCGGGAACTTTAATTTGTCGAAAATCAACACTTTCATGCGATCGATCAGTGTGACCATTTCCGTTTCGGTCATTTCAAAATTATCCGAGCAACGAATCGTGTATTCGTGCTCGGGAACAAAGAGTTTTCCGAAAGTCGACTCGTCAATTTGTACACTGGGACGCGTGCTCACCCCGTATGTGGCAAATTTTAACAACTTGTCATCGTTCAAACTGTCGCGATAATCGACAACGTGTCCGGACGAGTCCATTTGTCTGAGTTCCGAGAGAGAAAAAGTTTCATAAGCCCTCGTCATCGTTCATATAGTGCGGCGGCTTTGATAGCGCGAATACTCTATTGTGAACTAACGTAGGGCGAGCGTCGGAGGCAAGTTATATATACGCAAGTTCACGGTCACTGAAATGCACGGGACTCTTTGCTTAGGCGACGCGCTTTCCGCTGAAATGAGAATGTTTCTAGCGAATATGCCGAGAGATTTCAAATTGACAAACCCCTGTACGATGTATTATGGCAACAGAATGTACAAGTACAGTTGGCCAGGCGCGCAACCTTACAAGTTTAACGACAAAACGAGAACGAAAAACGGCGAAGCTCTATTTACGTTCCTATTAAAGTATACAAAAGCGCTCGTATTGAAACATAAAATTATGTTTGTCGTATACTTTGAGACGGATCTGCCGCCGTTGGATTGCGCCCATGTACCGGACGAGTGGATCGTAAAGATTCCAGCCTACCGTCTCAGGACCTGTGTGTATTCGAACGTAAACTCGAAACGTGAATGATATTACTATTAAAACGTATAAATCGAATGCCGTATACGTGCAAGCTTACACTACTCGTAGAATAATGATGGACTTTTTTTCATGGGCGACTCTGACGCTGACCGTCGTGTGCGTAGTCTATCTTCTGTACTGGAGTCGACAACAAATGAACAATTACACCCTGAGCACGTTGAAGTTTAACGGTCTGAACAAGAACACTGTGGACGTTTCGCAACTGTTCAAGTTCGATTCCGGCGGTTTGCAGTACGTAAACAGTACGGAAGATCGGGTAATCGACGCGGCCACTGTGAATCCGTACGAGTGTACACCGGCTACACCTAGATTGTGCGATACGAACGACGAAACATCGTGTTTCGGGTGTAAAAATCTACTGGCTCGCTGCGTGCACTTGAAGGACGACACCGATTATCGTATCAACGATCGTGATAGTTTTGTTTTACCCGCAAACAAGTCCCCGACCGAGGGGTATTGTCTGAGCTTAAAGAAGATCACCGACACGTGTAACCCTAATCACGGACGTTTAGCGTTGATCGTGTCTAAACAAGACTTTTACAATCTACTCTGCGTGTGCACCAACCCCGGTTACGTCGGAAACACTCACATCATGGGATCGTGCAACACCCCTTTTGTGTGCAACGGTAAAGTCAAAGACGTCAACGTACCACTCACGAAGATGGTGTGCGAATGCGAAGCCGATCACGTGTCTCTGGCTCGAAACGGTGTGCCGACGTGTCAAGTGAAGACGGTTCTGTACGCGAAACCCGAGGAGTTTATCGACTACCCCAATTCGTTGCCGAAGAAGCACTTCAACAAGACTGTTGCGGGTAACTTTAACGGTAACTCTATGCAGAATCCGTGCACAAAGTGTCCCATCACAGGTCAGGACGTGGGCGGTCGCGTGATAGATCTGACGAGAAATCTGGGCTATCAGTGCATCTCGGGTTCCGAGCGACTGGGCGTACCCATACGGAGAAACTCAAAGTACCGACTGCTCGCGGGCAACATCGGGCCCGATGCGGTGCTCGCGATTCGCAACTTTTCCGTAGACGTTTACGGGTATATACACGGTAGCGATTACCCGACGTTGGGTATAAACTTTGATCGTTACGAGAATAAAGAGTTTTGCAACGCGCTGGGTGTGCCCGAAACGTATAGGCGCATAGTGTTGGTTATAAAACCGCATCATCAGGTGACGTTCCCGGGTCATTTCACGTTGGAGCATAAGATCGAACGGATGCCGAATCTCGTATTGTACAGCACGCCCTTCGATTACTACTACCACCTCAAACAGTACGAACAAATGAGCGAAGCGAGACGGTTCCGATGGCTGGATTCGTACACGGCCGTGTATACAGCCGAACCGCAATCGAAAACGGTACAGTTTATACTCGGCGAAACGTTTGCGATCACTCAGTTTCTCATGAAACCTTTGTACGATACCACCAGCAAGTACCGACGACTGATGTACGTCAATCACGAGGGTCTGTTTGCGCTGAATCGCGAGACTAAGAATCTAAGATTTATGTTCTTTAGATTCGATTATAAACTTAAAAGTGTAACGTTGTACAGCGCAAACTCGTTGGACGATTTCTATAAATATCGAGAAAAGCTCTTCAAGTTCGGTGTACTATCGCAATAAACTATTATTACTTTTTTAGTATCGTATATACATAGTGTAAATAAAAAAATAATGTTAACCGACTACGTGTGCTCGTGTCTAGACTACGAGGACTTGTCCGATCCCAGAGTGCGTTTCGAACGGCACAAGAGTCTGTTACTGTGCATCCTACGAAACTATGTAGACTATGCAACGAGCCGAAGGCGATTCCTGACCAATGGTGAATTTGAAAAACTCAACACTTGCATTTCCATAGTAGAGGCGCAGACAAAGTCGGTTTTATTCACTCACATTGAGCTGGGTTACGACGAAGCTCTGCAGTGTGACACCAGAAACTCTAAAATTATACTACCAGTCGTTAGACTAATCAATTCAAAGCAGAGTGTATGTCATAACGTTTCAACATTGTGCGCCGAAGAATTTATTCGTTTTGTGAATCAACACAAGTATGAAAATTGCTACGCTAAACAAAAGTTGATTGTTCAAGTCGCCTCGAGTAAAACCAATATAGGGAAAATAACAGCATTCTGATGAGCTTTTAGTTTTTTTTGCTACCAGTTAATGGAAAAAATGATTCGTTAAAAAAAAGAGTGCAGTGTTGTAAACAGTATTTATTGATCAACTTATACACAATTATTACACAATTATTATACAATTATTACACAATTCAATATCTAGCACGCCTATAACGGCGTTTGGGGCGTTTCGTATGATTAAACTCTTGGTAATTGAACGAATCGTGTTCTTCGTAAATCAACCGTTTGGGTATTTGATACGCGCGATAGCGATGATCCGGCGCGGCGGGAGGCGTGTACTCGTAGTGGGGATACTCGGCGGCCTTATAATTGGTCGGCGCACGATCCACGGGAGTTTGTCTGTAATCGCGAACCTGATCGACCGATCCGCCAATGTACAGTGTCTCCTCTAGATTGAACCGGTGCAAGGTCGAAGTCAATACTTGATGAGTGCGACAATGAACACATTTGCTCTGAAAGTGTATGTCCATATCGGGACATTTTGGCGTAATCGTCTTGAGGAGACTGGCTTTATACATGAAAAGTTTGCTATTGTTCCGCATCATGATGGAGTACCACGGGTAACCGTTGGACTGCACCAAGTTTCTGTTATCGAACACTACGATCGTGTCGCACTCGTCTAGTATTTTCTCGAATCCACCGTAACAATAGTTGATTTTAGGCACATTATCGTGCACAAGAGTCATGGTTCCGTAGTCTTCCATCGATTCGATGATGCGCTTACAGCAATTGTAGCGAAGCTTCGATACCGACACTCCACTGACCCCGTTGGCCATCTTAAAGTTGTGAGTTTTCGTCACCACCGAGAACACTACAAATCCCAGAGACTTGTACACGCACTCATGAGGCACTTTGCACTTGTCTAGGTTCAAATTCTTCGAGATTAGCTCCAGTCGATTGTTCCACTCGGCGATCCAGCGCGTCTTCCTGTCTTCGGCGATGTTGATCTCGCTCAACCAACTGACGCCAATCTCGTCCAGCATACGCTTGAGGGTGGGATCGAGCACTTTGGGCCCGACCACGTAGTCGACGATGCCGTTACCCTGGTAGGATGGGTACGCGACGACTTCGTTCTTGACCGCGGCGTGCATCGACTCTTGCAGTTTGCGAAGTTTGCCGATGTGAGCATAGTCCAATTCGTCGTTTGACGTGATCGGATCGATGCGGATCACGATCCCGTCGTCGTCTTCTTCATCGCTGACTATGGGCTCCGTGAGCGGCTCCTCCGCGATGGACTCGACGATGTCTTCGTAAATGTCTAGGACGTCTTCCATTATTATAGAGATAGGTGTTGTCGGTAATAGGGTATTCGTTAGAATGATAAAAAATCGAACACGTTACTAGTAGTTATAGACGTTGGGATAAAGGTAATACGATATTTACACAAAGGACTGCGGTTCTACGTTAGAAATATCGTTCACCATGCAACAATACAGCGGTCCGAAAGACTTGAACGAACATCATTTATTCTATAATTATAAATTGTCATTGGAATATGTGACCCGGCACGATCCGTACAAGCTGTTTCGATTCTCGGGAATACGGATTCTCGCCAAAGACTACACCGATTATCGGCATAGAGTAGAGTTCTTTAACGAAGAATCTGAGAATCTGGGTCCGGATACTCTACCGTCGGAGATACGGAGCGTATTCTATCATCTGCATCACAAGTACAAGCTCTTTACTTGCAAATACCCCGACAAGTATCGCGAGTTGATCAACATACTGTGCCTCGTCGATGGCATACTAAAGCTCGAAAAAGTGGAAGCGTCAAAGGACTTTAAGATTGAACTGGCGCGGATCATACACGTGTTTATACATAATCACAAGTTTAATTACACGATCGAATCAAACTTTGGACTTATACCGTGGAACGATACAATCCTCCCTCTGCTCTCGAGGGATTGCGACGACGAACTGGTCGCGTACACTCCATCCGAGTTTAAACCGGCGCCTAAACCCTCGCACGCGTTGATGAATATCGAGCATCTCGTACCCACCGATGAGCTGATGTCGATCGTTTACAATTATCTGTACGGCAACGATACGACGCGACTGTACCCAGAGTTGATTGAAAAGTTTGTGAGCGACAGTAAACTGGCCGCGCCGGCATTGAACGGCACCGCGTGCGTGGGCAAGAGCACAATCCTGAATTCGATCATGGGTAAATTGCAAGTCCTCTTACCCGAAGCTAAAATCTTGAAACTCTCACAATTTGGCGGATTCGCGGACAAGGATCACAACGATCTCGTGGGCATGCAGTGTCTGCCGGTCATGATGCACGCCTGCGAGAGCAATAACACCTCGATAGCCGATCGCGATCCGTTCAACAACATTATATGGCGGCTCATAATGAACCTCTTCGAGTGCACCAACGACACTGATCTCGCGAAAGCCATGTACTCGGGTCTACAAACGTTGAACCTGAACCTGATCGAGTATATGCGACGGTATCCCGTATTCGTATTGGTCGACACGGGAGTGATCGAGAATCGCAATCGTATGATGAAACGCGGATTACACTACAAGAAACAGGGCAGGATCGTGGGCGATCTGTATCGCAGCAAGATTGTAAACTACACAAAGTGTCAGAACGTGGTGTACGGAGTGCTCGCTGCGATCTGCCATTGGCCGGTGCTCGACGTTTCGGGTAAATTTCCGATCGACGATGAATATTTAGAGATTATAACCAACGCGTTCCTGGACAAGTGCAGGTGGAACCTCGAAAATTCCGCTCAATGCGACGCGTCCGGTCGAGTGCATACGTACAAACATCAAGCGTACCCTAATCTATCGTACGACATGGCAAAAGCCGTAAAAGCGTTCAAGTGATTTTTTTAGACATATAACTGTATAGACTCTGCAGCTCAAATAGAATATTAGCGTTATACAAGCACGTACGGTGGTAGGGACATGGATTTCTTAAATATGGTTAGCGCGTTTCCGGTCTGTGCGAGCGGTATGCTCGGAGCGGTGTTGGGTTCGCTGTCGCTGCATGCACTCTTGAAAGTGGCGCTGATTGTCACGCTGGGTTGGTTGATTTTAAACTTGGTCGTGACCAAAAAGAGCGCACTCGCATCCGAGCACGACGATAGCGACGAAGAAAGCGACGATGCGGACACCGATTCGTCTTTGCACTCGTTGAAGTTGAATAAAAAATCATCAGACGACACGAGCGGTGACTCGAGTCATTAACATGAAAAAAACGTTCCTTTTTTTAGACTCTTGCAGGCAACATGAACTCGCTCTTCAACATTTTCAGTTCATCTATAGATTTACCGAAATCGTTTGACAAACGAGCGCTACTCCGTTTGATACAGAAAAATAAGAAACTCCTTACCCGAGTTCCGCCAAAGACTGTGAAGCGCGTGATCAAGTACATTGAAACGGAGGTGCCCGACACGGTCATGTCGAGCAATCTCGACATGCACATTGACGAGATCACGGGTATGGTGGCAAAGGACTTTCCCGGACCGAGGTCTGTGCTCCGATTCATGCTCGTCAAACTCATACGGGAGAAGCTATCGAAAGAGTACAAGCTTGAGTTGAAACAAAAGAAACAAAAGTCTTGATTTTTTTAAAAATAGATGATTAAAAAACATGAACGCTCTATCGGCGATCATAATCTTTTCTACGCTCTGGCACACCGTTAACGCCGTAGGGTGCTACACCTGTTGCCCCGAACACGCTGAAACCTCGAGACCGTGCCCGTGCACGCGTACCGATTCGAGCGACTCGCATCTGGTGTCGTGCGAAAAATCGACCATGTGCTTCGTTCGCCTGGCGACTCTGCAGTTTCCCGATGGCTCGTTGACGATGACCGTGGCGCGGGGATGCGCACCTCAATCGTGTAAGGGCGAGCAGAAAAAGATCGGTCGTCGGTGGCGTCCAGTCGAAACGGTGCACGAAGTGTACAACGAAACGTGCTCGATGGACCCGATGAATCTCGAGCGAGCCACGAAAACCGTACACTGCTACTGCAGAGGCGACGGTTGCAATCGCGGAATCGTAAACGTAGCCGATATCGGCACGTTTCACTCGTACAATAAAGCTACGCGTCGGATCGTGCATGTGCTCATGTTGATTTGTCTATATCTGTTGCGTGTGTGACAGAGTGGAAAAAAAAGACTTGTATTTTTTTCGGAATCCTATTTACTACACTCTCACTATATTATTATTATAAACTTGATTATCTTAAAATTTATGTAAACACCTATCAAAGCGACCAATCTAAAGCATTGGGATCAACTATGGGCTCCGTCATATCGCCCAATCCGTACTGTCGATACACGAGTCTAGACTCTGTCTGAGCCAAAAGCGTCTCGAGTTGCGATACCCGCTCCATCAGCGGATCCGTTTCGGGACGATCTCCGTCTACGGTCGAGCGCAATTCCGCCAGGACTCTGGTCATCTCGTGCAAACGCGAGAGCACATCCCCGTCGGCGCCGCCTGTTATACGCTGCAGACACTCCAACGTGTGCTGCAGCGCGGGAGCGTAACGCTCAACGTCCGCAAACGCTCGGGCGAACAACCGTTCGTATCGTTCCAGGGCGTCGTGAAGCGTGTCCCGCAGCCGATCGCCGTTGAAGCCTTCGAGCAACTGTGCGATTTCACCGTTCTGTGCGACGAGAAACGCGTACCGACGGTCCTGCTCTTCGGTATGCTCGATCTTGAACGTCTCCATCGTGCGTCTGAGCATAGTGTCGATCTGCGACACTACACGTTTCATCAGCGGTTCCATGTAATCGATGAGCAGCGTCTCGATCGAGGTCTGAACCGCGTTCGACACGGTCTTGGAGAGGTCCTTCTCCGGCTTTGACGACTCCAAGATCCGCATCACGCGCTGTAACGTACTAGAGTTTTCGTCCAATCTACGGTTAAGTTCGTCAAAGTTTAAATAATCATCTTTACCCGTTTTATCCGCCGCGGCATAGGTGAGATCGTGCACGCGCTGCGACAATTGATACAGCTGTTCGTTGATGTTCTGAAGAATCTCAGACTCTTGATCCTCGCTCTTTATCGGCGCAAACTCCTGTTTGATTCTGACCGCGGGTTCGGTTTTCACCAGTCGAACGTCGGAATAGTCGAGCGGTACTGTCGTGCGATGCACTCTACGCTCCAGACTCTTGCGTAGATCTGCGACGTCTCTCGTAATTTTATTATAGATTCCGACAAAATTCAAGAACGCGTTGACCGCGTCTCGTTTTATTCTAGTGCACGAGTCGACGGCGCTCTTCAGCGACCGATATCGCCGCAAGTCTCTCGTCGTCAGATATGAAAGTTCGCTCAGCGCGTAGCTGAGTGCTCGCGATGCCAGACGGTACGCTTCGTTTAGCTCCGATTGCGTGTCGAACACGTCGATCGTGTCGCGCGTGTTGCCCGAAATCAACGAATCTATACCGCTCTGGGCGCGATCGTAGAGGTTCGGCATGGCGTTGTGCATACCCGTTACGAGCTTCATCACATCGCTCACGCTAGTTTTAAACGCTGCTCCCATCGAGGGCGACGAAGCCATTGTGCAGCAACAGGTCGCGGTTCACGATCACGGGATCCGAGATTAGTTTGCGTACGATCAATACGAATAAAAATATAACCACCAACAAGAGCAACATCGCAATCTTACTTTATACGGATCGAGTTGACACGAAACGTCATATTGAATGTGTGCATGACAGTTGTAATATTTCATAGAGCTGTAGAACGCGATCACATTATAGGTGTAAAAAAACCATGGAAAAGTATGTATATCTGGTGCTATGTCTGATTTGTCTGTGCACGGTCGTATTTTGGTATCGTATGATGCAACCCGTTCGAAACGTGGATGCGCCCATCGAACTTGTCTACGAGCGGCACGTCAAAAAGACAGGCGTCGCGCCGTTGGCGTTTACGAAAAGCTACAACCCGCACGATTCGACGTACGAAAATTACTATGTCGACCGAGTCGGTAAACTGATCAAACGCTCCGAACCGCATCCGGTCGACGAGCATGGCGTTTTACAGAAATCCGCGGGCAAAGACAAGGTCGTGCTCGTCGAACACGGCCGAGGGTACACGATTACCGACATCAACGCCGCGTTCGATTGTCCCGACGATTGGAAGTGGAGTTTAGAGAAAAAGTCTTGCGTGCCGGCGTCCATGTGCGAGCCCGACGACGCTCCGGGTACCGTGCGGGGCATAAATCGCTACGGCGCCCGGTCCGACTCTAGCGAGACAAAGTTTCATCAGCGCCGGTATGCGGTCTGTCGCGGCGACGGTAGCATAGAGTTTGACGTTCACGAGTGCGAGAGCAACACGGTGTACAATCAGTTGCCCGTAAACGAACCGCACTCGAATCCGTGTAGACTCTACGACGTTTGCGAGAATCGCGAGGACGGATTCGTGCATTTCGTCAAGATCGGTGACCATACGCTGCGACCAAACGAGTATTATCAATGTCAGAATCAAAAGAGCGAGTTGAAATCTTGTAAAGGCGACACGATATACGTAGAACAGTACAATACTTGCATAGAAAAAAACAAGTGCGACGATCAACCCGTAGACACGACCGTGTTCGTAAACGAAAACAAATACATGGTGTGTAAAGAGAATCGAGGCGTCGAAATTGATTGCCCGCAGGGCGTATTTACCAAGATCGTAGTACCGCACAATGTACACTCGTGCGTGAAACCAGAGTGTGTGCAGTTGAAGGATAAACTATTCAATGTAGTCATCGAACAGCGCAACGCGTGGTTTCACTATCTGACCGAGATCGAGAAATGCGTAGATAATGAACTGGTGCACGTAAAGGTTCGTTCCGTGCAACGTTATAAAGTCATCAAAAGTAAATATCTGAATCCCGAAACCGATCTAGTGTCAAAGTACTATGCTAAACTGGACAAGGATCCCAACAGCGATCTCGTCAACGAGCAATGGAACAACCTTTACAATCAGGCGACCGGTAAACGAAAGCATCCCGAGTATCCGTACAAACCGTTCTTGACCGTCCCCATACGTTGGCCGGATCGCTTTATCGATAAATCGGGCCTGATCAGGCGCGTTACGCGTCTAGAGGACATACCGCTAGAGAATTGCAGTCAGCTCTATACCGAATCCTCGTATCAGGAGAATCTGCCGACGTTCGAACTCAACATTTACACGGGTCGGGTAGTGTTGAAACCCACCGATCGTTGGTTCAGAAACGAAGACGCCTACGTGTATCAAAACGTAAAAGACGAAAAGCTCACTTTGCCGCTGAGCGATTACATGTCGTTCTACAGTACCGATAGACCCTACAAGCTGCCGACGGAGGTTTACGAGAAAGGCTTCACCGAGGACGGGCACATTGTGTGGTTGCTCTTGAAGCTGCCCAAAACTCTCAAACTACCCAAGCTACGGTTACCCACCGACGATAAATCCACCGATCCGTCGTACCCGACCTACGTCGACACCGCCGAGAAGCCCATCGAGGGTATGCCGATCAACGGCCGAAGCGTGTCCAACGGCCGAGTCACGTTCGACGTCGTCGTCGACGGTGCTCTGGAGGAGGTTACGATAAACGATTCGGTCCGTGTAAAGATCCATTCCGATATTGTAGTGCCCGGTATGCTGCTACCGCCGCTTCACAACGACACCGGTGAGCCACTGGGTACGAAATCGGACATGGATCATGAAAACTTTCGCTATCACCTGGTCGGCAACATTGCGTTTGCGCAGAAATCCTTTATCCAGTTCACCGCATGCGTACCGTGGTATCTCACGTTGTGCGACACCGCCGACTTTGATAGGTTACGGCACAAAGCGATCGATTACTCTAGTTTGTTCGAGAGAGTATGAATATTTTTTTACAAAAAAATAAAAAAAACTATTCTCTATCATCATCGAGATATAAATACTTTGTACTTATATCTCGATATTGTCTATCGTACTCTTGATTGACGCCGCCTCTTTCGTTTCGAACCTCTCGCGATATGACATTGCATAAAGTAGGAGTATTACGACACTCGTAAACGTCTGGGTGCGCCAATTTAATTGGTATCAACTGTGCACATTTATCGCCGACTTTTACGTGATGCGGTTCGTTAGTATTATTGATCATTATAATTTTCAAACTGCCAGTGTAGTCTCGATCGATCACTCCACCGCCGATGTCGATTCCTCGTGCGGCCAGTTTAGATCGTCCGAAAATTTGACCATAACACCCTTCGGGAAGAGTAACCGCTATACCCGTGTCCAATATGCATCGCGATCGAGGTGGAATCGTCGCACCTTGACACGAATACAGATCGAAGCCGGCAGACTCGGCGGAACTCTTGGTGGGCGTCGTGGCGTTTACGTGCACTTTAGTAACGTTCATTTTACTTGAGTACCGAGAACAATGAATAACTGTAATAACCTATTTATTTACATTGAACCTGTTATATTAGGAACTTGCGATAAACGTAGACACACACAACACTACCAACCCACCTCGGGTACGGACGCGCGTGCTGTATTAAAAAATGCATCTAAACTACAAACTCAAACTCGCTGCGGTTAAGGATCGCGTCTTCAGCGATCCCAATCGTACGAATCGATCGCATCTCGTCGACGAAACCCTCGACTTGGTGCGCTCCGAGGGCTACATCAACCGCGGTTACCTGAAGCTCGCCGAGTTGGATCACCTGTGCAACTTTAGCCTGACGCGCAACCTGGGAGTGTTCCTAGACCTCTGCGCCGGACCTGGCGGATTCACCGAGTATCTCACGTCCAAGAGCTGGAAAACCTTTGGTTACGCTGTACAACACCCCAGTCTGCCTGTGAAATTGGATCGTTTACCGAACCGATCCGCCGTTCGAGTGTACGAAATGGACATAATTCAAGATAACACGCACTCGTTTGTGCAATCGATCGCCGGTCTGGCGACGTTGATCGTGGCCGACGGATCGGTCGACTGCAGCGGCAACGAGAACAATCAAGAGGAACTCAACCTGCCGCTCATCAAAGCGCAAGTCAAGATGGCGTTGGCCTGTTTGCGCGAATCCGGCAACTTTGTGCTCAAGACCTTTGAAGCCTTTTCGGAGGAGATGATGCGACTCTACTACGAGATACACTCGCACTTTGACGACTTTAGTGTGTGCAAGCCGTCGACTTCGCGCTCCATCAACTCGGAGCGATACATTGTCGCGCTCGGGTACCGCGTCGAGGCCGATTTTAAACTCACCTACGAACAGTACAGACGATTCCACATTGAACTGGAGGAGAGGCTGGCTCGTCGGCAAATCGAGAGCCTCGAGAATATACATCTGTGCGATAAAGTCGTGCAGACCTACGAAAACTCTTACAAACTGCTAAAGATGCTACGCTGCAAACGTCCGCCGTTCGCCAATCGACTCGACGTCGACCGATTCGAGATGATCGACTTTAGGCGTTTCAAGAGCTTTCGCACGATACCGGTCAGCCGTCGCAACGAACAAGTGGGCTTCCTGCTGTCGCACGGCGGAAACATAGCCACGGCGCATCATGTATCCGTTTCGGGCGCGATCGACAGGAAGAATACGCTGCATCTGCAAGTGCTGCGATCCGGAATCTTGTCGTTTCACCTGCCGCCCGGTGTGGTGATGATGGCCGTCTTTTGTCTATCCGGAGACCACATTTACAAAGTTAGAATCATCGATCTGAAAGAGGTGTACGGCGAGGACCTGTCTACAAAGTCGCTAGACGTACGCATGAGTGCGGTCGCGGACTTGCGTTACTTGTATAGTGTGAGTCACGATGTGTGTATCTCGGAGAACTACGACACTGAACTCTATCTAAACGTGCTTGGTTCGTTTAACGCTTGCACCAAATACATTAGTCTTGTAACGATTGAAGAGAAAACGCAAGTAAAAGTACATTGCTCGGTTCTATGTAACATGTCGTAAAAAGGAAATAAAATTACACTGTATAATTACAATTGCGAGTTTATTATTTGTAAGGATACACCCTATTAGCAATTTCTATTTAAACGTGCACGATTATCGATCCTCTGGTATGTCGGACGAGTGAAGGCACCTTTAAATAGAACTTGCGATTTTTTTTTGTCCACAACATGAAAATTGAACGGGCGATCCAGCCGAAAGGAGTCCACGCCGAACTTTAACGCCAGCGCAACTTCCGATTTCGAGTCTGCCGCCGATCCGCTCTCGTCGACGGTGATCTTGACGCTTTGCGTGATCGAAGAGATGTAGAGTCCCTTGTCGTCGGTTATGCGCTCAAAGTCTTCGCCCGTTTTAGGATCGAAAATGTTCACCACGCTCATGTCGCGCAGTATGCTGTTCATGTCGTTCGTGTTGATCAGTTCAAACTTTACCATGTACAGATCCATATCGGTAGGCGGGTACTCGGCCAGGGTCGCTGCGAGCTTACCCATCCACTCGAAAACGTTCAATTCGCACATGTCCGCACCGGACATTGTAGAGTTGAGCGGCATCATCACGATCATGCTGTAGCGCGGATCTCGGTAAGCCAGCTCCAACACGTAAATCTTGTTCTCGATCAATGCGAAAGAATGCGCCCCGTGCGAATGCATCATCTCGACGTAGCCCAATACGGAGCCTCCGTCGTCGTAGAACGGTTCGAGTCGCGTATCGCACCGATCGAAGGGTATCTTCCAGTCGCCTTTGAATTTGACAGTGTTCGTCAGTCGCATCGCGAGCGATCCCATACCAGTGTCGTTGATCACCGGCATGAAGGCGCGCAGCGACTCTAGGAACGGTCGCTTCACACGGAACCCAGGATCGATGTACACCTTGTTCTCTATCACGGTATAGCTCGATTCGCAGACTTCGTAGGGTTTGTACACGTCGAAGACGCGATTCACTTGATTGTAGCTCTCCTCGCCGAGCCCGTTGGACAGCATCTTCATGACGACCCACAGGCCCAGCGGTGAGGCTGCAAAGGTTCCGTTCAAACACAGAAAGCTACTATCGTACGATGCTGACATGTCGTAATCTTATATCGGATTAATACCGATTTGATCGGATGCACGTTTATATATAAAGTTTTTTCCTCTCCACGTGCATCATAATTATGTTTATGGTCTCGACCAATACAATATTGTCGCTAACCCGAGGTGTTCGTGTGTAGTTACAGAGAACATGTTGTACTCTAAGCTTTGCGATTTTACTCGCCTGTGCGATCGTCTCGTATCCGAGGATCGTGTAGCTTTAAAGATATCGCACATAAAAACGGTTCTCGACGCGTGCGATGATCGAGCGTTGTGGTGCAAACTACTATTGCCACAATGCGACACTCGAGTTTACAACTTGAAGGCAAAGCAGATTGCCAACTTTTACGCTAAGTTGATCGTACACGATAGCGAACATGTGCTGAGGGACTTTGAGTCGTGCGGCGATCCGGCAATCATGGCTTCGAAATATCACAATCTATTAGATTGTACAAACGAATCGACTCTAACTCTGCGCGAAGTCGATGAATTTCTAGAAACGATGAGCGTTCACCCCGACAAGTACGAAAGACTGTGTAAATTCATGAAACGTTGCACGCCGGACGACATTTGTACAGTGATTCGTATGCTGAATAAAGATTTAAAGATTAACACGGGACCGCGTTGCGTATTCATGGCAGTGTCCAATACGGCTTACTCGGTCTATCAAATGTCGAACGATTTGAATTTGGCCCTATGCGCCACTAAGCCCGACTCTGAATCCGTGTCGACCGTAGCTCCGATGCTGGCGGTGCAGTGTCGTTCGTTAGACGAACCCTTTAAAAAGTTCCCCGATGGGGTGTTGTGCGAGGTGAAATATGACGGTGAGCGCGTGCAAGTGCACAAGTTTAACGGCACCTTTAAGTATTATTCGCGTTCGCTCAAAGCCGTGCCTACGAAAAAGATTGAACAGCTCGACGAATGCATACGGCAAGCTTTTCCGGAAAACGTAAACTTGATCGTCGACTCTGAAATATTAATGATCGACACCGCGACCGGTGAGTTTTTACCGTTCGGTACGTTGGGCGTGCACAAACGTACGAAATTTCAAAACGCCAAAGTGTGCATGGTGCTGTTCGATTGCATGTACATCAACGGAACGCATCTATTCAACACTCCGTTGCACGAAAGACGGCGGATACTAGAGGAAAACACTCGTCAGATACCGCAACGCATCGTGCTGTCGCAGCAGACCGCGGTCCGCGATGCGTCCGAGTTGAAACGCGAGTTTGAAACGTGCCTGAGTCTGAACCGCGAAGGTTTAATGCTAAAGGGTCGCACATCGACCTACATGCCCGGCAAACGGAGATGGCTGAAGATGAAACGCGACTACTTTTGCGACGGAGCCGACTCGGCCGACCTAGTCGTACTGGGCGCCTGGTACGGAACCGGCAGATTGGGCGGTAGATTCTCAGTGTTCCTGATGGGTTGCTTCGATTCGGCTACGGACTCTTGGTACGGTGTGACCAAAGTGCACTCGGGTCTGACGGACGATCAGATTAAAGAGATTCACGCAGCGCTCGGTCGTAAGATGATTCAAAACACAAAGCACGCGGACCTAGCTTGGAAGTTGACTTGCAACGCGGGCTGTAAACGCCCACAGTTTCTGGCCATCGATCCGAAGGATATGCCGGTGTGGCAGATTTCATGCAACGAAATCACCGATAAACTATCATTTAGATTCCCTCGCTTTGAATACGAACGCGACGACAAAGACTGGCAGTGTGCAAACACGCTGCACGATCTCAGGGAAATGCGAAAGAGGGAATATCCACCCACGAAACGTATAAGAATAGAGTGATTGTTTTTTTTCTCAAAAAAAACTACAATACTCCCTTTGGCGTCTCGCTTACCACGCGAACGGGCCCCTTGTTCGTTGTGAAGGAGCGATTGTACTTTTCTATCAACATTGACTTCATCATTTTAACGAGGTCAAGTGGGTCCAAATGCTGATCCGACACCGTCTCGATACCGTGCCGGGCTCTGTAGAGTACCAACGAATCCACTGTATAGCTATAAACTACTATAAATGTCAAAAAAACGAGGCCAATCACGAGCGCGTAGCCCACAGCTACGGACAAAAGTCGAGTAAACATCCTCGGCCCTACTAAACATGCGGTCGCATTACATAGATAGTTATGCATAGTGAACCATTGTCACAGTTATGCATAGAGCACCATTGTCACAAACCGAACATAGCCAACCATTGTCACGAACCGTAATGAGTTACGCCTAGCTAACCATTTCCAAGAAATATACTACAAGGCTCATTCACAATGTGCCACTCGTAGTTTCTGGTAATAATACATAAAGGCAATAAATCCTAAAGTAATGACCGTCAAAAACATTAGAAGTATGATCCGTCATACGAGCTGCATTCCTATTGATAGGAACCACCACAGACACAACACATGTAAAACCTTCCAGACACACACATGTAAACCCTCTGTTAGTATATAAGTTCTTGTAACTTAGATTTAAGGGTTCTCGTATTGTAAAGCTCATGCTGAGCACATGTATCTTTAATTAGATAAATATATTTTTTTAACAAGTCTTGCTCGTTCATATTTGACTGGCGCAGCCGGTGGGATTAGTAGTCGCGAATAGTGAGCGTCCATAAGACACATAAATCGGTCGTAACGTTTCCTAGACGCATAGACTTCTAAAAAACCTATTCAAACAAATCTGTCAATTGAACATCGCGTGTGCAGCAGCAACAGCATCAGCAGCAGTACGGGTTCCGGCAAGGGCAAACTGTGAGTAGACCTTCATTCGCACTGTTCCACTCCTTGTGTCGTTCCTAAGTAACGTTTAATTGGACTAGACATCGCCATTTTGACGTATTACATCTAATTTTGGACAAAAATCGCCGAATTTAGATTTAGTATTAATTAATTTTGGACAAAAATCGCCGAATTTAGATTTAGTATTAATTAATTTTGGACTAAAATCGCCAATTTACTATCTTGTATTTACATTTTAGCGTTGTTTGGACTAAAATTGCCAACTGCGTTATATTATCTATTTTAAATAATTTAATTAAATTGTGAATAATGAATATTCAACTTATCCCTAAGGAAATTCAAAGTATCATCCCTAGATTTGATGGAGATGATAAGTTACTCAACCTTTTTATTTCAAAATGCGAGTATGTAATTAGAAGTTTTAGTGGGGAGAACAACCAAGCACAACAGGTTTACCTATTCCACAGCATTACAAGTAGATTAGTTGGTAAAGCTGCCGTGTTAATTAGTGAACGTGAAAACGTCACCACTTGGGAAGGCCTTAAAGAACTTTTAGTTCAGCACTTTGGAGACCCGAGATCCGAAGCCTGCCTTGGCATCGAATTAGAAAATCTTAAGATTAAACAGGGAGAGTCCTTTATAGATTTCTGTCACCGAATACAGAATGTAAGGAGTTCGCTTATTTCAAAGGTTAACCTTCTCACTGACGAAGGTGTTAAAGCAGCGAAATATATTATATATAACAATACCGCGCTAAATGTCTTCCTCTACAACTTACCAGAAGACATGATTAAGTTTGTAAGATTAAATAAATGCGTAACACTAGAGTCCGCCTTAAGTGTAGTGATGGAGGAAGTAAACTTCCAAACTCGATACAATGCCCGAAATAAAAATAAAGCAACTCCAAATAATAATGTTAGCAGCTCTAACAATCCTAGACCAAACCTTATGACACCAATTCAATACAAGTTTGGCATTCCAGCTAACCATGGTTTTAGACCAGCGTACGGTTTTAAACCTAATTTTATCTCGAACCTAAATAATAATAACCAAAAATTTGTAAACCAACCGCAAACATCTAAACCAAGTACCACTAACAATCCAAACCAAAAGCCTATAATTCACCAACCGCAACAGATGCCGCGTACTTTAAATAATTATAAGCAATCAGGTTTCTTCAAAGCCAATCCAAATCAACAATTCCGATTTGGAATTATAAACCAACAGCCTAGACAAAATAATGACGTGTCGATGCGAACGGTCCGTAACAACATGATCGAAGAACCTCTTGAACTTGAATCTGACTCTAACGGTGAACAAATATTTCTATTAGACGACGAGAACGTTGTAGTTTTGATAGATGAGAGCTATAATCAAATCAACAACGTACAAGCTGAAAATGAATCAGTAAATTTTCAGATAGAAGCCTCCACAACAGATCAACCAGAATAGAAAACGAAATAATAAATTTAAATTATAGTGGTCTTAGACTACCACACATCTATTTACCAGAAATGGATGCAATTTTTCTTATAGACACAGGTAGTACACGATCTTTTATTAACACCGAATTAGTCGACCAATACTTTAAATATCACAAGAGTAATGAACCATTTGAAGTAATCAGTACTCATGGACGTAGCAAGCATAGCGAAGTCGCATACATACCGTTAACAGATACTTTTAACTCCAATATTCACCATAAGTTTTATATCTATAACGTAGACAAAGCATATAACGGTCTTATCGGATCTGATTTATTAAAAGAACTAGAAGCTACTATAGACATGAAAGATCAGGTTTTAAGAACAAATACTACAAAAATTCCCATTTTATATAATCCCTCTTATCAAATAATAATACCCCCTAGATCGGAAACGCGCGTCAAAGTGCCCACCATGTTAGACAACGGAAGCGCAATTTTAAATCACGTAGAATTCTGCCCAGGAGTTCGTATGCCCGACGCTCTAGTTAACTGTGTAGATTCCCTAGCTCAGACTGTCATTCAGAACACTACTGACACTAAGATGACTATAACATTTAATAAACCCTTTAAAGTTCATAATTTAGAACAGAATTTAGCAGATAGTTGCTTAATAAATAATTTAAACTACAGCCCCACAGATTTAGAAAATCTATTACAAGAAAATTTAAAAAAATTACGCCTTGAACACCTAAACGTAGAAGAAAGGTCACTAATAACTAACCTATGTACCGAGTACAAAGACATATTTCATTGTGAACATGTACCTCTATCTTTTACTAACCAAGTCAAGCATAAAATTCGCACAATGAACGAAGATCCAATTTACATACGCCCGTATAGACACCCAGTTAGTCAAAACGAGGAAATTAAAAAACAGGTAGATCAACTTTTAGAAAATAGAATAATTACAGAATCACACTCACCTTGGAGTGCCCCTGTACACCTAGTTCCTAAGAAAATGGACGCTTCAGGTGAACAGAAGTTTAGGATGGTTATCGACTACAGGCGCCTCAATGAGATAACGATAGACGATAAATATCCCCTACCAAACATCACAGATCTATTCGATAGACTAGGAAAAGCATCTTATTTTACCACTATAGACCTAGCTAGTGGTTATCATCAGTTAGAAGTAGAAAAAGAGGATCAACCAAAAACTGCGTTTACAACACAGTCAGGACATTACGAATTTACTCGTATGCCCTTTGGTTTAAAGACAGCCCCAGCTACATTCCAGCGAACCATGGACAATGTACTCCGTGGACTACAAGGCATACATTGTCTCGTTTATCTAGACGACATAATCGTTTATTCAACTAGTCTTCAAGAACACATAGATAAGCTTAGAAAAACATTCGATAGACTTAGACAAACTAATCTCAAAGTAACCCTAGACAAATGTGAATTTCTTAAGAAAGAAGTGTTATACTTAGGACACACAATAACCAAAGACGGCCTCAAACCAAATAATGATAAAATTAAAGCCGTGTTACAATTCCCTTTGCCTAGAACACCAACAGAAATCAAAAGTTTCTTAGGTCTAGTAGGATACTATCGTAAATTCATAAAGGATTTCTCTAAAATAACGCAACCTATGACCAACTGTCTTAAAAAGAAAAATAAAGTCACTATAACTCAAGAGTATGTAAATGCATTTGAAAAGTGCAAAGAACTACTTACCAATGCACCAATATTACAATTCCCAGATTTTGAAAAACCTTTTCTTTTAACTACGGATGCATCTAACTTTGCGCTAGGAGCAGTCTTATCGCAAGGTCCCGTTGGTAGCGATAAACCGATAGCTTTTGCGAGTAGAACACTTAACGATGCCGAAACACGTTACAGCGCTATAGAAAAGGAACTATTAGCAGTTGTTTGGGCATGCAAACATTTCAGACCTTATTTATATGGTAAAAAGTTTACAATACTAAGCGATCATAGACCATTGGTATGGTTAAATTCCATTAATGAACCAGGAAGTAAACTCACGAGATGGAGACTTCGACTTTCTGAATACGACTACGAAATTAAGTACAAACCCGGTAAACAAAACAGCAATGCAGATGCATTGTCTAGGATTAAAGTAAACACCTTAGATGATGCCTCAATGATAGTGAACACGGATAGTACAAAGACTATTGTCATCTCATCAGATGAAGATGACACTATTACTATTTCATCCAGTAAGTCTAAAAACAGACCTACGTCACCTTATTCAGTACCATCAATAGGAAGCGAAACAGTCACAGCCTCTGAAGGAGCAAACTCTCCTTCTTTAGTAACCATCCATTCGGAAGATAATACGGATTCCTCTGATATACCAATATTAAAAGAAGCCATAGATACGAAACCCAATCAGATTCTTATATACACTTGGCATAGAAATGAGTGCAGCGTTAAAAATTTATCTAGGAATAAGCAAAAAGTATTAGAAGTACACATGCCAATAGAAAAACCGGAATTAGTTAAAGAATTCTTAAAAGAATATATCCGCCCTAAAATAAAATATTTCATCTATTTTGAAAATGAACACCACCGTAAAGAATTTTCAAACATCATTACAACTTTATTTAAAAAAGATGCGATACGCATTTACGAGTGTACCGAAAGAGTCGTTTACGTAGAAGATGAAAACGGACAAACAGAAATAGTCATGAAATATCACCGCGGGAAAACTTGCCATCGTGGTATTAAAGAAACTGTAGCCCATTTAAAAAGAACTTACTACTGGAATAATTTAGAACAAACCATAGCTTGTATTATCAACTCATGCGAACTTTGTAAGCAAATGAAATACGATAGAAAGCCAATAAAACCCGAACTACAATTAACTCAAACCCAAACAAAACCTTTTCAGGAAATATTCATAGATATTTTCACAATAGAAGGAACTTATTTTCTTACAATCATAGACGCATTCAGTAAACTAGGTCAAGCATTTGAAGTACCTAATAGATCGACACCGGAAGTTATAAGAGCACTTATAAAATATTTCGCCACATATGGTGTGCCATCAAAAATTAGTGCAGACTCAGGATCAGAATTTAATAACAATTTACTAAAAGAAATGTTAGCATTCTACAAAATAGATTTACACATAGGTACGCCTCATAACCCAAATTCCATGGGGCTAGTAGAAAGATTCCATTCTACTATTATAGAAATTTATCGACTTGCGAAGTACGAAAGGAAAATAACTGACGCCGCATCTGTCATGATGTATGCTATAATGTCATACAACCAGGCTATTCACTCAACTACTGGTTTAACACCATTTGAAGTAGTCTTTGGACATACTGATGCTTCAAGTACCTTTGCAGTAGACTTTAACAAAAGCTACACCCAACAGTTAGTAAAGGATCATGTTAAGCGTACTAAATATCTATATAATTACTTAACCGACAAAATGATCCAGTCCAAAGAAAAAACCAAGGAAAAACGTGGCGGTGAAAAACAATTAGATATTAAAATAGGAGATCAAGTTTATATGAAAGGAGTTAATACCAGACGTAGCAAAGATAAGCCTAGATACCAAAAAGCGACAGTTATTGATCAAATTAAAAGAAATACCGTAGCTGTCCAAAATGGAACCAATAGAAACAAGAAAATACCAGTTAAAGACATTAAACGTCCTTCACAAGTACGTCCTGCTGGTAACGATACAAAAACCCCTCAGCCAGAGCCTTCAACTTCAAAGGATTGAAGACAATCCGGAAATCCTTCCCGTTAAAGAAGGACAAGCGTCACCAAGCCTCTTTAACTGGCATATAATTTAGATATCAGATTTAAATTTAATTCATAGGAGTTTAGAATATAACTTATGTTATTAATGATGAGTTAAGATTGTACATTTTAGATGGTAGCCTGGTTGATGCGAAGTTTCAAACCCAATATATAATGAACATAACTATAGAACGTTATACTCAGTTCATCCCGAACATTAGCAGGAAAGGAAGAGGACTTATCAATCCCGTTGGATCTATAGTTAAAGCCATTACTGGAAACTTAGATAATGATGATGCACTTAGATATGATAAATAGATAAATAGCCTTTCCTGTTACCAATGGAAACTTAAATAGTATTGAACATTGTAGTGACATCAAAGCTTATTAAAAGACAAACAAATAACTTTTATTATGTCGTTGCCAACAGTCCAATTAGATGTCTACCACTACTACACCTTACATCGTTTCCCTATGTACCATCCAGACCTTGGTGTATCCTTCCTGATTACCCCAAAACATTCCCACATCCTTGCGAAAGGGTCGAAAATAGTATCGCTCTCCCAGCCTTCTAGAGAAATAGACGAAGGAAAGTTCCTTTGTTACGAGAGCAACGTGTCTCCGGAGGAAGAAAATGAATGTAACAAAGATTTGATGACGTTTTCTACAAAAATAACATCGCGCCTGCCTCTTCCAGTCAACGCATCCGACATTAAGAAAAAATGTATACATCCAGACTCTTGGATTATTTTCACGGGTTTTTCTACATTCCTGACAGAAAACTGTGACGACTAAATGAGTCAACACGACAGCATGGGCACATACATCTTAACTCTCAAAACGCTTGTGAAATAAAACTTGGAACAACCACATTAAGAAGACGTCTTCAAACACGAGAAGTCGCGTTCCCCAGTTCACCATCAATACAGTATTATAACACCAAAGGACATCGCACGACGCAAAACTATCAATCTAGACTAGATTGATTTGGGAAATCTACAGTTCCTGTCGCACTCATTGAAGCATAACAGTGCAGTGAAAAATAGTGAAAGTCATTTTGTGAATGTGCATAGTGTTAGCATAGGCACCATTGTAATTTACGTTATTTTAATTTTAATTTTAAACTTAGACAAAATCATCAACCTCGTGATGCACCTTCGGATGGTGATTTTGCTCTTACGGAGGGAGGAGTTATGCATAGTGAACCATTGTCACAGTTATGCATAGAGCACCATTGTCACAAACCGAACATAGCCAACCATTGTCACGAACCGTAATGAGTTACGCCTAGCTAACCATTTCCAAGAAATATACTACAAGGCTCATTCACAATGTGCCACTCGTAGTTTCTGGTAATAATACATAAAGGCAATAAATCCTAAAGTAATGACCGTCAAAAACATTAGAAGTATGATCCGTCATACGAGCTGCATTCCTATTGATAGGAACCACCACAGACACAACACATGTAAAACCTTCCAGACACACACATGTAAACCCTCTGTTAGTATATAAGTTCTTGTAACTTACGATTTAAGGGTTCTCGTATTGTAAAGCTCATGCTGAGCACATGTATCTTTAATTAGATAAATATATTTTTTTAACAAGTCTTGCTCGTTCATATTTGACTAGATACTGTATTGTTCTTATGCAAGATAAACATAATACTGCAGCGTAAAACGTAACACTACAGATAAAGAAAGCGATGAAGTCCACCGTTGTCGAGATGTGTCGTAAGCGTTTACAGAGTTCGGCGTTCATGATTAGTCATTATTTCATAAGAATACCCGAGCTGGAGCTTGAAATTCATCCGGGTATGTACCAAAAGGGTCGTTTTCTCGGTATCGATTCGACGAAACACTACGAGGTATTGGCTCTAGTGCACAAGTGCTACAAATGCCTCGATGAAATATTATTGCTAAGTCACAAATCAACGTACGCCTGGTACTACCCGTTGATTAATTGCGAAACGCTCACACGAGGAATGTGCTTGGGTACGGCGTGGAGTAATCAAACGTTGACAGCGATGCTGTTTGCTGTGACGGGAGCGTGCCTATTCTTAAAGTATGATACGTTCATAGCGTTATTTACAACTCTGTGTCTCTTGATATTCGTAGTGCTCTATTCTCATGTGGGCGAACGAGTCAAAGTTTATAGATGCGATCATCAATAATAGCAATGAAGCGTATCAAATGGCGCATTACGTTTACGTGCATACACGCAACGCCTTATTGGGCTTATAAGGATTTTTACATCTCTAAATGACAATATCCATGTTTTTTTACGACGTTGAAAAATCACCGACTCGCGCCGATGCACCTAGCCTGAAAACGTACGAACGCATACTGTGCAAGGCGCCCGACTCTGATCTGGGTACCGTGTACGTGCTTAAATCCGGTCCACACACACTGTTGGGTGTGATTGCGATGATCGACAGACAAGATCTGCTGCCACAGGTGAATCTCACTTACCTGTCGCAGATATGTTTGAGACTTTTACGGATCGACGAGGGTGAAACGCTGCAGGTCAACTTGCCCGACGTGTACGACAAGTATTTCATGTATTCGAATCATAAGAACTACAAGTCGTTCCTGGATCAATACACACCAAAGTTGGACTTTGTCAAAGTCGAGTTGAAGTCGTAACCTTTTTTTAAAGAGCCATGGAAATCGACAACGAGCACAATCTGATCGAAGCCAACAACGCTTGCGTGCAACCCGACGATGCGTGGACGGTCGATTCGTTTTTACAGTGTCTATCGCAGCCTGTCTCTTACAATCTGGTGGAGAACTTGGACGCCGATCCTCGCACCATCAACGTTGCGTACATACGTTGCCGCGATATAGTGATATCCATGAAGAACGGTATATTGGATTACATTGATTTGTTGAACAGCACCTACGCGAACAACACGCGCTCCGTCGAAGATCCCGAAGTGTTGATCGATAAGCGTAGAAATTATACAAATCTAAAGAAGGGCGCCAACAAAATGCTGCGACGACTAAACTTGAAGCTGAAAGAGCTGACGAACGACTACACCGCCATAGAGGAACAGACGTCGATCGTGGAACGGCAAGCCGAGAACCTGAAGCGACTCATGGCCCGGGATACGGCCACCGATAAATTGCGCCGAACCGTCATAACGTCGGTGCAACAAAAGAATCGTATCGTGCCGCTGGTGAACAAGTTTAACGCCATGACGTCGTCGATCATTTTAGACTACAAAAACTCCACCGCCGATCGTATAGTCGTCGATTCGGACACGCTGTGGTTGGATATAAACATTGACGCCAAAGACGACGTCAACAATCGCATCGATATCATCAATCGAACCATACGAGACTATCAGTCGGAGCAGTTGCGCAACGAGATTAATCGCGTCCGCAGACCCATCGATCGCGTTAACGTGATCCTGGCCAACGTGAACGAGGAGAAACGTTTCACGCCACGCTCCAACGCGCCCATGAGCACCGAGCCGGTATCCGAAACGCGTGTCATGAATCCCAAGATCGAGCCCGGCCTCACGAGCAGCACTCCGCTAATGGCGAAACGCAAACGTAAAAATCTCACAATGTCAAAGGGCGCGTTCTGGGAGCATTCCGATCCCAGTTCCGATGCGATGATGGTTATAACGTCGAACACAAACAACATACTCCGGTACCTGCACCAGCAATACTATGTAAACTCGAGTGATCCGCGATCGTATCTAAACTTTCGTGTATCGTTCGAAGAGTTTTCGGTGAAACAGCACTACCTGGTTCGTTACTTGCTCAACGTCGACAATACTTCAGAGAGATTGATGCGAATCTTTGACAATTTCGAGACGTTCATACACGCCTGCCACGTAGCCGATACCATATTGGTGGCGGAAAAGGCCCTGCTCGAGGCGAATTCGATGTTAAATGCGTTTATAAACTCGCTGTTCTTACAGTTCAAAGACGTATCGCTCGACCTATTCAATATGCACTCTAGCGCACCGACGTCGACAAAGATCGCAATCTTGTACGCGCTGAGCGATCAGAGCGCCGATGCGGACACGGTTATCGGTTACATCTCCGAACGGCTATCGAACACGGCTAAAGATTTGGTGCAGGGCGACGTAAACACTGTTACGATCACCGAACCGACCGAATTGTTACGTTACACGCCCGAAACGGAGGGTCAAGAATCATAATACTAAAAAATAATAAATGATTGTATTTTTTTCACAGTTTCGAGTTTATGTAATTCAATAATTCTTCGGACTCCCCTCGACTGAGCTTGTAGATGGTCTGATGATCGCCATCGAACAGCTTTACAGTGAGTCGATTGAGCTTTGCAAAGTTTTCGCTAGACGATCGCATGAAATCGTCGCGCGTCGTTACGATCACGGTCTCGTCGGCCGGTATTCGCGTGGGCACGGGCTGCGTGAGACCCCGTTCGATGTAATACAATGCGGCCGCTTTGAACAGGAACACGTCCGTGGTTCGACTCCCGTAGAATCCGTTGATTCCGATGAACCCTCGCACCGGTATCGTAGTGTTCGAACGTAGCATCTGCGCTAAAAGCATACCGTAAAAGGTGCCGGCCGAGTGACCCGCCACGATCACACCGTCGCTACGTATGGAATCGTACCGCTCCAGTAGATGAGTCGCGACCAGATCGTATATGAATTGTACAACGTCCTCGGTCTTCGCCTCGAATCGTACCGGATGATGGAACGTGACGACTCTGCGCTCTCGTTTCAGTCGTTGCACCGTGGCCAGTTCGGGATTCGACATGATAAACAGACCGCCCGAGATGAAGATCACGAGCGGCGATCGTTTCTCGTATGTGGACTCGTTGAAATGGTACACGTCGTGACCGCGGAAGTGGGACCTCTCGTAGTTCAACTCTACGAGCTCGGCTATAGTCGTGGGATAGTTTCGAATGATCATATTCGCCAAGAGTTGAGGCGCAAACAGTAGGACGTAAACGGCCACACCGAGCACGGCATACACCAACACCCTTATGACGCTTAATAGACTAATCATAATCGAGGTATCTCTTCAGAGTGCCACTCAGTCGTATACCGGTCAAGCGCTCTTGATTCTAAGTGACATAACGCGATAATGACATTTTTACTAGACTTGGAGCATGCAAAGATTGAAGAGCTGGTAGCCCGAGACTACAACGAACCGCTCAAGACGTCCGAGCAGTACAAGGATGTGTACATTCACACGTTCGTCATGTACGTGAGCGATAAGCATTACAAGTGTCTGTTGACGAAAAAGTTTCCAAACTCCGGCATCAAACACTTTACAATGTTTAAAGAGTTTAAATCGGACCCCGAGCGCGAGGTCGAGCCCTTGGTGATAAGCAAACTCGACGGAGTTTCGGAGGATTACAACGATGCGCGTCCGTACGTGTCGGTGTTTTACAATTTCAACAAGAGCTACGGCGAAGTCTACAGTCTGGACGTGAAGAGTCTGTACGATAACGCGTGCGATCCTATCCGCGTGCAGTACTATAGAGATTTCGGCGGTAGAATAGTCTTGTTTCGCGACAATCCGCCCAATTGCACCGATCTAGTCGCCACGGGTACGTGGAAACGCGCCACCGACAACACGGGACACTACTACCTGGGCACCACTCAGACTACGGATCATCACGAGTACGCGGACGATTATCATCTGCAGGACGATTTCTCAAAGTGCGAGTATCGCGTGCAGAAATTTATCATGTTCACGTCGATCTCCAAGTGCAAAGAGGTCTACGATATTAAACATGTGAAAAACTTTATACGCGAATTCGGCGCGAGCGTTATAGTGAATCAGCGGTATCTAGAAACTTTTGTGAACGGACCCAGGGTTACTTGATTTTTTTTCAATAAAAAAAATAATAATACTAATTAAATCATACGATGTCGTTTGACGAAATGCGTACATATAGGATGACGGCGGCATCGAACCCCGTTTTTAGCCAAAGATCGCTTGCACAATGAGCAATTTTTACACTTTACGCACACCATCAACTGTTGATCGTTCTCTTGTTCGACGTGTCCGCCGCGTTTAGATTTAATAGAAAGCTTCATGTCGTTCAAAGGACCGGTCTCAAAGTCGATACTGTCCAATGTGATTGTGCACATTCGAAACTTGTCGCACTCTGAGTTTGCACAGAACCCGGTCTTGCAGCTGTTCCTGACGACAAACTGTCTTTCCCCGCACTTGAGACAGGTGAAATCGTGCGGGTCGATCCAAAGTCTAGGTCGGCGCAACGATTGCAAGACAAAGGGCGGCGCGTCGGCGTACACCTTGGGCGAAGGAATTTCGTGTATAGGTAGATATCGAGTTCGAAGCCAGGTGTTCATGGAGTTTTCCTTCAATTCAACGACCCCGAATATGATTCGTATCGAGTCGCATATGTCGGACCACTCGCCCGCATCGTTTTCGTTGGTCCTGTACATGGCGTAGGCGAAAGCGGCCAAGTCTTTGAGTCTAATCATTTCCATGAGCGAGTCTTCGGTGATCACGGGTTCGCCAAATTTATAAGAGTCTAAACTGTACCATTTCATATGATCGGACATCAGCCACATTGTCAGATTACCGGGTAGAATGTCGCGGAGCAGCTCCGTCGGAGCGTCGGGATCGGTGAACATCAAGTCGTAATCGGACATACTCACCGTAATATTATCGTTAGCCATTCTAAAAAAACAAAATGTAGGTATTCATAATAGGATATTAATGAAATAACACACAGTTCTTTAGTATATTTTAATCGTGTCGTAAAACCATCGTAAATACGCTAATGAATACATTTACATGCTGATGAGAACGCTTCAAGTTTACAACCTTCTTAGTATTCCAATAATATTTTTACGATCATGATGCATGATTATTGGTTGAATTTTACTGTTTGACCCATCCAATCCTTAAGGATGCGTATACAATGCAGTATCCATATGATTTCTCGCAAAAACACATCGTTGAATTCTAGCTCGTTGAATAGGTGTATGTAATTTTTGTAGATCTGAGCCTCTGAATACTTTTGTTCGTTGATTGCGTACTCGATCTCGCGTAAATGAGTTTTAATCTTGAGTCCGCACTTGTTGTACAATGTAAAGTATTTTTCGTGTAACAACGTTACGATCCTGATCATTTGTATCGTGTAAATCGTATTGTTAGACCCGTACAAGTGTTTAAATTTACGTGCGCACGTCGAGTCTATGGCGAAACTCTTGATCTGATCTAACGAGGCGCCCTCCACCACCAGCTGCAGGTTGTGCGTAGACGAGATCGTCTTGAAGAACGTTAAATAATCGAGTATCGCACCACTGAACGCGGATCGATCAACGTAATCGATCAGGTAGTGCTCGAACGAATACTGTTGCACGTTAAACAGCCAAAAGATCTCCAACAGCTCTTGAGTGCTCCGAACGCCGACGCTCTGTCGCAAGGGCGTAGCCGGTCCGTCTTCGGTACAGATTGGCCTATATCCACGTATGAAACTGTCGAGATCCTCGCAAATCTCGTTGCACAGAGTCGGGTTGCTGGAAAAGTACATTTTTATATATTTAAATAACACTCGAGCAGTGTACACGTTCAATTTTCTGTAGTAAAGACAGTAGCCCGCGTCCAAAATCACATTAATGTGCATGTACGAGTACAACAGACTGATCAATCTTATTCGGGGTTCGTATGTTTAAATATTTCAAGTATACTTTATAGATCGCGTTCATCATTACGTTTACGTTGTAATACTCGTCAAAGTTCGACTCCAACTCTACGGATAGCTCCTGTTGATACATGTTGAACAGATTCACGCACAGAAACTCGTAATAGCGCACCTTATCGCGTAGAATATACCTCTCGCCGTACCGATACGCCTCGTTCAGACACGTTCCTATGCGTTTGATCAGGTTCGAGCTGGGAGTTTTGACGTTATCGCATCGCGTGTACAGATCGTAGAGCGCGACCATGTCACCCGAATGCAAGAAACAATAGTAAAACGTGGAAACAATCTGTGTGATCAAGTGATCCTCGGTGACGTACTCTGGTTTTTTTGTACGTCAGATTTTCGTTCCGTAGTAGATAATTGACAATATCGACACGGTTATGTTTCACGGCGACTCTCAGCAGCTCGTACAGATCGAAGGAATCGGTCAAGTTCAATTGAGCGCGCTCGCTGTCCGTTCCCAGAGGGCCGAGCATGACTTTTACATCGTTAATGTTACCGCACTCTATTGATTTTAATATATGAGTATGGTAGATTTTACAAAAGTTGCGCCTGTACGACTCTACGCTCTCGCTCTTTGCGATCCCGCGGTACGGTACGGGCTTGCGCATGACGATCATACCGTCATTACCGATGCTAATGTCGCCTTTGACTCCTCCGGCTCCTCCGGAACCCTGTGGAATAGAATGATACTTTGAAAAAAAATACATTACTTTTTCGAAACCACAAACGGTTTCATCGGCAAGGATCGCTTCAGATCCACGGCCACGCGCTCGATCGCATGTAGCTGAACCTTGTTCTGGTGCGATGTCAACGAATCCTTGTACACAGACTGCGATAGACACGAAATCATGATTACGATCACGGTCAAAATCCCTACCATGCCCACCACGTAGCTGTGCAGAGCCACGCTCGCCGGACCGATCATCGATGTGATGTAGTCGACATACCGAGAGTCGTGACTCGACATGTTGGCGCAATCAAAAAAGGCACAATGTGAGTTAAACTCAATACTCTATTACGCTTAAGAGCGATCGTACCTATAGGCGGTGTCGTGAGCTTTATTAAAAAAAATCAACTTATAACTGATTCGGAGAATCCTAATGATCATCATAAAAAAAGAATCTTTTAATACATTGTAAGCCTAATAATCCTAAAAATCCTCAAATATCGTGTCGTAAAACAGTGATCGTTAAAAGAGGTATGCATAATTTGTTTAATATCGACCCCGTTCTATGATCGGATTCCTTGATTTTGTTATGAAATCCGTGCTTACACGCACACACGTGCACGCCCTCCACTCACTGGGTCAATGCATTGTTGTGGACGATGACGCATCCTCGTGATACGATAACCACTACATTGACATTTTGACTATCAACGGGTATAAAAAAGGGCGCACCCGCCGGTTAGCGTCAGTCGTTCGGTGCCAGCGCCAGCTATGGGGTGAGGCTCTTGTGTGTTATTATTATCATGTTCAATTGCATTGCATCAATTCTTGTGTGTTGAGATTGCCCAATCACTTGTGTACAGTCACTCTAATTAAACTCTGGCGGTTGGAGCGCAGTCGCTCCAATCGTTTTGCCGTAGCTCGTTAAATTGGTTAGAGTACACCCGCTCGGCTCGGCGTGCGTGGCGTAGTCTTCGAGTTCTCCTGGTGGTTGAATAAGACTTTTGGGCCTAGCGTCCTACATGTCGTTGCGAAACCCGCTAAGATCCCAGATTGCTCGTACTACCGCACTACGGGGAATCCGGATTCCCACGAAGTAAAGTTTGAGCGGACTAGGTTCAGGGCGTTAGGTAGTATGGCGATCTCGATCATAGAATTTGGTCCAGCGATTGAACCTCATAATGAATAACTCACAAAATGACTCGTAACCCCGTCTGGTTTGGCTCTGTTCGGCTCGACCTTAAGCTCTTGACATAATTTATCATTAAACTCCTAGTATAAGATTACGTTATAATAATATTAATAATATGTGTGTGTGTTTGCGGAATCGTCTCTCTGGTACGTCTAGATTACTAAGTTACAATAATACGGTGCGTTATTATTATTTGGTAAGGAAGTATCGCGTGTGTGTTTAGCGTATAAGTCTGTGCGGAATTGCGGCTAGATCGTAAGTTTAGATCCTAAGTGCGTTTAGATTGTAAGAGTTGCGTTATAGGCAGGTAAAACGCTAGCACAATAGTATAAGGACCAGGAGAGACGAATATGCATGGTTTTATTGCTTGGTGGTGGGTTTCTGTGCGTAGTATTTGGCTGGACGCATTGTTGTGTTATTAAAAATGTCACCGTCAACGTTCTCTGTCCGTCTCTTGAACGTTGACGGCTCTCTTTGCAAGATGACGGAAATCAAATCACGTTTTATTTACGCTGGATCGTGGGGAAGAATCGTTCTCGCTGTGCGGGTTTGTTCATTCGCCTTACGATTTGGCATTGGTTTAACTGTAGAGTCAATTTTTAATAGAGGTTTTTTTCTTTTTTTTTCGCCACCTTAATAAATAACATTTAACTGGCGAACCTTGTCTTTTGTTTTTCACGTAATCTCATTTCCAGGTACACACTGACACTCCTATACCCATCCCTCACACACATTGTACACGTAGTTTTTTTAGAGATGATTAAGCTCTTTACGAGTATTGCATTTTTCTAACCTCGGGTATTGCGACCCTGGTTCACGACACACACTACAACGCTCACTATCCCTTTACACGAATCAAAGTACACGAGGACGGCGGCGATGCTGGCGATCGTCTCTAAGGTTGGAGGAGTTACCACGTTTTACTATTTCCGAGTAAGTCGTTAATACGTATCTTGGTATGGAGTACTTGTAATTTTAGCAATATACCGATTATAAGTGATGTGTTGGATGTATCGTTATGACTAGTCACGTTCGTTGGTATTATGAACGGCAGAGAGTCGTTCGTTGCGGACACATAGGTATAACGTTTGTATTATATTAGGTTGAGATCGAACCGATTCTCCCCCCGAGTTGTACGGTATAAATGTAAGGCGTTGTGTTTGTGTACACCATCTCGTGTTATTGTGCGTGTGGTACTATGGAGAAGCGGGTTTGACGATGTCACGATAGGAATTGAGCGTATCATGTACAGACGTAACGGTGATTGTGCGGTATGAACACTCGTTTAGTAATATTATACTATATTATAAGTCGGATTTATATACAAGGTAAATTTTAGGTAAGGTCGAAATGATGTTTTGTTAAGGGTGATTAATGAGAATTGAGCGTTACCTTTGTCGTCATCTTGCACGTATACAGAGCGTACCTGAAACGTAATATTATTAAGATAATATAAACAGAGAGCGTACTATAATATAGTATAGGAGGAGGAAATGAAAGTGTCAATACTCACCGGTTAAGACGCGTGCACTAGGAGCGATCGTGAGCACAGTGTGTCTAGCATCGAACGTGAGCGTCTTAAATACCTAGTACTAAGCTATAAATTGGAATATTTACACTGACGTGTATAACATAGACTAAGACACACCCAGGTGCAATTTTCATGATTCGTAATACGCAAAAAAAACAACAACAACTATGTAGGAACTTTGACATTTACATCAATGTAGGTCGATGTAATAATGCGTAGCCGGTACATTTCTACGAATCGTTCTATTGTAATCGGTTCGCTCGGTGGAGTCTTATGCAAGTTTACAGCGTTGTGCAGCTCGAATATTCTGGTTACCGGATCTTTGGTGATCAGCATAGGGTGAGTCACTTTAAGTAGCGGATCGATCGCATCGTAATTATGTGAGCACGTACCGCACGGTAGCGCCAGGCTAAAGTTTACTAGGATCGCGGCGAAAGAGTTGAGTACTTTAGGTTTATCCTGCGCCACTATACTTGCGAGATGTAAAAACTCCCAGTACGGATGCCCCCACCATGTCTTTTCAGTGACGCCGTGATTGGGCAAAGACAAATGCCCGCGTAGGTAGTCGAAAAACTCTTTTATGGTACGAGAATTGGATGCATTGTCTTCGTACTCGTCGAACGGTACTATGCCGTGAATGTATTCATCGACCCTCTCTCTGGGCACAAACTCTTTGTCGTGCAGTGTACACAACATTTCGACAAAATCTCTCTGGTAATCGCTCACAATGAGCACGGTATGCGGCCTTGGTATAATGTGCAGGTAAAAATAAAGCAATTGTGATGTTGCGCGTCTGAGTCTGTCCATTGTCTTTGACTCTGATTCGGTGGTAACGTAACGGCACACTCGAAAGCGTCCCTCGAGGTCGACCATTGTACGTTTGGTGAAAAGCTCGAGCCCTAGATCGGTATCGGCACTTTGAGTTTTTCGTAGAGCGGCCATACGCGAAACTGTATATTGGCGTACGACAACGACACTGCTACCGCTCCGATCAGAAACACGATTAGCGCGATTAGATTTAAGCGGACTGCGCTACAACACAGTCCGACTACGAGGCAGGCCTTGCTTAGGTAATCTAGCGTTTCAAACATTCGTCTACGGCCAATGTGATCCTGCTCGTATTGCGTAAACTCGTATGGCGTATGTAACTTTACCTCTTGCAGTGCACGATCTGCGTTCAGACTCGACGAATCTTGCAGGTCGCCCTTTTCTATGCGCTGACCTAGCGAGTTTACAGTCAGCGAATCTAGATATTCGTACGTGTACGCATACGTGTCGAGTTGAATCTGAAAGATTTCATCCTCGGTCAACAGGAACGAACACAGCCAATCGAACGTGAGATACGGTTCGGTGGTCTTTAACTGTTCACGTAGGGCAAACTTTGACTTGTCGTATAGCGTCTCTAGATAATTATCGGGGTACTTGTTGTTTAGACCCATAGGATCCCAGAAACCGAGTACTATATCCAACAGTTGCACCACGATCAGTACAACTCCTATGCCCGAAGTCAAGAACTTCAACGTGTTACCTAGGTATGTGACGAACGAGCCCACGCTCTTGACGCCTACCGCCACGATCGTCTGTCGCAGCGTTATACTAGCGCTGGTCGCGAATATGCGCTCCGCCACCATTAGACTGTTTTTAGCCAACATGTTGAGCAGTAACGGTATCATCTTATCGGCAACGTCCACGACGAGCTTCTTCGCGGCGCTGTAAGCCAGGTCGGCCGCTATGTCTACGCTGATCTGTTCGACGGTGTCCGAACTCAGTATGTCGCGTAGGATCTGTAGTACGACTTTGGGTCCCGGATCTCGGGGTTTCGGCGGCGGATCACCGTCGTCGTCGTCCGTTTCCCGTTTGCGACGGCGCTTTGCGGGATCGATCTTGGGTATCGAAGGTCGAACCGTGGAGCCGTCCACTCCCACGTCGACGGGCGGTAGCTTGAAATCGGGATTTACGTTGGTCCGCCACCCCTGTAACGTCCACTTGGGCTCGATGCGAGGCGGATCGGGCAGCTCGAGCCTGGGCATAGTGCTACCGTCCGAGTTTTCTAGCGCTGCTACACCGACCTTTATGTATTTCACCAGAGTCGCACCCACGATCGCACCCACAAAGAAATCGGTCCACGAGACTTCGCAGGTACGCGTCGTTTCGTTGAAGCTATCAAAGAACACGTCGCAATAATACTTGTTGTAGTGATAGGAATCGCGCTTGGGATCGTAATCGAACCCCGTGGCGAGATCGTTGACTCGGCTCTCGTAGACCTCTTTGGATCTGTAGTAGGGCTGCTCGAGCCAAGTAGCGATAGGCGGTACGAGTTCGCATGCGTTGTGACGCTCCGACCAGCGGTAGCGTGTAATGTGTGCGGTCTCGACTCCCGTTTCGTTGAACGTGCGCTTCTTGAACAGATGAAAGCATACGGGGTTGCATTGTAACTCGAAATTATCGGTTTCACCCACGCGATAGTATGATGCAACAGAGTTTTCGGTGCACACGCCGCTCACGCCCGAGGAATTACACGAAATGGCATCGCAGAGCTCTTTGGTTATCGTCACGTCCACCATGATGGCGGACCCGTCCATCGACGGTGGATAATAGTAATCCTTGCGTCGGTCGGCTTTTCTGACGGTGCACTGCAAGTGCGACACCAGATGCGGATACTTTTCGTAGAGTTTATGCAGGTACATGAGACGTTTGCGCTGAGTCGAGTATATGTCCGCATTGTCTTGGTCGGCCTGCGTGTAAGTAGCCATCAAAAAACAAGAATATTTAAATATTAAATATATTTTCTATCGCCAAACATTTTCATACCGTGATTCACATGACGCTCTATGCGCTCGGGCAGACACTTTAATGCTTTGTCGAAACGCTGCGAGTGATCTCGCTCGGTGGGGTCCAGTTGCAGGTAAAACGTGTAATCATTCTTAAAGTTTTCCGGTTTATCGTCGACCAGACACGAGTATTGAATCTTTGTCGTGTTGAACTTGCGATTCAGGCACTTTAGCACGTAGCCGACGCCCTTGTTTCGACCGTACTCTGCCCGATAGGAGCGGGTAATGATCATATCAAAGTATTTCTTCAGGCGCAAACGCTCCAGATGACCGTTTACGTGTGCGGGGTCGCCGTGCGACCAGATGACCATGCGTTTAAAGTGATTCCTGAACCTTTTCAGGTACGCGATCAAGTTTTCCGACGTCGGAGTACCGTCGTCGTTGATCAGCGTCTCGTCCAGATCCCACACCACTACGGATTCTTGCAAATCTATAGGTCGACGAAAGGCGTTGTACAGACTCTTTACGTGATTCGCCACGTCCTGCAGGGTCGCAAAGTGGCGAGCGTCCACATAGTCGACGTACAGATTCTGTTGAACTATACAATCGACATCTTCAAAGTACACGAGAACAGAGTACGAGGTGGAGGTGCTGGTCTCGTCCCATTTGCCGTCGTACACTTCGTCGTTCACGATCAGAGTTTGAAATATGCCGGTGAGTGAAAAGTGTAATAACCGTCCGAGCTTTTCGTAACGACTATCGATTATTCGGCACAGTGACATTTTTTTTTCTAAACATTGATCATTTAACATTACCTAGCATAATGCATTGAGTTTACACGGCACAGCGGCAGCCGTCTATTGAATGCGAAAAAAACGGGTTAAATGTTTACATTGAGCTTGTTGACGGGTATAATGTCTAGGAACGGCGGAATCTTGAGATTTTGAGCTAGCGATTCGCGTTTCATGTTTGTTTGCAGGTTGACGAGCTTCGTCACCAGACCCTGTACGATCGTGTGCGGCAACATTTGCACGGAAGCGCTACGCGGCGTGTAGTTGAACGTGTGCACGGTGGCGTTCGATAGCGTTTTCACTTGTTCCGTAGCCTTGCGGACCAGATCGTTGTACACCGTGATGTAGGCGCCCTCCTCGGGCTTGAACGTGCTCTTGACGTTGACTCGGCACGATGACGGGTTCATCGTGTTCGATACGGGCTGCTCGATCCGACTCCTGAGCCAGAACATTACGTTCTGTCTGAGAGTGGGAAAGCTCTTTTTCTTGTATGCCGCTACGGCTTTCAGGTACTCGCACACGACCGAGTGCAGCTGAACGTACTGATCGTCGCCCGGCGTGGCCGTGGCGAAGGCTTCGAACGTGGGTAGCGCCATGAGTCTCGAGAATTTAGTGAAATCGCTGAACGTGAACGATCGTTTCGTACCCAGATGGACGACCGCATCGATCGTATCGGGGTTCATAAAGTTGCGATTGGCTATATAAATGTTGTACAGCGCCGTAGGATCGCCGCTGCCGCATCTCAGCATCTCGTCGTAGGTCTGTTTGGTTTTATCTTCTTCCTCGACCATGATACCTGGAATAGTCGAGTCTTTTAAAATGTACATGCGCCGTTATCATTGACGCGTACAATGGCAATACCCTATTACCGTTGAGGTTGTAACATATAGTTGAAGTTGTAAACATGGTTTACAAAAAGTACAAGAACGTTTGCGCGCTACACAAGTCTAGGAACAATGAAGTTTTCAAAGTCACTAAAAGGAATCGACAGTTTGTCATTAAAAAGGTTCCACGACTCGAGGATTACACCTCGATCAGCCTGCCTGACAGGCTCGACAAGCACTGCGGCGGAGTCGTGAAGCCGTACAAAGTCACGTTCGACGACAATCATGCCTACATTTACTTTGACTATTACGAGAAGTGCACCCTGGCGCACTGCATCAAGTCGATGTCGTTCGACGAGAAATTGGAAGCGATCGCGTCGATAGCAAGAGTCTTGAAGTGCATGCACGAGATGGGTTACATGCACAACGACGTGAAACCCGAAAACATACTGATCGACACTCGCAATCGGGCGCATCTCACCGATTTCGAGCTAGGACGCAGGGTGAGGGGCCCGAACAAGTCCACGACTCGATGCGGTACGGTAGCTTTCATGTCGCCCGAAAAGATCCGTCGCTGCTACGACGAGCTCGCCGACGTCTGGGCGCTAGGAGTCACGGCATACTTTATCTTCACCAACGGCTGCATGCCCTTCGACACGCCCGACAGTCTGTGTAACGTCACCGACGACGACTTTAAGTGGGATCTGCGCTGGGGTCCACTACGGGGTATGAAAAATCCTAAGCTCTCAAAGATAATCGCATCCATGTTACGGGTAAATTTCACTATGAGATTGGTGGATCTGGGTCGAGTCATAGTGGAATTTACCAAGTTGCAACATTCCGCACCCGCAACCTTGAGGATGTCCCGTTTGAATCTATCATAATGACGCACAAATACAATGTATTTATTAATCAAACAATGCAAACTGACCGCAAAGAAGGAAATGCACAGGAAGCTGATAGATCACACAATTTAATTGTTACAGTTTTTTTAATGATAAGCGCGAGTTACACGTGTAATGAGTCAATGTCAATGTCAACTTTATAAACCGCAAAGGGGGAAAAGTGATAGATCACGTAAATAAAGTGTTACAGTTTTTTTAATGATAAGTACGAGTTACGCGTCGCGTGTAAATATATGTGTCAAAGTGCATCTTTGTAAACCGCAAAGGGGAAAATGTACAGGATGCTGATAGATCACGTAATTAAATTGCTACAATTTTTTAATGATAAGTACGAGTTGCACGTGTAAATGTACATGAGTCAATGTCAAAGTGCATCTTTGTAGGCTTTACAATAAAGAATAAAAGTTTACAGGTGCTGGTACCCCCACACGCCCTATATTAAAGCTCACGGGGGCCCGATGTGGCCAATCTTGACGCCCGGGTAAGCTGTACCAGGCTACACGCAGCTTACCCGCACAATAAGACTCCACATCACAAAATACACACACTCAGCTGTACGACGTGTCCTAAGTTAATATAGGCACGCCGCATAGCTACACCAGACATGCATCTCTCTACAAACACGTAGACTCACAAGTGGGGCGCAGCGCGGGCTCGCGACCCACGCTAACATGGGCGGTGTTACACAACACAATACCGCCCACACACTCATATCGGCTTCTTAGTCCGGACCGTGACCGGCTAGCTCTGGAAGCGGGACGGACGGGAGCCACACATTCTTCGTAGGTGCGTCAGAGTCGGCACCTCTGTCGCTGGTTGTCCCCCGCCGGGCCTCCTCCGGGCAACCGGGGGTCTCACCTGGCGGAGACAGACCGCCGAGGTGTCGTGAAGAAACAGGGCGCCGCCACAGCAGATAGCTCGTTTATAAATTCAAGTGCATCCTTCTCGCGCGCATTTACATGTGTTCTTTCGTGGTGTACGGAAGTCTTTCGTGGTGTACGGAAGGGTGTACGTATTTTCAGTGTACTAGATATAAAAAAATATGGACGTGTGCGAAGCCCAACTTGCAAACTCTTCGTTGGTCATGTACGTGACCAATGATAATATTCCGACGTTTAAAAATGCAGAAGTGTGTAGTGTTAAAAACTTGGACAAAATACGGTGCAGCGAATGTGAACGTGCATATTCGAATCGATCGAACCTGCTGCGGCACCTGCGAGCGCACCACAAAGTGGACACCTCGACCCTCCTCCTGAAGGCGTCTCGCCGGCAGTCGGCTTCGCTGTCGTCTTCGTCGTCGTCCACCAGTAGCTACGAGATCCTCATCGAGGGTTCGTCTCCGATGGACCACTTCATGGGCAGTTTACTGGAAACGCCGGCGGCGCAGCCGAAAGCTAACGGTGAGTGATACCTACCGACCTACCTACTTAAAGCTTTCTTAAATGCCACGTGTTTTAATGTTGTTTTGCTTACCCACAGAACCCGAGGTGACGAGCACGACCATAGCCTACGAGCCCGTCACCGACTACGAAGAGGGGGAGGACGAAGCCGAAGACGACGACGATGATGACGACGACGAGCCGCAGCCGAAGCAGGCCCGCTGCCGCGGCGCACACACAAAGCTTTACCCGCATATCGCCAACGACCCCACCGAAGGTTTAGCTAGCTGTGACCTTTTTAATCTAGATTATTTAAGAGCAACCGAAAAAAGTTTCATTGAATACACCAAACAGTGTAATTGGAAAGAGTCTGTCGATGAGCTCGTGAGTAATTTTAACTCGCAGTACCCTGCAATTAACGAAAACGCCACCAAGTCGGCGTATTTGTTTTGCAAAAATCGTGCCATGCCCGAGCAGGGTCTAGAATATAGTAGGTTCCCCACCCACGAACTGGCGGCTTTGTTGAAAACGGAGCTCCAATGTGTACCTAGGTTAGAAGTCATAAATTATATAAGCTGTGTTTTAAATTATTATATACAGGTGATGTCGACATCTCTGATTCTAGCTAGCATGCGCATGGGCAAGCGGCTGGTCACAGATTCAGTGTACCACGCCACGGTGCCTTTTATCCAAGATTTGAAGATGTCGACATTGGAATTGGTCATGTGCACAAATTATACACATTCGGTCAATTTGAATAAGAATCGTATCGATTTTATTATACGCCGCGGTCTCTTGGCGCTCGCAGAGAGTCCCACGAGCGGTTTCGGGAAACTAGTGTCAATCATTGAGTTGCACGAAGATTTTAGATGTATCATACGTTTGTACACAATCCAATTCCTAAAAACGCTCTGCTCTATTGTGCACGATTATGATTTAAATAAAATGAACATTGTGGACATTCAAAGTGTGTTAAACTCGGAACGTAATCGTTTTAAGCTCAAAACTTTTACGAAATTCACAATGCAAGAAGAGGAATATGCGTACGAAACAGAGTACGATGATGAATGATGATTCCAGTATTCCAGTTTAGGTATTAGGATCATGAACTGTAATTAGTAATTAGTTTTTATAAGCAAATGTATTACAAAGATGTGTGATTTTAATAAAATGCAAAGTGATTTATAAATTGCAAGGTAAAATGTCGAATTTTTTAAAGTTTAAACATGAATTTATAGTTTTAAGACACTACTTTATCGACCTCATGACGGTACAAAGATTAGCTATAAGGACTTGGAATAAGAATTTATATATATATTTTTTACATTTGTACAAAATATAAAACTACGACTGAAAGTTTGGCATTTATTTATCACCAATATCATATTACGCTTTCAACACGTACACCATTTGTAGAAACAGAACTCACTCCGCACCTCTTTTGTATAGAAACGGAGATTGTACACTGTACAAAAAAAATTAAACACTTTGAAAAAAATTTACGACCCATATTTTCGTAGGTTTACGATCATTTTTCATAAGTTTTTACGAGACCGCCCGTATAGATTATGTCGAATCACGAAGAGCAGTCGTATCTCAACATGATAAGACACATTATCGAATGGGGCTCGCGCAGAGACGACCGAACTAGAGTAGGTACATTGGCCGTGTTCGGTAGAATGCAACGTTTCTCATTGGAGAACGGCACCGTACCTCTGCTCACCACCAAACATGTGCCCGTAAAGAGCGTGATCGAGGAGCTGTTGTGGTTCATTTCGGGTTCCACAGACTCTAACGTGTTATCGGACAGGGGTTGTCGCATATGGAACGCCAACGGATCTCGAGAGTTTCTCGATCGAAACGGGTTCGAACATAGAAAAGTTGGCGATCTGGGGCCCGTATACGGGTTTCAGTGGCGTCATTGCGGCGCAGAGTACGTGGACTCGTCGACCGACTACACGGGTCAGGGTACAGATCAGCTACAGGGGCTCGTGGACTCTATAAAACAGCGACCCCACGACCGCAGACATTTACTTTGCGCCTGGAACGTGAAGGATCTGCCGCAGATGGCGCTGCCTCCGTGCCATTGCATGGTGCAATTCTACGTTGACGGGGACGAGCTGTCGTGTATGCTGTATCAGCGCAGCGCCGATATGGGACTGGGTGTACCTTTCAACATTGCGAGCTATAGCTTTCTGACTCACATGATTGCTCATCTGACTGGACTCAGAGCTTCGGAGCTCATCTACACTACCGGCGATACGCACGTCTACCTGAATCATATCGGACCCCTGCTGACTCAGCTCGAACGTGAACCCAAGCCCTTTCCCAAGCTCGAGTTTGGTCGTAAAATTACGAGTATAGACGACTTCAAGTACGAGGACTTTATCGTTAAAGGTTACGAGCCCATGCCCAGAATCGAACTGCCCATGGCTCTATAACCTTTGTTTCGTTGAAATCTGACACACTATCAAATTTTATGTTCCATAAACTTGTTTTTTTATAATTTCATAGCTTGTTTTATACTCGGGTCAGTATATTTTATATGTGTTTGAATACCTAATGTATATTTATAGATGACCGTTGACGATCATATTTATACGAGATTTAGGAAAAAAGGAAATAAAGTGCTTGATTTGAAAAAGTTTATTGCTTATTACTTAAAGTCACACGAATATACACCTTAACTCTACGTGAATACAGTACAAGTCTATAATACACACTTAAAATTTAAAGATTAATCTAATACTGTTATAGTTGATACACGAAAATACACCTTATGTCTAAGAGAATACATCACAAATTACTCTGTATTATTAATCATACCTAATAAAACACGCCTCCGCTTCTCAACATTAACATTGGAAAATAAACTCTAAGTATATGAAAATATAGTATAAATTAGAATAACATTTTATCGTATACAAATTATTAATTTCTGGAAACATTATCAAACTTAAAATATAATAATAACGGAACTTTAATAATTTTATGCGTTCGCGGGCTTCGCTAATTGTACAAACATTTCGTCATAGACATTGTACCTATCGTTGTGCTTTACGATTATAACATGCTGCACGTCGCGCGCCATCACCGTGTATCGGCGAGCGGCTAGTGCTAAAACTATAGAACGCTCTATTATATTAGACAGAAACAGCTCGACCGCCTCCTGTATAATGAGCAGAGCGCCGCACGTGAACTTACCATTGATTGGATTCGAGGTTAGCGAATGTAAGATCTCGTTGTATGTGACGCGAATGTACCGCACAAAGGGTGCAAGTTGCATAACCGCCGTATGGAAACGCGTATTCTGCCGTATAACATCGAGTAACGCCTCGATCATGGCGTACTTCTTCTGCGAGTCGCTGAGCCCCGATTTGTGCTTTAGATAAATTTTAGGACGAGTCCATGGTGTTTTTTTTGACTTGGCGGCATTCTTGCGATCTGTAGACGATGCCTCGTCGGACCCGTCGCCGTACATGGTGCAGCCCATTAGTTGGAGGCACCGCTTTACGTCTTCCGGCCTAACGGTAACGCGCTTCAGGTATATCATCGTGGTGCCGAGCTTCGATAGTAAATCTTTTATATACACCTCGAACACCGACTGTATAAAAGGGAAAAGATCTTTAGAGAGACGTATGGCGCCCGCTCGTAGGGCCAACCGACGGATGGAATTATGACACGGTATTGTCTTTTGAACGGGCCGCTTATGGCGTTTCTGTATTTGACGGTTGTACATTGTTTTGCGGCACACGGCGAGCGCGGGTGGGCGGACCTTCGCCGGCGTCGGAGCCAACGGGGGCTCGGGGGGCGGCGCCACGGGTGCGGCGACCATTTTTTTCTTTGATTGCGCGGGTTCTTTGTTCGAGTTTACAGAGTCTTTTCGCGAAGGATGATTCGAACTACGAGCGCGCGGCTGCTTCTTCGCTATGGGAAACTTTGGCTTTGTTACCTTGGCAGGCGGAGAGGGAGTGGGCTCGGACGACGGTACGTCTACGGGCGGCGGCGTGACTAACGTCGGCGTCGAATCGCCAGTAGAGGTACCGGACTCTGACGAAATCGGCGTATCGGTGCGCGTGAGAGTCTCGGCGGAGCATGTATGAGTATCGGAGGAGGCGGGCGTTTCCGGTTCCACGGGCGCCTCGCACGTTTCGGCGGGCGCCTCGCATGCCGGCGCGGGCGCGTCGTGGGGCTCGGGCGCGGGAACAATCGGTGTCGAGGCGGCCTGACACGATGACGTAAAATTATCTAACGCCTCGGGCGCGGTCCAATCCATGGAGGCGGGGGGCGGTTGAGCTGACTCATCCGTATACAGAGTTACATTTTCATAAAAATCACGCAAACCTGTGGGCTTCGGCGGCGTCGGACCAAGCTCAGCACGAGGTTCGTTTGCGACCTCGTACTGAACTTGGTTCATCGCCTCTGGAGAACCCTTCCTCGGTGACGAATGCGGCGACACTTTAACTATGATGGGCGCCGGCAGCTCGCGCACCTCCCCGAAGAGAGAAGAGTTGGACGAGTCACCACCCGTGATCGCCGGAGCCTCAAAGGGCTCGTTGTCTATGGGCTCGAAGTCGAGATTCGCTGACCGGATCACTGGAATGTTGGCGGCTGTGGACAACGAAACGGACACGTTAAAACACGATACACGTAACACGTACATACCTAATACACACACACAATAATCATATTATTATTTACCTCTCTTTTCAGACACGTAGCTTGTCATGTCGCTCATCACTTCATCAAACTGGCTGACGCTCTGCCCGCTCTTCATGAACTTGTCGTGTTCCGGGCAGTGGAACATGAACACGTTGCAGCCGCGGATGTTTTTATATACGCGCCGAGCACCGAACCCGATGATCTCGTACACGTTTGGTTTCAACACACGCGACACGAAACCCAACGCTTCACAGTAACCCTTGCACTTGAACCACACCACTTCACCTTCGCGATACACTAGACTCTTGGTACCGCCAGCGGGAGCGGGTGCGGTTTCGGCGGGAACCTCGGACCACGCACAGTCACCTTTTAGATATCTATGTATAGACATTGTAGCACACACACTGTTTATCACTGAGAGAACACGAATAGGTCACTGAGAGAACACGTTGATCACTAGTATAGTACACGGAGCGTAGAGACTCGATGTGAGAATGGGCGCTGTACTCGATACACCGGCTTATATACCGGCCTTATCGCTTCGGCCGCGCGGTGGGGATTATGCGCGAATTTAATAGTTATTTAATAGTTGAGTCGTTTCGTACATGTAAAAGAATCTTATATTTAATCGGTATTGAATAGGGATTTAATAGGGATTTAATTGTTATTTAATTGCTATTTTTAATAGTCCCCACTCTACTCTACGCTCGCCGTCGCTTCGAATCGTATATAAGCCGAGCATTGGAGTTGAGCCGCCATTCGTACACGGCGCTCATACGAACAACACGTCTCCGGTCTCCGTTCTCCGAGCTTCGCATCATCCACTCTACGCCGCATCAAGTTTCGACCTGTACCGCTCACTGCGCTTCAAGTTTCGACCAGTTTAGTGTGCTGAAAAGACTTGTACTCTTGTGTTCGTGTAAAGACTTGTGCTCTGAAAGACTTGTGTTTAAAGACTTGTGATCTGGTGTTAAAAACAGACCTACTGCAAAGACTTGTGTTTAAAGACTTGTGCTCTGGTGTTAAAAACAGTTTTGTGTGCCTACTGCAAAGACTTGTGTTCGTGTAAAGACTTAAACAGTTTCGTGTACCTACTGCTGGCGTTCGTGTAAAGACTTGTACTCTGACGTTCGTGTAAAGACTTGTGCTCCGGCGTTCGTGTAAAGACTTGTGTTCGTGTAGAGACTTGTGCTCTTGTATTACGTGCGCCCACTGCATTCGTGTAAGGACTTTGTTCGTGTAAAGACTGTTCCGCTTGTGTTAAAAAAGGACTTGTGTTCTGTTCGTGAAAATGTCCGCTGGTATGGCTGTCGGTGGCCTGGGTGTTGACCTTTCAAAGTCATGGAACTGTGTATCGCGAGTGTATCACATCTATCATAAAGCGCTGCTCCTCATCGAGTTTGACTATACGCGTAAAAGGCTTAATGTCAAGACTATAAAACCGTCGATCGTCACGTCCATGGTGCCAGAGTTGGGCGTATCGCCCATCGAAACGCCCCAGGACCTCGTCAACTTGAACGTGCTGTACCGGGTGTCGGTCCTGTTCGGTTCGCTGAGTCACCTAATCGCGAAACCGAGCACGGCCACGGGTATGGAGCGGCAGGCAGAGTTTGAATTCAAGCTGCGGCTGCAGGCGGAGCTTCGCACCATGATGTCGTGCCTCAAAGACGGCAATTTTTCCACGCAAGCGCACGTCATGTTCGAGGTCAGCTACCAGGAAATGAACCTGTACCAGCCCATCGACGCGTGGATACCCTCGAAAGAGTACCTGCAGCGTGCGGGGATCAGGAGTTTCGCCGCTCTCGCTCCGCCGTCGATGACTTTCACGCAGTCCGCCCTGATGGCGGGCTTCAACTTCCCGACGCTGGGCTTCGATTCGTTCGGCGATCGCCGATCGGTCGCTTCGTCTTCGAGCGCGAGCCGCACTCCGAGCACCGTTCCGAGCCGCTCGAGCCTCATCCGTACGCCGTGTGCGTGCCGTCACACGCCTCCGCCACCTGTGAAAACCGAAGTTCCTGTGAAAACCGAAGTTCCTGACTCTAAAGATGACATTGTGTTTGTGAGTGACACTTCAGTGCCCGAGTTAGTAATTAATCTAGACAGTGACGACGACGACGAGTGCGTGATCCAGCAGGAGGCCAAGGTGATCAAGCAAGAAATCAAGCACGAGCTGCCGCCCGAGGATTACGAGTCCGATGATGAGTGCATGATCGTGGATGCGATCGTGCCCAAACCCGAGCCCTCGCCGTTCGACAACTTAACGGGTATCGACACGACGCATCTGCAACGGATCAAGACTATCAAGCGCCCGGCCCCCGAGCCGAGTCCCGCCGAGCCACCCACGCGCAAGCCTTCCACGTGCCCGAGCTCCGAGCCGAGCCCCGTCACGGTGATCGACACTCCGGCCAGCGCCGTGACGTCGATCGAGGACCACGAGGACGCCGCTTCAGCCGAGCAGCGGTCGTCGAATGATGAGATATTACTCAATCAACTTGGCAAATCAGAGAATTGGCGGAAAGTTAAAAAGCTGACGCTCCAGCTCGTGCAGCTGGAAGAGCGCATCGAGCAGCTAAAGTACACATTCGATATGGCGCTCCTCTACAAACTTCAACATAGACGTGCACAAATACTTAAAAAGTTCTCTGCGCTCCAGCTGAACATCAACAAGGAGCTGTTGCACGATCGAGTCACTGTAGAGTTACCCTCGCACTTGATGCAGTACCACGAACCGTTGGAGACGCTACTTAATCAAACGGCACCGCCAAAGTTACCCTCGGTCGCGCAACTTCGCAACGAGTTGAATGTATCGGAGCACGTTGCTATGGATCTACTGATACACTGCATTCAAGCGTTCAAGGAGCGCGCAAAGGTGGAGGATGCTAAATATATGGAAGCTCTTTAGTCGTAAAATGTAATGTTTAGTGCAATGTTTAGTAAATAAGGTCTGTACAGAGCGTAACAAATATAGTTTTAAGTGTACATTTAACCTCTAGCATAATACAATGTAACTTTATGTGTTCGTTTGCAATAAATTTTAATTATACAACCCGCCTCTTTCTCTTGGACCCTTAGAAGTTATTGTGGCTCAACAAAGGCCGACAATGAATCATTGTGCGTTCGACTCGCACTCGTAATTAGGGATGTCGTTTTTCAAGATTTTAGAGTGGCCAGTGGCTCGTGTAGACGACCGAGTGAACGGTGACGATTTAGCAGACGCACTCGGTCTAGACAGGAGTTTTATGCTAGCATACGTGGATAACGCCATCCTTTCGAGTGAGGATAAGCAGGTTTACATGACGCCAGAGAGCGTGCTGCAGGTGATCGCTGCCATGGAGATGTTTCCGCAGCATAAAAACACCGCAATCGAGGTTATAAACTCTAAAGATTTACAGAGGCTCCTGGGCTTCGACGCCCTCAAAGTATCGAGCATGTACAGAGTCTACAGATTGCACCTACAGAACAGGCTGTCCAGCCGAACGTTCGAGCGCGAGCTGCAGCGCGTCAACTCTGCATACAAGAATATGGCAAAGTCTCCGAACTCGCAGTACGAGGCAGTCGCTCCAATCGTTTTCAATAGTACGTCATCGTACAAAAGCTTCAAGCCCATAATCGTACTAGACGAACTGTCGCTTGTCGTGGTGGCTCAACCGCTGACTATGACCGAGCTCAAGGCTATGAAAGCTGAAATACCTCGGAGCCACGAGCTTGTTACGGTCACCGACAACGATCTACCCAAAGTTTTCGGTGCCATATTGTATAAACAAACACCCACCATCCGGTACACGAGGCTGACCTGAATAAATATTTTTTTTTGACACAGCAAAAAAATTATATTTACGAGACTCGTACTACAGTTTGTGTACATATTCACGCAACAGATTTAATGGTCGTACAGAAACATGACACGATGACAGTGGCGAGTAGCAATATACCGATTATAATAAAGGCCGCAGTGATTACGGTGCGTGATACAGTGTTGTAAACAATGGTTTCGTTGAATTTTACAGTCAAATTTTCAAATATCAGGTCATGCGGATACCGTATCGTTGTGAGCGATGAATTTTTCATACTCGGTAGCGAAACGCCATCGATCGGTTGAAGTTTTCGTTTAGACGACACGATATTCTTTTCGTCAGTCATGTTGATCACGTTCAGCACTGCACGCTGACCGGTTTCGACGGGACGCAGACAGAAATCGATGACCCGCGATCGCGCTTTGTCATTGTACGTACGATACAGCAACAGCGTCGGTTGCAGTCCGCGTACCAGACACTTGCACAAGACACCCATCGACGAGTTACAGTTCAGCCCATGCTCGAAAATACCATCGTCGACACCGCGAGAACCGAACAGCGTAGGTAGCGCCACGGCGAAATCGGGTCGAGCCGTGGCATAACGAGTGCTCATCACCGGTCCGAAACGCGTGTCGTTGTGCCGTTTCATGTCGTCGATCATGCTCAGCGAACTGGCCGACTGGTAGACCCCGAACAGCTCGACGAGACTCGGCGATCTCGTAAAGTTTCCGAGCCGTAACGCCATCGGGGACATGCTAGCGACGGGATCCTTCACGTACACCTCTGTGCGATTCGCGTACGGGTAGTCTAGGTATACGGTTTTCGCGACATCTTTGGGTCGGAACGCGTCAAACTTCATCAATACGTCCAGCAGCGCGGCACCGTGTCTCACGCCGATCAATGTGATTGCACTTTTATCGCCTCCGAACGATTCGACGTTGCCGTAGATCCACTCGATCGCACGCGACAGATCCGAGAGCGCCTGATTACCCATAGTTTGCGTTATGTTGAGATATAGAAATCCATAAAACGATAGTCTATAATTGATTTGAATCACGATCACGTCACGTTTTATGTAATCTTCGATGGGCTCTCGATCCGACTGTAGGTCCGAAACGAAAGCGTCGCCTTGTATAAAGGCCGCTACGCTCATGAAACGAGTCCGGTTGGCGGGAACAAAGATGTTCAACGTCAGACAATTCTCTATTCCGACATAGTCGGATACCCGAGGTTGAACGCATTGAGTGTACCGACCCATGGTTTCGTAAACTCCGTTAGGGTACCATGCAGGATTCATGGAGTACAAGTATCTATGCTCGGACGAAACCGAGTACGCGTAGGGTACGGACATGAATTCTACGAAAGATGCATTCATACGAGTGCGTTGATGGCCCACGACCTCGCCCTCGGAAGTGAGCACTAGCACTTGACTCGCAGCCGCCGACGCGAGCAAAGTTGAAATTACGACAAGTCGCAGCATGATAAAACGAAGACCGTTCTGCTTATAGTACGAACGTGTTTAACGTTAATACGCTATTTCGACTAAACGATTAACGTACAATGGTGTGTGTTACTTTGAAAAAAATAATCACATGTGCGCCAATCTCTCGTAGACTGGATCGCTTTCGACCACGGCACCCAGCTGTTTTAGAGTTTTATCATGGTTTACTTTGTAATAATAACGATCTGTAGTTTTTATGCTCTTGTGATCGAGAATCATTCGTGCGACTTCGCGATTCTCGAGTATGGTGGCGATATAATAACGAAACACGTGCAGTCCGAATCCCGGGTACGGTTGCTTTTTACAGATTGTCATGTAAAACTCTCTGAGTTTGTGATTGATCGTAGCCGTCGACATGCCGAACAGCGACTGATCGACACCGTAGCGCGCGAACGCTTCCAGGTTCTTTGCATGGTACAAGCGCAGCGTGTCGATAAACTCTTCAAACTGCCCAAAGTAGTAGACGCGCCACTCGACGCCAATCTTTCGCTTCAGCGGTATGGTGTTTACGCGCTTCGTTAGCATGTCGAGATGGGACACTTGTAAACGCGCAACCTCGGCCGATCGCAATCCTGTATAATACGCCATCAGGATCGGTTGACCGTAGCGGTCTCCGCTTTTTTTCAGTTCGTCCACGAGCATACGTATACATTCGGTGTCGGGATCTCTATTCTGCGGCGGTTTATTCAGATCGAACACTCTGGGCGACGGGTAAACGGTTGCGTTGGGCCAGTAGATGGGTTTCATCTTGCGGTAGTATATTTTAAAAGTCGACCAACGCACCCTCTTGACGTACATGTGTTTGATGAACGCCACCGCACGTGAATTGTCATCGTCGTACTGCGCCAACTCTAAATCTTTGACAATCTTGTGCAACATGTCGACGGAGGGTCGCTTTTTTGCATGCTTGACGTAGCCCGAGTAGGCGGCCGAGTCTACGACTTTGGACATAGCTCCTTGAAAGTGTGATGAGTGTCGTAGATAAAGTCTGCTTTGAGCGCCGGTATACAGGAAATGATGCGATGCACGTCCAATTCCTGTTGCATCCAAGAGTTTGTATTGAGCGTAAGTAGGATCAATGCGATAAAGGTGACCAACAATGCTATACCATACATTGTTTATCCAAAAAAAGAAACTAATACCTTTTAAAGTACAAGTATATTTTTACACTCTGGCGGAGCGTGTACGAGAGCCCGATCTTGAACGGGAACGAGAAGAACCTCGTCTGCCGCGACTCATGTTGCGCGATCGGCTACGGCTCCTGCTTCGAGACGTCGGTTTGTTGGCCGATCGAGATCTGGATCGAGACCTGGAGCGCGACCGTGAACGCGAACGCCCTCTAGCCTTGGGTCTTCGCACTTCTTCAATTTCGGACGTGAGCGAATTTTCCAATGTCATCTTTCCTGCTAGTAGTGTAACGGCCGATCTAACGATCATCCACTATTATCGACAAACATCATAACCCAAATACGCCAAAGAGTTGAACGAACCTCACTTTGATGCAATCATCTCACCCTCCGGATGCGTCAAGTCACTTAGACGCGGACAGTCCGCGAGCGAAAGATCAAAACGTACTTTAACGTCGGTTACGTGCAACAGTTCCTGTCCCGAGTCTGAGAACCCCAATCTGCACACGAACCAATTACGGGTCTCGTCGTTTATCATGATCCTAGTTGATTTACAAGACGTGATCGCGTCCAATTCGTATAGGAACGATGAGTATTCAGATATTACCTTGATCGAGAACAGATGAACGTAAACGCCTACACTATCCGATGCGGCAAAGCGCATCAGCACGTCCGAGTTTTCTATACGAGACGCCTCGTAGCAGACGGCGTTGAATTCGCGCAGCGCGAACGGTTGCGATTCGATTAGTATCAGGCGTTTCTGTACGTTGCACAGCGACTCGATCGAGACGCGAGGATTGAGACTCTTGGTCAGCGTGAGTTCGCAGTCGAAGCCGGCGTCGTTCACCAGTCGCCAGTGTCTCCGCACAAAGGGTATCTTGACGATGCGTCTGCATATGCCGGAGGGTTTCAGCGATTTGATCACTAGTCCGTCGCAAAAGTAACCGTGCGCGTTGCAGGCCGACTGCAGCTCGTGCACCTGCTCGGGTCGCGTAAACGATTGCGCTATTCTACACACTCGATCGAAGCCCAAACGTCGAGACAGCGACAGTCGCTGCTCGTAGTCCAGGTTGAGTACGTTCTTTCCGTTTACAATGTACAGATCGATCAGTACGAAACGATAAAACTCGTTCTCGGGACACTGTCGCGCGGCGTCTACGAAGCTCCTCAGCGGCGAATCTACGTCTCCGCCCTCGCTACCCATCAGTATAAACTCGCCGCAGTAATATGTCACACCCTCGACGCGGGGCAGAACCTTCTCCACGTCCGCGTTCCTTATGCGAATCTCGACACCGTGCCTGTTGAAAAAGTGATACTTGCAATCTTCCGTCATACACAAGCACGCGCGAACTCCTCGCAGGCTCGGTTGCACCGAATACGAAGCGCACATTGCGCTCAGATCCGTACACTGCAGCACTTGCTCGTCGTGATACTCGACTTGTGACAGTTTAAAGTACGCTATCAGATTGGTGTCGCACATGTACGTGATTCGATTCACGTGAAAATTGACTATATTATGATACAACTCGAAGATTGGATTAATGTGTTTGGCCTGGGACGCGTTCCGATCGCTGGGTCGATAGTATTCGGGTAGACAACGCGCAATGTCGTTCAGCGTCACGCTCCTCGACATTGTCACAAGTATGTAAACCTCTAGGGGCGTACAGATCGAGAGTAGCTTTGTCACCGGCGTCCGGAACACCTGATCTATAGTCAACCGATGCGCCTGATCGTCGGGCGCGAGCAACGTTTTGTCGCTACGCATCGTGCGGACCGTGTCAAAGTAACGTACCTCGCTGACGTTATTCTGATACACTTTATCGTACTTGTACTCGAATATGGTACGTTCGTAGGGATTCAATGTACGCTCCTCCCGACCCGGCTCGTACAGATCGCCTTCTACGTCGCATTTACCAATCTTTTTCAGTAGCTCCTCGCTCATGTGACTCAGCCAACGATTCCTACACTTGCAATTGTCGTGATCGTACACGTCGTCTTTCGTGAAACGTATGTCCGAGAGTTGAGATCTCCACTTTTTATCGATAAACAGTCGCAGGCACTGATTCATGGTGCCGAGATCCATCGAGGTGAGCCACAGCATCAACTGTTCAGAGTTTTTGGTAAAACTATTGAGAAATTTACCAATAGCCAATACGGTCATACCGGGCTTCATGGTTTCTTTAAAAAAATACAAATCACTCGAACCGTGACATTTTCTTGGGGTAATCTCCATCGTCGTCGTCGTAGTAGTCGTCGTCATCATCAAAGTCGTCGTACTCCAATCGGCGCTTCGTGCCCGTCGATACGTTCAGATCGCGCAGTACGGGATCGTTCAGTAGCGGATTCGGTTCGCGATCGAACCTCTCGGACGTCGAGACGTCCAACGGCGGCGGACGAGGGTAATCGTTAGGCACATCGGACGTGGAAACGTCCAACGGAGGGCGCGGCATACGTCCGCTGATGGGTATCTCGTCCAGCGGCAGCAAAGGTTCGACGTTTTCCACTAAAGGTGCACGACGATTGTCGTCGATCACTTGAATGTTTTGCTCCCGCACAAGGTTCATTATATCGGGATCGATCGCACGATCCTCCTGAGGCGGACGAGGCTCGAGCGCGCGATACATGGCCTCTTTGAGCGATTTATCGTCCAAGAGCGACATTAAAAGGTTTACGTTCACGTAACGCATCTTCGAGAAGCCGATCGACGTCTGCGGCATGTCCATAATGTACTTCATGTAGCTTTCACGTAAAGTTTTATTGGCCGCATCGATTTTTATGTCGATCAACCTGGACCGCGGATCGATTCCGTTAGGATGCTTCAAGCGCATGCACAGTTCGAGCACGGGGAACAGTGTCGAGTACACGGGTTCAATGTGTTTGGCCGTGTATTTTCTACGATTAAAAATGTACGGAGTGCTATCCGTCAGGTTTTCGTACACCAACGCAGTCATGTGCTGCGTTTTCACTCGGATCATTAGGTACGCACACATGCCGATCGTGGTGTCGATCCAGCGTCTGGTCAGATTCAGTAAATCGTCCGGTGTGAAATGCGAAAACTCTTGAATCGTCTTTGCGACGGTGATGGTGATGTTCTTTACGAACTCGCCGTTCGTTCGACCGGTGCGCCGCTGCACCAGATTCAACGACGGGTACGTGATCGTAACGTTCGCATTCAGTATTTTTATCGTTCGCAATATACTTATCTTGTAGTTGTCGGAGAGTTTGGGTCGTTTCGTAGCGATCGTTTGAAAAACGCCCAGTATATTGTTGTCGGTCAACGTGTTAAGGTCTATATCGAGCTCTCGCAACAGAGCCAAGTGAGAACTCTTCAGCTTTGGATTCAGATTCATGTTTGAGTTTTTACACAGTTCAAGTTCAATACATCCAATAATTCATTAGTGTCACGACGCTATTACTATTACCAGTCGCACGAGCAATACCGCATTCACATAAGCCTCTATATAAATCGGAGGAGATTATCTCGATCGCGCCAGTCTCTCGCTCGCCATGGACTTGATCGATCCAGACTTTTTACACAACCAAACGTCGTTCAAACACAAGACGCTTAAGGCACGTCTCGAAACTTTAAAGGGCACGGACTACGAATACGCGGCAGAGTACGGATTCTATCGTGTCGCCGATTATGATCCGAAATCGTTTAGTGTCAACTGTGCGTTTTGCTCGCTCTCGCTGTCGATGGATATGTGGAAAGATAAAACGTCGTGCCGGGATCTGCACAAGATCGCTTCGCCGTTTTGTAAATTTGAAATACTGACCGACGTAACTCACTGGGGCTATAGCAGCGTCATGAATCGTGTGAAGTCCTACGCTACGTGGCCGGTGGGCCTGAAGCAGAAGCCGTTTGCGATGTCCAACTCTGGCCTGTTCTACACCGGACGAGGGGACACCGTAGTTTGCTACTATTGCGATGTCACGCTCAAGGATTGGTTGCCGTCGGACGATGCGTTCATACGACACTATAGAGGTTCGCCCAATTGCAATCATATAAACTTTATAAAACCCGACCTGTGCGTCGACATTCGCAAGCTGCGACCACTGAAACGGAGCGTAGGAGCGCTCGTCGAGACTAGGTTGCGCGAAATGTCGATCGACGACGCCAACTCTACGGAGAGCAACGTGTGCAAACTTTGCTACTCTCGGCCCGCAAACATTGCGCTGATCCCGTGCCGACACGTATTCTCGTGCGAAAACTGTTTTACCAGATTGGACAAGTGCCCCGTGTGTCGCGCTCGGCCGAAGAACGTGTTTAGCCTGTATTTCGCATAGCTTTTTTTATTGGGTTTATCGTGCGTAAAGCTTATAGTTTATTGTGTTTATATTAGCCCTACATTTATAAGTCAGTCGAGGTGACACACAACTCGGTTTATCCATTTGTTTGTGTATTTAAACTTTACAAAGAGCCACTATGACGTCTATCGCTCAAGTGCCCAAGTCGAAAGAGATTAGTGATCGCGAGTTAAACTCTTACTTTTATTACGAGAGCGGCGAACAACAACTCGTTATGAAGGTCGACACTCTACAAAAGAGCGTTTCCTTCTACGAAAGATTGCCCGGTGTAGCGATCGACAAGCTGCCGCTCGCAAAATCTGAAATGCAACATGTCGACGTCGACGGTTTACTATCGCTCGTACCCGAAGGCGTGTACGTTTTCGATGTGGTAGTGTACAATTCGCATCAATACTTTATCGTAGACCTGCTGGCCGACAGCGGAGTGAATCTGTACGACATGACGTATGCGGACAGATTGAAACGTTGCCTACACCTATTCGAGTCGGGTGCGCCGTTAAACTTTTACATTAAACACCCCGAATATCACGAGGTTAAGCAATACAAGGGCGTAAGCGAGACTCTGATCGTCAAAGAGGCGGTGTCCACGCTACGCTACAATATGGATTACAAGTACTCTACGCCCTCGAAGGTTTACAAAATCATTGGCCACGCCGACGTGGTGCACTATAATCTAACGAACGAGGTGCGCATCTGGCGCAACGCCGCCGCCGAGCTAGAACTCGACGCGGGCGAAGACGCGAACCGCATACCGTCCGCGATCCGTTCGCAGGTGCTCAAATTGGCCAAGAAGAAGGGTCACGAATCGATTAAGAACGCCCTGTTCCTCAAGTCGCTCAAGCGCGTGTACCTAGTGGCCGACAACAAAAACTACATCTTTGGCTATTGCAGCGTAGAGAATAGCGTGTTTGACGGTAGAGATTCGACCAAGACGCCCATGAAGCCGTTTAGATGGTCCATGGCCGAGCCCAAGAGCAAGTTCTTGAACGTGCGCTACTTCAAGACGCCCAGCGTGGCCACGTTCACTCACAAGTTTACCGGTAAAGCCGAGATGTACAAACTGCAACTGAACCGATTGATCTGCGACGAAGGCGAACGCAATCAGATTGTCGCCAACATACCGGTGTACATGCGTACCGTATCGTCGAGATTCTCGAAAAACAACCTCTCCAATCTCGTGGTGATGCTACTGGAAAAGCTTAACCTGGCGCACTTTGATGACAACGTTTCCGAGTTTAATAAATGCACCCAATCTCTCGAAGAGTTGCTCGACATGTTGGACACGCACGGTGGCGGAGGTGCGATCCAGCACAAGTCGCCCGTCAAACGTAAGCAGACCGCTGTAGACGCAAAGTCCAACAAGAAGAGCAAGGGCGAAACTCCCGAATGCGACGAGCAAGAGGGCGAAGACGATGAGGTTATGGAATAGATTAGTGAATATTAATAGAATATAGTGTTAATTTATATGATAAATGTATTATAGTTGTATTTTTTTGGAGTATTATAGCATGTATTTTTTTGGTATAGTAGTATAAGACAAGTGCATTTTTTTTGTTGTAAACAAATAAATCTGTATATGTGTATTTAAACTTGTTTGTTTTCAAAGTCCTGAAAAAAATAATCACCACTTTCGCATCTCTTCGTTTACGCTCATGAAGGCGGCCAACAGATCGGCATTGTACTCGGACTGGGTCACCGTAGCGTAGAGTCCGTGTTTACGCACGTTCGTATCGCCGATCGCCTTTGAGAGCACCTGGTAGATGGTGGTGTTGATCTTTGATATGAATTTGTACAGGTTAAACTGCCCGAAACCGACCTGCTCGATCCGGTGCCCCGCACCAAACTCCACTTCGGTGGGCTTGTTGCGTAGCAGATGAAAGTATTTCACCTGGCGACCGCTGAATATGTAATCAGGCTCCTCCTGCACCACGTTACGCATCATCTTGGCTATGGGCGTGTTCGAAGTCTCGGTCTTGTCCATATTGGGACTCATGGTGCACGCCAGAACGCTCCTATCGACACGTGCCTTTTCGGCGATGAACATGAACACTTCGCGCTCTAGTATACCTCGCAGGTCGGCCGACACGACATCGGTACGGTTAACGAGGTACTTTTCGGCGAGATTGAACACGATCGTGTTCCAAATCTCCGGGCCGTTCTTGTTGATGCCTCGCGAGATCCAGGCGCCGTTGCACTTGGCGAGATACACCTTTTTCGCCATCACGAATATAAACTGATAGAGCTTCGTCGTGAGCTCGAGTTCGTGATTGAGCTGTTTGGCATAGTCGGGCAGAGGATTGTTGTCTAGATTACCGTCGCCGTCGTTGTGCACAAACACCGAATCGGTATCGATGAGTACGGCTTTAAAGTTTTTCCGCAGCGCCTGACGCGCCATCTCGATGATGTACTTGCGTCCGAGCGTGGTCAGCGTGGCGGCTACCACTCTGCCGCACAGCGCACCGTAATCCGAGCCCAGGAGACCGTAATAGCTGCAGTTGACCAGTTTCAGGTTGCGGTAGAGCGAGTTTACCCGCGACAACTCTCCTCGTAGCTTGACTTTGTACGTTTCCAGTGCGGCGACGTCCCTGCACGCGTTGATCTCGTCGAACGTGAGCAGATCGAAACGAGGATTCAGCATCTTCATGTCCCTGTTGTCGTCGACGTTGACGTTTGCGAACACATTGTTCTCGTCGGGTTCGAGCACGCACTCGTGCGTCTCGGGCGCTTCGTCCTCGTCCTCGCTATCCGAATCGAATTCTAGCTCGTCATCTTCGCACTCGTCAGACTTTTCGTGCAACTTGTTGATACAAATCTCGACTTGCGACAGCATAGATTCTAGCTGCTTCTTGAAATCCTTTGCCCGATCACGCAGCGTGTTCTGTTTGTATATCATGGTGCCCAACAATGAGGGTTTTCGTTCTACGCTCATGATCAACACGCGATCGGTGGGCTTCAGACGGACGCAGCACTCTTCCAACGAATCCAATTCGTCGCAATTGTTCTCGAGCATAGCTATGAGATCGCGGGTATGTTTAAAGTTGAAGAGTTCGTCTGTAGAGTTTTTGTGTACTGTGAAGGTGAAATATCGGCACTTGTGTCGTTTGTCGAGCAGATGCTGTATCTTTTGCAGCACATCCACGTACACTACGGCCACGGTCTCGTAGCTAATGTTGTGACCCTGCTTCAGTTTGGGGTAATACGCTACGACATCGTTGACTTTGCAATTTTTATACACCTCTCGGGCGTACCGCATGTTGAATCCGCCGCCGTAGCTCTGCTCGTTCACGCCGGCCGACACCTGATTCTGATTGTACACGTACACCATGCTGCCGTTCGTCGAGTAGACGTTGCCGTTGCCCGATATCGACTTGTGCGAATACAAGACTTTACCGTCCACCATGCTGCTGTAGATGGATTTGTTGTTGATAAACTCGCCAATCTTGCATTGCGTGTAACGCACTATCGAAATCAAGTGACTCTGACACAGTTCGGGTAGGAATTCGTCGTAACCCAACGTGTCCCATAGTCGGATCAAGAGCGCGGTGTCGACGTCGTTGTAGTGCGCTATCGTAGCCAGATCGATGTTGTACTTTTCAAAGAATCCACCCTCGGGTAGGCCGTCTCGCATGATTTGCCTGTACACGTGACGAATATCGACCGCGTTAAACTTTACTTTACCCTCGTTTACACCGAGACAGGTCTTGGCCATCTCGTCTAGCGTGTGGCGCACCTCCGGATAGAGCTGTCTAAAGATTTTCAACAGATCAATGTGCACCATAAACTTGCCGTACACCGGCATGCCGCGGTACAAGTAAAAGTTTTTCAACTCTGGCATGCACAAGTACGCGGCACGACGCATCAGAAACATCATGTCGTACCCTTTGCTGTTGTAGCCGAGCAGGTAGTAGACGTTCTTCGAATCTAACAAACGGAAAAGCTCGCGCATCAAGTCTTCCTCATCGTGAAACACGCGCAGAGTGCGTTGCAGGTGCCCGACGTTGTCAAACTTTTTATCGCACAGCTCGTAAACGCGCCTAGTGTACGACGACATGTTACATTGTTCGAGCTCGGATGAATCTTTAATGCGCGACGAATCGCAACGCTCCAGCTTCGGTCGCTTGACTTGTTTTACGATCGCGGATTGAACGGTACGTTTTAGCACATTCTCGCCGGCCGGCACTGGTATATTCATATACGTATACAGTCGTCCGTCGGCTCGATCAACGAGCGATACGGAAAAGATGATGTCGTTCTTGGCGTCGCCCAACGGTAGACGATTGTCGAAACTGGAAAGCGTCTCTATATCGAACGCGAGCACGCGAATCTTTGGTCTCGGTATGCTCTCGTAGCGATTAAGTTCGGAATCAATGTACGTATCGTACACTATGCACTTGTCGAGGGTGCCGTGATCGCGTATGGCCATCTCGAACACGATCAAGAGCTCCAACGACCACGTGGCCGTGGTGCGGATGAATGTCTTTAACGCGGTACAGTTTAAGAGTTTATGCAGCGCTTGCGAATCTTGAAAGCTGCACGTCGGCACTCTGTAAGTTTTCCACTCGAGCGCCTGGTCGTTCGGCCTGAGCAAAGTGTCTAACAGCGAATTATCGGGCATCTCAAAGGCGAGATCGACTCGACATATCGGTCTCTGTAGATCGACATGTCGCAGATTCATCAGAGCGCACAGGTGATCATAGTTTTGTACGAAAACGTAGAGCGAAGTCTCGGTATCGGCGACTTTAAACTTGGCCGGATCGCCGTTCACGTCTAGACCGAAGGCGAATATAGAGTTTTGGTACGTCGCCCAATCTAGAACGTAGAGTTTATCGGTAAACTTGAACGATTCAATCTTTGAATAGTAGTAATCGTCATCGTCGTTCCACGTCGCGTTCCATGCGTTGTTAGTCATCGTGAAAAAAGTAATCGTATACTGCACAAATACGTAAAGGTGCACGAGCAATAGCGTATTGGCGCTACACCACCTGTGTGTACAAGTATAAACATTAAACATGGAATTGTCGTGCTTTAAGAATTCCCTAGTCTGGCAGAGGCAAGTGGCTAAATTACGCTCGTCGTTGATCGACACGGTGTACAAATCGTTGATCAAGTACATTGAACGAGAGTGCATGCTCAAGTCAAAGTATACGGTGCTCGAGTTTATGATAAGTTTCGAGCTACATCTGTTCAGTTGCATGAGTCTACCCAGAACGATGCACACTAAAATCTGGTTCGACGTACTGCCCGAGGGCGAGGTGGACGTCGAAGAAGAGGGCTACCGGTACGTTGATCAGTGCGAGCGATGCAAATGGCGGAGCGGTACCGATATAGAGACTCTGTCCTCGCAAGAGTTGAACGGCGTGGGGTGCGTTCAACTGCACCAGTTGTTTTGCCCTCACTGCGGCGGAGCGATGGTGGTCCTCGCACAAGATCGTGATGATGGAGTTTATTGAAAATCAAACACTTTAATTTTTTTTAAACACGTTTATTTGAAAAAAATCATAATATTATGCATGTAAATGAGTACAATGAGTGACAAACACACTACAGATTCCACTTTTAAGCACTAGAGATCCAGTGAGGGCATAGGGATCGAACGAAACTTGTAACGTTTCCACTTGTAAGACACTATATTCGCGTGCGAAACCTTTGTACGTGCACGAGCCTTGACCAGATTCAGCACGTACGAGTCTGAACATTTTGTCTTGCGAGCCGCGATCACTTGCTGCTTCGTTTCCGAGTTTTGAATCGTCTCTTCGAAAGTCTCGGTGTCGACGAGGTACGAATCTTCATTCTCCTCATCGACGACCGCAGTATCTTCGAACTCGACGCGATCAAAGTCGCTCTTGGCGCCCTCCAGAGTCGACACAACTCTCGGAATGTTGGACAGGAGAACGGGTTGTATGCATTTTACGCGATTGATTACGCGGTAAGAGCACCGTTCTTGTTGCGGGATCTGTGGGTTGTATGTCATATCGAGTACTATAATAAAAAAATAAAGTAAATTAATTAAATTAAATAATTAAATTAAATTATTTAACGTGGTAGTTGTTGTCGGTGCGGCGTACACCATGTCACTGACGTCGTACGCCACCTCCGAATCGATAGAGGACGCCACGCTGCAATGGTCGAGGGGTCGCACTTCGATTTTCACCCTATCTATGGTCTTTGTCTCGACATCTCCATCGTAGAGGTGGTCCTTTTTCAATTTTTTGTGGCGCGTGTTGAGCACCGGATACGATTTGTTCCTCCGCTTCTCGGCCAGTTTACCGATGTTCATGAACAGCGTACCCCGTCCGAGCCCGCTCGTGCGTACGTACAGGTACGTTTTGTCGGCCTCCTCCTTGAGTCGGCCCGACCACAGATTGATCTTGCTAATCTTGTGCGGTATGATTTTGATGTAGCTCTGGGGTAAATGTTCGTTGGGGATGCTGTTGAGGCGCTCCTTCCACGACTTGAAATCGAGCTGCACTCGATTCACGGCACGCACGTCAAAGATTTCGCTCTCGCCGTCGCGTGTAAACTTGACTATATCGTAGGTCACACCGTCCATGACGTGAGTTTCTGCCGTTAGATTGATCGGATTCTGCGTGCTGTAACCGTACACGGTGCTCGTGAAGCGAGCCAGCGCGTCGAAATGCTTCAAGTCGATGGGCGTGCAGTCGTCTTGCGGATTCACGACGTCCGTGTACCGATAACAGTTGAACTCTAGATCGAGCGCCAACTTTTGCAGCTTGTCGGCCACGTCTTTGTAGCATTGCTGCTTGAGCAGATTCTCGATGTAGTCGAGGTATTGAATCCGTTGAGCCAGAGTAACGCCTTTGCGCGATAACTTGCGACTGGATTCGCGCAAAACCTCCATCACCGCGCGCTGTGCATAGTGTTTGTTCTCAATCTTTTCCAATAGGAACGACAAGAGCTTGGATTGCGAGAGCTCCATCAGCAGACTGAGGTAAAACTTTTTAACAATGTTGAGATTCTGCGAAGAATCGGAACGCGTATACTTGGTTACGTCGATCTGTTTCAGACTCTGCACGGTGCCGTTGACGCTGTAGCTGCCCGCCAACATGAGCGAATCCTCGTCGTCGGTGTCAGAGTCCTGATCGAGCGGCTTGACGTCGTGCGGCGACATGGGTTTCGTATCGTCGTTCATGTTCATGTCGCGTTCGCCGTAAATCTTTCGCAGTTGCTCTGCAAACTTTTCGTAAACGAGCGAAATGAAATGGCGCATGTACTTGTCTAGCGTGGTGATCATTTGATCGTCGTACTCGGTGTTGCTGCCAAAGTGCGTGGTGCGCTTGCTCGCAATGATGACGTCCGGCGCTTTGTCGTACGTATTCTGGTGTACCATGTAGTATATAAAGTTGCGAGCCATGATCTGGTATTGATTGTTGCGCTGCGTAGTCTTGGATTCGCGCTCGACCTCGGGCGTGACGCTCTGCTTCCTGAGTTTGAGCGTGATAATCTCGGCGGTACGAGTCAGCTTGTCGATCATTTCGTGGAACGTTTTGCTTTCAATAAATTCTTCGAAACTCTGCAATAGAAATAATGTTTTATTAGTGATTCGTTCGTGCATACTATCGAGGTGTGATGGATCTATTCATGAAGCTAGAAACTTGTAGGATCCCGAACGATCCGGAGATTGAAAATCGCGCGTGCAGCATTGATCAGAGTGTAATTTTGACCGATCCGGTACTCGATCCCAAGTATAAGCACGTACAGTACCGGGTGCCGTCCGATGTGGCCAAACAGTTTAAATATTTCAAGTTTGCCATGACGATCAACGCTTACAAGCTGCACATGATTACGTATTTGCTAAAGAAGACCTACGACGAAGCGTGCCGACTGATCGTTAGACTCACCTGGGAGAACTTGTTCATATTAAAAGATCCGATATCTTCACCGAAAGACATTGCGACGGTGCTCAATCAGCTAAAGAGCCCTCCCGATTGGACTTTTCTCACGTGGGTGATGCTAAGCAGACCGCCTATCGAATTGTTGATAGTCAATGTAAACGACCAGAGAGACGTCCGACTGTATCAACCTTACATTACAAAATGTGGGGTAAGGCGAATACTGTATTACTCGTACACCGATATCGCATTAGTAAAATAACCGCCTCGATGCGCGGTATATCCCTTTATTTTTGGGTATACATGCACTTTGTACTATTCTCTACCGTGGACGAGTACGGCAAGCTCGACCCGGAACGCGCCAATGCGCTGATTCGGGCTCTCGAAAACAGCACAAACTGCACTGGCTCGATGATCGACTACAACTCGATATACCCCCTAGTCTTTACGTTCAACGATTGCGAGGAATCGGAGCTGCCGCGCGGCACAATAGTCGAAACCGCTCAAGAGATGCGGTCCGCTCTGGAGGCGGGCGAGTCCAGTCTTTTGTTGCCGCACACGATGAAGATTGTAAAAATGCTAAGTCAATTGGAGTTGTTGAATTCTATGATTAATAAAAAAACGTTAGACAATATACTATACGCTCTGAGCGCGAGTACGCGTAAATGGTATTAGTCTTTAGAACGGGTAAAATAGTTTAGACGCAGCAAAAATGAACACTGCTATGAATAATCTCAGGAATCGTCTGTCCCCAGAATGCTCCAGCATGACAAACACCGTCATGGTACTGGGTGTGGTGCAAGTCGTGGCGCTCGTGGTTATAGCGACTCTAGTTTTGTTCGCATTCATCTATTACAATGCAGAATTCGCCGTTACCGCATCGACGAGCGACGCGACTACAAAGGCCACGGACGTAGAAAAGAAGAAGAAGCGTACTAGATTCATGCTGATCGCCGCCATCGTCATAGCTGGTCTAACTACACTCACCGGCCTCTGGTTGACCGTGCTCTCCGGCAAGATCAAGAGCTGCATAAGTGTAGCGACAGCCGTATCGGTCTAAGTGTTTCCGCATTTTTTTAGACACGAATCATGCTAATCGTAATGGTGGGTACCATGGCGATCATCGGGATTTTATATTTTTTGACTCTAAAAATTGACAATACCAATTACTACGAGTACGTGAATCGTTACAATCTACAACTGAAGAATGAGAAACTCGCCAGACTGCTGAACGCCGACCCGATCGGGAACCTGCCCTCGGTCACCGTCTCGTCTACCAATCAAGAGCTTGAAAAGTACAAGGACTGCATCAACGAACCGCTCATTCTGTCCACCGATCCCACCGAAAACCTGGAGCTGTACGAGAAAAAGTGCAAGACCGCGTGCGGCGCAGACGCCAAAGTGATTCGGATCGAGAACGACACCTACGAGTACTACCACCGATCGAAGAAACTCAAACCCGGCAACTATTGCGTGCTCGAAAACGCGGCCGTCTCGTGCAATCTTCGCACCGGTTACGTGATCGCGACGGGTCTCGGCACGGTCATGTGTCGTTCCAAGTTCCCGAGTCTGTTTGGCGGCGCGGATGCGTCTAAAATTATCGCTTGCAGCGACGAAGACTACCCGTCGACGGGCGCCCTGCTGTGGGATCAGGCCAACGACAAGGCCGTAGACCCGTCCAACATCGTGATGACCGACGAGGATGAGCGTTTGAGCGACGGTATCACGTATAGATTCGTGTGTCGATACAACGACGACGTGTTCCACAACAAGATGTTACCCCATCCGGCGAACAGGTTCCATCCCATACGCGATCCGTGCATTCGTAACGTGTACGCGGCGCACAGGGACGCTCGCGCCGTACTGGAGCGCGACCAAGCGACCGGCGAACAGACGTGGCGTTGCGATTGCGGCGATTCGAGCAGTACGAGACTCGAGAAGCGCGATAAATCGAAACCGAAATCCGAGTGCATCGCCTGTCTGGATCGCGTGAACGTAGAGGGTAAAAGGTACGACATTGAAAAAATGTACGATTGCTTCTCGGTAAACTCGAAACTGGCCGACGTGGGCGATCGCGTACCCTGCGGACCCGAGGGCTTCGTTCAGCTCGGAAACACATGCGAGCGCACAAGTCTCGAGGTGTACACGCTCAAAGAGGACGAGACGCCTTTCGGCATGAAGTACGTCAATCTGAACGGTGTATCGCTGTGAACGTTACGCGTCATAATACGTATAGCGTATTGTGCATACCCTCGTTGTCTATTGTTAGTTGATGTTTATATATCATGAACAGTATCAAACTAACGAACGCAAAGCTGTACCGCAAAGCGGCGCTCATGTCTTGGCTCGAACGAGACAGAGTCGTCAAAGATTTTGTCGCTCGCTCGGGCGATAACATTGACGTCGACACGCTGAAGGGCCTCTTTGACTTTGCCTCGCACTTGAAACTCGAAAGCATCGTAGTGTCGGTGGGTAAAGCGGTCGTAAAGTCGAGTACCGTGAGTCTAGTGTCGTTTCTAAACAAACTCGGACTAGGCGTGAGTGCGTTTCTCGACCCCAACAACATTGATCCGCACCTCGACGACGACGATCTCATAACGCTGGTCGAGAATCACATCGACAAGCTGAGCACGCAGGATCACAAGCGCAGATCCATCTATTACACGATCGCTACGAAAATGTTTGGCCAAATGCTAAACATCAATCTCGGTAAAGTCAACGAAGCCCTGTTCAAGCACGTCGACGAGAGTCTGCTCAACAGGCTGAGCAGCGTAGATTTCAACACGAACGAAGAGCCGGAACTCGTAGATCTCGCCTCGGCGAAACGTTCGTACGACGAAATCGAGACACTCGACAGTGTAGACGAGGACGTTTTCAAGAATGATGATGCTGATAATGATGCAACTAATAATAATAATGAAAATGAAATTGAAAATCCCAGCAAACGTGTCAAACGTTTCGATAATGTAGAAGAAAATGTAGAAGAACGGGCACCGGACGAGCCCGTAGAGCCTGTAGTCGAACCTGTAATCGTAACGGACGAACCGAAACCGGCATCGGAAGAGATCAAAAAGAGCGTAACCTTTAGTGAAACATTGGAGGTGGTACCGCTCAACGAAACGCCCAAGCCTTCGGTGAGCGAGATACTGGACGAGTTCCGACCGCCCGAACCGTGGGTCGACACCGAGCCCAGTTCGGCTTCGCCCAACGAGTGGCTGCTAAAGTCGCTGAATCAAGACGTCGCAGAAGAGTCGGTCAAGAAGCCGCGTAAAAAGAAAAAGACCCAGTTCCCCACAACGAATACAGAGTTTGATCTGTTGAATCAGATTGAACCGCGCAACGGTAAACCGTACAAGTCTGCAAAAAATACAATGATGGGTACTATAATTTGAGTATTGTGTATTTTTTGATATATATATCATCTAAACTCTCTAAACTCCCTCTCGAACACCACGTTGCCGGTGTTGTAAAACTGCGCCGTCGTGTCTCGGTTTCGGTGTCGGTTGAACTTTGCGACTTCGCTCAGCGGTAAATTTGCAATCAAACGCGTCGTGTTGTACGTGCGGATGCATTGAATTCCAAACTTACCTGTGGCTCCGCGACGGATCAGCTCGCGCCGTATCGTCTTGTTCACCTCGGAGATGCTCGCGCGCAGTATCGGATCGTTCGGTTCCGGTGCAATGCGTAGGAAATACTCGCGATACTTTTCCAGCAGCGGTCGGATGCACAGGATTCGCATGAATCTAGAGCGCTTTTTAATCTTTATACTCACCCTCTCGTCGGCGAGTATGGATTCGACGTGGGCGCGCGTCAACTGCTTCAGTTCGCCCAGACGCAGGTTGGTGCAAATGCACATGATGATCGCCGGCGCTATAGGCGACCACATGAACGGCGCTTTGAACACGTCGAGTATGAGGTTTTCGATAGCCTTGTACGTGGACATGTCCATTTTTTTGTAGACCGATATATTGACGGGTCGCACCCATCCCACCGCGGGTATGATCTTGCACAGTATCCGACGATACTTTACGCGATCCGTAGACTTTATGATGCGCGCGACCTGCACGATCGTGGTGTTCTTGTAGTCGTCCTTCTTGGCCAGCAGCAAGTCGACCGCTTCGTCGAGCGTGAGCGAGGACAAGTCTTTGACCCCGACGAATCGTGCCGCATATCGTATCGCACGCAGATGGGTATCGCTGAAACCCAATAGAAACTCTTCGGTCGGAGGGTTCATTGCTTAAAAAAATATACAACAAACTTACTCTTCGTCGGAATCATCGTACTCGGTCCTGTACATGAAAGCTCCGTCGACTTCGTCGATGGACATGGGCTTCTTGAAGGTGGATTTGGGCTTGGACGGTGCGGGCGGTTTCGAAGGTGCGGTGACGGACTTGGGCTTTGTTGGTTTTATATCGGATTTTGGGGGAACAGTTTTGGGTTTTATATCGGAACTTGGTGCGGGTGTAGTTTTGGGTACGGACGTGGGTTTTATATCGGAACTTGGTGCGGGTGTAGTTTTGGGTACGGGTTTTATATCGGAACTTGGTACGGGTGTGGCCTTTGGTGCGGGAACGGTTTTTGGAGTTGTGGGTTTTATATCGGAACTTGGTGCGGGTGTGAGCTTAACATCGGATTTTGGGGGTACAGCTTTGGGTTTAACCTCGGAACTTGGTACGGGAGGTAACTTTATATCGGAACTGGTTACGGGTGTGAGCTTAGGGGGTACAGTTTTGGGTTTAACCTCGGAACTTGGTGCGGGTTGTACATTGGATTTTGGAGGGTTTATATCGGAACTGGGTACGGGTACGGATTTTTCAGTCTTCGGGGTTTCCGACACTGCGGATTTGGGTGCAGGCGATTTAGGTTTAGCGGGTTTAGGAGCGACAATCTTGTACGATGTGCCGTGCTGCATCACCATACAGTTTGGCGTTTCCTTGTCAAAGGCGATGTCTAGCTTGGCCAAGTCGAAGTAGGACGGTGCGAGCACGTGAACGTTCTTGCTGTCCGTAAATTTAATCTGAGACGGTTCAATGTAGTTGAACTCGACGATCGTATTCTGCGAAGCGACGGCGTTCACTAGCACTTTGCCGACGCACATGAGATTGCGCATGGTCACACCGTACAAATCTTCGCCGTGTATGCACTTGTCGGGCGATACGATCGACATGTTGTCGAACGTGGAACGCTTCAGCGTGTCGAGGAACGCTCCGGTGGAGCAACCGTTGATCGTGCAATTGTTCAGCGTAAAGTACTCGTTCCACGTTGCGCCGTCGGAATTGATGCCTAGGCCGACCTTTGAGTTTTGCACAAACGTATTGATGACTTGATTGAACTTGCCCTTGCCCTTAAACTCGATACCGTGAGCGGTACAATTCGCGATGTAGCACTGCGAGACGAGTGCGTTTGCGCAGTTTGTGACGCAGATGCCTGTCGCGGAGCCGTTGACGGCGCATTCGAGTATGCGAATACCCTTCGTCGCGTCGGCGGTCGTGGTGTAAAACATGATGGCGCTGCCGCCTTTGATGTCGTTCACTCGGATCCGAGCGAGCGTAACATCGCTGCTGTCCGTGAACACGATCCCGTGCCGGTCGACTTTATCGTCTGCGTGGCAATCTATGTCGATATCGGCGAGCGTAGTACCGTCGCAGTTGTAGAACCGTAGCGCAGGCATACCGTCGGTGCCCTTCAGTTTGATTACGGAGCGGTTCGGTGCACCGTTTATGGTGATTTTACAGTGACCCTTCTTGTGGAACGCCAGTCCGCTCACTAGGTAAGTGCCGGGTTCGATGCAGCCCTCCAGTCCGGTCTCGTCTAATGCGCGCATGAAGCGAATCAACGAATCCGAATCGTCGACTTTACCGTCCCCTATGGCGCCGGCGTCGCGTTTCAGCCATTTCACACCAGATGCCTTGTTGAGGCTGTCGATTCTGGCCTGCAGGGTGACATAGTCGCCGAGTACGGTCTTTAATTTATCATTAAACTCCCTGAAAGCCGGCTTCAGACTCAAATCTTTGGCCAGCGCCTCGATCGATTCGAACGCTTTAAAGTGCACGACGAACGGGTGCGAGTTGATCGTTTGCACCTCGCCGGTCACCTTGTCGATGTCCATCTTCAGCAGGGCGTGCACCGAGCTCAGGTCCTTTTCCAATTTATCTAGATTGGCGTTGAACTCGTCGAGTTTCTTTGCGTTCGACGTCACGTTCGAAGCGTTCGACTTGCTCAGTATCGCGAGCTTCTGATAGTCTGCAGTGATCTTGTCCTGCACTCCCGTCAATCTAGTACCCAGCGCCTTGATGTCGAGATTGATCGTGTTCGTAGAGTCGGTCAGGTTCTTGACCGCCTTATCGGCGGCCGTCAGGTCGCGAGTCGCTCTAGATTTCTCCAAAGAGTCGACGCGACTCTGCAGCGCTACGAGTTTGGGCTCGACTTTTCCGTTGATGAGACCGCGCAGCGCGTCGATGCTCGTCTGCACATCGGTCGATATGGCGGCGCCCTCCTTCACGGTCAGGAACAGTTTAGAGTTCTCGGCCGCCGTAATCTTGGCGGTCGCCTTTATGTAGGACACGTACGCCGGCAGCAGAACCTTTTCGAGTCTCGACAGCAGCGCTTTGGTCGCGGCCAGGTCTGCGGGAACGGAAATGTCATCGGGCAACCGATCCATTCCGGGTACGTGGCGCTCGATCCGCTCCAGTTTGGCCGAGAGCGCCTTGTACGCGCCGTCGAGCGAGATCAGCGTAGCCTTGAGACTGTCCGTGGCGCTCTGCAGCGTCTCGTGCACCGGATCTTGGTTGGCTAGCGAATTTCGGAGCTCGACAATGGACTTGTCCAGTTTCTCGCTCAGCTTTACGAGCTCCTGAGACGTTTCGTCGACGGCGGTGGGCCGGATCGGCGCCTTGCCATCGGCGAATTTAAACTTTTTCATCTCGATAATCTCTCGACTCAGCTCACCGTTACGGCCGGCCAGCTCCTTTATGGATCTTTTCATGGGCTCGATCCATTTATAGTAGGCCCAGATCAAACTCAACAGTAGAGAAATTGCAATGCAAGTTGTGACAAAATAAATAACATGCTCGCTTAGATTCATTATTGTATATGAGCTGCTAAACATAGATTCAAAGATTTAACACTACCGTTCCGTTAGTTTTAACGTTGACAACACGCATAACGTATAGCGCATGTCGACAGCTTGGCTAACTGAGAAATCGCAATGTTCGCCGATCAGAGATATGTCGTGGACGACTATGAATCTATAGATTCGCAAGTCAAATGCACGATCGAATCGAACCTAACACCGGTGCAACTGAAGCGTATGATTCAGGAGCCCGACAAGTTTAGCGATGATTACTTCAACTTTTTTGTGAGCGTATACTGTCACATGTGCCGTTTACCGAGCGTAAACTACGTCAAAGTCACGCTGTACGAGGGCGAACCGGTCAAACATTTCTGCGATAAGAACGGTAAGATCACTCATATATTCGCCGTCAACTTTATAATCGACTCGTTCAACGGCATCGTGGGCTCGAACACGTGCAAAGTCGTCAAACAGCAGACGTCGAAAGATATGAAGGTGCAGTTTCAGCTCTTGACCGGCTCAGCGATCACGGATTCAGACTCGAAACTACCCATCGTGCCCGATGTCGTGGCGGACAAACTGTTGATTCTACTTGTGTTGGCCGATCACGGCGCCTGGCACTATTATAATCGCACCGCTCATAGAAGCGATCGTACGAATCCAAAGATTCATTCGCACCTACAGAACAAACACGTGTCGCTAGCTAGTCTGATCACGAGCAAACCTGATTATCAGGTAGAGAAACAAGTATTTGATTACAGAGTATCAAATATGATCATAAAGACTAGTCGCGCCGACGATAGCGACAGTGATTCAGAGTGTGAATCCGATCTGGCATTGGAGTGATTATTTGTGTATTTTTTTCAAAAAAACAAACATAAGTGCAACTAAATTCATTTATTGATCATTGTAAAAGTGTAAAAAAAATGTATTTGATTCAGTTCATTGTAAAATTGTGATGCTCCAATCATTGTAAAATGTTATAAATTACTATTATTTATTATAAGTACAGGAAAGCCGTTAAATAAAATATTGCACTATTCACAACACAAAGTTCGCGCACACTAAGTCCTCCAAGAGTTGAACGATCCGTTTCCGCTGTCGGTAGGTTTGCGGTTCCAAAAGTTTACCTTGTTATGGTACTGATTCGAGGTATGATCACGATTATAAGTCTGAGTTTCCGCATCGCGAGTCTTGGACGATGGAGCGCTCGTCGGACGAACCGGAGGATAGGTACCGCCAACTGGCGGTTTGTACTTGTTCAAGGTTGTGGTTTGTGATTGCTTCGACTCCTTCCCGTTGCAGCTGCATCCACAACAATTCGTCTTCGTGCTCATTGTAATGTTTCCGAGTAAAGCGTAAACGTGAAAAGTAGCGTCTAAACGATCCTATAACTCGAACACACTTAACGATACGACGGAGTAAACGACCCATTTATACACTACATCCCCACCAACATAGCCGTATACGTTATTATCGCTATGACTCAGGGTGCACATCAAGAAAAAATGTACGAGCACGAATCGTTCAGAGCGCGCAACGTGCAGGGTCTGCTCAATCTGTTTGACGAGAGTCACCCCTCGTTTCATCCGATCGTCGCGAGCAACATTAATCCGATCAAGGAAAACCGAGAGTACAATGATCAATTGATGGAATCGTTCAATAAATTCGGTAGACAGTACAAGACGATCAATGCCGTGCCGCATTTCGAGTCGATCAATCAAGAGTTTTTCGAAAATCTAAAATCGCCCGTATATTGCAACGGGATCACCGTAGACGGTCTGTGTGCGGTGGGTAAATCGTCGCTCTCGCGCAAACTCTCGCATCCGATGATCAAAGCGATCAACGGTTCGCGCTACCCCGCTAGGAATTCGCATCCCAGCTCGTGCATGGGTTACGTTTTCGAGTGCATGCGATCAATGATTGATCGAAAAGAGTTTACGATCTACGATAGATTGCCCATAAACACGTTAATGTGGAGCAACATCTGGTCGATGATGGGCGCCATGAAGAGAACTCTGCACAATTTCAATGATTGCTCACTCAGAATGTTTGAGTATACTCAGTTTTTAGACGACGACGTGATGCAAGAGCTGTGTTCGAGTACGAAAAACATTATAATCATCGACTCGAACGGTAACCGTGCGCGCGCTAGGCTACGCGATCGCGCAGAGGGCACGGATCTCGAGCGATCGGGATGGCTCGACTATACGGACGTACAGAATTACGCGTATCGAATGCTACACGCCCGGTGGCCCAAGCTGTTTTGTCTAGTGGACTTGGTACAATTCGACGGCAACATTGGTGAGATGCAAAAGTTTGTGATCGATCTGATCGAACGTATAAAGAACGGCATGATCGTAGAGCCCGACGCTAGCGTTTTCTCGTTTGTATCGGTACCAAAGTTGAACCCCGCCGATTATCCCGTGTGCGGAAACGTTAAACGCGAACGCTACCGACCGATCACGAACGTCGGGTTCACGGATGCTCCAAAGTTGTACTCGATCAACAACGAATCCTTTGATCAGAACCGAAAGAGGCGTCTAATCTCATTTTACACCAAGTCACAGAATACGATTCGTGTGAGTTTCGGGCGACAACATTGCAACAGCGCAGGATTTCTAGCCAAGGCCAACGTACACGATCCCGAATCGTTGTGGTGTCAGCTCGCAGAGTTTGCCGACGGCGGAGTGTTGGTGCGCAAAGATTTGTTAAAGTTTAAGAGCGCCAAACACTATACTCGATTTTTGAGCGTTATAAGGTCATTGTAATCTTTTTTTTATTTTTTTCAGAGTTTAATATAATATTTTTTAAATAAAAAAAATAATAATCACAACCCCAACAGTTCTTTAACGTACAACACATAGCTATGAGCGCTCTCAACGTCGGGAAATCGTAATTTATTCTTGATGCGTTGCGATTTAACCGTAAAGTCTTTGGCGGAATCTAGTATGTTGAACCAATCCACGCGCGGATCCGGACGGTAGATCTTCAATTCTACCGCGCAGCGAGTCTTGGCCAGTCGAGCTTCCACGTTTAAACGTTTGCCGGTTAAGGCGAAGAGCGTCTTTGATTGTCGCACTATACACAGGCACTGATCTTCGACGGCGGACTCTGTCTGAGTGCAGGCGTCGACCCGTTCGCACGGATCGGGCAGCAGCGTTTGGAGAGTTTTATTCTTCATCTGTAGATCGCGGAACGAATCAATGTTACGATTCAGGTCGCCGAGCAGCTTCTTGATGACTTTATTCTTCTTTAGCACCTTCCCGTGTATGAGATTCGCGAGCCCGTTGTGATTGACGAACATTTGAGGACCGATCATCATCACGTTATGAGGGCGGACATGATTAATTTTAAATTTAGACGACAGCAAATGCTCCACGTCGGCCACGCTGTACCAGTGGGCGTCTTTCAGATAGCACGGCATGATGGTAATGAGGGTAATTTTTAAAAATACATTTATTTATATAAACAATAACGTTTATAAGTGCAATATAGTATACGTCATAACGGGTACATTGTCTGTGTCAGTACGATGCTTTCGCACTTTTACAAGACCAAAATCGCCGGCGAGGCGTACGCACCCCTGATCAAGTATCCGGTTGCGCTCAATCGCGATACCGTCGAGGGTGTGATCGAAGAGTTTTCAAAGTCGGACAATCGGAATCTGTGCATCGACGGTATGGCGTGTTGCGGTAAATCGACAATCCTGGAAAATCTAAAGGGTGCGTCGACGTTCAAGATCAATCAGGTCTTGAACTGCGACGACTACAACTACAACTCGGTGACCGCCATGCAGTATCTGATGAAACAGGCTCTGATGGCTCGCAAGATGAACGGTTGTCTAGTGGATCGATCGTTGATTTCGAATCTAGCCTTTCAGTTGGTGTACTTTCTCATGGAGTTTGACGAGAACACGTTCGAGTTGATCAGTCCCTATACGCTGTGCGACAACTACGTACAGATGCACGGCCTCGAACCGGTGCTAGAGTTTATAAAAGCGCAGAAACATAACGTTTTGATAATCGTAAACTCGAATTTGCCTTGCGTCGCCGAAATGATGCGACTCCGCGGAAGCATCGGTGACGCATACAAGAGCCGGGTGCCGCAATACATCGAAACTCAACTGTACGCGTACCTGTACCTGGCCTCTCGCCTACGCTATCCGGTGTACGATCATCGTCTGTACACTATGCCCGAGTCGTTCGAAGAGCTCGCCGAGCTAGTGACGCAGATTTACACTCGTCTCGGTAACGGATGCGAATCTAAGCACAAGATCGCCGTACTGCGCAACGATAAAAACTTTGAGCATTGGCAGGATCGGATCGAAGGGATGGCAATGAACAAACGTTGAATGCGTACTGCTTGTTTGTTTTTTTACAACTTTGGCTTTTTTTGTCCGCTATAATCTTGGATAAAAGTGGTAGTTTGAGCGCACTCGCATGCTCGGAAGAAGATGGCAGTGGCCGGTTGCCAATTCTTGGGGTGGTTAAGGTGATCACTAGAAATGCTTACCTTACACCACTCAATTTTATCGTTTTCAGAGACACCTTTAATCAAGGCATTAGTAGTGTTACTATACCCTAGTACCGTAGCAACCTCTTTACCCTTGAACCAAATCTCATCATTATCATCGGTATAAATCCAAATCACGTAAGTTTCACCCGCTAACTCATAAGATTTCTGTACGAGCGACATGATTCGTTGATCAAAGTTACACAAGTTTGATACTAGAATACGGAAAGTTTCTCTGATTTCTATGCAGTAACCTGTATACGTAATACCAATATGGTATTAGGTGCAAACATATTGAATAAAACCATACACTTTTCAAAAAAAAGACAACGAATGACCCGTCTCATCCACGATCGTAGTCGCGGGTTGCCGGTTTTTAAAGATATTTCTTTGTGTAAGATACTCGTAATATGTGATGCTCCAGCTAAATCGTTCGTACTATGTCTAAAAGGACACAATTCTTATTTTGGGTGCACAAAATGTACCACTGAAGGCAATTATTTAAATAACAGAGTTTGTTATGGCGACTTAAATGCAGCCTTACGAACAGATAACCATTTTCGTACTGGGTTATATGGTGAAGATTATCACGTAAACACAACCCCGTTGTTACAGTTGGAAATTGATTTGATTAAAAATATTCCATTGGATTATATGCACTTGGTGTGCCTGGGTGTCATGAAGAGATTGATTTCATTTTGGTGTAAAGGTAATATGTCTGTACGAATGATGACAAATGACTTAGATGATGTTAACAAAACACTCATAGATATGAGGAATCATTTAAGCTATAAAGATTTTGCACGATTACCAAGGCCTCTTACTGATAGTGATAGATGGAAAGCCACTGAATTTAGGCAGTTTTTACTTTACTTGGGACAAATTGTGTTAAAGGGTAAATTAAAGGCTACGCAGTATATGCATTATCTCAGCCTGAGTTGTGCAATTAGAATTTTATGTAATACTGAATTATCTGTGATGCATAATATTTATGCCAAAGAATTACTCGTATATTTCGTAAAAAAATATAAAAAATTGTATGGTGAACAATATATTTCTCATAATGTCCATAATTTGATACATTTAGCGGATGACGTATTAAACTTCGGACCATTGGATAGTTTTTCAGCTTTTCAATATGAAAATTACATGTATGAAATAAAAAAGAAGTTTAAAAAGCTGTAATATGCCATTACAACAAATCATAAACAGAGAACACGAAAAGCGGTCTCTTCAAAAATGTAATGAAACATGTGATTCAAATAAAACCGTCTTAGGTTATATTACTTCATACAGAGAACCCCTTTTAAATGACAACTTAGTAAAGGCATACAAAACGGTCAGTTTTTTAAATTTTAAATTAGGAACTGATATTAAAAATAACCATTGCGTCCATAAGGATAATACAGTAATCAAAATTGTAAAGCTCATTCAGTGTGAAAATACAAAAAAAACGTACGTAATTTTTCGAAGATATTTATGTTACGAAAGTTGTTTCACACAACCTTGTCAATCTTCTTTATTCTATGGTGGCACTGTAACAAATTTATGCAGTACAAACGAAATTGTTAATATGGAAGAAATCCTTACAAAATGTATCCATTACAAAAACAATGTTATACACTTTATTGTCTGATTTACATGTACCGAGCAGTAGGTGCCCTTTGGGTCCGCGACCCTGCTGCTCTGTGCATCCTTCCCAATTTTAGTGCTTCGATAAAATTATTTATTTTCTTTTTATAACCATGCCAGACACCTATTATGGATACATATCCATTGTTATTGTAATGGATACATATACATTAAATAACAATGTAATACGCTTTATTGTCTGATATACATGTACCGAGCAGAAGGTGCCCTTTGGGTCCGCGACCCTTCTGCTCTGTGCACTCGTAAAATTTTCCTTCCCAATGTTAGTATGTTTCGATAATAGAATTTCTTTTCTTTTTATAACCATGCCAGACACCTATGATATGGATATGTATCCATTACAAAAACAATGTAATACACTTTATTGTCTGATTCACATGTACCGAGCAGAAGGTGCCCTTAGGGTTCGCGACCCTGCTGCTCTGTGCACTCGTAAAATGTTCCTTCCCAATGTTAGTGTGTTTCGATTATCTGAAGTTACTTTGCGTTAGATAAGTAGGTACATAACTTCATCTACATTTATATTGTGTATAGCGATAAGTTCGCCTTTGTGCTTTTTTCACCTGTCCTGATTGTATTTTTAAAAGACACAACGAACCACCAGATTTAGAAAATTGTACCGCCAGAAAAATCACATTTGATTGCCAAAATTAGTAAATGATCACCAAAATTAATCCCCATTTTATCGTGAAATTAGAACCAAACATTTATTTTTATAGTTAATGACCACCAGAATTTAACTGTTATGCTCTTGCATCCGAGTCCAGGGAGACCGAGAAGACGGAGCACCGCCTCGCGGGGCTTCTATTTCTGAATGGTTTATAAAAAATAACCACGCAGGGTATGGTGGGGTCTATTCGCTCGCTCATTCGCACCCTTCTAACCTAATCTATCCGTGTCGGGGTGCCCCAAGTCGGCCAAACTAGTTTGTCATCAACCACCTCATTAAAATTTGGTGCTCAGTTTACTAAATTTGGTGATCAATTAATATTTTAGGTGATAGATGTTAGTGGTAACAAAGTTATTTTTGGTGGTCATTATATTTTCCCCCTTTTTAAAATGATATTAAGTACCTACAATGAAGAGTATACATACTACTATGGAACTTGATATATTTATTTATTATTTTCAGCAACACTTGCTGAAGCAAATGACATAGAAAAAAGAAAAAACAAGGCAACTAGCGAGTCGGACACAGCTGCATTAGAGGAAATTCAAAAATGACGAAGAATAAAAAATACTACCGTGATGACTCCATTTCCCCACCGCCAACTTTTAAACAGACCACAGAATGTGCATCACGAGACTTGGCTTGTGATTTCAACAGCTCATCTGTCAGCCCAGTGAGAACGCATGCAGACGCGTCTAATGAGTTAGTTACTGAGGAGAATAATAAAGACAAACCAGGTAATCATGTACTCTAAGAGGATATTTTTAAATTTTGACTAAAACATTTCCCAACTTAAAATTAGATAAAATAGTGTAAAGCTCGACTAACCAAGGAGCCCCCTTATCGCATTAATTTTATCCCTTTTACAGACAAGGGTTAAAATATATGTTTGTACTTATCTCAATTATGTAGGTATATTATATACATATATACAGATATCTTCTATGGTTACAGAGTCAATGCATATATTTTTAAATTTGTGTTAATATTTTATATTTATGTATACATTTGATGTTAACTGTACTATTATTTTCTATTTAATAAAAATACAACCGTTTCGTATGCAGGTGCGGCAGTTTCAGACGTTGCTAGTGACTTTGTTGTGGAATTAGATCGCACATTGACACCTGAAGATATTCGGAGAGCACAGATCATATATCGAGATGACAGGGGCGTGCCGTCCATAGAGGCAATTAGGCCTAGCCTACCCTACCATTCCTACAAACAACGCAACAAATGCATTTATTATAACTATATTAATCAAAAATAAAAAAATAAAACGCCTGTTATAATACTTAAAGCAACTTGTCGCGGCCGTGTGACGTAACTGGTAATAATATTACGACGCTCGCTCCCGGCCGTCTAGGCAAGGCCCCAGCCGGCCTAATTTCCATTGATAAATTTAAGCACACTGATAAGTATTTTCGTGTATATACACGGAAATACGAACGGCACACATAGTAAATAGGGGCGTAAACTCCTGCGAGTGTAGCTGGCTAGCTGGCCACTGATTGGCTGCCCCACAAAGTATTATCCGGCTAAAACGGTATGCGGTGATGCAATTATATTTGGTAGTGTTTTTTTCATTGACAAAATAACAATTGTATTTTTCTTAAGCCATATTTGTTTCATGTGACAAGCAAAATTTATTTCGTGATCTTGAATGTTTTGATTATTATAATATCTGACGGTTGTAATTCGTTTTGAAACGTACAGTAGTGTAAATATTATTTGTTGTATTTGTTTATATACTTAAAAATGGTGTTCTGTTGTGAAGTTTGCGCTGATAATGTGTTTGTCAGAAGTTAAAAACAATAAGTATTCACGATTGTTTGATGTTAAGATTCAAGTTGTGTCTAAAGGAAAATGTGTAGATACCCGAATTACGAGAATTAACCCAAAATTCATCTCGTACTCGGTATTTCAAATGAATCTTTCTTCTGTTTGCATTGTCAGAAAATCGTGATTTGAACCTTGATTAATGTGGTGAGTTCTTGTATTTATAACTTTGGTTTTTACAGGCTTATTTTCAATGTTTGTTTTTCAAATATTCCGGTCAGACGCTCAAAATTGGGTACGGAACGAAAACTAAACTATTTTTTTTTGTTTACAGCGCCCTCTGTTTTACTTTTTAGGTTTTTTTGTAACGAAGTGACATCCTTCGTTCTTGTATTGACAGAATACCATTGAAATTCCTTATATTTAAGCTAGATGGCGTTGTTTCTCATACGCTTACTAAAAAGACGATGAAGAAGACTAGAAGACAAATGCGGGGGCCTGGGAGGGTTAGTGAATATATCAATAGATGTGACTACTTTGAGGGTCATCCTAAGTAGAGCGACGCTGTGATGTTGCGAGGTTTTTTTTTTTTGCTTGGCCTGCCCGCCTTCGGGAAGCACTGCACGCCACTGCGAGATGATCATGTATCATCACCAACAGGAATTTGTAGTGGAACATCATCTATCGCTGCGCATAGTACTGATTCACTTACACAACAGTTAGGTATGTTACGCAATTTACAATCTTTCGTCTGAAGGGCTAGGTTTAGCACGCGTACTTTAGCCGCGTTGAATACGTACTTACTATTCGCTCGAAATTCATTAATTTTTTCTTGGCATGAAATATATCTTAGTAAATGTTTTTATTCTGTCCAATTTTACCTATCATTCTTCACTTTCTTTTGCTAAAACAAATTAAGCAATCTAATATAAAAAGTGGCCAAAGTTGTGTCGAAAATATAATTTGTGGGTTTTAAATTTCTTTACAATAATAAGGCAGGTAAGATTGGACTTGGTATAAACATCTAAAAGCCATCCTCTTCCAAAATGTATGAAGATCGGTTTAGTTAGGCACTGAGAGGTGAAAGCGGAGCTTCGTTACTAAAATCACGCCTAGGTAGGTACTTAACTTCGAGCCGCAAGTTTGATTTTATACCTCATGTTACCTAGGCTTAGTTAGGAGAGGCCGGCGATGGATGCGTAGTTCATAAAAACGTAATACCAAAATTATTTGTAAAGACGGGATAAGAGGAGTGTATTTCTATAGAAAATTTATTTTTCTCATAACTCTTGTTTAAATGAGTGTCCATTCAAAATATATATGTATTTGGGAACCTAGATATTCTGGATTCCAATCGGTGTAAGGACACACTAGCTTAGGAATATGTTTGATTTACAAATTATTTTCGTATTACGTTTGTATTCAGTTGATGTCACTCGCGCTTAGCAACGTTTTCCTTTGTTACAATAATAATATTTCACCACCGCCGCGTAAGTACATTTGTCGCTTAAAATGTTACAGGTCAAGTTATGACTGAGCTGAAAAGTCTCAGATCTATAGCTGTCTTCACTATGCATCGAGTAGAGAACATTTAAGAGAATTCAAGTTCCTTCGCAATGTGAGACCTCACGACTACTTCCTGATTTGCCACTGACGGAATTACTGCACCTAAAAAGCTTAGAGGAGAAGATGATGGATGAACAAGTAGAAAAGCAATTGGTAAGATTTTTTTATTTTATTATAGTCACTCTTAAGAGGCTCAAAAAAGTGAACTATATACATACTGATCAAGGAGACCTCTATAACGGTGTGTCCTTCAGTGGCCATACTTTCAATTAATATTTGATCGTTAAAGTATTGAGTGCAATGTAAAAAATAACATTTTGATTTTTTTTCTTACCAGGAAGTTTTTAGTCAACTCATTATAGGTAGACGGTTTAACTGAATCCTCGCCTGGGGCCTTAGTCTGCTATTGCAATAGTGTGGTCTATCATTGATTTAATAAGGCCCCACGCAGACGAATTACCCTTTGTACGCACGTCAAACGAGTTTCGAACGCGCTTCAATACGCCGTGGGCTAGGGGCCTTATTAAATCAATTATAGACCATTCTGACAGTTGCAATAGCAGACTAAGGCCCCTGCTTGCGCGCGGGTGCACGGGTATGACAATAAAGGGGCACGGGCAGAGGCAAGGCTCGGCGGTGGCTTTGCCTCCCGCACCCGCGCGCAAGTTGGCGAGTACTCAGTTAAGCGGTCGGTCGACCTATAGCCGAATATTTTTAAAGTAGGTACTTAGGTACTACATTTGATATATAATACTTTTAATGCAGTAAACCGATGGATGCAAATCCTGCCTCTTTTCGTATCTCCTACTAGAAGTAGCTACTTCTATAATTCAAATAAAAAGTGTTCTGAATTTTTTATCTTATTTCAGTTTAATATGCTGAGGTATACGGGCGGGAGTAGAGAGCGCGACTGCGTGAATCGTTGCCTTGAGAAGATTTTCACCAATTACTTAGCACAATTTTGCTCATGGACGGGCAAGAAAAACAACTTCAAGTTGTCATCGCTCAAAGTTATGACGACATTAAAACGTAAGTTTCATGATCGCATTCAGTTTTCGATTCATACATTTAGCAGGGGCTGTTTGAAAGTGTTTTATCACATAAAACTGAAAGACAAATGGAAATATCTACTACCTGTCCTATATAAAAGTTTCATAATTTTAGTTCGGTGGACCCCACGAGATGGACAACACTTCAAATAATTTAATTTGTCAATTTAAATGGCTGAAGTTTCTGCTCTGTACTACTGTATTTACATAAATTAAACACTGCCTCTGTTTATTGTTACAGTTGCTGTACGTGAATCATTCCCAAATATAACAGACGATGGATTTGAACGCCATGTGATGAGCTGGTTTCAGCATGCTGCTACAAGACTGAAGAGGCAAAACTAAGTTTAGTGCTAAAGAGAATAATTTCTTTTTATAACCATGCCAGACACCTATGATATGGATATGGTATTATCGAAACACACTTACATTGGGAAGGACAATGGATAACTATCCAGTTATCCATTACAAAAACAATGTAATACACTTTATTGTCTGATTTACATGTACCGAGCAGAAGGTGCCCTTTGGGTCCGCGACACTTCTGCTCTGTGCACTCGTAAAATTTTCCTTCCCAATGTTAGTATGTTTCGATAATAGAATTTCTTTTCTTTTTATAACCATGCCAGACACCAATGATATGGATATGTATCCATTGCAAAAACAATGTAATACACTTTATTGTCTGATTTACATGTACCGAGCAGAAGGTGCCCTTTGGGTCCGCGACCCTTCTGCTCTGTGCACTCGTAAAATTTTCCTTCCCAATGTTAGTGTTTCTATAATATTATTTCTTTTCTTTTTATGACCATGCCAGACACCTATGATATGGATATGGTATTATCGAAACACACTTACATTGGGAAGGACAATGGATAACTATCCAGTTATCCATTACAAAAACAATGTAATACACTTTATTGTCTGATTTACATGTACCGAGCAGAAGGTGCCCTTTGGGTCCGCGACCCTTCTGCTCTGTGCACTCGTTAAATTGTCCTTCCCAATGTTAGTGTGTTTCTATAATATTATTTCTTTTCGTTTTATGACCATGCCAGACACCTATGATATGGATATGTATCCATTACAAAAACAATGTAATACACTTTATTGTCTGATTTACATGTACCGAGCAGAAGGTGCCCTTTGGGTCCGCGACCCTTCTGCTCTGTGCACTCGTAAAATTCTCCTTCCCAATGTTAGTATGTTTCGATAATATAATTTCTTTTCTTTTTATAACCATGCCAGACACCTATGATATGGATATGTATCCATTACAATAACAATGTAATACACTTTATTGTCTGATTTACATGTACCGAGCAGAAGGTGCCCTTTGGGTCCGCGACCCTTCTGCTCTGTGCACTCGTAAAATTTTCCTTCCCAATGTTAGTATGTTTCGATAATATAATTTGTTTTCTTTTTATAACCATGCCAGACACCTATGATATGGATATGTATCCATTACAAAAACAATGTAATACACTTTATTGTCTGATTTACATGTACCGAGCAGAAGGTGCCCTTTGGGTCCGCGACCCTTCTGCTCTGTGCACTCGTAAAATTTTCCTTCCCAATGTTAGTATGTTTCGATAATATAATTTATTTTCTTTTTATAACCATGCCAGACACCTATGATATGGATATATGTATCCATTACAAAAACAATGTAATACACTTTATTGTCTGATTTACATGTACCGAGCAGAAGGTGCCCTTTGGGTCCGCGACCCTTCTGCTCTGTGCACTCGTTAAATTGTCCTTCCCAATTTCAGTGTGTTTCTATAATAATATTATTTCTTTTCTTTTTATGACCATGCCAGACGACACCTATGATATGGATATGGTATTATCGAAACACACTTACATTGGGAAGGACAATGGATAACTATCCAGTTATCCATTACAATAACAATGTAATACACTTTGTCTGATGTTTGCTTTCTTTCTTATTTCCAATTGTTGAATAAATTACTTTACTATTAATTCTTACATATTTTATTGAATAAATGAGGCCTTTATCAAATTAACTGGTTCTTTTATATTCTGTCGACTACAACTAATTAACTTGAAGTTTTGTTTTTATTCTTTGTATACATTTTCTCATATGTCTATGTAATATAGCCATTTTTTTTGAGACGGTAATTTAAGTCATCCGGTATAATATAGCTAAGTCTGTGACAGGCTTAAACTTCCTTTCAGTATTGTAAACTTACATGCAATAAGTTGCAGAATAATACATATATCTATTACTATTCTGGAACTTATTGCATTGCATGTAAGTTTACAAAACTGAAAGGAAGTTTATCAGGCAATTTGAACGGAGATTTTATTTGCAATGTCATGACAACAACAAAAATTCAAGTTACATGAACCCTACATGCTCATGCACATATATTACACATGTAACGTTACCATGACGATCTTAAATAGAAGTTACGTGCACGTTACATGTGCATTATTGACGCGACGTTAAATGTGCAAGTTACCGGTATATTACGCATGTAACGTTGCCATGACCATCTAAATAGAAGTTATATGTGCATTATTAACGTGACGTTAAATGTGCGAGTAACCTGTACATTACACATGTAACGTAGCCATAATCATCCAAATGGAAGTTACGTGCAAGTTACATGTGCATTATTAACGCGACGTTAAATGTGCAAGTTACCGGTATATTACACATGTAACGCTACCATGACCATCTAAATAGAAGTTACGTGCATGTTACATGTGCATTATTAACGCGACGTTAAATGTGCAAGTATCCCGTATATTACAAATGTAACGTTGCCATGACCATCTAAATGGAAGTTACGTGCAAGTTACATGTGCATTATTAACGCAACGTTAAATGTGCAAGTTACCTGTATAATACACATGTAAAGTTACCATGACCATCTAAATGGAAGTTACGTGAAAGTTACATGTGCATCATTAAAGCGACGTTAAATGTGCAAGTAACCTGTTTATTACAAATATAACGTTGCCATGACAATTTAAATGGAAGTTACGTGCAAGTTACATGTGCATCATTAACGCGACGTTAAATGTGCAAGTTACCTGTATATTACAAATGTAACGTTGCCATGACAATCTAAATGGAAGTTACGTGCAAGTAACATGTGCATTATTAACACGACATTGCATTTGTAGGTTGCCGGTAAGTTTCAATTAAAATGGCGTTGTAACGTTTATACTTATACTTTCAGATAACTTCCGAATGTGACGTTACTGTAACATGTATTTACGAAATTTCTGAAAAATTTCAAATGAATAGTTACTGTAATGTATCTAAATTAACTTGCAGAAACTTACAATAAAACCTTTTTAGTATGTTACCACTGTTATGTCCACGTAACGTTGCAAATTATAGTTGTTGAGAGTTTTATCTGATCTTTATGAGCAACATTGCATCTAATGTTTCTGGCGTTGCCGTTAGGGCTATATAATCTACGTTCCTGTAACCTTGCTACAAGATTGCACCTTTGCATTTGTAACTTACACCCACCCAATTTATAGTTTCAGCAATGTTTATGCAACATATTCGTGCTCAGTGGGAAGTAGAACTGGATTTTATTTTTACGTCCCTTAAATAGCTTTTGATAAAACTAGCACATTCTACTTTCTTATTATATGTATATCTATTCCCATGGGAAATTATCCAATGCCACTTAAGGATGACTAGCTTTCGACTGGTAAAAGTATTTTTGAAATCAGTCCAAAAGTTCTGAGTTAATTCGTTACAAAAATGCTTTAAAAATACCTTAATAATAAAAACTATTTTTTTTTTCTCAATTCTCCCAAGGCCCACAAGAATGCGACCCGTACCACTGGGGTGCAGATACATTTATCTAAATACCTTGCCCTATTTCGTTTGTGTACGCCGTGGGTCAAATGTCCGAACAAAATGCCCAATGACCTTTCACGAATATGCTCAAGTGACCATGCAACTGTATTTGGAATTATATAGCTGGTATTATATGCCTTCAAGTGTTCATACAGTTCTTATGCATGGTGCAGCTATTATTGAAAGTTTTGGTCTAATACCAATTGGACAGCTATCTGAAGAAGCTGCTGAAGCTAGAAATAAAGACTTTCGTAGGTACCGCCAACACCATTCCAGGAAATGCAGTAGAAAAACTACAAATGAAGACATTTTAAATAATTTATTGACAAGCTCTGATCCACTCTCATCTCATCTCAGCGAAACGTCACAAACTTCGCAGAAAACATAAAACTTTGTCAGTAGAAGCACAAAGTTTAATAGTAATTGAACAAGCGGAAACATTTGATGATGACGAATACGAAAATTTTGCATTCGTTAATGTGGATACCCTTGACAGAGATTAAATTAAAACAGTGCGCAACAGTATTTATTTATTTTATTAGTCCTTAGTGGATTAGGCCTAAAGGGGAGACCACTACATAAAAAAAAACGCGCCTAGTTCTTAACCTCTATGGTGGTGTGGAATAGAGAACAAAATTTGAAATTGCTACCAAATCGCAGAAAATCGCAACCCGAGAATAGGCGCTAAAATAGGACTAATATACGTACTATGCATACGTAGAGTCAATTCTTTGAGAAAATTTGAGAATTTCGAGATTTTCACATTTTTTTCTTTTGCTTCATACAAAAATTACTTTGGATATTTATAACTCCGAAAATACTAAGTTATCTGAACGACCCTCATAGAAATAATTACTTATAATCGATAGATAAATCCAAGACAATATTTAAAATTTCAGAAAAAGAAACTTTTTTTTTTTTAATGCCTAGTCCTTTACCGGCCCGTTTCAGCCCACTGTGCGGCGCCACGCCAGTCGCCAATTCGCCATCAACACCATAGATTAATATACCTTTCACCAACACACACTGACGTGACCAACAACAGTCAGTTCCACAGAGTACATTGTTTAGATAGTTTATACTGAAGTCAGTTCGCTCCCGCTGCAGGCGGTTCAATCTTAGTACAAAAAACTGGGGAAGGCAGTGGGTATAATGATACTAAATCACGAAGTATTTATTAGGCCTGAAGCAAGCAAGTTGAAAGATAGCTTCTTAATTTTGCCGGGTTATAGCGTGAATGTTTTAATAACTATTGCTAAGAGATGGCAGGCATGGCAGCTCTGCGCTAATGTTCACTAAAAAATCCTACAGATGGCACTAAACAAAATCGAATATTCATTGTTTTGTGTGGTTCATTGCTACTAAACTAGTAGATTTTTTTTTAATTTGGGGCAAACATTATTGATCAATTCCAAAGATTTTCTTAGTACCAATCTGGAATTAAAACATTTCATTGTTTTTAGGATGTAATACTAAACATTCTAAAAATATTTTAACAACATCTATCTTATCTTTGATCTAATAAAATGGAATAATATCAGAATTTCGTTGGTGGTTAATTTATCAATAAACTGGTAACTCCAAATGCATGTGTCAAATGCAGTCGACGCTTGCGCCGGTTTCTTGTGTTATTTTTGTTTTCTGATCTTTCTGTTTTTCTATGTGCATTTTGTCGTTGAGTCGAACTAAAACTTCCTCCGGCTAATCCATAATTGTGACCAGAAAGGAATTTTGTGTGTTGTGTTTGTTGAGATAGGACTCTTACAAACTGTTTAATTGCACCATGTCTTCGGACAAGCACTGCTGTGTTCCAGGGTGCAAGGAGAGTGGAGGTATGTCTTGTAATTTATTATTTTACATATCACAATATACCAGGCATCCTGACATACAGTAAATCAATAATTTCCGTACCATATATTTTATGAAAATATGTACTTTTTGAGAAAAATGAATTCACAGACACTAACTTTAAAAGGAATCATCACACTGTCACAATACAAACTTGTTTAATTACAGTGTATTAGTTATGATACAAACCACTGCAATTGAACTTGGCCAAATCATACCCATTATTTACCATTTGCACTCATTGACCCAAAGTAAACCAAAATCTTAGCAAAGCTATAAATTGTCAAACTCCAACTCAATAAGACAGTCAAAGATACAAAAAAAAACAAAGCTACAGTCACAGTCACAAGGCATAATAACTTGAGAAGGTACTGTAGTAGCCCATTCCCTAGCGTAGATATCTATGGAGAAGAACGGGCAAGAAACTTGTTCAAAGAGGATAATATTACAGTGCTCTCAGATAGTGCTATTGTTTATGAATGGTTGAGATCTTGACAGTATAAAAAATTGGTGTTCATAAACTTAACTTTTTTTTTTGGTATTTTCCAATAACTTTAAGGAATTCATTATTTATTTTAGGTATGCATCAAGTGCTCCATGGGTTCCCAAACCCTGAAAGGAATAGAGAACGCTTCAATACTTGGCTTTATGCAATTGGTGGTGATATCTTGAGATTGCAAAATGAGCGCATATTTAAGTACCGCCGTGTCTGTCGCTCACACTTTGAAGATAAATATCTATGTCGTAACAACAAAATCAGCAACATTGCTGTGCCAACATTAAATATGCCAGGTTTGTATAAATCATAATATTGTACATATAGGAATATACACCACTGTGCTGTATGTATTCCTGTTGTGATTTTATGCTTTAGTAATTGATTGCTCTATATTATACAGGGTGGGCCAAGAATTCGTTAACATTTAAATGTAACTTACCGCGCAAACTATTGCCGCGCGGGGCGCGGGCGCGGGCGGGGGCACTAGCTCGCTTCTTGGAAATTTAGTCGCAATGGATCGCTTCACGGGGCCGCAACGCGCTTACTGCGTGAAACAGTTTTATTTAAACAACTTTTCGCTCATTACTGTGAGACGCTTATTTGGCGTTGAATATGGTTTACACGACTTAAGTCAGTGTCCAAGTTGTGGCGTGGTAGTCGATTAATCTAGAATCGATTACCATGCTCAATCCCAATGTGACAACACTGTGCGTAGTCTACACTCTATGGTAGATACGCCTGGCTATAAATTGTCACCCCGGTCTGCGATCGGCCTTTCTCGTTCGATCTTCTTCAAATCAACTAAACTTATAAGAAACCCCTCTGTGCCCAAGGGTAAGTGCTTTGCGTAATCTGCTATTTTCTCCTATCATGTCTTGTCAACCGCATTCATCTTATTTCATCTATATTCTGCGGTGATTGTATTTCATGTAATTGCTCGGTTGTCAGAATGGCTTCCGTCCTGTACATGACTAAGCTATTTCAATATCATGTATTTTCCACTAGTGCTTCTAAATCTGTAAAGCATCCGCATGTCGTGTTCACCGTTCGCATGTACGTCAGGCTGGCCCGGCCCCATGGAATTTAATAATGAGATTGTTATCAATCCAATGTACCCGGGTATACTAATATATGTAACACCTTCATTTTCAATGTAACTCTTTTTAAAAGAAATTACGTGCACTTCTTAGTGGCCGGGCCAGCCTGACGTTTTCAGCCCGGCCACCTTGTTTCCCACTAATCTACAAAAAATACTGGCAATATTGTGCTACAGATGAAATGTACCCTATAATTTATGCATATGTAACACAAAATCGAATCCTAAAATGCAATAGCATACGAAATATTAGCGGTTGCAGGTGGCCGGGCTGAAATTATTTCGTTAATATAAAACAGTAAAACTGCAACACCTACCAAAAACTAATACCAGTACATAATGAGATATAGAGATATAGAATACATGTAACGCTTTCATTTTAAATTATAATACATATTTAGAAAGAATAATCACTTGAAATTATATTTCAGCCCGGCCACCTAAAAGCGGTAATATTCCCTAAAATCTTATGCCAATTTGTACAGTAAAACCTGATACAGCTATGAAATGAAAGTTACATTCGTTTCGTTTTAGTCGTATACCTTTAAGCCTTCTGTTTGACTAGATTATCAAAATCTGAGAAACTTGCCGAAGAGTGACTATCATTTATTAACTAATTTCAGGACATTTGGTTTGTTGAGTGAAACAAAATGCGTTACTATGATATTTTTATTAATAAACTAAGTAGTATAAATCACACATAATAATTGTTGGATACATAATACCTAAACCTATATATATTTTCTCCGTTTTTGGCTTCACAACATAACCATACAAAGATAATAGTTCACAGACGCTACCACCGATTTTTAGACGGCGCCTGTGTCGCGTCCCAACCTAAGTCGTAAGATATTTTCCCCGAGTAGACAGAATAGATGCGCAAGAGCCGTGTAGTTATCAACACTTCTGACATAATATTTTACGTTTTAATATTACTGTGAGTGTAAAATTTGATCAGTTGTTGCAGTGTAGTTGTTTGTGATGTGATGTTTTTAAGGTAAGTCATAGTTTTGATAAATTAAAATATATCGACAAACAATGTTAATGGGTAGCTAAGTAATTATTTAAAAAAATATACAGGTAAAGTAAAGTAAATCTAAACACTCATTTACTTAATAATAAAACTCCATACAATGCCATCAACTAAATATATTTTATCCTTTCGTTTATAGTCAATAGGTAATAATTTTGGTGATTTACTAACAGTAAGTGTTTAGTTTTTGTGAATCTTATTGTTGTGTACCTACCCTATGTATTTACTTATTATTATTGTGTACTTATTTATTTCGTGAAATCAATAATTAATCAGCTTCTTATTAATTACTGTAAGATTTATATATTGGATTTTAGTGAATTATTCATTGTAATCAGGCAACCGTCGACGGTGTTCGTCTGTACCCGCGCTTCTTGTAACTCCCCCTTGTACGGCCTGCCACAGCGATCCACGTCCCTCGCTCACCGCATTCTTTTCCTCGTCCCGCGACACGCGCCCCTCTCCCCATCTCTATTCTATCTTATATATTTCTAATGTCCCAAAAGTTATAAGTTTTGTGAAAGTAAATTTGATTCTTATGAACATTCTTTGCTTTCTTTCTTTCTTTCTTTCCTTAGGTGCTAAAATATTTTTTAATAGATTTATGTATATACTTGATAATGCATGCAAATGTTACTGCATACACTTATCTTTTTAGGGAATTTGTATTTAAATAAATATTAATGTAGTTATTTAGCCTACATGAATACCTATTACGAAACCATAGTTAAAATGAATATATTTTATTTCAGTTGAGCGTGCCTACACCATGGGAAAACGTAGTGCGTTAGATATTGTGGCTCAAAAACAAATATTTGAGAAACATAAACGCTTGATCACCACGACAAGATATAGTTCTATTATATACAATACCATAGCAAAAGATATAAACTATGTGATGTCACCAAAAGCACTATATCTCAGCTTTAGAAGAAACTTTTTAAACAACCAGAACTCACCTCGGGCAAAAGATGAGTGCTTCATTAAAAGAAATGAAGATAATACCAATAGTATTATAATTTCGTCAACATCATCATCAGGGTCTTCTCCAGTTATTCAACAAGCAAGCTTACTTCATCAAATTAGTTTTAAATTTCCAATTGATGTTCATGAATGGAAGAAAATTGAACCCTTAAGTTATACGTATAAACGACACGATAAAAATAAACCTAGTGCAAGATATCAGACGTACAGAGCTATTCCCAAATTTAAGTGGTCCGGTCTTTTAAGAAAACTCTGGGAGTTTTATAAGTTACCTTGTACTGTAGCATTTAAAAGACATGTTATTCAAGGCGCTAACATTACATTCTACGGACGTTGCACTCAGTGTCAAGCAACAGTGAAAATTCAAAATAAAGATAAGACTGATCATATTATTGATTTTTTATGTGAAATTGATCAACTTCAACCAAATTTTAAGCATAATCCTTTAAAAAAAATACGACTCACTCCGTACTCAAGACGAACATTATCTAAGAAATTAAAATTTGATTCAGCAACAATAGTTAGAAAACAAATAGCGAGTCATGATATGATATTTCAAGATAAGGAACCACCTGTATTGCCATCAGTCGGAGCATTACGCCAAATACGTCATGAAACAAGGAAGCAGAAATGGTACCATACCAATCAAATATTATCTGTTGTCATTATGGCAAATACTTCAACATACTCTTCCGTAATTCAGGAAATTTTAATGAAACCAACTTTTCATATTTACTACTGGTTAGAAGAACAAATAAAATATTACAAACAATATGTTCAAGAGTATGGTCGACCAACCATATCATTAGATGCCACAGGCTCTATAATTAAACCAATTGTGTTACCTAATGGGACTAAATTTACTAAAAGATTATTCTTATATGTTATATTAATAACTGCTGATAGCTTTTTAAAATCTATTCCAATTTCACAAATGCTTAGTGATTCTCACACTAAAAATAGCATTGCGGATTGGTTGGGTAAATGGGCCAGTAATGGAATTATCCCTCCTGCAGAAATAATCACGGACGATTCCTCAGCTTTGATTGCTGCTACAATCCAATGCTTTACTTCATATAAATCTACAAAAGATTACTTAGAAGCTTCTTACAGTGCATTGGAGGGACATACAAATAGTTTGCCTGTAGTATATATACGAATAGATACAAGTCACTTTGTCAAAACTATTCATAATCTTTCGTGCTTCAATAATACAACAGAAAATGTAAAATTTTTCTTTGTTCGTTGTATTCTTTACATTAAAACAGCAGAGTGTATCGTAGTCATAAGAGAGATAATTGAAAATATGTTAACTGTTATTTTAACTAAATTTTATTCAAAAATTTGCTTTGATGCCCACTGTAATTTGAAAAGAAGAATTCAAGGTATTACAATTGATAAAAAAGATTCTAACAACGCACACAATTACGTAGATGAAGAAAGATTCCTAAATGAGGAGAATGTTTTAGATGTAAGCAATTTTATGGTATGGTTTGATAATATTGTTGCTTGTAAAAATAAACAAGAAGAGGAATCTTGTGAACGCCCCAACAAATTATATTATCCGCCTCTAATATCTACTCTAAAACGTTTATTGGGAAAATTGCCCATGTGGTCAAACGTTATGGCTCCATTATACAATTCAAAAAACAAAAATCCATCGTCTAGTGCATCAGAGGATTATTTTAAAACAATAAAACATTTATTACTCAAAACTAAAGTAAGAAAATACAGGATTGACGAATTTCTAAACATACATATTAATCATTTAAATGGAGAGCTTAATATCGCTGCTAGTGAACTACAAAATAATGAGGCACCGCCCCTTCAAGAGCGAAAGATTAAAATCAAAAAGAATCGTCAAAAAAGAACACACCAAAAACGGTTATTTCCTCAAGATTCTATTTTCAGTGATATGCCAAGTTTTGTAGAAAATTGGAAAGGACAAGCTGAAGAGCCAGTTACCGTACCGATTTATAAAATGTTAAAATTTATAAAAAATGGAAATATTGTAACTGGTTCCACTTTAACAAATACATGTGGTTTTGATGCTGTTACATATTTAATAGCTTATGGTTATATTGCATTTAATAACTTTAAATTAGAAATAGATCAGACTGAAAATAATAATAATATGTTATGTAATTATATACAATTTATAGGTAACAAAAACATATCTGAAGCCGCAGTATACGAACTAAGAAATACCATATGTAAAAAGTACTACAAACTATCCTCGAAAAATACAATAGATATAAATTGTGAATGCAATGTCGCAAATTTGTTTGAACAAATGATTTTAGAATTATTTTATAGCGCTCTATTTACAAAAACATGTACCGAAGAAAAATGTGCATTTCAACTTCAAAGAACAGTACCATTTTTACCCATTAATATGAACGTAATTAAAACATTTGGAATATCAGCCCTAGAAGACTCAATTTGTATAGACGTTATTTCGAAGGATTGTGAACACGATTGCCCGGGCACTGTTTTGTCCAGCTATAATGTAAAGAATATTATATCTTTTGATTTAAATGGAACAGATCAAATAATATTGAACGATATACCTTTATCTATCAAAGTTAGAACTAATATTTATGTGATTGTAGGTGCTATTGAATATGTAGTATTGGGGGAAAATCTAGGACATTATAAATGCCATTTATTTAATCAAGATCTGTGGATGTGTTATGACGATTTACAGTCTAGTGTTAAAAAAAGTAATTTGGATTTAATATTTTTACATTCCTTGACGTACATTTTAGCTTGATTAAATAACATAATCAAGTGATTAGTACGTTTTTATCGATTCTAATAAGCAATATATTTAAATTTGAATTAGTCAAAATACTTATAGTACAAATGCCAGATATAGGCTAGCAATGATTATTATATTAGCATACGTTTAATTATACAAGTTAACATTGTGATTTTTAGCTGTGATTTTAATATTATGTTAAATTATATATACTACATAGCTATATTTCCATTAGCTGCCACTGAAAGAACTATGGTTCTCTCTTTATTTAAGAATTGTTGAAATAATTATATTAGCATAATTTTAATTGAAAGTTTTCAAAACTTTAAATTCAAAGTTGATGTAAAAATCATTATGAAAATCTGTGATTTTTTACCAAGGTATAATAAGTATTTAACCAAAAATTATCTTCTAATATTCTGAATGAATGAATGTTCGATGTTAAGGTAATATTGATATTACTATAATTTTTTGATAACTGTGTTATTATCAATGTGTAACCTTTTTTTACATTATTTATAATTAACAATTGTTATAGTACCTAATTAATATAAGTACAAATGTTGTCTAACTAATTTCAAAAATGATTATTAAAAAAATATGACAATTACCAATTTTGTTTCACTCAACAAACCAAATGTCCTGAAATTAGTTAATAAATGATAGTCACTCTTCGGAAAGTTTCTCAGATTTTGATAATCTAGTCAAACAGAAGGCTTAAAGGTATACGACTAAAACGAAACGAATGTAACTTTCATTTCATAGCTGTATCAGGTTTTACTGTACAAATTGGCATAAGATTTTAGGGAATATTACCGCTTTTAGGTGGCCGGGCTGAAATATAATTTCAAGTGATTATTCTTTCTAAATATGTATTATAATTTAAAATGAAAGCGTTATATGTATTCTATATCTCTATATCTCATTATGTACTGGTATTAGTTTTTGGTAGGTGTTGCAGTTTTACTGTTTTATATTAACGAAATAATTTCAGCCCGGCCACCTGCAACCGCTAATATTTCGTATGCTATTGCATTTTAGGATTCGATTTTGTGTTACATATGCATAAATTATAGGGTACATTTCATCTGTAGCACAATATTGCCAGTATTTTTTGTAGATTAGTGGGAAACAAGGTGGCCGGGCTGAAAACGTCAGGCTGGCCCGGCCACTAAGAAGTGCACGTAATTTCTTTTAAAAAGAGTTACATTGAAAATGAAGGTGTTACATATATTAGTATACCCGGGTACATTGGATTGATAACAATCTCATTATTAAATTCCATGGGGCCGGGCCAGCCTGACGTACATCCGTTCGCTGCTGTCTTAGCCGCTGTACGCTTAATCCGCCTTGCCACGCGGCTAGGAACTTTTATATTGTGCCACGCGGCATGCGCTCGCTTATAACCTTTGACCTTTGTGAACCGTCACGATGGTGAGTTTCACTGCCTCCCCCTGGAGCTACTGCTTGGGTTTACGGCTGGGAGACGCACGCATCGCTGACGTTCACCAATCCTGGCACCACGCTTACGGAAGCACCCTTCGTGCTGATTCCAGGGTTTTCCTTTCTTCTTTTCTTTCTTTACTGAGAGATAAACTACTGACACCGCTGACGGGCGTCATCGCTGCCTCCGCGCTCTACCCGCTGGAGAGACGTCCCGTCGCGTGTTCGAGACACCTAATCTCCACGCCTACCGCGTGTGAGACATGCCTCCACGCCTGCCGCGTGTGAGGCCTACGTGACGTGCCTAAGCACGCCGCCACCAGCTACCGCGACCGATAGACGGTCGCTCCGGTCACTGCTGAGTGACCCTTACCCTCCACGTGGCTGCCACGTGTGAGTGCCGCCTGCCTCAGCCGGCCAAGTGCCGTGCCAAGGGACGCGCCTTCCAGCTGCCGCGAGCTACACGCGGTCGCTCCTGCTACCTCTCCGCATCGCTGCCCTGCTTCGGTGTCGCCTCGCCGGACCTCGTGCGTCGCGGCCTAAGCCCAGGGCAGTACCTACTTTACCCACCTACCGTGGTGACTAGTGAACTGAATCCACCCCTCTACCTGTGAGCAAGCTAATAAATGTATTAAACTTTTGTGGTCTTTCTGTTTCTTCCTCTACCACGAAACCCACAACGCCACAAAGTGCTCCTTTAATAAAGAAATGGGTGAAGAAGTTCGAAGAGACGGGATCTACACTAAATGTGAAACAAACCGGCGGCCCGCGGACTTCTCGGAGCGAAGAGAACGTGCAGCAAGTTTCCGCTTCTGTTCGACGTGATCCAGATTTATCGACACGCAAACGTTCGGCTGAATTAGGATTATCCCGCACATCATTACGCCGTATTTTGAAATTAGATTTGAAATTACATCCATATAAGATCCAGCTAGTGCAAGAACTAAACCCTAATGATTTAAATTTGCGTAAGTCATATGCCGAAACAATGTTAACTCGATTCAGTAATTTTCACAACATCTTATTCTCTGACGAAGCCCATTTCCACCTAAATGGACATGTAAACAAACAGAATTGCAGGTATTGGTTGTATTGGTATTGGCGAAAATCCTAAAGCTAAACATGAGAGGCCACTTCACTCTCCCAAGGTAACTGTATGGGCTGCAATTTCAGCAAAAGGAATCATCGGACCTTACTTTTTTGAAGATTCTCGAGGCCGTTCAGTTACTGTTAATTCTGCCGAGTATGTGAAAATGTTACGGGAGTTCTTAGCACCGATGCTACTGGAATTTGCTGGCTATAATCGTAACACATGGTTTCAACAAGATGGAGCCACGTGTCACACATCGAACGAGTCCTTGCCGGTGGTCAAAGACATGTTTCCGGAAAAGCTGATATCCAGACGGGGTGACATCCCATGGCCACCCAGAAGTCCAGATCTATCACCAGCAGACTTCTTTTTATGGGGTTATTTAAAGAGTCGTGTCTACATTGATAAACCGAATACACTGCGTCAACTTAAAGAAAAAATCATCGAAGAGATGTCGGCGATCTCGCGGCCTCTTTGCAGAAGAGTATTCGAAAACTTTAGGACTCGCTTAGATGAGTGCAAAAACCGACACGGTGGTCATTTAGACGAAATAATTTAAAAAAAAATAAATTACAACTAATTAGCTTTCTAATTAGTTGTAATTTATTTTTTAAAAATTATTTCGTCTAAATGACCACCGTTTCGGTTTTTGAACTAGGCACGCCTTGGCATCTATTTTTTGTAAACTTAAGTATATGTTTTTATTACAGATTTGTGACAATCTTGAAAACCTTGTGGAAGTGTACGGAGAGAATGTTGGTGGACTTACAAATTCACCAATAAGTTCGGCACTATCGTCACCAAGCACATCGTCGTCATGCAAATCCATGTTCCTATGTCTCGATGTAAGTTATCTATCAATTAACACTATTCCTGTATCAGCTTAATATTTTTCGTGTTTGGGCGGATCGTCAATCGCCTTTCAAACTCATAGCTCCCAACTGGGATATAATTTTATTTTATTACTAGCTGCGTTATCAATAAATAAACTAAACTAAACACTAGGCCAATGAGGCGGTCTAAAACTTAAACTGACTAAGTTTAAAGTAAGACTAAACTAATTCTAAACTAGGTCTTAATAGGTAGTGTACTCTCATTAACAATCTTGTCCTGTTTTCAGAGTCTCACAACGCTGCTCGCAAAAACTCCCGATGGCCAGCAGCTTCTAAAAGAAAGGCAACAACCATTGGGAGAACAAAACCGTAAGGTACTTCGTTCGAGAAATAGCTACACACACACTGCGGGCAAATCCGAAGGCCCCCGTAACAGCCGAAACATATATTACTTGGATAAATGAAATAAGTAAGTTTATATTACTTATTAATTACAAGCACACATATGTACATGGGTTCATTTCATACGCCAAATCAGTAAATCAGTTTGTGAAACCATATTAAATATCGACAAGTATAATATAATAAGTAGCGACTCCTACTTTGCCACATTTTTAAATTAGTTATGTACTTGTTTTCCTTACAGATAAAGTGTTTCCAAAAGAGAATAGCAGCATTTATTATACGAAACCCAATGGGTCATTGGGACGTGCTCACGGTCGACTCTTTGATGCCATTACCAATTTAAAGGCAAAATATCGCCGCAACTAAGTCTTTGAACCACGGGCACGTCGTTCACTTGAAAAAATATTAACACCGAAACCATCTACCAGTTCATCTAGCGAGAGGTCTACAACTCATTTCGATGACTTGATTGCTGCTGATAATGACGACGACACTAACCAGGAGATACAGGAAATGATAGAATGGCTAAAAAGCAATGTTCATGATTACAGTTCATGTGCAGAAAAATGGGACAAAACTAACAAGGAACGACTAAAACGCATTTTATCAAATGAAAAAGAATCATACACCCAGGAATTTCCCTGCATTCAACGCTCTTGGGGCTATACCTTGGTATGTATTATTATCATATTATATTAAAGTTTTAATATTATAAAAAAAAAGTTAATCAAGATCCACGAGGGCCATGCATGACCTACATAAAATTATACATTAGTCTAAGTACTAAAAAATCTTAATATAATAATAACATAGGTTCCTAATATCACAGTATTGTTGTTTCAGCTAATTGCCGACTTCCATGCTTGGTACCCAGGAAACGAAACCTCATTCGATGACAAATTCCCTCTGCTCAAAGTAAAGTTGCTTGCGGCATTTGACAAGATCTCAAGAAAGAACACATACCTGGCAGAGTGTAAACAACTCGCTCGTGGTGAGTTGTTTTTGTGTAATTTTTATTATTTTATTACTAGACCAGCTGCGCCCCGCAGTGTTAATCGAGCTTACCAGGAATAAATGTAGCCTGTGTCAATCCAACAGGTCTAAGTTGTCTCCATATCAAATTCCATCATTTTAGCATGAAAGAGTTATATACATGCACACATACAAACATTTTACATTAACATTTTCTATTGTAGAATTGACAGCTTGTTTATTACTTTTCAGTTACTACATATTTTAAAATGCAGTTGGGTATAATGGAATTTGTTTTAAAGTAGTGTTTAATTTATTTAAAAAAATTAACTAAATATTATAAATATGAAAACTTTACACCTTTATCTTTTGGTTTATATATCATGTGACTTTCATTTTCTATTCAGCAGGGTTTTTTCGAGTTGTTTATTGGTAGTACCTACTCTTATTTGTAACCATAAATATATTTTATTACTCCAGCTATTTTCGTATCAGAGTTAGAATCTGAGATGTCTGAGAGTCAATCTAGTTCAAAATAATAAAACTTTATTTCGAACATATTTTTTAATTAATTTAGGTACTAAACAAAAATATTTTTCGAAAATATTTTTTAATTACTTTAGGTAGGTACTAAATGATTTCTTTTATTTTTCAGACCCAGATTCTGAGACAAGCAATCTTGCGGTTCTTCTGCTAATTCCGCATCTGCTCGGACCTATTTATACATATAAGGTAAAAGAAAAGGTCAGCGGTAGAACTGCGCGAGAACTTCATCCTTCATATTGAAGAAGAACAAGAGCTTCAAGAACAGCAGCAAACACGTCAGGAAAAGTACTTAAATATAGGGTTAACAATTCAGCCATACATAATAGTTGCAGGCCCTCTGCAAAAAATTTCAGCCAGGTATGTGATTGTCGACAATATTGTTTATAAAATGCCAAACATTATCAAGGCTGTGGATACGTGTTTCAAGATAATTTGGACTCTCAATTTGGAATATCCTATTGAATGCTTGCCTGTTTGGCAGTTTTTGCAACGTGTAATTTACACATTTTCTGCCAAAGCAGTTCCAAAGGACAAAGTTTCTGCATCCGTCTTGGGCTTGATAAGTGATTGCGGTATCGTTATAATATAAATTTAACAAAATGGTAACATGTTTTATCTACAAAACTTTATTGACTGACTTCAAAGCGCTTCGAACACATTTCAATTTCTTTCATACACACCACACATTTAATCAATATCGCTGTGTCGAAAATGGTTGTTCCCGGTCTTACCATCTGTTTAATTCTTTCCATCGACATTACTTAAAAAATCACTGTAAGCTAGCTACCACGAACACCACAACCACGACTAATGAAAATAGACAGTGCTCTTCAACTTATTATGATGCTCATTATGAATGCTCTACAAGTAATGCTGTTGAAAATAATATCCTACCTATATCCGAATCCACTTTGCAGCCTAACTACAATGTACCTACTTTAGCACCAGAAATGTCTGTGCCAGATGTTTCTTTAAATATGGAGGTAGCATCAATGATTGCTTTATTTTATGGGTCTGTTAACTTACGAAGAAACATTGTTCAAATTATTATTGAAAGGTTTCATAACATTATATTAAATTCGTTACTACCATTAATACATCAGTTGTTGCAAAATATGGATGACGAGGGTGCAATTTCCTTCAACGGTTTACTATCTGATGTGATGAGAACAATTACTAATGAAATTGCTTCAGTGTATAAGTCGTTTTCAACAGAGCATCGCAGATTATTTTTTTTTTCAAAATTGCCAGACATACATTCCACCTAAAGAAGTAGTTGTTGGAGAAAGCCTTGACTATAAAACAATAGGCGGAAGGCAAATAATTTCTTCAATTAGTCATTCTATGCAGGTAATTCCATTAAGAGAAGTCCTACTTGCTTTTTTTTCTCTTGATTCACTCTTGGTGGACACGTACATGGCGGAATTATATGAAGATGTTAAAGTTATTCACAATTCTATTCAGGGTTCATATATATGTTCATATATCTTGTATAAGTCTTTTCGACTGCCAGTCGAAAAGACTTATACACAAGGATGAAATTGTAATACCAATTTTTTTATTTTTTGGTGATTATGAGACTTCGAATGCTTTAGGAAGCCACTCAGGCATTCAATAATTAGGTGCAGTTTATATCTCAGTGCCCTGTCTGCCTCCTTGGCGTTGTTCTGTTCTGTCTAATATATTTCTAGCTTTGCTGTTTCATTCATCTGATAGGACTCGTTTCGGCAATAAGATTATTTTCGAGCCTGTTATAAATGAGTTGAATTATCTTAGTACCACTGGCATCGCATATAATCTTCCTAATTTTAGTGGCATCGTGCATTTTGAATTAGCATTAATTATAGGAGACAATTTAGGAATTCATTCAATAACTGGTTTTCTTGAAAGCTTTTCTGCCAATTATTCTTGCAGGATTTGTAGAATAACAAAAGAACGCATGAAAGTTCAATCAAGTGAAGATCGTGCACTTTTAAGATGTGAATCTGATTATGAGGCTGACCTTGTAGAAAACATTCCTGCTAACTCTGGAGTTAAAGAAAGATGTGTTTGGTTGAAAGTAGACGGATTCAGATTATTTAGACAACTCGGTATCGATAATAATAATAATAATAAGCTGGCAACACTAAATGTCAACAGACGTCTTGCAATTTTATTCTACAGTTTTCATCAATAAATATTTTTCTGGCACCTAATCTCCCTTTTTACACATCATAATTTTTCCATTAACAAGTTTCCGTAATAAGTAAAATGAAGCCATTTCATAACAATAAATTCAAAAGAAAAAACTTTGATCACGAATGACGTATGTCACAAAATCGGACAATGAAATTTAAAAGATCAAGACAATGTTGACGAGATCAGCTGCTCTACGTGCACGCCTATCGCCTCCGGACCCGTCGCTCAGCTCCGCCTCGCCGCCGCACACTGGTCCCAAATTAAAAAAAAGTGGACATTGATAGTAGACCGCTGATATTTTTTTTTATTGTTGATATAATGATAACAGATAAGGCAAAAAAATATTATTGTCCTACTTCAAATACTTTTCTCTATAAAAAATATTTCTTTTTTTTTTGTATGGGAGTGATTACATTTTACTCAATTTCTCAAAAACCTTAAGCGATGTCGAGATGGCATTCACATATGTTAGAAAACTAATAATTCTGAGTATTTGGCTCGAAGAAACTTATTGCTTATCTCTGCGTACTTTCGAGATAATAGTGACAGAAAATAACAATTTTTTTTAATGTTAATTGTTCGCTTTTTTTTAATCATAGCCTTACTCATATCGCAATAGGTCCGCTGGCCAGCAAAATGGAGCTTCGACGCGAGTTTGCCGGGATAACAAGATGGCCGCCTCTCATGACGTAACGTAATACGGTCACGAATCGCGCGCGTACACCTCACTCAGTGTACAACTAAATGTGGTTGCGATAAGACGTGTCCTTATTTTTTCTGTGCGCTTGAAGAAATGCTTGTTGTTTGTTTGTTTTGTTATTGTTGTATTTTGAATCTTTGGATTTTAAAATCAAATAATTTTTGTTTGTCTTTCTTTCGTCGAATTTGTTTTCGTAATTTTTTTTGTTAAAATCAAAGTCACTTTGTCTTTGATATCTTTGATTCTAATTTGTTTTCAATTTTCCTTAAAATTATAATATGTCCGCATTTGTCACCAACTTAGACTTATACGTTGTTCTTAAATCAGGAGGTGGTTTTAAAAATGTCGAATTTTTATTTAATGCCCTTATTGAACGTATTGGTGTTGAATTGTCTTCCGAAGATTTGAGTAATATTAAATTATTTTGTCGTAATTTTTCAAGTAATATCTCAAAAAGATGGGTCTGCTTCCAGTAGAGCTCAAAAGACCTTTCTTAACAAAAATTCAGACTGGTTACAATCCCAAATAGTTTGGCCAAAATGTCAAAATATCGATTTAAGCAGCATTTTTAAAGTTGCCGAGGAAGTAATTCCAAATTTCGAAACGCAAGTGGATACTCATCAGTTAAGTTATGGTACAAGTAAAAAACCATTTGTTGATATATCTGATAAACAGAAGAAAAGGCGTTCTCTAACACTTCTAGATCACACAGAGGAGGAATTAGTTTATGCTTTATGTGCCAAATTAAAAGAGTCTAAAAAAACAAAATTAGCAGCTATATTAAACGAACTCAGCCAAAACAAGGAAAAATGTGAGATGGTACATGATGTACTATTCGCTAAAAAGATTGACAAACCGTGTTTACCAGATGATAAAACGTTAGCGCTTTACACCTCAACAAATTTGTCAAAATGGCAATATCGAAATTTAAGAACTATTCTTGCTTCAGAGAAAATGTATGGTCTTCCATCCTATCAAAAGCTCCTGGAAGCTAAAAAAACTTGTTATCCTCCAGAGTCAGACATAACTGTAACTTAATCTGATGCTAAGATAAGACTTCAATCGCTTCTAGATTTGACAACTAATAGGATATTAAAAACAATTCAGCACAACTCTGCCGACAAAAAATCGCTAAAACTAATAAGCAAATGGGGTTTTGACGGGTCATCTTCTCAAAGTAATTATAAACAAAAGTCACACTCCGACACTAAAATTGACGATTCTTCAGTTTTCATGATTAGTTTGGTTCCGCTTCGTTTGGAAGAAGAGAGTGGTACTATCTTGTGGCAAAATCCTGCTCCCTCTTCAACAAACTATTGTCGTCCAATTGGCTTTATATTTGCAAAAGAAACAAATGAATTGATAAAGAAGGAAAGTGCATCCTTAGAGGAAGAAATTCGTAATCTTGTTCCCACAATTGTAGATAATTTTGATATTAAACATGATTTGTACATGACTATGATTGATGGGAAAATTTCTACTGTGATTTCCAATACTTCTTCTGCAGCTGTTTGTAATATTTGCAATACCCCACCTAGCAAAATGAATGACTTGGACTTTGTATCCAAAAGACTCATCAGAGAAGATATGTATAAATATGGTCTGTCTTCGCTTCATATGTGGATAAGATGTATGGAATGTATTTTACACATTTCGTACAACTTAGACTTCAAAAAGTGGGCTGCACGAAAAGAAGATAAATTGTTAAAAGAAATTAAAAAGAATTTGACACAAGAAGAATTCCGGGAAAGAACTGGTTTGTTAATTGACATAGTAAAACAGGGATTTGGTACAACCAATGACGGTAACACGGCAAGAAGGTTTTTTGAAAATTATGAAGTATCTGCTGAAATAACGGGTATCCACCCTGATTTAATCAAGAGATTTGCAGTCATTTTACAAACAATTTCATCTGGTCAACTTATTAATACCAACTTGTTTAGGGAATATTGTAAAGAAACAGCAATGCTATATGTAAACTTATATCCATGGTATTACATGCCTTCAAGTGTCCATAAATTGTTGATACACGGTGCTGATATTTGTGAAAATTTCTCCTTTATTCCGATAGGCATGCTTTCCGAAGAAGCTTCCGAAGCGAGGAATAAAGATTTCCGGAATGTTAGAATGGCACATACAAGAAAAATCGGTAGAGTTCAGACTAATTTAGACATTATCCACAGCTTTTTAATTAGCTCAGATCCTTACATCAGCCATATCAAACCAAAGTTTGCTCGTTTACATAAACAGTTGTTTCCAGAGGCTAGTGCTTTGATCTTGAACAATGAATTGCTTTCGTTGGAAAACGAGGAAATAGAGATTTCTCAAGAGAATATAGGACCCAAATATTAATCTTTCACCATAATATTTTTTCAGAATCGTTTGTGAACATATTCAACTTTATGTTTGCAGCTTTATTTGTCTTCATTTTGATTGTTTTTTAGAACTGATGAAAGTACTCCTTCAGAAAGGTCATAGCTTTTCAGTCATTAGTGAGCCCCCATAACCTCTTTTACAGAGAAGTCTCTTTTTACTTATTTGACATTACGCATACATTATAATTATGTGCTAAAGTAAGGCTATGATTAAAAAAAAGCAAAAAATTAACATTAAAAAAAAATGTTATTTTCTGTCACTATTATCTCGAAAGTACGCAGAGATAAGCAATAAGTTTCTTCGAGCCAAATACTCAGAATTATTAGTTTTCTAACATATGTGATTGCCATCTCGACATCGCTTAAAGTTTTTGAGAAATTGAGTAAAATGTAATCGCTCCCATACAAAAAAAAAAAGAAATATTTATTTTACAGAAAAGTATTTGAAGTAGGACAATAATATTTTTTTGCCTTATCTGTTATCATTGTATCAACAATAAAAAAAAATATCAGCGGTCTACTATCAATGTCCACTTTTTTTTAATTTGGGACCCATGTGCGCCGTAGCGCCACGTGCCGCCGCCGACCGCTTCGCCCCGCCTACTTCGTAGCTCGGCTACGTAAGTATAGGTTTTCGTAGCAAAACAGCTGCGTGTGCTACGCACTCGCGGCTGCTTTGTTTACATTCGCGTTTCGTCGTGTACGTGCGTCTCCTTAAGAGATAAACCCACCAAATTTTCGGTGGTACCTGGCTGAAACCTAACGGTGCCAACAAAACCAGGTAGGTGGTGACCCGCCCCACCCGCTGACCCTCCTTCAGGGGGAAAGCAGTCAGGCGGAAGGGCACCGACTGCGGCCTTGGGGGTGGCTCCTAGTCGCAGTCTGGAACGCACCTAACCCCCACTTGTTTCAGCTGCACCCGGGACGGCTGGGTGTTTCTACCCCAGCGGCCCGGATCGGTCGCAAGACCCATAGGGCCCTGTCGCCCAATAAGATTGGCGGCAGGTTTTCAAGCTTAGGGCTCACCTTAAGTACTCACCTCCCTGTCTGTACCCGGCAGGGAGATTACTCATCCCCGGGCACACCCACCCGGGGAGTTAGGTTTCTAGGGCACTTCAGGCCAATCGGACAACCTGAAGTGTAGCTAGCGAGTTTGTTTGTGTTTTCTTCTCGCTAGTGCAGCACTACGAAAGACACAGGATTTGGGCTTTTTGTGGGAGTTGTCCGCCCGGGGTGTACACGTTCACGTGTCTCCTCGGGGCTGTGTAGGAGCTTAGTTCTCCCCCCCTATTCCCCCCCTGCTTTCTAGGTCTGACATCATGTCGGACCTCTTACTCCTTCTCCTAAAGGAGATTATAAATGACCATCCTTCACTTAAGGAGAAGTATGGGGACAGATTGGCTGCGCTTAGCCAACCCAAGGCTCCGGTCGTCGCTGACTTCAGCGACGCCCTGGACACCCCCATCATCCCTGCTACTCAAGACTCTCAGGAGTCAGTAGCGTCACCTGACACGGAGATGGAGAAATCCGTCTCCGAGGAGGAGGAAACCTCCGCCTCCGATTCCTCCCCTGTTTCGTCCTCCGAAGACGACTACCAGGTCGTCGGACAGGGGAAACGCAAGAAGGGTAAGTCCCCTCACGCGGCCGGCAAGGCCAAGAAACAGGTGGTGGCCAGGCCCACCGCCTCCCCCGCCCCCTCAGATGCCACCCCGGCTCCAACTACGGCGATTGCTGCTTCCCAGCAAAGCCGCCCCGCCAGCCCTATGGCGATAGCCACCCCGGCTGCGGCCTCCACGGCCTCCCCACTCACGAAGAAGACCCGTCCTCCCCCCCCCCTGTTTATTCACGACAAGGGGAAATGGACGGAAGTTTCCAAGGCATGCAATGAGCACCGCATAGCCTATACTAATGCCCGCGCTGTACAGCAGGGTATTTAAGTAACCGTCGCCACAGCTCACGACTACCGTGAGCTGAACAAACTCCTCAGGGCGAGGAACGTGTTTTACCACACCTACGCCCTTCAAGAGGAGCGTCGCATAAGGGTCGTCATCAAGAACGTCCCGGTCGAGATAACCTCGGCCGAGATCCTTGGTGACCTAGAGGCCCAAAACATTCCTGTCGCCGAGGTGCACCGCATGCACCGTAAAAATGGGGGAGAATCATTTAACATGATTCTCGTGGTCTGCGACCCCGTCGAGGGTCACCACCCCATTTTCAACATTTCCAAGATCTGTGGCCTCTCTGGCCTCAGAGTAGAGAGACCGATAGCTTCATGCATAGTAAGCCAGTGCCATAAGTGCCAGTTATATGGCCACGCACAGCGCAATTGATGAGCGCCAGATGCGTAAAGTGTCTAGGTGACCATGGCACCGCCGAGTGCACCCGCCCCAAGGACCGTACCCTATGTACGGAACCTCCTAGTTGCGTCCTCTGCGGTGAGTCCGGGCATCCAGCCAACTACCGCGGATGCCCCAAGGCCCCGAAATCCTCGGCCCCTAAGTTGGCAAAGAGGAGCCAGAACCGGCAACAGAGGGAACGCCCAACCCCCCCTCGAACCAACCCCCTTTCTCCCTTAGCCCTCAGCGCCCCAGTCCGTGGAACGCGCTGAATCACCAGGCCCACTTCCCGGCCCTGAGGCCCGCTCAAGCGCCGACAGCGGTACTCCCTCCCTCCCGTCTTGAAGGCGGTACTCTCCGCCCAGCCTCCTAGGCCAATTATGAAGGCGGCTGCGCCCTCAGCGCCCCGAGCCCCCTTCAACTTCGCGGCCCCCCCTCCTCCCGCTATGGGACGCTTCCCGCCCCCACCTCCCCCCGCTCTTGGACGCCTCCCGCCCCAGCCAGCGGTCGACCCCTTTGACCCCTTCAGGGTTATTACAAGTACCTTTGGGGTTTTCCACAGCCCTAGGGGTAAACAGATGGCCCGCGATATCGTTGCCTGCAAGGGCGACTTTATCCTCCTCGCCCAAGTCTACGAAGCGTACCCGGATGTTACGCAAGCCCTCCGCAACCTTCCCCATAACAACCCATAATGTCTCACACCACCCCCTGTAGAGTCAAACCGAAGTCCCTCCGGATAGGGACCTTTAACGCCAATGGCCTGAGTCGCCAGCGTGATGAGATCGCCAACTTCCTCCGCGACCATCACTTAGACATCCTATTAGTCCAAGAGACCTTCCTGAAGCCCCATCAGCGAGACCCGAGAATTGCAAACTATCGCATGGTTCGCAATGACAGGACTCGTTGTCATAAAGGAGGTACTCTCGTCTATTACAAGTCCGTTCTCTACTGCATTCCTATGGACCCCCCGTCCGTCGCCAACTTAGAGGTCTCTGTCTGTCGGCTGGGCATGACAGGCCATCAGCCCATCACGATTGTGTCAGCATATCTCCCACCTTCCAACTTCGTGGAGACCAACGCCACTCTGAGAGACGATCTCACCGCACTTCTTGGCTTAAGTGACTCCGTCCTTCTGGCGGGGATCTTAATGCCAAACACCTCTCATGGGGATGCCACATGGCAAACTCCAGAGGCAAGGTACTGTTCGACCTTTGCTCCCCCCTCAACTTTGATGTCATCGCCCCGATGCATCCCACCCACTACCCTCATGACCCCGATCAGCGCCCCGATGTGCTCGACGTCGCGCTTCTGAAGAATGTAAATTTACGATTGCATTCTTTGGAGACGATCGACGAACTCAACTCGGACCATAGACCTGTTGTCTTGGAGCTCGCTCCCAGATCAGGTCCCTTCGATCCCACTCAATCCCACCCCACCAAGGTGATTACGGACTGGGGGAAAGTAAGTGAGTTACTGAAATCCACCGAGTCCCCTCACCTTGAGCAAATTCCGGAGAATATCGAGTCTGTTGCCGACACGGAGGCCGCGATCGGCTTGTTCACGGAACACGTACAATCCGTCCTGAACGAGTGTTCAAGGGAGGCTCCGGCGGTTGATCATCGCTGGAGCTTTCCGGACGATGTGCGTGATCTCGTGACCGAGAAGAACGCGGCTATTCGGGCCTACAGAGCTTTCCCCTGCGCCAGTAACAAGGCTTTTATGCGCTACTTACAACGTAAGGTAAGTAGACGCGTCAAAGAGCTGCGTAATGGGCAATGGGACAAGATGCTCGACGAACTGGAACCGACCCATCAGGCCTTCTGGGACCTACAGAGGAAGCTTCGCTCCTCTAAGATCTCCGCCATGCCTCCTCTCATCCGACCCGATAACAGCGTCGCTTTTGACGACGACGACAAAGCGGAATGCCTGGCCGACAGCCTAGAGTCCCAGTGCTCCCCCAGCACCCAGCCAGTAGACCCAGCCCACCTCGCTGAAGTGGATGCTGAAGTCGAACGCCGAACCTCCCTCCCCCCGGTGGAGGACCCTGATGATCCTCTGCCCCCCGTCACCCCTGACGAGGTGGAGGAGATCATCAGGAGACTCAAACCAAGGAAAGCCCCTGGCTCTGACGGAATCACCAATAGGGTGTTTAAACTCTTCCCCCCTTTCTTATTGTGCTAATGACCGCCATCTTCAATGGCGCTCTAGCAAATAACATGTTCCCACAGTCGTGGAAACAGGCCACAGTCATCGGCATACCCAAGCCGGGTAAGCCGAAGACCTCCCCCAGTAGCTACCGCCCCATCAGTTTACTCAATGTCCTAGGCAAAGTCTACGAGAGGCTCATTTACAAGCGTCTCAAAGACTACGCCGACGCTAAGAGTCTAATTCCAAAAGAACAGTTTGGCTTTAGAGCAAACCACTCTTGTGTCCAGCAGGTGCACCGTATAGTCGAGCATATCAGCGCCCGCTACCAGCGAGGCCTGATGACTGGTGCCCTGTTCTTCGATATAGCGAAAGCATTCGACAAGGTCTGGCACAACGGGCTGATATACAAGCTGTATCAGCTTGGTGTGCCGGATCGCCTCGTGCTCATCTTACGAGACTTTCTGTCGAATCGCACCTTCCAGTACCGCATTGAAGGTGCCCTTTCCGCTCCACATCCGATCCGCGCAGGTGTCCCTCAGGGCTCTGTGCTCTCCCCCCTAGCTTTCACGCTATTCACCAGCGACATCCCCCTGAGTAGAAAGGCTGAGTTAGCACTTTTTGCTGACGACACTGCCATCTACTACTCAGGTAAGAGCCTCGATAACATTGCCCGCATTCTCCAAACCTCCGCAAACGTACTAGGCGCTTGGTTCCGGAAATGGAGAATCGAAGTCAATCCCGATAAGAGTCAGGCGACACTTTTCAGTAGCCCCCACAAAACCTTCCCGTCTACCCCCAGACCGATCTCTATGTTTGGCAAGCCGATCCTTTGGGAGAAGCAAGCTAAATATTTGGGGGTCATTCTGGACCGACGCCTATCTTTCGGTGAGCACATAAAGACGGTGCGCTCGCGTGCCGCTTTCGCTCTTGGTAGACTCCACTCCGTGCTGAATGCTCGCAGCAAATTGTCACTTAGGTGCAAATTGCGTATTTACACCGCGTGCATTCGGCCCATTATGACATACGCTTGCCCCGTGTTTGCGCATGCCAAGCCCCATCACCTCCATAGGATGCAGACCTTGCAAAATAGATTTCTCCGGCGAGCCGCGGATGCCCCGTGGTTCGTTAGGAACGAACGACTCCATGTCGACCTTAGAATTCCGTCCATTAAACAGTGCATGAAACGTCTTACCAAGCGTTTCCTAGACTCTTCCGAGAAACACCCCAACCCGCTGATCGCATCGGCCGCCCGATACGCCCCCTCCAACATAAGTAGGATTAGGAGACCCCGCCTTACCCTCCTCCAACCCGATGACCCCATCACCCTCCTTCAAGAGAGCTGTAGGGAAACTAGTACACTACGTAAGTACAAGAACAAATACCGACCGCGTTTCCGGCCCCGCCGCCGAGGCCCACCGCGACCCCGCCGTAACATCACCGACCGACCCTTGCTCGACGAGCCAGCCCGCGCCGCTGAGCATGTATCGTTAAATTCCCCATTAAATAATCCGACCCAGCCAACCTCTAGTTGCCCCCCCCCTCAATGACGCACTAAGCCTAGGCCCGAACCCCGCAGGGGGTGCCCTTACTGTCTGTTCATTTAATGTATATCCTTAGTTTGTAAGCCCTGGCTGGGGGCCTTAAAGTAATTTTTGGCCACCACAGGATAGCAGCATCAACCTCAGAGAGTTGTTGCGCTGCGAGTGGTCCCTTCTTAAAAAAAAAAAAAAAAAGTTAGTCTTCTCACATCCTCCGATCTCGTAACAACTAACGGCCGTTCCCAATAAACTATCCTCAGTAAGCAATATCTTGCTATCGACGATAAATAGTAGACTTCTATCCTTATTTTAGGTCCCACAAGTGACGGTAACGTCTATCTATCCATCGACATCGGTAGTTAAGCTTAGCTATCCAGCCCTCCCATACGTTTTGTTACTACAAACTACAAAAAGCTACAAAAAAAAAACAACCTTTAAACAAATCTTTTTTCATATAACTTTTCGTAAAACAATACAAATTTATTGAATTAAAGCATTGGTGAAATTTTCATGCTGAAATAATATTTGTAATTATAGTTATGCGTTTCATTGACATTATTATAACAAACAAATATTGGGCGCGAAAAAAGGAAGAACGAAACGTAGTCAAGCGTCAATTCAACATAAACATAGAAGAGACGCTACCGCTATTTTTGTTGTGTTACCAAGTTTGTTTAGTGATTTCTGCTTATTTTTCACCTATAATGAGTGCTGCAAGTATTACCAGGCATTAATATACGTTTCTATTCATGTTGTCAGAGGATAAAGATATAACATTTAGTACATACATAAATTATTGTAATATACCTCGGAACAATTGATCTTTTTACACGACTGCCCAAAAAAGGAGTGTTATTTTCGTCTTTCTCTACATCTTTTTAAGATCAACCCTGTATTTAATATATGTTTTGTTTCCAGACAAAAGGTGTACCTTTATCCAAGGATGAAGTGGCCTTGCTTATTGATCTTGTTGAAGCTAACAAGGTGATAACAAGCAAGGCTACAAACGCTACAAATAATCAACTGAAAGAAGCTGCCTGGTCCAAAATCACAGATGCATTCAATGCATCGGTTTCTAGTTGCCCACGAAGAACCGATCAATTGAAATTGAAATGGGAGAATTTAAAAAAATCTGCACGAAAGAGGTCCACCAAAATTAGGATGAACCAAATTAAGGTAATCATTTCGCCCATAATCTTGTGTGTAGTGTATGAACCGCAGGTTGTGATAGATATTATCTTTGTTTAAATATGTATTATGGTGTATTTTAATGTAACTATACTTCCAGACAGGTGGTGGCAAGCCAGATTACATCCCACCAGATGATGCACTGGACAGAGTGGCATCCATTTTAGGTGCAACATGTGAGGGTTACAGTGTGCCCTTGGGAGGAGATGCTGAGGTGACGGTGGATACAGAAGTTTTGAGTGATGGTGGTGGCATCATGATGATTGATAGTGGCGTAGGTGATGGTGACTCGGAAATGATGAGCGTGGATAATGAGAGTGGATCATCAGGGACTAATCAATTGCTAGTTGTGACAACACCGAAACCAAAGAAGTTCTTTTTTAACACTCCCAGTGGCAACAATAATAGTATGTATCTGCTATCAGCAAAATGTACAATTTAACATTTTACCAACAACAGTCTATTCACAAATTATACAGTTTACCATTCTAATATTAACAAAGTAACAAGCATTTGTAAAATGAGGGATTTCACAATTTGCCTATAGTCAATTAATTATTGCATCCATAATTACATTTGGGTAATTTTTATGTATGTGTAATCTAAAAAGTTATAAATAAATCTGGGGTGGTCTGGAAAAACTAATTTACCTTATTGCAATAAAACCATTTTTTTAATAGTACTTATATTTCTTTTCAGATAAACAAAAACGTAGGCTACTGGATGAAGACATAAGGACTCGAGCTGCACGGAATCAAGCTGTTGCTGATTATTATATAATTAAAAGGAAGAAATTAGAATTAGAGATAGAAAATATGGAATTAACAAATAGGAAGTTAAAATTAGACTTAGAGCAAAATAAATAAGTATTAATATAAAGTTTTCTTTGTCTTTATTGAATGCCCACTTAAACTTATTTATTTATTTATTGACACACCAACAAACTTATTCACTAAATCATTTACATTAATAGATTCTATTTCTACAGCTTTGCGGTAATTTCGTCACTTATAGGTGTGCACAGCACTTAATTCAAAGTTATTCATTCAAATCAAATCTGAAACAAATAAAATATAACATTAATAATTTATGCAATAAAACATTGTAGAACTGTATGAAAGAAATGGGATCAAAAATAACTTACTCTCCAAAGTAATTATTTATCAAGTCTTGTCGCTCATCAATATTATTGTCATTAAGTTCATGTAACATCATTGGGACTGCATCATAATTAGGTATTTCTACTTCTGGCATTACATCTTCAATTCTCATCTGTCTACAAATGTTATGTAGTATAGCTGTTGCTATTATTATTGCTTGTGTAGTTGATAATGATAGCCGTATTTTTAATGAAATAACTGGAAATCTCCGTTTCCATACTCCAAAACACCTGCAAAAGAGGTAGATTATAGATAAGTCTAGCAATGTGATGTATCATTGGAATGGAATAAAGGGACATAAAGAATGTGCACTACAATAATATTTTAAAAGGTATACCTTTCAATAGTATTTCGTGTTCTTATATGGGCTTCATTGTACATTTGCTGACTGCGTGAAGTTGGGTTTAATACAGGAGTTAATAAATAAGGTTTGCATGGATAAGCACTATCTCCAATCAACCAGCGATTTCCATATAAACCACTTTCACATTCCGCTGAAAATTCAATAAAAAATATGTCTGTAAAAGCACTTCTAAGTGTAGTGGTATTTAAAAATTATTGTTTTATTGCTCAAAATAGTTAGTATAAAGCAACTACACTTTACCTCTTAGTGTTGAATTGTTAAAGATTGTTGCATCATGAGTTGATCCAGGCCAACGGGCAACGACATTCATAAATCTTAAATGTGCATCGCACACAGCTTGCACATTCATAGAGAAATATCCTTTCCTATTTCTAAATTCTTCTCCAATATTAGAATCTATAAATTAAAAAAATCACTTTTAGAGAATGAATATTATAAGCTAAAGCTTTTTCTTAAAAAATACAATGTACTTACTGGGTGATTGTATTAGAATATGTGTGCCATCAATTGCACCCAGAACTCTTGGAAATTGACTAATATTGTAAAAATCTTCCTGGGTATTGTTATGTATATGTATATAATTTCTATATAACCCTGCTATTGCAGATGAGACATTGGCTATAATACGCCCCGCTGATGATTTTGAGACCCCTACAAAGTCTGCAACAGACACTAACATTGTGCCTAATGCATAAAATCTCAGGGTTAAAAGTAGCTGATGCAAAGGAGATATCCCATGATTTCTGAAAAATGAAAAAGGAACTTAAAAAAAATGATATAGGTACTTATTATTGTTAAATAATACTTTATTGAATGTATTTCTCATGCAAGTCGGTACTTACCTTTCTGAGGTTACTTTTAACAAAGGATATATTTCTGTTAGTAAATTACTAACAGCAGTTTTGTTTAAACGAAATCTATATGTGAATTCGGTACTATTTAATTCGTTCATATGGTTTACGCGGGTCTTATAGTTTTTCTGGGATTCATCTTCAAAATCACTGTCCCAGTCAGATAATTCCATTAACATAGATAAATCACTATCACTAGACTCAGACATTACTAATAATGATAAAAACACTGCACTTACTTACACTAAACACTAATTTATTTGAATTGTTATAAAAATAAACAATGCTTATCCCTGCAATTCGACGGATTGACGAATTTGGTTAACTTTAGTACTGACATTACTGACAGATAGCTGTCAAAAGCATATTGGGATGCATAATGTTGCAATTTCATAGAAATATCTATCTGTAGCATGATAGCCCCTCCCATCGATAGATAGCGTGGGGCGATTGGTTGTCATAACCATCAGTATGTTGTTGGGACATCAAAACTAATGATAGATAGATTTTTCTATCATTAGTAGGTCAAAACTGGCGATAGATAGGTTATTGGGAACGGCCGTAAGTAGTTACCCTGCGCCAAGAAGTAGTAAAAGTGTTTAAAGTCTGCGTTTATAAGTTGTGTTAATTAAGTACTTGTTTTATATTGGTGACTCTCTAATTTTAAAGATAAACTGTGATTATTGTGTGTCTTAATCTGATTCGTGTAAATATAGTGTTACAAAGTTGATATTAGTGTAAATTCATTTATTCCACATCCTCGCTGAAGGGTAACAGCATCACCCCCGACCTACCTGATTCCATTTTTCTGTCGCCTCGCCGACAAGGGCACAAAATTGATTTGGCGAGTAAGTTGAAATCAACTTTTTTTTCTGCACTGACTGATGAGACCACAGACGTATCTACGATTAAAACGGCTTGTGTTGTGGTACGTTATTTTGACAAAGATGCTCAGAAAATCTGCAGCGTATTCTGGGAATTGTATAAGATTTTTAAAGAGACAGAAACGGGCACCGATGAAGTTCCTACGGCGAGCGCTGAAAATATATACAGAGCGTTAGTAAATTCTTTTACCAGTCGTAATGTGCCACTTACAAACATGATTGGCTTTGGATCGGATGGATGTAACGTCATGACGGGCGAAAATGATTCAGTCAAAACACGTTTACTGCGAGACTTACCAGGGATTTTTATTTCGAAATGTGTTTGCCATTCAGCACACCTATGTGCAAGTCAGGCTTGTAAGGAACTTCCGGAATCAGCAGAACAACTAGCTCGTGACATATATAACTTTTTTTAAAACAGTGACAAAAGGCCGTTTGATTTCCGCAAGTTTCAATCTTTTCTTGAAATTGAGCCACATAAAATCTTGAAACCATCTCAAACCAGATGGCTGTCCCTAACAGCAGTAGTCGCAAGAATATTAGAGCAATGGGAAGCACTGCGTTTATTTTTTATTGATTTCACTACAAACCCAATACACAAAGGAAACGCTGAGGTAAAAAATCGAGCAATATCCATCTTGGAAAAGCTGTGTGATCCTTTTCACAAGTTATATTTTTGTTTTCTCGACTGGTCCCTGCCTTTGTTCACCAAATTCAATCTAGAATTCCAAAATGAAAAAGTGGTTATTCACAAGCTGCATGATAAAATTCGAGATTTATATCAAGAACTTCTCCTACGTTATTTAAAACGAGAATATGTTATGCGTCCAGTGAAGTGGACCCTAAAAATGAGCAAATCCAATTACATGACGCCGCAATGTATCTTGGAATTAAAGTATACGAACTACTAAAACATCCTGATGTGGTCAGGCAGCCCGCAAAAAAGGCACAGTTCTTCACAAGCTGCAGAAATTTCCTTAGGACTGGTGCTTTAGAGATAAGAAAACGGTACGATATGGAAGACCCTGTGCTGTCAAAACTTCAAGCCTTAGGACCAGAATCAGCTCTCTCTAATGATTTCGGGGATCACGTCCCAACATTGATGTCCCTTATGGAAGTCTTACTACGCATAACTGCATCTTTCAGTGATAACCAAAAGCAACAGATAGACGATCAATGGAGAAGACTGCCTATTGCAAAAGCTCGGTACCCAGAACGGCTTCAAGTTATTAAAGATCCTGATGAGTTCTGGGCAATGTTACTTAAAACACAAGATTTCTCCCAATTGACCAGTTTCACTCTCGCAGTTCTGTCTTTACCTCATGCAAATGCAGACTGTGAGCGTGTTTTCAGTAAGACAAATTTAATTAAAACAGACCTTAGAAATCGTCTTATTACAGACACAGTAAATGGTACACTTTTAGCTGCCGATTGTGCTAAGGGCCCAAATTGTCAAGGAAATTGTATAACATTTGAACCCTCTAAGGAAATATATTCTAGAATGACCACTGAAACACTGTACAACAATAACAAAGATGATTTAAGTAATCTCCCTGACATTTTAATGTAATTAGCCACATACTTAGTACTTTAATAGAATTTATTCTATTAATTAATCATTTGTACCTACTCATTTAAGTGAACTTATTAAAATGTGAATCACAGTTGTAATTTGTTTGATTTAACAGCCAATATTCCTAATGCAAACCAGATGGAAGTAAATACATTGTGTAAACTATGGAATTTACGACTTTTTTTTTACTTTTACGAGATTATGTTCTGAAATTACGAGATATTTGGCAACCCTGGTACGAGGAAAAACATCCAACGCCTAGCAACCCTGTGGGAGTATAAGTTTTGGGTAGGCGCAACAAGGCTAGGGTATATTCTATGGTTTGGTTTGCCCTACCAAGGCTAGTCTGCAATGATACCCTTAGCGTACAAGCAGTTCGGTCTGGGTGGAAGTGTAATTTTACGATTCGCCGACATCTTGCAGAAACGTGAACCGACACTGCATTTTCACCTATTTTTCGATAACTTCTTTACGCCAGTCCCTCTCATCCACGAACCAAGTAATCGTGCAAGCGACAGGGACTATTCGAGAAAATCGTACAAGTAAATGTCCTCTGCCAACTAATAATGATTTCAAAAAGACTGAAAGAGGGACATACAAGAGCAAATCAAGTCGACCAGAAAATATCCTTGTTTGCAAATGAAGGGTACAGGGGAAAAACATGCTATGTCACATTTTTATGTTTTTTGAACTGGCAATGCCATTGTTAAGTATAAATTTGGTAGAACGAAACGCCAAAACACACTTTGCAGTAACATGCATAGTCACTGAGTAATATTCATAGTAAAATATTGATACAGTGCAATAACAAGCAATGTCCAACTCGTACAGGAGAAAAATAAGCATTGTCCATCGTTGTAAGGTTGACGTTTGTTTAATGACGTCTTGTTTTTTGAGGTTATTTTGTTCGTCCGTTCGTCTTATTGTGTTGTGTCGCGTGTGTTTAATATTATATTTTTATTGAAAATGTCGTCAGAAGAAGAAAACGAGGTTAATTTGAAGCAACCAACCAAAAAACGTAAACTTTACGGTCGATTGTCGGATGTTAATAAAAAGATTAGACTTCAAAGTCATGAAACTGGTCCAAATTGTGATTGCAAGAGATACAAGTGTTTTGAAGCTGTGAATGAGAAACAGAGGGCTAGAATTTTGAAGGATTTCAACCTGTTTCCGTCTAGGGATAAACAAAACTTTTATTTAAGTGGTCTAATAAGTGTTTTGGAAATTCAAAGAAGACAACCTAGAAAAGAAGAACCTGAAGCTAAGTTACATACAGCAAATTACGCTTACAGAGTGAGAGTTGTAGACGAAACCCAGCAGTTTGATGTGCCAGTGTGTGCCTCAGCATTTATTGCAATACATGGAGTAACAAGACAAAGAATATGTTCAATAAAAAAATCGTTACTCACAACAGGCAAAGCCCCAACTGACATGAGAGGAAAACATTGCAACCGTCCTAAAAAACTGAGTCAAATGCTTAAATCTAAAGTCATGGATCACATAAGGTCATTTCGTGGAAGAAAAAGTCATTACAGCTTACATGACAGCTCAAAAATTTATCTACCAGAGGAGTTGAATGTCAAGAAAATGTATGATATGTTCGAAGACAAAAATCAACTATCCTACGAAACATATCGATCAATATTCGTTAATCATTTTAACATAGGATTTGGATATCCAAGAAGTGATACCTGCAGTACTTGTGATGAATTTCTGGCTAAGGCAAAAGCTCTCACAATAAATCTAAAGAATGCTTCCGAGCTCGAAAAAGGTGACAGTGAAAAAGAAATAAAAAAGTTAGAAACTGAGAATAAGTTACATAAATTGAAGGCTAATGTTTTCTATAAACGAAAAAGAGAAACTAGAATTCAATGTCAGTCATCTTCTCGAAAGGAAGCTATTGCAATGGACTTTCAAAAAAATTTAAGTATGCCAAACATTACTACAAATGACGTTTATTATAAAAGACAACTAACCTTAAATCTTTTTAACATCCATGAACTATCTACATCCAAATCATATTTCTTCTGCTACCCAGAAACTATAGCAAAAAAAGGATCTGACGAAGTTTGTTCATTTCTCCATCACTATATATTTAACATGCTTGATAAAAATACTCGAGAACTAGTGATATTTTGTGATTCCTGCGGTGGGCAAAATAAGAATTATACTGTGTTTCGTTTCATACACTATGTTGTACACTGTGCAAAACGCTTGGATGTGATTAAAATCATATTTCCCATTCGCGGGCACTCATATTTAGAATGTGACAGAAATATGGGTTGCATAAACCAGAAATCACCTTGTGAGACGCCTGATGAGTGGGTAAAAGTGATTCGTGAAGCTAGACAGAAGCCATGCCCCTTTAATGTGATTGAAGTTGATCAACCGCTTGTCAGAAAATGGACAACCTTTCTATCCCCAATGTATAAGAAGACAAGTCCTTTTTTATCTCGACCCATAAGAGAAATCAGGGTTGAAAAGGATCATCCAAGATTGATTTTTCACAGAGAACATTACAATTCCTCTTGGACGTCATCTATTCTCATGGCACCTAAAAAAAAGCTGAAATCCCATAATGACTCTCATAGTGCAGGTGAGTTTGTACTGCCAGATCAATCCTATGAAGACAGCCTTCCAGTTTCAAAGGCAAAATTTATGGATATCCAGGCCCTGTCAAAGTTTTGTGGACCAAAAGCTAAGCAATACTTCTCACTGATAAAATATATTGATAAACCCATTCCATGCCAGTAACGCACTCGTATGCGTTTTAGTGTTTTTTATTTGTGTGCCTACAACGCACCCGTACGCGTTTCGTGTATGTTTCACTAAGGTGTAGTTTTTTCATAGTGCGTTTCATTAAATGTTGCCATTTTTTTATTAACCTCAATTTAGATTATATTTCTGATATAGCAACACTGTTACGGTAGTAATAGACAATGAAAAATTTGAATAGGCGTCAGTTTTCGTACTGTGATTTTTGCTAGTAATGTGAATCAAGTTTTTGCAGTGATTTATGTGATAACAAGTAAGTAAATGTGATTATTTAATCAAATTTAGTCATTTAATTATTACAATAACGTTATTTTAAGTCTACTGATAATATTTTGGATATTATTTAGAGATCAAAACATACCAACGATAATGGTGCGTTCAATGGCATTTATGAATGACTTTGTTCGTGGATGGCGTTATAAATCGACATTAATCGGTCACTCAATATTACCTACTACTGTTATTATAACTTAATTTTATTACTTGAGATATTTTACTACAGTCATCGTATTACATACCTACCTAATGGTATTCACCGTTGGCAAAAAAAAATTAATGGTATGAATTTTGTAAAGCTTACTAGTATTTTCGTCTTTTCTAGGTATTTTTGTTTACTGTTCAAGTATAGCAAACAATAATAGAGGTCGTCGCTTGGTTGAATTATCACTTAATATTGCCGAAGGTACTTCACAAGCTAGAAAAAGTAATTCACAAGATAGGTGAGCTATAATACAGACAGTTGATCTTTATATCTATTTAATATCAATATAATGTTTTTATTATTACAAACCCAGCAAATCGGATGACAAAAATGTTTCAGAGTTAAAAGTAGCACATCAGGTTTAAAGCGGAAAAGGGCAAGATCTTTAAATACGGCAGTAGAAGTGGAACCTAAGAATATTCGGCGAAACTCTATTGAATCCCGATGCTTAAAATTGCCATACCCACATTATTTTCAAAGGTACACATGAATTTCCTACCTTCAGTTTTGAGAGTATTTTTAAGTTTCGATTTTCAATAATATTTTGTTGTTTCAGTAAACAACAACTATTCAATCAGTCTCCAGTACTTTGCACATCTTCTAGTGGCGTAGTTAAAACTTGGTCTGTCGAAAATGTGTCAGAATTATATTCAACTTCGAAGGCGATTGTTATCGATATGGTAGCCCAAGAAGACTGCGAAAACAAGACTTCACCAACTGAAATTAATTCTGTAACCTCGTGTAATGAACCTTCCACCTCCTATAACGAACCTTCCACCTCATATAATGAACCTTCCACCTCATATAATGAACCTTCCACCTCATATAATGAACCTTCCACCTCATATAATGAACCTTCGACATCGTTCGAAAACATTGGAATGTCATTGTCTATCGGAAAAAGCAATAAACGATGTGTAAGAACAAGAGGGGGACACGTAGGAAAAACTTTAAGGGACGGAAACAATTTGAAACAAAAATCAGATACTGAAACAGATGTAGCTGGCCAAGGAAAAAGTCGAAGAGTTAAAACTAGAGGAGGTTCCGCATCTTCTAACAATCACCACTTAAGAACTGCTCGTGACTTGTGTCAAATGCAAAGTGTAAAAATGCCTATTGAGGAGCAGCTTTCGGCAATGTTAAATGAAAATGATGATGGTGCCCGAGAAAATAACGCAAGTGACCAATTTCAGGCGCAACAACTTTCAGATCAACAACTTTTGAACATACTTGAAGCTTCTGATGAAAATTTCGATGATGAGGTTCTAGATGAAGACTTTCTTCACAATTTTGAAGATTGTGACTCAGATGATGATAATATGATACCAACTGAAACTTTAGTACCTCCAACTAGTGATGGCGAGTATTTAAATTGGTCAGACCAATCATATCCCATAAAAGATATTCCTGTCATATCATTATAATTATGTACATGTGGGTATAGGAATAAAAGTTCAGTCTTGGTCAACCCTTCTTTCATTCACGACATGGTGACAGCGGTGCCGAAAAATATATAAACTAAATGTGAAAAGGCTTCCGTGGAGTGTTAAAACAACAAATAAAGTTTTATCAAGGACAAATAATTACGGCAAGTAATGGAACACGCGCGGCCCCCAGCTGAATTGAACCTAGAAGGTGGTCCGGCAAACCGGGCCGAGGCTTGGAAAAAATGGCTGCGGCAATTTGATGTATTTCTCAAGGCTTCCGGTATTTACAAGGAATCATCGGAAATGAAAGCCAGTTTATTGGTGAATTTGATTGGATCAGAAGGTTACGATGTATACACAACTTTTAAATACACCAAGGAAGAAAGTAACGAAGCTTACGACACTTTAGTGTCAAAATTCAACGCCCATTTCGAAACAAAGCAAAATACGACCATGGCGCGTTTTAAGTTTTTCACAAGAAACCAGGAAGCAGGTGAGTCTATTGACGAGTATGTGACTGCATTGAAACTTCTAACTCAGTTGTGTGAATTCGAGAGTCTCGAGGAGGGGTTAGTGCGCGACAGAATTGTGTGCGGAGTTCATGACGGCAAGCTGCGCGATAGACTTCTCAGGGCTGATGACCTCACACTGGCGCGAGCAGTCAAGATCTGTCAGGCTAGTGAAATGTCCACGGAGGAACAGAAGGAGATTGAAGGAACCAAGACGACCGGAGGGCAGGTGGTAGCAGTCGACGCGATGAACGCGCGAGGCTTCCGCGCTGGCGCGAGCGGCGGCACGCGAGGCGGCGCCGGCGGCGGCAGCGCGGGCGCGCGCGGCCGGGTTGGCGGCCGCGGCGGGGGCGGTGGAGCGCGCCAGCCGCGGCGCAGCCCGTGGCGCGCCAGCCAGACGCAGCAACGCAGCACGGAGCAGGCATCGACCTCCAGGATGTGTTGTTCCGCGTGCGGTATGGACTGTAATGGGTTTAAGTGTGCGGCAAAAAATGCGATGTGTTTTTGGTGCAATGAGCGAGGACATTTTAAAAACATGTGTCCTAAATTACGTAAACGTGTGTTGGAACTTCATACCGCCGGCACTGAGGCCAACGACGACGGCGATGACGGTGAGGACAGTGACGGGCTGTACTATGTGTCTGCGCTGTCGGGGATGAAGGATAAGGACTCTAAATGGTATGAAACCTTGATCTTTACTTGTACAAGTGCAAAAGAAAGTTTTAAGTTAGACTCGGGGTCCGATTTGAATGTTATTTCATTGAGTACTTTTGAGAAACTCGGGCTACCGATTAATACTTTGAGTTCAGATAATACCAAAGCGCAATCATTCTGTGGGAACTTCATACCTATTGTTGGACATTGTTATCTAGATTGCTCGTATAAAAATGTTACTTACAAATTACGATTTACTGTTGCTGACTTTGATTGTCAAAGTGTGCTGGGAAAATATGCATGTGAAGAATTGGGAATGGTAAAGCGTATACAGGCTATAAATTTAGATAGATATAGTGATCTATTTAAAGGATTAGGGAGGCTACCCGGTAAATACAGTATTGTGGTAGATAGGTGCGCTCAGCCGTCGATCTGTCCGGTTAGAAAGATACCGATAGGTGTGCGTGATAAACTACTGCATGAATTGGTGCGTATGGAGAACATGGGCGTGATCAGGAAAGTATCGCATCCGACACCGTGGGTCAACGCCATCGTGGTGGCGGCCAAGAAGGATGGCACCATCCGCGTGTGCCTCGACCCGAGGCCGCTCAACCGCGTCGTGCGGCGCGCGCACTATCCGCTGCCGACGCTGACGGAGATCGCTACTAAGCTCGAGGGGGCACATTTCTTTAGTAAGTTGGACGCCAGATCAGGGTTCTGGATGGTACAATTAGACGACGCCAGTGCTGACCTCTGTACGTTTGGGACTCCATTTGGTAGGTACCAATTTTTACGGCTGCCTTATGGGATAAACTGTGCCTCGGAGGTATTTCACTCGAAGATTCGCCAGATCCTAGAGGATCTGGAGGGAGTAGATTCATTCATCGATGACATCATTGTATGGGGCTGCAGTAAGTCCCAACACGATGAACGTTTAAGAAAACTTTTAGACCGGGCGCGAGAAGTAGGAATCAAATTCAATGATAAAAAATGTGAATTCCAAGTGAGGAAAGTAAGTTATTTGGGACATGTTTTTAGTGCGGAAGGTATGTCGATAGATAAGAACAAAGTAAGAGCAATAGAGGACATGCCCATACCAAATAATAGACCATCACTTGAAAGATTTTTGGGTATGATTAACTACCTGTCCAAGTTCATACCGAATTACTCGGAAATAGCGCTTCCTCTTCGTAATTTGTTAAAAAAGGATAGCGAGTGGGTGTGGGAGTCGGCACAAGTGGAGGCGGCGCGAGCGCTGCAGCGCGCGGTGTGCGCAGCGCCTGTGCTGGCGGTGTGCGCAGCGCCTGTGCTGGCGCTGTACTCGGCGCGCGAGCCCGTGCTGGTGTCGGTGGACGCCAGCTCGCGCGCGCTCGGCGCCGTGCTGCTGCAGGCCGGCCGGCCGGTCGAGTACGCCTCTGCCACGCTCACCGACACGCAAGGTAGGTATGCACAGATTGAGAAGGAGCTTTTGGCTATCGTTTACGGTCTTGAAAGGTTCCATAAGTACGTCTACGGCCGTCGTGACGTCACGGTAGAATCGGACCACAAACCGCTGGAGGCGCTGTTTAAAAAGCCACTGGACTCCATACCGGCTCGTCTGCAACGCATGATGTTGCGCATACAAGGTTATCACTTTACCGTTGTATACAAACCAGGAAAGTATATGTACGTTGCAGATGCCTTATCGCGAGCGGCGCTACCGGAGCTGATGACGGAGAAGGTGTCGGAGGAATTAGAAGAGCAGTCTTGTTTCTTGATAGAGAACGTCCGTTTCAGTGCAAGCAAAATTAATATTATCAAAGACGCGATGATAAACGATGTGGAATGTCAGCTAATTGTGAAATATATACAGGAGGGATGGCCGGATAATAAACATGATGTAGACCAGGGATTCCCAAAGTGGTCGATATCGACCCCTTGGGGTCGATATCGGTTTCCTAGGGGTCGACATAAACGAAAACTGATTATGGGGGTCGACGAGGTCTAAAAATCGACCCCTATTAAATTAACACAAGTTCTTATTTAAAACTTTCAAGATAGGTAGGTAGGTACTGTATTGTTTATGTTGTGTTACGTGTACTAAGAATAATTAATATTTATGTAGGAAATAGCATTGTTGTAGTAATATAAAGCCTCAAGTTCGTACAAGATGAAAAACTCGGCAAGTCAGTGTGGACAAGTTTGTGCAAGATAATGAGTTCGAGCGTACGTCTTTCAGGCGCGTTTTGACTTGCTCTCTATTTGACGCTTGCGCGATTTAACACGAACGAATTCATGATCAAGTTGCAAGTCCAAACATGTTCCTGATATTTTACTATTTAACGAGGTTGCACTTAGGTTGAAAGTTCATTTGCGTTTTGAAATTCGTTTGAGCTTGAACGATAATAACTCATATAAGTACTCATTTATTTCAAGAGATTACAAAGTTATTACATAGCTAAATTAAGTGAAGTAAAGTGACTGAAAAAGAATTTACAAAATGCTGAGCTCCCTACGCGAGTTAATAGCGTAACCACACAATATCTGCAGTTTATGAAAAATTAACAGGGTAAGTACCAAACAGTTTTTATCCGGCACAGCGCATCAGCATTGCCCCACTGCACACTGTGTGATAGTGATCAGTTGAGCTATCTGTAGATTGTTTGCAACAGTTTGCAGTTGCCTCAGTTGTTTCAATTGTAAAAATTTACCAGTAAATTTAACAGTTTATTAGGTATTGTTTTTAATTTAGGTACTTAGTTTCTTATTTTTTTATTTGCAGGATTACTGAGAGTTTTAGGATGGCGGACACGAAAAAAAAATGCAGACAATACAGTTTGAACTACTTGAAGTTCGGATTTATTGCATCTCCATCAAATCAACACTTGCCGATGTGTCTCATATGTGAAAAAGTATTCAGTAACGATGCCATGAAGCCTTCAAAAATGGATGACCACTTATCGAGAGTACATGCTGACAAAAAAAGTAAGCCCTTGACATTTTTTCAAGCACTTAAAGAAAAACTAGACAAAAGGCCATCCATAAGATCGATGTTTGCGTCATCATCTATTAAAGACGATGATGGTTTACGAGCGTCCTATAATATATCTTTACTAATAGCGAAGTCGGGGAAACCCCACACAATTGGAGAGCAGCTTATCTTACCAGCCATTGCGGAGGTCCTTAACAATGTATTGCACAAACCCGCACATGATATTTTAAAGAGAATACCTTTGAGCAATAACACCGTTCAGAGACGCATAGACGAGATGGGACGCGATGTGGAAAACATTTTATGCAAGTTCTTACAGACCAACAGATTCTCTCTCCAGTTGGACGAGTCTACATTACCCGGCAATGAAGCTCTGTTGTTAGGATATGTTCGATATATCAAAGATGAAAATATGTGCCAAGAACTGCTTTTTGCTACATATTTAGAGACTGATACCAGAGGAGAATCAATTTTTCAGGCCGTGGAACATTTTTTTACTGACAAAGCTATTCCATGGAAGAACATTGTTTCTGTTGCGACTGATGGTGCACCGTCTATGGTTGGTCGTCATCGTGGTTTTATAGCTCACTTAAAGCGACAACTGCCTGATGTACTGGTCATTCACTGCGTGATTCACAGGCAGCATTTAGTAGCAAAAAAGCTGAGTCCTAGATTGCATAAGTCTTTACAATATGTAATAAATGCTATCAACAAGATTCGAAGCAATTCTTTGAACTCTCGGTTATTTGCTCAGCTATGTGAGGAAAACGACGAAGTCTTTACTCGATTACTTCTTCACACTGAAGTTCGCTGGCTATCAAGAGGCTCTTGCTTAGAAAGATTTTCAGCCGTTTTTGAATCTGTGTTGGAGTTTTTACAAGAAAAAGATCCGAATTTGAAAGAAAATCTGAACAATTGTAAAACAGATATTTATTACTTGACTGATATCTTTGGAATGTTCAACAAAGTTAATTTGCAGCTGCAGGGTGACGATCTTAACTTGATTAAAACAAAATCAATAATATCGGCCTTCGTGGGTAAACTAATCCTTTATAAACAAAATTTAGGCAGAAAAGAATATTCGCAGTTTCTGCATTTGTCAAAATTACCAGAAACGCTTCAAGATGATGACATTTTATTATATGTCACTCACTTGGACGCATTACACAAGGATTTTACGGAGAGGTTTGAGGATCTTTTAAATTTACAAATTCCTCAATGGATAATAAATCCGTACAATACCACAGCCATAGAAGAAGCCAATGTGATAATGCAAGAAGAGTTGATTACCATCAGCACAGACGAAGAGCTTAAGCAGAAGTTCAACCAAGGCTATCAGAAGTTCTGGTTGCAACGCAACATTGAAACACAGTATCCTACATTGTGGAACATTGCTGAAAAATACCTTATCGCTTTTCCATCATCATACCTAGTTGAAAAAAGCTTCAGTGTGGTAACAAACATTTTGACGAAACAAAGAAACCGTTTGAAAATCAACGAACGTGGAGATTTAAGGCTGCAACTCACCAATATTGAACCGGATGTAGCTAGATTGGTAGATAGTCACCAGGTTCATCCATCACACTGAATGTTTTATTTTCTCTTTGCGAATTAATACTTTTTTAAATATAATTTCCTACCTACTTAAAATTCTTTAAGTACCTAATTTGTAATAATCGTTATAAATTAAACTTGATATTTACTGAATTGTATGTCTTTTTATTTTGTTAAATTTTGATACGAAAATGAAGTCAATTTTACTCACTTAACCAAGTGCAAAGTTTTCCAATTGGTACCTTAGTACCTAGGTATTTTGTGTCAATAGGAAAAAACTAAAGATAGGCCCCCTTATTCATAATAGTCTGCTAACTTAAAGCATTGCTAATTCTCACTCTGTCGTCTTCTATTGACCTAAGTCAGAATGAAAAATAACACACTGTAGCAGCTGTTTTAAATTAGCGGACCATTATGAATAAGGGGGTTGATCTTAAAAGTAGGTTATTTGGCCATGGGGGTCTGAGGTAATAGTTCATTTTGGAAAAGGGGTCACTTGTCCAAAATAGTTTGGGGATCCCTGATGTAGACGAACGTGTCAGAAATCAATGGTCCTACAAAGAAACTTTTGAATACGTCGACGACATCCTCTTTAAGGATAACTTAGTTTACATTCCACAAAATGTTCGAAGTGAAATGCTATCGCGGTTACACGACGGACATATGGGAATAGACAGGTGCAAGCGCCACGCGCGCGAGGTAATGTTCTGGCCGGGCATCTCACGCGACGTGGAAGCTATGGTGCGGCGCTGCCGAACCTGTGCCGAGCGCGCGCCGCGTCCTACGCGGGAGCCGCTGATGCCGCATCATGTGCCGCCTTTGCCTTGGGCAAAGGTGGGTTCTGATATATTTCAATATAGCGGGAAGTATTTTTTGATTCTCGTTGACTATTTCTCGAATTTTATAGAAGTGAACCCGCTGACTAACATAGGGACAAAAGCAGTGGTGACGGCCATGAGAGATCAGTTTGCGAGGCATGGCGTTCCGCAGGAACTAGTTACAGATAATGGACCAGCATATGCTTCAAAAGAGTTTGGTGAGTTCAGTAAAAAATGGGGTTTCGAACACACAACAAGTTCACCAAATTATGCACAGTCCAACGGGCAGAGTGAAAGAAGCGTCCAGACCATAAAAAATATATTGATAAAATCATTGAACTCGGGAACTGATTTCTATTTAGGTCTTCTAAATTTTAGGGCAACGCCGCGCAACGGTATTAGTTCACCGTCAGAGCTTTTGATGGGCCGTCGCCTCAATACGAGATTACCAGCACATGTGAGTAAATTACGCCCAAGCAGAAATAATGAAAACGATTACAATACAATTCTAAACAACAGGCAGATAGATAAGGCGTACTACGACAGACGAGCGAAACAACTACCTGAGCTGTCACCAGGGCAACCGGTTCTGATAACTGACGAAGGTAAGAAACGCAAACACGCGCAAGTTTTAGGACGCGCTGCACAGCCTCGGTCATATTTTGTGGCGGACACTTACGGTAGACAGTTCAGGCGAAACAGGCGACATCTGCTCAAGCTGCAAGCTGATGACAGTGCGTCACCAGCCCCCGCGGAGAAACAGGTAAGTGATGGGGAAACCTGGGCAAGCCCTAAGAGCGAAATCCTCGACCAGACCATCACCAGTGAGGAAGGGCATGACACATCAATGGTCCACACCACTCCTTCGTCGTCACCAGACGCACTAATTCAGCGTCCACGCAGCCCTAGTCGCAGAACGGCGGCTGTCTTAGCACGCAAAAGAATATTTGAAAAATAATTGAATGTACTTGATTATGCATGCGAAAAACAACTAACATAATAATCAGTTTGTACCTTAATAATGATTACATATATTTTATTGATACTGTTACCAAGTTAATTCTAGCTAATTAGTTAAAATAAGAGTCAAATGTTAAAATAGCTTAGCTTAAAAAAAAATAATAATAATAATAATAATGTTAGTGTGTTACCCACTCATTCAAATTACAAGTGTGCGTTCTCTATTATTGTAAGCATGGTAGATTGCATGCATGTTTTATAATTTACTACTGAATGTCCATAGATAAATCGAAAATATAATGTAAAATTAATAATTCAATATTCAAAATGTATAAGAAAGATGTCATATCATTATAATTATGTACATGTGGGTATAGGAATAAAAGTTCAGTCTTGGTCAACCCTTCTTTCATTCACGACAATTCCTTTTGAAGGAAATCCAATGGGATTAAACGTACCACTAGAAGCATCTGAACCAATCAACTTTTTTAACTTAATTATGACTGATGATTTAATTCAGGATATAATTGAAAAAACCAATCGTAATGCAAGCAATATACTTGCAAAAAGCTTACCAGGGAGTCGAATACAATATTGGAAAAATGTTACAGTTTCAGAGTTCAGAGTATTTCTGGGGTTACTTTTCCATATGGGTACGATAAAACTAAATAGGATACAAGATTATTGGAAAAAGAACAGATTATTTAACCTATCCTGTTTTCGTGAACACGTGAGTCGAAATCGTTTTTTACTAATTCTAAGAGCAATGCACTTTGAAAATTTAGAATCAGGGGATAACAAATTGGCGAAAATTTCACCTTTGGTAATGTTTTTCAATAATAGGATGAGAGAAATATACAATCCTTTTCAGAATTTATGCATTGATGAGTCCCTTGTATTGTGGCGTGGTCGACTAATATTTAGACAATACATAAAAAATAAGAGCAATAAATATGGTATAAAATTATATATTTTGACCGATGCAAACGGCATTATACTAAAACAAATAGTGTATGCCGGCGCAGGAGACCCAATTGTAGGTGGAGTGAATCATTCCTCAAAAGTGGTTTTAAATCTATTACATGATTTTTTAAATAAAGGCTACTCTGTCTATATGGACAATTTTTATAATTCTGTAGATCTGACAGAAAAATTATTGTCTGAAAATACTTACTGCACGGGAACATTACGATTGAATCGAAAAAATAACCCAAAGGACGTTACCACTAAAAAGTTAAAGAAAGGCGAATTTGTCTCGCAGTACCAACAAAATGGTGTTTGTGTCATGAAATGGCGTGATAACAGAGATGTTACTATGATATCATCACAATTTAATTCGCAAATGATTACTACCACTACAAGAAGAAATACAGAGGTGTCAAAGCCTAAAATGGTCGTCCAATATAATCGTAACATGGATGGTATTGATCATCAGGATCAAATGATAGCGTTCTATTGCTGCGAACACAAGTCTATCAGGTGGTACATAAAATTGGGAATCCACCTATTCCAGCAAATGATGTACAATTCATTCACCTTGTCTAATTTGTTTTCTGGCAATAAATTAAGTTACTACGAATTCAGGCAATCAATTATAGAAAATTTACTTCCCGAGAAGGTTCAAAATGTGGAAGAGTCCGCAGCAGAAGGAGTAGTACTTAGCACTATTCATGTAATTCAGCCTTGCCCACGGAAGGGAAAATCAATGCGCAGAAGATGCAAATACTGCTGGGAAGTTAATAAAATACGTAAAGACACACCATTCTTCTGTCCAAACTGCCCTCAGCAGCCTGGGTTTTGTATTGTTGATTGCTTCAGGTTATACCATAAATATAGTGCATGAGCTCACGCACACATACGCATTCACATACAAACACACACACACATTCTATCAGAATACATTACACAATATTTTAGCATTTGTTTTATATTTTTCACATAACTATAATTATGAAAATACCTACTTATATTATAATTATGAAAAATGAGAATTAAAAGACTGATTTGAATTAATATAAGTATTTTTATTTTTGTACCTACACCCTAACAATTTAGATTCTTTGCTCATGTTTCGAATCGTGCATAAAGCCATCCACTATATACTCTAAAAGGTGCGTTCTCGGATCTCGCGAAAATCTTTATTCACCTTGTGCCACCCACGCACCATATGCGTTTGGTGTTTTTTTTCGTATTTATCAACAATTTTTATTAATATTATTATTAATTACACCATGAGTAATCTATTTTGAACCATAATACAATAAAAAATTATGGCACCTGGTCAACAATTTTTTTTTAGAGGTGGCATCGAATGGGTTAAACAATAAATATTTCATGGACATTGCATATTATTTGCCTGTATTTTCTGACTTCGATCTGTTTTCCTGTGCTAACTCAATAAACATAAGAATGAAAAGGTTTTTTTTTACTACACAACAGAAACAAATACATTTTCTTTATAAATAAATATATTTTCCTTCTATTTGAAACTTTATTGTACCTTTTTTCAAGGATCAAAATATTAATTTAGCAATTTCTCAGTTCTGTCTTTGTGACATTGCATATTTTTCCCCTGTGCCCTTCAAATGGAATGACAACAGCGTTGTCACCATTGTATCTAACGTTGATGATGTGGAGCCAGTGCAAACTGCAAGGCGTTTTTCACAGCAACACAAGAGATACGTCCAAGTCAATGAACCGAACGTGATAAAGAATTATAATGCGAACATGGGCCGGACTGGATCAAGTTGACCAAAATATTGGTTTGTATCGAACATCCATAAGAGGGAAAAAATGGTATTTCCCTCAGATTGCTCACTCCCTAGAAACGCACTCAAGACGCGTGGCAATTATATCGATACAATGGAGATGACCAAGACCTAAATTTTCGAAGAGGAGGAAATTTCTAGTAAGGAGCTTACTAGAAATTTATTAGAGAACCGAAACCCGTGGACCGTGCCCAACTCCCAGGACCCATAGAGAAACTTCTCGTTTTGACAGGGTCGACCATATTGTCGCATTTAAAGAGAACTTATATATAAAGTTTGTAAGAAAAAAACAATTTCATTTGCCAGAAATGTGAGCTACATTTAGACCCTAAATTCTGTTTTGTCGCCTTCCATACTCCTGGTATTTTTTATTTTTTTTATTAATATTTTCAAAATGCTGATAAAATGCTCTTGGTCATTACAGTAAATAAAAAAATATAAATCCATTTGTTTTTATTATTCATAACTTAGTTGACTGTAAGAAAACGCCTTGGAATTATGTCCGCCAAATGTAATCATTTGTAATAAAGTACAAATTAATATAAAATAATATGTTTTTTAAGGTAACCCGTCATAGTAGTGGATTATCCGACCAGGCGTTATAACGGAGGAGTTATTTGCTGATTTCCGAGACGAAAAAAAAAAAAAAAGGCATTTAGAATGCAACAAGAATGGAAACAACAACACAAAACTATCCAAGCATTAAACCAGGTGCACCCACAATATATAAATAAGGCTATCATAGAAATCTGCACAAGACCAGTATGCACTTTCCGAAATATTAGTTGTGAAGATTTTTTACCTTCAGAACTTGGCAAACAGATCGTTTTCAACTCATTATAACTAACGCGACAAACTGTGAACATGTCTAGATACCATGAAACATGGCTGCGTACCCCTTTAAGAAATATAGTTCTGGAGATTTTGTACCTCCACAACTTGAGACCAACTGTGAACATGTCCAGATACCATGTTCGACTGCAGACGGCAACATGAGGAGACAGACTCGGAGGAAGACGAGGCCGAGGAATCCCGAAGAAGGAAGCGCAGGCGCTGATCCTCCAAGAGATGCGACACCAGGCCAAGCAAGATACCCCCTCTTTAAGAAATATAGTCGTGAAGATTTTGTACCTCCAGAACTTGGCAAACAGATCATTTTCAACTCATTATAACTAATGCAACCAACTGTGAACATGTTCCTAATTCCACCATAACCTATTTAGACCATGTTTGCTTATCCCTTCAAGGATTTTAGTCATGAAGATTTGGTATTTCCTCTCTCTCGGTTTTGGTTTAACTCTTAGTAAAAGTACGATGAAACATGTCTGCTTACCCCATTAAGAATTATGGTTGTGATGGTGATGAAGGCTTGCTATTACCCGTATTAGTTAATATCACTTGTTTATTCGACCTTGTATTGCTCTTAAATAAAAAGAAGAATTCATTTTATAAAAAATAATTATTTTAACCTGTTTTATAGCTATTTCCATGAGCTTTGGTAATTGAAAAGCATCAAACACAACAAGTGATCATCCTGGTGTGGTCCAAGAAGCTGTTGTTAGAAACAACGACAACGAGTCCATAGAAGTCTGCCCAATCTCCTTTTAAGCCACGATTAGATAGATAGATATATCGAGAAGACGAGTTTTTATCTACGGGAAGGTGAGTTTTTATCAATAAGTTTGTGTGATTTTAACTTTTTACGAACAATACTTTCAATTTCAAGAATTTTTCAGACAATTTCACAACACTACTTATTGAAGTTTCAGTTTCAGCCAATGTAGGTATATAGCCATTTTTTAAAGACAATAACAAACAAACAAATATACTATCCAGAGTAGGCAATTTACGAAACAATAGAATTTAACAGACACATTATTATGTGCAATATAAGTTTTCTCGAATAATACTTACTAATAAATAACTAGTTTTTCAACCATATTGTAGAAATAAAACTATTCAATTCAAATTGCTGACAGAGCTACAGCAAATTTTTAAAACCATTTTTCAAGACAAATCTCAAAAAGATTGACAATACTATCTTTAAGAATGCATTTTAATGAAACAATATATTATTACAAACTGACTTTTTGTTTGATAAAACTCTCTAACGTCAAGGAATAGAGCTATTTTTTCAACCATTTCTTAGAAAACAAACCCTCGAGATTTCAACACACTTATCTTACTGGCAGTTCCAGCATTTATTTTATAACCATATTCATAGATACCCAACACAAACACAATATAGTGAAAGGAGAACCATATGGACAAAGCTTTTCTTCGAACAGCTCTCTATAACCTGATACAAATTCCAACCATTTCTCAGACAGAATAAATAAAAAATCTTTCCAAGTAAGAACAAGTCTATAAAGTGATTTAAGTTTGCCTGTATTGTCGTTTTACCCAATTTGTATGTTTCTCATAACTCTCCTGTCGGGAGGTCTGCTGGAAGAAATTTCCAATGAAATTGTTTCAGTTTATGTGCATATAAATAAATAAATTTTACATAAATAATACCAATATGATTATCATATAAATCTGCATGTGTCCAGTGTGCATGCCATATTCCCAAAAAATTCTCTCTCAAATAAATAGAGCAATTTTTTACATCAACCATTTGCAATGTTGGAATACTGTGGACTCTGCCATCTAGGAGACAAGGAATACTATTAGGAATAAGTTTCAGCCATTTCTTGACCAACATAAGAAAACAAGGCATTTGGAAATGCAACAAGAATGGATCCAACAACACAAAACTATCCAAGACTTAATCCAGATGTCACCACAATATACATGTATAAAAACAGGTCATCTTAGAAATCTGCACAAGACCAGTACACACTTATCAACCAACTCACACTAAGCCCACATGGTTGATTATGGCCTGCTTCTTAGAGAGGAGGCCCGAGTACCAGCAGAAGGAACATTATTGGCTGACTATGCACATACACACTGTGCACATTAATAACCTTTGCTACTTCCACACCATCATCGGTGACCACATATTTTCGGACTCAGAGGAGGTAGAGCAAATACTTTGCCATTGGGTCGGAAATGATTCAGAAACTTCCAGACTGAACATGGCATTTGAAAACAATATCAAATCAACAAGTAGGAAAAAAGAATAAATACTTTCAATCCCACACAATTTATGCTCTGGTGGCAATACCAAAACTTCAATATGTAAAAAAATCTTTGATCTTGATATGAAAAACTTGTTTTAACTGAATATTCTCTTCCTTTGTCTTCTTTAACATCATGTTTCTGGAACAAAAAGAAAAGTAAATACACATTTTAAGTAATGATGAAAAGCAAAGTAATTACTATTATGTTTGCCTTGTTGGTCTAGTAGTGAAAGCATGATTGCTGAGCACAAGGTAGATTGCCAGCTCGGGCATGTGTTGAGGTATTTCCTACAACAAAATTCTTCATAGCAACCAGAGTCAGGATTTGCTCCCCATTGATGGCAATAGGCTCACCTAACTGGCAAAATGTGCGTATACTATTAAGGTACCCCTGTGCCTAAACCATAAGGGATTAAGGACAGATGTTAAATTATTTTTAAATCAATCAAAATAACAGGCAAATGTTACAGCCGCTCTGCAACAGGCGCTGGTGTCTTGGTGGCCAGTATACACAGTAATGCCCATTTCTAACAATAAGCAACTCTTAATGAATGACTCAATAAAAACACTGCTGAATTGTCTATGCTCAAATTATTTGAGTTACAATATTATAAAGGTGTTTTATTGATACAGTAAACAAAAAGATCTTTGTAGAAAATTCAAGGTACTCTTCATACAAGTGTTACTGAAGGCTTTGTCAAAAGGATGTTGCTATCGGCAACAGAGAAAGTGGTCAGCACTATAAATAAACTTTCGTTTATCGTTCTCCTCACAGCAGCAACCTTAGTTGCGGATAAAGATCATTCAGTCAGTGTCATCAGCAACCTAATAATGTTGCACCTATTAAAATAAAAGATCAAGGATATTTTAACCAACTGGTCAGTGACAGTTACCCTATAAAGATTGCAGTGATTTGGCAATGATGACTTGCCACCCCAGATAGAATGATTTACCTGTTTAAATTACAGATACATAACATAAAAATAGACAATTCACAAGGTGAAAGAATGGGCGGTCGAAATGATGTGATTCTATTCAAGACCTTTGGATGGGTTACAGGAAGAAAAAAAGACGACCCACTGACCAAAAATACTGCAGGTTATCTGTTAGAAATGTATCTCATAGCTAGGTTTTAGTGCGAGTGTGGAACAGCTACGCTGCTGGTGGCAGAAATAGACACGGTTTCCAAGATCATCATTCAAGAATTCAGTCTTGCTAAGCCGCGCTTATATGGCACTCAGGCCCAAAGTGTTTTCCTTTTTATAGGCAAAGGAAAAATAGGTAAGCACTTATGCGAAAACGCTGCAGGATTTCTGGTCTGATATGGTCTGGTTATAATTATTCACCCACTTGCTAAAATCAAGCGTTTCTTCTCTGAAGGTTTTAGTCGACTAAGAGACTTCACGTACAAGTACAAAACAGATAAGAGAAGTACTACAACGGCATAGGTAGGTACCTACCTGTATATTGGAGTATGTGCCATGACTTCTTCTTTCTAGTAACAGCCAAGTAGCAGTATCTGAAATAAAGAACATACATAGGTATTTAAGTACTAAGGTGGAAGATAGCTTTGCACTTGGAGTCGTAGACAGCTTGAAAAGAAAAATAAGACTGTCTTTCCAGAAAAATAGGTCAGGCTACAGTGCTTTAACTAATTTAAGTAGGTACCAACAAGTAATAAAGCTGTTATAAAGACCCGAGGACTTGATTTAAATGTCTTCGAGTGAAGTAGGTATAATTATTATTGAAACCTTAGGACGAAGCTCTGACCGAAAATTGCAATAAATACAGAGGTATTGGTCAGTGGGTCGTCTTAGGGATTCATAACCATATTCAAACAAACATGAAAATAATTAAATTAATAGTTAACTTTGATTTAATTACCACTTACCGTAACACAGACCGACCAAGATGAAACTTCTTGAAAAATGAACGAACGAAGGTTCTCAACGATCGAATCAATCAATCAGCAATTTTTTCATTCGACTTTTCTCAACCCGGATACTAGTCTTTTCGCACGACACATTTTTCACCGATGACTCCGTGTTTGATCGTCAGGTCGTTACGAGAGAACCACTTTTCACTTTGTTTTTTCGTAGTGAATTTGTTGCGTAGATGACGTGACGAATGACGCCGGCACAATAACGAAAATCAAAATTCAGGAGTTTTGATAAAATTTTACTTTAAAATTATTCAATTTAGACAACATACTTTCCCTAAAAACCCTGCAAATTGCAAAAAAACGTAAGAAAATTTGAATTTCGCGAGCTACCCTGGTGCTTCCCCCTTAACAATTCAGGTGATGCTACTTTTTATAGATTTAAGAATAGAATAGAATAATTTATTTCAACAGCAGACAGTGACAGTTCATAGTGATCATCACTTATTGGGTTTTGATATACAACGACCGTTCTTGTTGGTTTCAACTGACGTTACCCGTGCAGAAATGTCATTGTATATCAAAAATCGCCAAGTGATGCTCACTATGAACTGTCAACAGAGATACGCAATAGCCATACAGATCTGTCATGATAATCAACTGTCATCAAGTGTTACTTGAGTGTTACTAACGTAAGTAGTTTTAAGGTTCCAACAAAATTTTTATTTTATCTTATTTGTATGTCTGTAAGGTATTATCTACAGAAATAAAATTGCTTGAAAATAAATGGATGTTATGTTATAATAGATAATTAACTTAATGCGGGCCTAACGCCTCGGCGAATTCATACGCGATAGCGCGTATGAATTCGCCGCTAGAGGCGCTAGTGTAGAGCGAGATTACCAAAATATCAAATGCCATAGTGTTCGCGCATTTTTACTAATGTTCACGATTGTGGTCTAGATTGAGGCATTCCTGATTAATGACTTGAAGATTTTAAGTAGCAACTTATGATCTTTTTTGTTAGTAATTGGAGGTAGAATGTTTTTTTAAATGTTTCATGCTTGCTAATTTTAGGGAGAATATTGTAAATATTATATACATGATTTATCTGAAGTTTACACAATGTTGCTAAACGACAGTTAGACATAATAAAATGAACTTTTTACGTATAGGTACTTTAAAGTATAAAATAGAATTATTGACGACCTTACTCGACAGTGGCGCCATCTGGTGAGCTCAAAAATGACAGCCCTCACCTTGTTCGTTTGTGCGTTCGAGGAGCGTTCGTACAGACATTGCCAGTGACAGTGACTGCTATATGTAATAGGGATGGCAACTGTGAAAATAATGGTGCTAGCATAGCTGGTTAAGGTGGACGCGCAAGGGTAGCCCGCGAAATTTAAATTTTCATACGTTTATTGCAATTTGCAGGTCAGTGTCAGGTTGCATGTTGATGAAAATATAAATCGCGCCAGTAACACATATGAAGTTACATAATTATTCAAATATCAATACAACCCTCCAAGTTTGTGAAGATATACGACCTTCATATTGGGTCTGATATATCTGAAGGTATACGACCTTCATATTGTGTTTTATATCTGTCTTGTCACTATACCGAAAATATATTTGTTCCTTCAAATAAAACAAAGTTTTATTATAATGTTTTAATTCTGCATTACGGCAACAACAATTATAAGCTTTACGAATATATTAAAGCTTCACATGGTAGCAGAGCGGAAAAAATGTAAGTTATTTGAATAAAAACGAAAAGGAAAAAATTAGAAATGTCAATTGTAAAAATCCAACCTTTAGGAAAGGAAAACTACGATACGTGGTGTATACATGCAAAAGCATACTTAGTAAAAAATAAACTATGGGCATGTGTAAAAGAATATCCAAAGGTAGGTGCGTCACAAAATATTCTTGACGATGACGAAATGGCGAAATCGGAGCTGATGTTGTTGATAGCGCCTTCAGAACTGAAACAGGTAAAACACTGTAAATTTGCCAGAGATGTGTGGACGGCTCTTGAATCTATCTATGCTAGTAAGGGTCCAGCCAGAAAGGCTACCCTACTAAAGCAACTTATATTAGCAAAACTAGAAGAAGGTTCAGATACACGCGAGCATTTAAAGAAATTCATGGATACAGTTGATAAATTAAAAGATATGGATATTGATATCAACAGTGATCTATTGTCAATCATGATGCTCTATAGCCTTTCTTCGGAATACGAAAATTTCAGGACTGCAATTGAATCTCAAGACTCGCTTCCAGACCCTGAAAAGCTAAAGATTAAAATTATAGAAGAGAGTGATGCACGCCGTCGTGACATCCCTAGTACTAGCGTAAAGAATGACGCTGAAGAAAGTTTCTACACCTTTTGCAAGATTTGTAAAAAGAAAGGCCATGACACGTCCAAATGCTGGTCTAAAAATAAGAATATCGGCAAGAAAAATAATAAAAAGCCTAAGAACAGGTATACCAAAATGGACGATAAACAAACAAACCTCTTCAGTAGCTACTTCATAAATGACAAAGCCCAAAAATGCTGGATACTTGACAGTGGATGTACGTCACATATGACATTTTCGGATAAGCCTTTTATTGAGATGAAGAAAATTTCAAAAACCCTTAAACTCGCTTCAAAGGACAAAACTGCAGAGATAAAAGGGTCAGGACCTGCAGAAATAGAAATTGAAGAAGGAAAAATTGGAATAACTGATGCACTTTATGTACCAAGCCTGTGTGCTAATCTTCTATCTGTTGGAAAAATGACTGATGTAGGACTTACAATTCTATTCACTAAGAAGAAGGCAATAATTAATGATCACAAGCGAGGAGTACAAATGCAAGCAGTGAGAGAAGACGATGGTCTATATTATCTCCAAACGAAAAACAATAATGTTGACAGACATAGAGCCAATGCTACAGAATGTAGTAATGACGTAGCAAAAGAAGTGGAGTCAGATGCTATTAAACAATGGCACTGTAAAATGGGACACATGAGTGAAAGGGACTTGAAGCTCGCCTTAAAGAATGAAAGCCTGATTGGATTAAACTTCAACCGTAATAGTTCTTTAGGTGAATGCGAAATATGCATAGAAGGAAAATTGAGCAGAGTGCCTAGCAAGAAGAGTGACAAAAATAATTCACGTACGAGTCAGCGTCTTGAGATCGTACACAGTGACGTCTGTGGACCACTTAAACAACCTTCACTGAATGGCAGCAGGTATTTTGTAAGTTTCATTGATGACTACAGTAGATACTGCCGAGTATACTTTATTAAAAATAAAAACGAAGTATTACAAAAGTTTATAGACTACAAGGTAGAAGCAGAGAACTTCACAGGAAACAAAATTAAATTCCTACAGACCGATAACGGTACGGAATACCGAAATTTGAAGTTTGATTCATTTCTGAAGCAAAATGGAATAGCAAAAAGATTGACAGCACCTTACACTCCACATCAAAATGGTATCGCTGAAAGGAAAAATAGAACCCTTATAGAAAAAGCAAGATGCATGATGTTGGAATCAAAAGCGCCTATGTGTTTATGGGCAGAAACGGTTCATACTGCAAATTACTTGTCAAACCGAAGCATTAACCAGAGTATTGAAAACCAAACACCATTTGAAAGATGGGTAGGTAGAAAACCTTGCGTTAATCATCTATATGTATTTGGTGCTAAAACGTTCATCCTAAAGAAAGGAAAACATGAACACAAATTTGCTTCAAAAGCTATACCTGGTATGTTCGCTGGTTACTCGGAAGTTTCAAAAGCGTTTAGAATATACGTCCCATCGAAGAAACGCATTCTTGTTTCCAAGGATGTTCGAATTTTAAAGAAAATGTTCTACGACCTGGTAAAAATGTAATTTCTGTTCCTTTTCAAGAAATAGATGATCACAAGCGATCAAACGAGACTGACAGTGAACTAGATGAAACAGAAATATATTTAGAAGGTACTACAAAAGAAAATAATAGTAGACAGCAAGCAGTACAGGATAATGTTATTGCAAGCTCTAACGAGGTACCTATACAAAATGAAGATAACGAGTTGTATTATGACACTCTCGGGATTGATGACGGCAGTGAAACTGCTGATCAACCAAATGAAAACGACATAGATGTCGACGCATCCATTCTTGTCCCAGAAGAACGAAGATCATACAATCTTCGTGATAGATCACAGATTAACAGACCAAAAATATTTGAGGATTATATTATGGCAGTCATGGATATGGATAATGAAACAGAACCTCAAACGTTTAAAGATGCTATGAATAGCAAGGATAAGGTCAAATGGTTAGAGGCTATGCAAAATGAAATGGAATCATTGAAAGAAATGAAGACTTGGGAATTAGTCGACCCTCCGAAAAATCGTAAACTATTGCCATGTAAATGGGTTTACAAAATAAAGAACAATCCAGATGGTACAATTGAGCGATATAAGGCCAGATTAGTAGTAAAAGGTTTTTCACAAAAACCTGGCGTTGATTATCAGAAGACTTTCAGTCCGGTAGCCCGCCTCAGTACTATAAGAGCTGTCTTAGGAATAGCTGCTCGAGAAAATTTGGTACTTCAACAGTTCGATGTATCGACTGCGTTTCTAAACGGAGCTGTAAAAGAGGAAATCTTTATGAAGCAGCCAGAGGGATTCAATGATGGCACTAAGAAAGTGTGCAAACTTAAACGCAGCCTCTACGGGCTGAAACAAGCTCCTCTATGCTGGAATGTCTGCATATCAGAATATCTTATAAATTCAGGATTCAAGCAAAGCACAAAAGATCCTTGTCTTTACTTACGTGAACAAGTGTTAATTGCGCTTTACGTAGATGACGGTTTGGTGGCTTCAACTAGTGAAAATGCTGGAAGGAAATTTATTGAAGAGCTGAAAAATAGGTTTAAAATAACCACAAAACCGGCGTCTTATTTCCTTGGACTTGAAATTAATAAAACCAAAGATGGTTGTATTACATTAAACCAAAAGTCTTATTCTAAGAAGATACTTGAAAAGTTTGGAATGACTAACTGCAAAGTCGCTGCAACGCCGGCAGTAAAAATTGGCATAGATGAAGAAGAAGATGATGAATCAAATTCGTCATTTCCCTATCGTCAAGCTGTGGGAGCCCTAGCATACCTCATGGTCGCTACAAGGCCAGACATAAGCTACGCTGTGAGTGTTGCGTCAAGGCATCTAGAAAGTCCTACTAAGTTTGATGTAATGAGAGTCAAGCGAATTTTTAGATACCTAAAGGGTACTATAGACAAAGGACTTGTCTTCGCGAAAAGCCGGGAGAAGAGGCTGATATGTTTCAGTGACGCTGATTTTGGTGGTGACACAACGACTGGCCATTCGACGTCAGGGATGATTTTCTTATTCTCCGGTCCCATCATGTGGAAAAGCCAAAAACAACCAAGAGTAGCAATCTCTTCAACGGAGGCCGAACTCGTAGCCATGACAGAAACTGCGAGAGAAGCCTTATGGCTAAAAGAACTCCTGGAGGAATTAAAGGACCTAACAGACCTGAATGAAAAACCAACAATTTACGTCGACAATGAGTCTGCCATAAGGTTGTCTGAGAACCCACCTTATGAGTTCCACAGGAGAACTAAACATATCAAGATAAAGCATTTCTTCATTCGAGAATGTATTCAAAATGGAGACTTCGCCGTCAAACAAGTCGCTACAGAATTACAATTGGCAGACATGTTTACGAAGCCATTGTTTGGACCACGACTGAACATGTTAAGCTGTAGAATTGGACTTGAAGATTTGTCCAAGCTCTAAAAAGTATCGTGGATGTGAAGATATACGACCTTCATATTGGGTCTGATATATCTGAAGGTATACGACCTTCATATTGTGTTTTATATCTGTCTTGTCACTATACCGAAAATATATTTGTTCCTTCAAATAAAACAAAGTTTTATTATAATGTTTTAATTCTGCATTACGGCAACAACAATTATAAGCTTTACGAATATATTAAAGCTTCACAAAGTTCAGTTGACTTTTTCATGAAATAGCTATTGAATGGGATTATATGAGCTCGGAGGGCTGTATTGATGATTTGAATGATTATAATTATGTAACTTCATATGTGTTACTGGCGCGATTTATATTTTAATTTGAAAATTACAATAAACGTAAGAAAATTTAAATTTTGCGGGCTACCCTTGCGCTTCCACCTGAAAATCTGGGAGTGATGTCATTTTATATAACAAAATAGCTTGACCTCATTGGTTGCACCATCTACAATTAGAAATAATGGTCTTTCCCATTACCAAATATTCAACTTTTTAGATCGTTTTTAGTGTTCAACTCTCTTATCGCCATCTAGTGTCGAGTAGAAAGACTAATGAAAAATTGTAATTATTTGGACGAGTTTTAGGGTTCCATACGGAGAGGGCGAAACAAAAAGGATTCCGTTTTATCCATTTCGTGGCTAAAACGAAACCCTTGTTGATACGCCCTGTCCGTCTGTCTGTATGTCACAGCCATTTTACTCCTAGACTGCTATCACGACATACCTAGTTAGATTTTTTTTTTGTCGGTTGTCTTTACCAGTTTTTCGTTACGTGTTTCGTTGTACGTTTCACTACGCTGCGGTGTGGTTGAAACAGAAAAATATAACGGTTTTTTTAAACCTTATCTCAACTAATTACAATCTGGCCCAGAAATCCCCGTCTCGTTTACAAGAGATACAAAGCTGTGATTATTGTCCTTTATTCATATACATACAAATTATTTACATTTTTAAATATTTCTTATAAAAAAACAATATAAAAACATTTAAAAATATAAAAATTGTTGCCCGCCGGTATCGGGAACAGGGTCCAAGCTACCGGTGGTCAGGGCTCCAGAGAGAGAAACCTCCTAACAATACGAGCCGTGTCCAGGAGTACTGCTTTCTGTATCAAGCCCTTGATCCAGCTGCCTAACGAGAGCCTCCTCAGGTATTCATCGAGGCTCTTAGCAATTAAGCCATGGGCTGATACGACTATCGGCACAATGATCGCTGAGTCCACATCCCACATGTCGACAACCTCGCGAGCCAAGTCAAGATATTTTATTTGCTTATCTTTCTCGGCTTTCACGAGGTTCTCATCATGCGGGACCGTTATGTCAACAATCATTGCGCGCCGCTCTGATCGATCCACCACCACTATATCAGGCTAATTGGCTAAAATAGTCCTGTCAGTGATGATGGATTGATCCCAGTACAATGTGATATTGCCATTTTCGAGAACTGGGTCGGGCACATACCTATAGTACGGCACTTCCGATTCCACAAGTCTGTATTTTAGAGCAAGTTGCTGACGGATAATCCTGGCTACAAGGTTGTGTCTATGCAAGTACTCTCCGTTAGCCAAACGAGAACACCCAGAGATAATGTGACGGATTGATTCACCTGGACGGTGGCATGCCCGACATATGTCAACCGTGCCGTCCTTCACAATAAACCTCCGGTAGTTATTCGTCATCATAACTTCATCCATAATTGCACAGACAAAACCTTCGGTTTCTCCGAAGAGGTCCCCGGAACGTAGCCAGGTTACGGACGCTGACAGGTCTACATCGGGCCCGTGCAAGGCCCGGAAAAAGCGTCCGTGAAGCTCCTTACTCTGCCATACCTCCCTGCGGTCGTTAGTGTCAAGCACTACAGGTTTGCGCCAGTTCTCTTTAGCTAAGGAGAGCGGGGTGAGGCCCTTGTCCACCGCGACCACATCTCGATGCATCCCCACGTCGGCTTCTAGGAAATATTCCCTGAGACTGCATATCTCGCGATTGTGGAGAGTCTTAGCGTTTAAAAAGCCTCGACCCCCACTTCCGCGGGATATACAGTCTCATAACCGAAGAACGTGGGTGATGCATTCGATATGCCGTCAACAATGTACGGACCTTCCTATCCAGGGCGTCTAGTTCTGTTCTAGTCCATTTCAGTATGCCGAAAGAGTACATCAAAACCGGCATGACCCAACCGTTGAAGGCACGCACCTTATTTCCGCCTGCTAAAAGACTATTAAATACTTTTTTCAGGCGGCCAAAGAAGCGTTCCTTCAACGATTGCTTCATGTCAGCAACATTGATGCCCAGCGCTTCCGACATACCCAAATACTTATAGGTTTCGGTTGCTGAGAGGGATCTAAGATTTCTCCGATTAATCCGAGAGCTGGGTTCCCACAGATTCCACAATCTCCCCTCGTTTTACATGCATGACCGCACATTTGTCCACACCAAATTCCATCCTGATGGCGCTACTGAAAGTTTCAGTTACCTTCAGTAGCTCCATCAGTTGCAAATCGTTGGGGGCAAAGAGTTTCAGGTCATCCATGTAAAGGAGGTGAGATACAACTTGACCACCTCTCCTCAACCGATAGCCTAGACCTGCAGGCCTAGCCAAGTCACAAACGTTTCGTATCGATTCTCTTTCTACAATTGTTAACGCCTCGGCGTAAACGATTGTAGAAAACGCTAACTTGGTAGCCAACTTGACACGATTGAGTCGATCGCTCGTTCTACAATGACCTTAGAAAAAACCTATACTTTAGTCTATGGTGAGCGTTCCAACAAACGTCAAACTAACGTCAAAGTCACAGTTGTGTACTTTGTGCGCGGGCTGTTTGTTTTGGATTGTTAAAAAAGTAATAATTATTGTTTGAAGTGTTAAAAAAGTAAGTGAAATAAGGTAAGAGTTCTATTTATAATTGGTTTATTATAATATATCACAGTGCGGAATGTAATTTTAAACATTACTGTCACTCGAAATAATATAATATATTTCGTGCATTTGAATGAAAGATACCATAAATGAAGTGATACCTTTTATAGGATGGAATCTAGATCTCGAGCAAGCCCGGAACAGTTTGCAGCTTTACTAGAATTTATGGAAAGGTACGTAAATTAGTTATTTCGTATTAATCCTTTGTTAAAATCTATGATAGATTTTGATTTACTTGGGCACTTGAAAGTTAGAAACATAAACAATGACGTGATACGCGACTTGAACTTATACTACTACTTACGAAACAATCAAAACAATTATGTTTGACCCTTTACTTAATCAATAGACCCTTTGTTTTTCTGAAATAGTTTTAACTTATGTTCTAGCCATGGCGATATAACGAGGCCCCAGCCAGGGCCTCAAGGCCGAATAAAATCTGACAGACTGTGGCAGGAACTGGGAGAATTACTGAACTCCATCGGTGGAGGAGTAATAAAGCCAATGGACAAATGGAAAAAAGTAAGATTCTACCTCTATTTGTCACATAAAAATATTATTTTACGGTGTTGGGTTTCCTATTATTAACATTTATTATTATACAAGATGAAGTAAATATAACAATCAGCTTACTTCATAGACTAGAAAATTATTGATAAAAACATGCATGACAACAATTAACAAACAAATATGTTCAGGTGTGGGCAGACTGGAAAACTAAAACAAAGAAAAAAGCCTTGGCAATACGCTGTGAGGCTTCTGGTACTGGTGGTGGTCCAAGCAGCAGACTAACTCTCACCGCTTCGGAAGAGAGAGTTTTGGGCATAATGGGTTTGACGGCTGTCACTGGTCAAGCTGGAATTGAGGAGAGAGGCTTTGATGTTAGTTTTTTTCTTTGCTTATTACTATATTTTCTTTTGTAACAAGTGTTATCTTTCTAATTTGTATTCTTCATATTTTTCAGGCCCCAACATCACACAGAAACTCTCTACCGTCACCAACCAGAGATTCTGCACAAACTGTCTGTCCATCCCAAATTCCTGCCACAGATGATATTGTGTTGGATGTTCCTTATTATTCTATACAAAGTACCATTTTTTTTAAAGAAGCAATTTCAGTGTTTTAAATTATTAATTTAGGCACAATTTAATATAATTATTTATTCTCAGCAACAATAGCATCCACCACCACTCCTTCACTGCCACCTCCAGAACTTCCACGCCATCCTCGACCACCAGTGATAACGCCACCGCCCGGCACTGCTTCCGCGCCGATGCTGTCAGCGACATCGCCTACCGCGTCCACGTCACGGGGGGCTCCGCAGCGGCGGCGGCATCGGGCAAGCCCGTCGCCCGCGGTGTCGCCCACCACATCCACGCCTCGGCGTCGTGGGCTGTTTCGAGCGCGTACACGCTGAATTCAAACGCCCTTCGAACGAGCCACGAGTGAGTTCGTGGCTGTCGAGCATCGCCGGCTGCAACTAGAGGCAGACCGGGAAAAATATTATCATGAGAGGGAGGTGGAAAGGCTGCGATTGGAATCTAGAAGAATTGAAATGGAAGAACGACAAAATGAAATTTTAAGTCGTTTGGCTGGTACAGTAGACAATTTGATAGAAATTTTACCACAGTTGAGACTATCATCACTACCTTCGACAGATATTATCCCTTAAAAATGTCTAATATAGTGATAGTGGTCTCAGCTGTGAGCTATGAACATTTCAAATTGCCTACAATATCAGAGGAACAACAATAATTTTATATTTCAATTGTTTGTTATTCCAATCCTGTTTCCACACTCCCTTCTACAAATTCTATGTATTTTTAATTAGTTTTATGTACAGTATGTGTAGGTAATTGTTTTTTGTTTTTTATGGTGGTGGCTCGCGTTATGGCTAGCCCAAACAGGGTTTTGGAGATGATTGCTGGCAGAGTGGACTGTCCTTATGTGGTTCATTGCTGTCGGTTACATGTGTCACCGTATCGTGTTGTTTACTAATACTTAGTTTAAAGGATTATGTTACTAACCCTATATGAGCCTCCGCTCGAATTAAAGATTTTGAATTAGAATTTATATTTTTTTTGTGCTTTATGTTTTCTTTTCTTTATGTTTTCTCGTTGGATAAAGGAAAAATCCTCATCCTTACCCACCACCACAACCAAATTATTAGGAATGTCAGTGTTTTAGTAAAAATAATAAAAAACTTGTTTGTTAGTATACAGCAGTTTTATTAATAACTTATTATCTAACTAAATGATACTCAACATAAATTTAACTAGACATTTTCTAAATACTATCAATAACTTATTATTTATATTAGATAAATTAAAAATAATAAAGAGTACAAGAAGTTTAAATTATAATCAGGAAATATCAATAAAAGCTTAAAATAATCTTACTATTACTAACCTAACCTATCCAATAGACAACTCAGCATGGCTCTTCCTTGGATTACTTCACTCTGGCTACCCACAGTTGCAGTGGGTGTGGGATCTGGCATGGTTAAATCATCCCCATCGTCATGTGCAGCAGGAAGTGATTGTGGTGGTGGCAAGCCAGCTTTCAAAGCTATGTTGTGTAATACACAACATGCCATTGTAATATTGCTAGCCACATGAGGATGATAGTGAAGAACCCTGTCTCTAAGCAAACATCTCCACCGTGCTTTGAGTAATCCAAAACAGCGCTCAATGCAGTTACGGGCTTGCACATGCTTTTGAGTATAACGTTCTTCCCTAGAACCTTCAACTGCATTGAGGATAGGTGTCATAAGCCAAGGGCGTCGTGGATATCCAGAGTCACCTGAAAAATTAGTTTCTGTAGACAAAACAGGAAAACTCCTATAGATTAGATATTTTTAATGTTATAAATACATACCTAATAGCCATACTTGTTCATTATTTTGATGAAGTTCACGCATAAATGGTTCAACTCTACTAGAAGACCATATATGTGAATCATGTGTAGCTCCACCAAACTTTGCATTAACATTTAAAATATGTAGATTTATATCACAAATCTGAAAATAAAACTATGATTCAAAAGTGATTTATCTACCTATAATATGCTTTACAGTTTAAATGAATTATTATATCTACCATTTGGACATTTAATGAATGATACCCTTTTCTATTATAAAAAAGATGCTCTTCATCATTGGGCTTTACCAAAGCTACATGGGTACAATCTATGCACCCAATTACTCCAGGCAGGCCAAACCTTCTTTGGAACCTGAAACAATAATTTTATTGTTAATTCGAATTTTATGTGTATTACCTACATTACTTAATTTAAATATTGCTAAGTCGTTTGCTAGGTACTCACTCTTGTTTTATAAATGCTCTGTCTTGTCGTGTTTTCGGAAACACAATCCATTTTGCCATGACAGCAGGGTGGTTTAAAGCAGCAACAACTTGTCTGATGCACCGACTAGCTGTGCGTTGGGCAAGATGCTGAGTGACGCCAACAATTCGCTGATAGGATCCTGTGGCTAGGAAACTAAGAGCGCACAACACCTAAAAAAACACAAACGTTCAGGAAATTAAAATGACGCTTTGGTTAAAGTTGATAAGTAAGCTATGTTATCAGTCGGATTATTATGCACTTACTTTAACTTTTAGGGGAATTTCGTTGGTTCCTTTTAATGAAGTTTTGTGTCGGAGTTCCTGACAAAGGTCTTGGAAAGTCGATTTGTCTAGCCGAAAATGCTGCACAAATAAAGTTTCCGGCATTTCGCGTATTGTTTCCATGCACTGACGATATATGTCTCTTTTTTGGCGCCTAAGCCACACTTCTTCATTATGAGCGCACCACAACATATTTAAAGTATGCATTTTAAATGCTAAATGGTAAATACAGTCCAAAATTATGACAAATAAACAAAACACTTCTTGGTCTCAACACAGCTGGATCACATAGACGCCATTTTTTTTATCGTTTTCTCTTGGGTCTCGACGAGCGCTAAGTGGTCGTACAAAAACTTCGACATCGTTTCGTTGGCGCTTGTCAAAACTGTGACTTGGCTACGATCTACATGGGATGTAGCGTTCAACATTGTAGAAAAGGTCACATTTCATTCTATCATTTTGAACGATGTAAACTTGGCTACGGTTTTTCTATTCGTTTGTTTTGACCACGTGACTTAACGTTGAGATGACGTCATCCCCATACATTTGATTAGATTTCTATTAGCGTTAACGATTGTAGATTGTCAACTTGGCTAAGCCTGCTGAATCCTCCAGCAGCGTGCTAAGAGGATTCAAGGCTAAGCAGAACCAAAGTGGACTCAAACTGTCGCCCTGAAATATACCTCGCTCTATCCTTATCGGCTCGCTATTCCTCTGGATTTGCCGACATCCTGGATAGCGAAGGACTGTCCTCCATTGTCCCATACACGACATCAGGAAAGTGCGCAGAGTTGCATCTACTTTATACAACTCTAGCACCCTCATGAGCCATGTATGTGACACGGAGTCATAGGCCTTCTTATAATCTATCCAACATGTCGACAGATCCCTTCGGGAACGGCGAACCTGTTGGCTAATGGCCATATCAATGAGGAGTAGCTCCTTAGTACCACGGGACCCGTTCCTACATCCATTTTGAGAAGCGGACATGATGGAATTGTCATCAATGTGTTTGTTAATTTTAGCTCTCAAAATGGATGTAAGAACTTTATAGACTGTCGGAAGACAGGTAATCGGTCTATAGTTTTAGGGCTCCGCAGTACTACCCGATTTATGGAGCAGGTGGGTTATACCTGTTGTCAGGAACTCGGGCAGCGACCCTGACTCTAAGGCTGACTGGAACAGAGTCGCCAGGCGAGCGTGTGACCTTGTGAACCATTTGATCCAGAAGTTGTGAAGCCCATCCGGCCCTGGAGATTTCCAGTTAGGCAACGGACGGACTGCACGAACTACGTCTTGGGGGCAGATAGTGATTGCCCCCATTTCTTGTACTGGAGGTGATTGCCCCCATTTCTTGTACTGGAGGTGATTGCCCCCATTTCTCTTCATTTTTCTTCTGATTATTGTTCCTTTATTCATATTTTTACAAACTAATTACATTTTTAAATATTCCTTAGAAAAAACAATATAAAAAACATTTAAAAATATAAAAAATTGTTGCCCGCCGGTATCGGGAACAGGGTCCAAGCTACCGGTGGTCAGGGCTCCAGAGATTATTACTGATTATTGTTATTATTATAGTATTTAATACAAACTTACAATAGTTTTAAAATTTAATTTTTAGAAGAGTTTAAAACTTTATGTTGAGAGAGGTTTGTAATTGCTATTTTTATTATTCTTTATGAAAAATACAAGTCATAGTGTTAATTTGATCTCACAAGTTTATCATGAAACTTTATCATTACAAAGTGTAAAACATAGTCGCTTCCCGCTGTCTGTCCCTATGTATGTTTAGATCTTTAAAACGCCAAATAGATCTTTAAGTCGCTAGTCGATAGTTTTTATACTCAATTTTTGTTTAGAAGAGTATTAAAACTTAGAGAGGTTTGTAATTGCTATTTTTGTTAATCTTTATTAAAAATATTAGTTTGATTCTCATACTTTGTGTTGTATTTAATACAAGCTATTTATCTCTCTTTCCACCCTCAGCCACAGAACTTCAGCTTATGCTTCAAGATCTAAGCGATGCAAGCCTTGAGGTTGGGCTGAACATGAATATGTCGAAGACCAAAGATATGCGCAATGAAAGACTTAAATAATAAAAGTAGACGGGGAGACAATACAACATGTCCAGGAATACCTGTACTTGGGCCAAGTAGTCTCTTTGCAGGCGAGGCAAGACAAAGACGTCGCAAGACGAACAGAAAACGCCTGGAAGAGCTACTGGTCCATGAAGAAACTATTTAAGGGTGAATTGTCAATGGCACTGAAATGCAAACTAAAGGTGAACGCAGACTGCTGACTGACTGCTGGCCGCACCGCACGCGCCGCAGTCGCCGCAGTCATCGCTTTTGTTATAAAAGTACTCTGTGCTTTTGTTAATGGCCTCGCACACCTGTCCGCGCTGCAGTCACCGCAATCGTTCCTGTCGCCGCACGCATCGCACCACAGAACATTAATACTCCAGTGAGCATCGCACTGGAATTCTTTCATTCAGTTTCTAATTTAAGTATTTTCACTAAATAAGTGGGCGTGTATTACACTATGGCTCTTGACGAACAATTTGTTATCAGTTGTTTATTATTAGAGGAAGAAGAAAAGGAAATACCAACAAGAGTTAAAAAAATGTGGATTCATAGCATCAACTTAAAACGGCCGCTATTTGGGGAATTTCATACATTATTTCTTGATTTATTAGATAATGATAAGCGGTTTTTCAAATATTTTCATATGAGTAGAACTAAGTTTACGCAGCTGTTAGATATAATAGAACCACAAATAACAAGACAAAACACAAGATTCAGAAGGGCGATTGGACCAAAGGAAAGGCTTGCAGTTTGTTTGAGGTATGTAATTATTATTTATTTGACAATAATACGTAATCGCTAAGCTTATATTGGAGATGTGAATCATCGATCTCTTCATTAGTATCATGTAAAGTGTGATTCACCTGCTGCATATTGCTGCACTGAAGTAATTAGTCCGTCTGAAGAATGAGACGTTGATGGTACGGCCTGGTAGGATCCAGTTGTAATATTATAATTTGGCTGTTGCAAATTGCCTACAGCACGTGAAGAGTTTAGTGTATGTGAAGTATGAGATGATGGTTTCAAAATCTGACTGGATTTAATAACTATTTTAGACTTATCACGTGGCTGCAGTAGTTCGTCTGAAGTAGGAGTGGTCGATGGTACGACCGTGTAGGATTCAGTCGGAATATTGTGATTTGGCTGCTGCTGCTAATTGTCTACAATTGCACGTGAATGTGAAGTATGAGATGATAGATGCTGCTGTGATACTGCAATTGGCTGGCCTGCGTTTGTTTCATTAGTTAATCTTAACATGGCTTCGTTCATAATTTCCAATTCTACATTGTGGACCATTTGGAACAGTCCAGATTTAATGTTGAACTGTTTATCTAAAAGAAAACTCTTAACAGTTTTAGCCATCGTTAGGAAAAAATCAGTTATATGATCTGTATCCGAGTACGGCTGTGGCGCAGAATTTGATGTTGCTTGGATCTTCGTGCTGGCTAAATATTCCTTTAGTACTGATGCAGCAGTGATTGGTTGATCGGGGGGATGTGATGTACAGGTTGAAGTGAACTGTCTACGCTTTGGAGTTGGTGTACGAGTTGGTGACGAAAAATCCGACAGAAACGAATCGTCGTCTTCGGGAGAATTGATAGGCGACTGAGGCCTTGTACTATGTGAATAGCTGCCAGGTCTTGGTCTTGGTATATTAGAATGTCTGTTTTCGTCGTCATTCAGATACGGTATAAGGAAGCTTAACTCCTTGAAATACTTTGGTGGTTTCAGTTTTCCTGCGGCCTGACCACTTTTTGTTTTACGTATATTTATAGCTCTTCTAAAATTTTCTCTGATTCTCTGCCACCTCTCTTTACATGCTGCACCTGTAAAATACACATTTTTACTAAAATAATTTTGTTTCAGGTTTCTAGCAACTGGAAATTCTTTTACATCGTTAAGTGATAATTATCGGATTGGCGAAAGTACAATACGGGAAATAGTTTACTCGACTTGTAAAGCAATATGGCAGTTACTACAACCGATCGTCATGCCCACCCCTGATGAAAATTTGTGGCTTGAATCAGAAATACGTTTTCGCGAACAATGGAACTTCCCAAATGCGGTAGCAGCTATTGATGGCAAACATATATTAATTGCGGCCCCGCATCACAGTGGTTCCAATTATTACTGTTACAAAAACATTTTAGTATAGTATTACTAGCAATGGTTGATGCAGAAAAAAAATATTGCTATAGATATTGGAACTTTCGGTAAAAACTCAGATGCAGGCATATATCGAAATTCAAATATGGGAAAGAGTTTGAGTGAAGGAAATTTAAATATGCCTCCACCAACACCGATTTCAGAAGAAGGTACTGTATTGCCAAATGTGATCGTTGGCGATGAGGCTTTCCCATTATGTACATACTACATACTAATGAGACCTTATATATAATTAGACGCGACGAACAAAAAAAAACCTTTAACTACCGATTAAGTCGCGCAAGGAACACAGTTGAAATAGTACATTTTGATATAAGTGGGGAAACTTTGTTATTGCATTCGAGCGCGGAAATAACACCCGAGCTGCAAGCGAGGGTGTTATGGAGCCGAGAACTGCAATAACAAATCCCCACGCGTATCAAACGACGTTTTTCAATACACTTTCGAAGAAATAAAAAATTAGAACGGAAAGTATTTTTGTCAGGAATTAATATGAAAATATGATTTAATTTGCTTTTTTGCCGCGCTGTGCTTTCGCCAGGTTGAAGAAGATGCAAAGGTATGATGCCTCATACAGCCTACTATGAAAAAAAAAAGAAAATTTAATTTTTTTTTTAATTTAGAACACAATAAGATGTTAATTTGTTCATAAAAATAAATATTTGTTTTAAATAATCATGTTTATCTATGATATTCTATTTATAAACACAATTTAAATACTCGAAAAATATTTAATCCGTAAAGACGCATTATCTCTTTGCCGGGATTAAAAAAAACCAATCACCGCCGACTATAGATATAGTTATTGAACCCTTACTTATCTGTGGATTTTTTTATTTCCGCACGTGTGCGGAAAAATATTAAAAATCGCACGTGTGTGAAATACATTGCATGTTGAACCTAATCGTAGTGCGATTAGAACCAGTTTTCGAGAAAGTGTATTGAAAATTCTTTTGGGTTGTTAGTGCGTAAATTCAGGATATTTGAACGTAGACTACATTTATGTCTCAAGAACACACTGTAACGGTTATGATGGCTATATGTTGTTTACACAATTTCCTAATAGATGACGTAAGTTACTGGTCTGAAAGAGATTTGAGGGTAACATTGAGATGCAAGGGATTAAAAATATGAGAGGTATTGGAGCAAATTCAAATTATAATGCTTTTGAAATTAGAGAGGCTTTTAAAGATTATTTTTGTTCAGAATCTGGATCAGTTCCGTGGCAACTGGACAGAGTTCAAGCTGGAAGATTACAACAGTAATTTGAAATCCAAAATTCGAAATGCAAGATAAGTATAATGTTTAAGCAATAGACAGATCCCTAAACTAAACCCGACCCGAACTAAAACTTAAATGTGTTTACGTCGTAGATGTCGTATTTTTAACAGAAACTAAGAATGAGTTTTGTGATAAATAAAGAAATATTTAAATAAATAGCGATTGTTTCATTTGTATTTAACTCTGAAAAAACTATGACATAAAAATTTAAGTAAATAATGATTTGCTTTTGAAGACAGTACTCGCAAGTCGCAACCACAGATTAGACAGATATTGCAACGCAACGTGGCAAAACTGATACCTCGGGCGGGAGCGATAATGGCGGCCGTTCTCAATAACTATTAGATAATTTATGGTTCTCAAGTGTTTACATAAATAAATTAGTGTTAGGATTAAGGTGGAAGCGCAAGGGTAGCCCGCGAAATTCAAATTAAGTTAAAAAAAGTTCTTAAGTTTTTTTTGCAATTTGCAGGTCAGTGTCAGGTTTTATGTTGATGAAAAATGAGTCGCTCCAGTAACATGTATGTACTTATAGATCTATAATAATTAAAATCATCAATACAAACCTCTAAGTTTATTTAACCCCATTGAATGACTTTTTCATGAAATAGTTACAGAATAGGGTTAAATGACCTTAAAGAGTTGTATTGATGATTTTAATGATTATAATGCTGTAACTACATATGTGTTACTGGCGCGATCCAATTTTTTTCAACATAGAAACTGACACTGACCGGCAAATTGCAAAAAAACGTAAGAAAATTTGAATTTCGCGGGCTACCTTAACATATTTTACACAATCAGCGTAAACAGAAACACATATCGTGTAAAATACATATAATTATGTAAATGATAGAAAACACCATTTCTACGAACATTATTTCCTCAACACCTTTTTCGTCCGTTTTGTGATATGAAGCCAAAGACTTGCCAGACATTCAAATATTGAAGAGCGAATGAAGCGAAACCGTGGCGATACAGGTAAAACAAAATCGATGCATTAATTTGATTGCAAAGAGCTGACAGACAAACTCATTACTCATACTATACCTATAAAGCTCGATTTTTCATTATAATATTAGTAAAGATTACTTACCTGTCTGGCCAAGCTTGTCTCCGATTTCCTCCCAAATATTTTCTCGCCTTTGTTGGTTCATGTAATTTTGATTCTATAGATTATACAGCTCATTATATTGTTGAACCAACGTAATTATATTAGAGTCGTCCCTTCTTCTTATTCTTTATTGCACACAAAATATAAAAGTAGGACACACAAAATTACAATATATAACTTATGTACAACGGCGAGCTTAACCCAGAATTGGGTTTTCTTACAGCAAACCTTAGTTTGATTGTGAGATTTGCGAATGAGGATAAACCTATGTGCACAAACGAACATTTTAAAACTTAAATTTACTTATTTTTACTAAACTAATACATAAAATATAATAAACGTATTACATACATATATATAGATAGATACACAAAATACTATATACATATATACTATTATCCTGTTGACAGGAAATGTTCTCTTATTCCTTTCTTGAACACATCTAACGAAGGGCTCTCCCGCAAGGAATGTGGAAGCGAATTCTAAAAATATAAAAATTTTAGTCTGAAATGGCAGGAACTTCTGAAGACGCTTAAGTGACCGATACGAGCAGAACACCCTCCCGCTTACTTCAGCAATGTGAACATGCCAAGATAGGTTGCAGTCCAAGAGTACACCTAAGTCTCTAACTTTCTTGGAGTAGGCTATAGCGACGCCATCGTACAAAACAGGCGGGAGGGACTGATGACTCAATGAATTGACAAAGTATCTGCCACCAATAATGAGAGCTTGTGATTTAGTTGGGTTAACCAATAGTCCAAAATTTTTAGCCCACAGACTGATGTTTTGAAGATCATTATTGATGGCATCGATGGCTCCTGGAAGCTCCTCGAGTTTAAAATGGCGATAAAGCTGCAAGTCGTCTGCATAGAGATGATAATTCGAAGTTAATATCTTAGTAATAGCGTTAATAAAAACGGAGAAAAGAAGAGGAGAAAGGACGCCACCCTGAGGAACACCCGCAGAAAGATCGCACCAATCAGAGCAAGCCTCATTCAAGTGTACCGACTGCGAGCGACCCCGAAGATACGAATCAAACCAAGCAGTCACAGAAGGAGATATGTTTAGAGAGGAAAGGATACCTAAGAGGATGTCAAAATCAACTGAATTAAAAGCACTGCTAAAGTCCAGTAAAACCAACACCGTAAGGAGCCAGTTTTCCATGGCCAATCGAATGTCGTCAGTTATTTTAAGGAGGGCTGATACTGTGCTATGGCCAGGACGAAATCCCGACTGGTAAGGACTAAGCAGGCTATTGGAGAAAAAGTAATGAGATAGTTGATTATTGACAACACTCTCAAGGACTTTAGACAGGATTGGAAGTATGGAAATTGGACGAAACTGGGATACTGAAGAGGGATTTGGGACTTTTGGAAGAGGCAAAACATAGGCCTTCTTCCAAGAAGATGGAAAGGAGTCGGTAAAGAGGGAATAGTTTACAATGTGTAAAATGACAGGAATAAGGTAATCAAGGATAGGAAGAAGCATCTGAAGTTGGAGACCATCATCACCCACTGCCTTTGTGGAAATAGATGTAATGGCCCGCTTAATATCCCCTTCTGTAACTGGGTGAAAAGCGAATGAAGTACATATTGGCCGAGGAAGCTTAGAGAGATCGTTAAGAGTGTAAGTTTTAGCGTTGTCATCCAAAGTCACTGGTGATTTGGAAAAAATTAAATTAATTTCGTTCAAGTTAATATCAGGCAAACTATCATTCGCATTTTTGCCGATTCCAAGGGATTTTAGAAATTGCCATACTTGTGCTGTGTTGGAATTCTGAATTGAGTTGTGTATGTGACGCCTTTTAGCATCCCTACACATACGACTGCAGCGATTACGCAGTTTCTTATAGAGGGACCAGTTCTCATCAGTACGGTCCTTTTTGTAACGCCTTTTCGCCTTATCCCTTTTCGACATCGCGTTTTTAATTGCATCAGACAACCAAGGAGCTGGAAGATGCTTCACTCTGACGTTTTTAAGTGGAGCATGCACATCAAAAAGTTTCAACACTATCTTGGCAAGTTCGGCCACCTTAGTGTGCAAGTCATTGCTGTCATAAACAGGAGACCAGTCAATATTGCCCGCATCCTCTCCCAAACGCTCCAGATCAATGTTCTTGAAACTGCGAAGTAAGAGGAATTTAGATTTGCGTTTAGGAGGGCGAATTTTATATGAAATAAACAGACGGTCGTGGTAGGAGAAGGAGGCAGAGAGTTGTCCATGCGTGGCTACTTTGCTTGGGTCAGAAACCAGAATAAGGTCTAAAAGTGAAGGGTTGCAGTGAGGGGCATGATGAGTAGCGTTAAGCTGAAGGATGTGCATGTTGACAGAAGAGACAAGGGACCTGAGTTTACGGCTGCGCACATCATCTTTGATCAGACAACTGTTAAAGTCTCCGAGTATTATAGTGTGGTCATATAGGGAAGAAAAATATTCAAGTTTTGTTTCGAAAGAAGCGAAATAATCTATATGACAGGACGGACTGTAGTAAACACCTACAAGTATTTTTGTCTGATTAAAAGTAATTTCAATAAAAAGGTGTTCAGCAGATTTAGAATAAGTACTCAGAGAATGATCAATGACTTTGTAAATAATATCTCCACGCAGATAGATGGCGACACCCCCACCCCGCTTGCCTGTTCTGTCATTACGCACAAGCTTGTAGCCGGCCAACGAATACTGCGTTGAGGGAAAAGCAGGTTTTAGGAAAGTTTCAGAGACCAGCACAGTATGAATAAGATCTGAGTCAAACGAGGATAATAAATCGGCATGATGGGCTGGAATGCTTTGTGCATTAATATGAACTGCATTGAAAAATTTGCTGTGGCAAGAAAAAGTAGAAAAAGGTTGGTCGCGTAAGTGTACAGAATCATCACTGAACGCACTAGCATAGCTTTCATCAGACGAACAAGTAGAAGAACAGGAAACAAAACTGTCATCAATATTGTCTACCATGACAGTCAATTAATTATATAACAAAGTAAATAAATATTAAACTAAATTATTCAAAACTATTTCTAAATAAATACTAAATTAACAATTGATAAACTATTTTATTTCGAAGATCCTCGATGCACCTAGCATTAAAACAAAGATAAAAGTGCTTGTATCCAAAGCATAAAAAGAAAAAAAAAACATACACTAATTGGGAAATATTTCCGAACGAGCAAGCTACAGTCATTGTTGTCAAACAAAACGTCAAAACAGAATTTAAATAAAATCATGACTGACCGACCACAGAGTACATTTTTATATAGACGAGAGTACATTTTTATATAGACGAGATAGAGACGTCACTCTAACAGTTTATAGCGCCCTCTGGCCACAAGTAACAACGAAGATATATCTCTCTCTCTTTTACTCTAAAGTACTCCTGAAGAATTACGCCGGTCGCTTCCTGAAAAGTTATGAAGACTTATAGCTGTTGATTTTATTTCATCGAAGCCTCATCCTAGTTACTCCCGTTCAGCATCGTCGCCGTAGTTTCATGCAGTCAACTGAACCAACAGGTGTAGGACGTCAGCGCCGCTTGGACATTCTTCAACCTATAGCATCCAGCGATCACGCCCGTCCAGCACATCTGCTGGCCCTTCGAGCCGGACGGCTGCATTGAAGACTGCGAACATTCCTGAAACCTGAAGACTTATCGAAGCAACTGAAATCAACTATCAAGCATGCCGATAACAAGATCGCAAGGCAGGGCGCCTGAAGCATTCATGGTGGAGATGGGTAGTGCTACAGCCATTCGTCATCATCTACCCCCACGTTCACCATCCACCACCGAGGGTACCACCGAGCAGCGGCCGCGCCCCCCTTCCCCGAGGGGGGGTGAAGACTCGCCTGCGCCTAGGGCGTCTGAAGAAACAGAACAAGTGGAACAATCAGTTGCTGCCAGAACCAGGAAGGTTACCAGAACAGAAGAAGGAACTTCAGATAGAACAGTGAAACCGTCCGATAGAACATATAGCCATGCCGATGACTACCCGGGGTGACGCCCGTACCGAACATAGCAAGCCGCCGTCGACTACGAATAGAACGACGCGGTCACATAGAAGAATTTCAAAAGCACGTGAAGACTTATTGAAGATTAAGTTGGAGCTTGCACAGTTAGCACTTCAGAGGGCCGAAGAAGATTCGGACAATGAATATTTAGAAGATAGAAACTCAAACAACGAGTACGTGCGTTCCTGGCTCGAAGAGGCACCCGAACCTGAGCCGCCGAAAGAGGACAACGCCGCCGAGGGGGACATAGTGAATAGATGCCGAGCGCAGCCGCCCCCCCCTGTGGGCATCGAAGGTACAGTGGACCTCCAAACGCAAGTACCTTTGTCGAATTCTAAAGTGAATGAAGTGAAGAACCACATCGCATCTACATCGAAACAAATAGAAGACATCAAGGGGGAAGATAAGCTCCGTCCATTTATAATGGAACTCACGTCCGCAATAGCGTCGCTCGCCGACAAGAAAACAGAACATTGGACATCGAACCACCCCTCGGCGTCGAAGGTCATCATGACACTACCAAACTTCAGTGGAGCACACACAGAATGGCTGTCATTTCGAGCCATCTACGATACAACTCGAAGATATTTCAACGACGTTGAGAACACAGCAAGACTTAGAAGAAGCCTGCATGGACGGGCACTTGAGACGGTGAGCTCGGAGCTCATCGGGCACGCCAGACCAGATGACATCATGAAGGAACTGGAGCTACAGTTCGGCCGACCAGATTCAATCGCTCAAGCCGAGACAGACAGACTGCGAGGACTATCGCGCTGCAGCGAATCCCCCAAAGATATCTGCATGTTCGCAAGCCGAGTAAGAAGCGGTATCGTCACTCTGCGCGCGCTGAAGAAAGAACACTACCTGATGAACGCCGAGCTGATACGCACGCTCACCGAGAAGCTGCCGAACTCTCTGCGTGTACAGTGGTACAGAACCTATACCGAGAAGTACCAGTCGCTGCCAGATCTCACACTCTTCAGCGAATTCGTCACCGAACAAGCTCACTTCTGCAGTGCCTTCGCTCCGCCCGAGAACATTAGCGCTGCCGACGCTTCAACAACCAGACGTGCCACGCAGAGAACTCACACAGCTGTAGAAAAACCGGTAATCAGGTGCCGTGTTTGTGAGAAGGAGGGACATTACGCGTCTGACTGCAAGAAGTTTAAAGAAGCATCAAGCGACAAGAAGTGGGAACTAGCGAAGAAACACAGCTTATGTTTTCGCTGCCTGAGAAGTCGTCGTTCCGGTCATACATGTAAACGCAAGAAGTGTGACATCAAGGGGTGCACAGCCACGCACCATCAGCTTCTTCACTATGACAAGAAGCCTGCTGCAGAGGAAGTCGATAAGCCCGACGTCCCGACACAGAAGACAGAGTCACAAGAAACGGTGGCCAGTTCCCGATCAACGTCGAGTCAAGCCTTCCTCAAGATAGTGCCGGTGCGGGTGATCGGACCGGCGGGAGAGGCTTCCACCTATGCTCTCCTAGACGATGGGTCAACTGTGTCACTCATCGACGAAGACATCGCGAAGCAAGTCGGGGCGGAGGGCCGCATCGACCCGCTGAAGATAGGTGCGATCGGTAACACCACGATCGACACTCCTTGTTCGCGAAGAATCACCGTGACACTCGCCAGCCAGCTGAAGAATAGGGTGCCATTCAAAGCGCGCACCATACCCAAGCTTCACCTCGCGTCACAAACAGTCACTCAAGAAGACGTCGCACACTGCGAGCACTTAGATGACCTCAGGCAACAACTCACATATGACGCCGGCGCACCGAAGATTCTCATCGGCCAAGACAACTGGCACCTGTTACTCGCCACCGAAGTCCGCAGAGGTCCGAAGCACCAGCCTGTCGCGTCATTCACTGCGATGGGTTGGACTCTTCACGGCGCGCACACCAGAACATTGGGCCAGAAGGTGCACTACGTCAACAGACTCACGGCGGCGAGCGACAACCTCGACCAACAGCTGCGAGAATACTTCGCATTAGAGTCATTGATCATCAACCCACGACGTCCGAACTCAGATCCTGAGAAAAAAGCAGAAGATATCTTGAATCGTCACACGAAACAGTTAGAAGATGGCCACATAGAAACAGCTCTACTGTGGAAAAATGAAAATATAGAAATGCCAGATAGCTACGGGATAGCGCTGAAGAGGCTCGTCTCAATAGAAAAGAAGCTCGACAGCGACCCTGCGCTTCGAGATAGATATACAGAACAGATGGACTCTCTCATGAAGAAAGGGTACGCCGAAAAGGCACCCAAGTCCAGCACACCGGGCAGAACCTGGTACTTACCCCACTTCGACGTGTACAACCCGATGAAGCCCGAGAAGATTCGCATAGTACATGACGCCGCCGCCAAGTCAAGAGGGCTGTCACTCAACGACTACCTCCTGACGGGACCTGACCTGCTGCAGTCGCTGCCCGGCGTCATGATGAGATTTCGTCGACACCACATAGCCATCTCCGGTGACATAGCGGAGATGTTTATGCAGGTTAAAGTGCGAAGTGAAGACAGAGACGCACTCAGATACCTCTGGCGAGGTAATAGAAGAGAGGGGGCCCCTGAAGAGTATCGCATGACGTCCATCATATTCGGCGCAGCGTGCTCACCGTGCACGGCCATATTCGCGAAGAATTGGAAAGCGAAACGACACTCTACAGAGCATCCAGAAGCCGTAGAAGCAATCATAGAAAACCACTACATGGATGACTATCTTGATAGTTACAAGACAATCGAAGAGGCGACGCGCATAGCAACAACAGCCAGAGATATACACAAACAGGCGCGCCGTAGCTATACACCTCAGGAAATGGGTGTCAAACAGCACAGAAGTCATAGAAAATATAGAACCGTCACAAAGCCCTACCGAAGCTGTCAACATCGGCAGTACAGAAAATATAGAGAAGATACTCGGCCTGATATGGAGACCGAGCACAGACGAGCTGGGTTTCAACCTACCCTTGCTCGCCTACCGAGTGGCGTATTAGAAAAGGAGGTGCCGACTAAGAGAGAGGCGCTGAAAATCGTCATGTCACTGTACGACCCGCTCGGCCTCGCTTCGCCAGTTACCATTCGAGCCAAGCAGATAGTGCAAGAAGCATGGAGGCGAGGTATAGACTGGGATCAGCGAATCGACCAAGACCTGGCGACACAGTGGAGAAGCTGGATAGTACACCTCGAGCGGCTCGGGAACATCAACATACCGCGATGTTACCCAGGTTATAGTGAGGCCGCCGAGATACAAGTTCATGTGTTCACCGACGCGAGCGAGATGGCATACGCAATGGCAGTCTACTGGCGAGCTACGACACCAAGCGGCGAGACACACGTCAGCCTCGTCATGGCAAAGGCGAAGGTGGCACCGCTCAAGCTGCAATCGATACCACGTCTCGAGCTGCAGGCCGCGGTGATGGGAACCCGCGTGGCCACGGCTGTGATACGCGAACACCGACTCAAGCCCACAGGGCCTGATTTACCCACAGGCTAATAAGGCTAGAGCCTAGGGCGCAAGGACCTAGGGGGCGGCGGGCGCGGCGCTGAGCTGAGACTTACTTACATAATAATATTTGGTAATTTAGGGAAAATACCTGTGTTAAAATAAAATGAGCGCGTAACCGCGCGCGCCCCAGCCCCGCGCCCCCGCCCCGCCCGCGCCCGGTCGGCGGCGGCGGCCGCGCCACGCGCGGGGCTCGCTCATTGCACAGCAAGTTTAAACCGGTTTTTTCGACTATTTGTTATTTCTTTCTTTCATTTCGTTTGACACTCAGGTGGGAGTAGGACAGGTGGATTGAGGGAGAAAAAGAGAGGTCATTAGGTCAGTGGGGAGTTATTGCATAATATTATGCGTAATGCGTAATCGTCTTTACTAGACAGTTGTCACTACGTAATTGTTGGTAATCGCACGCTCGCGTCTCCCGCAGTCCCGCGACTTTATTTAGATTGATAAATTATTGCTAATCTTAACGTTTTTTTACCTACCTAATTTTGTTTGTTTTATTGAAAACATAAAATGAGTGGTAATGAGAATACTTCGACTGCAAAAAAGCCAAGTGGAGCGGAATATAGAAAAAAAGCAAAAGAGAAAGAACAAAAGAGAGAAAATGTTTTAAAACATATTCCAAAATTGGATTTTTTTTTTACGAGCCCTGTGGTCAAAGGAAATGTAGACACAAGTTCAACACCATCACCAAGTACTTCTTGGCCGGAACCTTCTACCGCGGACTGTTCCTGCGCTCCTTCATCGACCTCCAACGAAGAGGAAATGCCTGAAGATAAACCGTTCACTCCGTCAACCGATCCTGCACTGTGGAAAGTAAATGACGCGTTACGGGATTTTAACGTGAAAAACGGTCTTAAACAAAATGATGAGGTAGAATTTTCTAAATCAGAAAGGCAGTATAAGAATCAAAAACGTTTTTTGACCAAAAGTATGTTTAAAAAAAAACTTGCCAATGGCGAAATTGTTAAAAGGTACTGGTTAGTGTACTCCGTATCTACCGGCTATGCATTTTGTGGTCCCTGGCAAATTATATGGAGGAACAATGATGTTTGCTAAAAGTGGATTTAATGATTGGAAAAATGGTAACGCTATATTTGATCATGATAATTCTCCTGAACATCGTAAATGTTTGGCACAGTATGCAATTAGAGGAAAATTGTTAGGACGATTGGATACACAAATAGTCAAACAATATAATGAAGAGGTATCTTACTGGAGAAACGTATTACTACTTGTAGTTGAAACAGTAAACTTTTTGGCTTCTCGTGGGCTTCCATTTCACGGTCAAAATGAAGTTATTGGATCTTTACAAAATGGAAATTTCCTTGGCTGTATTGAGCTCATATCTAAATTTGATCCTTTCATGGCTGAACATTTGGCCAGATTTGGACATAAAGGTAGTGGCACTCCATCATACTTATCATCTACGATAGTTGATGAATTTATTCTATTGCTCGCTGACGAAGTTCGACTATCCATCAAAGCATAGGTAAAAAAAGCAAAATATTATTCAATTAGCATAGATTCCACTCCAGATATTTCACACACTGATCAGCTGACATTTATAATTCGTTATGTTTTGCCAGGAGGACATATTTAAAGAAAGATGTGGACCAGACTGGAGAAGACAGACTAGGGACAGAGACAACTGGAGGAAGCTGGGGGAGGCCTACGCCAAAGAGGCGACTTCCACAAATTAAATGAAAGAAAAACAAATAATAATTATAATTCTATAAAAATAATGCACGAAAATGATAATTTATATTTTTAATCAATAATGATACTAATTTATGCATGAAAATGATAATTTGTAATTTTTTATTCAATAATGGTAGTAATTTAAAACATAAAATCAATTATACATCATTTGTTAATTAATTGTGATTATTTTGAAAGTTTGTTTATGTAACTGTTAAATTGTGGTAGAATAAAGGCTATTTTTATTTTATTTTATTTTATTATGTTTTGCCAGACGGAGAGCCCGTGGAACGCTTTGTCACATTTTTACCTAATTGCGGACATAAAGGCGAAGACATGGAGAAGGCTGTTTTGGCGACAATTGATGAAACGTTGCAACTGGATATTGGAGATTGTCGTGGCCAAAGTTATGACAACGCCAGCAATATGTCTGGTCTATACAAGGGGCTTCAGTCCAGAATTAAAGCTGTGAATCCTTTGGCAACTTTTATCCCATGTGCAGCTCATTCTTTACAACTCGTAGGCTCAACAGCAGCAGAGAGCAGCGATGAGTCAGCTGCTTTTTTTTCGTTGGAGCAACATATATACAATTTTTTTTCTAGTTCAACTAGCAGATGGAAGATCCTGCTATCAAATCTCGATAAAGATTCGACAGTTGTAAAAAACCTCTCGAAAACGAGATGGAGTGCCCGAGCAGATGCCAGCAAAGCTTTATACAATTCTTACAAGCACGTTCTTGCAGCATTAGACTGCATTTATGAAGATGTAAATCAAACTAGAGAGACCAAAATAGAGGCAAAAGGAATAATAGAAAAGTTGAGAACCCTGGAAATGACGTTTATGTTGTGTTTTTGGAACTCTGTGCTAATCAAATTTCAAAACGTTAGTGCACAGCTTCAAGGAAGTTACGTTGATTTATCAAACGTTGTTATTCTATATGAATCATTATATTCACATCTTGAAGCGTTACGAGACGAAAAAGAGTTTGAAAAATTGGAATCGGAAGCAATTAAAAGGTGCGGCATCACTGAATACAAAAAAGATTTAAGAAGAAAAAAGAAACCAAAATTCCATTTTGACGAAGTAAAAGAGGGACACACCGAATTTGAAGGAAAACGATCTTTCATCGTAGAAAAATATTACGCTGCCATTGATTGTCTCAAAGTTCACTTGAAAAACCGACAAATTATCTATACCGAAGTAAATTCAAAATTTGGTTTCTTATGGAAATTACCTGAAATAAATGATAATAGCATTATAGGGACCAAGGCGCAAGAGTTGCAACAACTATATGATTTGGATATAGAAGACACGCTTCCTGACGAGTGTGTCCATTTGGCACAGTTATTAAAAGATAAAGATTTCGTTGATCCACAAAAATTAACCCCAAAAAGTGTGCTACAATTATTAAAAAGCTTAAACATTGGTTCTATTTTTCCGAATGTCGAAATAATATTAAGAGTTTTTTTAAAAATGAGCGTCACAAATTGCAGCGGTGAAAGATCTTTCTCTGCATTAAAAAGAGTAAAAAATTACTTACGCTCAACTCTTCGGCAGCAGAAACTTGAAGCACTTGCTCTATTATTTATTGAGAATAATTTTCTACAAAATGTTAATTTTGACAATATTGTGGAAAGATTCGCCAGCGAGAAAGCAAGGAAAAGGAGTTTTATATAATTTTTATATAATATTCTCAACTCTCAAAAACATTTTTTTTTAAATATCTTCTTGTATATTTTTAGGAAAAAATAAATAGATTGTAAAAGTAAGTGTTGGAATTATTTGATACCTTTCGTCTTTCGTTTACCTACTTACTGACAGTGTGATTCAAAGATGTTATGTTTCGTAAGTTCTCTTCTGTACTTGTAATTTAATTAGTTGCACCTATAAGTGAATGAAAAGTTAGTACAGGACAGGCTGGGGGGCGCATATTCATAGTTAGCCTAGGGCGGTCAGAACTCTAAATCAGGCCCTGCAAGCCCACCTCGACCACGTACTGGTCGGACAGCAAGACCGTACTCACATGGGTCAGAAGAGGAGCGCGAGTATACAAGCCTTTCGTCGCTCATCGCATAGCCGCCATCGAAGAGAACAGTGTCGAAGATTGGCGATGGGTACCTACAAAAGTAAACATCGCCGACGCCGCTACGCATGACGTGCCACACCACTTTGACTCGAAACATGAGTGGTATTGTGGCCCGAAATTCCTGTATGAAGAACCGTCGCTATGGCCATCAGAGAAACCTCCAATCGCAGAGCAAACAGGAGAATAAAGGACGCTCATCACCGTCGAAGAAAGTGAAAGTCGACAGCTCTCAGAAATCATTCCCGATCCGACAAGATTCTCCATATGGGAACGATTGCTTCGTGCGACGGCGAACGTTCTACGCTTCGTATCTCTATGTCGCAAGCCGTCGGAGAGAACGTTCCACAAAAGAACGAAGAAGAACACAGAAAAAGATCCAGACTGGAGGAAACAGAAAAAATCGATAACGCCTGCTACGAAACTAATAGCAAAGACGCCAGACTCAATAATAATAGGCGCCGAGTTTCTGCGGAAGGCTGAACACATACTCGTGCAAGTCGTACAACAACAGACATTCGCTAAGGAAATAGCGAGCCTGCGAAGCAACAAACCGATAATAAAGATAGCAGACTGCGACCGCTGCAAATAGAAGTCGAGGACGACGTCATACGTTTAAGGAGCCGCATAGCCGCGACCTGCGAGATAAGTCAAGACGTCAAACGACCGCCGATATTGCACGGCGATCACCGCATCACCCAGTTATACATTGACTGGACACATCGCAGTCTACAACACAGTGGGACAGAACTCACAATCAACGAGGTGCGACAAAATTACTGGGTCATCAAGCTGCGACCCACAGTAAAGATGGTGGTGACACGCTGCCTGCAGTGTCGCATTCGCAAGGCGCGAGCTCCCGTGCCTGCGACCGGTGACCACCCGAGAACGCGCCTAGCACATCATCAGAGGCCGTTCACATACACTGGGCTTGACTACTTCGGCCCACTGTCCGTCACCGTTGGCCGTCAACATCAGAAGAGATATGTGGCGCTATTCACGTGCCTCACAACCAGGGCCGTACACCTCGAGATTGCCGCCAGCCTCAGCGCAGACTCCGCAATACTAGCGCTGCGCCGATTCGCCGCCCGTCGCGGATGTCCCACCGAAATACACTCTGACAACGGTACCAACATGCATGGTGCTGACAAGGAGCTCCGAGACGCCTTCAGAGACGAAGCCAATCGCCGAGGCATCGTGTGGCGCTTCATCACGCCCTCCGCACCATTCATGGGGGGCGCCTGGGAGCGCCTCGTTCGCTGCGTGAAGTCCGCACTGTACACCGTACTCACTGAAAAGCACCCACAAGAAGAGGTGTTGTCCACACTGTTGTGTGAGGCAGAGTACACAGTAAACAGCCGACCGCTGACACACGTCTCCGTGAACAGCGAAGACGACGAGTCGATCACACCGAATCACTTCTTACTCGGTGGGTCGGCCAGACTACCAACACCCGGCGTGTTCACCGAGCACGACATAGATAGCAAGAAACTCTTGCGACGCTCACAGATACTCGCCGACATGTTTTGGCGTCGCTGGGTAAGAGAGTACCTGCCGGAGCTGCAAAACCGGCGGGAGCCGCACGGCCGGGGGCGACGCCAGGTCGGCGACGCCGTCCTGATCGCCGACGGCCAGCTGCCTCGCAACACATGGCCGCGAGGCCGTATAGTCGCCGTGTTCCCCGGGGCGGACGGAGAAGTCCGGACAGCTGAGGTGCGCACTGCCTGCGGCATCTTGAAGCGTCCGGTGAAGAAGCTCGTCCCACTACCGAAGTAAGCCTGGAAGCGAGGCGTCGAGACGGCGAGCATCGCGGCGGCGGGCGCCGCGACTACGGTCGTCGCTCACCGGGGTGATGCAGCGCCGCGCCGACGTCGCACCGAGTCGTCACAGCACTGCACGGCGGGAGAGATGTTCGCGACGAAGCGTCACCAACAAATCACAGTGATAACTTAGAAAACAATTTAGTGAAGTGTATATAAAGATAGCATACATAGTGTTTTAAATAGTACCTAGAATCTAGTTTGTGTAAAACCGTAAGTACAATCCATTTTGTAGCTTCGTTTGAGTGGGCAAATAGCCAAATATAGTTTGTTTTTAATATGTCCAGGTAGCCTAGGTTGAGACCTAGGCCTGGACCTAATTTTTGTAATGTAAACCCCTTAAAGTAACCCACTTAACCGAGGTCGCAAGATGTTACGTACATAGCTTTTTGATTATAAGATTATCGTTAGTTTGTTTTATTTCCCCCTAATTTAAACGGGCCTGAAGCCCCGAAAAACATAGGTGTGTCTATGTACATAGTAGATTACATGAAAGAAGTACATTGGTTACTTAACGCCACTTGTTACAAAACAATCGCTGTAACGCCTCCTGAAATACTGACCTGTAAAGCTAAATAATAGTAGAATTTTGTTAAATATTTTCCTTTACACTGCAATAGTTTTTCAGTAGTTATAGATGCAATCGACGTCATGATTTCAGGATACGAGCAATATTTTAAGGTTCACAACCATGACCTACATGACCTAGGTCACAGACAGAACACTAGAAATAATCACTACTATGTACGCACGCGCAAGCAATATTTTCTACAAATAAAGATTAAATCAGGAAGCGATTAGCGGTCCTCGTTACGGTAAAGTTTCGCAGTACTTTAGTAACGCGCGCTCTCGGGCTAATCGTAGTCATCGGCAAGGAAGATATATCTGATATATCTCTCTCTCTTTCACTCTAAAGTACTCCTGAAGAATTACGCCGGTCGCTTCCCGAAAAGTTATGAAGACTTATAGCTGTTGATTTTATTTAATCGAAGCCTCATCCTAGTTACTCCCGTTCAGCATCGTCGCCGTAGTTTCATGCAGTCAACTGAACCAACAGGTGTAGGACGTCAGCGCCGCTTGGACATTCTTCAACCTATAGCATCCAGCGATCACGCCCGTCCAGCACACTTTCATTTTCTTTATTTTCATTATAAAATGAATTCTTGCAATCTTTGCATTTTTTTACATTCAGTTTCCGTAATACATATCCTGTCACATACTCTAATTGTGCTTTTATCTTTGGGTCTTGTCTCTTTGTTTCAAGATCTACAAAGATGTTGTCACTGTACACATCATCAAAATCAACTTCCATAATATAACTTGACGCCTCAGGTTTCTTGACAAATAAGTTTTTAAGGGATTTAAAATTGAAACATTTATCAACCTCACAATTGGACCCCGGCGAATGAGTATTACTAAAATTATTAATTAGTAGGGAAGCATAGGCTGATTCGAAGCCAGCACACGAAGGCGACGTGTTTCGATATCCATGGCTTCAAATACACCCAAAAAAATTCTCTAGGGGGTCCTGGTTGAAATGTCTCATCCATAGAGACGTCAAGTTATACTGTTTAGCTAAAACATCGACAAGATATTGAATATTTTCAATTGTCTGCAACCAATTGGTAATTGATGGTACAACACCAGATTTGCCATTACTGCAAAATTTCATTGAGCTGATAATTTTCTTTGCTTCAGCCCACACGTTTTTGTGTGTTGAATTGGGAGTTACTGGTCCAAGCAGAGGCTTCCCAGCCCTTTTTTTGGAATTCTCGTAGCTCCCATTAACGGAGTCGAACAAATCGTCGAAAAATAAAAGCAAATCTGCTGTTTCTTGACATTCCTTTGGCAGAATTCCCATACCTGGAAAAGAAAATATAAATTCATTATCATCAAATTAATCAATCAATTTGTTAAATTATAATTTCAATATTTTTGATTACAATTTATATATAAGTTACATTAAATTATTAATTATGTGAATATAAACAATATTATTTAATTTTATTAATTTCAGTTTAAAATTTGTCAAGAAGGAATTATGTACTTAATATTGTTTTTTGAATTCACTAAGAATAGAAGAATAAAAGAATAAGAAATATCAATTTAACTGTGAATTACTTACTTGCAAGGTATCCCATATTTGCTGCAACAGAGCGACTGAAAACCTGCGTGGCACATTTAACTTTCATTTTTGAAATTTTATTGGGGATGACATGTCTCTCAGTCAATTTAGGCATCAGCCGTATCCCCTTGTAAGCAGGATTTTCATTATAGAGTTCCACTATGTGACCCCAGTTTGCAGTATTTTCTTGACCATCTATTTTAAATTTTAAATTTTTGGTAATTAAGTTGTTCCTTATTCCTTTGATAAGGTGAGGAGGATCATATAGTGGTATTACTTCTTCTCCATCTACCTCAAATGTTTTATTTTTCTGCACTTTTTCTTCTCTTAAATATCCTTCCATTGTGTCTCTGATAAGCCAATTAATTGCACTTACATTTGTAGCACCTTGGTCACATACAGTTGCTATAACTCTTAGCCCAATTGCATGCAATCTTCTTATGACAAGCTTGATTTGCGAAGCCAATTCTAAAGCTGGTGTGGTGCTTGCACAAAATGTGTATGAAATTGGCTGTTTATAATTCTTTAGCACACCTCTCACCATAAACACCAGGGCGTGGTCTGCAATTTTTTCCAATGTTGTTGTGCCATTATTAACAAAACCACTCACACAATCTGTTCTTTTATTGTAATCAAAGTGAGGGGTAAGTGCAACTTCGTCAAAAAGTAATATGCATAACTTGTCTAATGCTTTCATTTTTATCACTTTTTTTTCTAAATGTTTGAACAAGTTTTCATTGACGCCTGGGTGCAATGAAGCTCGTGCTATAATTCTGGAAAGTGTTAGTGGGGAAGGCAGTGCAAAAAATTTTCTTAGCCACCGGTATGCTCTAGGTCCCTGCTTATACAGGGCTAAAGCCATGATTTTTTCACTTTTCGTGAATCTGCAACCTAATTTATGTTTCCCTGCCTCTCGAAATTGTAGCATAGTAAATATATTTGCTGCTGATGAAAATTTGCTGACTGCTTTCTTAAATGTCTCGTTTTCTGACAGTTTTAAAGCTTTCTTTAATCTTATCATTGCAGAATCCTTTTGTCCTTGCAATTTTTTTATCTTATTCTTCAGCATTATTGTGTCTGAATCAAAACTTCTGAAAATTGTTTTTTTGACCTCTTGTTTGCCTGCAAGTACAAATTATGATTTGATTTTGGTATAAATAATAGTTGCGTTTAGTAAAACTAAATAATACTGATGGTAATAGGGTAAAATAATGATATTCAGTTGTATCACAACTTAATACTGGAAGCCGACGCCAACATACATAGTTGGGAACAGGCTAGGCAGATTGATTGGTTATAGAGTGAATGATAGTGTGACAGTTAACAGGGAAGAGTGCAAGAGAAAAACATTTTGCACCAACCAAATAACATGGGACAAAGGCAGGAAGAAGAGTAAACTAAAATAACAGGTCTTCGGTTTGATTCCCAGGTTGGACAAAGTGTTATTAGGTTTTTCTATAGTAATTTCTCAGTAAACCAGGCACAAATCTAGACATCGTGGCTGCCACGATGTCTAGATTTGTGCCTGGTTTGTAGCAATAGGCTCGTCGCCACCTATTCCATGGGACTTAAACATAACTTGCTAAATGTGGGTGTACTGTTAGGTACACCTTTGGCTAACCCTTCAAGGATTACAGATGTGATGTAAAGCTTTTTTTTTATGATTATAACTTTCCATTTCACTAGTCTGCATGCTTGCAGCAACAAAATAAGTCTAATATGTACCTTTAGATGTTGATGGGGCAGGTTGCTCAATTATTGATGGGCCAGGCTGATTTGGAAACATAATAGCTGGTTGCAAAACTTGTTCACATGTCTGACCCGAAGAGGTAGTTTGTCTTGTTCTTGTTATGTTGGTTACATTTTGTAAAGGCAAAGATGAGTGGATACCTGAAATAGAATTTAATAATAATATATATATTAATATATCATGGCAAAATAATTTCAAGTGATGATCACCTGCATACTGCTAACATTACTGCTACAGTAAATAAACTTAGTGAATAATACCGTAATTACGACACACCAACATGTCCATCAAAAATTTTATACAAGTAGTAGGCTACTTGGTAGGTCATAAGGATTTGTTATAACTTTGTGAAGGGCCAGCTGATAAGCACTAGGCATACATGAACAATTAAGGACCTGTGAGAAAAGGTTAAAATTTCAGAGCAATTTCAGTTTTAAACCATTATGACCTGATAATGGTTTAAAACTTAAATTACTCTACATCTGGTAATAGTAAGTCTAGAAACAGTCTAGAAATAATTGATTAACATACCTGATAAAAACAATGATGGAACTGCATTTTTGCTAAGTCTTTTGCTTGCAGTACTGAATTTAAGATCAAAATGTGAGTGGCAGACTCTTCCATTCTTAAAGACAGACTTGGGGTCTATCACTAATACATTTCCTCCAATAGCATAACTCCACATGTTGTATCTATTCAACTCCTTTTCAGGATCAGGGAACTTATGCAAAATAGTATCTGGACCTGAAAATAGACCAAAGATTATACATATTTCCTCAAGGCACATAGATTTAAAAACTAAAGATACGGTCATCCAAAAATTTGCCTGAAGAAATCTAGAGCTATCAACAGCTAAACTATTATTAACTTACAAGTTATTTCTTGTACACATACACATTAATTAACAGTGTAATAATAACTGTGTAATTATTTGTACTTACGAGTTTTTTTGCAGTTCCGCACACAACATTTGCTTGCGTTCATCTTACAAACAGTCCAAATTTTCGGGAAGGACACTTATATCGTTAGGTAGGAGGTTGGGGTTTGGTGGGGGGGAGGGGGGAGGTCATAGGAAGTAGGAACCGTCCGAGGGGAGCGAAAGTCGTCGGAGATACAGATTTTTTTTATGAGCTTTTTAAAAGTGACATATTTTTTAGTAAAAATTTAGTATCGTGCCGCAGGCGGGGGGGTGGGGCTTGGAGGGGGAGGACAGGGGGGTCCCCCTTGCCTCCTGGTATCACTCCCATGAAAAGGTAATGCACCAAAACCGATTAAGGTGGATGCGCAAGGGTAGCCCGCGATATTTAAAATTTCATATGTTTATTGCAATTTGCAGGTCAGTGTCAAGTTGTATGTTGATGAAAATATGAATCGCGCCAGTAACACGTATGGAGTTATAGAATTGTTATCATTTAAATCATCAATACAACCCTCCAAGTTCATAGAATCCCATTCAATAGCTATTTCATGAAAAAGTAACTCTTTGGGATTATATGAATTTGGAGGGTTGTATTAATGATTTGAATGATTATAATTCTGTAACTATATACGTGTTATTGGCGCGATTCATATTTTCATCAACAAACAACCTGACACTGACCTGCAAATTGCAATAAACGTAATAAAGTTTAAATTTCGCGGGCTACCCTTGAGCATCCACCTTAATGTAATCTAACCTCAAAACACTTTTTATTCACCTAAAAGCGTATTCCGTCACAGAAATTCCGTACCTATTATTTTACTTACCGAGTTGAATCCTGTACTTATTCTTATTATATTTCTATTCTTACACTTATAATACTCCACACTGAATAAAACATGTACATAGGTCTACAAACACTAGTATTTAAGAGCATTGTTACTTAGCCCAAAATATATGCTTTCCCGCTTCTTTTTTTTCTTTTCTTTTACGTGGAAAGGGGGTATTTTACCATGCTACGACTCCATGATGCGCGCTCGCTTCGCTCGCATATTAAATAACACTCTTTGACTTCTGTCCCCGAAGTGCCGGGCCTCCGCCGGCCTCCTTCGTCGGCCTACGGCCCGGTGCCCATGCCGCCCTTAAATGATACTGCCGCAAGACGGTCGGGGTGGGCGTCCGCTTATTGAAAATTTGAAAAAAGCTTTCTATTTATATGTACAATCTACAAAAAAAATTTGAACTTCGAAATTCTTGTCCACTAATGGATATTTTATCCATTTGAAGTATATCGGAATATCAAAATTCTGAATAAAGTTTTTTTGGAATTTTTGGGTGTTCCCAGTAGTAAGTGTGCTTTGCTCGCTGAACATTCCACACGTACGTTATACTCTATGCTAAAATAGTCTGTGGTGTGGTTCAAAATACTCATTATCATGTGTCATGGTTTAAAATGTCACCTTTTTCTATACAATAATATCAATAATTCTGCAATTAATATCTCCGAAACTATTCATCTCCGATGGTTGAAATTTCACAAATGGTTTTCTTAAATTAGTAGAAACCTACAATAAAAATTACAACATCCTAGGTTAAAGTATCGAAGTATCGGGTGTATATAAGTGTCTAGCCCAGAATCGTCAATATCCAAGCAAGCCAAGTCGTCAAGAAAAATCCACAAATTAATCGGAGCGCATCCATTCACTCGGAAAGAGAAAAATCGGAAAAATATTATTTTGAAAGTTTGACAACAACTTATTTAGTTTTTTTTTAAGCCATATTTTTGGCATGGCTTCTGGCCTTTTGTTCCTTCAAATTATTTTGACGTTTACGCGTACTACGTTCCTTTTTCCCGGTTTATAAAAACAGTTTCAATAATTATCATTTCATTACTGAATTATTCTAGCCATCTAAACAAACGTTGTATGATAACACAATAAATTTAAAAGCTGTCTCAACTCCACAAATATTTTTATTTAATATGAAAAATATATATTATTTTAAGAAAATCTGATTAAAATGGAACATAAGTTTAGACTTGAACTTTGAAAATTTTGGGAACAGCGCCATCTATCAATAAGTAAATTAAACTTTTGAAATTACTATACGACTAAATTAAAAATCTTTTGAACTGAGTGGTGTCTCTTCAAAAGCAGAAGCCTACCTGAAATGGTGGGTTATGATTTCGTTACTTTTGTTCTAAGTTATAGCACCGTGTGACCGACACTTAAAAGAAATAACAAAAAGTATGATTCATATAAGTTGTGGGTGCGATCATTTTGCCTGCCTACGCGATCTCTTGTCCAAAGCAGGGTTGATATTAGGTGACGATGCAACCTTCGCAGCCGAATCAGTAGATGTAGCAGCCGGGAACCGCGCAACAAGTTGTTGAAGTTCAAATGCGGATTCAATCTTTCGACGTGACTTGTTTGGGAGCAAGATGATAATTTTGCCCTCGGAGGTCCAACACTGCTTCACACTGAAGTGTTTGCGAGCGGCCAGAAACACGTCGTGCCTAGGCTTAGTTAGAAACTCCGAGAGGACCAAACCAGAACCCTTCAACTTAGTTTTGTTGCACCATACCTCACTGCGCAAATTGTAGCTATGGAACCTAATAAGACGTGACTTGCCTGAATCAACTCCCAAGCGATGACAGGATGTGATGTCCGAAGAAGAGACGTTTGGAATCTTCATCTCTTCTGTCAACGTCATGACAGCCTGGGAAGTGTGATCTGCATCCTTCTGCTCAGGAAGACCATGGAGAAGAAGAACTTGCCTACGCGAAGCCATTTCATGCCGGTCTAAGCCCATAGTCAGCAACTCCATTTGAGTCTTCAGCGCGCTCATAGTTTTCCAAATGAAGCACTTGAAATCCATGAAGTCTCGAGAGAGGCTGGCTATTGTCTTGTGTGATGCCTCATTGCTGCTGACATTCTTCAAGTCCTCCTCATAGGTGGCCATCCGTGTGGTGAATGTGGCTGACAGCTCCATACAATTTGACAGCTTGGCATATAAGTCCATATATGGACTTATATGCCAAGCTGTCAAATTGTACCTGAACAATCGCATCATCAAATATATTTGATGATGCGATTGTTCAGGTATGAACAAAGGAAAAGGACAAGTTATAAGTGCAGTGAGTGCATTCGAGGATAAACCAAAGTTTAACATATAAAATTATAATAAACTATTTTAAATAATTAAATGAAATTAAAGTTGTGTACATTTAAGCTACCCTCACAAAAAAAAACTTCTTGTATTTATTATTGCGCAAATACCTACATCTGGTTCGGCCGGCTGCTGGCTGCAAATGATGACGACAGAACACTAATAACCTAGTATGACGACACCGGCGCCGCGCCAGCCGCAGCGTCCGATGCGGGCGGGCGTTGATGACGTCATCAGCTGCGGCTTAGGGAATTCGGCTTAGGAATTCGAATTCGGTGTGCGACATTGCATAGAACTTCATACGAAGAATTCGAATGCAGCGACTGCGGTGCGTGCGGTGCGGCCAGGTCTGCGTTCACCTTTATGGACATGTGTATGCTCCCCGTCTTAACCTATGGTGCACAGACTTGGTCTTTGACTAACATCCAGAAGTCCAAACTCAAGGTTTGCCAACGAGCAATGGAGCGCAGTATACTAGGTGTTAAATTAAAGGATCGTCTTCGAAACAATACTGCGCTCCAAAACAAATATAGCTCACATGGTTTAAAGGGCTGCCCAACTCAAATAGGACTGGGCAGGTCATGTCTACCGCATGCCGGACAAACTGTGGGCCAAAATTCCTGGAAAGTGGTGCCCTGACCCAGGCGGGGTCGCGGCAGGCCACGAAGGAGGTGGCGGGACGAACTGGACAAGTTCCGTCCGAACTGAAAGGAGGACGCGCGGGTTCGTGAGAAGTGGAAGGAGGGAGGCCTTCGCCCAGGAGTGGGACAGAGCAGTCTAGGAAAATAAAATATCATGTTAAAACTTACTTCAGTATAAATAGGGTTTAGGGTTGATACGGATCGTACAATCTGCAGGTATCATTTAAGTTAATTGAATATTAGTATTCTGTATTACTAAGTTGAAAAGCAGCAAATGGCTACTAACGTGGTTTGTATTTAGTTACTTAGAACCTGGTGCAGAACATCATCCTTAAATAGGAAAAACTTTTAATAAAATACTAAGTTGTTGTTGTGGCAATACCACGTATTCTTTTGCATTTTTTTTTAATAAAAAGAATAAGTAATAATATATTGAATAGATAATATTTATTTTATTATAATAATTCTGGTAGATCAAACTTTAATAGGTACACACTTTTGCACCATAAAATTATTATCTTGTTTATTTCCTTTCGCAGCGCGCATTTTTTATTACTTATATAATTTTTTTTTATTCTTTTTTCGTACTTCATGTAGAAACGTCCTTTTTCCTGGCGGCAGCATTGTTGATGTAGATGAAATGCAAATTTCAATTTTTTTTTCATATTTCTAATTTTTTCTAAATTATCGAATTTTAAGACTAAAATTTCGTTTTAAATTGGTTACTGATACTTGTTCATCGATAACTATACAAGTATATTCTTGGACAAGAAAATGTCCACGAAAATCACATTCATGAGTGTAGTGACTTAATATTCATTAGCAAATATCAGATAATCGTCTATCGGTATTTTCTCAGAATCACATCAAAGCCTCGAAGCCATGATAAAAGAATTCCATCATATTAGCATAAAATGTACCCTAAAAAACAGGATGGACCAAACGAACAAATAGGTGGGCAGGACCACAAGGTACAGCAAGGACAGCCCCAAAAAAGATGGGCAGACGAAATTGTCAAAACGAGTCAAAAATGGCTTACCTGCCTACTGTAGCGCGAGACCGCGACCAGTGGAAGAAAATGGAAGAGGCCTTTACCCAGAGAGGGGTCCTTAATTAATTTCTTTAACTTTTTTTTTGCCATATTTTTAATATTATAACTTTATAACCCATTGTTATTAAGGAATAAAGAGGCTTTTTCTAAAGCATTCCTGCATAAAACTAATAAATGTGTGGATCGCAACTGGCTCAAGAGTAAGAAAAGATGTACTGAGGTAACTGCTGTACTGTATGAGGATACTTTATCAGAATTAAGCCGTAAAAAACATTTTTTCGCTTTACAACCTTGCGCCTGACAATAACCTGGCAGCAATAATTATAGTCAATGCAAATACTTCGTTACGAAATGAGTAGGCGACAGCGAAAAAAGAAACAATTCTCGTTTAGTTCCTAGAATGAGTTTGTGACTGATATATACAAGTAGCGTCCTCTGTTGTCGCGCAGCGGAAGTAGTAAAGCAGAGTTACTACTAGAGGTCGCTAGTCCAATTAATGATTTACGCATAATGGATCGATTGCTTTCGCTGCTCGCCACTAGAGGCGCTGGCTATCAATGAGTCATTGTAATATTATGAATGAATATCATAGTAGTCGCTTCTCGACACTAGAGGCGCTGTCGAATCAATGAGATGTTGTAATATTATGAATGAATATTGTAGTAATCGCCTCTCAACACCAGGAGCAGCACAGTAATAACAGTTCGAATATTCTAGAAGTTTCTGGAACCGGAAGTTGATTGTAAACGCGAGTTCTTTCCGCCCACATTTCTTTGTAGCGTTCTGTTCGCTTCCAGACACGATAGAGTGCACTAGTCTCATAAGTTTTTTAACCGTGTTTAAATAGAATTTTATTGTTAAACTGAAGCTATACTTGCCCTAAATCAATTTGTAAAACCTGTGGATACCGACGATAAATCTTGTAGTAGTGCGTGTGACTTTCATTGCTGCAGGATTACTCCTCTGTCCTCAACATTGGTCCTTCGAGAGCCGGATTGAGTGAGAGGGCCATTGGTCCTTCGATAGCCGGATTTGGCTCAACATTGGTCCTTCGTTAGCCGGATTTGGCCAGACATTGGTCTTTCCAGGCGGATTTGGGCAGATATAGCTTTGGTTTAATGTTACGCGAAAGTGGTAGTGTGGTGTATGCAATACCGTCGACATGGTGAAGACACGCGGTATGCAGAAACCCGTCACAGCGGCCACGGAAGGGGTGCCCGACTCCATGGAATTGGCGACAGCGGTGGGACCGACAGACCCGCCTAACTATTCCATCACAGAGTCGGATCAGACCCAACTTCACAGCCCTGGGGCGACGACACCACACAGACAACCACGAGGCGAGACAAAACCGACAGGAAGGCGCTGGCGCGAGCGAGATTGGAACTCGCCGCCGCGCCGCTAGGTTAGCGCTCTTGGAAGTTGAATCAGCAGGCGAAGAATTATTGGAGGGAAGCTCGACTGCGACATGCGACTGCGAAACGTCAAACGGACGCCGCGGACACACTCAGCGAGCACCGCGGCCACATCCGCCCGCCGCAGCCACAACCCATGACGCCATCGACGCGCCGCCGCCCTTGCCGCACCGTAGCGACGAGGGGAGCCTGCTGCTAGGACTGACTCGGGCATTGTTAGAGGTAGCGCGGGGCAAACCCGCTGCCAGCAGGTATGAATTTGATTTACCTATTTATAGTGGCTACCCCAGCGAATGACTGCATTTTAAAGCAGCGTATAATGAGTCTGCGTCGACTCGCCCAGGCAGGGAATTTTGGCCCGTCTCAGAAAATTCTTGAGAGGGTCTGCGTTTGAGGCAGTTAAATGCCTATTCCTAGGATCCTCGGCCGTTCAAATTATGCAAAGGCTTGAATCTCGATTTGGACGACCCCACGCATTAATAACTTACGAATTAACTAAATTATGTCAGTTACCTAAAGTATCAGATAACCCTACAGATATACGTGTGTTTGCATCGAAGGTCACAAATGCCATTGCCGCGGTGCAAGCTCTGAAAAGAACAGAATATTTATATAGCCCGGAATGATTTCCGCGATTTCAGAAAAATTGACAGTAACGCTAAGAAGCCGGTGGTACGATTATGAGATGGCTGCGGGTGACGCAGAGCCCGGCCTAGTAGTGTTGGGAAGATTTCTTAATAGAGAGGCCGATCTCAATGCGCGTCACGCCTCAGCAGAGGTGGAACATAAACGAGACCGTCCACACCGACCGGCTCACAAGACGTTTAAAATAGTAGAGACTGATAAAAAACCGTGTGTGATATGCAACGGTAATTGTAGTAGCGTGGCTATCTGTTCTAACTTTAGGAAAATGTCGATAACTGATAGATGGGAAACTGCACGTAAAAATAAATTATGTTTCAGGTGCCTACACCAACAGACGTGGAAGCATAGATGCAAAAGCAAGCAGTGTGAAGTGCAAGACTGCGAACATTATCATCACGGGCTACTGCACAGCGACAGTAGACGGGGAACGTGCTCCGCAAACGACTCTGAAGAGCGTCCTCGTGTCACAGCGACCGGGCACGTAGCGTCACGCGCCGACTCAGCACCATACGGTGACAGCTAACCGCACGCCGCCATCAATAACAGGAGCACGCCGCGCACGTACAACCAAGTTTTGCTGAAAGTAGTGTCAGTGACACTATCGGGACCAAACGGTAAAATAGACACATTTGCTTTGCTGGTTGATGGATCGACAATAACTCTACTAACTACTGACGTCGCGCAACGGATAGGTGCAGAAGGCCCAAATGAGCCATTTTACATCATGGCCGTAGCAGGTGCGCGCGTTGACGCTATGAACTCACAACGTGTCAAGGTAAATATACGAGGAAAGTACACAACCATCACAGACTCGAATTAACAGGCCAGTTGATAGGAGAAAATGACCTGGTGGGCTTCGAGCACCTGATACCTATAGTCGAGCAACTAACATATGACGCTGGTGTACCAACTGTCTCGATAGGCCAGGACAGCTGGACACTCCTGCTCGCCTCTGAAGCGCGAGTAGGTACAGAGAATCAACCAGTAGTACGCACACTGCTTGGCTGGATATTACATGGTAAAACCTGCAGCCACATAAAAGTACATGTATTACCACAGAATAGAGAACGCAGTGGTCATGCAAGTATAGTACAGAATCATTATGTGAATTATTTTTTACAGAGCTTTGACAACTTCGAAGAAGCAAACTGAGTGTCTAAAGCAGTCGACGCGGTACAGCGGCGAGGTAACTTCGTGTTGCAGAAGTGGGCGTCCAATGAGCCGGCCGCTATCGCTGGTCTCGCGATCGAGCCCACGGTGAAGGACACTGCTCAACAAGGAGGAGAAAATTCTTGGTCTTATCTGGCGACACCAGAATGACACTTTAGGATTCAACTTCAGGAAAGTAGACCCTTCTTATTTGAGCAAGCAGGTTACAAAACGTCAGTTATTAAAAACGACAATGTCTTTATATGACCCACTGGGACTAGCCGCGCCGTTTACAACACAAGCAAAGTGCATATTGCAAGATGCTTGGCGTTTAAAAATCGGTTGGGACGAGCGCCTACCTAAAAGTCTAGAACGTAAATGGCACGACTGGTTGATTGCTCTGCAGATACTGAAAGGCGTTCGTATTCCACGTTGTCACCCGGGCTATAATGACTCGACTAGAGTAGAATTGCACGTATTCGTGGACGCGAGCGAACGAGCCTATGCCGCGGCAGCGTATTGGCGGTCAGTGAACGGCATAGGGCAAGTAAATGTGTCGCTCGCGGTAGCGAAAGGGCGCGTCGCGCCCCTTAAGGTCACATCTATACCTAGACTTGAATTGCAGGCTGCAGTGCTCGGCGGGCGACTGGCACGCTGCGTGGAAGAAGAGCACGATCGTCGCGCCGACCGTCGAGTCTTCTGGTCCGACTCGCGCACCGATTAGCGGAATTAGAAGAAACCACCGAGCGAAGCGGATGGCGCTGGGTTCCCACCGCTCACAATGTCGCCGACGACTCGACTGGCGATATACCGACTCACTTCACTGCAAGCCACCGCTGGTACATCGGCCCCTCGTTTTTGTATGACAACGAAAACGCCTGGCCGCAAGAAACAGATTCACACCCCTACATCGACACAAGCGAAGAGCGTGTCACCATTACTGCTTCTCACAAACGGTCAACCTTAACAGAGACACTACCTGAAGTCACACGTTTCTCTTCTTGGCTACGACTCATCCGGGCCACGGCCCGCGTTCTTCAATTCTACGACCGACTTCGAGCTCACACCACAACAGCTACCCGATAAATATAGGTGGCGTGCGGTTGGCGCCTCAGTGTTAGGAGTGGCCACCGTCGAGTGAAGATACAGTGATGTTGTGTTGCGGATCAAGTTGACGGAAGATGAAGACACGCTGACCGAAGACTAGAAGAGTGGCCTCACAGCTCCTGACACTCACATTACCTTGCAGAAATCGTCAAAAACGTTAAACTAGTTCTTTTCAGAACTGTTTCTTATCAGAGCGTCAAAACGTGGCTTAGTTCTTATCAGAACTGTGTGCTTCCATATTTCTTATCAGAACGTCGAAAACGTAATAACGTGCTGTGATCAGTGGTGGCTACAGTACTCCCCCTCAAGCGAAGCGTACCGGCAGCTTGACGACACGGCCTGAGCGCGTTGACCTGTTGATGGCGGGCTGTGACGTCACGTCACAGCCGTTTCGGCCGTAGGTACTTTTGCTTGTTGCTTGGTAACGGTTGGTGAGGTACTGGGTTTCTTGGTAATGGTTGGTGTGGTAACAGCTTGAGTTTGCTTGGTGATGGTAATCTTGCTTAGAGGTAAGGTAATGGTATGCTCTGAGATGACATATGCAGGCTTAAGTCGATTGATTGAAATGTTGGCTTGCTGATTCGGTAACTATCGAATACACTCTGCTTATAACTCGATAAGGGCCTTCATATGGAGCTTGGAGTGGTTTCTTGACTGTATCGGTTCTAACAAACACTTGAGTAAATCTTGATGCACGAATACGCGTTTGTTATTGTTGTGAAGCTCGGTGACGGCTTGCGGTTTACTTTAATGACGTCACGAAGTTTTTCGACTTAGGTATAATCCTGTGTAGGTATTTGATTCGAAGAAATCATGTGCATTGGATTGAGAGATCTTTTATTTCGTGACAAAATCTGATTGTACATTTAGTCGTGTGCGTTCGCGCAGCGGAATGTTGTTGAATTTAAAGATATTAATTATGCAGATATTTAGTGTATGACGTCGTATAATTGTGTATGGTAAAAAAAAAATTGTGTACGCAGCCATTGTGGAGAAATTCACCAAAAACTGATTCCGCTGGGCGAACGTTGTCCTGGCGGAACTTATTTTAATCCATAGACTTTAGAAGAAAAGAGGTGTGTCCAAAAATTAGTGTGTATTTGTGTGTAATTGTGTATGTATGAATAAAATGAGTGCATGCATAAACTTCGGAGAAATTCAAGTTTCCGCTACGCGAACGTTTGGCCATTAGCTAGTTTTCATATAAAGCGCTTACATAGAGAGCTGTAGATTTTTACATACGTTGTTTTGAATTTGTTTATATTTGTTTAAAAAACAGATTTAGAAAAAATCGTAGGGCTTAAAAGATAAAAATATAAACGTAAAATACACTTAATAGGTCTTAGTTCTTAAAGTATGCACTTTGGGGTCTAGATTTTCACGTTTATACAAACCTTGTAAGTATCTGAAACATGTTGCCAAGTATCAATGATGTTCCGTTAGTAATTAAAGAGTTAAAGGACAATTTTACCATGAATAGATCACTGTTTACAAAACAGTCAAATATCACGACGTTCTAAAGGAATTGCATGGTAAAATGTATGCCAAAAATTAGTTTATTCATTCAACTATTCACATGCAAAATTTCATGTCATTAAATTTAGTAATTAAAGAAATCAATTAAAATACTGACGAAGCATCGAAAACCTACATAACCCGACCAAGTTCGGATAGCTACAAAAAAGCGTCCATGCAATATATTTAGGTAACATCCCAAAATTTACCGTATAATACCGGTATTGAATTGGTATAGGTGATAACACAATTGTTGTTTCGATATAATTTAAAGGTCATTTATTTAGTCTAGTTATGTGATCTGTGATTGTTAATCTGTGATTTTTTTTTAAGCTAGTGTACATTATACTTAGAAATGTTGAGGTTATTTACTGTATTTGCTACTCATTTAAGAATATTTTCTTGAAAATACCTTTTTTATACCAATGTTTTGGTTTATAAGCACTTTCTTAATGTTGATCAAATCTAAACAACTGAATAGTCTAGTTATGTGATCTGTGATTGTTAATCTGTGATTTTTTTTTAAGCTAGTGTACATTATACTTAGAAATGTTGAGGTTATTTACTGTATTTGCTACTCATTTAAGAATATTTTCTTGAAAATACCTTTTTTATACCAATGTTTTGGTTTATAAGCACTTTCTTAATGTTGATCAAATCTAAACAACTGAATAGTCTAGTTATGTGATCTGTGATTGTTAATCTGTGATTTTTTTTTAAGCTAGTGTACATTATACTTAGAAATGTTGAGGTCTTTTTCTGTATTTGCTACTCATTTAATAATTGGTATTGAGTTGTAAATACCTTTTTTATTTTATAAGTACTTTTTAAATGTTGATTTATTTTTATATTAGGCAGACTCTCAAACCTAAACAACTGAATAGTCTAGTTATGTGATCTGAGATTGTTAATCTGTGATTTTATTATTGAAGCTCTAAATATTTTACTTACCCTTATATTCATAATCGTTTATTAAACCTATGTTAGTTAAAACACATTTAAGTTTATTGCTGTCGTTGCAAGCGTTTGTTAACGTTATTATAATTACTTATTTAAGTGTGTAATGAAACATAATTAAGTATGTACTTAATAAAAAAAATTTTTGTACACGGATATTTAAATAGAAAAGTACTTGTTAATTGAAGATTTGTTTTTATCGTAGATAGTTGGGTTATTATTAAAAAAATATTTTTAATTCAAGAAATGCAATTGTTTTATTTTTTCCTATCGCTTGTGTACGGAACTGTACCATATTAGTAAATACTATATTGGAAGGTTAAGAACGTCTCTTAGATATATGGCTGGGCCGCTTTTTTGTAGCTATCCGAACTTGGTCGGGTTATGTAGGTTTTCGATGCTTCGTCAGTATTTTAATTGATTTCTTTAATTACTAAATTTAATGACATGAAATTTTGCATGTGAATAGTTGAATGAATAAACTAATTTTTGGCATACATTTTACCATGCAATTCCTTTAGAACGTCGTGATATTTGACTGTTTTGTAAACAGTGATCTATTCATGGTAAAATTGTCCTTTAACTCTTTAATTACTAACGGAACATCATTGATACTTGGCAACATGTTTCAGATACTTACAAGGTTTGTATAAACGTGAAAATCTAGACCCCAAAGTGCATACTTTAAGAACTAAGACCTATTAAGTGTATTTTACGTTTATATTTTTATCTTTTAAGCCCTACGATTTTTTCTAAATCTGTTTTTTAAACAAATATAAACAAATTCAAAACAACGTATGTAAAAATCTACAGCTCTCTATGTAAGCGCTTTATATGAAAACTAGCTAATGGCCAAACGTTCGCGTAGCGGAAACTTGAATTTCTCCGAAGTTTATGCATGCACTCATTTTATTCATACATACACAATTACACACAAATACACACTAATTTTTGGACACACCTCTTTTCTTCTAAAGTCTATGGATTAAAATAAGTTCCGCCAGGACAACGTTCGCCCAGCGGAATCAGTTTTTGGTGAATTTCTCCACAATGGCTGCGTACACAATTTTTTTTTTACCATACACAATTATACGACGTCATACACTAAATATCTGCATAATTAATATCTTTAAATTCAACAACATTCCGCTGCGCGAACGCACACCATTTAGTCAACTCATAGCCCCAAGTAAAAAATTTGTCACTCTCAAGGGTCTCCAGTTGAGATAGGTACCGCGGCCCTGGAACACAAAGGGCAAAGGAAGGAACTTTGATGGGTTTTAGTATGTACGTCAGGCTGGCCCGGCCCCATGGAATTTAATAATGAGATTGTTATCAATCCAATGTACCCGGGTATACTAATATATGTAACACCTTCATTTTCAATGTGACTCTTTTTAAAAGAAATTACGTGCACTTCTTAGTGGCCGGGCCAGCCTGACGTTTTCAGCCCGGCCACCTTGTTTCCCACTAATCTACAAAAAATAGTGTGCGTTTCGACCGCGCGGCCACGGCGTTTTTTTTTTAAAAAAACTATGCCAAGATTATGTAAAAGTTTGTAAAAGTTGATTCCCCAAAACCATAAATTTGTCAAAGTTATGGTTAAAAAGTTATAAGGGTTTGAACGTGGCCGCGCCATCGAAACGCGGAGAACCGCGCGGCCACGGAGATCTCTAAAACTAAGCGTTGCAGAGACCTGAAACTTAGGTAAATAACAGATTGAATTTGTAAAAAATTTGTAAAAATATAGAAAAAATTCCAAGGTTTATATTTTAGGAGCTGTAAGACTAAAACCCCATGGCCGCGCCATCGAAACGGTGAATAAAACGTTATCGCCGATATCTCGCTGAAAAGGCATCGCAGAGGTCTGAAGTTTTTTGTAAAACTTAGATTTGAATTTGTCAAAACTAGTAAAAATACAGAAAAAAATCCTAGGTTTATATTTTAGGAGCTGTAAGACTAAAACCCCGTGGCCGCGCCATCGAAACGGTGAATAAAACGTTATCGCCGATATCTCGCTGAAAAGGCATCGCAGAGGTCTGAGGTTTTTTGTAAAACATAGATTTGAATTTGTCAAACATTATAAAAATACACAAAAAAATCCTAGGTTTATATTTCAGGAGCTGTAGTACGATATCGCTTATAACCTTCAATTCGTTTTGAATGATTCGATAGGGTGACCATGACTTAGTGTTTACAGAAAACTTTCCACCTATTGCATTACCTAGAAATTGTTTCTCAAGGATTCTAAATTAAATTAAAATGAAACGATAAGATACAAAAACATATGTTTATTTCTTTAAAAATCACATAAATCACAGATTGTTTACTTACATGTTACGTACCCTGCCTACACCACAACGGTTAAATAGCGACATGATAGAGATTTACGTACAAGGGGTGTTTCCACGTAAAATTGGACCACAGGAACTCTGCTGACTCGACGCTCCGTGTGGCCGCCGACCACCTACTTCGAATCTGATGATGCCTCATCCGCGTTTCGCAATCGTTCAGAATTGTATTTTTCTTTATAATTAATTTGGCACTTCGGTACAAGCATCAACCAAGTCTAGACTTAAGATCTAATATTGTAATTTTGAAGTAATTAAACTCTTCTTTAAATTAATTTCGGTTTTTTTTAAAGTCCTCCGGCTGCCACCTTCATAATTTACACTAAGATATACTTATATTTCTGACAAAATCACAAATCACAGATTATTTACACCAAGATTTTTTATATTTTGTTTAAAATTACTCTGTTTTTTTATATCCTAATCATCTGTTAGACCATATGTTAAATTATGTATTGTCATAGGTTGTTCAGAACTTGAGTGCATTCCGGTTTTATTGTCGTCGTAACAAATCATTCCGGAATTACTTACTAAGCAATGACACTTGTAATGACCAATAAGCCCTACAACCGGGGGAACATATTCCACAGCACCTATCAGTCTATATTTCTTTTGTTTTATTTCGATGTTGTGAGGTATTTCAACGAAGTCCAGATTGTAATAGCAGAACGTAGTTTTCCAAAGATAACAATGTCCGAAACAGTGCGCAATACAAAGTCAGTAGGAATGCCAAAATTTAAAAACACCAAACGAACACCAACGAGTAGTCCGTGCGAAAGTAAAACGACGACTACAACAAAAAGCCTTTGGCGGGGACGGGGCACGACTACGGGATATCTCTTTTAGAGCGCACATATTGGACTGATGTGATTGGTTAGACAGCCGATCTCCGTCTCCCGCACTGGACCCGCACTCCGTTCGCTCCTGTGTACTGTAGTGTGTGCAGCCTTTATTGTTGATTCCTTCAGTGCAATTCAATATCGTTCAATTCAGTGTCGTTATTCTATGTTTAATCATTTTAAAAATGCTGCCGCAAAAAAGTAACAGTTTCAAATATGTAAGCCCGAATGACATAAAATGATATTATTTTTTTACTTAAAAACAGTGTTAAGGGTGGCTCAGAAATGAAAATATTTCAACGAAATTATCTTGTACCTACACGAAAAAGTAGCAGCGGTGGTATTTAAATTTCTAAACTAGCCACATCACTAACTTTTTATAATATATATATTTAAATATATATAACATCTTTTGAGTTTATCAGGGTAAATTGATTTTGGAATCCGTGAGTTAATTACAGGGGTTAGTTTTGGCATAATTCATACATTTCAAATCCTTTAGACAAATTCAAAACAATTACTTTTCTTAATTTTAGCGCTTTTTCAGCTATTAAGCCACCATTGCTTAAATAGCTGAAAAAGCACCTAACTGAATCATCGGTGATTTAAGTGTTTTTTATAATTAAAAATAAATAAACTAAAATGAAACGATAAAATACAAAAACATAATTATGCTGAAATAGACATACGACTCTTCATTTTAATTTAATTTAGAATCCTTGAGAAATAATTTCTAATACAATATGTGGAAGCTTTCTGTAAACAATAAATCATGGTCACCCTATCGAAATATTCAAAACGTATTAAAAGGTCTTAAATTATGAAAAAAATGTATTTTTTTGCTTATTATCGGTAGTTCTACTTACTCATCAGTGTTTTTACAAAAAAATATCTACCTAATACTTAACTCCTTCGGTAAATAATCGCGACTTATTTCTAAACGATATCGTACTACAGCTCCTGAAATATAAACCTAGGATTTTTTTGTGTATTTTTATAATGTTTGACAAATTCAAATCTATGTTTTACAAAAAACCTCAGACCTCTGCGATGCCTTTTCAGCGAGATATCGGCGATAACGTTTTATTCACCGTTTCGATGGCGCGGCCACGGGGTTTTAGTCTTACAGCTCCTAAAATATAAACCTAGGATTTTTTTCTGTATTTTTACTAGTTTTGACAAATTCAAATCTAAGTTTTACAAAAAACTTCAGACCTCTGCGATGCCTTTTCAGCGAGATATCGGCGATAACGTTTTATTCACCGTTTCGATGGCGCGGCCATGGGGTTTTAGTCTTACAGCTCCTAAAATATAAACCTTGGAATTTTTTCTATATTTTTACAAATTTTTTACAAATTCAATCTGTTATTTACCTAAGTTTCAGGTCTCTGCAACGCTTAGTTTTAGAGATCTCCGTGGCCGCGCGGTTCTCCGCGTTTCGATGGCGCGGCCACGTTCAAACCCTTATAACTTTTTAACCATAACTTTGACAAATTTATGGTTTTGGGGAATCAACTTTTACAAACTTTTACATAATCTTGGCATAGTTTTTTTTTAAAAAAAAAGCCGTGGCCGCGCGGTCGAAACGCACATAAAAAATACTGGCAATATTGTGCTACAGATGAAATGTACCCTATAATTTATGCATATGTAACACAAAATCGAATCGTAAAATGCAATAGCATACGAAATATTAGCGGTTGCAGGTGGCCGGGCTGAAATTATTTCGTTACTATAAAACAGTAAAACTGCAACACCTACCAAAAAATAATACCAGTACATAATGAGATATAGAGATATAGAATACATGTAACGCTTTCATTTTAAATTATAATACATATTTAGAAAGAATAATCACTTGAAATTATATTTCAGCCCGGCCACCTAAAAGCGGTAATATTCCCTAAAATCTTATGCCAATTTGTACAGTAAAACCTGATACAGCTATGAAATGAAAGTTACATTCGTTTCGTTTTAGTCGTATACCTTTAAGCCTTCTGTTTGACTAGATTATCAAAATCTGAGAAACTTGCCGAAGAGTGACTATCATTTATTAACTAATTTCAGGACATTTGGTTTGTTGAGTGAAACAAAATTGGTAATTGTCATATTTTTTTAATAATCATTTTTGAAATTAGTTAGACAACATTTGTACTTATATTAATTAGGTACTATAACAATTGTTAATTATAAATAATGTAAAAAAAGGTTACACATTGATAATAACACAGTTATCAAAAAATTATAGTAATATCAATATTACCTTAACATCGAACATTCATTCATTCAGAATATTAGAAGATAATTTTTGGTTAAATACTTATTATACCTTAAAACTAATTTGATGAAGTAAGCTTGCTTGTTGAATAACTGGAGAAGACCCTGATGATGATGTTGACGAAATTATAATACTATTGGTATTATCTTCATTTCTTTTAATGAAGCACTCATCTTTTGCCCGAGGTGAGTTCTGGTTGTTTAAAAAGTTCCTTCTAAAGCTGAGATATAGTGCTTTTGGTGACATCACATAGTTTATATCTTTTGCTATGGTATTGTATATAATAGAACTATATCTTGTCGTGGTGATCAAGCGTTTATGTTTCTCAAATATTTGTTTTTGAGCCACAATATCTAACGCACTACGTTTTCCCATGGTGTAGGCACGCTCAACTGAAATAAAATATATTCATTTTAACTATGGTTTCGTAATAGGTATTCATGTAGGCTAAATAACTACATTAATATTTATTTAAATACAAATTCCCTAAAAAGATAAGTGTATGCAGTAACATTTGCATGCATTATCAAGTATATACATAAATCTATTAAAAAATATTTTAGCACCTAAGGAAAGAAAGAAAGAAAGAAAGCAAAGAATGTTCATAAGAATCAAATTTACTTTCACAAAAATAATTCACTAAAATCCAATATATAAATCTTACAGTAATTAATAAGAAACTGATTAATTATTGATTTCACGAAATAAATAAGTACACAATAATAATAAGTAAATACATAGGGTAGGTACACAACAATAAGATTCACAAAAACTAAACACTTACTGTTAGTAAATCACCAAAATTATTACCTATTGACTATAAACGAAAGGATAAAATATATTTAGTTGATGGCATTGTATGGAGTTTTATTATTAAGTAAATGAGTGTTTAGATTTACTTTACTTTACCTGTATATTTTTTTAAATAATTACTTAGCTACCCATTAACATTGTTTGTCGATATATTTTAATTTATCAAAACTATGACTTACCTTAAAAACATCACATCACAAACTACTACACTGCAACAACTGATCAAATTTTACACTCACAGTAATATTAAAACGTAAAATATTATGTCAGAAGTGTTGATAACTACACGGCTCTTGCGCATCTATTCTGTCTACTCGGGGAAAATATCTTACGACTTAGGTTGGGACGCGACACAGGCGCCGTCTAAAAATCGGTGGTAGCGTCTGTGAACTATTATCTTTGTATGGTTATGTTGTGAAGCCAAAAACGGAGAAAATATATATAGGTTTAGGTATTATGTATCCAACAATTATTATGTGTGATTTATACTACTTAGTTTATTAATAAAAATATCATAGTAACGCATTTTGTTTCACTCAACAAACCAAATGTCCTGAAATTAGTTAATAAATGATAGTCACTCTTCGGCAAGTTTCTCAGATTTTGATAATCTAGTCAAACAGAAGGCTTAAAGGTATACGACTAAAACGAAACGAATGTAACTTTCATTTCATAGCTGTATCAGGTTTTACTGTACAAATTGGCATAAGATTTTAGGGAATATTACCGCTTTTAGGTGGCCGGGCTGAAATATAATTTCAAGTGATTATTCTTTCTAAATATGTATTATAATTTAAAATGAAAGCGTTACATGTATTCTATATCTCTATATCTCATTATGTACTGGTATTATTTTTTGGTAGGTGTTGCAGTTTTACTGTTTTATAGTAACGAAATAATTTCAGCCCGGCCACCTGCAACCGCTAATATTTCGTATGCTATTGCATTTTAGGATTCGATTTTGTGTTACATATGCATAAATTATAGGGTACATTTCATCTGTAGCACAATATTGCCAGTATTTTTTGTAGATTAGTGGGAAACAAGGTGGCCGGGCTGAAAACGTCAGGCTGGCCCGGTCACTAAGAAGTGCACGTAATTTCTTTTAAAAAGAGTTACATTGAAAATGAAGGTGTTACATATATTAGTATACCCGGGTACATTGGATTGATAACAATCTCATTATTAAATTCCATGGGGCCGGGCCAGCCTGACGTACATGTTTTAGTCAGTAAAAGTCTGTGTGACTGACACTGGCAGAGCCACCATCAGGGATTTTAATTTTGATAACACAAAAATTTAGTCGCTAATTAGGTAGTCGAAATTAGTCGCCAAATATTAGATTTGGTGATTTTTTAAGGGTTTATAGGTGGCCGATCTGGAGAGAGCCTACCCCAGGAGAGCCACATTAATATCTCAAAAAAACTAGAGCACCTAGCGAAGACCTGTTTTCTCCCATATTTACTCGCTAATTAGTCGAAACTAGTCGCCAAATATCAGAATTGGTGGGTCAAGGGTTCAAAAGATATAAGTGTTTATAGGTGGCCGATCTGGAGAGCGCCTACCCCAGCAGGGCCACATTTATATCTCAAAAACTAGGGCACCTAGCGAAGATCTGTTTTCTCAGTGTCAGGTGTTTTTGTTGAGATTCAGCTCATAGCCGTTTTTGCAAAATGTCTGAATTGAGTGATCCACACTTTGGGCAATAACTGGAGACCCTTGAGACTGACAATTTTTTTTCTTGGGGCTATGAGGTGACTAAATGTACAATCAGATTTTGTCACGAAATAAAAAAAGATCACTCAATCCAAATGCACGATTTCTTCGAATCAAATACAAGTCTGTCTATAAAGTCATGAAAATAATGTTTGAGGAACTAACATTATTCAAAAGTAGGGCAACACTAAATCATAGTAGGTACATCGAATGTCATCAGCTGTCATCAAGTTGTTTTGTAACTCGTTATCTATTGCATTTTTATTTTTTATTGCTTTTCAAATCTACGTAGATAAAACTGAAGAAACAAATTGGTATGGAGCTCGGGAAATTATTTTTAAAGTGTATCAGCGATGTTTGTTAATTTGGATGAAGTTTATGCTTGAACAGCAGCTATGACAGGTATGTAATGGTGTTACTGTATTTACATCAGAACGTTCGGCCAGTCGAGATAGGGCGCTGGCTGCTACTCCAGTTTTTAGTGACGATTATGTGACGCATAAAGATGCCAGCCGAAGAATTTGTGACAGAACAGTTCGAGAGTTAGAAGCATTTATTTATGGCCGAACGACCTAATATCAGAACGTTCGGCCAACCTGAATCTCCATAACTGAAGACCTTAGAGAAACTGTTACTGAATAAAGATTTAGTGACGATTTGGTGACAAACAACCAATGCTTTACTTTTACTCGTAATGCCACCGGTTAAAAGTAAAATGAATGTTGGTTCCTGGATCATCAGGACGTTCGGCCAACGTAATCTCCATAACTGAGGACCTGAGAGAAACCGTTAATAAATAAAGATTTAGTGACGAGACTGAAACGAATTTTTATTGCTTTATTATTTTTTGTGACGGCCCCTTTAAATAGTAAAATGAAAATTTAACATATAACCTCAAAATATTGGGATTATAGATTCCTCCACAAGGAAGAAGCCCAGAGAAACCGTTAATCAATAAAGAGTTAGTGACGACTCTGAAACGAGCCTTTATTGTTTTTTTTTTTTTGTGACGGCCCCTTTAAATAGTAAATTGAATATTTAACATATAACCTCAAAACATTGGGATTATCGATTCCTCCACAACGAAGAAGCCTAGAAGACTCGTAAAACCCCTGATGTGTATAGGTTTTCAGTGCAATGGTGTCAGTATTTTCGTTGATTCAAGATTAATCTATAAAAATGCACTATGGCGGATGGCGACTGAAATAGGGTGACCATGTATTCCAACGAAACAAGTATTTATCGAGTAGGTACCTAGGTATTTATCTACTGAATGAAGAGAAACACGTCGAAATAGTTGAATTAAGGTGATGATGTAGGTATTACAACAAATATATTACATGGAATAATAACCTGCACGTACATAGTAGACTCTATAATTACGTTTGGTTTAGACTGCAACAATGTACACAGTTTATCAGAAATGCCTCCTACGATTTTAGTTAAGAACAAAGTTTTTCATATACTGGGTGTAATTGAATACATTTCGTCTGTGCTAGGCAAAATCGGCCACTACAAATGTCATGTTTACGATAAAAATAAATGGGTATGTTATGATGATGGAAAGTGTGAACTACATCAAAGCTCTGTTGACATAAAAATTACAATGCACACTATAACATATGTCATATTAGAAAATGACAGCAATTACTCAAATAAGTTAGGTACTTAATCTAGTAGAAACTCATGACAAGAGACTGATTTGTATATAGTACTTACCTACTATTGTTAAGTTTTATACAGTTGCTAAGTTTTTTACTTCTATGTAGATGGACACTTTTAAAGGGATGACAGTACCTACCTATTTGTTAACACGACCAATTTTAAACTACTACCTAACTTATTATAAGTCAATTTAATTTTAAGCAGTTTTTGATTATAAGAATCAAGCGCTTTTAAAGTGTTAAAAAAATATATTCTCTATTTACAAGGTTAATGGTAATGTAAAAACGTGATATGTACATTTAATTTTATTTTTATGGCATCTTCGGGTTTTGCTACGTTCCTTCCCCCGCAACTTCCTCGCGGCGCCTTGCTCTCTCTCGCTCGCCAATCATGTCACTGGTGTGACGTCATCGAGGTCAGGCGCAGCGATCCTTTGGTACTTTAATAGTACCAGACAGGACTATCGAAAATGGGTAGCTTAAGTTCTGGCTGACCTTACCGGAAAGAAAGCCGTAATGTTATCTGACTAGTATTTTTAAGAGTTCATTTGGTGTAGTTATTGTATAATCTTACTGTGATTTATCTATAGAACTGATTTTTAATTGTAAAATGTAAAATCTAGTTTATCAAACTAATAATAATATTGTCGGGCCACCACCGAAAGAAATCCGCTTTGACAACTTTCAAGTCAATCACCTAGCAATAAACACAAGACGCTGTCAAATCGATCTATCTTCTCTCGTGGTGAACCAATTTAACTGTAATTCTAAAAAGTACAAATTATTATGTACCTAACTACCTACCGCTTTTTTTGGATGATTGATTAAAAATAAAGCATGTTTTAATTTGTATACCTATTTATTTAAGTATACTTGTACTTAGTCAAATTTCCCAATATCCAATGTCAGTCACCTTTCCACTTTCGTTTGCTTTTAGCCAAAATAGACTCGACTAATATAACAAAAACTTCACAAGTGGACACTGGTATGCAGGCATCAGCTCAACGTTGCTAGTACCTATATATATATAATTTCATATAACGACGTGCTTCATTGTTTAGGTAATTAAGTACTCGTTATATACTTGTTTCGTTGGAATACATGGTCACCCTATTTCAGTCGCCATCCGCCATAGTGCATTTTTATAGATTAATCTTGAATCAACGAAAATACTGACACCATTGCACTGAAAACCTATACACATCAGGGGTTTTACGAGTCTTCTAGGCTTCTTCGTTGTGGAGGAATCGATAATCCCAATGTTTTGAGGTTATATGTTAAATATTCAATTTACTATTTAAAGGGGCCGTCACAAAAAAAAATAAAACAATAAAAGCTGTTTCAGAGTCGTCACTAACTCTTTATTGATTAACGGTTTCTCTGGGCTTCTTCCTTGTGGAGGAATCTATAATCCCAATATTTTGAGGTTATATGTTAAATTTTCATTTTACTATTTAAAGGGGCCGTCACAAAAAATAATAAAGCAATAAAAATTCGTTTCAGTCTCGTCACTAAATCTTTATTTATTAACGGTTTCTCTCAGGTCCTCAGTTATGGAGATTACGTTGGCCGAACGTCCTGATGATCCAGGAACCAACATTCATTTTACTTTTAACCGGTGGCATTACGAGTAAAAGTAAAGCATTGGTTGTTTGTCACCAAATCGTCACTAAATCTTTATTCAGTAACAGTTTCTCTAAGGTCTTCAGTTATGGAGATTCAGGTTGGCCGAACGTTCTGATATCAGGTCGTTCGGCCATAAATAAATGCTTCTAACTCTCGAACTGTTCTGTCACAAATTCTTTGGCTGGCATCTTTATGCGTCACATAATCGTCACTAAAAACTGGAGTAGCAGCCAGCGCCCTATCTCGACTGGCCGAACGTTCTGATGTAAATGTTACTGTTTGTTTTTTATCTACCAGAAGTTACAAATTTACTAAATATACGATTTTAAGACTAAAATAAAGATTGTATACATTGCGCATTAATAGGTTAGATTGCAAATCTAAGTAAGCCATATTATAGTGCGACCAGAACTTTTGATACTTTTGGGTGATCAAAATTCATCCATTTCCTGTTATATATTACATTTTTTTTTAATCTTTTTTCAGGAAACAGAGTAGGTACAGTGAGGCGTATTGTAGATGAAGGCTATAAAAATGATGGCAAATTTGGAACCCCTGGCAAACCCAGATCAAGATATAGATGAGTAATAAAGTCATTCGCCTAGGCTAGGCAAAGATAGCAGCAGCAATGACAGCAGTAGCGAAGACGTTGTTAGTGACGCAGCTGACAATGAAAATAGGTACTTTTTTAACGTAGAATCTTTGGCATGAGGTGATGAAAGTAGGTACCTAATTAATTATTATGTTATGGGATATTTTTCATTAAAAAAAAAGTTTAAACATATTTGTATAATAAAAAAATGTATGAACATTTTTCTTTTATTTACTCATTTTATTTGAAGGACAGAGACCATAGATTTGTGCTATCTGATCGTTTATGCAAACTAATGAAGGTATGTTGTGATGGCCCAGAGGTTAAGGCCTCGCCCCTTAAGCCGGTTGCAGACCGAAAACTAAGCTATGCCAAGGCTAAACTAAGCTATGCCAAGTAAGCTAGGCTAAGCTAAGCTAGAAATAAATAGCGTGCACACCAACAGCTAAGCCAAAGCTCAGTCAGTGTTGCGTAGTTCAATTAGACGGACGTTGCTCGCCATGAATATAATCGATGAAGAAAGTTCCGATGATGAATACGTTACACATAGAAAAATAAGATTAATACTGACTTATTATTATTTAAGAAAAAGACGTTCCAGATCTTGGATATGTCAACACATTCAATCTCGGCACACAAGTGGAGAGTTAAGAACTTTATTTTATGAGTTAGATGATGAACATTTTCAGTTATATTATCGTGTTACAAGAGTTCAGTTTTATGATTTGTTATCATTGATTATCGGAGATATTACTAAACAAGATACTAACTATCGGAAGGCTATAACGCCAGAAGAAAGATTAGCTATTTTTTTGAGGTAAGCAAAACTATTTTAATTAAAACAATTTTTAATAGGTAAATGACAAAAGGTTACAAAGATTACGAATTATCTAAGCTATCGTTTTGAGCTGGTGTTGAGAAGCTAGATGATGATGAGTACCCATATTGATAAGTCTGCCTAGACAAATAACTTTCATAATTTTCCTCTGCTTCGTTTACAATTTGAAAAAGCTTTTTTTAACATCTCTTTGTATCCAATCGGGAAGCTTTTTAGTTGACTCGCACATACTGTCAAAAAACAAATTTAACGGATGTTTGTGTTTCTCCGCCTCTTTCGCCTCCTCAGCTTTCCGTTTCTCTCTTTGCTCACATCGTTTCATAAAATCGTTATCGACATCCTGAAGTAGGTCGCGTAATGATGAGTCATCGCCAACTTTTCTTTTTTTTGTCCTTGGTGCTTCGGAAGTGTTTTCATCATCATCATTCGGAATTTCTTCGAAAATCTCAGTACTTTGATTATGGGTTGATGCACCGAGCACGATACTTTGAATTTCAGTTGATGTACTGGGCAAAGTATTTTGATTATCAGTTGATGCACCGAGCAAAATACTTTGACTTTGGGTTGATGTACTGGCCAATGTATTTTTATTATTAATTGATACGTTACCGGTTCTCTTACGGTTTTTCATGTGGGGTAAAAGAAATTCGAGTAACTCTGCATATTTCCAGTTATTTGTCGGAGAAGCAGCCTGACCACTTGTACTGGCTTTCATCCTTTTGAGTGACTCTCGATGACTATCACGTAACTTTTTCCACTCATTCTTCGCAGTTTTCACTGTAACAAACACCAAGTCAAACTTAGTAATAAATATTTATGTGTTCCAGGTTTTTAGCTACTGGTGACTCCTTTAGAACAATTGGATATAATTACAGAGTGGGTAATAACACAGTTTCTTTGATTGTGAAAGATGTGTGCAATGCACTTTGGATTCATTTGCAACCAACATATATGAAGTTACCGACAGAAGGTGAATGGGAAGCAATTGCAGAAGACTTTAATGATAAATGGCAATTTCCTAACTGTCTTGGTGCCGTGGATGGGAAGCATATCTCAATAAAATGCCCCCCACAGTCGGGTTCTAATTATTTTAATTATAAAAAAATTTATTCTGTCCTTCTCGCAGTCGTTGATGCGAACAAAAGATTTATTATAATAGACGTTGGTTCAATGGGCCGATTTAGCGACGGAGGTATTTTTGCAGATAGCGCATTTGGCTACAAATTACAAAACGGGCAACTAAACTTACCTAATCATAAACCTTTAACGCCTGATGGCGATCCAACACCTTTTGTGTTTATAGGTGATCAAGCATTCCCATTACAAAAACACTTTATGAGACCGTACCCACGGAGTACATATTGTTTAGATAACAGAGCAAAAAACACCTTTAACTATCGTCTCAGTAGAGCACGAAATGTAGTAGAAAATGCGTTCGGTATATTGTCAGCGCGATGTCGTGTGTTTCGTCGACCATTCGAATGTCAATTAGAACTAGTGGACGTCATTACAAAGACTACCTGTGTCTTGCACAATTATTTAATGTCTTCAAGAACGATAACTAGTAACGCAAATACCGTCAATATTGAAGAATAGCAAACTTTAAGATCGGTACAATACGACAACTTACGAGCAACTAGAGAAGCATTTCGTGTCAGAGAATCCTTTTGTAATTATTTTAATAATATGAATTAGATTAAACTTTGAATAAATATTAATTAAACTTACCGTCTGGTATGTCTGGATTACTTATTTCCTCCACTATTCTTTTCCATACAACATCCTTTTTAATTAAGTTGTGATAGTCCTTTGTTTGTGTGTTCCATATAGGAAATTGTTTAACAGTTTCAATAAATAGCTCCATAATCGCCGTGCATACACCCAAAGACCGTGCGTACGACAAAGAACACTGGACAGCACTGGCGAAGGATGTGCAAAGGGTGTGCGGGGAAAGCGGGAGGGGCTTAGCTTAGCTCGTGTAGCTGCGCATCGGCATACACAACTAACTTAGCTTCGCATATTTTAGTTAGCTCACATAGCTTAGTTCGCATAGTTTGCGGTCTGCACACAAGTATTGAAAACTGCGTCAGCTATGCGAGCTAAGCTAAACTGACTTAGCTTAGCTCTTGGTCTGCAACCCGTATTAAGCATGAGGTTGTGGGTTCCTCAAAATCAAACCCGGTCAAGTACCAATGTGACTTTCTCAATTCATATGTAGGTACTTTCTAAGTTTATCTTGGACATCAGACATTGGTGAAGGAAAACATCGCGAGGAAACCTGTAGCTATTGGAGATCATCACTTAGCGAGTTTTGATATACAATGACAGTTCTAGTTATTTTCAACTGACGCTACCCGTGCAGAACTGTCATTGTATATCAAAACTCGCCAAGTGATGATCACTATGAACTGTCAATAGAGATACGCAATAGCCCTGCTGGAGTTATAAGTCTGAAATCGCCAACCAATCCGTCTTGAGCAAGCGTGGTGATCAATGTTCGTGTTGAGAAGAGGCCTTCGCCCTGCAGTGGGACAGCAAATACAGCAATAGGCTGGTATTATTATTATTTATAATGAAGGTCGCATCTTTGTCTATGGTTACTGTAGGTTTTTTTTTAATAAGATCTAAGACTTTACCTTTTCTATCTAGTTTAAAAAATCATCTACGAGTAAAAATATGTTTTTATTAAAACCAGGTTTGCTTCTAATACAAAATAATGATTAGAAGAAGAAGATTATTTAGAAGCTAGCTGAGCTAGTATCAAAATCAATTTAGTCACACTATACAGGGTTGCTACGTACACGACCGCAGCGCCCTCATTTTTTTTCATGATTTTATAGACAGACTACCTACAATGGATTATACCTACGTCGAAAAACTTCATTACTTAGGTAACCTGCTGGCCACAGCCAAGCGCGGCGCGGATTGCGGCGCGGCAAGCGGTGAGCGACGAAAACAAATGGTAGACAATGTATGAAGTAAGCCACAGCTACCGGCGGCGCGGTGAGCGCCGCGCGGCACGCGGCTGCGACGGGCTGCGCGGTGTGCGATTGAAACAAATGTACTAGCGAGTATCGAGGAGGCCACAGCTCACAGCGGCGCGCGCGGCGGCAGCGATGGACGTATTCAACATCGCACGATCGAAACAAATAATTTTGTTTTTATCGGGCGTTGAGCTTATATAAATAATGGATACGGAACAATTTCAACTCACACTGTCACTCTCAACCTCATTGCTGAGGACATATTCTGTTGCGCTTTGGGTGAATTTACAAGAACATCTTAACATCTACATATAGAAATTGCTATGTTAGAAATAGTTGAACTATTTAAATTTTAAGTGTGCTACAATATCGCATTGTGTCTAGCCTGGAAGGATATTTGGATGTTTAGAGATAGTAAATAAATTTATTAGTGAAATACTGAGTAGATCAGTAATATGGATATCAAAACATGTTATAAAAAATTGTGGGACGAAATAAAACAACAATTTAAATACCGTGCCACTTTTGATAGGGCCATTTTAATAGTTAGCCGTTCTCTAAATACGTCCACCGCTGACGCCGCCGCGGTCGCAGCTGGTCGGGCTGTGGCTTACCACCGCAAGTCGCGCCGCCCGCCGCGCCGCACCGCGCACCGCGACGCCAGTGGCTGTGGCCAGGACGTAAGTCATTCAAGCAAACAAACCGCCAGCGGTCACCGAGCATCACAGCAATAACAAACGCGTATTCGTGCATCAAGATTAAGGGCGCTTTCAATTTAGACGTTTCGTGTCGGACCGCTGCGGTGCCGAAAACGTGCGTTTGTCGGATTGCGCACGGAAGGTTGTTTGTTTTCATACAAAGCACGCGGTGCGGCAGCAGTGCATGTTGTCGAGCGTTCGCGGTACCGACGCCGCACCGCGTGCTTTGTATGAAAACAAACAACCTTCCGTGCGCAATCCGACAAACGCACGTTTTCGGCACCGCAGCTGTGCGACACGAAACGTCTAAATTGAAAGCGCCCTTACTCAAGTGCAGTCACGCGTTTGTTTCAACATTTCAATCAATCGACATAGGTAAGCCTGCATATGTCATCTCGGAGCATACCATTACCTTACCTCTAAGCAAGATTGCCATCACCAAGCAAACTCAAGCTGTTACCACACCAACCATTACCAAGAAACCCAGTACCTCACCAACCGTTACCAAGCAACAAGCAAAAGTACCTACGGCCGAAACGGCTGTGACGTGACGTCACAGCCCGCCATCAACAGGTCAACGCGCTCAGGCCGTGTCGTCAAGCTGCCGGTACGCTTCGCTTGAGGGGGAGTACTGTAGCCACCACTGATCACAGCACGTTATTACGTTTTCGACGTTCTGATAAGAAATATGGAAGCACACAGTTCTGATAAGAACTAAGCCACGTTTTGACGCTCTGATAAGAAACAGTTCTGAAAAGAACTAGTTTAACGTTTTTGACGATTTCTGCAAGGTAATGTGAGTGTCAGGAGCTGTGAGGCCACTCTTCTAGTCTTCGGTCAGCGTGTCTTCATCTTCCGTCAACTTGATCCGCAACACAACATCACTGTATCTTCACTCGACGGTGGCCACTCCTAACACTGAGGCGCCAACCGCACGCCACCTATATTTATCGGGTAGCTGTTGTGGTGTGAGCTCGAAGTCGGTCGTAGAATTGAAGAACGCGGGCCGTGGCCCGGATGAGTCGTAGCCAAGAAGAGAAACGTGTGACTTCAGGTAGTGTCTCTGTTAAGGTTGACCGTTTGTGAGAAGCAGTAATGGTGACACGCTCTTCGCTTGTGTCGATGTAGGGGTGTGAATCTGTTTCTTGCGGCCAGGCGTTTTCGTTGTCATACAAAAACGAGGGGCCGATGTACCAGCGGTGGCTTGCAGTGAAGTGAGTCGGTATATCGCCAGTCGAGTCGTCGGCGACATTGTGAGCGGTGGGAACCCAGCGCCATCCGCTTCGCTCGGTGGTTTCTTCTAATTCCGCTAATCGGTGCGCGAGTCGGACCAGAAGACTCGACGGTCGGCGCGACGATCGTGCTCTTCTTCCACGCAGCGTGCCAGTCGCCTGCCGAGCACTGCAGCCTGCAATTCAAGTCTAGGTATAGATGTGACCTTAAGGGGCGCGACGCGCCCTTTCGCTACCGCGAGCGACACATTTACTTGCCCTATGCCGTTCACTGACCGCCAATACGCTGCCGCGGCATAGGCTCGTTCGCTCGCGTCCACGAATACGTGCAATTCTACTCTAGTCGAGTCATTATAGCCCGGGTGACAACGTGGAATACGAACGCCTTTCAGTATCTGCAGAGCAATCAACCAGTCGTGCCATTTACGTTCTAGACTTTTAGGTAGGCGCTCGTCCCAACCGATTTTTAAACGCCAAGCATCTTGCAATATGCACTTTGCTTGTGTTGTAAACGGCGCGGCTAGTCCCAGTGGGTCATATAAAGACATTGTCGTTTTTAATAACTGACGTTTTGTAACCTGCTTGCTCAAATAAGAAGGGTCTACTTTCCTGAAGTTGAATCCTAAAGTGTCATTCTGGTGTCGCCAGATAAGACCAAGAATTTTCTCCTCCTTGTTGAGCAGTGTCCTTCACCGTGGGCTCGATCGCGAGACCAGCGATAGCGGCCGGCTCATTGGACGCCCACTTCTGCAACACGAAGTTACCTCGCCGCTGTACCGCGTCGACTGCTTTAGACACTCAGTTTGCTTCTTCGAAGTTGTCAAAGCTCTGTAAAAAATAATTCACATAATGATTCTGTACTATACTTGCATGACCACTGCGTTCTCTATTCTGTGGTAATACATGTACTTTTATGTGGCTGCAGGTTTTACCATGTAATATCCAGCCAAGCAGTGTGCGTACTACTGGTTGATTCTCTGTACCTACTCGCGCTTCAGAGGCGAGCAGGAGTGTCCAGCTGTCCTGGCCTATCGAGACAGTTGGTACACCAGCGTCATATGTTAGTTGCTCGACTATAGGTATCAGGTGCTCGAAGCCCACCAGGTCATTTTCTCCTATCAACTGGCCTGTTAATTCGAGTCTGTGATGGTTGTGTACTTTCCTCGTATATTTACCTTGACACGTTGTGAGTTCATAGCGTCAACGCGCGCACCTGCTACGGCCATGATGTAAAATGGCTCATTTGGGCCTTCTGCACCTATCCGTTGCGCGACGTCAGTAGTTAGTAGAGTTATTGTCGATCCATCAACCAGCAAAGCAAATGTGTCTATTTTACCGTTTGGTCCCGATAGTGTCACTGACACTACTTTCAGCAAAACTTGGTTGTACGTGCGCGGCGTGCTCCTGTTATTGATGGCGGCGTGCGGTTAGCTGTCACCGTATGGTGCTGAGTCGGCGCGTGACGCTACGTGCCCGGTCGCTGTGACACGAGGACGCTCTTCAGAGTCGTTTGCGGAGCACGTTCCCCGTCTACTGTCGCTGTGCAGTAGCCCGTGATGATAATGTTCGCAGTCTTGCACTTCACACTGCTTGCTTTTGCATCTATGCTTCCACGTCTGTTGGTGTAGGCACCTGAAACATAATTTATTTTTACGTGCAGTTTCCCATCTATCAGTTATCGACATTTTCCTAAAGTTAGAACAGATAGCCACGCTACTACAATTACCGTTGCATATCACACACGGTTTTTTATCAGTCTCTACTATTTTAAACGTCTTGTGAGCCGGTCGGTGTGGACGGTCTCGTTTATGTTCCACCTCTGCTGAGGCGTGACGCGCATTGAGATCGGCCTCTCTATTAAGAAATCTTCCCAACACTACTAGGCCGGGCTCTGCGTCACCCGCAGCCATCTCATAATCGTACCACCGGCTTCTTAGCGTTACTGTCAATTTTTCTGAAATCGCGGAAATCATTCCGGGCTATATAAATATTCTGTTCTTTTCAGAGCTTGCACCGCGGCAATGGCATTTGTGACCTTCGATGCAAACACACGTATATCTGTAGGGTTATCTGATACTTTAGGTAACTGACATAATTTAGTTAATTCGTAAGTTATTAATGCGTGGGGTCGTCCAAATCGAGATTCAAGCCTTTGCATAATTTGAACGGCCGAGGATCCTAGGAATAGGCATTTAACTGCCTCAAACGCAGACCCTCTCAAGAATTTTCTGAGACGGGCCAAAATTCCCTGCCTGGGCGAGTCGACGCAGACTCATTATACGCTGCTTTAAAATGCAGTCATTCGCTGGGGTAGCCACTATAAATAGGTAAATCAAATTCATACCTGCTGGCAGCGGGTTTGCCCCGCGCTACCTCTAACAATGCCCGAGTCAGTCCTAGCAGCAGGCTCCCCTCGTCGCTACGGTGCGGCAAGGGCGGCGGCGCGTCGATGGCGTCATGGGTTGTGGCTGCGGCGGGCGGATGTGGCCGCGGTGCTCGCTGAGTGTGTCCGCGGCGTCCGTTTGACGTTTCGCAGTCGCATGTCGCAGTCGAGCTTCCCTCCAATAATTCTTCGCCTGCTGATTCAACTTCCAAGAGCGCTAACCTAGCGGCGCGGCGGCGAGTTCCAATCTCGCTCGCGCCAGCGCCTTCCTGTCGGTTTTGTCTCGCCTCGTGGTTGTCTGTGTGGTGTCGTCGCCCCAGGGCTGTGAAGTTGGGTCTGATCCGACTCTGTGATGGAATAGTTAGGCGGGTCTGTCGGTCCCACCGCTGTCGCCAATTCCATGGAGTCGGGCACCCCTTCCGTGGCCGCTGTGACGGGTTTCTGCATACCGCGTGTCTTCACCATGTCGACGGTATTGCATACACCACACTACCACTTTCGCGTAACATTAAACCAAAGCTATATCTGCCCAAATCCGCCTGGAAAGACCAATGTCTGGCCAAATCCGGCTAACGAAGGACCAATGTTGAGCCAAATCCGGCTATCGAAGGACCAATGGCCCTCTCACTCAATCCGGCTCTCGAAGGACCAATGTTGAGGACAGAGGAGTAATCCTGCAGCAATGAAAGTCACACGCACTACTACAAGATTTATCGTCGGTATCCACAGGTTTTACAAATTGATTTAGGGCAAGTATAGCTTCAGTTTAACAATAAAATTCTATTTAAACACGGTTAAAAAACTTATGAGACTAGTGCACTCTATCGTGTCTGGAAGCGAACAGAACGCTACAAAGAAATGTGGGCGGAAAGAACTCGCGTTTACAATCAACTTCCGGTTCCAGAAACTTCTAGAATATTCGAACTGTTATTACTGTGCTGCTCCTGGTGTTGAGAGGCGATTACTACAATATTCATTCATAATATTACAACATCTCATTGATTCGACAGCGCCTCTAGTGTCGAGAAGCGACTACTATGATATTCATTCATAATATTACAATGACTCATTGATAGCCAGCGCCTCTAGTGGCGAGCAGCGAAAGCAATCGATCCATTATGCGTAAATCATTAATTGGACTAGCGACCTCTAGTAGTAACTCTGCTTTACTACTTCCGCTGCGCGACAACAGAGGACGCTACTTGTATATATCAGTCACAAACTCATTCTAGGAACTAAACGAGAATTGTTTCTTTTTTCGCTGTCGCCTACTCATTTCGTAACGAAGTATTTGCATTGACTATAATTATTGCTGCCAGGTTATTGTCAGGCGCAAGGTTGTAAAGCGAAAAAATGTTTTTTACGGCTTAATTCTGATAAAGTATCCTCATACAGTACAGCAGTTACCTCAGTACATCTTTTCTTACTCTTGAGCCAGTTGCGATCAACACATTTATTAGTTTTATGCAGGAATGCTTTAGAAAAAGCCTCTTTATTCCTTAATAACAATGGGTTATAAAGTTATAATATTAAAAATATGGCAAAAAAAAAAGTTTAAGAAATTAATTAAGGACCCCTCTCTGGGTAAAGGCCTCTTCCATTTTCTTCCACTGGTCGCGGTCTCGCGCTACAGTAGGCAGGTAAGCCATTTTTGACTCGTTTTGACAACTTCGTCTGCCCATCTTTTTTGGGGCTGTCCTTGCTGTACCTTGTGGTCCTGCCCACCTATTTGTTCGTTTGGTCCATCCTGTTTTTTAGGGTAAATTTTATGCTAATATGATGGAATTCTTTTATCATGGCTTCGAGGCTTTGATGTGATTCTGAGAAAATACCGATAGACGATTATCTGATATTTGCTAATGAATATTAAGTCACTACACTCATGAATGAATGTGATTTTCGTGGACATTTTCTTGTCCAAGAATATACTTGTATAGTTATCGATGAACAAGTATCAGTAACCAATTTAAAACGAAATTTTAGTCTTAAAATTCGATAATTTAGAAAAAGTAGGAATATTGAAAAAAAGAATTGAAATTCGCATTTCATCGACAACAGTGCTGCCGCCAGGAAAAAGGACGTTTCTACATGAAGAACGAAAAAAAGGAATTTAAAAAAATATTTCAAAAATGCGCTGTGCGAAAGGAAATAAACAAAATAATAATTTTATGGTGCAAAAGTGTGTACCTGTTAAAGTTTGATCTTAGATCTACCAGAATTATTATAATAAAATAAATGTTATCTATTCAATATATTATTACTTATTCTTTTTATTTAAAAAAATGCAAAAAATACGTGTTATTGCCACAACAACAACTTAGTACTTCGTATGAATGATAATATGGAGAACCCGATTTTTTTTTTAATTACGAGTTTTTTCCTGTAACTTACTTATAGCAAATCATTTCGCAGCTTTAGAAGTAAACAGCTAAACGAAAAAAAATATCTACGCCTGATAAGCAATTGCAGAAAACGAGACCTCATAGACCTCATCTATCGCTTTCCAATAGGGAATATGCATGTTTTTTTTTCACTTAAATCATTAACATGCAGTACTATCAACTCAAGAAAATAACTAGAAGTTAATTTCAACCACAACTTGTCGCACAAAAAAAATATTAAACTAATGCATTTTTCTACGACAGTTCAAACGTCCATGACTATCGCGGCCATTCATGTCAGGACTTTGATGTCACTTACCTCTATCTGCCTTGTTTAAATCTAATTTTTTGCCCTTAGTGGATTAGTTTTACTAGAGTTGTCGCGACGTTTAGTTCGCGAAATAAACAGGTAACAGAGTCAAATTAATATTGTTAGGGCGAAACGTGTAACAAACTATTACTACTAAATAACAGCATGAGGTGATCTGCTGGCAATAGAGATCACCATAGATAAAGAGTACTTATAGTTTATGGTTATGACATTTACGTAGTATCTCTATGTAATCTGTGGCGTTTGCCGGCATAGTGTGCTACACCAAAAGTAAAGTACACACATCAAAAGTGTCTAGGGATCAACATATATTTTTGCAATAACTTTTCTCCTGATTGATATTAATTAAAATTTTCTTTAAGGATTCATCAAATAAAGTGTTTTCGTTTGTCACAGTAACGATAAACCAAGTCACCTTTGCATTAATAAAGAAATTTGCCATTTTCCTAATAAAGGGATTTTTGACATTTGAACCACTAACACAAAAGTTCGAAAAAAAGACTGAAATAACAGTTTTCTTTAAAATTTTATTGGGTAACTTAAACAATTAATAATCCGTGTTTCTACCGCGAACACTAACAACACAAGAACATCGGTTTGGCATACTCAAAATGAGTTCATCCAAATCACGCTGTGGAATGGCCGCCCATGTTCGTTGCAACAACAAAAAAAGGTCTTCTTGCGACTGGATACCCTCCATATTCGGCAGAGCTCTTCTCTGTAGCATATCCCATGCATGCTCAATCGGATTCAAGTCTGGCGACTGAGCAGGCCAGGGCAGGACATTGATGTTAGCTGCGGCGAGAGTCTGTCTTACAACTCTTGCGGTGTGCGGTCGTGCATTATCATGCATTAACTGAAATAAGGGACCGATTTGCACTTGTAGAGGAACGATGACGTCTGATACAATCGTCTCAGCATAAATTTGAGCGTTGAGGTTGCCTCTGATCCAAATCAACTCAGTTCTTCCGCCGATCCAAATACCCGCCCATACCATGATGGTTCCACCACTATAAGGATGGACTTCCTGGCAGGATTTTAATCGCTGTTGGCGTCCAGGGGTTCTCCAGTGTCGTATACGTCTTGTATCCGGTCTCATACCAAAACGAGACTCATCAGAAAAGCACACGAAACGCCATTGTTCTTCTGCCCAATTTCTGTGTTCAAGAGCCCATTGATATCGTATCCTACGATTGTGCATTGCTATAGGTGGTACCCGTAGCGGTCTTCGGGAATGAAGGTTCACTTCATGCAAGCGGTTTCTGACTGTTTGGTCGCTAATTAAGTTCCCTGAAGAGTGATGAAGCCTCACGGCTAACATCATGGCGGTTATTGTTGGAGCTCTTCGAGTTAAGATTTGAATGTATCGGTCTTGTCTCCGTGTGGTGCAGCGATACCGTCCTCCATGGCGCTCAGCCACGGTACCAGTGCTTCGGTAACGTGTCCAAAGTCGACTGATAACACTCTGACTTGTATTCAGAGCTAAAGCCACAGTACGTTGCCGGGAACCAGCTTCTATCATTCCCACGGCTCTGAGCATTTCTTCCCTGCTTAAATGACGTCGCCGCTCCATAATAACGTTGGTTTTAATCAGTAGTAGGGAAACAGTAGCACTAATAATGTCTTCAATGCGTTGTATGTTTTTATAGGGAAAATATTGACAGCTGATTTTCATCTTTTACTCGAATTTGATTCACAGTTCCTGATTCAAATTATGAAATGCACCAAAAAGGATCCATATAAATTTATAAAATCATAAATTTATTACAAAGCCACATCTCAATCTCAAGAAATCCACATAAAAATGCTTGATCCCTAGACACTTTTGATGTGTGTGTGTTTACATTTTTAGTGATCTTTACTTTTGGTGTAGCACACTATGCCGGCAAACGCCACAGATTACATAGAGATACTACGTAAATGTCATAACCATAAACTATAAGTACTCTTTATCTATGGTGATCTCTATTGCCAGCAGATCACCTCATGCTGTTATTTAGTAGTAATAGTTTGTTACACGTTTCGCCCTAACAATATTAATTTGACTCTGTTACCTGTTTATTTCGCGAACTAAACGTCGCGACAACTCTAGTAAAACTAATCCACTAAGGGCAAAAAATTAGATTTAAACAAGGCAGATAGAGGTAAGTGACATCAAAGTCCTGACATGAATGGCCGCGATAGTCATGGACGTTTGAACTGTCGTAGAAAAATGCATTAGTTTAATATTTTTTTTGTGCGACAAGTTGTGGTTGAAATTAACTTCTAGTTATTTTCTTGAGTTGATAGTACTGCATGTTAATGATTTAAGTGAAAAAAAAACATGCATATTCCCTATTGGAAAGCGATAGATGAGGTCTATGAGGTCTCGTTTTCTGCAATTGCTTATCAGGCGTAGATATTTTTTTTCGTTTAGCTGTTTACTTCTAAAGCTGCGAAATGATTTGCTATAAGTAAGTTACAGGAAAAAACTCGTAATTAAAAAAAAAATCGGGTTCTCCATATTATCATTCATACGAAGTACTAAGTTGTTGTTGTGGCAATAACACGTATTTTTTGCATTTTTTTAAATAAAAAGAATAAGTAATAATATATTGAATAGATAACATTTATTTTATTATAATAATTCTGGTAGATCTAAGATCAAACTTTAACAGGTACACACTTTTGCACCATAAAATTATTATTTTGTTTATTTCCTTTCGCACAGCGCATTTTTGAAATATTTTTTTAAATTCCTTTTTTTCGTTCTTCATGTAGAAACGTCCTTTTTCCTGGCGGCAGCACTGTTGTCGATGAAATGCGAATTTCAATTCTTTTTTTCAATATTCCTACTTTTTCTAAATTATCGAATTTTAAGACTAAAATTTCGTTTTAAATTGGTTACTGATACTTGTTCATCGATAACTATACAAGTATATTCTTGGACAAGAAAATGTCCACGAAAATCACATTCATTCATGAGTGTAGTGACTTAATATTCATTAGCAAATATCAGATAATCGTCTATCGGTATTTTCTCAGAATCACATCAAAGCCTCGAAGCCATGATAAAAGAATTCCATCATATTAGCATAAAATTTACCCTAAAAAACAGGATGGACCAAACGAACAAATAGGTGGGCAGGACCACAAGGTACAGCAAGGACAGCCCCAAAAAAGATGGGCAGACGAAGTTGTCAAAACGAGTCAAAAATGGCTTACCTGCCTACTGTAGCGCGAGACCGCGACCAGTGGAAGAAAATGGAAGAGGCCTTTACCCAGAGAGGGGTCCTTAATTAATTTCTTAAACTTTTTTTTTTGCCATATTTTTAATATTATAACTTTATAACCCATTGTTATTAAGGAATAAAGAGGCTTTTTCTAAAGCATTCCTGCATAAAACTAATAAATGTGTTGATCGCAACTGGCTCAAGAGTAAGAAAAGATGTACTGAGGTAACTGCTGTACTGTATGAGGATACTTTATCAGAATTAAGCCGTAAAAAACATTTTTTCGCTTTACAACCTTGCGCCTGACAATAACCTGGCAGCAATAATTATAGTCAATGCAAATACTTCGTTACGAAATGAGTAGGCGACAGCGAAAAAAGAAACAATTCTCGTTTAGTTCCTAGAATGAGTTTGTGACTGATATATACAAGTAGCGTCCTCTGTTGTCGCGCAGCGGAAGTAGTAAAGCAGAGTTACTACTAGAGGTCGCTAGTCCAATTAATGATTTACGCATAATGGATCGATTGCTTTCGCTGCTCGCCACTAGAGGCGCTGGCTATCAATGAGTCATTGTAATATTATGAATGAATATCATAGTAGTCGCTTCTCGACACTAGAGGCGCTGTCGAATCAATGAGATGTTGTAATATTATGAATGAATATTGTAGTAATCGCCTCTCAACACCAGGAGCAGCACAGTAATAACAGTTCGAATATTCTAGAAGTTTCTGGAACCGGAAGTTGATTGTAAACGCGAGTTCTTTCCGCCCACATTTCTTTGTAGCGTTCTGTTCGCTTCCAGACACGATAGAGTGCACTAGTCTCATAAGTTTTTTAACCGTGTTTAAATAGAATTTTATTGTTAAACTGAAGCTATACTTTCCCTAAATCAATTTGTAAAACCTGTGGATACCGACGATAAATCTTGTAGTAGTGCGTGTGACTTTCATTGCTGCAGGATTACTCCTCTGTCCTCAACATTGGTCCTTCGAGAGCCGGATTGAGTGAGAGGGCCATTGGTCCTTCGATAGCCGGATTTGGCTCAACATTGGTCCTTCGTTAGCCGGATTTGGCCAGACATTGGTCTTTCCAGGCGGATTTGGGCAGATATAGCTTTGGTTTAATGTTACGCGAAAGTGGTAGTGTGGTGTATGCAATACCGTCGACATGGTGAAGACACGCGGTATGCAGAAACCCGTCACAGCGGCCACGGAAGGGGTGCCCGACTCCATGGAATTGGCGACAGCGGTGGGACCGACAGACCCGCCTAACTATTCCATCACAGAGTCGGATCAGACCCAACTTCACAGCCCTGGGGCGACGACACCACACAGACAACCACGAGGCGAGACAAAACCGACAGGAAGGCGCTGGCGCGAGCGAGATTGGAACTCGCCGCCGCGCCGCTAGGTTAGCGCTCTTGGAAGTTGAATCAGCAGGCGAAGAATTATTGGAGGGAAGCTCGACTGCGACATGCGACTGCGAAACGTCAAACGGACGCCGCGGACACACTCAGCGAGCACCGCGGCCACATCCGCCCGCCGCAGCCACAACCCATGACGCCATCGACGCGCCGCCGCCCTTGCCGCACCGTAGCGACGAGGGGAGCCTGCTGCTAGGACTGACTCGGGCATTGTTAGAGGCAGCGCGGGGCAAACCCGCTGCCAGCAGGTATGAATTTGATTTACCTATTTATAGTGGCTACCCCAGCGAATGACTGCATTTTAAAGCAGCGTATAATGAGTCTGCGTCGACTCGCCCAGGCAGGGAATTTTGGCCCGTCTCAGAAAATTCTTGAGAGGGTCTGCGTTTGAGGCAGTTAAATGCCTATTCCTAGGATCCTCGGCCGTTCAAATTATGCAAAGGCTTGAATCTCGATTTGGACGACCCCACGCATTAATAACTTACGAATTAACTAAATTATGTCAGTTACCTAAAGTATCAGATAACCTTACAGATATACGTGTGTTTGCATCGAAGGTCACAAATGCCATTGCCGCGGTGCAAGCTCTGAAAAGAACAGAATATTTATATAGCCCGGAATGATTTCCGCGATTTCAGAAAAATTGACAGTAACGCTAAGAAGCCGGTGGTACGATTATGAGATGGCTGCGGGTGACGCAGAGCCCGGCCTAGTAGTGTTGGGAAGATTTCTTAATAGAGAGGCCGATCTCAATGCGCGTCACGCCTCAGCAGAGGTGGAACATAAACGAGACCGTCCACACCGACCGGCTCACAAGACGTTTAAAATAGTAGAGACTGATAAAAAACCGTGTGTGATATGCAACGGTAATTGTAGTAGCGTGGCTATCTGTTCTAACTTTAGGAAAATGTCGATAACTGATAGATGGGAAACTGCACGTAAAAATAAATTATGTTTCAGGTGCCTACACCAACAGACGTGGAAGCATAGATGCAAAAGCAAGCAGTGTGAAGTGCAAGACTGCGAACATTATCATCACGGGCTACTGCACAGCGACAGTAGACGGGGAACGTGCTCCGCAAACGACTCTGAAGAGCGTCCTCGTGTCACAGCGACCGGGCACGTAGCGTCACGCGCCGACTCAGCACCATACGGTGACAGCTAACCGCACGCCGCCATCAATAACAGGAGCACGCCGCGCACGTACAACCAAGTTTTGCTGAAAGTAGTGTCAGTGACACTATCGGGACCAAACGGTAAAATAGACACATTTGCTTTGCTGGTTGATGGATCGACAATAACTCTACTAACTACTGACGTCGCGCAACGGATAGGTGCAGAAGGCCCAAATGAGCCATTTTACATCATGGCCGTAGCAGGTGCGCGCGTTGACGCTATGAACTCACAACGTGTCAAGGTAAATATACGAGGAAAGTACACAACCATCACAGACTCGAATTAACAGGCCAGTTGATAGGAGAAAATGACCTGGTGGGCTTCGAGCACCTGATACCTATAGTCGAGCAACTAACATATGACGCTGGTGTACCAACTGTCTCGATAGGCCAGGACAGCTGGACACTCCTGCTCGCCTCTGAAGCGCGAGTAGGTACAGAGAATCAACCAGTAGTACGCACACTGCTTGGCTGGATATTACATGGTAAAACCTGCAGCCACATAAAAGTACATGTATTACCACAGAATAGAGAACGCAGTGGTCATGCAAGTATAGTACAGAATCATTATGTGAATTATTTTTTACAGAGCTTTGACAACTTCGAAGAAGCAAACTGAGTGTCTAAAGCAGTCGACGCGGTACAGCGGCGAGGTAACTTCGTGTTGCAGAAGTGGGCGTCCAATGAGCCGGCCGCTATCGCTGGTCTCGCGATCGAGCCCACGGTGAAGGACACTGCTCAACAAGGAGGAGAAAATTCTTGGTCTTATCTGGCGACACCAGAATGACACTTTAGGATTCAAATTCAGGAAAGTAGACCCTTCTTATTTGAGCAAGCAGGTTACAAAACGTCAGTTATTAAAAACGACAATGTCTTTATATGACCCACTGGGACTAGCCGCGCCGTTTACAACACAAGCAAAGTGCATATTGCAAGATGCTTGGCGTTTAAAAATCGGTTGGGACGAGCGCCTACCTAAAAGTCTAGAACGTAAATGGCACGACTGGTTGATTGCTCTGCAGATACTGAAAGGCGTTCGTATTCCACGTTGTCACCCGGGCTATATTGACTCGACTAGAGTAGAATTGCACGTATTCGTGGACGCGAGCGAACGAGCCTATGCCGCGGCAGCGTATTGGCGGTCAGTGAACGGCATAGGGCAAGTAAATGTGTCGCTCGCGGTAGCGAAAGGGCGCGTCGCGCCCCTTAAGGTCACATCTATACCTAGACTTGAATTGCAGGCTGCAGTGCTCGGCGGGCGACTGGCACGCTGCGTGGAAGAAGAGCACGATCGTCGCGCCGACCGTCGAGTCTTCTGCAGGCTTATTCACAACCATTCGACTCGATTCCGTACCGAATCGAACGTCTATGATATCGAAGATGTCCTCCAAACGCTATTCACAGATCCGATACCGAATAATTTTGACAGTTCAAATTCGATATGAGACTCGAATCTTTCCGACAGCTGTTTGCTATCGGGAGTCATACCGAACAAAATTTAAACGAAGAAATAATTGTAATTCCAGCCTATTTCAGTGGAATTAAAAGACTGTAAACTTTTTAACACTGCCTGAAGTAAGTAAATTAAGTTTTATTATTGTATTGACCGTATTTCATTGATGATTTGATATCCGCATCTACATTTTTTACTTAGGTTCAAAGTGTTTACGAAATGTGATATTCGTTCTAGATTTTAGTTAACATTATTTGGTATTTTGGTAGATGGAGTATTCGATTGTGCAAGCCAGAGACCGCCAGCGTGCAGCAGGACAACAGAGGCAGGAGATGTTGTCTCTTCATAGAGCCATAAAGGATGTGACGAATCCTTTTGTCGACCCGCGGTTTCAGTCGGTGTATAGATTAACTCCCGACATGGCCCTTAACGTTATTGAAGAGCTAAGGCCCTATTACCCAAACTCGCACTCATCTGCCGCAATCCCCATAGAAATTAAAGTAAGTAAAAGGACTTTATAACTAATACTGTCATCTCCATTATGCACCGCGAACAACACTATCTATCAGACCACGAGCAAAGAAAAACCACAAAGCCTCTCTCCTCAATTCCAGCTTGACCAATGACAGCAGTCAAGCCCATTGTGCCTAACACCCTCTCTTCTAAAGCAGTGAGAATTAGTCTGCTGCTTGGACTACCACCAGTAACAAAAGCCTCAAAGCCTGTATTGCCAGGGCTTTTTTTTGTTTTTGTTTTCTAATTTGCCCATACCGGAGCATCTTTGTCTGTTCATTTTTGTCATGCATGTTTTCATCAATCATTTTCTAGTCTAAGAAGTAAGCTGATTGTTAGTATGTACTTCATCTTGTAGAATAATAAATGATAATCATAGGAAACCCATTTTTACAGTAGTTTATGTGACAAATACAAGAGGTCTTCTTACTTTTTTCTATCTTACTTTTTTCCATTTGTCCATTGGCTTCATTACTCCCCCAAAAAGGAGCTTAGTAATTTTCCCAGTTACTGCCACAGTCGGTCAGCTTTTATTCGACTTAAAGGCCCCTTTCTGTTGCCTCTTTATATCTAGAATATACGTTAACACTATTTCAGAGAAAAAAAGGTTCTATTGATTAAGTAAAGGGTCAAACACAATTGGTTTGTTTGTTTCGTAAGTAGTAGTATTAGTTCAGCTCGCGTATCACGTCATTATTTATGTTTCAAACTTTTAAGTGCCCAAGAATGATAGATTTACAAAATAACTAATGATTTACGTGCATTTAGAGTTTCTTTCATTATAATGCAGGACATCATAAAATCATATTATTTCAAGACCCAGTAATGTTGTCACTGTAAAATTATAATAATCAATTATACAAAAGAACTCGTTCCTTTTTTCGCTTAGTTTTTTAACGCTTTAAACAATTATTCCTATCTAACAATCCAAAATTAGAACATTATTGTAATAGAATTCAAAACAAATCTTCAGGCCGCCGGGCCGCACAAAGTTCACAACTTGACAACTGCTTTGATTTTAGTGACATAATGACTTTGACGTTATTTTGACGTTTGTAGGAACGCTCACCATAGACTAAGGTATAAGTTTTCTCTAAAGACATTGGGCTTCGTACATTGGAAAAAGAGCGACGGATTCACTCGTCTAAAGCTGGCTAAAAAAATATTCAAATTTTCTTACGTTTTTTTGCAATTTTCAGGTTTGTTTTAAGTTGTATGTTGATGAACTTAGAGGGTTGTATTGATGATTTTAATGATTATAATTCTATAGATACATACGTGTTACTGGCGCGACTCATTTTTATCAACATACAACTTGAAACAAACCTGAAAATTGCAAAAAAACGTAAGAAAATTTGAATTTGGCGGGCTACCCTTGCACTTCCTCCATGGTATATGCAAGAAATACAAAACTTTTTTTATTTCTTTAAAAATGCCTTGTATTGGACCATAAAAACATTGTGGTACACTTGTTTAATTTTCTAATACAACACTTATTTTACAATTTAATATTTTATTGAGCGTGTTTTTGGTGACACGGAACGCAAACACAAAACGCAAAATCCATGTGTCAAAGAAACACTTTTAATTGAAAAAAACTTAAAGTTTCACTAAGATTTTACTAATATTGTTATTGCAATTTTTGCTTAAATAAAGCACTTACACTCTTGTCGCCGCGCTGCGGCGCCACGCTATCCACCGAACCGGGACGCACGAGCTGGCCAGGCTCGCCGCCCCGTCCCAGACCGACGCAACGCAGCGACGCGTGCGATATGTGGTGATTAATTAATTATTGTTGTGAAGGGAGATTTATCTGTACCTGGGATTTGTTCCGAGAAGAATCTTCAATATTTGGGAGTTTTGCTTCGCATAAATCGGCTTTAGTTCTTACTAGCTCGCACCATGATTCAGCTCGCCATCTGTAGTTAAAATTAAATTGATTCCCACCATTTTATACATTGTGATATACATACATAAACGTTTCTGGTGTCTTAGTTGTGAAGTCACAGCACAGGAATGTTACACACACACTGCCCATGACTAAATTCAGTTACATGCTCTACGAGATACAAGTCATCGTAGCTTGTTGGGTATTGAGGAGAAAACCGCAGACAAGTCTGCCAATTAACCTCCTTCCCTAACTGTGTGCACCACAGAACCATTCTCATACTTAATATATCGCTGATGGTATGCACTCTCCTAGTACACACCAACAGCGTGCCCTGAGTATTGAGGAGGAAACCGCAGCCAAGTCTGCCAATTAACCTCCTTCCCTAACTGTGTGCACCACAGAACCGGTTTCATAATATATCGCTGTTGTATGTACTTTATACCCTCTTAGTACATAACCAACAGTATGCCATTTGTGTTAGCGAGACTCCGTATTGAAGCACCGAAGGTCTCCTAACGGACTGATCACGGCCTTACGCCCAGTCCGAGGTTTTCGCCAGATCGAAAGACCTCATATTAAAGAGGAAACCGTAGCCAAGACTACCAATTAACCTCTTAATGTAACCGACTTCCAAGAGCATCAGAAACCCTTAGATAAGTTAGGAAATCTAGAATCATTTAGGTGGGGAACCTCTACACTATTGTCTTAGTGCTACCACTTAGCTTATATTTCTCTCAGATGAGCCGCCACCATGCTGGTCGCCTCCATCAAACACAAATCACTTTACTTTGCACTAGATACTTAGTGAACTTTTTACATTACATTAATGTTTTAAAGTTCACTAAGTATCTAGTGCAAAGTAAAGTGATTTGTGTTTGATGGAGGCGACCAGCATGGTGGCGGCTCATCTGAGAGAAATATAAGCTAAGTGGTAGCACTAAGACAATAGTGTAGAGGTTCCCCACCTAAATGATTCTAGATTTCCTAACTTATCTAAGGGTTTCTGATGCTCTTGGAAGTCGGTTACATTAAGAGGTTAATTGGTAGTCTTGGCTACGGTTTCCTCTTTAATATGAGGTCTTTCGATCTGGCGAAAACCTCGGACTGGGCGTAAGGCCGTGATCAGTCCGTTAGGAGACCTTCGGTGCTTCAATACGGAGTCTCGCTAACACAAATGGCATACTGTTGGTTATGTACTAAGAGGGTATAAAGTACATACAACAGCGATATATTATGAAACCGGTTCTGTGGTGCACACAGTTAGGGAAGGAGGTTAATTGGCAGACTTGGCTGCGGTTTCCTCCTCAATACTCAGGGCACGCTGTTGGTGTGTACTAGGAGAGTGCATACCATCAGCGATATATTAAGTATGAGAATGGTTCTGTGGTGCACACAGTTAGGGAAGGAGGTTAATTGGCAGACTTGTCTGCGGTTTTCTCCTCAATACCCAACAAGCTACGATGACTTGTATCTCGTAGAGCATGTAACTGAATTTAGTCATGGGCAGTGTGTGTGTAACATTCCTGTGCTGTGACTTCACAACTAAGACACCAGAAACGTTTATGTATGTATATCACAATGTATAAAATGGTGGGAATCAATTTAATTTTAACTACAGATGGCGAGCTGAATCATGGTGCGAGCTAGTAAGAACTAAAGCCGATTTATGCGAAGCAAAACTCCCAAATATTGAAGATTCTTCTCGGAACAAATCCCAGGTACAGATAAATCTCCCTTCACAACAATAATTAATTAATCACCACATATCGCACGCGTCGCTGCGTTGCGTCGGTCTGGGACGGGGCGGCGAGCCTGGCCAGCTCGTGCGTCCCGGTTCGGTGGATAGCGTGGCGCCGCAGCGCGGCGACAAGAGTGTAAGTGCTTTATTTAAGCAAAAATTGCAATAACAATATTAGTAAAATCTTAGTGAAACTTTAAGTTTTTTTCAATTAAAAGTGTTTCTTTGACACATGGATTTTGCGTTTTGTGTTTGCGTTCCGTGTCACCAAAAACACGCTCAATAAAATATTAAATTGTAAAATAAGTGTTGTATTAGAAAATTAAACAAGTGTACCACAATGTTTTTATGGTCCAATACAAGGCATTTTTAAAGAAATAAAAAAAGTTTTGTATTTCTTGCATATACCATGGAGGAAGTGCAAGGGTAGCCCGCCAAATTCAAATTTTCTTACGTTTTTTTGCAATTTTCAGGTTTGTTTCAAGTTGTATGTTGATAAAAATGAGTCGCGCCAGTAACACGTATGTATCTATAGAATTATAATCATTAAAATCATCAATACAACCCTCTAAGTTCATCAACATACAACTTAAAACAAACCTGAAAATTGCAAAAAAACGTAAGAAAATTTGAATATTTTTTTAGCCAGCTTTAGACGAGTGAATCCGTCGCTCTTTTTCCAATGTACGAAGCCCAATGTCTTTAGAGAAAACTTATACCTTAGTCTATGGTGAGCGTTCCTACAAACGTCAAAATAACGTCAAAGTCATTATGTCACTAAAATCAAAGCAGTTGTCAAGTTGTGAACTTTGTGCGGCCCGGCGGCCTGAAGATTTGTTTTGAATTCTATTACAATAATGTTCTAATTTTGGATTGTTAGATAGGAATAATTGTTTAAAGCGTTAAAAAACTAAGCGAAAAAAGGAACGAGTTCTTTTGTATAATTGATTATTATAATTTTACAGTGACAACATTACTGGGTCTTGAAATAATATGATTTTATGATGTCCTGCATTATAATGAAAGAAACTCTAAATGCACGTAAATCATTAGTTATTTTGTAAATCTATCATTCTTGGGCACTTAAAAGTTTGAAACATAAATAATGACGTGATACGCGAGCTGAACTAATACTACTACTTACGAAACAAACAAACCAATTGTGTTTGACCCTTTACTTAATCAATAGAACCTTTTTTTCTCTGAAATAGTGTTAACGTATATTCTAGATATAAAGAGGCAACAGAAAGGGGCCTTTAAGTCGAATAAAAGCTGACCGACTGTGGCAGTAACTGGGAAAATTACTAAGCTCCTTTTTGGGGGAGTAATGAAGCCAATGGACAAATGGAAAAAAGTAAGATAGAAAAAAGTAAGAAGACCTCTTGTATTTGTCACATAAACTACTGTAAAAATGGGTTTCCTATGATTATCATTTATTATTCTACAAGATGAAGTACATACTAACAATCAGCTTACTTCTTAGACTAGAAAATGATTGATGAAAACATGCATGACAAAAATGAACAGACAAAGATGCTCCGGTATGGGCAAATTAGAAAACAAAAACAAAAAAAAGCCCTGGCAATACAGGCTTTGAGGCTTTTGTTACTGGTGGTAGTCCAAGCAGCAGACTAATTCTCACTGCTTTAGAAGAGAGGGTGTTAGGCACAATGGGCTTGACTGCTGTCATTGGTCAAGCTGGAATTGAGGAGAGAGGCTTTGTGGTTTTTCTTTGCTCGTGGTCTGATATTTTCTTTAATAAACAATTGTACTTTTTAACCGACTTCCAAAAGGAGGAGGTTTTCAAGTCGTCTGATTTTTTTCTTTTTCTTGTGTGTATGTTCAGCGATATCTTCGCCATTTGTGAACCGATTTCGATGATTCTTTTTTTGTTTGGTAGAATATTGTTTTGCGGTGGTCCCATTTCAAATTTGGTAAAGATCTGATGCTGATCTTCGGAGATATACTATGGAACTCTTCAAAAATAGACGGCAAATCTGTTGTGATTGCTGTAATCGCTTGGATGTTTATTTTTTAAACAATACTAGAACATAACATAGCGCCTGTATGCTCTGAGGGAGCACCTACGCAGATGTGTACAGTACACCCAGATTTCGATGGTTAGGTATGACAATATAAGTTACATTTTATTGGGGATAAGCTTATTACCATGAAAGTAGTTATTAACAATGTAAAATAAATATATAGCAAATATTTGTGTAGAATATTAAACTAAAAACGGAAAAATAAAAAACATTTTTTGCAAAAAATAAAACGGACTTCAAAAACAAAAAAACGTGGAAAAATAACTTTAGCTTCAGAAGTCGGTGGGAAATATTCAATCGAACAAACAAAAGTCACCGATTTCTGATGCTAAAGTTATTTTTCCATGTTTTTTTTGTTTTTGAAGTCGGTTTTATTTTTTGCAAAAAAGTTTATTACTAAATTATATTTTTCAGGCCCCAGCATCAGACAAAAACTCTCTCACCACGGACCAGAGATTGTGCATATAATGTATGTCCGTCCCAAACTGCCACAGATGAAATTATGTTGGATTTTATTCCTTCTTATTCTATACAAGGTCCCTTTTTATTTTACCACAATTGAGACTATTATCACTACCTTCGACATATATTATCTCTTAAAATGTCTAATGTAGTGATAGTGGTCTCAGCTGTAGGCTATGAACAAATTGCCTACAATATCTGAGTAACAATTTTTTTTTAATTTTAATTTATGCTATTCCAATCCAGTTTACTTTTCCCTTTTCTAAAATTTTTACTTTTCTCTCTTTAAATAAATAAAATATAAAAGAACTATAAAATTCTATTGATTCGTATCCTAAAAAATCTCAACCATTTATGCAAAGGTCAGGGTCAGGTAATTGCTATCACTCACTGTACAATTTGTACGAGTACATATAATTTTTATTGATCTTTTTAAATGAGTAAATAAACCCTATTTTAATTTAAACTTGAAATGTAAGTTCTGAAATCAGTATTTATGTACAGTAACTTTTAGTAATTGATTTTATATTAGGTATTTTTTAATAATAATAAGTACCAAAAAAGTATGTAAACGAAATACCAAGTATTGGATAAACGAAAATCCTTCCTCTTTACCTACCATGCACAGCACCACCAAATTATTATGAATGTCAGTGTTTTAGTAATAATTAACTTGTTTGAGGCACACCCCTATCTCCGGGCTCGTCGCTCAGCTCGCCTCGCAGCCGCCGGGACGCGCCACATCCGTGAGCACTGTGTCGCTGCAGTTGCGTCGCGACGACTTTTTCTCCTAGCCGTCGACACCACCACCACCACCACCACGACGACGAGGAAGAGGACGGTCATCAGCGGGCTTGTTACCTCGAGGCCAACAAGCCCTGAACAGGGTCCCCGCTGCCGGAGGAAATGTGTTGCGCATCCGATCAAATCAAATCAAAATATTTCTTGGCTAAAATATTGTTCATAAGATGTTACAGTAATTTTCTTCAGCATATCTTGCTGCAAGCCGTACTTGTCGGTATAAGCGGCGAGTGGAGCGATACACACAGAATCGCACATTCCAAAGGAAAAGGATTCCAAGGATTTCCATTGAAAGGTGGGGTCTATAGGGCTTGAGAACGACCGGACCAAGTTGTGCCTGACACGCGACTGCCGGATGATGATGATGCTATGTGTTCATTCTGGCGCAGGATCTGGTCGGTGCCTGTCAGTCCCACTGAGGGCGATCGGATCCGGGAGGTTGAACGAGCGTGTGATCCAACACCAGAAATAGGGGCAATCATCATCAGCCTCCTAAGACGTAGCTCGTGCAGTCCGTCCGTTGCCTAACTGGAAATCTCCAGGCCGAATGGACTGATCAACTTCTGGATCAAGTGGTTTCAGTGATCGCAGTTTCGCTTGGCGTCCCAGTTTCAATCAGCCTTAGCGTCAGGGTCGCTGTCCCAGTTCTTGACGACAGGAATTACCCACCTGCTCCATAAATCAGGTAGTACTGCGGAGCCCAAAATTTATAGACCAATCACTTGTTTACCAAGGGTCTATAAAGAATTTTACATCCATTTTGATAGCTTATATCAACCAACATATTGACAGTAATTCAGAATTCTATCATGTCTGCCTGCGTACCTGGGTACCGCGGGATGGATGTAGGAATGGGTCCCGCGGTACTGAGGAGCCATTAGCCAACAGGTTCGGCGCTCCCGAAGTGATCTGTGCCTCATACATAGCTCATGAGGGTGCTGGAATAATTTAGAACTGTGAATAAATTGCATAGTGCCATTTAACGATTCATATTTCTAAGTAAAAACCATAATACAAACTTAGACATAACTCTGTTCCATGAAACAATTTTGTCCAAATATTTAAGGCAGCGCCATCTAGTATCGAGTAGCGATATTGCGATGCTGCGGTACGGCTACATCGATAGCGACACCATGTAATAAAATTGTATTAGCTGATGTCTATCATATAAGTACGATTTCACTAAACAGCGAAAGTTTTGGTGAAACCATACTGTTCTGTTTCTCGTGTAAGATTTTATTGGTGTTATAGTAGTTTTAAGCATTGGAAAGCATTACCTTTTCAAACACCTTGTTGAAAACCGGTAACACGGATACGGGTCTATACCCAAGTAACACAAAGCATTCTAACAAACGAATAGCAAACTTGTGTAGAACTTAAGGTCCTTATAAACTCATAAATAAGTTCACCGAGCATCTTGACGCTTTACATTGGTATTTCAAAACCATTAGGATGCTTTACACTGTATAACGGTTGGATAATAGCATATCAAAATGCTTTTGTAAACCCTTTAGTTTTAGTGCAGCAAACCACAACGCAGCTGAACGGCTTTCAGCAGTTTTTAGTGCATTTGGAATTACAATGGCATTTTAAGTAGTAAATAAATGCTTAATGCTGTTTAACAGCACAAATATGAACCATTATAATGCCACGTAAATCCGCTATACAACTTTCAGCTGTTTTTAGTGCCTTAGGTTCTACAATAGCATTTTTAAGTAGTAAGATAATGCCTAATGCTGTTTAAAAGCTAAAACGTTTACCGTTATAATGCACCGTAAAACCGTTATACAGCTTTGAGCTGTCTTAAGTGCCCTTTGTTGTGTAATAGCACTTTTGAGTGGTAAGTAAAAGCCTAGTATTGCTGAACAGCATAAACGTGAATCAATGTAATGCTTGCGTTTTTTAAGATCAACTTAGCTGTGTGGTACAGCTAGCAGCTCTTTAATTAAATATACGTGAGTTATTGTAATGCGTAAAACTGTTTATACATTCATTTTACTGTAATCGTAGAACCTTTTGTCGGACATATTGGGGAAAAGCACATATTAAATGATCAATAAAACAACAGCAATTTTTATGGTTGATTTTTATTTTAATTATTTCTTGATTTTGAACTATTGTCGTCCAGGGTGCAAACGTGCCTGTGTCATTCGCGTCTGTGTCTGAATGTTCTTCCATGATTGATAATTCAGCTTCGGCAAGCTCATATGTTCAAATATTGTTCATTTTAAAATAGCACTCCTATAATGTCCATTCTTTTTATCGGGCTTGGATTGCTCATCTTTCATTAATTTGTACTGTGTCTTTTTAGGCGGCCACCACAATTTACCATTTTCTTCCCACAAAGACTACCTCGTATTGTTTTTCCTTTCTCTCTATCGTCTGTTCCATTTTGTACGGCATTGTATGGTTGGTATAAAAATCACTGAAAATAAGAAAACAATATTTTTTAAAAGCATCACCCATAAAAAATATATTATTGCGTTTTCTGAAAAGTTTGGCCATTTTAAAGTGTACAGGTATATTTGATGGCTACTGTACCTGACTACGTACTACACTACACCGGGTGTCGGCGAGGCGACAGAGAAATGGGATCAGGTAGGTCGGGGGTGATGCTGTTCCCTTCAGCGAGGATGTGGAATAAAAGAATTTACACTAATATCAACTTTGTAACACTATATTTACACTAATCAGATTAAAACACACAATAATCACGGCTTATCTTTAAAATTATAGAGTCACAAATATTAGAGAGTCACAAATATAAAACAAGTACTTATTAACACAACTTATAACGCAGACTTTAAACACTTTTACTACTTCTTGGCGCAGGGTAACTACTTAGATGTTACGAGATCGGAGGATGTGAGAAGACTAACTTTTTGCGTCGCGTCGTGGAAATCGCTGCGACCCCGTAGGGGGGCGCGGCTGGCGGGTTGTGGGCATAGCCCTTGGTCCCGCGGGTTCACATTGCGCCCGTAAAAACGGGCGCCCGCAATTGGGTGGCCTTGTAGGCCCGGCTGTTGGCAATCGCGTACTCGCGGTTTGCCTATGTGTAGTTGCTAATTTGTGTCGGTAGGGGCGCCACGGTGCTACTATAGCGCCGCTTTCTTCACGCCGCCTCGGCGGTCTGTCACCGCCAGGTGAGACCGCCGGTTACCCGGCGGAGGCCTAGCGGATGACGACCAGCAACAGAGGCGGCTCGGCGCACCTACCAGGCTGCTGACCCCCGTCTGGTGGCGTTTTCAGGTCTAGCCGAGCTCGCTCCAGCCCGGGGGCCGAGTATGTGAGTGTGAGCGGTAATGTGTGTTGTGTAACACCGCTCATGTAGGCGATTGAATGGCGTGCCCGCGTCGCACATTCAACGCGTGAGTTTGTTCGCCTGTGGAGTCGTGAATGTGTGGGGCGGTGCGCGTCGTGCGTATATTAACTTAGAACACCACGTTCACCGGGTGAGTGTTATGGATGTGGAGTCTCAGTGGTTGAGTAAGTCGCGTGTGGATGGGGAAACGACTTACCCGGGTGCGTCAGTCCGGTGGGGTGGCGTCCACGTCCGCCACGAGATCGCGTGGTAGGCGCCTCGCGTCAGGTGGCCGCGCGTGCCACGGCGCAATGTGCATGACCATGGGCCAGGCAGATGCGTCGGCCCGCGCGAACATGTTGGACGCGAGGCGGCGGCAGAAGTCATCCAGGCTCTCGATGCCGAGGTCCCGCTGGATGGTGGAGTTCCTCACGTAGCGAGGTGCGGCGACGATCTTACGCAGCGAGATCTTCTGCTGCGCGCGTAGGGACTTCCTGTTGGTCTCGCTCGTGAGGGCGAACCAGGCTGGGGCGGCGTACGTGAGCAGCGGGCGGATGTACGTTTTGTACACGCCCAGCTTAGCTCGCAGCGGGAGGCGGGATGAGAGCACTGGATGAAGCAGGAAGCGGGCGCTCCTGCACTTGGCGACTATCGTGCGGACGTGGGGCGTCATGGTGAGCCGACTGTCGTTGGTGACCCCCAGGTACTTGGCCTGGTTTGACCACTCGACGTCGGCCCCGAGCAGCTGGAGGGGTGGTGGCTGCTTGTAGCCGCCTACCGGCAGTGCCTGTGTCTTACCCACATTCACCGACAACCTCCATTTGGACAGCCAGTCCGGCAGCAGGTCGAGTACGCGCTGCATCTTGACGGCCGCGTGATGCACGTTGAGGGAGGTGGCGATGTACGCGGCGTCGTCTGCGTACAGCGCGAGCGTGGTATCCGTGGTAGTGGGGATGTCGTCGGTGAAGCAGGAGTAGCACGTCGGGGAGATGCAGCTGCCCTGCGGCACTCCGGCAGCGATGGGGCGGGCGCTGGATAGCGCGCCGTCCACTACCACACTGAAGGTCCTGTCCTGTAAGAAGGAGGAAACCACCTGGATCAGACGACGGGGCGCGTCTGTCATAGACATCTTGTACAGCAGACCGGCGTGCCATACTGTGTCAAAGGCTTTTTCCATGTCGAGGAATACTGCCACTGCTCGCTCCTTTTTGTTCAACGCCGACGTGAACAGGTGCAGTACCCTCGACAGCTGGAGCGTCGTGGAGTGTTCCGCGCGGAACCCGAACTGTTCTGGGCGCGGAGTCAAGTGTAGCTTCAGGTGTCGCAGCAGGAGTTGGCGTTGGAGTTGTCAGGAGAGGGCGCTACTGTGCGTAAACAAACAATCAGCTGCGACAAATAAAAGACTTAAAAATAGAATAAGTGATTACCTTTTGACGAAATATTGTTTAAAACAAAGCACTACCCAACCAGCAAAACAGTCTTAGAACCCACACTTTTTAAGAGTTGTAGGCTTTAAGCGCTCTTATAATTGTTTGGAACAAGCCATCGATCTTATATTACTTTTAGACAAGCCGGTATGGCCTCAAGAACGCACTGAGCGTTCTTGAGGCCATACCGGCTCATAACCAAGTCTCATATATGTATATAAGAGTATATTACTATGCTATTGTAAGCCACTTAATCCTATAATAGTATGTACTAAGACTAATTGCACTTGAGAAAACTTGCTCTTATATGCATATTTTCTAAGCTCGTTTAATTTTATATTAAACTTGCTAAATGCTATTGTAAGAATGTTGGACTAATATCAGCATTGCATAAGAGCACTGTATGTACGTGCATTTCTGATCTTATTTGAAACTATTATGAGATCAACAGCACTGGATAAGTATGATATTAGAGTGATTTTGGATCAACATATTTACAATACAAAAGACAAGACCAATATAAGAGCGTTTGATCTTAGATTGATTTTGGGAATACTAATTTTAATCATTTTAAGAGTAAGATTTGTTGGCCATATTTTATTTCAAATTTTAACAGTAATAATGGATTACAAAAACTGGAAAAAACTTAAGAAAACTGGTGGCTACAGGAGGAAAGTTGTTAAGAAGTACAATGAACTGTTAAAAAGAAAAACAAATATACCGCTGCCAGGACAAGGTAGCGTAGATAAGAAAAATATCAGTGAGGGTTCTGCAGGTTTTGCTTCCGTACAAGAGTTCGATAATAACGACGGAAATTTAGTATATGATTTCAGTGAAGATGAATCTCCGAGCGAGGTCGAAACCGACTATGAAAAAACTTTCGCGTTAAAATATGATGTCAAGAAATGGGCGTTAAAATTTAACATATCACATGCAGCACTAAATGAATTGTTATTAATTTTAAACAAGAGTTTAGACGGTGTTCTACCCAAAGACGCGCGAACACTACTTGAAACAAACAAAGAGAAAGTACACATTAGTCTTTCGGCTCCAGGAACGTATTGGCACAGTGGCTTGATTACAAGACTCATTGATATTTTAGGACGTTTATCGTGTACTCCAGATATTATTCATTTAAATATCAATATAGACGGATTGCCAGTATCTAATAGTTCAAGACAACAGCTATGGCCCATATTATGTAATATTTTTGAAATGCCTGACGTATCTCCGTTTGTAATAGGTAAATATACTGTTTTTATTTTTTGAATAGCATAATGTGATATAATAAGCGGGTGAAAAATTTGTGCTATGGGTATGGGTATCGAAGAGTTGCTAATAACAGGAAAAAACCGGCCAAGTGCTAGTCGTACTCACACGCACATAGGGTTCCGTAGCACCAAATAAATAATACAATTATTTTGAAGGCTCATTCATATGCTGTATTGTTTTACATTCAACAACAAAACTAAATTTGTTTTTCATAGTATGTTAATGAAAAACAAAGTTGTTGCTGCAGTTTGATGAAAAAGTCCCATACCTCAAAAAATAAACATTAAATCTTATTCAAACCAATTTTCGTTGAAAGTTTTTTTACGTTCTATAATCCTATATTTTTTTCAGAATTTTTCTCCTTTTACTTTAGAAATTAGAGGGGACACACACACACACATTTTACCACTTTGGAAGTGTCTATCTTTCAAACGATTGACTTTGAGAGAAAATGGTTATATTTTTGTACTAGCTGCGCCCGCGGTGTCAGCCGCGATGAAAAAGTTAGGACACGTCCCGACGGCAGCACATCAAGCTACTGCAATCTGTCAAATTTCTTAATTAGATATTCAACTTTATCGTTACAGCATAAGTCTAAGGTTGATTGGGAAAAGATAATTTAGGGCAGCTTCATGTGCTGGCGTCTGCTGTACACGAACCGAAACTTGGAAAAAAGCATGACATCAAAGTTTCAAGAAAGAAGAAGGAGGAAACCTTCAAAAGGCGGCCGGTCTTTGATACTACCTACCTGCCTACCTACCCCTACCTACCCACCCTACCTACCCTACCTACCTAGGTGTGTATACGTGTGTATGTTTGTTACTCCTTCACGCTCAAACGGCTTAACGGATTTGGATGAATTTGGTATCAAGATATATATGCTGGATTATCACATAGGCTACTTTTGATTCCGGAAAAATATGATGTTCCCGTGGGATGATCAAATAACTCAAATATTTTTTTCCCGAATTTTGAGTAAAATCGTCTTTTTGGTGGACAAGTACTAGGTCAGCATAACCTAACCTACCTGCCTACTTACCTAACCTAACCTTCCTGCCTACTTACCTATCTATCCTACCTACCTACCTCGTTTAAATAAACAACACCTTGAATTTATGCTGACCTAGTACTTGTCCACCAAAAAGACGATTTTACTCAAAATTCGGGAAAAAAATATTTGAGTTATTTGATCATCCCACGGGAACATCATATTTTTCCGGAATCAAAAGTAGCCTATGTGTTAATCCAGCATATATATCTTGATACCAAATTCATCCAAATCCGTTAAGCCGTTTCAGCGTGAAGGAGTAACAAACATACACACATATACACAAACACACATACAAACTTTCGCCTAATATTAGTGTGATAAAAACCTTATAGCGGTTCACAGAATACCCTACCTAAGTACTAAGTTTCAACTGTGTAGTCCTAATAGTTCCGGTGTAAAGTGGCTGTGACATACTCGGATAGACATACAGACAGACTTGGCGAATCTTTATGGGTTCCGTTTTTTGCCATTCGGCTACGGAACCCTATAAAGGTCAAAACAAATGTGTCTTGACTAGAGCTATTTTCTTGATTATATGCATTGTTTCTGTGTAGTCACGACGATATACAAATATTTGTTTGATTTTATTATTAATGAATTATCTGACATCTTCTTTTACAGGAATTTACGCAGGAAACTCGAAGCCATCTGATTTAGATGCTTATTTGGGGCCTTTTGTAAACGAAATGAAGCAGCTTGAAGAAGGATTAACGATTACTTCTAACACAGGAACTGAAAAAATTGTGGAAGTCACAATTAGGGCTTTTATTTGTGATTCTCCAGCACGAGCAATGATAAAAGGTAATTTGATTGATTACATCATAGTAATAAAATCAATTTATCAAAGGTGCTACTTTATTTTGATATTGACGGTTATCAGTGTTTCATCTAGCTATGTAGTAAATTCAACGAAATACAATAAATAATTACATGTGTCTTCTATTTCAGGTGTTTGTAACTTTAATGGCAAACATGGGTGTCTAAAATGCACAGTGGTGGGTGAATATTCTCATAAATCCAATACAGTGACATTTCCCAAATTTGATTGCCCTAAAAGAAATAACGACGACTTTCGTGAAAAAGAATATGGAGGACACCATAAGCAGGATTCACCATTAATGAAGTTGAATATCGACATGGTTGAAGATTTTCCTGTCTCTGATTCTCTCCATCTCATTGATCTCGGTGTCATGAAGAGACTATTAATTGGATGGAGAGATGGCAACTTTGGAACCTATCTAACGAAATGGCGGGCTCAAGATATAGAGAAAATCAATAGCTTCTTAGTGAATCGTAAAATGCCGAAAGAAATACATCGATCAGTCAGAGCAGTCGACGTCCTTGCTCACTGGAAGGGCTCCGAATACAGATCTTTTATGTACTATCTGAGTTTCATAATATTGAAAGATTTGTTGAGACCCGAGGCATATTCTCACTTCATGCATTTGTTTTGCGCCATAACAATATGCTCAAATGAAAGACATTTTCCGCTTTTGGAAGTCGCTGAAGGAATGTTGAAATATTTTACGGAGCATTTTAAAACAATTTATGGTAAAGACTATGTAACCAGCAACATACACAACTTAACGCACTTAGTAGACGAGGTAAGAAAATTTGGGATACTTCAAAGTTTCAACGCATACCCATTTGAAAATAAACTTTATGGCATTAAAAGCATGATAAGACAAGGCAACAAAACACTTCATCAAGTAGCCAGACGATTAAATGAGAAGCAACTATGTGAAATAGGAAAATTGATGGAAGATGAAACAGAATATCCGTATTTAAAGAAACGTCGACGAGGCGAGTCGGGAATGGTTCTGCATTTGAAAACATTTATTTTATCTTCAAAACAACAAGACAAGTGGTTTCTCAGCGACGAAAATCATGTAGTAGAATTGGAATCTGTGGGTGTCAAAAATTATATTGAACAAGAAATTGAAATACATGGCTATCGTATTGAAACCACGCACGATGCTTTTGAAGTGCCTTTGAAGTCTTCATTTTTAAACATATATCAGTGTGAATATAAAAGTATTATCAAGACGAAAAATGTTTATAAAATTTCTAACATAAAATGCAAATTAGTGAGTGTCTTATATGATCAAAATTTGTATTTTGTACCGCTGTTACATACATTAAAATAAAAAAATATGAAAAAAATTGGCATCGTTTTAATTATCTGCATACAAGTAGTTGCTTCATAAGTATGTAGTTAAATAAAAAATTACAAATCTTATAACAAAGTAGGAACTATTAGTCACACAAACAAAGTAATTAGTAACAAAATTTGAGCATAATCTTTGGAATCTCAATCAGTCAAATAAAAAATCAAAATAAACAAAATATCACCATCCACCATCATGCGTCATCGAGGTGTTTGCGTTTCGGTGATCGGAGTAAGGACTCATTAGGCAGTTGGTTTGTGTCGCGTTCTAGATCTAGCAATTCCTTTTGATTTTGACTTAATGGGTGACTCTGCAAATTATCTTGCGATGAAGTCAGGAGACCTTTTTTTGCCTTTGATTTCCCTTTTTGCTTTTGTCTTTGAGCAGACATCCTCCCCTGTTCATTTTCAGACCGGTAGCGAGTATTGCGCAAAATTATCTTGAAAAACTTTGTCAACTGTGCTTTAGTGAAAGTTTTATCGGATTCGTGAACGATATTAAAGAAGAAGTTAATTGTCTTTGTAAACCCTTTAAAGCAAATTTTCGTCGCATCTCCCTTTGAGACTCCAGTCCAGGAACATTGTGTGAAAAATTTCCTATCAAACATGGCATCGACAAGGGAGTACGCATTAGTTGTCCCCTTTCCTACACCTTGGTTTAAAATAATAGAAAATTGTCTGTACAGTTCATCTCTTGTATCGGGTAGGTCAAGTTTTCTTTCAAATTCTTCCATCTCCTTCAGATTACCAATTTTTAGGGAGCCAAATTCGCCAGGATTTGTATTTTTTTTGGTGCTAAGGGATTGCTTAATAAATTCTTCAAGTTTTATCGAAAGTTCAGACAGTTGCGCAATAATGGTATTTTGATTTTCACACAATACACTTTGATTTACAGTAATCGTTTGTATATCATTTTTAATAGTTTTAATCTCCTCTAGAATTGATTTTGTTTCAGATCGTATTTCTGTAACTGGTACTGTTCCAACATTGTCCTTTTCACATGTTTCTGTTTCGTCTTCTAGTGAAATTGTTTGAAAAATGCAATTTTCTTCATTTAGATGTAAAATTGGAAGATTATTTGTTTTTATTATTTCAGTACCAACACTTACTGAGGCTGAAGCGTCTTGATTGATGTTCTACAAAAAAATATTACAACCATCATAAATACAATTACCCTAATACAATATCATGTAGAGTAAAACAATATTCTCATGCGCGGCCATCCTAATTTCAAACATGGCAGAGCCCATAGCACGGGTTCCGGAGATAAAATAATATAACATACCTGTAAATTAGGGTATGCGGGACGTCTTATCGTTGGAGTATTATTAGTGGTATAAGTTTTGGTTTGTGGTGAGACTACCGAAATGGAAGTTGAAGCAGCCTGATAGATATCCTGAAAATAATACTTATTTTAAATTAATATAATCTAGACAAATGATTAGACACGTTTTACTATTATAGTTTATAGGCCAGAAATAACAAGGAGGTAAAAAAAAAACGTTTTTTTTTATATTTTTGCAATTTGGAAGTCAGTGATTGAAAATAAGATTCGCAACCGTAACAAGTATGTATTTACAGGATTCATTCAAGTCATCAATACTACTTTTTAAGATCTGGGTGCCTAAAATGGCTGCTTTATCAGAATCATAATATGAATCAAATAAAAATTTAAAATTCTAAAAATGGTCTTTATGTTTATGACCACAAAGTCCATTTTAAGAGTTTTAAATTTTTAATGTGATTCGTATTATGATTCTGATAAAGCAGCCATTTTAGACCCCAAGTTAATTCTATTTTATAAAATCTTGACATTTATGATTATACTAACTTTAAGAGTTGTATGACTGATTCTGATGATTATAATTCTGTAAATACATACTTGTTACGGGCGCCAATCATATTTTGATCAACAGACAGCCTAATACTGACTTGCAAATTGCAAAAAACATTAAAAAAAATAATTTCACGGGCTTTCTGACGCAACCCCCTTTTTTTTTGGATGTGAAGTCATTAAATAACTCCTCCCGCTCCGGGCTGAGCAGGAGGGAGTGTCAGACTTTTACTGACTAAAACCCATCCATGTTCCTTCTTTTGCCCGTTGTGTTCCAGGGCCACGGGCCCCTTCCTTTGCTGACATCTCTTTCAGGCGCGCGTGGAACACGAACGCGCCGTGACGCAATCCCCTTAAGGAACAGATTGAAATAGACTTCATTTACTAACCTCTACCATATTATTAAAAGACTTGATGGGGAGTTTTCTTTTCAGTGGGGCTTGCTCATTATCGGTCTCCGTTTCTGAGTTGTTGCTCATGACGTCGATCTCAGCCTCAGCGTCATGGAATGTTGGAATACCTTTTCTTTTCACTACGCATTTAATTTTTGACCATTGATAATCAGCTTCTGAAGTTTCAATTTTTCGTAGTTTATCTTGTTTGTTTTTGGGCCAAAATAGCACGCCATTATGTTCCCACTGCTCAGGTACTTGAATGGCATGTTGAAAATCAAAAGTTCAAAATCTGTAACAAAATCGTAAAAATAAAACCATAAGAAAAAATACTTAAGTATTTTTCGTAGCTAAGTGTTTCAACGACCTCAAATCTTAACAAATGCAATGTAATTATTTGATCAGGGGTACAAAAACCACGACAGAATGTCCGAAAATTACGTTAGCACAGTATGTACGCAATGAAATCGCGAAAAAAAAACAGCTGTTCAGTACATTTTAACGAGTTAGGCGAACATAAAAATTAATGTACTGAACAGCTGTTTTTTTGAAAAATTAAGAAATATACTAAAAAAATCTATATTTTAAATATTTTTTACTCTAAATGAAGTGGCAGAACTATTTTCGTGTCGAAGTGTCGAGTGTGGATTTTGATTGCCAAGTGCGCGACCATAACTTTCATTGCTAAGGAACAAATCTAACTAATACATGTATGAATAATGCTAATGATTATAATTCTGTAAATACATATTTGTTATGGGCACGAATCATATTTTGATCAAGATACAACCTGACACTGACTTGCAAATTGCCAGAAACTTTGAACCTCGTGAGCCACGACTGCAGATCCACCTTAAGTTGACTTCTTTCTACTTGATCCCAAGAAAAAACAGCGAGAGGAATAACCAACCTACCTACCTGATGAAGTGATGAAGTAATTAGGCTGGATGATGTTTTTAATATTAATTGCAAAGTTCACATTCATCATCAACATAGTGGTCATAAATTGTGTACACAGAGCAATTTTCACACCAAAAAAAATCATAGCGTAATAGTTTTCTCATGTTCTTTTGATTCATAATGAAATGTTTAGGTTTGTTCTTCATTACGTTGTTGTAGTGGCCACATCCTGGGCATATTTCGCGCAACAAGAAGTGTGTTTCATTCCAAGGCCATGCTAAATATTTTAGCATACGAAAGTCTTTCTTGACCAGATAACGATCTATATCCATATAAACAACCATTTTAAATCAGAAACGTTGTCCCTTGAATAAAAAAATAATTTACTTATTAGTTGTCCAGGTTAAGTTAATTTTTTTTTCTCCTTATCGTTTTAAGGTTTTATCAAAAATTGCGATGAACCCTAATTTATTTCAATATGGAGCTATCTTTAGTATTCCGAATGCTAAAATTAGAGTAAACAATCTTACAATAGTCTAATAGTGCGCTTGTAAAATGTAGCTACACTAATGGACACTATCAATATAAATTAACAAATAAAATAATGAAACGAGAATAGGAAATACTATATTTATTAAAAGGCGCATGAGTTTTGAAGCTTAAAACGTGGTCTACTTAACAGTAAATAATATATTCCAATAAGAATACTTACCGTAAAACTTGAATACACACACTTGATAATATAGTTTAAACAACTTCACAACAAGTTTAATTGTTTTCATTTATTGTTTTTTCTTCCGTTGTAACTTTGAAACCAGCACTCACACGAACTTTTAAGTTTGATCTGACGTAAAATCATAATGAGCTTATTTTGCCTCAAAAGATTCTAACCTTAGACCAATATAAGCCTATGCAGGCTTACATGAAACTTACGTAAAATCAATATTAGCCTAAGTCGACTTAAATTAATTTTGGCTAGATTGCTGTAAGTGCACATAGCATTCAATTAGACTGATATTAGAACTATATTAAACTAAATATGCTTATAATTGGTGCCCAAACCCAGGCTTATACGATTATATAGGAGTGATGTAAGAGCAAAAAACAGTAGTCTTGAGATTGTTGTAGGCCTAGTTTTTGCTGGTTGGGTAGTGACATAAAGTTAGTGACATTGTAGTACGTGCAAAATATTCCATATAAGAGACTAATAACAACAAAAAGTGTTTGATGAATAATGACTCGAAAATTCAAAAAGTGATGTTATAAGTGGTAAATACTCTTCAAGAACGGATGTAAACTGGACTACCTAGCAAAACCAGAGAGAGACATGTAACAAAAAGGTACATAATCTAATAGTATTAATCACTAACATCCAAACAAGATCAAAGGTCACACCAAGTCATCACAAGGTCATCCTAACTTCATTTAATGTGTATAAGCTCCACCTATGTACCATATACGAAACTAAAGCAAACAACTAAAGCTACAGAGACTAATGCCATCTATCGTCTAAATGCAAAACCAGAGGCCTAAAATTCGATTGCTATAGTATCTTCACAACTCATTACGCGCTGCCTCCAATAATCTGTACAAACCTTCAAAAGTTCTCCAAGAGATGGCGCCACCTTCCCTATGTGCAGGATGCCGACTAAAGTTGCCAATAAGGGAAACTCTAATTTGTGTGCTCTGCAAGGCTAGATATGATCTGGAGTGTGCTGGTGTAACAAAAGAGTATTATCTGAAATCAATGACATTGGAACTTAGAAACTCCTGGAAGTGCCAGTCATGCGTCTGTAAAATACCAAAGACAGGAAATATTGACACTCCCATACGATCCCAAAAAAGTCCTGAACGCAACACCTTCACTTCATCTACAACGAGCCACAACATCCAAACAAACGTTACTATGAGAAAGAAAACTACAATTTCCAATAATGATACAACCAGCTCTGAAGACCTGAGTTTGTTAGGAGATACTCTGCAGACAGAGGATATTGCCAATACTGAAGTAAAAAATTCAAGTTTTACATGCGATAACATAAATCTGTTCAGCAACACGCAGGGTCACTTCGACATACAAAATTTGAGTGAGATGATTATATTGCGTTTGAAAGAAAATAATAAGGCTATCATTGAAGAATTACAGAATACAATACAAACCGAGATTAACAGAGCGTTATTAGAATTGAAACTGGATTTTGACTGCAAAATGAATACCTTAACTCTACAAAATGAACAAAGAAAGCAAGAAATAGAAAACATTGACATAAAAATTGCAACACTTCAATTAGAAAACGAACATCTAAAAGAAAAAGTAAGAGATATATCAACTCGGACATTCCAAGCACCAATCACACCCGAAAACCACCACCACAAAATGGTACTCTATGGCCTTACAGAGTATTATCAAGAACCAGAATGTGAACTTTATAACAGACTGATAGAACTGTTCCGCGACATAGTCAACGTGGACCTATCTGGTTACATAGAAGACATGTATCGAGTAGGAAGAAAAGGCAAAAATAATAGACCACTTGTAATTGAATTGCTCAGTAAAAGAATGACCAGGTATATCGTCAGCAGCAGCCAGTACTTTCAGGGAACTGGACTGGGTGTTTCAGAGTTTTTAGATGCGAAATCTCGAAAAGAAAGGGCTCTAATGAGAGAAGAATTAGTTAAGGCTAGACAAAATGGACATCACGCAATAATAAGAAATAACCAATTATACATAGACGGAAAATCTGCCCATATAAAATATCACAACACCAAACCATCACAACATTTAAATTCAACTTACCAAGAAAGCGATATGAGAACGACGAGCATCACTAACCAATCTCACCAAACGGATATGTTGAATGAATCTGTAAACCATACATTTCGGAAACAAAGACCAACCATTTAAAATACTATTTCAGAACTTCCAAAGTCTCAACAACAAACAACACTTACTTGATGCTTTTATTACCCATAACCCTAATTACCAAGCAATATGTATCTCGGAAACCTGGCTCTCAGAAGAAAAATTAGAACTAATTGGGATTAGCGGCTATAAATTCGCATCATCGTACTGTCGCAGTTCCCACACAGGCGGCGGTGTCTGTATCCTGCTTCAAGAACATATAGACTGCATAAATAAAAGTGATATAACAGACAAATCTATAGAATATGTATTAGAGTTATGTGCTACTGAATTGCCTAAAGAAAACTTATTAATTATAACTATGTATTGGAATAGAAGAGAGGAAGAAGTATTTCACCAGCAACTTAAACTAATTCTAAACTATATCAATAACAAATACTCTAAACTAAATATTATTATAGGAGGCGACTTCAACATTAACATACTATCAGATAACCTTAAATCAAACCAATTCATAAATGTAATGCATGAATATAAATTTACCCAACATATAAAAGACCCGACACGTGTAACGCCAAACACAACCACATGCTTAGATTTGATATTTACGAATTTTAAATTAAATTATATGCACACAACTGTAGAAGAACTGGGGTTTTCAGACCATAATAGCACCATTTTACATTTAAACCTTCCTAAACAAACAAAAAGAATCACCTGGCACGTGAAGAAAAGACTTTACAATCACACAAATATATTAAAATTTAAGTCTAAATTACAGGAAATAAATTGGAACGATATCATAACAATAGGAAAAGATATAAATAGTAATTATGAAGCGTTTAATGACACACTCATTAACATACTAAATCAGTGTATACCATTAAAAAAATTAAAATTGAAACTAAAATATAAGAAATACTGGATTACCGTAGGCATAAAAAACTCTTGCAAAAATAAAAGATTATTAAAAATACTAACAACTAAAATAAACAACCCGATATTAACTAGACATTATAAAAAATATGAAAAAATTCTAAAGAAGACAGTAACGACAGCAAAAAAACTACACTATAAAAATAAAATGAATAAATCTAATAATAAAGTTAAGACAATGTGGAGCATAGTAAATGAACGTACGAACAAAAAAATAGCGAGCGAGAAATGTAACATAACCCTACAAACGAATAATAGCGTAACTTCTGATCCCCAAGAGGTTGCAAACATTTTTAATGATTTTTTTGCTGCTATCGGGAAAGCTACCAATAACTTAACCGGGAAACCGAAAAAAATTTCAGCTATACATCCTACAGAAAATTCAATCTTCCTCAGCCCAATTGATCCTTACGAGGTGAACACATTAATAAAAAATTTGAAAAATAAAAAAAGCCACGGCGTTGATGAACTTCCACCTACCTTATTACGACAATGTGCAGATGAATTAACCTTACCATTTTATAAATTATTAAATCAATCATTTGAAGAAGGAGCTTTCCCCAATCTCTTAAAAAAAGCTCTTATAAAACCTATACATAAAAAGAATTCCAAAACTGATCCGAATAATTACCGCCCCCTTGCCCTTCTACCGACAGCTTCCAAAATATTTGAAAAAGCCATGTGCAACAGAGTATATGCGTTTTGCGAAAAATATCATATATTTAATGACTGCCAAAATGGTTTCCGAAAAAACCGTTCTACTATATTGGCTGTTTACAAATATATCCAAAAAGCCCTAGATATAATTAATGAAAAAAAGTACGCGATAGGACTTCTGCTTGATATGACTAAGGCATATGACAAAGTACAATTTGAAATATTATTACAGAAACTATATAGTATAGGACTCCGTGGCAAATGTTATGACTGGTTTGTATCTTATTTAAAACACAGGGAACAAATAGTTGAAATCGAATTTTACAACAACAACAAAAATGAAATAGAACTAAAAAGATCCGACAGCAAACAAGTCACTGCCTCAATCCCGCAAGGAAGCGTAATAGGGTGTTTCTTGTTTCTTGTTTACGTAAACGACCTTCCAGTAAATATAAATGAGCCATGTGTCCTGTTTGCGGATGACATATCTATATTAACTTCATGCGAAAATAACACCAACTTAAATGTCAAACTAAATTCCATACTAGATTCTACAATAAATTGGATGTCTGAACATAACTTAGAAATTAACTTCAATAAAACTAAAATAATTTCATTCCACCCTCGCCAAAAAATACCAATTAATATTAATTTTAGCTTTAAAAATAATAAATTAGAAGTAGTTGATAAATTCACCCTACTAGGCATAAACATTGATACACATATAAATTGGAAGTCACACATTCAGAGAATAAGAGCAAAAATATCAAAATTTTCATATGCCCTCCGCGAGATTAAAAAAAACAACAGACCTTAAAACTGCAATAGTAACGTACTACGCGTACGCCTACGCATGGTTTAAATACGGTGTCATCCTATGGGGCAATAGCACTGACGCGCCCACGTTATTTACCCTACAAAAAAAACTTATTAGAATCTTAGTAAATATTGAAGCCACCGATAGCTGTAAACCTCACTTCCAGGAACTAAAGATTTTATCCCTACCCTGTCTCTATATATTTGAAGTTTGTAAGTTCGTACGAAAGTATCCAGAATTCTTTACAAAAAGAGAGGACATACAATCAAAAATTCTTTTAAGGCATAAAAATAGGCTAAACTTACCAACATCGAGACTAAAAATGCACTCCACTAGTACCTTGGTCATGTGCATAAAAATTTATAATAAGTTACCCGAAGTAATAAAGAATCTAAATATATATAACACATATATCAACAAATTGAAGCTTTTCCTTTTGAGCAAATGCTACTATAGTATAAGCGAATACTTAAATGATAAATTATAAGTAACTATCTAATTGTTCCTAAAAATACTCGTTAATGACATGCACACCTACTTATAATATGGAAAATAATATAATTATAAACCTTAGGGATAATAAAAATAAATTAATTACGTATTACATAAATAAAAATAAGAATAAATTAATAAAACAAGAAAACAATAATAATAAATAATGAATAATTAAAAAATAAACGTTATTACAATGTTCAAATAAATAAATCTATATAATTTTATAAAATAAAACTAAATGCATTAATAAAACAGTATCTATATAAATATATCAGTACTAACTGCAATAAACAGCCAGTAGTCTTCCTCCTCTCTCCTACTTAATCTATGCTGTGCCCGACAGGGTCCATAATTGTGACTAAATTTATGTTCCTTTCACCTTTATACATTATGGTACGCAATAAAGAATTGAGAATTGAGAATTGAATTGAGTTGCTCAAACACCTTGGAGATGGAGGCGAGAAGCGTGATCGGCCGATAGCTCTCCGGCTTCAGTACGTCCTTGTGGGCCTTGGGGAGCATTATTACGCGCCCTTCCTTCCACGCCGCCGGGAAAACCCCTGTGCGCAGGATCCCCGTGAACAGGCGCGCCAGTGCCGCTACTGTACGGTATGGCAGGTGGCGCAGCGCTGTGTTAGTGATCCCGTCCGCTCCTGGGGCCTTCTTCGGCTTTGTTTTCAGAATGGCGCGTCTTACAGCGCAGGGCGAGAAGTAGATTGGGGCCTCGTCGGGAGCTATCGGCGTGGCGAAGTACTCTCCATGGTGCCTCTCGACTGCTGCGATGTGCTCGGTGTCGTTGGTCGGGTTCGGCTGGAACTGACGCTCCAGGTGTTCCGCAAAGATCTCTGCCCGGTCTGCTGCCGCGTACCTAGGCGTCCCGTCGCTGTGACGTAGCGGGCGCACCGGGGCTGGGGTATTCGAGAGCGATCTGCAGAGTTTGTGTATCGACGGCCAGTCCCAAGCGGCCGCGTCGATACGTTCCTCCCAGCCCGCGGTGTTGTGCTCCTGGAGCTTGGCCTTGACCCTCTCCGCCAGACGGTTGAGTTCTCTTTTAACTGTGGGGCATCCTGTGTCCTGCCACCGCTTGCGAAGGCGCCTCCTCTGGGCGATCATCTGCTTGAGGTGGGCGGGGAGAGGTTTGTAGGCGACCCCCCCCGGCGGCGTCGACATTGTGGTTGTCGCCTTATCGAGGGCGCGCTGAGTGCAAGCGGTGACCTCCACTGCCAGTCTGTCGACGTCGGCGGCGGTCTCGACGGGCCAAGTTGGAGTGGTGGTTTCCATCGCTTCTTTAAAGATGTTCCAGTCCGTGATGCGACGTGGCGCAGGAGGCGAGAGTCTGGTCGGCATCTCCGATAAGACGACGAGTACGGGTTGGTGGTCCGATTGTAGCTCGTCGTCTATCACCTGCTGGGTGATTTGACAGTTGAGGCCCTTGTGGATCACGATGTCCAGCACGTCCGGAGCGTGCGCCTGGTTGTCTGGGTAGTGGGTAGGAGTGTCAGGGCCGGACACCGTGTATCCGTGGGCCTCCGCGTCCGCGAAGAGCCGTCTTCCCCAGGTGCTCGTGCTGCGACTGTTCCAAGCTGGGTGCTTGATGTTCAAGTCGCCGGCAAGGAATGTCGGATGCGAAGAGGTGATCAGCGCCCGTAACTCTGCCAGGTCGAATGCAGATTTAGGTGGGCGGTAGGCTGCGTAGATATTGACATCCTCGCCGGCGACGTGCAGCTGGATGCCTAAAGATGTAAAGTGAATTCAGTGTGACCTCTGGGAGCGCCTGATGGACGACTCTTCGGTTGGTCAGTACCGCCAGTCCGCGGTAGGTGGTGCCGAGCTGCGACTTCTCGTCCCTCCTATATGTGAGATATCCCGGGAACCTGACTCTGTCCGCAGGTCCCAGGTGAGTCTCACAGATGAGCGCCACGTCGATCCTTTGATCCTTGAGGAGGAGGCGGAGTTGGGCGACCTTATTTTTAAGGCCGCGGGCGTTACAGTGTAGAATCCTTAACGAACTAGCCATTGTAAAGCGTGAGTAACTCTGCTAGTCCGTCAAGGATTACTAAGCCCGCGTCTTGTCCTTGTCCTTGTCTTATGGCCTTGATTAGGCCCATCAACAGTTTGATGGCGCAGGCGGTAAATTCCTTGTTGTTCTGGTGCTCTTCCTGGGGAGCGCCAGTGGTAGGAGCGTGGCGCCGCTGCTGTTCTCGGGCGACAGGTGCGGCGCGTTGGGTAACATTCGTCGTTGTTACGGCGGTCGTCGCGACGGAGGGTGTCGCGACTGCGGGTGGGGCGGGCTTGTCCGCCCGCTTCCCCTTTTTTTGTTTGCTTGGGACAGCAGCGGCGTCGGTGGTGATGTTGGTTGCCTGCGCCGCGACAGGAACAAGGCCCTGTACTGGTTCTGGTTGGGGGGCGGGTGGTTGGGGCTTTTCCCCCTATTCCTTCCCCCGCGTCCCCTCTTTCTCCGCCTCGAGGCAGGGGCGTCCTTGTTGGTGGTGGGCCCGTTCGCTGCCGCCATCAGCGTCGCGCTTGGGGCCTCGTGGTCTTCGGTGTTGGTGTTGGTGGCGGCGGTGGCGAGTGGCCCGTCTCTGGGCTGGCGCTGGCGCGTCGTGATGGCGACAGTGCCCGCTCGCTTGTTGCGTGCTTCCTTGCGGAAAACCGGGCAGCCAGTGCTGCACGCTGGGTGGTCACCCGCACAGTTGGCGCAGGTGGCAGGCTCCGTCTTGGGGCGCGGACAATCTCGGGCAGCGTGTTCCTCGCCGCACTTCACGCAGGCGAGCGGGTGGTGGCACTGGTGCGAGCTGTGCTGGAGGCCATCGGCGGACATCGACGTGGCGCTAATAAGCGAGACACTCCTGGGACCTACGGACGGACTCCGAGTCTCGGGATATCTCGCTTATAGGAAGGACGAAAGGACGGCTACCAACATCTCCTACCGTGGTCTGGCGGTACTGGTGAGGCGGAGAGTCGTCCATCAAGAGCTCCCTGTGCCGTCACTCGGCTCGTTCTACGCGCTGGGTGTGCAGCTACACGTTGCCGGCGAGGATCTCGCCATCTACGCCTGCTACAAGGCGCCCTCGGCCTCGCTCAACGTCGCGGAGCTGAGGGCCCTTCTTGAGGCCAGCGGCGGCGCGACGATCCTTGCTGGCGACCTTAACTGCAAGCACCCAGCGTGGAACTCGGCCGTGACGAACACGGGGGGCAGGCGGCTCTTCGCGGACGCGGAAGCCTTCGGGTACACGGTGTCCGGCCCAGAGGCGCCCACCCACTACCCGGGCGCCTGCACACACATGCCGGACGTGCTGGACATCGTGGCCTACCGAGGGCTACACTGCCAGATCACGCAGCAGGTGTTAGACGACGAGATGCAGTCAGACCACCATCCTGTACTCGTCGTCCTATCGGGTATCCCCGACGGATGCCCGCAGCGCCACGTCGACGCATCAATTGGGAAGCCTTTAAGGAAAAGACTGAGGCCACCACACCGACTCGGCCCGTGACTACCTCCGCGGACGTCAACCGGACTGCGGACGACGTCACTGCTTGCATCCAGAGCGCCTTGGAAGCGGCGACAACGTTAGAACCGCAGGGGAGAGTGCTGCAGCCGCCCCTGCCAGCGTATCTACAACGTATGATCGCCGACAAGAGGCGCCTTCGCAAGCAGTGGCAACAACTTAGATGTCCGTCACTGAAGACGCAGGTGAATCGTCTCGCGGAGAGGATTAAGGCCGAGTTGCGGAGCCGCGAAGCCGAGAGCTGGGAGGACCGAATACAAGAGGCGGCTGGCAGCTGGCCATCCGCCCACAGACTCTGTAGGCAGCTGACAAATACCCCAGCTCCGGTGCGCCCGCTACTGGACAGCGGCGGGGCGCTCAAGTACGTAGCGGAGGACCGCGCGGAGGTCTTCGCCGAACACCTGGAGCGTCAGTTCCGACCGAACCCGACCTGCGACGTCGAACATGTCGCAACAGTCGAGAAACACCTTGGGGACTACTTCGCCGCGCCGATAGCTCCCGAGGAGGACGCTGTATTTTTCTCGCCTGGGGCAGTCAGACGCGCCATCCTGAGAACGAAGCCCAGGAAGGCCCCCGGTGCGGACGGTATCACCAACGCAGTGCTGCGCCAATTGCCGTACCGTATGGTAGCGGCGCTGGCGCGCCTGTACACGGCGATACTGCGCACCGGGACCTTTCCTGCCTCGTGGAAGGAGGGGCGCGTCATCATGCTGCCCAAGGCGGGGAAAAACATCCTGAAGCCGGAGAGCTATCGGCCTATCACATTGCTGCCCACCATCTCCAAGGTGTTTGAAACACTCCTGTTGCGGCATCTCCAGCCGCACATCAGTCCGCGGCCCGAACAGTTTGGGTTTAGGTCGGAACATAGTACGACGCTTCAGCTGTCGAGGGTACTGCACCATCTGGCTCAAGCCATGAACAAGAAGGAGTACTCGGTTGCAGTATTCCTCGACATGGAGAAGGCCTTCGACCGCGTGTGGCACGATGGCCTAATATACAAGTTGGCCACGTCCGACGCGCCTCGCCGCGTTGTAAAGGTGGTCCAGTCTTTCCTTTCAGACAGGAGCTTCCGTGTGGTGGTTGAGGGAGCGCTCTCTAGCGCCCATCCGGTGATGGCCGGCGTTCCGCAGGGCAGCTGCGTTTCGCCGGCGTGTTACTCACGTTACACCGACGACATCCCCACGACGCCAGAGGCGACGCTCGCGCTGTATGCCGACGACGCCGCGTACATTACCACCTCGCTCAACGCGAAGTACGCGGCGGTCAAAATGCAGCGCGCGCTAGATCTGCTGCCTGACTGGCTGTCTAAGTGGCGGCTGTCGGTTAACGTGGGTAAGACGCAGGCGATGGTCACCGGATCAGCGCCCCTCCCACCACCCCTGACTCTACAAGGCGCCGACGTCGATTGGTCGCCCCGGGTGAAGTACCTGGGTGTCACCATCGACCGTCGGCTCACCATGGGCGGTCACGTCCGCCAGGTCGCGGCGCGGGCTGGCATAGCCCGCCACCAGCTCCGCCCAGTGCTCTCGTCCCGTCTGCCGGCGCGCGTCAAGTTGGGCGTATATAAAACTTATATACGCTCGATACTGACGTACGCCGCTCCCGCTTGGTACGTCCTCGCGTGCGAGGGCCACAGGAAGCTCCTCCGCACGCAACAAAATTTTGCGTTGCGGACTATCGTCGCCGCCCCTCGCCACGTGAGGAACGACGTCATCCAGCGGGATCTCGGGATCGAGAGCCTGGACGCCTTCATCCGGCGCCTCGCGACGGGAATGTTCGCGCGTGCCGACGCATCTGCTTGGCCCCACGTCAAGCACATAGCGCCCTGGCATGCGCGCCCCCCTGACGCGAGGCGCCCCCTCCCCCGCGACCTGGTAGCGGACACTGACCCCCCCCCACCGGATTGACGCCCAGGTAAGCTGCCCCAGGCTACACGCAGCTTACCTGAACAATATGACTCTACAACTCACATACACTCAGCTGGGTGGCGTGTTCTAAGTTAATATAGACACGTCGCGCAGCTACACCACACATGCATCTCTCTACACACACGTAGACTCACAATGTGGGGGCGCGGCGCGGGCTCGCGACCCACACCAACACTGGGCGGTGTTACACAGTACAATACCGCCCACACACTCATAACGGCTTCTTAGTCCGGACCGCGACCGGCTAGCTCTGGAAGCGGGGCGGACGGGAGCCTTACATCCTTCATAGGTGCGTCGAGTCGGTACCTCTGTCGCTGGTCGTCCTCCGCCGGGCCTCCTCCGGGTAACCGGGGGTCTCACCTGGCGGGGACAGACCGCCGAGGTGCCGTGAAGAAAGCAGCGCTATGAGACAGCGCTGTGGCGCGCCTACTGAAAACTTCACCGCAACCACACACACAGGCGTGCGTTGTCTCACGCACGCCAACAGGCCCAGCCTTTTTAAGGCAACACAACGACGGGCCCGTTTTAACGGGCCGAGGTATGGCCTCCGCGGCCAGGGGGCAGAGCCCCGTGACCGCCTGCCGCGCCCCCTAGCGGGGGCGCAGCGACATCCTACGAGCCAGAGCACAGTCGATTACAAGCTCTCTACAATGTAACTTAATAGTGAAATAAAACTAGTGATTATCAAGTAAATGTTTTAATATACAGTCCACTACGGAAATATTCAGTCTAGGTGCTGTGAAACAATACAGTCCACCTCACCGACCATGTTCTGACAAATAAATGATTTGATTTGAGTCCCTTAAGTGGTGGAACTCCGCAGCCTCTACGATGTCCTGGTGGTGGTGTGGGCGGGCATCGGGTAGCAGGTGCAGGGCTCCCGCTGTGAACACACCGGTGTGGCACCTGTGCGATCACAACGGAAGATTCCTTTGTTAACAAATCGTTAACGACGGTTATTTTTCTTAGTATAGAAAAATTAACGGCTCGGGCGGTGGATCACGAACGCGATTTACGCGACTACCCGCGGACGGAGTGATTTTCTCCGTCGCGGGCGACCGAGCGTACACGAATTGCGCCGACGGCGGCGCAGCGATACGGTAGTCTATGACGTGCGCGATGCGAGCGTGGGTGGACGTCCACAGGCTAATCCTAACTTTTTGTGCTCGGGGGCGCCTTATTTATACCCGTGCACGTAAGCGCAAGTAGCGGTGGGCTCGCGTTGTTACCCCGCCAGTCGCCCATACATAAACGCGGAAGCCGGTGGCACCCTGCCTCGCGCGTCCCGCTCTTCACCCCTGTGACCTATTTTCAAATGGACTTGCCCAATGTACCCGGATCTAACGAACAAAGGGCCTTTTTGGCCAATCAGAGGGTTTGTTTACTGTGATAGTTATGACTTTGTCTTACTAATTTCGTTGATTTTGTTTTAATAATTTCTCTTTCTAAGTGTTTTTACTTTTGATATACTTAAGGTACAGTGGTCCTATTTACTGTATATAAAGATACTGGTTGGTATAATTTTACATAATAACGATGATTTAACCTACAAATAAGTTGTTTTTAGTATATATTGTGAGCAAATTGCTGCAAAGACACCTAATTGATAACTAAGTACCTACTTATATACTAATCAAAGCTCATACTACTGTGCTTCGCCTACACCGGGTATGAAATACACACATCAAAAGTGTCTAGGGATCAAGCATTTTTATGTGGATTTCTTGAGATTGAGATGTGGCTTTGTAATAAATTTATGATTTTATAAATTTATATGGATCCTTTTTGGTGCATTTCATAATTTGAATCAGGAACTGTGAATCAAATTCGAGTAAAAGATGAAAATCAGCTGTCAATATTTTCCCTATAAAAACATACAACGCATTGAAGACATTATTAGTGCTACTGTTTCCCTACTACTGATTAAAACCAACGTTATTATGGAGCGGCGACGTCATTTAAGCAGGGAAGAAATGCTCAGAGCCGTGGGAATGATAGAAGCTGGTTCCCGGCAACGTACTGTGGCTTTAGCTCTGAATACAAGTCAGAGTGTTATCAGTCGACTTTGGACACGTTACCGAAGCACTGGTACCGTGGCTGAGCGCCATGGAGGACGGTATCGCTGCACCACACGGAGACAAGACCGATACATTCAAATCTTAACTCGAAGAGCTCCAACAATAACCGCCATGATGTTAGCCCTGAGGCTTCATCACTCTTCAGGGAACTTAATTAGCGACCAAACAGTCAGAAACCGCTTGCATGAAGTGAACCTTTATTCCCGAAGACCGCTACGGGTACCACCTATAGCAATGCACAATCGTAGGATACGATATCAATGGGCTCTTGAACACAGAAATTGGGCAGAAGAACAATGGCGTTTCGTGTGCTTTTCTGATGAGTCTCGTTTTGGTATGAGACCGGATACAAGTCGTATACGACACTGGAGAACCCCTGGACGCCAACAGCGATTAAAATCCTGCCAGGAAGTCCATCCTTATAGGGGTGGAACCATCATGGTATGGGCGGGTATTTGGATCGGCGGAAGAACTGAGTTGATTTGGATCAGAGGCAACCTCAACGCTCAAATTTATGCTGAGACGATTGTATCAGACGTCATCGTTCCTCTACAAGTGCAAATCGGTCCCTTATTTCAGTTAATGCATGATAATGCACGACCGCACACCGCAAGAGTTGTAAGACAGACTCTCGCCGCAGCTAACATCAATGTCCTGCCCTGGCCTGCTCAGTCGCCAGACTTGAATCCGATTGAGCATGCATGGGATATGCTACAGAGAAGAGCTCTGCCGAATATGGAGGGTATCCAGTCGCAAGAAGACCTTTTTTTGTTGTTGCAACGAACATGGGCGGCCATTCCACAGCGTGATTTGGATGAACTCATTTTGAGTATGCCAAACCGATGTTCTTGTGTTGTTAGTGTTCGCGGTAGAAACACGGATTATTAATTGTTTAAGTTACCCAATAAAATTTTAAAGAAAACTGTTATTTCAGTCTTTTTTTCGAACTTTTGTGTTAGTGGTTCAAATGTCAAAAATCCCTTTATTAGGAAAATGACAAATTTCTTTATTAATGCAAAGGTGACTTGGTTTATCGTTACTGTGACAAACGAAAACACTTTATTTGATGAATCCTTAAAGAAAATTTTAATTAATATCAATCAGGAGAAAAGTTATTGCAAAAATATATGTTGATCCCTAGACACTTTTGATGTGTGTAAATAACGGTCCTTTCTATAAAATAGTTACGGAAAAATATCTTAATGACGCCTTTTTATCAACTTGGCAAACGAATCAAATTGTATAAATTCTGAAATGGGTTTTATTGTTTTGCTCAAGGATCCCCAAAATTGCGTTCAAGTAATGGCACTACTTCAGTCTACATCAAAACTACTGGTATACCGGTGAACCCATATAGACCTACTTTATAGACAATGCCACTACAGTGGTTCATCAAAAGCCTTCTCTCTTGCCTCTGGCTTAATAATGGTTCACGTGTGAGTATTTATAAAGCTGGCAGCATTCATTAGCCTTGTTAAAGGCTCACCGGGCTGCTATACCCCGACACCATTTTGTAAATATTTTATAACCAAAAAAATTATCATTCGGACCTATTTATGAAAGCAAAAGATCTTTAACATAATGATATAACTTGATTTAATACTGCCCAACCAATACTATTATTTTAATTAAGCAAAATTCGTTCTATACTAGGAATACACAATTGTTTTGATGATTTCACACATATTTTAATATGACATTTTCTATCAAAACCACAAAATATCGAAGGCGCGTGAAAATTTTCAATGAAACTTATATAGACATTTACAGTTAACTACATTGCGAATAATATTTGAAGGCATGAAGTAACAAAAGAGTCAAAAACTTACCCAGTAAATTTGTTTTGATGCAAACAAATATGGTGGCACTCACTCAGTTTCGACAGTCTTCGTCCATATTATATTCCACGTTAATTGTATTATGACATTTGTGCCGTGGTATTAGAGATGTTTTTGCAATGATGTAGGGTTTATTTAAGTTCTAACTGTGAACGCTTAAAAAGCTCCAGTCATTCTTTTACTACATTCAAATGCTAGTCTAATGCTTTTGTAATGCAAACAACATCTTCATTATCAATAATATTGCTAGTATAATGCTTCTGTAATGCGATTGGTACGTTCTTTGGCCACAATAATGCTAATATAATGCGCCTGTAATGCAACTAAACAACTATTGTGAACATATTTAGGATCTAAAGCCGTATAATTTGTGCCCAAATAAGCATTACAGTAGCCGTATAAACGTTTGTAATGCTACTATAGAACTAACTCAAAATGCGAAAACGATACAGAAATGCTGTAAGTCGGCCGTTATACTGCTTTGATGTGTTACTTGGGTAGTTATTTGGTGTCCCCGGATTTGAAAGTGGTAAGTATTACCTTGCTGTATTTCATAATATGGTCTGGGAAGACTCCTTGGTCCACACACAAATTAAACATTAAGGCTAAGAACGGTGCTAAAGTTGCTATGAGGTAGCATAAATTGAAACTCACCGGATAGGCTGAAACGTTCGCACTTATTAGGGTGGATGCGCAAGGGTAGTCCGCGAAATTTAAATTTTCTTACGTTTATTGCAATTTGCAGGTCATTGTCAGATTGTTTGTTAATGAAAATCTGAATCGCGCCAGTAACACGTATGGAGTTACAGAATTATAATCATTCAAATCATCAATACAACCCTTTAAGTTCATATAATCCCAAAGAGTGACTTTTTCATGAAATAGCTATTGAATGTTTAAATTTCGCGGGCTACCCTTGCGCTTCCACCTTAAATCAATAGAAAACAAGGGTAAGGAATTTATGGTTTTAGTTGTTTTATGTGGGATATAATAATGAAGAAATCTATTTTATTTGTCTAGATTTTATCTAGATTTTTTGTAATGGTCAGGGTCAACGAAAACATCGGTTTGACTGCTATGATCAAAAGGAAAGTAATTCAATATGTATCGTCTATTACAAACGACTTACGCGTTACATTGTTCAGAGGATAGCCGTGGTCGTATGCCATTTTGCCCTAATGTTTATGATCCCTTACTGCTGATAGAATGTATAGTGTAGGTGGCATACTGCAACGGCTACAACCAGCGGACAATCAAGACGCTTCCAACGATAGGTATCATTTGTCAAATTATTGAGGGAACGGATAGACATATCGGTCAAAATCATAAATCTCCTTTTTGCCTCGCCGAACTCGAGTAAAAAGACGCGAATGGCGAAAGTTTACGAATAATTCCTTGAGGAGGTTGTTACGAGACCAAAATAATTGTCTTAAGTGTTTTGCTGTGTGACGTGATGCTGGCTCGCAGGCAAAATATACAATTTTGTATTAATAAACAAAAAGATGAAAAACTTGGTAGGTATGTGTACAAAAGAGACTACCTATAATAAAGGTATCGAATACAATTTATTTATCTTGTAATAAAATACTATTACTAACCGAACATAAATTAAAATCGCCAGAAATAATTGTATGGGCAAAGTGTAGTAGCTTGTATTGTTAAAAAATCTGTCAGGCGTTGTAAGACAACATACTGCCATCACTTTTATGAAAGGAATCCTTGCACCCCAACCAACTCCTTGGGGCCAGCGCCCCACCCTGGCTCTGACCTGTAAGGTGCCTAACCAAACCTAAAAAAATAAATTATCTAGGTACTAACTACAATGTGCCGTGTATCCGTAAGAAAGTTCATGCTCGACAGTCGACACAAAAAATGCGATCAAATCAAAAAGCGCGCGCGCTTTTTTTTGTGTGAGTGAGTGGTCGTGTTGAGCGGGAAAGCGACGATTTTCGCTTCACCATGAGTGAAAATCGTCTGAGCGGTTTCTCTATGCTGGGTGTTCACAGGATGAGGATCGCCGAGGCGATAAATAAATTGGAAGCCGAAGTGCTAAGGAGGTTCTGCCAGAACCCACGCCGGCTTCTCTTAAAGTAACTTTAAATAAACAACCTTTAATACCTAGGTATGTGTAATTGTTTACTTACTGTACCTGAAAGTACTATCTTTAGATAGATATAAACCTCTAAATTGGCATACGCCCAGAGCCCAAACGGCTGAAATTAGAGACTCATTTTTGGATGGAAAAGATTTCGTGGTGTAGGTAGTTACGAGTAGGTGAGCAATAGGAAAGTGTTTTGGTTAATTCGAATTATACATACAGATACAGGGTGCTAGACCGCGGATATAGTTTGCTAGTTACATATTATATTAGACTGCTGCCCCACCCTGAGCCCATGGCTGGCTACGCCCATGACCAACTCTACAAAATCTATAAATAATATCCTGGTACTTGCAATGGAGCATTCAGTCATTATATCGTTATCTGAGTAAAACATCTCCGTTTGTATTGATACTCATTATACTCCTCCCAACTTGTGTCCCGTCCAAAGGGACTTCTGTAGGTAATTACAAAAAAGTCAAGGTTCATATATCTTCGTTGATTTGATTGCCACCCAGAGCGAGGAAATAAATAAAATATCTAATACTTAGATTGAGTCGATTTCATTTCATACTGTCAGTGAAAACTGTAAAAGTAACTTTGAAATCGCATATTATTTATATAGGATTACAAAGTTACTGGTTAGCTAGTGGGACAATATGGGCTAGCTATAATATTATAATAACAATACAAAGTTGAAAGTTAAGTAAATGTATTTATGAATTTAGTTATATTTATTGCCCTCTTGGTCACTGAAAGTTCAGGTTTCTTGTTTTGTCCACAACGAAGTTACGGGGTCAGAAATGTCCTGAATGGCTTCGAGAAAAGGATGGTACGGCTGTGCTTTTTAAGGTTCCATAGCCGAATGGCAAAAAACGGAACCCTTATAGATTCGCCATGTCTGTCGGTCTGTCTGTCTGTCTACATGTCCGTGTATGTCACAGCCACTTTATTCCAAAACTATTAGGATTACAGAGTTGAAACTTAGTAGGTAGGTATTCTGTCAACCGCTTTACGATTTTTATAAAAAAAATAGATTAAGGGGGGCTCCCTATACGTGGAACTGATACTGAAAAATATTTTTTTCATTCACATGTAATCACATGTTTATAGATTGTGGTCCTTAAAAATGACATTGAGGTTCCTTCCTAAAACCATTTTTTTTTCAAAGTCAATCGTTTGGAAGATAAACACTTCCAAAGTGGTAAGGTGGCCCCCTCCAATTTCTAAAGTAAGAGGAGAAAAATTCTGAAAAAATGTAGGATTGCAGAACGTAAATAAAACATTCAACCAAAATTGGTTTGAATAAAATTTGATGTTGGGTTTTTGAGATATGGGACTTTTTCATCAAACTGCAGCAGTAACGTTTGTTTTTCATTAAAATACTATAAAAAACAAAATTAGATTTGCTGTTGAATGTAAAACAATACAACATATGAATGAGCCTTAAAAATATTGTTATTATATGGTTTGGTGCTACGGAACCGTGTGTGCGTGTGAGTACGACTCGCACTTGGCCGGTTTTTTCTTTTTGCGAGACTTCGCCAGATACCATCGGTGATACCATCAGTGAATGGACTTTAAATTTGACAGCTCATATCTCGGAAACGTGACACTTTAGAACATTTTGTCACAATACAATACCAGCTATCGATTAATATAGGTTTCAAACGTTGGCGCAACTAAAACGGCGTAAGTTAGGCCGGCTATTAAATTCAATTCCTTTCTTGGACTCATACTTGATCAGCATTGTAATTGGAAATTATATGTATAAATAGAACACGCTGTGAGAGGATTTTTGGCAGAGACTCAACCAATTTGTGTTTGCTCTTAAACGTTAAAGACGTACCGGTCGTGTAGCCCACGGGTACTTTGGGACTCTAATGCTCATTTTCACCATTAGCCCCTAAACAGTAATCATACAAGATAAACTAATAAATATTATAACAAATACCAAATTATAAAACGAAAAAAAAACCTAATAATAATTACCGTGACTCGACTTCAAATTGAGAGTTATTTATTCTGACTTAGATAGTGGTTACGAACTTTTTTCTTAAAAGTGAATTTGCTTTCAGCTTTCTTAATGCCAAAAGGTAACGCATTCCAGAGCTTTATAGTAGAGATAGCGTAAGAATTTGACTTGAAACCGGTGCGGTGAGAATCTATCGAGCACGAAATTAAACCGTTAAAATATAATGCATGTAAAGCGATCGAACAGACACTCTACAGGGTTATAGCGTCATGTAGACTAATCTAGAGTACTTTTTGCTACCAGAACTTTTTTGTAAAGCTGGTTAGCCGATTTAAAAGTTATAATAAAAATGTGCTCACAAGTGAGCACATTTTTATTAATTAGTACCATTTTGGTGCAATAGATGTCGTTGCATGTATCTTACACAATGATGGTAAGTTCTTGTTGAACACTTTAAATTCATAAATCTTTTGATAGAGAGCACTGATTACAATGAAACAAAAACTAAAACCTTCTCTAAGTTCTCCACAATATTTGTCCATTGAATCTAATCACATTGGTTTTCCCAACAACATGAAGCCCGCCTCGCAGCGCGCGCAGGTTATTATTTTGATGCGGAGTTATTTTAAAACTGTGCTATCTCCTAAGATATTCATCTAAATTGAATGGTGTAAAGGGCAATTTTGGTCACAATTGAATGTTAAAGATGACTAACATATTTATTTTGATAAGGATTAATACTATGTCGGTAAAAATACCTATGCAAATAAAACACTATTTTTGACCAAATTTTAAAATCATAAAAATGGTTATTGTTAGTCAACCTTAAAAGATAGGCATGTGCTTTCGCGGACTTTTTTTTAGACATTTTTAAGAGGAATAATTCCCTCATACATTATTTTTGTGCAACTTTAACCGGTTAACCAGCGCACGCTACGAAAGCACTCAAAGATAATACATTTTCCCCGTTTTTGCAACATTTTTCGTTGATGCTCAGCTCCTATTGATTGTAGCGTGATGATATATAGCCTATAGCCTTCCTCGATATATAAGCTATCTAACACTAAAAGATTTTTTCAATTCGAACCAGTAGTTCCTCAGATTAGCGCGTTCAAACAAACAAACAAACAAACTCTTCAACAAACAAACAAACAAATAAACAAACAAACTCTTCAGCTTTATAATATTAGTATAGATAATAGCCGTCGCTGAGTTCAGCGACGCACTGGAGTCACCCACCTCCCCGGTCTCTCAGGTTTCTCAGGACACACAATGAGAAAATGAGATGGAGCAATCCGTCTCTGAGGAGGAGGAAACCTCTGCCTTGAGTCCCCCCCACCTCGTCCTCCGAAGACGACTACCCAGTCGTCGGAAAGGGGAAGAGGAAGAAGGGAAAGTCCCCTCACTCGGCCGGCAAGGCTAGGAAACAGGCGGTGGCTAGGGCCAGATCCCCTCCCACCCTGGCTCTCTCACAGGCAATTGCTGGCACCTCCCAGCAAAGCCGCCCCTCCAGCCCTATGGCAATAGCCACCCCGGCTGCGGCCACCCTGCCAAGAAAACCCGTCCTCCCCCCCCCCCTGTTTATCCACGACAAGGGGAAATGGACCGAGGTCTCCAAGGCGTGCAATGAGCACCGCATCGCCTACAACAATGCCCGCGCTGTCCAGCAGGGTATAAAGGTGACCGTTCCTTCAGCTCACGACTACCGTGAGCTGAACAAACTCCTTCGGGCCAGGAATACACATTTCCACACCTACGCTCTCCAAGAGGAGAAGCCCACGAGGGTGGTTATAAAGAATGTTCCGGTAGAGATTACCTCTGCTGAGATAATCAGCGACCTCGAGTCGCAGAACATCCCCGTCGCTGAGGTGCACCGTATGCACCGCAAAAACGGGGGTGCCTCCTTCAATATGATTCTGGTCGTTTGCGACCCCACGGAAGGTCACCATCCGATCTTCAACGTCCAGAAGATCTGTGGCCTGTCCGGACTGAGGGTAGAGAGACCTCACGCAAGCGGCATTATCTCACAATGCCATAACTGCCAACTGTACGGCCACGCACAGAGGCATTGTTTTGGGAAGCCCAGATGCGTCAAGTGTCTGGGCAACCACGGGACCGCTGATTGCTCACGTCCCAAAGACCGCACCGTCTGCACGGAGCCTCCGAGCTGCGTGTTGTGTGGTGAGACTGGGCACCCCGCAAACTACCGCGGATGCCCCAAGGCCCCGAAGTCCTCGGCCCCTAAGTTGGCCAAGAGGAACACGGACAGGCAGCAGAGGGAGCGCCTAACCTCCCCCTCGAATCAACCCCCCCAGCCCTCAGCGCCGCAGCCCCTGGAATGCGCTTAATCACCAAGCCCATTTCCCGGCTTTGAGGGGTTCACAAGCGCCGACTTCATCGGCCTAACCTACCTTGATGGCTAAAACGGTCACCCCCCCTCTCATCCCAGGTCAATCATGAAAGCAGCTGCGCCTTCAGCGCCCCTGCCCCCAGCCAAAGGTCAGCCTCGAGCTGCCTTTACTTTCTCGGCCCCCCCTCCGACCTCCGCGTTTAGTCACCTTCCGCCCCAACCAGCGATGGACCCCTTTGACCGCTTCAGGGTCATCACTAGCACCTTTGGGGTCTTCCATAGCCCCCGAGGAAAGCAAATGGCCCGCGATATTATTGCCTGCAAGGGCGATTTTATCAGCCTCGCTCAAGTTTACGATGCGTACCCGGACGTTACGCAAGCTCTCCGAAACCTCCCCCATAATAACCCATAATGTATAAAGCCCCCCTTGTAGATTAAAACCGAAGTTCCTTAGAATAGGGATGTTTAACGCCAATAGCCTGAGTAGCCAGCGTGATGAGATCGCCAACTTCCTCCGCGACCATCACTTAGATATCGTGTTAGTCCAAGAGACCTTCCTGAAGCCCCATCAACGTGACCCGAGAATTGCTAACTATCGAATAGTTCGCAATGACTCGTTGTCATAAAGGAGGTACTCTCATCTACTACAAGTCCGCTCTCTACTGCATCCCTATGGACCCCCCGTCCCGCGCCAACTTCGAGGTCTCTGTCTGTCGACTGGCTGACATGATGACACATGACACATGACAGGTTATCAGCCCATCACGATTGTCTCGGCATATCTCCCACCTTCCAACTTCGCGGAGACCAATGCCACTTTGAGAGACGATCTCACCGCACTTCTTGGCTTAAGTGACTCCGTCCTTCTGGCGGGGAATCTTAATGCCAAACACCTCTCATGGGGTTGCCACACGGCAAACTCCAGAGGCAAGGTACTGTTTGACCTTTGCTCCCCTCTCAACTTTGATGGCATCGCCCCGATGCATCCCACTCACTACCCTCATGACCCCGATCAGCGCCCCGATGTGCTTGACGTCGCGCTTCTGAAGAATGTAAATTTACGATTGCATTCTTTGGAAACGATCGACGAACTCAATTCGGACCATAGACCTGTTGTCTTGGACCTCGCTCCCAGATCAGGTCCCTTCGATCCCACTCAATCCCACCCTACCAAAGTGATCACGGACTGGGGGAAAGTAAGTGAGTTACTGAAATCCACCGAGTCCCCTCACCTTGACCAAATTCCGGAGAATATCGAGTCTGTGGCCGACATGGAGGCCGCGATCGGCTTGTTCACGGAACACGTACAATCCGTCCTGAACGAGTGTTCAAGGGAGACTCCGGCGATAGACATCGCTGGAGCTTTTCGGACGATGTGCGTGATCTCGTGACCGAGAAGAACGCGGCCATTCGGGCCTACAGAGCTTTTCCCTGCGCCAGTAACAAAGCTTTTATGCGCTACTTACAACGTAAGGTAAGTAGACGCGTCAAAGAGCTGCGTAATGGGCAATGGGACAAGATGCTCGACGAACTGGAACCGACCCATCAGGCCTTCTGGGATCTACAGAGGAAGCTTCGCTCCTCTGAGATCTCCTCCATGCCCCCGCTCATCCGACCCGATAATAGCGTCGCCTTCGACGACGACGACAAAGCGGAGTGCCTGGCCGACAGCCTAGAGCCCCAGTGCTCCCCCAGCACTCAGCCAGTAGACCCAGCCCACCTCGCTGAAGTGGATGCTGAAGTCGAACGCCGAACCTCCCTCCCCCCCGTGGAGGACCCTGATGATCCTCTGCCCCCCGTCAACCCTGACGAGGTGGAGGAGATCAGCGCAGGAGACTCAAACCGAGGAAAGCCCCTGGCTCTGACGGAATCACCAATAGGGTGTTTAAACTCTTCCCCCCCATTCTTATTGTGCTAATGACCGCCATCTTCAATGGCGCTCTAGCAAATAACATGTTCCCACAGTCGTGAAAGCAGGCCACCGTCATCGGCATACCCAAGCCGGGTAAGCCAAAGACCTTCCCCAGTAGCTACCGCCCCATCAGTTTACTCAATGTCCTAGGCAAAGTCTACGAGAGGCTTATTTATAAGCGTCTCAAAGACTACGCCGAAGCTAAGAGTCTTATTCCAAAAGAGCAGTTTGGCTTTAGAGCAAACCACTCTTGTGTCCAACAGGTGCACCGTATAGTCGAGCATATCAGCGCCCGCTACCAGCGAGGCCTGATGACTGGTGCACTGTTCTTCGATATAGCGAAAGCATTCGACAAGGTCTGGCACAACGGGCTGATATACAAGCTGTATCAGCTCGGTGTGCCGGATCGCCTCGTGCTCATCTTACGAGACTTTCTGTCGAATCGCAGCTTCCAGTACCGCATTGAAGGTGCCCTTTCCGCTCCACATCCGATACGCGCAGGAGTCCCTCAGGGCTCTGTGCTCTCCCCCCTAGCGTTCACGTTATTCACCAGCGACATCCCCCTGAGTAGAAAGGCTGAGTTAGCACTTTTTGCTGACGTCACTGCCATCTACTACTCAGGTAGGAGCCCCGATAACATTCCGCCCGCATTCTCCAAACCTCCGCAAACGCACTAGGCGCTTGGTTCCGGAGATGGATAATCGAAGTCAATCCCGATAAGAGCCAGGCGGTACTTTTCAGTAGCCCCCACAAAACCTTCCCGTCTACCCCCAGACCGATCTCTATGTTTGGCAAGCCGATCCCTTGGGAGAAGCAAGCTAAATATTTAGGGGTCATTCTGGACCGACGCCTATCTTTCGGTGAGCACATAAAGACGGTACGCTCGCGTGCCGCTTTCGCTCTCGGTAGACTCCACTCCGTGCTGAATGCTCGCAGCAAATTGTCACTTAGGTGCAAATTGCGTATTTACACCGCGTGCATTCGGCCCATTATGACATACGCTTGCCCCATGTTTGCGCATGCCAAGCCCCATCACCTCTATAGAATGCAGACCTTGCAAAATAGATTTCTCCGGCGAGCCGCGGATGCCCCGTGGTTCGTTAGGAACGAACGACTCCATGTGGACCTTAGAATTCCGACCATTAAACAGTGCATGAAACGTCTTACCAAGCGTTTCCTAGACTCTTCCGAGAAACACCCCAAGCCGCTGATCTCATGGGCTACCCGATATGTCCCCTCTAAGATAGGTAGGATTAGGAGACCCCGCCTCACCCTCCTCGAACCCGACGACCCTATCACCCTCCTCCAAGAGAGCTGTAGGGAAACCAGTACGATTCGTAGATTCAAAAACAGATACCGACCGCGACTCCGGCCCCGCCGCCGAGGCCCACCGCGACCCCCCCGTAACATCACTGACCGACCCTTGCTCGACGAGCCAGCCCGCGCCGCTGAGCATGTAACGTTAAATTCCCCATTAAATAATCCGACCAAGCCAACCTCTAGTTGCCCTACCCTCAATGACGCAATAAGCCTAGGCCCGAACCCCGCAGGGGGTGCCCTTAGTGACCGTTAATTTAATGTGTAATATCCTTAGTTTGTAAGCCCTGGCTGGGGGCCTTAAAGTAATTTTTGGCTACCACAGGATAGTCCGGTTAAGCAGCATCAACCTCCGAGAGTTGTTGCGCTGCGAGAGGTCCATACAAAAAAAAAAAAAATGGCTCTCTAGCAAAAATCCCCACAGTCCCACAGTCGTGGAAGCAGGCCACCGTCATCGGCATACCCAAGCCGGGTAAGCCCAAGACCTCCCACAGTAGTTACCGCCCCATCAGTTTACTCAATGTCCTAGGCAAAGTCTACGAGAGGCTATTATTTATAAGTGTCTCAAAGACAATGCCGAAGCTAAAAGTCTCATTCCGAAAGAGCAGTTTGGCTTTAGAGCAAACCACTCTTGTGTCGAACAGGTGCACCGTATAGTCGAGCATATCAGCGCCCGCTACCAACGAGGCCTGATGACTGGTGCCCTGTTCTTCGATATAGCGAAAGCATTCGACAAGGTCTGGCACAAAGGGCTGATATACAAGCTGTATCAACTCGGTGTGCCGGATCGCCTGATGGTCATCCTACGAGGCTTTCTGTCGAATCGCACCTTCCAGTACCGCATAGAAAGAGACCTTTCCGCCCCCCATCCGATCCGCGGAGGAGTCCCTCAGGGCTCTGTGATTTCCCCCCTAGCCTTCACGCTATACGAGTACACCAGCGACATCCCCTTGAGTAGAACGGCTCAGTTAGCACTTTTTGCTGACGACACTGCCATCTACTACTTAGGTAGGAGCCCCAGCAACATTGCCCGCATTCTCCAAAACTCCGCAAACGCCCTATAGGCGCTTGGTTCCGGAGATGGAGAATCAAAGTCAATCAGTAATGAGACACTTAACAGACCGATATTGAATAGTCAAGGTGTCAAAAATTATGGATAAGACCTTTATCTGTGCACTTCAATAGTGCCAGTTGTTCTAAAATAGATATAATTTTTACACAATTAATGGTCATATTGCTTTCAGTAGAAATAACGCGATTTGCCAATTTAATGCAAGTATAGTACACAGGCACATCGTTGATATCGACATGTTTCGACCTGATTCTACTAACAAGCATGATGTTAATAGGTATTTTTATTAAGAAATTTAAACCATAAATTTTATTTTTATTTTATTTATTTGGGAAAACAAACGGTTACACATTACAGTATTACAGAGAATTATATCTAGGGTGTGAGTAAATGTATAACCAACGACATTTTCCACATATTATAAAAACAATTAGTTTAGACTTGCGCTAACAATTAAATGCGAACAAAAAAAAAATACATAATGTGTTAATGTTTAACAAGCAGGTATATAAATTAAAAAGAACAAAAAAATACATGAAACGATAGTAGTCTAGTTTATGAGTTGAAAAAAAAAATACCACTGAATCCGAAATGGTTTTACGAACAAGGTCTTTAAATTTCCCTATTGGTAAAGCAAAGATGTCAACATTTTCGAACAGATTATTGTATTGACTAGTTAGGCGACGTAGGGGTGCTCGTAAGCCCGCGTTCGTACGACTAGAAGATACGGCAAATAGGGGTCGTGCGCGCACCCCACGGCTTATAGTTGTTCTAGGTACTACGTAACTAATCTTATTAGTGATGTCCATACAATCACACACATTATTACATAAATCATATAAAAACATCGTCTCCAAAATAATACGTCTGGCTTTAAGATTATGTAGTATAAACTTATTCAAAAGATCACTTTAAGAAGCATACGTACGAAAACAACGGAAATGCATGGATTTCAGAAACTTGCTTTGAACTTTTTCGATCGCATCCGAGTATTTCCTATAGAAGGGACTCCATACCGCAACAGCATACTCTAACTGGGACCTGATTAACAATTTGTAAAGATATAAATATGTATATGGGCGGACAAATTCAATGGCTGATCTCATGACAAATCCGTACATTCGGAAAGCATTATTCACTATTTTACTAATATTAGCGTCAAGGTGTAATTTGTCGTCTAATAGAACTCCTAGATCGGTTTAAAGAAATTTATTTCTCAAAAAGAACATACATAGTTCACTTAAATATGAGAAACTTAGCATAAAAAAAAACTTAAATAGTAAATTAATTGTCGTTCGAACAATCGAGTACAAAATGTAGGTCACTATATTATTGTTGATTGGCCAAATACAACTTTAACCTATTTTTAAATATATTAATAGATGAAGAATCCCTTATGTCCTTTGGTAATTTATTATAAATCTGCGCTCCCTCAAACTGAATAGTTCTTCTTCCGTATAAAGTTCTTACTGAAGGTAGTTCTATACTATCCCTATTCCTAGCGTAGTAGTGGTATGTTTTACGTTTGAAAGTGATTTGTGAGTGTATTTTGTTCGTTAGAATTTTTTTAATTAGTATGCATGTGTGGTATGTGTATAATTTTTGTAGGTTAAATAGTTTAGTTTTAGCATAAAGTTCTTTTGTAGGTGTTAAGTAATTGTAATTGAATAGAGTTTTAATTGCTTTATTTTGAGATACTTGTAGGTCATGAAGATGTGTAATGGCGGCTTGTCCCCATACTTTTATTAAATAGTCTAAGTGCGGTTTGATGAGTGTGTTATAAATCGTGTAGCGTAAATGAAATGGCACACATTTAGCAATACTTCGCAGAGCTCCAGTTAACGGTATCAATTTGTTTCTGACGTAATCAATGTGTGGTCTGAATGTAAGTCTACTGTCCAAGATCAGGCCTAAGTATTTCTCATGGTTTGATCTTAAAAGCTGTTGGCCATCTACCACAAGAGGAGGAAAATCAGGAATCTTTTTGTTTTTAGGAGAAAATATTATGTATGCAGTTTTGTTTACATTAATAGTTAGTAAGTTTCGCTTAAGCCACGTATTTAAGATATGAAGGTCTTGCTGTGCTTCAGCAATAACCTTAAGTATGGAGTTACCAAAATAAAAAAGACATGTGTCGTCTGCGTATAGTGAGATATGTCCCGCTAAACCAATATTACTTATGTTATTTATATAAATTAAGAAAAGCAGTGGGCCTAAAACTGATCCCTGCGGTACTCCGCATACTATTTCTGCAGGTGTGCTTTCAAAATTATCAATTTTTACTATCTGACGTCTGTTTGTAAGATAAGACTCGAATATTTTGTAGGCTTTGGCAGTGATTCCAATGCTTTTTAGCTTTTGTAATAGTATAGAATGACTTATCGTATCAAAAGCCTTTTTAAGATCAATGAAAATACCTAAAACTAGTTGCTTTTTGTCAATATTATTTTTAATTTTAGTTACTAAATCTATTGTTGCTGCAAGCGTATTAGAATGTGGTCTAAATCCGTACTGGTGTTCATATAAAAAATCTATTTCTTTTAAGTAATCAAATAGACGTATATATAATACCTTTTCAAATATTTTTGAAATAACAGGCAACACTGAAATAGGCCGGTAATTGCCGGGATCAGTTTTAGTTCCAGCTTTATAAATAGGGGTCACCTTGGCTATCTTAAGGCTGTCCGGGAAAACACCATTTTTCAGACATTCGTTAATACAATTTGCAAGATTATTAGCTATTTGGTGTCCGATACACTTCAGAGCCTTTGTAGTTATACCGTCTATGCCATAACTGGTGTTATTGTCTAAGTTATATGATTTCGTCGTTAATTTTAATGATTTCGTCTTTAGAACAAGGATCGAGTTCCGATAGATTAGGGCTCTGACTATCCTTAGTTGTATATAGAGTATGTTGTGTGTTTGTGTGTGTAGTGTAAGGTTGGTTTGTTTGTATGTTATGGGCTAATATAGAACCGATTGTCGCAAAATAATGATTAAAACTGTTACAAATTTCTGTACCATTTGATATTATAGCATTATTTACAATTAACTTTGGGGGAGCACAGTTACATGTAATTTTATTTTTGGCTAAAGTATTTATCAGTCTCCACATCTTCTTGGGGTTTTGTTTGCATTTATCAAAAGCGTCATAATAATATTTCTTCTTTTCTTTGCATATCGTCTTTTTTACTTTATCCTTTGCAGCTGTTACCTTGGATTTTAATAGTTCACTGCTTGGGTCTATTAGATAATTATGCCATTGTGGAGAAGCGCAGCTATCTATGATGATAAATGATTACTCATAACTAGGTATAATAGAAATAAATATCTAAATTGATAGGCCAAGACCATTAGAGGTCGATTTCATAAACACATAAGTGTCATATGAGCCTTATATACCGTAGAATGACCATCTACAAGTTGAAAAAGTGTATAACTGTCGAAATTGAGACATAAGATAGTCAAAACCATCTCTAGTAGGTCCCTATCACTCTAGGGCATCATATGTGTAATAATAAAACCTTATATATAACGTAGATATCAGAAATACAGGGCCATTTACTTTGAAACGCCTCTAATAAATGTTTTAAGTTAGTATGACAAAGTCCTAAAAGTCAATCATAACAAACCCCCTGATTGGCTAAGAGACTCCATTGTATTCTAGATCCGGGTTCGTTGGGCGAGTCCAAATGTATCTAGGTCACAGGGGTGAGGATGCGGGGGTCGAGGGGAAAGAAATCAACACCTTCCGCGTAACCGATTAGATAGCAAGCGGGTGCAAAACAAAGGACACCCACGACTTGCACCTGTGTGTAAAAGTATAAATAAGGCGCCCCCGGGCGGTTTCGAGGCTACGCAGCTTACCTGAACAATATGACTCTACAACTCACATACACTCAGCTGTGTGGCGTGTTCTAAGTTAATATAGGCACGTCGCGCAGCTACACCACACATGCACCTCTCTACACACATGTAGACTCACAATGTGGGGGCGCGGCGCGGGCTCGCGACCCACACCAACACTGGGCGGTGTTACACAGTACAATACCGCCCACACACTCATAACGGCTTCTTAGTCCGGACCGCGACCGGCTAGCTCTGGAAGCGGGGCGGACGGGAGCCCTACATCCTTCATAGGTGCGTCGAGTCGGTACCTCTGTCGCTGGTCATCCTCCGCCGGGCCTCCTCCGGGTAACCGGGGGTCTCACCTGGCGGGGACAGACCGCCGAGGTGCCGTGAAGAAAGCAGCGCTATGAGACAGCGCTGTGGCGCGCCTACTGAAAACTTCACCGCAACCACACACACAGGCGTGCGTTGTCTCACGCACGCCAACAGGCCCAGCCTTTTTAAGGCAACGCAATGACGGGCCCGTTTTAACGGGCCGAGGTATGGCCTCCGCGGCCAGGGGGCAGAGCCCCGTGACCGCCTGCCGCGCCCCCTAGCGGGGGCGCAGCGACATCCTACGAGAGAGTTTCGAGGCATCATTCCGCTCTCGGCAGCCGCAGAGTGCACACGTGTGCTCTGTCGTTGCGATCGAAAGCTCCCCCCTCCCCCGTCGCTCTGACGCGCACATTGCGCTCAGTGCTACACCACCGCATGCCGGTCGTCTAGCTCCGCCACCGTGGTTTCGAGTTAGACTACGTCATCGTAGCAGATCGGCTACGAGTGCTTCAGTGCTTGCAGTCGGTTTTCTACGTTCGCGTATCGCGTCGCGTTCACTTGGCTCCCTAAGAGCAAAATCCACCAGTTTCGGTGGTACTTGGGTGGAAACCTCACGGTGCCAACGATCCCAAGTGGGTGGTGACCCGCCACACCCGCAGACCCTCTTCAAGGGAAAGCAGTCAGTCGGAAGGGCTAAGACTGTGGCCTTGGGGGGACTCCTAGTCACAGTCTGGTAGTACCTAACCCACGTTTGTCCACAGCTGCACCCGGGACGTCTGGGTGTCTCTACCCCAGCGGCCCGGATCGGTCGCAAGACCCATAGGGCCCTGTCGCACATTAAGATTGGCGACAGGTACTCAAGCTTAGGGCACACCTTAGGCACTCACCTCTCTGTGTCACCCGACAGGGAGTGCACTCATCCCCGGGCTATCCCTCCCGGGGAGTTAGGCTTAGCGGCCCCTCTGGCCAGGACAACAGTGTAGCTGGCGAGTTTGTTTGTGCCTTTCTTCTCGCCAGTATAGCACTAGGAAAGTCACACGGGTGGGTTCGTTTTTGTGGGAATTGTCCGCCCGAGGGGTTCACGATTTTCGTGTCTCCTCGGGACTAGGGCTAGGAGTTTTTCCCCCCTCCCCCACTATATATTAGTCAAGATTAGTCCCATTAGATAGACATGATTCCTACCCTCGCATCGAAGGATGCCTGGGCTAAGTCCCTCACGGACCTCCTTAAGAGGCTCCTTAGTGACCCCAACCCTCATATAAGGGAAAATTATATGAGTATCGCGGAGCCCCTTATGGGTATCCTATCCGAGAAGGTATTCGTGCCGATCTCGCCGGCGAGTTCCGACCCACCCCCGTTAGTGCACTCTCAGGCCTCACCTGCAAGTCCCGATGCTTCTCCTATGGAGATAGCGGACGTGCTTTCCGAGGCCTCGGAGTACTCTGGAGCCTCTGACGCTACCTCTGACTCTGAGGAGTACACGATGGTAGGCAAGGGCAAGCGTAGGAAGGGCAAGGGCGCTAAGGCCAATAAGGCCAAAAAGCCCGTAGCGGCTCGCTCTACCCCCACCCCACCCTCCCCTGCCCCCTTATCTCGCCCCGTTTCTCCTGTCGCTTCGACAGCTCCGGCCGCATCTAGCCGCTCCGTTAGCCCTATGGCTACCGCCCCTACCGCCCCCTCTGCTTCTTCTTCCAAGAAGCTAAAGCCCCCGCCGCCTATCTTCATCCAAGATAAGGCGAAATGGACCGATGTGTCCAAGATGTGCACTGAGTTGCGCATCAATTACACCTCAGCCAAATCTACCCTACAGGGTATAAAGGTCACCGTCCCTTCGTCCTCGGACTTCAGGGACCTTGTCCGCAATCTTCGTGGGAGGCACGTCGCCTTCCACACTTACTCTCTCCCTGAGGAGAAGCCCACCCGCGTGGTGATCAGGCGGATCCCCAAAGAGATCCCATCCCAGGACATTCTGGACGACCTCACCTCCCAGAACGTCCCAGTCTCCGCCGTCCACCGCCTGCACAAGGCGAGGGGAGGTGACGAGTACGACATGGTGCTCGTCATCTGTGACCCCGTCGAGGGTCATCACCCCATTTTTAAAGTAAAGACCGTCTGCTCCTTATCGGGCATCCTCATTGAGCGGCCTCACCGCAACAAGGTACTTTCCCAGTGCCACGGTTGCCAACTTTACGGCCACGCCCAAAAGCACTGCTTCGCTCCTCCCCGGTGCGTTAAGTGCCTAGGCCATCACGCCACGGCCGATTGCTCCCGTCCCAAGGACAGGAACCTCTGTACCGAGCCACCCAGTTGTGTGCTATGCGGTCAGTCAGGCCACCCGGCCAACTACAGGGGTTGCCCCAAAGCCCCCAAACAATTTCCGGGTAAGCTGGCGAAGCGTTTTAACGCCCGCCAGCTGAGGGAAGCCCCCTCATCAGTCCCGATCCCCTCTGCTCAGTTGCCTGAGCGTCTCAGTCCCCAGAGACCGTCCCCCTGGAACGCGCTGAATCATCAGCGTGCCTTTCCAGCACTTGGTATCCCCAAGACCACCGCCCCCATGCCCGGGTTATTAGATAACCCGGTCCCTTGCCCTGCGCCCATTCCAACGGCCGCTCCCCTAGCCTCACCAGCGCGCCCTCCCTCCAGGCCACCCGGCCCAGTGTCTGAGGATGCCGAGGAAAGCTCCTTCGACACAATCGCTAGGTTCGCGATCTTCGAATCCCCTGAGGCCGACCGCTTAGCGGCCGAGCTCAGAGGAACGAATGACATGAAAAAGATCAACATGATCTTCAAATCGTATCCTAGGATACGTGCAGCTCTCCGCGCGCTCTCTCACAACCAGACCGATAATGGATCTAACTAGGCCCTTAACGAGTACCCAACCCCGATCCCTTAGAGTAGGCTTTTACAATGCCAACGGCATTAGTGGACAACGCGATGAGATCGTCGCGTTCCTCCGCGATCATCAGATAGATGTCTTTCTTGTCCAAGAGACGTTCTTAAAGCCCCATCTCCGCAACCCCAAGATTGCAAACTTTCATATAGTTCGCAATGACCGTTCCCGCTGCCACAGAGGCGGCACGCTCATTTATTACCGTAAAGAACTGCACTGCATCCCAGTAGACTCACCCCCTCTAGAATCACTACTTGAGGTTTCAATCTGTCGGCTAGGTATGACCGGCCATCAGTCGGTCCATATCATCTCTGCCTACATGCCCCCCGTAAATTCATCTGAGGACCATTCCCTGTTAGAGAAGGATCTCTCTTCTCTCTTCGGCTTGAGCGAGTCCGTTATCATAGCGGGCGACCTCAATGCCAAACACCCTGCTTGGAACAGCATAACGACCAACCCGAGAGGGCGGGCGTTATTCGACCTAAGCGACTCCCTTTCTTTTGACCCTATCGCTCCTATGGAGCACACCCACTACCCCGACACTGTCGGTTTGCGTTCCGATGTGCTCGATATAGCGCTGCTCAGGAACGTCAGCCTCAGGCTGGACTCGATTGAGACGCTACACGAGCTTAACTCTGACCACCGTCCGGTAGTCATGCATCTCGTTTCTAGCTCGGGCCTCTTTGACCCCAGCCAGCCCCCTGCCCCTATTTTGATAACAGACTGGAAGAAAATAAGCGATAAGCTGAAATCCGACATGTCTCCTCTCACGGACGGTATCCCCGATCACATAGTCTCAGTCGCAGACACGACGGCCGCCATCAACTTGTTTACAGATCACGTACAATCCGTACTGAAGGATTGTTCACGGGAAATCCCAGCGATGAGCGATCACCGCTGGAAACTACCCGATGACATACGTGATCTGATAACCGAGAAGAACGCGGCCGTTCGTGCCTATAGCGTCTTTCCCTGCTATGCGAACAAGGCTCACATGCGCAGCTTGCAGCTTGCTGTAAAGCAGCGCACCAGTGAGTTTCGTTCGAATCGCTGGGACAAGGAGCTTCGCGAACTCGAGCCCACTCACTTAGCTTTCTGGCAACTGCAACGAAAGTTGCGTGCTAGCAGCGACGAGGTTACTATGCCTCCTCTCATTCGCCCCGATAAGAGCGTCGCCTTTGACGACTCTGAGAAGGCTGAATGCCTGGCCGACAGCCTGGAATCTCAGTGCACGCCCAGCTCTCAACCAGTAGACATGCGACATCTCGCTGAGGTGGACGCGGAAGTCGAACGTAGAGCCGCTCTCCCCCCAGTAGAAGACCCCGACTGTCCTCTTCCTTCAGTCACGCCCGACGAAGTGAAAGACATAATAGATAGGCTACAGCCTCGGAAAGCCCCTGGCGCCGATGGCTTCACCAATAGGGTGTTCAAAGTCCTCCCCTCTCAGCTCATAGTCTTGTTGGCGGCCATCTTCAATGGCGCCTTGAGCAATAACATCTTTCCCCAAGTGTGGAAAGAGGCCACCGTCATAGGTATTCCCAAACCGGGTAAACCTAAAACTGAGCCGACTAGTTATCGGCCGATCAGTCTCCTTAGCGCGCTCGGTAAAATCTATGAGAGGCTTATTTATAAGCGCCTCAAAGACTTTGCCGAGGCTAAGAGCCTCATTCCCAACGAGCAGTTCGGTTTCAGGACCGAACACTCGTGCGTCCAACAGGTCCACCGCATCGTAGAGCACTTGAGCGCTGGCTTCCAGCGTGGAGCGATGACTGGTGTGTTATTTTTCGATATAGCGAAAGCGTTCGACAAAGTCTGGCACAACGGGCTGATATACAAGCTGTATCAGCTCGGTGTGCCAGATCGTCTCGTGCTCATCTTGCGAGACTTTTTGGCGAATCGCACTTTCCGCTATCGCATAGGGAAAACCCTTTCTTCCCCCCACCCCATTCGCGCGGGAGTCCCTCAGGGCTCTGTCGTTTCCCCCCTCATATTCACTCTTTTCACTTCAGATATCCCCAAGAGCAAAAAGGCTCACTTGGCACTTTTCGCCGACGATACGGCAATCTATTATACTGGGCACGGCCAAGACGCCATCGCCCGTCAGCTCCAAAAAGCAGCCAATGCTTTAGGAGCCTGGTTCCGTAAGTGGCGAATCGAGGTTAATCCCGATAAAAGCCAGGCAGTTCTTTTTCATAAGGCGCGTCTCAAACGTCCCGTCCCCTCTCCGATCACTATGTTCGGCAAGCCGATCCCTTGGGAGAAGCAAGCCAAATACTTAGGAGTCATTCTCGACAACCACCTGTCCTTTGCTGCGCATATAAGAGCAGCCCGCGACCGGGCTGCCTTTGCCATGGGTAGGCTCCATTTTATGATCACGGCAAAGAGCAAATTGTCACTTAAGTGCAAGTTGCGACTCTATACCGCCGTCATCCGTCCCATTATGACATACGCTTGTGTCACTTTTGCCCATGCCCACCCGCGTCATCTGCACCGGATGCAGACCCTTCAGAACCGTTTTCTCCGTAAGATTACCGGTGCCCCCTATTATGTCCGTAATGACAGTCTCCACTTAGACCTTAGGATCCCCACCTTAGCTCAGTTTATGAAACGTCTTTCCAAGCGTTTCTTCGATTCCGCTATCAAGCATAGGAACCCCCTGATCGCATCGGCCGCCCGATACGAGCCCTCGCGTATTAGCATGGTTCGCCGTCCGCGACATGCTCTCACCACCCCCGATGACCCCATCACCCTCCTCCAGGAGAGCAGTAGGGAAACCAGCACATTACGAAAGTACAAATACAGACCGCCATGTTTCCGTCCTCGCCGCCGAGGCCCGACGCGACGCCCACGTTCAACGAACCCCCCCCGACCCTTGCCTGAGCCAGCCCGCGATGCTGAGCCGGTAGTTTTAAACCAGCCCCTAATTAATATCACTCAGATCCAGCCTGTCCCTATACTGCCCCCCCCCAGCGACGCCCTAAGCCGAGGCCCGTACCCCACAGGGGGTGCCCTTAGCGAGTGGTCGCTTAGTTTTTAAGTATAGTTTTAAGCCCCTGGCTGGAGGCCTTAGATTTATTTTTAAGGCATCCACAGGGAATAGTCCGGTTAAGCAGTAGCCAGCCTCAGAGGCTGAACTGCGAGATGCCATCTCCAAAAAAAAAAAAAAGAAACGGTTTCGAGGGAGTCTTCCTCAGAATATTCAGTCGGCAACACATGCTTGCTACTCGGTCGTTAGTCAGTACGAATTGTTAGTATTCTCTAGTTAAATATAAGTTCTTCAGTTTAAATTGTGATTGTATTAAAGTAAAAGTGTGTAAATCAGTGCAATATATTTTATTAGTTTTAAATCATCTTTCGTGTATCTTATTTATTCAACCCTCGCGGCCTGATCCCGAACAATTTGGTCCTTCGCGAGCCGGATCAGTAGTGCGCGTAGAAAGATGAGCGAGAGAAGCACAATAACGACAAGGAGTAAGTTACGCAAGCTAGAGGCTGACATGAACAGGCGTCGAGAAATGGAAGCTGACTCTGGGGTGCCGTCTGAAAGGGCACCAGTTTCAATCTCAGTCGCACCAACCACACCATCGTCGGTCCGAGTCCCTGTGATCCCACTGGCGGGAGGTCGAGTTTACGACCACAGAGATATGGTCACGCCTGTGAGATCGGATATACGACAGAGGGCAAGGTCCGAAACAAGCCACGCCTCTTCGAAGAGCGGCCAGAGGAGTGCCGATTTCCTTCGACGGAGGGTCGAATATGAAGCAGAACGTGAGTTGGTGCGCATGAAGGAGCAATTAGTGAAGAAGAAGCTTGAAGCCGATCTCGCTGAGATAGACGCCGCTGCCGAAGAGGACTCAGGCTCAGATGGGGAGGGAACAACGCGTCGTGTAGAGGAATGGGTTACGGAATCAGCTCCCGTAGAGAGGGAAGTGCGCGCGTCCGGTGTGTGTCGCGACCCAACGCCGCCGCGTCAAGTGTCCGTGCCCTCCCGCGAGGCGTCAGTACCCGCGCCGCGACCCGCGTCCGTGCCTACGCTCACACAGTGTGCGCCCGTGTCAGTACAGTTCCGCGAACCGCCGTACCTAGGGAACCCTATACCCGTAGTTACGGCCAGTGCTCCGAGAGTTAGAGAGCAGGCTAGAGAAATGCCTGAATGGGGCAATACTTACGACGACACGGACAGAAGCAGGTCGCGCGACAGAAAAATAGACCAGCTAGCGGACGCTATTACGAGCTTAGCACGCCCGCGGCCGGTACCGAGACAAGCCTACGAGTTGCCTTTTTTCAAGGGCGACCCAGCAGAGTGGCTGTCATATAAAAACATGTACCACGATACATCAGTAATGTACGACTTCAAGCCGCACGAGAACTTAGCGCGCTTGAAAACATCGCTACAAGGCGACGCAAAGATAGCTGTGGAGGACTTATTACGCACCTCCACTAACCCAGCTGAAATCATGAAAACACTGGATGAAGAGTTCGGACATCCGAACCTAGTGCTTGAGTGTGCCCTAAAGAAAGTGCGTGCGTTGCCTAAAGTGACTGAAAGTGGCCGTGAACTAAGGAAGTTCTCAACAACAGTGAGAAATTGTGTGTCGCTCCTGAAAAGTGTACGAGCTAATGGATATTTAAATAACCCACAACTGGTGAGTGAACTGTTAAATAAGCTTACATCTGTACAACGGGCTCAATATGGTGACTTTGCGATGGGCATGGCAGCGAACGAAGGCATAGATGTGCGAGTGTCACCGAGTTTAGAAATACTCGCAGAGTTTTTAAGTCATCTAGCTCGAGCCACGTCATACTATGTTCAAATGGAAGTGAACACGCCCACACCAGCAGCCAGCAATAATAGGTCACGACCTAGTGTACAGTTCGTGAAACAAGCTAGGAATGTTCAACGTGTGCACGTACACTCTGATGGCGACCAGCCAGCTAAGGAAGATAAAGAGTCAGAGGAACTATGCACACTGTGTGAGAAAGACAAACATAAACTACCTAAATGTGAAAAGTTCATTGGGCTAAGTGTCGATGACAGGTGGCAACATGTTAAGAAAAATAAACTATGTTTCAAGTGTATCCTAAAGAAGCATGGGAAGAAGTTCTGTCGGGCAAGTAGGTGCGCGACGTGTAATTACGCTCACCATACAATGCTACATGCCGACAAGAAAAGCGAGAGCGAGAGCGTCACCAATGTGAGCGACTACACTGGGAAGGCACTACTGAAAATAATGCCTGTGTGTGTATCAGTGAACGGCAAGGATAAACAATGTTACGCCCTACTGGATGACGGGGCAACCGTATCACTGATAGACGACTCTCTAACCGAAAACGTCAGTGGCAAGCAAGTGCCATTAACTCTACATAGTGCACGCGGTCAACAAATTGTTGACAACACATCGAGAATAATAAGTATATCAGTGCGTGGACCTAACGGACTAACACATAAAGCTAAGTGCCGAACATTAAAAAGCCTAGACTTACCCGCGCAAACAGTGCCCGCCGCCGTGTTATCGGAACACGCCCACATTCGCGACTTGGGTTGCGAGGAGATGAGAGGAGCCAGACCGCTGCTGTTGCTGGGCCAGGACAACTGGGAGCTGCTGAACAGCCAGGAGACTCGCCGAGGGAAATCCGGTAAGCCAGTTGCCTCTTTGACCAACTTAGGGTGGGTTGTGCACGGACCTGTAGGTAGCTGTCAAAATACTCGTGAACATGCACTAAATTGTGTTGTAGAATCGACTGTAGACTCACACGAATTAGTTAAAAAACAGTTCGAGTTAGAAGTCATAGGTATTACAGAAGTACCTAGGAAACATAAAGACATAGAAAGAGCTAAGGCTATTTTAGATTCCACTAGTCGCCAGACGCAGGGCGGCGCGTGGGAAATAGGACTGCTATGGCGAACGGACAACGTTCTGTTGCCTGAAAATTATAAATACGCATGTCAGCGCCTAGCAGGGATTGAGCGACGGCTACATAAAGACGCTGAGTACGCCTCTGCCTATACAGCTCAAATAGAAAGGTTGATAGCGGAGGGGTACGCGAGCAAGGTAGAAGGCGGTGTCAAGTCCGATTCGGTGTGGTACCTACCTCACTTCGGGGTAACGAATCCAAATAAGCCGGGAAAATTGAGATTGGTCTTTGACGCCGCAGCTAGCTACAATGGTACCTCCTTGAATGATAATTTATTAGCAGGGCCTGACTTGCTCAATTCCCTGCTGGGTGTACTGTTCAATTCAGATTAGGGCCGGTTGCTTTCTCGGGAGACATAGCCGATATGTTCTTACGCATTAAGATAAGAGAACAAGATAGAGGAGCTCAACTGTTTCTTTGGCCATCTAATAAAAGTAAAGAGCCTGACGTGTATGTAATGAATTCAATGATATTCGGTGCTGTGTCGTCACCGACATCGGCAATTTACGTATTAAATAAAAACGCAAGTCAGCATAGTGAAATGTACCCTGAAACGGTAGCCGCCATACATGGAAAACATTATATGGACGACTACCTAGACAGTACTTGGTCTGTCGCGCAGGCTAACGATTTAATAAGGGAGGTCACTCATATCCACGCCAGTGGCGGGTTTAATATACGGGGGTGGGTGACTAACCTTCCAGAGCTGCGCGACCAACTAAAGTCAGAAATGCCTGAACGGGTTTCTTTAGATAAAGGCGAAGGTGCGACGGAACGTACGTTAGGAATGATTTGGTCCCCGAGCACCGACCAATTAGCGTTCGACTTATCTTTCAAGCGATTGCCTAAAAACATAGTAGAGGGACACGTAGTGCCAACAAAACGGGAATTCCTAAGATTTATTTTGTCAATCTTTGACCCGCTAGGTTTCTTGTACCCATGTGTCATACAGTCACGCATCCTAATGAAAAGGATATGGCACACGGGTATCCAGTGGGATGATAAATTAAAAGAAACAGAAGCTAAATTATGGTTCGAATGGTTACATAACTGTATCACCTTAAAGAAATATATATACCAGGTGGTACGGCTTGAAATTAGAATACTTAGAGTTGCATGTATTCGGTGACGCGAGCGAGTCCGCCTACGCAGCGGTAGCCTATATAGTAGGGTTGAACGAAGAAGGGAATAGAGATGTAGCCATAGTCATGGGAAAGGCTAGAGTGGCGCCACAGAAATTAACATCTATTCCACGATTAGAGTTACAAGCAGCCGTGTTAGCATGTATGTTGGCTGACACGGTTGTCAGAGACATAGGCACGAAAATCAACAGCATACATTTGTGGACAGACAGTAAAACTGTTCTCAAGTGGATAAACTCAGATGCATTAGAATTTCAAAGATTCGTGTCACACCGTTTAGCAGAGATAGATAGGAGGTCAGAGAGGGCCAGCTGGCGATGGGTTCCGTCGGCGATGAACCCCGCTGACAAGGCTACCCGGATGGACTGGCCTGACAACTGCAATGAGTGGTTGTCGGGCCCCTTGTTTCTTCGCTGTCCACAGGAACAATGGCCGGCTGACACCGATCTTAACGCGGTGGTGGAGCAGGACCTGGAGAGGGTGCAACGTGTACACACAGTCGCAACACCCGCTGAACCGTGGCTGCGCTACGAGAGGCTGCCCACCTGGACGCGCGCCCTGAACGTCGTGGCGCGCGTACAAATCTTTGCAGATCGCTGCCGCAAGCGGCGGCAAACATCGGCACTAACCAGCGATGACCTGCGCGAGGCCGAGCTACGCCTTTTGCGTCTGGCGCAGGCAGAGAGCTACGGGGCGGACATCGCGGCGCTGCGAGAGGGGCGCTCATTGCCTCCAAATAGCAAACTACGAGCACTGGACCCCATGCTCTTTGAAGATGGGCTGGTTAGAGTGCGCGGCAGGCTGGGCGCTTGCAGCGAGCTCAACTTCGGCGAGCGCCATCCCGCCATAATGGATGGGAAACACGCTCTCACGCGGCGCCTCCTGCTTAAGTACCACCGTAGTAAACCGTAGTGAACAGGGTACGAGAAAAGTATTGGGTAACCAATCTGCGGTCGACCGTCAAGGCCGTCACCGCCAACTGTCAACGGTGCCGCCTCGAGAGGGCCAAGCCGGTCACGCCCAAGATGGGTGACCTGCCGGCGGCCAGACTAGAAAACACGAGAAGAGCCTTCGTCCACTGTGGGGTCGATTACTTTGGCCCCATGGAGGTTGCCATCGGTCGACGCAGGGAGAAAAGGTGGGGCGTGCTATTCACGTGCCTCACAACCCGCGCCGTCCACCTGGAGCTGGCGGCCTCGCTGAGTGCTGACTCGGCCATTCTGGCCCTGCGGCGCCTAATTGCGCGCCGCGGGCTACCCTCGGATATGTACTCCGACCGAGGCACTAACTTTGTCGGTGCCCACGCCGAGCTACGCGCAGCCCTGCGCGACATGGACCACGACAAGCTGGGCAGCGAGGTGTCGGGCCGCGGAATAGCCTGGCACTTCAACCCGCCGGCATCCCCACACATGGGCGGGTGCTGGGAACGACTTGTGCGCTCAGTGAAAAACGCACTAAAGGCGACGCTTCGAGAGCGTGCCCCCCGTTAGGAGGTCCTGTACACCCTCCTTGCCGAAGCCGAGCTGATCGTTAACAGCCGGCCTCTCTCCTACGTGAGCAGCGACGTCGAGCATCCAGTGGTGCTGACCCCCAACCATCTCCTGCTGGGCACTGCCGCGGGAGATGCCCCGTGCACACGTCGGCAGGCAGCAGACCTGGACTCCTGCCGCATGTGGCGGCGGGTGAACGCGATGGCCGACCTCTTCTGGAGGCGCTGGCTGCGCGAATACCTGCCGACGCTCCAACGACGCAGCAAGTGGCGTAGTGATGTGCCAAATGTGAAAGTGGGTGACGTGGTGGTGATAGTGGACACAAGCAAGCCACGTAATCAGTGGACCAAAGGTGTCATAAAAAACGTATACCCTGGAGCGGACTCTATAATAAGAGTAGTAGATATAAGAACAAATCATGGGGTCCTGCGTCGGCCCGTTGTAAAGATAGTTGTGCTTCCTACAGACGGAAGTGTAGTCGGTTGAACCCTTTTACAGGGGGTGGAAATGTGGAGAAGCGCAGCTATCTATGATGATAAATGATTACTCATAACTAGGTATAATAGAAATAAATATCTAAATTGATAGGCCAAGACCATTAGAGGTCGATTTCATAAACACATAAGTGTCATATGAGCCTTATATACCGTAGAATGACCATCTACAAGTTGAAAAAGTGTATAACTGTCGAAATTGAGACATAAGATAGTCAAAACCATCTCTAGCAGGTCCCTATCACTCTAGGGCATCATATGTGTAATAATAAAACCTTATATATAACGTAGATATCAGAAATACAGGGCCATTTACTTTGAAACGCCTCTAATAAATGATTTAAGTTAGTATGACAAAGTCCTAAAAGTCAATCATAACAAACCCCCTGATTGGCTAAGAGACTCCATTGTATTCTAGATCCGGGTTCGTTGGGCGAGTCCAAATGTATCTAGGTCACAGGGGTGAGGATGCGGGGGTCGAGGGGAAAGAAATCGACACCTTCCGCGTAACCGATTAGATAGCAAGCGGGTGCAAAACAAAGGACACCCACGACTTGCACCTGTGTGTAAAAGTATAATCGGCCGCCCGATACGAGCCCTCGCGTATTAGCATGTTTCGCCGTCCGCGACATGCTCTCACCACCCCCGATGACCCCATCACCCTCCTCCAGGAGAGTAGTAGGGAAACCAACACTTTACGTATATACAAATACAGACCGCCATGTTTCCGTCCTCGCCGCCGAGGCCCGACGCGACGCCCACGTTCAACGAACTTAATATCACTCAGATCCAGCCTGTCCCTTTGCTGCCCCCCCCAGCGACGCCCTAAGCCGAGGCCCGTACCCCACAGGGGGTGCCCTTAGCGAGTGGTCGCTTAGTTTTTAATTTTGTATAGTTTTAAGCCCCTGGCTGGAGGCCTTAGATTCATTTTTAAGGCATCCACAGGGAATAGTCCGGTTAAGCAGTAGCCAGCCTCAGAGGCTGAACTGCGAGATGCCAAAAAAAAAAAACGGTTTCGAGGCAGTCTTCCTCAGAATATTCAGTCGGCAACACATGCTTGCTACTCGGTCGTTAGTCAGTACGAATTGTTAGTATTCTCTAGTTAAATATAAGTTCTTCAGTTTAAATTGTAATTGTATTAAAGTAAAAGTGTGTAAATCAGTGCAATATATTTTATTAGTTTTAAATCATCTTTCGTGTATCTTATTTATTCAACCCTCGCGGCTTGATCCCGAACAGCCATAGTTGATTTCTTTCAGCAATGTTGTTAATTATAGACTTATTAATCCAGTCCTTCTGAGGTAAATTAAGGATTTTAGTTTTTGAAATCTTAGCATGTTTAATATGCTCTTTGATGTACGTTTCAAGTATGTTGTAGCTATTGTCTTCCTGTGGTAGGTTTTCTTTTTGTACACTGTCAGTTCCTTATAGTTGATTGCTTGATAATGCTTTTTATGCAGTAGTGATTGTTTATATTTCTTTATTCCTATATATATTTGCTTGTGATCAGATAGAGTAGACTCAATTAGTGCCATGTGCATGCTAGAATCATTAATATTTGTACACACATGATCAATTATGCGTTTCGAGCTTTTTAGATTGCGTACTAATGTTTCTCCTGTTAATGTTACATTATTTAAGGAGTACGGATGCATGATAGTATTTTTGTTTTTAGTAAAACTTATACAGCAAGACATGAATTTATACGCCATAAATAAAAGAATCTGTTTTGTACACATCGTAGAAAGCCTTTGACTGCAACACAGTAAACAGTTTTCTTTTGTTTGATTCACAATGTCGGTAAGTAATAGTTACAATATATTAAATTATTATTGATTTTTTTATTTTTAATAATTATAATGTAGGCATTGTAAGTATTTATATTCAAAACACTATATATTTCTGTTTTCAGGACAGCGAGGATTTTTTTAATTTTATCCCAAACCAGCAGCTCAAAGAATCTGTAATATCACGACTCAATTTGAAGAGAAAAAATGATGCGGAAGGCCCTCCACAGAAACGTGAACGACAGCAAAACTACTCGTACATCAAAACCAGGGCGCCAAATACATATTCAAGGACATGCGCAATCAAAATTGAGATATACGAGAGTGATAATTTACCAGAAAAATCTTGCGAGTGCAGTGCAAATAAGTGTGTGCAATTTATAACTGGAAATGCGGTCACTAGTGATATATGTATACTTAGATTTAGAAAACATTATAAGTAAAATTCGTGAGAATGTATGACTTTATGTATATTTTTATAGATGTATCCTAGAGATAATTAAGATATCCAATAAGTACGAACGATTGTTTTTTTATGTAGCAAAATAAAAATCGCTTCTAATAATATACGCTTCTAATATTAAAAATAAGTACCATTTAAGGTACTTATACACATTGATGTTAGATTAGGTAAGGAATCTGTTGTTTCTTCGAAGATTAGTTACTCTTTTAATGAATATATTATTATTTAAAGTTTGAAATTCTGAGTGCTTCATTTCCCAACAAATATTCCCCCCCCCCCCAGCCTAATCACTTAGAAATCCATTGCATCTCTTTCCATTAATATTAAAATGAGCAGGATAGCTATATCTAACACAGCCTTTACGACTTGAGAGTTTAAACAATAAGGCAACATTTCTCTGTACATGACAAATTAACTACCAGAGCCCTCATTTTATATGTTTGTATGTATTCCGCCAGAGTTAAGCGACACCTCATTCCTTTTACGATGTTCGTCTCAAGTCGCCTGCAAAAACTCTAATAAGGATAAGGTGCATTCCGATTTCAGTTCGAGGAATGAATAAAAACACACACAGTACAACAAACTAAATAAAATTATAAATATAGCAAATTGCAGTAAAGTTGAATGTAAAAATAAAATTATGAAATGGTTATTGAAGTTAAACTATACGGAAACAGAAAAATTACTTGAGGTAGCTAGTAAGTAGGCTTAGCAGTTCATACTAAGTATGCTTAGCTTAGCAGTACATATAATTGTAGGTAAGATTATAGTCATATTATTATATAATATTCTCTAAGTATATTTTATTAAATATATTCATGAAAATACTTATTTTGCAATAAATGTACACTTACTTCTCACACACACACACGTATACACACCGTCACCAATTTCGCACTATTTCCTCGTTGACAATAAATATCTATGATGTAATGGGGGGCCTGGAGTTCTATAATACAGGTCTAGGCTTAGTTTAGACTCCAGATCTCCCACAAATTAAAATTTTCTGCCTAACTACCTAACTACCTATATAACTAACAACGATGTAATTTGTGGAGACGAATAAACGTTTTTATTATTATTATTAAGTAACTTGTACGATCTACTTTTTATCAAAATTATTTCGGGCACATCATGTAACTTTACCTGTTTTGTTCCATTCAAATCCATGAAAATAACACTTGAAAGTTTATAACCATAGATCGCATTACCATTACATGAAAGACAAGTCCCCTCGTAGCTAAAAGAAATTGCTTGTTCTAGACTGTTAATGCCAAATACAGATATTATTTGTAGATTCAATGGCAGAAATACAACATCTCTAGTTAATTCAGGTGCCACGCAAAATTTAAACAGGTGTTAGTGGTAACTGCGCTTGAACAAACGTTTATTAAAATTGACTCGAAAATGTACGTTACATTACAGCCACAATCGACTGTTATTTCGTGGCCAGTCTGCTGTTTGTTAAACATTCAAAACACACAGGAAAAATAAAATAAAAAATCTTGCCTGAAAGTTTTCCTGAAAACACAATGTTAAGTAAACTTAACACAATTCGACGGTTAACGAATTACAATCCAGGTCACCAATACTTTTAAGTTAATCTGAATTTATTTTCAAAGAAATATTTATTTGAAAAACGCATTACATTATGTCTAATTATATAATAGTGACACAGAGCATCTTATATATACTGAATAGTGATAATTGAATGACAGTTTCCCTTACGTTACATTTAAGACAAAATATAGTGTAGAAAACCTTTTTTAACCCACGACGCAATAAGAGGGGTGTTGGCGACTATTCAGGCGCAGGGGTTCCGGTAGCAGGAAGTAGAAGTAAAACGCAGAGGCTTCAAAGTCACAGCGATATATTCACGATTCGCACACAAAGTTGTTGTTTACAGGACGGCGGACTCTTCAAGACTGATTTGCTGCGTTTTTTACGGTCACTAAGGGCACCCCCTGCGGGGTTCGGGCCTAGGCTTAGTGCGTCATTGAGGGGAAGGCAACTTAAAGGGGAAAAAATGGGCAATGGCGGGGGCAATTTAACGCTACTTGCTCAGCGGCGCGGGCTGGCTCGTCGGGCAAGGGTCGGGCGGTAGCATTACGGGGGGGTCGCGGTGGGCCTCGGCGGCGGGGCCGGAGTCGCGGTCGGTATCTGTTTTTGTGTCTGCGAATCGTACTTGTTTCCCTACAGCTCTCTTGGAGGAGGGTGATGGGGTCGTTGGGTTCGAGGAGGGTGAGGCGGGGTCTCCTAATCCTACCTATCTTAGAGGGGACATATCGGGTAGCCGATGAGATCAGCGGGTTGGGGTGTTTCTCGGAAGAGTCTAGGAAACGCTTGGTAAGACGTTTCATGCACTGTTTAATGGTCGGAATTCTAAGGTCGACATGGAGTCGTTCGTTCCTAACGAACCACGGGGCATCCGCGGCTCGCCGGAGAAATCTATTTTGCAATGTCTGCATCCTATGGAGGTGATGGGGCTTGGCATGCGCAAACACGGGGCAAGCGTATGTCATTATGGGCCGAATGCACGCGGTGTAAATACGCAATTTGCACCTAAGTGACAATTTGCTGCGAGCATTCAGCACGGAGTGGAGTCTACCAAGAGCGAAAGCGGCACGCGAGCGCACCGTCTTTATGTGCTCACCGAAAGATAGGCGTCGGTCCAGAATGACCCCTAAATATTTAGCTTGCTTCTCCCAAGGGATCGGCTTGCCAAACATAGAGATCGGTCTGGGGGTAGACGGGAAAGTTTTGTGGGGGCTACTGAAAAGTACCGCCTGACTCTTATCGGGATTGACTCCGATTCTCCATCTCCGGAACCAAGCGCCTAGTACGTTTGCGGAGGTTTGGAGAATGCGGGCAATGTTGTCGGGGCTCCTACCTGAGTAGTAGATGGCAGTGTCGTCGGCAAAAAGTGCTAACTCAGCCTTTCTACTCAGGGAGATGTCGCTGGTGAACAGCGTGAAAGCTAGGGGGGAGAGCACAGAGCCCTGAAGGACACCTGCGCGGATCGGATGTGGAGCGGAAAGGGCACCTTCAATGCGGTACTGGAAGGTGCGATTCGACAGAAAGTCTCGTAAGATGAGCACGAGGCGATCCGGCACACCGAGCTGATACAGCTTGTATATCAGCCCGTTGTGCCAGACCTTGTCGAATGCTTTCGCTATATCGAAGAACAGGGCACCAGTCATCAGGCCTCGCTGGTAGCGGGCGCTGATATGCTCGACTATACGGTGCACCTGTTGCACACAAGAGTGGTTTGATCTAAAGCCAAACTGTTCTTTTGGAATAAGACTCTTAGCTTCGGCGTAGTCTTTGAGACGCTTATAAATAAGCCTCTCGTAGACTTTGCCTAGGACATTGAGTAAACTGATGGGGAGGTCTTCGGCTTACCCGGCTTGGGTATGCCGATGACTGTGGCCTGCTTCCACGACTGTGGGAACATGTTATTTGCTAGAGCGCCATTGAAGATGGCGGTCATTAGCACAATAAGAATGGGGGGGAAGAGTTTAAACACCCTGTTGGTGATTCCGTCAGAGCCAGGGGCTTTCCTCGGTTTGAGTCTCCTGATGATCTCCTCCACCTCGTCAGGGGTGACGGGGGGCAGAGGATCATCAGGGTCCTCCACGGGGGGGAGGGAGGTTCGACGTTCGACTTCAGCATCCACTTCAGCGAGGTTGGCTGGGTCTACTGGCTGAGTGCTGGGGGAGCACTGGGACTCTAGGCTGTCGGCCAGGCATTCCGCTTTGTCGTCGTCGTCGAAAGCGACGCTGTTATCGGGTCGAATGAGAGGGGGCATGGAGGAGATCTCAGAGGAGCGAAGCTTCCTCTGTAGGTCCCAGAAGGCCTGATGAGTCGGTTCCAGTTCGTCGAGCATCTTGTCCCATTGCCCATTACGCAGCTCTTTGACGCGTCTACTTACCTTACGTTGTAAGTAGCGCATAAAAGCCTTGTTACTGGCGCAGGGAAAAGCTCTGTAGGCCCGAATAGCCGCGTTCTTCTCGGTCACGAGATCACGCACAACGTCCGGAAAGCTCCAGCGATGATCTATCGCCGGAGTCTTCCTTGAACACTCGTTCAGGACGGATTGTACGTGTTCCGTAAACAAGCCGATCGCGGCCTCTGTGTCGGCCACAGACTCGATATTCTCCGGAATTTGGTCAAGGTGAGGGGACTCGGTGGATTTCAGTAACTCACTTACTTTCCCCCCGTCCGTGATCACCTTGCTGGGGTGGGATTGAGTGGGATTGAAGGGCAGGTCCCTTCAATCCCACTCAATCCCTGGATCTGGGGGCGAGCTCCAAGACAACAGGTCTATGGTCCGAATTGAGTTCGTCGATCGTTTCCAAAGAATACAATCGTAAATTTACATTCTTCAGAAGCGCGACGTCAAGCACATCGGGGCGCTGATCGGGGTCATGAGGGTAGTGAGTGGGATGCATCGGGGCGATGACATCAAAGTTGAGGGGGGAGCAAAGGTCAAACAGTACCTTGCCTCTGGAGTTTGCCGTGTGGCAACCCCATGAGAGGTGTTTGGCATTAAGATCCCCCGCCAGAAGGACGGAGTCACTTAAGCCAAGAAGCGGCACTTAAGCGGTGAGATCGTCTCTCAAAGTGGCATTGGTCTCCGCGAAGTTGGAAGGTGGGAGATATGCCGAGACAATCGTAATGGGCTGATAACCTGTCATGTGTCATCATGTCAGCCAGCCAGTCGACAGACAGAGACCTCGAAGTTGGCGCGGGACGGGGGGTCCATAGGGATGCAGTAGAGAGCGGACTTGTAGTAGATGAGAGTACCTCCTTTATGACAACGAGTCATTGCGAACTATACGATAGTTGGCAATTCTCGGGTCACGTTGATGGGGCTTCAGGAAGGTCTCTTGGACTAACACGATATCTAAGTGATGGTCGCAGAGGTAGTTGGCGATCTCATCACGCTGGCTACTCAGGATATTGGCGTTAAATGTCCCTATTCTAAGGAACTTCGGTTTTAATCTACAAGGCAATCTACAAGGGGGGGCTTTATACATTATGGGTTATTATGGGGGAGGTTTCGGAGAGCTTGCGTAACGTCCGGGTGCGCATCGTAAACTTGAGCGAGGCTGATAAATCGCCCTTGCAGGCAATAATATCGCGGGCCATTTGCTTTCCTCGGGGGCTATGGAAGACCCCAAAGGTGCTAGTGATGACCCTGAAGCGGTCAAAGGGGTCCATCGCTGGTTGGGGCGGAAGGTGACTAAACGCGGAGGTCAGAGGGGGGCCGAGAAAGTAAAGGCAGCTCGAGGCTGACCCCTGGCTGGGGGCAGGGGCGCTGAAGGCGCAGCTGCTTTCATGATTGACCTGGGAGGAGAGGGGGGTGACCGTTATAGCCATCAAGGTAGGTTAGGCCGATGAAGTCGGCGCTTGTGAACCCCTCAAAGCCGGGTAATGGGCTTGGTGATTAAGCGCATTCCAGGGGCTGGGGCGCTGAGGGCTGGGGGGTTTGATTCGAGGGGGAGGTTGGGCGCTCCCTCTGCTGCCTGTCCGTGTTCCTCTTGGCCAACTTAGGGGCCGAGGACTTCGGGGCCTTGGGGCATCCGCGGTAGTTTGCGGGGTGCCCAGAATCACCACACAACACGCAGCTCGGAGGCTCCGTGCAGACGGTGCGGTCTTTGGGACGTGAGCAATTAGCGGGCCCGTGGTTGCCCAGACACTTGACGCATCTGGGCTTCCCAAAACAATGCCTCTATGCGTGGCCGTACAGTTGGCAGTTATGGCATTGTGAGATAATGCCGCTTGCGTGAGGTCTCTCTACCCTCAGTCCAGACAGGCCACAGATCTTCTGGACGTTGAAGATCGGATGGTGACCTTCCGTGGCAAACGACCAGAATCATATTTGTTGCGGACGCCGATCTCCGGATCACAAATAGAGTAAGGCTTATGTATAAATCAATAAATGATAGTAATAAGGTTGTTATGGACACCGGTCTCCGGGTCACAAGTAGGATAAGACTTATGTATAAGATCAATAAATGATAATGGTAAAGCACATAGAAGCTAGAAACCCCTTGAAAGAACAGGTTCTGACAGGTTAAAATGTACAAATACTCTGATTGGTCGACCAACGGAGCGGCATTTATGTTTTAATATTCAAGTCGCGACAAGTCGAAACCTGTCCGATGCCCCTCTGTTGATCTACGCCTCACTATTGATCGTTTGGCGGGAATAATGTTGGGCACCGCCGCCCCGTGCGCTTTCGCGCCCGTATATAAAAGCCGAACCAGGCGATGCAAGAGCACACCACATGCGATCCGCGCAGGTGTCCCTCAGGGCTCTGTGCTCTCCCCCCTAGCTTTCACGCTATTCACCAGCGACATCCCCCTGAGTAGAAAGGCTGAGTTAGCGCTTTTTGCTGACGACACTGCCATCTACTATTCAGGTAGGAGCCCCGACAACATTGCCCGCATTCTCCAAACCTCCGCAAACGTACTAGGCGCTTGGTTCCGGAGATGGAGAATCGAAGTCAATCCCGATAAGAGTCAGGCGGTACTTTTCAGTAGCCCCCACAAAACCTTCCCGTCTACCCCTAGACCGATCTCTATGTTGGCGATCCCTTGGGAGAAGCAAGCTAAATATTTAGGGGTCATTCTGGACCGACGCCTATCTTTCGGTGAGCACATAAAGACGGTGCGCTCGCGTGCCGCTTTCTCTCTTGGTAGACTCCACTTCGTGCTGAATGTTCGCAGCAAATTGTCACTTAGGTGCAAATTGCGTATTTACACCGCGTGCATTCGGCCCATAATGACATACGCTTGCCCCGTGTTTGCGCATGCCAAGCCCCATCACCTCCATAGGATGCAGACATTGCAAAATAGATTTCTCCGGCAAGCCGCGGATGCCCCGTGGTTCGTTAGGAACGAACGACTCCATGTCGACCTTAGAATTCCGACCATTAAACAGTGCATGAAACGTCTTACCAAGCGTTTCCTAGACTCTTCCGAGAAACACCCCAACCCGCTGATCTCATCGGCTACCCGATATGTCCCCTCTAAGATAGGTAGGATTAGGAGACCCCGCCTCACCCTCCTCGAACCCAACGACCCCATCACCCTCCTCCAAGAGAGCTGTAGGGAAACAAGTACGATTCGCAGACACAAAAACAGATACCGACCGCGACTCCGGCCCCGCCGCCGAGGCCCACCGCGACCCCCCCGTAATGCTACCGCCCGACCCTTGCCCGACGAGCCAGCCCGCGCCGCTGAGCAAGTAGCGTTAAATTGCCCCCGCCATTGCCCATTTTTTCCCCTTTAAGTTGCCTTCCCCTCAATGACGCACTAAGCCTAGGCCCGAACCCCGCAGGGGGTGCCCTTAGTGACCGTTCATTTAAAGTGTAAATCCTTAGTTTGTGAGCCCTGGCTGGGGGCCTTAAAGTAATTTTTGCCCACCACAGGATAGTCCGGTTAAGCAGCATCAACCTCAGAGAGTTGTTGCGCTGCGAGTGGTCCCTTCAAAAAAAGAAATGCAAGAGCACAGTCTGTTCGGGATCAGGCCGCGAGGGTTGATTAAATAAGAAAACGAAAGATGATTAAAACTGATAAAATATATTGCACTGATTAAACATTGATTTACACACTTCTACTTTTACTATAATCACAATTTAAACTGGAAGAACTTATATTTAACTAGAGAATACGACAATTCGTACAGACTAACGACCGAGTAGCAAGCATGTGTTGCCGACTGAATATTCTGAGGAAGACTGCCTCGAAACGTTGGATGTCGCTGCGCCCCCGCCAGGGGGCGCGGCAGGCGGTCACGGGGCTCTGCCCCCTGGCCGCGGAAGCCATACCTCGGCCCGTTAAAACGGGCCCGTCGTTAGGTCGCCTTTATTAAAAAGGCTAGGCCTGTTGGCGTGCGTGAGACAACGCACGCCTGTGTGTATGGTTGCGGTGAAGTTTTGAGTAGGCGCGCCACAGCGCTGTCTCATAGCGCTGCTTTCTTCACGGCACCTCGGCGGTCTGTCCCCGCCAGGTGAGACCCCCGGTTACCCGGAGGAGGCCCGGCGGAGGACGACCAGCGACAGAGGCGCCGACTCGACACCTATGAAGGATGTAAGGCTCCCGTCCGTCCCGCTTCCAGAGCTAGCCGGTCGCGGTCCGGACTAAGAAGCCGTTATGAGTGTGTGGGCGGTATTGTACTGTGTAACACCGCCCAGTGTTGGTGTGGGTCGCGAGCCCGCGCCGCGCCCCCACATTGTGAGTCTACGTGTGTGTAGAGAGATGCATGTGTGGTGTAGCTGCGCGACGTGCCTATATTAACTTAGAACACGCCACCCAGCTGAGTGTATGTAGTATGTGGAGTCATATTGTTCAGGTAAGCTGCGTGTAGCCTGGGGCAGCTTACCTGGGCGTCAGTCCGGTGGGGGGGGGGGGGTCAGTGTCCGCTACCAGGTCGCGGGGGAGGGGGCGCCTCGCGTCAGGGGGGCGCGCATGCCAGGGCGCAATGTGCTTGACGTGCGGCCAAGCAGATGCGTCGGCACGCGCGAACATTCCCGTCGCGAGGCGCCGGATGAAGGCGTCCAGGCTCTCGATCCCGAGATCCCGCTGGATGACGTCGTTCCTCACGTAGCGAGGGGCGGCAACGATGGTCCGCAGCGCGAAGTTTTGCTGCGTGCGGAGGAGCTTCTTGTGGCCCTCGCACGCGAGGACGTACCAAGCGGGAGCGGCGTACGTCAGTATCGAGCGTATATAAGTCTTATATACGCCCAACTTGACGCGCGCCGGCAGACGGGACGAGAGCACTGGGCGGAGCTGGTGGCGGGCTATGCCAGCCCGCGCCGCGACCTGGCGGACGTGACCGCCCATGGTGAGCCGACGGTCGATGGTGACACCCAGGTACTTCACCCGGGGCGACCAATCGACGTCGGCGCCTTGTAGAGTCAGGGGTGGTGGGAGGGGCGCTGATCCGGTGACCATCGCCTGCGTCTTACCCACGTTAACCGACAGCCGCCACTTGGACAGCCAGTCAGGCAGCAGGTCTAGCGCGCGCTGCATTTTGACCGCCGCGTACTTCGCGTTGAGCGAGGTGGTAATGTACGCGGCGTCGTCGGCATACAGCGCGAGCATCGCCTCTGGCGTCGTATGGATGTCGTCGGTGTAACGTGAGTAACTCGCCGGCGAAACGCAGCTGCCCTGCGGCACGCCGGCCATCACCGGACGGGCGCTGGAGAGCGCTCCCTCTCCACACGGAAGCTCCGATCTGTAAGGAAAGACTGGACCACCTTTACTACACGGCGAGGCGCGTTGGACGTGGCCAATTTATATATCAGGCCCTCGTGCCACACGCGGTCGAAGGCCTTCTCCATGTCGAGGAATACTGCAACCGAGTACTCCTTCTTGTTGTGAGCTTGCGTCAAGTGGTGCAGTACCCTCGACAGCTGGAGCGTCGTGCTGTGTTCCGACCTAAACCCAAACTGATCGGGCCGCGGGTCGATGTGCGGCTGGAGATGCCTCAACAGGAGTTTTTCAAACACCTTGGAGATGGTAGCCAGCAGCGTGATGGGCCGATAGCTCTCCAGCTTCAGGATGTTTTTCCCCGCCTTGGGCAGCATGATGACGCGCCCCTCCTTCCACGAGGAAGGAAACGTCCCGGTGCGCAGTATCGCCGTGTACAGGCGCGCCAGCGCCGCTACCATGCGGTGCGGCAGTTGGCGCAGCACTGCGTTGGTGATACCGTCAGCACCGGGAGCCTTCCTCGGCTTCGTCCCCAGGATGGCGCGTCTGACTGCCCCAGGCGAGAAAAATATGGAATCCTCCTCGGGAGCTATCGGCGCGGCGAAGTAGTCCCCAAGGTGCTTCTCGACTGTTGCGACATGTTCGACGTCGCTGGTCGGGTTCGGTCGGAATTGACGCTCCAGGTGCTCGGCGAAGACCTCCGCGCGGTCCTCCGCTATGTACTTAAGCGCCCCGCCGCTGTCCAGTAGCGGGCGCACCGGAGCTGGGGTATTCGTCAGTTGACGACAGAGTCTGTGGGCGGATGGCCAGCTGCCAGCCGCCTCCTGTATGCGGTCCTCCCAGCTCTCGGCTTCCCGGTTCCGCAACTCGGCCTTAATCTTCTCCGCGAGACGATTGACCTTCCTCTTGATGGACGGACATCTAAGTTGCTGCCACTGCTTGCGAAGGCGCCTCTTGTCGGCGATCATGCGCTGTAGATACACTGGCAGGGGCGGCTGCACCACTCTCCCCTGCGGTTCTAAGGTTGTCGCCGCTTCCAAGGCGCTCTGGATGCAAGCAGTGACGTCGTCCGCAGTCTGGTTGACGTCCGCGGAGGTAGTCACGGGCCGAGTCGGTGTGGTGGCCTCAGTCTTGTCCTTAAAAACTTCCCAATCGATGCGTCGACGTGGCGCTGCGGGCATCCGTCGGGTACCCGGCATACCCGATAGGACGACGAGAACAGGATGATAATCTGACTGCATCTCGTCGTCTAACACCTGCTGCGTGATCTGACAGCGCAGCCCTCGGTAGGCCACGATGTCCAGCACGTCCGGCATGTATGTGCGAGCGTCCGGGTAGTGGGTGGGCGTCTCTGGGCCGGACACCGTGTAGCCGAAGGCTGCCGCGTCCGCGAAGAGCCGCCTGCCCCCCGTCTTCGTCACGGCCGAGTTCCACGCCGGGTGCTTGCAGTTAAGGTCGCCAGCAAGGATCGTCGCGCCGCCGCTGGCCTCGAGAAGGGCCCTCAGCTCCGCGACGTTGAGCGAGGCCGAGGGCGCCTTGTAGCAGGCGTAGATGGCGAGATCCTCGCCGGCAACGTGTAGCTGCACACCCAGCGCCGAGTGACGGCACAGGGAGCTCTTGATGGACGACTCTCCGCCTCACCAGTACCGCCAGACCACGGTAGGCAGTGTCGGTAGCCGACCTTTCATCCTTCCTGTAAGCGAGATATCCCGAGACTCGGAGTCTGTCCGTAGGTCCCAGGAGCGTCTCGCTTACTAGCGCCACGTCGATATCTTGTTCGTAGAGGAGGCGGCGGAGGGGGGCGACCTTACCTCGAAGGCCGCGGGCATTCCAATGAATCACCCTCAGCGGCCTAGCCATGGTAGAGTTTGAGGAGGGAGGCCAGACCGTCGAGGATGACAAGCTCCGCGTCCTGTCCCTGCCTGATGGCCTTGATCAGGTCCATCAGCAACTGGATGGCGCAGGCTGTGAATTCTTTCTTCTTCTCGGCGTCGGCAGCTGGGCCGGCGCTCGATGTGCTTGTGGGTAGGGCCGAGGGCCGCGCGATGCCGGCGCCAGCTGTCGGCCTTTCCTTGGGCTGCCTCTTCGTCGTCTTTGTCCCTTCGGGTGGTGGTGGTGGGACAGCCTGCGCCTGGGTCGAGGTATGGTCGTCCCGGTGGGTGTCCTCCTTTGGTGCGGGTGCAGGGAGGGGCTCAGGTTTGTTCCCCTTGCCCCTACGCTTCCTATTCCGCTTCCTCCGCCGCTTGGAGGAGGGGGGGGCTTCTCCCCTATCGGTGGGCCCGTTGGCCGCCGCCATGAGTGACGCGCCTTGGGCCTCTGTGGAGGCCACTTCTGTTGGCCTCACGGTGGCCGCTTCCGGTCGGCGTGAGGCGGTCGTGGCGGCGACTGTGCCCGCTCGCCTGTGCCGTATCTTCTGTTGGAAGATGGGGCAGCGCACGTTGTTGGCGGGGTGGTCACCCCCGCAGTTGATGCACGTCGCCGGCTCTTCACGCGGGCGGGGGCAATCACGCGCTGCGTGCCCCTCTGCGCAACGAACACAGGCGATCGGCCGGTGGCAGTGATGGGATGAGTGCCTAAATTTCTGGCACCGGTGGCACTGGGCCGGCCCTCTCTTCCCCCGCCAGGCCTCAATCTTAACACCCCGCATGTACATGAACACGGTGGTGTCGAAGAAAGACCTGACCTCCGGTGTCCTTTTTAGGACTGCGTGGAACACGCAGCCGGGTCTTCCCTGGCGCGCCCTGATGTGGCGCACGTACTCCGGCTCGTGCCCCAACGCACGGAGCTCCTCCTCTATCTCCTCCGGTGGGGTGTCAACCGGCAGCCCTGTGATGGCCACCTTCAAGCTGCGCTCCGCCGGCAGCGAGTAAGCGAACCAAGATATGCCGCTTTCCTTTTCGAGGCTGGTCAGGTAGCGCTGAACCAACCTAAATTCGTCCTCGCTTTCGGGCGAGAAACGAATCCCAGCGCCGTACGGGCGGGCGTTGGGAGGTCGGCCCAGCATCTTCCTGATGTGATGTGATTCCACCACCAGCGGAGGATACCTAGGCCGCTTCGGCGGCTTCGGCTTAGGCTGTCCAGTGGTCGCTCCTCCGTCGTCCCCTAGGGCCGCCGGTTGAGCTGTGGAAGCAGTGGTTAGTGGTGCACTCACCCCATGGTGTGCCTCCAGGCGTCTTCCGTCGGTAGGCGTTGACGGTGTCGGCGACGCGGGAGGCGTGCGCCGAGCCGCCTCCGCGAAGGTGGGCGATCCAGCGGTGCCTCGACCCTGCGGCGTCGCGCGCTCACGCTGCGGTCGCGGCGGGTCGAGGCAATAACGCTTCGCCTCCTCCTCTTCCAGATCATCGGTGCTTCGGCGCCGTCGCTGCGGGCGAGGCTCCAGCTGGAACTCATAGCCGAATCCCAGCGACGGCGTCGGTGATGCGGGAGGGGTGCGCCTCCTTGGGGCGCTCGGCCCTGCCTCGAAACCGCCCGGGGGCGCATTATTTATACCGTTGCACACAGGTGCAAGTCGTGGGTGTCCTATGTTTTGCACCCGCTTCCTCTAATCGTCTACGCGGAAGGTGCCGATTTCTTTCCCCTCGACCCCCCGCATCCTCACCCCTGTGACCTAAATACACTTGGACTCGCCCAACGAACCCGGATCTATAATACAATAGAGTCTCTCAGCCAATCAGGTGGTTTGTTTTGATTAACTTTAGGCCTTTGTCACATTAACTTTAAACATTTACTAGAGGCGTTTCAAAGTAAATGGCCCTGTATTACTGCTATCTGCTTTATATACAAGGTTTTAATATTGCAAATATGATGCCCTAGAGTGATAGGGACCTGCTAGGGATGGTTTTGACTATCTTATGTCTCAATTTCGGCAGTTATATACATTTTCGACTTATAGGTAGTCATTCTACGGTACATAAGGTATATATGGCACTTATGTGTTTACGAAATCGACCTCTAATGGTCTTGACCTATCAATTAGACATTTATTTCTGTTATATATCTGAAAACCAAGTTATGAGTAATCATTTATTATCACAGATAGCTGCGCTTCTCCACACAGTCGATTTCAAGCTCTCTACAATGTAACTTAATAGTGAAATAAGACAAGTGATTTATCAAGTAAATGTTTTAATATACAGTCTACTACGGAAATATTCAGTCTAGGTGCTGTTAAACCATACAGTCCACCTCAGTAGCTTTCCCTTCACTGGCTACCGCCGGGAAGCCCCGATACCAACATACCTACATATTTTATTTTACTATTTATTTTACTACACTACTGCGAAGTTTGGCAACCTCGCAAAAGTAAAGATTCGTCATACTGGTGACAATTTTTGACCTAATTTAATTATGGTTGATGATATCGCCGAAACGATGCATTTTTGGACCACCTATTCTAGGAGTTTTAGTATTATTTTTACCTACAGAATATAACCCTAGAGTTATGGGATATCAAAAAAAACAGGTTGTATAATATTTTTTTAATTCTTTTTTTCGTACTTCATGTAGAAACGTCCTTTTTCCTGGCGGCAGCATTGTTGTCGATGAAATGCGAATTTCATTTTTTTTTTCTTTTCTAAATTATCGAATTTTAAGACTAAAATTTCGTTTTAAATTGGTTACTGATACTTGTTCATTGATAACTATAAAAATATATAATATATAAAAATATATTTTATATATTATATAATATATAAAAATATATTCTTGGACAAGAAAATGTCCACGAAAATCACATTCATTCGCAAATATCAGATAATCGTCTATCGGTATTTTCTCTGAATTACAAGCCTCGAAGCCATGATAAAAGAACTCCATCATATTAGCATAAAATTAGCCCTAAAACCAAACGAACAAATAGGTGGGCAGGACCACAAGGTAAAAGACAGCCCCAAAAAAGATGGGCAGACGAAATAGTCAGAACGAGTCGAAAATGGCTTACCTGCCTACTGTAGCGCGAGACCGCGACCAGTGGAAGAAAATGGAGCTTTACCCAGAGAGGGGTCCTTAATTAATTTCTTTAACTATTTTTTAGCCATGTTTTTAATATTATAACTTTTTAACCCATTGTTATTAAGGAATAAAGAGGCTTTTTCTATAGCTTTCCTGCATAAAACGAATAAATGTGTTGATCGCAACTGGCTCAAGAGTAAGAAAAGATGTACTGAGGTAACTACTGTACTGTATGAGGATACTTTATCAGAATAAAGCCGCAAAAACATTTTTTCGCTTTACAATCTTGCGCCTGACAATAACCTGGCAGCAATAATTATAGTCAATGCAAATACTTCGTTACGAAATGAGTAGGCGACAGCGAAAAAGAAACAACTCTCGTTTAGCTCCTAGAATGAGTTGATCGTACAAAAAGTCGACAATAAAGGTCAATATTTTCTTCTAAACCTTCTAATACCTTTATCATTCCATAAATAACTAATAAATAGAAATAAATCCAACCTATGATCATAACTAAAAGTACGCCGTGTTTGATGAAAATTGATTTATTTCAATTGATTTTCATTGAAAACTTTCAAGTGTCTGTTATTAATAGGATACGGTGTTCTTAGGAGCAAAATTTAGGTTAAATTCTTTAGAAACAAATACTTAAAAAATATTAATTCGCCTACCAACAAAATGACTGCAATCAGTTGCAATATTGAACATTTCTTTAACACTGAAGGCGTTGTAAGGATACGATGACCTCCACTTTTCTAAAGTGGCTTGAGCTGTCAGATTTAAAGTCCATTCACTGATGGTATCACCGATGGTATCTGGCCAAGTCTAGCAAAAAGAAAAAGCCGGCCAAGCGCGAGTCGTACTCACACGCACACAGGGTTCCGTAGCACCAAACCATATAGTAACAATATTTTCAAGGCTCATTCATATGTTGTATTGTTTTACATTCAACAGCAAATCTAATTTTGTTTTTTATAGTATTTTAATGAAAAACAAACATTACTGCTGCAGTTTGATGAAAAAGTCCCATATCTCAAAAACTGAACATCAAATTTTATTCAAACCAATTTTGGTTGAATGTTTTATTTACGTTCTGCAATCCTACATTTTATCAGAATTTTTCTCCTCTTACTTTAGAAATTAGAGGGGGGGGACCTTACCACTTTGGAAGTGTTTATCTTCCAAACCATTGACTTTGAAAAAAATGGTTTTAGGAAGGAACCTCAATGTCATTTTTAAAGACCACAATCTATAAACACGTAATTACATGTGAATGAAAAAAATATTTTTCAGTTTTAGTTCCACGTATGAAGAGATCCCCTGAATCTATTTTTTTTTTTAATTTTGTATAAAAATCGTAAAGCGGTTGACAGAATACATCTACCTACCTACTAAGTTTCAACTGTGTAGTCCTAATAGTTTCGGAATAAAGTGGCTGTGACATACACGGACAGATAGACAGACATACAGACAGACCGACAGACATGGCGAATCTAAAAGGGTTCCGTTTTTTGCCATTCGGCTACGGAACCCTTAAAAGCACAGCCGTACCATCCTTTTCTCGAAGCCATTCAGGACATTTCTGACCCCCTGTAACTTCGTTGTGGACAAAACAAGAAACCTGAACTTTCAGTGACCAACCAGTAAATATAACTAAATTCATAAATACCTTTACCTAACTTTCAACTTTCTATTGTTATTGTAATATTATAGCTAGCTCATATTGTCCCACTAGCTAACCAGTCTCGCTGATAGTGGCGGGTGTGTTGGGCCGTTTAGTTCCCTTCAGTATGGTTGAGCTGAATGGGGCTGATGCATGCGTCATGTTCGTGAACGGGCGCTGTCAGTTGGGACTGGTCATCTCTTAGCTGCCACGGTTTATTGTTTTTAAATTGTTGATAGTTATAATTTTTTACTCTGGACGCTCTTAATGTGCACGTCTTTCTACATCGTTCTCACAAATATGTATAATCTCAACATGAATGATGTAACCAAGATCTTGTAACAATATTTAGATTGAAAAGAGTTTCCATGGAGTTTCTTGCCCATTCTTCTCCATAGAGATCTACGCTTTGAAATGGGCAACTACAGTACTTTCACAAGTTATTATGCCTTGTGTGACTGTAGCTTCGCCTTTGTTTTTCTGACTTTCAAAAGTGCCTGCTAAGGTCTAATTGAAATAAACGCTTTGAGTTTGAGTTCAAGTTTATCAAAAAAGTAACTTTGTAATCCTATATAAATAATATGCGATTACAAAGTTACTTTTACAGTTTTCACTGACAGTATGAAATGAAATCGACTCAATCTAAGTATTAGATATTTTATTTATTTCCTCGCTCTGGCTGGCAATCAAATCAACGAAGATATATGAACCTTGACTTTTTTGTAATTACCTACAGAAGTCCCTTTGGACGGGACACAAGTTGGGAGGAGTATAATGAGTATCAATACAAACGGAGATGTTTTACTCAGATAACGATATAATGACTGAATGCTCCATTGCAAGTACCAGGATATTATTTATAGATTTTGTATTTGGCAGAGTTGGTTGGGGTGCAAGGATTCCTTTCATAAAAGTGATGGCAGTATGTTGTCTTACAACGCCTGACAGATTTTAACAATACAATCTACTACACTTTGCCCATACAATTATTTCAGGCGATTTTTATTTTTTGTTCGGTTAATCGATACCTTTATTATAGGTAGTCTCTTTTGTGCACATACCAAGCTTTTCATCTTTTTGTTTATTAATACAAAATTGTATATTTTGCTTGCGTGCCAGCATCACGTCACACAGCAAGACACTTAAGACAATTTTGGTCTCTTATCATCAACCTCATCAACGAATTATTCGTAAACTTTCGCCATTAGAGTCTTTTTACTCGAGTTCGGCGAGGCAAAAGGGAGGGTTATGATTTTGACCGATATGTCTATCCGTTCCCTCAAAATTAGACAAATGATACCTATCGTTTGAAACGTCTTGATTGTCCGCTGGTTATAGCCGTTGCCGTATGCCACCTACACTATACATTCTATCAGCAGTAAGGGATCATAAACTTTAGGGCAAAATGGCATACGACCACGGCTATCCTCTGAACATCACTATGAATATATTTAGGTATTAAATACATTAAAATATGTAACGCGTAAGTTGGTTATAATAGACGATACTTATTGAATTACCTTCCTTCTGAACATAGCAGTCAAACCGTTGTTTTCGTTGACCTACACACCATTACAAAAAATCCTGATAAAATGTAGAAAAATAACAAATAAAATTGATTTCTTCACTAGTATCCCAAATAAAAGTACTAAAACCTTACATTTCTTATCCTTGTTTTCTATTGATTTATTTAAAAGCGCGAACGTTTCAGCCTATCAGGTTGAGTTTCAATTTAAGTATAATAACCTCATAGCAATTAAAGCACCGGACTTAGCCTTAATGTTTAATTTGTGTTTGGACCAAGGAGTCTTCCTGGACCATATGAAATACAGCAACGTAATACTTACGAGCACCACTTTCAAATCCGGGGACACCAAATAACTATAGACCCGTTTCCGTGTTACCGGTTTTTAGCAAGGTGTTTGAAAAGGTAATGCTTTCCAATGCTTAAAACTACTATAACACCAATAAAATCTTACATGAGAAACAGAACAGTATGGTTTCACCAAAACGTATGGTTTCACCAAAACTTTCGCTGTTTAGTGAAATCGTATTTAAATGATAGACATCAGCAAATACAATTAAATGGTGTCACTGTCGATGGAGCCGTACTTCAGCATCGCAATATCGCTACTCGATACTAGATGGCGCTGCCTTAAATATTTGAACAAAATTGTTTCATGAAACAGAGTTATGTCTAAGTTTGTATTATGGTTTTTACTTAGAAATATGAATCGTTAAATGGCACTATGCAATTTATTCACAGTTCTAAATTATTCCAGCACCCTCATGCGCCACGTATGAGGCACAGAATCATAGGCCTTCTTATAATCTATCCAACATGTAGACAGATCACTTCGGGAGCGCCGAACCTGTTGGCTAATGGCTCCTCAGTACCGCGGGACCCGTTCCTACATCCATCCCGCGGTACCCAGGTACGCAGGCAGACATGATAGAATTCTGAATTACTATCAACATGTTGGTTGATATAAGCTATCAAAATGGATGTAAAAACTTTATAGACCCTTGGTAAACAAGTGATTGGCCTATAAATTTTGGGCTCCGCAGTACTACCTGATTTATGGAGCAGGTGGGTAATTCCTGTCGTCAAGAACTGGGGCAGCGACCCTGACTCTAATCTTCTGGCCACAGCCAAGCGCGGCGCGGATTGCGGCGCGGCAAGCGGTGAGCGGCGAAAACAAATGGTAGATAATGTATGAAGTAAGCCACAGCTACCGGCGCGCGGCGGCGCGGTGAGCGCCGCGCGGTACTAGGCGGCGACGGGCTGCGCGGTGTGCGATTGAAACAAATGTACTAGCGAGTATCGAGGAGGCCACAGCTCAAAGCGGCGCGCGCGGCGGCATCGGTGGACGTATTCAACATCGCACGATCGAAACAAATAATTTTGTTTTTATCGGGCGTTGAACTTATATAAATAATGGATACGGAACAATTTATTAGTGAAATACTGAGTAGATCAGTAATATGGATATCAAAACATGTTATAAAAATTGTAGGACGAAATAAAACAACAATTTAAATACCGTGCCACTTTTGATAGGGCCATTTTAATAGTTAGCCGTTCTCTAAATACGTCCACCGCTGACGCCGCCGCCGCCGCGGTCGCAGCTAGTCCAGCTATGGCTTACCACCGCAAATCGCGCCGCCCGCCGCACCGCGCACCGCGCCGCCAGTAGCTGTGGTCAGAACGTAAGGCTGATTGAAACTGGGACGCCAAGCGAACGTGCGATCTCTGAAATCACTTGATCCAGAATTTGTGCAGTCCATTCGGCCTGGAGATTTCCAGTTAGGCAACGGACGGACTGCACGAGCTACGTCTTGGGAGGCTGATGATGATTGCCCCCATTTCTGGTATTGGATCACAGGCTCGTTCAACCTCCCGGATCCGATCGCCCTCAGTGGGACTGACAGGCACCGACCAGATCCTGCGCCAGAATGAACACATGGCATCTTCACCCGGCAGTCGCGTGTCAGTCACACCTTGGTCCGGTCGTTCTCAAGCCCTATAGACCCCACCTTTCAATGGAAATCCTTTTCCTTTGGAATGTGCGATTCTGTGTGTATCGCTCCACTCGCCGCTTATACCGACGAGTACGGCTTGCAGCAAGATATGCAGAAAATTACTGTAACACCTTATGAACAATATTCTAGCAAAGAAATATTTTGATTTGATTTGATCGCATGCGCGACAGTTTTCCTCTGGCAGCGGGGACCCTGTTCTGGGCTTGTTGGCCTCGAGGTAACGAGCCCGCTGATGACCGTCCTCTTCCTCGTCGTCCTGGTGGTGGTGGTGGTGTCGACGGCTGGGAGAAAAAGTCGTCGCGACGCAACTGCAGCGACACAGTGCTCACGGATGTGGCGCGTCCCGGCGGCTGCGAGGCGAGCTGAGCGACGAGCCCGGAGATAGGGGTGTGCCTCAAACAAGTTAATTATTACTAAAACACTGACATTCATAATAATTTGGTGGTGCTGTGCATGGTAGGTAAAGAGGAAGGATTTTCGTTTATCCAATACTTGGTATTTCATTTACATACATTTTTGGTACTTATTATTATTAGAAAATACCTAATATAAAATCAAGTACTAAAAGTTACTGTACATAAATACTGATTTCAGAACTTACATTTCAAGTTTAAATTAAAATAGGGTTTGTTTACTAATTTAAAAAGATCAATAAAAATTATACATACAAATTGTACAGTGAGTGATAGCAATTACCTGACCCACCCTTGCATAAATGGTTGAGATTTTTTAGAATACGAATCAATAGAATTTTATAGTTCTTTTATATTTTATTTATTTGAGAAAAGTAAAAATTTTAGAGAAGGGAAAAGTAAACTGGATTGGAATAGCATAAATTAAAATAAATAAATATTGTTACTCAGATATTGTAGGCAATTTGTTCATAGCCTACAGCTGAGACCACTATCACTACATTAGACATTTTAAGAGATAATATCTGTCGAAGGTACTGATGATGGTGTACAATTGTGGTAAAATAAAAAGGGACCTTGTATAGAATAAGAAGGAATAAAATCCAACATAATTTCATTTGTGTAAGTACAACTGTTTATTAAAGAAAATATAGAATTAAGCAAAGACCATGAGCAAAGAAAAACCACAAAGCCTCTCTCCTCCATTCCAGCTTGACCAATGACAGCAGTCAAGCCCATTGTGCCTAACACCCTCTCTTCTAAAGCAGTGAGAGTTAGTCTGCTGCTTGGACTACCACCAGTAACAAAAGCCTCAAAGCCTGTATTGCCAGGGCTTTTTCTTGTTTTTGTTTTCTAATCTGCCCACACCGGAGCATCTTTGTCTGTTCATTTTTGTCATGCATGTTTTCATCAATCATTTTCTAGTCTAAGAAGTAAGCTGATTGTTAGTATGTACTTCATCTTGTAGAATAATAAATGATAATAATAGGAAACCCATTTTTACAGTGGTTTATGTGACAAATACAAGAGGTATCTTACTTTTATCCATTTGTCCATTGGCTTCATTACTCCTCCAAAAATGGAGCTTAGTAATTTACCCAGTTCCTGCCACAGTCGGTCAGCTTTTATTCGACTTAAAGGCCCCTTTCTGTTGCCTCGTTATAACACCCATGTCTAGAATATAAGTTAAAACTATTTCAGAGAAAAAAAGGTTCTATTGATTAAGTAAAGGGTCAAACGCAATTGGTTTGTTTGTTTCGTAAGTAGTAGTATTAGTTCAGCTCGCGTATCACGTCATTATTTATGTTTCAAACTTTCAAGTGCCCAAGAATGATAGATTTACAAAATAACTAATGATTTACGTACCTTTCCATAAATTCCAATAAAGATGCAAACTGTTCTGGGCTTGCTCGAGATCTAGATTCCATGAGTTTTCACTTCATTTAGAGTTTCTTTCATTAAAATGCAGGACATCATATAATCATATTATTTCAAGACCCAGTAATGTTGTCACTGTAAAATTATAATAATCAATTATACAAAAGAACTCGTTCCTTAGTTCGCTTAGTTTTTTAACGCTTTAAACAATTATTCCTATCTAACAATCCAAAATCAGAACATTATTGTAATAGAATTCAAAACAAATCTTCAGGCCGCCGCGCCGCACAAAGTTCACAACTTGACAAGACAACTGCTTTGATTTTAGTGACATAATGACTTTGACGTTAGTTTGACGTTTGTAGGAACGCTCACCATAGACTAAGGTATAAGTTTTCTCTAAAGATGTTGGGCTTCGTAGATTGGAAAAAGAGCGACGGATTCACTCGTCTCAAGCTGGCTAAAAAAATATTCAAATTTTCTTACGTTTTTTGCAATTTTCAGGTTTGTTTCAAGTTGTATGTTGATAAAAAAATGAGTCGCGCCAGTAACACGTATGTATCTATAGACATTAAAATCATCAATACAACCCTCTAAGTTCATTTAACCCCATAGAATGACTTTTTCATAAAATAGTTACAGAATAGGGTTAAATGAACTATGAGGGTTGTATTGATGATTTTAATGATTATAATTCTGTAGCTACATACGTGTTTTTGGCGCGACTCACTTTTTATCAACATACAACCTGAAACAGACCTGCAAATTGCAAAAAAACGTAAGAAAATTTGAATTTGGCAAGCTACCCTTGCACTTCCTCCATAATTGGAAAGCGATAGATGAGGTCTATGAGGTCTCGTTTTCTGCAATCGCTTATCAGGCGTAGATATATTTTTTTCGTTTAGCTGTTTACTTCTAAAGCTGCGAAATGATTTGCTATAAGTAAGTTACAGGAAATAACTGAAAAAAAATTTTTTCGGGTTCTCCATATTATCATTCATACGAACTGAGGTGGACTGTATTGTTTCACAGCACCTAGACTGAATATTTCCGTAGTGGACTGTATATTAAAACATTTACTTGATAATCACTAGTTTTATTTCACTATTAAGTTACATTGTAGAGAGCTTGTAATCGACTGTGTCCTGGCATCGCCTGGTTCGGTCTTTTATACACGAACGCAAAAGCGCACGGGGCGGCGGTGCCCAACATTATTCCCGCCAAATGATCAATTACATGGCGCCGACCAACGGAGGGGCACTGGACAGGTTTCGACCTGTCGGGACTTGAACAGAACATGAATGCTGGTCCGTTGGTCGACCAATCAGAGTGTTTGTTACATTTCAACATGTCAGAACCTGTTGGTTCAAGGGTTTCTGGCTTCTATGTGCCTAATCATTATTATTTATTGATTATACATAAATCTTAACCTACTTGGGACCCGGAGATCGGCGTCTTTATTACTATCGTTTATTATACATAAGTCTTATTCTACTTAGGACTCGGAGATCGGTGTCTTTATTATTATCTATACATAAGTTTTATGTTGGTTGTGATCCTGAGATCGGCGTCCGCAACAGTCCTCCCCCCGGCGCAGCCTGCGTAGCCTCTTCCTTTTTCATAAGGACGACGAGCTTGCTCACCGGACGTCGGAAGATGCCGGTTCTGGTCCGCACCTCGACGACTCGAATGCTGCCGTCGGTTCCTGGATGCGTTCTCTCGACGACTCCCATCGGCCAGGTGTTCCGGGGCAGCGTGTGGTCGACCACGAGGACTACATCTCCAGCCCGCAGGGGCCGGGCGTCGTTTCTTGGTTCGCCGCGTGGTACCAGCGTTGGCAGGTATTCCCGGAGCCAGCGCCGCCAGAAGTGGTCGGCAAGCGCTTGGCTAGCTCGCCATGCTCGTCGGTCGGCTTCCTCGCAGGGTCCCGTTGCTGGTAGGCCGTTTGATGACCCTAGCAGGAAGTGGTTGGGGGTCAAGGCCTCGGGGTCGTCGGGATCCACGCTGACGTGGGTCAATGGTCGTGCGTTGATGGAGAACTCAGCCTCGGTGAGGAGTGTGCTGAGTACTTCCTCTGCTGGTGCCTTCTCCCGCAGGGTGACTTTGAGGGCCGTTTTGACTGAGCGGACCATCCTCTCCCACGCGCCGCCTTGATTGGGCGCGCCCGGAGGTATAAAGCGCCACTCCATCCGATGCTGTAGTCCCTCGTCGCTCAGCGCGGGCAGCCACTCGGTGTAGGCGTTGCGTAACTCTTGGTCAGCCCCGCGGAAGTTAGTTCCGTTGTCGGAGTACATTAGCCGCGGCCATCCTCGGCGGGCGGCCATTCTTCTTAGTGCCATGATGGCGGAGTCGGTTGAAAGGGACGCTACCAACTCGATGTGCACGGCGCGGGAGGTCAGGCAGGTGAACAGCGCTCCCCATCTTTTTTCTCGGCGACGGCCCACTTTGACCATCATTGGTCCGAAATAATCCACACCGCAATTAGTGAACGGGCGGTGGAAAGGGTCTAGGCGGGCGTGCGGCAGGTCTCCTGTGGCCGGCGTCTTGGGCGTTCCCTTCAGTCTCTTGCAGAAAGCGCAGTTTCTCTCTATCGTGCGCACGGTGGGTCGTAGGTGTATGATCCAGTAGCGCTGCCGTAGGTCGTTCGTCACGCGTTCTCTGTTGGCGTGTCCCGCAGCGCAGTGTTCCCGCAGCACGATGAGTTTGGTCAGCGGGTGGCGGCCGTCCATTATGATGGGCCGCTTTGTCTCTGTGGGTGCCGAAGATGCCTCGATTCGTCCTCGCACCCTCAGGAGTCCATCTTCTATAATCGGATCTAGGCGGTACAGCCGGCTCGTCTTAGTTAATGCTCGAGCCGACTTGATCCTTTTCATTTCTTCGTCGAAGCTTTCTTCTTGCGCATGCCGGATTAGTTCCATCTCGGCGCGCTGAATGTGCCGATGTTCCATGTTGGTTGCCTTACGTCGGCAAATGTCAATGAAGGCGAGTGCCCGTGCAGTGGTTCTCACCAGGACTTCGTATTTTGAGAAGCGGGCAGGGTCGGGTAGCCAGCTGTCTCGTCTCGGTTCTTCTCTGGTATGCAGGACCTCGTCGACCTCGTCTTCTACTGTTGTCATCCTGGGCCATTGCGCTTCAGGTTGGTACAGAAAGGCAGGCCCCTGGAACCATCGATCCGTTGTGCTCAGAGGAGTGTCGCTGAGCCTTGTTGCGTCGTCTGCCACGTTGTGTTCTGTGGGCAGCCATCGCCAGTCTTCCTTCTTTGTGAGTTCCGCGATCTCACCCAGTCTGTGCGCGACGAAAGGTGTGTAGCGTCGCATGTCGTGGTGTATCCAGTGTACCACGGTGGATGAGTCGGTCCAGTAGGTCGTTCGACCAATCTTTATGCGGTGTTCTCGTCTGATTGTGTCGGCGAGTCTTGCACCGATGACCGCTGCTTGAAGTTCGAGCCGAGGTATGGTCTGCGCCTGTCTTGGGGCCACCTTGGCTTTGGCGGCCACCATTACCACGGTGATACTCCCGTCGCTGCTTGTGATCCTCCAGTAGGCCACGGTCGCGTAGGCCTGTTCGCTGGCGTCACATAGCACGTGGAGGTCGATGCTCTCGTACTTCTTCTTCGTGTAGCAGCGTGGCAGTCGGAGCTTGGCAATCTCGGCGAGGTGTGCCAACCACGATGCGAAGAGTTCGTTTTCTTCCGTCGGTATCTGTTCGTCCCACGTTGTCTGGAGGCGCCACAAGCTCTGCAGGATGATTTTAGAGCGGATGGTGTAATGGCTCAACAACCCGAGAGGGTCGTAGATGGACATCACGGCGCTGAGGGCTTCGCGTTTGGTTGGTGCGCGAGCTCGATCTCGTACCTCTGTTGGCACTCGGTTCATGGATGTATTGAACCCGAGTTCATCTCGTTCCGCGTTCCAGAACAGGCCGAGGATCTTGCTTTCCGGTTGCTCTCCCCCCAGTTGTGTAGGTGTAGTGGCGTACAGCTCAGGGGGTATGTCGCGCAGCACTGTTTTATCGCTGGCGTTCCATCCCCGCAATGTGAAGCCGGCGTTGGCGTGTACTGTTCTCGTCTCTTCCACCGTCTTCCATGCTTCCGTTGGGTCGTCGTAGCTTGCCACCAGGTCGTCCATGTAATGGCTCTCCTTGATTGCCTCCAGCGCCCGCGGGTACTCCTGCCCGTGAATGTCTGCGTTGTGATTGCGAACATAATGGGCCATGTACGGGGAGCACGCGGCGCCGAAGAGCATACTTATCATCTTGAATTTGAGTGGAGGCGTCTCTCTCTCGTCGCCTCGCCACAGGAACTGCTGCGCTGGTTGGTCTTCCGTTCTTATTTGTATTCTTAAGAACATCTCTTGAATGTCCGCTGTTACTGCCACTGCCCTTTCACGGAATCGGAATAGGATCCCCGGTAATGACAGCAGCAGGTCTGGTCCCTCCAACAGTTCATCGTTCAGGCATGTTCCGTGGCTTCTCGCGGCTGCGTCAAACACTAGCCTGCACTTGCCGGGCTTGTTCGGGTTCTGCACGGCAAAGTGTGGCAGGAACCAGCACACCGGGCTCGCACGTTCTGAGCCGTCGCACGGTGTGGCGTAGCCTTTCTTCAACAGGTTGTCGATCTGGCTGGAGTACTCTTTGGCAAATTTCGGATCGGCGTCCATCCTTTTCTCTATTGTTGTGAGGCGACGGAGTGCTTGGCTGTAACTGGGTGGCATGACGGTGTCGTCTGTTCGCCACGGCAGCCCTACTTCGTACCCTGCTTCGGTCTTCTTTGTGGTCGCCTCGACTATCTTGATGGCACGCTGATCTGCCTCTCGTACTCGTGGCTTCCCTTCTATGCAGAGAGCCTCTATCTTGAAGTGAGCGTCGACCAAGTGGTGGAGCTCCTGATTGCTCACGTTCGACTCTCGGTCGGGCTCGTATATATGCAGCACCCTACCCTTTTGAATGAGGGCGCTGCGTGGTGCGGTTCCGTGCACCACCCATCCCAGCTTCGTTCTCGATGCGGCCGGCTCGTTCGGGTTGCCGGTCCTGAGTTCCCTGGAGACGATGCACTCCCAGTGGTCTGTCCCCACTAAGAGCCCGGGGCGTGCGCGTTCGTAACACACCTCGTTTCTGGGAAGGTCCCTCAGGTGCTCGTGTTGAAGAAGGGTTTCGGAGATGGCCTGCTGATGCAGCTGCAGGTCTTTTATGGTCCTGGCTCTGACCTTGTACCTTTCGGTTTCGTTGACGCCTCTGACGTCTATTGTGACGAGCTGGCTCTCGGTTTCCTCTTGTGACATGTTGACGCCGTTCAAGTGCAGCGGTTGTGATGGCCCTTCTGCCCCGATGCTGGTTGCTAACTCTTTGTCGATGAGAGTTACTGTTGCTCCTTCGTCTAGGAGTGCGTAGGTCTGCACCTCCCCTTGTGGTCCTGACACGATGATCGGACACATCTTCAGCAGTACTGTTCTTTGACTCATAGCTGGTTGCGGCGTGACTGATAGAACGGCCTCCTGCTTCGGCGTCTCTGCCTTCGGCGCTTCTGCTGCTTTGGCCGCCTCTGGTCGTGGCGGCGCCTGGTGCAGGGACGCGTGATGTGGTCGGCGGCATTGGTCCACACCGCAGGGTCTTGACTTGCATCCGATGCGCCGGTGCTGTCTTTGGGCGCACTTGAAGCAGATTCTCTTTTGTTTGAGAAACTCCCATCGTTGTTGAATCGTTAGTGCCTTGTACTTGGGGCACTGAGGCAGGGCGTGTGCTTGTTCACACCCAGGGCATGGTATCTTCTCGTCATCAGCTGCGGCGACAGTGTTGTAAACTGTTGCTTTCTTCTTTAGGGTTACGGCTGGTCGTGTCTCCTTCTTTTGGCTTGCGGTGGTGCACGTGGATGGGGCATAAGTGTAGCGTAGTGCCCTGTCCGCCTCCCTCATTAGGAATCGGGAGATTACGACGATTTCTGGGTCGGCCGTCCCTTCGTTATCATAGGCGTAGTCACACCAGCGGGAGCGGAGATGTGGACTCAGCTTGTCCAGCACTTCTCTCGTCAGCAGGGGATTGAATAGGTAACCCCTTCGGTCGATGGTCTTCAGTACGCAGATAATGTTCTGTAGTTTCACAGCAAAACTGTTGAGGTCGGCTGCTGATGCTCCAGGTCTAGGGAGCTTCTTCAGATCCTCGAGCGCCCGATCGATGATAATTTCGGGTCGCCCGAAGCACTGCTCCAAGGTCTTCATTATTATGTCAGGGTCTGTGGCCGTGTGTAGTAGTGCGGCCACAGCATCCCTAGCTTCTCCCTTCAGGCAGCTCCTCAGTCTGTGAATGTTCTCTGCTGCTGGAATCTGGTACATGTTGGTTGAGTCTCGAACGGCTGCCTTGAAGGGCAACCACTCGCTGGCGGCTCCAGTGAACGTCGGCAGGTCCGTATATCGTGGACGGGGTCTGGCCATCTTCTCGAGGGTCGTGGCTAGTTGCTCGATGCTATTTCTCGTTCTGGTTGGAGTTGGCGATCGTGCTCTGGGCGCCTCGAACCTTATTTGTCTTGGTTCCTCCCTGGCGTCCTTGGTTGCTTCCTCCCCCCGTGAGTCGAGCGGGTTCGTTCGTAGCCACTCGTCTACCTTTAGATGAGGTTCTTCTGTTATGGGCTCATCATTGATGCTTTCTTCGTCGTTGATGGCGGACACCTCTGCGGCTAGTCTCTTCTTAACTAGGTCCGCTTCCACGTCCATCTGTTTTCTTTGTAGAACCGCCAGTCTCTCTGCGGCGTTTAGTTCCGCTTGTCGTAGTCGCGTCGTGATGCTTGTGGTCGATCGGTGTGACCTCAGCGACCTTGCTGGTGACCTTGCTCGTTGTTGCGTGGTCACCGTTGTTCTGACCCCGGAGGGCCCAGCTGTGCTCGTTTCCGCCAGCCTTGAGAAGGGTGAGGCCGGCGGATCTAAAGATACTCGTCGAAGTCGCTCTTTTTCAATGTTTTCTTGCTCTCGGCGGCGTGCGGCTTCTTGTGTGCGTCGCTGCTCTTCTAATTCGACTAAGTCTGATTGGCTTCTTGTTACGACCATTTTGAAAATGTGCCTAGGGTTGGCACACTTCCTGTTCGGGTCGGCGCGCAGACGGTTCGGGTTGACACGCAAGTGGTTCGGTACAAGCGGTCGAGTCGACACGCAGACGGTCGTTTACAGGCACTGTCTACCTAGTCTAGGTTAGTTTGGTTCGTCACAGACCCAGATAGGTAGGCACAGGCACTCGTTGATTCTGCCCCGATGTTCTTGACTTAGTTGACTCTGGCGCCTTGCCTATATAGGTAGGCGCAGGCACACGTTGATTCTGCCTGACTGGCAGGTACAGGTACTCGCAGATTCTGCCTGGCTAGTAGGCACAGGCACGCACTTATAATTTTTAGCTTATATACTTTTGAACTGTTATATACTTTGTTTATATACTTTTGCACTGTTATATACTTTGTCACTGTTATATACTTGGCGCTTATATACTTTGCGCTTATATACTTAGGCACTGTTATATACTTTGTTTATATACTTTGGCACTGTTATATACTTTGTCACTGTTATATACTTGGCGCTTATATACTTTGCGCTTATATACTTAGGCACTTGTTATATACTTTGCGCTTATATACTTTGCGCTTATATACTTTTGAACTGTTATATACTTTGTTTATATACTTTTGCACTGTTATATACTTTGTCACTGTTATATACTTGGCGCTTATATACTTTGCGCTTATATACTTAGGCACTGTTATATACTTTGTTTATATACTTTGGCACTGTTATATACTTTGTCACTGTTATATACTTGGCGCTTATATACTTTGCGCTTATATACTTAGGCACTGTTATATACTTTGTTTATATACTTTGGCACTGTTATATACTTTGTCACTGTTATATACTTGGGCACTGTTACTTACGTAATGTTCATTGTCCAACACAACAGCGTTTATGCCTGGTAATTGTAAGTTCCGTCTGAAGCACTAGGTACGCGCACTCGTTACTATTGCTTAGATAGCAGGCACAGGCGCGCTTGTATTATATACTTTACGCGCACTTGGTTACTAGTTATATACTTTGCACTGTTACTCACGTAATGTTCTTTTTGTTTAACAACGTTTCTGCCTGGTAACTTGATACACTCACGCGTTAGTTCTCCTAGGTTACAGGCACAGGTACGCACTTGTACGATCTGTCTATCGGTCTATAGACACAGGTACATACTTGTAAGTTCCGTCTGAAGCACTAGGTACGCGCACTCGTTACTATTGCTTAGATAGCAGGCACAGGCACGCTTGTATTATATACTTTACGCGCACTTGGTTACTAGTTATATACTTTGCACTGTTACTCACGTAATGTTCTTTTTGTTTAACAACGTTTCTGCCTGGTAACTTGATACACTCACGCGTTAGTTCTCCTAGGTTACAGGCACAGGTACGCACTTGTACGATCTGTCTATCGGTCTATAGACACAGGTACATACTTGTAAGTTCCGTCTGAAGCACTAGGTACGCGCACTCGTTACTATTGCCTAGATAGCTAGGCACACAGGCGTTCGGTTTGGATCCGGACGGCGGCACTACTTATTATCTGGCCGACGTTTACCCAGATCCGTGACAGTCGATTCTCTCATTTACACATTACGTTAAGTTCACAAGTATATACTTTACTTTTTCACTGAATTTAATACTTTTCAAATAGCTACACTGGTTTACTTTTTAAACTTATATCACGACTCGATGGACCAAAACTGAGGTGGACTGTATTGTTTCACAGCACCTAGACTGAATATTTCCGTAGTGGACTGTATATTAAAACATTTACTTGATAATCACTAGTTTTATTTCACTATTAAGTTACATTGTAGAGAGCTTGTAATCGACTGTGTCCTGGCATTTTTTTTTTTTTTTTTTTTTTTTTTTTTTTTTTTTTTTTTTTTTTTTTTTTTTTTTTTTTTTGGAGATGGCATCTCGCAGTTCAGCCTTCAGTTCAGTTCTGAGGCTGGCTACTGCTTAACCGGACTATTCCCTGTGGATGCCTTAAAAATGAATCTAAGGCCTCCAGCCAGGGGCTTAAAACTATACTTAAAAACTAAGCGACCACTCGCTAAGGGCACCCCCTGTGGGGTACGGGCCTCGGCTTAGGGCGTCGTCGGGACGGAAACATGGCGGTCTGTATTTGTACTTTCGTAATGTGCTGGTTTCCCTACTGCTCTCCTGGAGGAGGGTGATGGGGTCATCGGGGGTGGTGAGAGCATGTCGCGGACGGCGAACCATGCTAATACGCGAGGGCTCGTATCGGGCGGCCGATGCGATCAGGGGGTTCCTATGCTTGATAGCGGAATCGAAGAAACGCTTGGAAAGACGTTTCATAAACTGAGCTAAGGTGGGGATCCTAAGGTCTAAGTGGAGACTGTCATTACGGACATAATAGGGGGCACCGGTAATCTTACGGAGAAAACGGTTCTGAAGGGTCTGCATCCGGTGCAGATGACGCGGGTGGGCATGGGCAAAAGTGACACAAGCGTATGTCATAATGGGACGGATGACGGCGGTATAGAGTCGCAACTTGCACTTAAGTGACAATTTGCTCTTTGCCGTGATCATAAAATGGAGCCTACCCATGGCAAAGGCAGCCCGGTCGCGGGCTGCTCTTATATGCGCAGCAAAGGATAGGTGGTTGTCGAGAATGACTCCTAAGTATTTGGCTTGCTTCTCCCAAGGGATCGGCTTGCCGAACATAGTGATCGGAGAGGGGACGGGACGTTTGAGACGCGCCTTATGAAAAAGAACTGCCTGGCTTTTATCGGGATTAACCTCGATTCGCCACTTACGGAACCAGGCTCCTAAAGCATTGGCTGCTTTTTGGAGCTGACGGGCGATGGCGTCTTGGCCGTGCCCAGTATAATAGATTGCCGTATCGTCGGCGAAAAGGGCCAAGTGAGCCTTTTTGCTCTTGGGGATATCTGAAGTGAAAAGAGTGAATATGAGGGGGGAAACGACAGAGCCCTGAGGGACTCCCGCGCGAATGGGGTGGGGGGAAGAAAGGGTTTTCCCTATGCGATAGCGGAAAGTGCGATTCGCCAAAAAGTCTCGCAAGATGAGCACGAGACGATCTGGCACACCGAGCTGATACAGCTTGTATATCAGCCCGTTGTGCCAGACTTTGTCGAACGCTTTCGCTATATCGAAAAATAACACACCGGTCATCGCTCCACGCTGGAAGCCAGCGCTCAAGTGCTCTACGATGCGGTGGACCTGTTGGACGCACGAGTGTTCGGTCCTGAAACCGAACTGCTCGTTGGGAATGAGGCTCTTAGCCTCGGCAAAGTCTTTGAGGCGCTTATAAATAAGCCTCTCATAGATTTTACCGAGCGCGCTAAGGAGACTGATCGGCCGATAGCTAGTCGGCTCGGATCTGGGTTTACCCGGTTTGGGAATACCTATGACGGTGGCCTCTTTCCACACTTGGGGAAAGATGTTATTGCTCAAGGCGCCATTGAAGATGGCCGCCAACAAGACTATGAGCTGAGAGGGGAGGACTTTGAACACCCTATTGGTGAAGCCATCGGCGCCAGGGGCTTTCCGAGGCTGTAGCCTATCTATTATGTCTTTCACTTCGTCGGGCGTGACTGAAGGAAGAGGACAGTCGGGGTCTTCTACTGGGGGGAGAGCGGCTCTACGTTCGACTTCCGCGTCCACCTCAGCGAGATGTCGCATGTCTACTGGTAGAGAGGGCGTGCACTGAGATTCCAGGCTGTCGGCCAGGCATTCAGCCTTCTCAGAGTCGTCAAAGGCGACGCTCTTATCGGGGCGAATGAGAGGAGGCATAGTAACCTCGTCGCTGCTAGCACGCAACTTTCGTTGCAGTTGCCAGAAAGCTAAGTGAGTGGGCTCGAGTTCGCTAAGCTCCTTGTCCCAACGATTCGAACGAAACTCACTGGTGCGCTGCTTTACAGCAAGCTGCAAGCTGCGCATGTGAGCCTTGTTCGCATAGCAGGGAAAGACGCTATAGGCACGAACGGCCGCGTTCTTCTCGGTTATCAGATCACGTATGTCATCGGGTAGTTTCCAGCGGTGATCGCTCATCGCTGGGACTTCCCGTGAACAATCCTTCAGTACGGATTGTACGTGATCTGTAAACAAGTTGATGGCGGCCGTCGTGTCTGCGACTGAGACTATGTGATCGGGGATACCGTCCGTGAGAGGAGACATGTCGGATTTCAGCTTATCGCTTACTTTCTTCCAGTCTGTTATCAAAATAGGGGCAGGGGGCTGGCTGGGGTCAAAGAGGCCCGAGCTAGAAACGAGATGCATGACTACCGGACGGTGGTCAGAGTTAAGCTCGTGTAGCGTCTCAATCGAGTCCAGCCTGAGGCTGACGTTCCTGAGCAGCGCTATATCGAGCACATCGGAGCGCAAACCGACAGTGTCGGGGTAGTGGGTGTGCTCCATAGGAGCGATAGGGTCAAAGGAAAGGGAGTCGCTTAGGTCGTATAACGCCCGCCCTCTCGGGTTGGTCGTTATGCTGTTCCAAGCAGGGTGTTTGGCATTGAGGTCGCCCGCTATGATAACGGACTCGCTCAAGCCGAAGAGAGAGGTGAGATCCTTCTCTAACAGGGAATGGTCCTCAGATGAATTTACGGGGGGCATGTAGGCAGAGATGATATGGACCGACTGATGGCCGGTCATACCTAGCCGACAGATTGAAACCTCAAGCAGTGATTCTAGAGGGGGTGAGTCTACTGGGATGCAGTGCAGTTCTTTACGGTAATAAATGAGCGTGCCGCCTCTGTGGCAGCGGGAACGGTCATTGCGAACTATATGAAAGTTTGCAATCTTGGGGTTGCGGAGATGGGGCTTTAAGAAAGTCTCTTGGACAAGAAAGACATCTATCTGATGATCGCGGAGGAACGCGGCGATCTCATCGCGTTGTCCACTAATGCCGTTGGCATTGTAAAAGCCTACTTTAAGGGATCGGGGTTGGGTACTCGTTAAGGGCCTAGTTAGATCCATTATCGGTCTGGTTGTGAGAGAGCGCGCGGAGAGCTGCACGTATCCTAGGATACGATTTGAAGATCATGTTGATCTTTTTCATGTCATTCGTTCCTCTGAGCTCGGCCGCTAAGCGGTCGGCCTCAGGGGATTCGAAGATCGCGAACCTAGCTATGGTGTCGAAGGAGCTTTCCTCGGCATCCACAGACTCTGGGCCGAGTGGCCTGGAGGGAGGGCGCGCTGGTGAGGCTAGGGCAGCGGCCGTTGGAACGGGCGCAGGGCAAGGGACCGGGTTATCTAATAGCCCGGGCATGGGGGCGGTGGCCTTGGGGCTACCAAGTGCTGGAAAAGCACGCTGATGATTCAGCGCGTTCCAGGGGGACGGTCTCTGGGGACTGAGACGCTCAGGCAACTGAGCAGAGGGGATCGGGACTGATGAGGGGGCTTCCCTCAGCTGGCGAGCGTTAAAACGCTTCGCCAGCTTACCCGGGAATTGTTTGGGGGCTTTGGGGCAACCCCTATAGTTGGCCGGGTGGCCTGTCTGACCGCATAGCACACAACTGGGTGGCTCGGTACAGAGGTTCCTGTCCTTGGGACGGGAGCAATCGGCAGTGGCGTGATCGCCTAGGCACTTGACGCACCGGGGAGGTGCGAAGCAGTGCTTTTGGGCGTGGCCGTAAAGTTGGCAACCGTGGCACTGGGAAAGCACCTTGTTGCGGTGAGGCCGCTCAATGAGGATGCCCGATAAGGAGCAGACGGTTTTGATTTTAAAAATGGGGTGATGACCCTCGACGGGGTCACAGATGACGAGCACCATGTCGTACTCGTCACCTCCCCTCGCCTTGTGCAGGCGGTGGACGGCGGAGACTGGGACGTTCTGGGAGGTGAGGTCGTCCAGAATGTCCTGGGATGGGATCTCTTTGGGGATCCGCCTGATCACCACGCGGGTGGGCTTCTCCTCAGGGAGAGAGTAAGTGTGGAAGGCGACGTGCCTCCCACGAAGATTGCGGACAAGGTCCCTGAAGTCCGAGGACGAAGGGACGGTGACCTTTATACCCTGTAGGGTAGATTTGGCTGAGGTATAATTGATGCGCAACTCAGTGCACATCTTGGACACATCGGTCCATTTCGCCTTATCTTGGATGAAGATAGGCGGCGGGGGCTTTAGCTTCTTGGAAGAAGAAGCAGAGGGGGCGGTAGGGGCGGTAGCCATAGGGCTAACGGGGCGGCTAGACGCGGCCGGAGCTGTCGAAGCGACAGGAGAAACGGGGCGAGATAAGGGGGCAGGGGAGGGTGGGGTGGGGGTAGAGCGAGCCGCTACGGGCTTTTTGGCCTTATTGGCTTTAGCGCCCTTGCCCTTCCTTCGCTTGCCCTTGCCTACCATCGTGTACTCCTCAGAGTCAGAGGTAGCGTCGGACGATCCCGAGTACTCCGAGGCCTCGGAAAGCACGTCCGCAATCTCCATAGGAGAAGCATCGGGACTTGCAGGTGAGGCCTGAGAGTGCACTAACGGGGGTGGGTCGGAACTAGCCGGCGAGATCGGCACGAATACCTTCTCGGATAGGATACCCATAAGGGGCTCCGCGATAGTCATATAATTTTCCCTTATATGAGGGTTGGGGTCACTAAGGAGCCTCTTAAGGAGGTCCGTGAGGGACTTAGCCCAGGCATCCTTCGATGCGAGGGTAGGGATCATGTCTATCTAATGGGACTGATCTTGACTAATATATAGTGGGGGAGGGGGGAAAAACTCCTAGCCCTAGTCCCGAGGAGACACGAAAATCGTGAACCCCCCGGGCGGACAATTCCCACAAAAACGAACCCACCCGTGTGACTTTCCTAGTGCTATACTGGCGAGAAGAAAGGCACAAACAAACTCGCCAGCTACACTGTTGTCCTGGCCAGAGGGGCCGCTAAGCCTAACTCCCCGGGAGGGATAGCCCGGGGATGAGTGCACTCCCTGTCGGGTGACACAGGGAGGTGAGTGCCTAAGGTGTGCCCTAAGCTTGAGTACCTGTCGCCAATCTTAATGTGCGACAGGGCCCTATGGGTCTTGCGACCGATCCGGGCCGCTGGGGTAGAGACACCCAGACGTCCCGGGTGCAGCTGTGGACAAACGTGGGTTAGGTACTACCAGACTGTGACTAGGAGTCCCCCCAAGGCCACAGTCGGAGCCCTTCCGACTGACTGCTTTCCCTTGAAGAGGGTCGGCGGGTGTGGCGGGTCACCACCCACTTGGGATCGTTGGCACCGTGAGGTTTCCACCCAAGTACCACCGAAACTGGTGGATTTTGCTCTTAGGGAGCCAAGCGAACGCGACGCGATACGCGAACGTAGAAAACCGACTACAAGCACTGAAGCACTCGTAGCCGATCTGCTACGATGACGTAGTCTAACTCGAAACCACGGTGGCGGAGCTAGACGACCGGCATGCGGTGGTGTAGCACTGAGCGCAATGTGCGCGTCAGAGCGACGGGGGAGGGGGGAGCTTTCGATCGCAACGACAGAGCGCACGTGTGCACTCTGCGGCTGCCGAGAGCGGAATGCCTGTTTTTGTGTCCTGGCATCGCCTGGTTCGGTCTTTTATACACGAACGCAAAAGCGCACGGGGCGGCGGTGCCCAACATTATTCCCGCCAAATGATCAATTACATGGCGCCGACCAACGGAGGGGCACTGGACAGGTTTCGACCTGTCGGGACTTGAACAGAACATGAATGCTGGTCCGTTGGTCGACCAATCAGAGTGTTTGTTACATTTCAACATGTCAGAACCTGTTGGTTCAAGGGTTTCTGGCTTCTATGTGCCTAATCATTATTATTTATTGATTATACATAAATCTTAACCTACTTGGGACCCGGAGATCGGCGTCTTTATTACTATCGTTTATTATACATAAGTCTTATTCTACTTAGGACTCGGAGATCGGTGTCTTTATTATTATCTATACATAAGTTTTATGTTGGTTGTGATCCTGAGATCGGCGTCCGCAACACGAACCTTTCTTGACATTTAATTTTTAAAGATTATTTCTTTCTGTCCGTAATTGCGGTCTACATGGTTCATCCTCATCTATTTTCATCCTGCAGTTCCAATTTTCGATGACGTGTCCATTTCAATTCAATTTATTTGTTCACAATTTACATTGCGTTCGAATATAATCAGCATGAAACGGTAGTATTGGTTGTACAAATAATTAATAGAAATAAACGGAATTCAATCTAAATTAGAAAACGTTCGTTTAGTTTAGATTAAATATATAATTTAAAAAATGTGAAATACCACACCACACCACACATAATTTAAAATAACTTTAATTAATAGCTATTTAAAATGAAAACAATAATCTAAATTATGTAATAAAAGTTGAACACAAAATAAAACACCTTAGTCAAAAAATAGCACATTACAATTATCATCGATCGTAAAGAGATTCGATACGAAACGTTTGTAACTTGGCCAGGCCAGCTAACGTTTTCTACGCGCATTCAACTATCTAAATATACACTTATGTCATAAGACTGCCTCGTTGCTCATGTGGCAAGCGTGACTGCTGAGCTTAAAGGGTTTTCCGACATGAATTTCTCAGTGGTAGCAACGGAAATTAGATTTTCCGCACGGTTGATGGCAATAGACTCGCCCCATATTACTTGCGACTTAGACATAACTGGCGAAACGTGGATTTAAGAACTACTAAGTAATAGTACCCATTGGGTACCTACCACTCTGCGTACGTCTCTGCGTATGTCTTATTAGGTCTTCCGTGTGTGTATTGAATGCACAATTTCACTGTAATTTTTTAACATTTCATGTTAAGATCACAACGGACTTGTATATTTTCCAAGTTTCTTAAAAAATACTTTGCAAGATTAGAATGAAAAGTCAAATATAATGTAAATTTTAAACAAAACAGTGCAATAAACCACTAATCCTGCCAGGCCAGGTGTTCACTGTCGCCATAAATCTTATTTGCTTGTAGATAAGTGTTCGCATTTAATTTTGTGCAACGAAAGAATGTTTGATGAAATTTAGTTCCATTTTTGAAACTAGATGGCGTTGTTCTTTTACGTCACAACCCTGAATCGCGCTGTTAAGATATTCCTGCGATTACTTATATGGTTGACGAATATTTTTCTAAATTTTTGATGTTCTAGTACTGTCATCACGTGAAGATCCAGTACTAATGTACATACTAACCGGTATCCGGTGTTTTACTTAACCGAGATCCGAGTTACGCGAGTAGTGTACATGGTTCTTATCGAGTCTGTTAAGTGAGATTCAGATAGTGTTTTGTGATTCTTGGCGTAGAAACCAGGGTGGATCGCCCTGAAGCGCCACACACCCAAGCTGGTGTGCACTGTGAAGTGACCAGTGCTGCTGCAGCGGAGTTGGCGTGGACCAGCGCCAGGAGATTGGTGCAGGGCGTTGGGTGGAGCGGGTCGGAGTTGGAATCCAGCAGAGTGAGGGTGGAGCAGAGGGCGGACTGGACAGCACCAGCTGAGTGATGCCCAGGGCGCATAGCCGAGTCCGCTAGCGCTACAGCTAGGTACGCCTGGGTTTCATCGCCAGGGTGACGCAGTCATCAGTGGAGTGAATACAGTGAGTGAAGTGCAGTTGGTTGAAGGCAAAATCGTGAGTACATTTATTATTACATACTAGCTGTTGCCCGCGGCTTCGCTCGCCTTTTGGTAGGAAATTATCCCACGGGTACGTGTTGTAAATATGGTACATACATCATCCTGTATATACGCACTCGGGGAAGTAGATAATGTACCTTCCTATTAGTGAAAGAATTTTCAAAATCTGTTCAGTAGATCCAGAGATTACCACCCACATACAAACTTACAAACAAATTTACTTCTTTATAATATTAGTATAGATAATACTAGCTATTGCCCGCGACTTCGTTCGCGTGGAAATTTTGGTGTGTGTGTGTGTGTGTGTGAGACTGCCTCGTTGGTAGAGTGGTCGCCAGCACGACTACTAAGCATGAGGTCCTGGGATCGATTCCCGGGCAGGGCAGTGTTAAAAAAAATGTTTATTTAAATTACATATAAAGTTATAACACACATGATTGGGAGATCACCTTTTAAGCAAGGAGGTGCTTGTGTTAGGGGGCGTCCATTAAATACGTGAGCCAATTTTGACGATTAATAAATTTATTTTAAAAAGTATATCAAAAAGTGTACATTTACAGTGCCCAGTAGTATTCTTTTTTCATCTGATAGGATATGCTTCCCGATTGGACCCATAGAAATTTCATCAAAATCGGTTTTGGAATTTGGTTGTTTTCTTCACGTTAATTGTCACATCACGCGACGTCGCGTGCACTGCGCTTTGATGTACATCACGCGACGTCGCGTGATACTTGCTAGTTAAATTTGACACACTTCCCGATTTCTGATTGAGCTGAAATTTTGCACGCATATGTATATCGCGAGACAATGCAATATTATGATGACATGGAGCTGATCTAATGATGGAGCTGGAAGGTGGCCATAGGAACTCTGTAATAAAACGACGCAACGCCGTCGAGTTTGGACTCGTTTCATTCGTCTTGACAAGTACTTTAGTCCTAAATGGTAACCAGGGTCTGATGATGGAGCTGGAAGGTGGCCATAGGAACTCCGTTATAAAACGACATAACCCCACAATGTTTGAGCTCGTATGATTCGTCTTAACGAGTACTTTGGCCCTAAATGGTAACCAGGGTCTGATGATGGAGCTGGAAGGTGGCCATAGGAACTCCGTTATAAAACGACATAACCCAACAATGTTTGGGCTCGTATGATTCGTCTTAACGAGTACTTTGGCCCTAAATGGTAACCAGGGTCTGATGATGGAGCTGGACGGTGGCCATAGGAACTCCGTTATAAAACGACATAACCCCACAATGTTTGGGCTCGTATGATTCGTCTTAACGAGTACTTTGGCCCTAAATGGTAACCAGGGTCTGATGATGGAGCTGGAGGGTGACCATAGGAACTCCGTTATAAAACGACATAACCCCACAATGTTTGGGCTCGTATGATTCGTCTTAACGAGTACTTTGGCCCTAAATGGTAACCAGGGTCTGATGATGGAGCTGGACGGTGGCCATAGGAACTCCGTTATAAAACGACATAACCCCACAATGTTTGGGCTCGTATGATTCGTCTTAACGAGTACTTTGGCCCTAAATGGTAACCAGGGTCTGATGATGGAGCTGGAAGGTGGCCATAGGAACTCCGTTATAAAACGACATAACCCCACAATGTTTGGGCTCGTATGATTCGTCTTAACGAGCACTTTGGCCCTAAATGGTATCCAGTGTCTGATGATGGAGCTGGAAGGTGGCCATAGGAACTCCGTTATAAAACGACATAACCCCACAATGTTTGGGCTCGTATGATTCGTCTTAACGAGCACTTTGGCCCTAAATGGTATCCAGTGTCTGATGATGGAGCTGGACGGTGGCCATAGGAACTCCGTTATAAAACGACATAACCCCACAATGTTTGGGCTCGTATGATTCGTCTTAACGAGTACTTTGGCCCTAAATGGTAACCAGGGTCTGATGATGGAGCTGGAAGGTGGCCATAGGAGCTCCGTTATAAAACGACATAACCCCACAATGTTTGGGCTCGTATGATTCGTCTTAACGAGTACTTTGGCCCTAAATGGTATCCAGTGTCTGATGATGGAGCTTGACGGTGGCCATAGGAACACCATTATAAAACGACAAAACCTCATCGAGTTTGGGCTCGTATGATTCGTTTTGACGAGTACTTTAACTAACTTCTAGTTACAATGTAAAAACTAATTCATGACAAGAACTTGTGTGCTGTAATTCTTGGTGGCAGAGGTCCGAAACAAAATTAAATGCGTTGAGTGATGATAATTATGGCTTTAAAAACCGTTTTTTTTTCAAAGTGAAGCATCAAACGCTTTGTTGGGCGCTATTTATTCTAATACCGTTCTGTATGATACAACATTATTTGACTTACTTATTATTTTCCGCAAGCAAGTGCAATTTTTGGGCATTGAACAACCAACTTTTAATGGACTTGGAGTGCACAATTGAATGCCTGTCACTTATATGGTTTGGCTTGACATCTGTGTTGATCATCATTGTAAAATTAAAAATGGCAAGTTATTTTGAATTAAATCTGAGCTGTCACTCATTTCATTCTTTTCCGGGTCGCAGACGACGAGTACCATGTCGTACTCGACGTGATCCCTAGCCTTGTGCAGGCGGTGCACAGCCTGCACTGGGTTACCCTGAGAGGTAAGGTCCACCAGGACCAGGACCATGAGTCACTCTGGTGGGATTCTCCGGGAGAGAGTAGTTGTGGAAGGCGACCTGCCTTTCACGAAGGTTACGGGCTAACTCTCTGTAGTCCGCAGACGACGGGACAGTGACGTTTATGCCCTGCGTAGTTGCACCACGCACATTTTGGACACTTCGGTACATTTCCCCTTGTCTTGGATGTAGATGGGGGGGGGTTTCTGCTTCTTAGCAGAAGCGGGAGGGGCGGTTGCCATAGGGCGGCTAGCAGGAGACGCGGCCGTGTCTGTCGTAGCGCCAGAAGAATTAGGGAGGTGAAGCAGCAGGGGGAGGGGTGGTACGGGCCGTTACGGCCTTCTTGGCCTTATTGGCCTTAACGGGTATATGACGCGAAACGCGATTGTAGCAAGTCGATAACAAACGTTGTATACGTTTGCTGTACTCGTAGCCGATCTGCTACGACGTAGACAACTTCGTAGCAGTGCTACGAAGTGGGCGGGGCCAAGACGGCTGGCGGAACGGTGGCGTAGCCCTGAGTATCAGTAGCAACGCAACGAGGGCGCGGGGGCGCGGGAGACATGTCTGTCATACACTTTTAACATCGCCATGCTTGCGACGATAGAAATCTTTCCACAATCTGTCATTGTTTCGATTCTTCGTCGACAAAACCCGTTTCTACGGTGGTCATGCTACGCGGGCTGGCGTAGCGATAGGAAAGAGTAGAGAGACTTAAATGTCGCCACTTACAGATTTTTGTTTAACGAACAGACAATTTCATGTTGCCTTTTATAATAACAGGCTGAGAAAGATCTAAGTCCACGCGGACGAAGTCGCGGGCACAGCTAGTAAGTTATAAAGTGTATCTGCTTGAACTTGTGATATTTTATGTACCAATCTGGTCATTGTTGTGCAATATTGAAACAATTCTAAAGATTTAACTGTCTTTGGTATATTTAAACTGGTTTAGTGGAAATTTTATTGTCATATTAAAAAGCAGCTTTTATTGTAATTTTTTAAAATTTCATGATAAGATCACAACGTGTATTTTCCAAGAAATTAGTGTGTAATGTTACGAAAAGTTAAAAATTACACAAATACAAATACAAAATAGTTTATTGCTTCATAAATTTACATAAAGGTTTAGTGTTTGGAGCTTCCCTTTAAGCAAGTAATGCCTGTGTTGGGAAGCCCCGCTCTTTCATAGCAAAGCAATACAAATTTAACAAACTGGGTATTTACAAAAAAGAAAAAGAAAGACAATAGGTACAGAGATAATATGATGTTATACATTACAGAAGTTAAGATTTAATTTGAAACTTAAACTTAAGGAAGTCTTGCTTGCAGGTGTGTGTTCAGTGTTATGTAAGGTTGTTAGTGTGTTGTGTATGAAGGATAGGTGTTATGTTGTGTGTGTGCGAGTGTGATGATATTGTGTTAGTGATGGATGTCGTAAGGGCGTGTGTTCTGTGTGTAATTAGTATTTTTGGTTTATTATTTTGCTTACTTATAATAATATGTGTGTGATATGTGTGCGTGTTGTGCATTTGGTGTTTAGAGATATAGTTATGACTTATGGGTGTGTGATTATTACTAGGTCCTTTTTTATTATTTACTTAATGTAATCCAAGAGTGCCTCCGTGTCGCCATAGGTTAGTGATTTTATCCAGTCTACTAAAGTTTTTTTACAATCGTAGTATTTTTTTGGGTATACGTATATTTTCCTGTTGATTTTGTTGTAAAGTAAAGCCGATCGCTTATTGTATTGTCTCGCGGCGAATAAAGTTTTAGTATGAGGGATTTGTACAATTAGGTCTTTTCTTCTTTGAGCTGTTATGCTTGAGTCATATTTTAGGGATTTATGTATTTTTGTAATAGTTTGGATTACGTATAATTTGCGAACTGAGAGTAAATCACTAATCTGATACAGGTTTTCAGTAGGGTGTCTTAGTTTTTTAAAATACATGAACTTAATTAACAAATATATAATAACTAGCTGACCCGCGCAACTTCGTCTGCGTGCGTGGGTACATAAAAGAAAGAGAGGTTAGAGAGAATGTGCGTCAACCTTTAAAGTTAGACATATGGCCATTGCGGATATTTTTTTAGAGCTTTTTAAGAAGACATACATGATAATTGCGTAACTTTAACCGTTCACGCACAACGGGAGCTCTCAAAAGGAGTAAATCCCTAATATATACTATAACCGATGGATAATCATCAAATGACCCCTCCCACTCTGGACGGAGCGGAAGGGAGTGTCAGACTTGTACTGACTAAAATCCATCCACGAGTCGTCTATTACCCTTTGCGTTCCAGGGCTGCGGTGTCGCTTTCGAACAGTCCCGCAACCCTGGCAGGCCTCGCTCCTCTCGAATCCCTTCCCGTTTGCTGACATCTTTTTGAGGCGCGTGTGGAACACGAACACGCCGTCACCACGGCCTGTCGTCATAAGACGGACAGATGGCGAGCTAGACCATTACTCACCGTCCACAGGCCCGCGACCCTCGACAGCCTTACGTCTTCATCTTTAGACACTCGATGACAATCATACACCAGCTAGAACGAAAGTTCTCATCAAAGTTCTTGAAATGAGCCGAGACACGATAAAACTGCTGTAAACTGTTGCGGACCTCTTGCAACTGCCTTCCGTCTCCATCGTCAGACCTTTGATGATAGACATACTCCAGGCAGGTCTAAATTTCACATCAAGGTGCATGAAATCAGCCGAAACACGATATAGATGCTGTGAACTCTTGAGGATCTTTTGCAACTATCTTCCGTCTCCATCGCCAGACCTTCGATGACAGTCATACTCCAGCTAGGTCTAAAGTTCTCATCAAGGTACATGAAATGAGCCCAGACACGATATAGATGCTGTAAACTCTTGAGGATCTCTTGCAACTGCTTTCCTTCTCCATCGTCAGACATTCGATGAAAGTCATTCTGAGTTAGGTTTTAAGTTTTCATCAAAGCGAATGAAATGAGCCCAATAACATTATACCTGCTGCAAACTGTTTAGGACCGCTTGCAACTGCCATTTGTCTCTATAGTTTGACTGTCGATGACAGTCATACTTCAGCAAGGCCTAAAGTTCTCATCAAGGTGCATGAAATGAACCCAAACACGTTATTGTTGCTGCAAACTCTTGAGGACCTCTTGCAAGTGCCTTCCGTCTCCATCGTCAGACCTTCGATGACATCATACTCCAGCTAGATCTAAAGTTCTCATCAAGGTGCAGGAAATGAGCCCAAACACGATTTCTCAATTTAAAAAACAAAAGATCATGCTTAACGGACTTCTCTGTAAAAAGCTATGCGTGGTCAGGTCATACATAAAATAAGAATATATAGGCGCGTCGAATTGAGAACCTCCTCTTTTTGTTTCGTTGGTTAATAAACCAAGCTTCAGACATTTGACACGGGCGAGGGTCATCTTTCACGGAAAACTTAACACCGCGACTCAGAAAAGGGAGTGAAATTAATAGCGCCATCTATCGAGCACGAAATTAAACCGTTAAAATATAATGCATGTAAAACGATCGAACAAACACTCTACAGGGTTATAGCGTCATGTAGACTAATCTAGAGTACTTTTTGCTATAAGAACTTTTTTGTAAAGCTGGTCAACCGATTTAAAAGTTATCTTGTGAGCACATATTTATTAATTAGTACCATTTTGGTGCAATAGATGTCTTTGTATCTTACACAATGATGGTAAGTTCTTTTGATAGAGAGCACTGATTACAATGAAACAAAAACTAAAACCTTCTCTAAGTTCTCCACAATGTTTGTGCATTGAATCTAATCACATTGGTTTTCCCAACAACATGAAGCCCGCCTCGCAGCGCGCGCGGGTCGTTATTTTGATGCGGAGTTATTTTAAAACTGTGATATCTCCTAAGATATTCATCTAAATTGAATGGTGTAAAGAACAATTTTGGTCACAATTGAATGCTAAAGATGACTAACATATTTATTTTGATAAGGATTAATACTATGTCGGTAAAAATACCTTTGCAAATAAAGCACTATTTTTGACCAAATTTTAAAATCATAAAAATGGTTATTGTTAGTCAACCTTAAAAGATAGGCATGTGCTGTGTCGCGGACTTTTTTTTAGACATTTTTAAGAGGAATAATTCCCTAATAAATTATTTTTGTGCAACTTTAACCGGTTAACCAGCGCACGCAACGGAAGCTCTCAAAGAAAATAAAATTTCCCCGTTTTTGCAACATTTTTCATTGATGCTCAGCTCCTATTGATTGTAGCGTGATATAGCCTATAGCCTTCCTCGATATATAAGCTATCCAACACTAAAAGATTTTTTCAATTCGAACCCGTAGTTCCTCATATTAGCGCGTTCAAACAAACAAACAAACAAACAAACTCTTCAGCTTTATAATATTAGTATAGATTAAACAAAACAGTGCAATAAACCACTAATCTCGGCAGCCCAGGGCCTGCAGTCTCGACATAAAGTGCGATCGAACCGAATTCAGTCGCAAAGTCATAACGACCCAGATTTTACGATATTTGGTAGTCTTACACCCAAAGTTTGCGATTGACAATAATATTATGTTACCGACCTTTATCGCAAACTCTTACGAATTTCGTAATGTTACGAATATATGTCGCGACCATTTTTGACAGCCCGCAAAGTGATTTGGTAGCATCGTAGGCTAATTTATAGCTGATTATTACGGGATTACTGTCAAAAATTGTGCCGCAGGTCGTCGCCACCGTCGCCATAAATCATATTTTCTCGAAGATAAGGACACAACAAAACTGTGATGAAACTGTTCGCTTCATTTCCGCGTCAACTCTGAAATAATAATTTAACGAGAACAAGCGCCCCCGCTGTAACCCTTATCCTATTTTTAAAGTTAGTTATGTATGTTGTTATTGTGCGAATTGCATAGTTTTTAACCATAAGCAAAAGCCGAAATATTTATTATTGAATTGATCTTATTCTCGTGTATGTAAAGTCGCTTTTGGACTACAACTGCCAGAGGAGAGGTAGCTTAACTGTGAGAGGACTGTTTTCTCATGCTTAAAGAGGTCAAATCTTTCCCAACGTTCCAAAGGAGCTAAAAGATTGAGGATCATAAGATCCCAAGAATCTACCGAAGAGCGTCAGGAGAGACTTGATGCTGTTTGAGAACATCAGGCTGCAACTCGCTCCGTAGAAACCTCTTCGGATCGCGAAGAACACTGGAACACCTGATATGGAAATCAAAGCTATCACTGCATCAGATGTTCAAGTTTCCAAGATAAATTATAGCCTATGTGTTGCCCAGATTTAATACCTTTATAACAAAAAGACCCTTCACGAAGCGGTCAACCAAGCATTCTGTACATCAAACTAAGTCTTTACGCAGAGAGTGCTCATCAGGCTGAACAACTCTTGCTAAGACGTCATTCCTATATATGTTATAGTGTAGCTGGGCTCTTGGAGTTCCACTTCAGGTGTTCCAGATCTTCAAATTTATTCTCTTAGCAGAAAATGCTCATCACGTGGAACAATTTTTGCTATAGTTCCATTTTTGTATCTCTTATAGTTTAGCTGGTCTGTTGCGGTGCTGCATCAGATGTTCAAGTTTCCAAGATAAATTATAGCCTATATGTTGCCCAGATTTAATACCTTTGCAACAAAAACAAAAAAATCATTTAAATCCGTTGAGTAGTTCCGAAGATTAGCGTGTACAAACAAACAGACAAACAGACAGATTTTTTTTTTTGGATTCGTGCTCTATTACTGTTTCCAAAAAAATAATTATGGAGGGGCCATAATTATTTTTTTAATATATTCAATGTACAGACACAGTTTTTTTACTGTTTTATTATATGTATAGATTTAGCTATTTTTAAGTGGAGTCATTTTATTTGGTGTAGGGCTATTATAAGTGTGTTCTTTTAACAGTGTTTTTGGTAGTTCTTATGTACCTACTTATTTTAAGAATTATTGTTTTCGGTGTATTTTCTATTAATGTATTAAATAAATACTTGGGGTTTTTAACCATTTTAATGCCTGTGATATAATCATAATGATGTATTTTTCTTAAAACAATTAACGTAGTAAGAGTAGTTGTTTAGTGAAAGTATACGATCTGGTTATTGTCAGAATTGAGTGAGTGTTGTAGCTGTATTGCAGATATTCGTAAGTGTATTTATTAAGATCACTAAGTATTATTTTTCTTTATGTTTATCTTTGTCTGTTCCGTCTCACTGCTGTGCAAATGTCTCCTCCTTAGCCTTCTAATATTCCTTTTTTTTAAGTTACTACTAATACGCTTTTTTCTTGTATATCAGTTACCATTTCCCTAAATTCGTTCATAGGAAACAATTAAACTGAATAATGTTTAATATTAAATTTCCAAATTCAGCTTGTTTTGCCATTAAAAATACTTTTTCATTTTATTTTAGTTTTAATCATTTGGTGTCTAGGTAAAAAATAACTAAGGAGCAACAAAATAAAATTAATAACCTTACGCTGATATGTTCTTCGAACAAAAGAATTTTTAAAAAGAATATTAGACGTAGTTCAGTTCCGAGACAAATAGACTTTTCTAGCAACAGTGGTACACCGGTTTCCTCGATACAAAAGTGCTTCAATAGCCACAACACAGATGACAAGTTAAACGTTTCTATGACACAAAATATTGATTCAAATGCTAATTTATCAAAAATGGGCACTGAAGTAGTAAGTACCCTGTTGTTCCTCAAAAGACAAATTGCATGACGTCATGCATAATACTGAAGATTGCCTGAATATTTCCACTGCTGCATTAACAAAGATAAACAGTTGTGTTTTTTTTTGCTCTTATTTTATTTTTCTTTTTGTCATATTATTTATATATGACATAACTACATATTCTACTACATGTGGAAACTTATAATTGGCCATTTTTGTTTAAATTATTACTCACTATCTGTTTAGCTGTAAGTTTTCCTTAAAACTTGAGTTCGAATAAAAATAAATTAAATCAAATCGACAATAATTCAAATGAAGTACAAACGGATTTCATTTCAAAATCGAAACACAGAATTGCTATACATTCGCCGATCAGACTGGATACGGAATACAAGAAAATTTACAGGGCTTGGTGGGAGAGTCATTTCATGTGACGTCATTCATTAAATCCAATGCGCCTCTTAGTGATATATTAACCTCAAGTTTGTCTATGTGTAAAGATTTTTCCGATCCAGATTTTGTACTATTAATGGCAGGTTCCAATGACAATAATCCCCTACAAGTTTTAAGCTCTCTACATCACACTTTGAAGAATATGCCAAACACAAATATCTTAGCCGGCAGGGTCTATCGTAACAATTATCTAAATATATTGAAACTAAATGATATATTAAAATTTATCTGTAGTAATTGCAGGAATGCAAAATTTATTTTGTTAGACAATGACTATGATAACTACCGTTGAACTTTTAATAAGCAATTGCATGCAAGTTAATATACAGAGAAATACTAAATGTGAGATATACAATCACCTATTCAAATTACAGGAAAAATGTGCTCAATAATAAGAAAAAAACATTAAAATCACGAGATGCATGCATACAAACAGATTGTAATTTTGACGGCAAGGAGAAATTAGATGATAAAACACCCCATTCATTAACAGATTCTTCTACTTCTACACAGATTCATAATTCCCCTAGTTTTGGCGATATCGTTTGTTTTCGAGAATAAACTAGAATCACGAAACCACGAAAATCTTCCAGACCACTTGCTATCAAATACGACCTGTTTAAAATTATTTCACCAAAACGTATGTGGTATAAATAATAAAAAACTTGAACTTGAATCATATATTAAAACTTTTTGTAAAGGCTTGGACTATGTATGTATAACAGTTTTTTTTTTAATAATAAATCTATTCATTTATTTCAATTAAGCAATTATAACTTAGTATCATATAATACAATAACAAACAAAAAAAGAGGTGGAAGTCTTATTTTAGCGTATATGAATAAAAAATGTGAAAATATTGATGCAATACGGAAGTTATACAGATCAAAAAGTTTTGAGGTTTGTGGTGTAAAGGATCTTGAAACAGGATTAAATATCTGTTGTTGTTACAGAAGTCCAAATAACAAAAATTTTGACAGTTTCTTAGGCAGCCTAGAAAAATTGCTAGAACATTTTATTGACAGGAAGTGCGTTATATGTGGCGATTTTAATGTTCACATACTTGCGGAAAGTAAAAAATCTTTTGAATTTATAAGTATATTAACGTCTTACAATTTTAGGCACCTAATAAATACTCCTACTTTTATTCGAAACAAATCATACTCTTGCATTGATAATGTATTGACTAATCTTTCCGACGATGATATAGAGCAGTGTTTGGTAGATCATAATGGGTTAGCAGATGGTCATGGCGGCCTTCTTTGTAATATAATTCTTGATAACGTTGATAAAAAGACAAATGAATCTGAACATACCATATTGATTACTAAAAGAACATTTAACACAAAAAATAATGCTGCATTTAAAAAAAGTTCAAAATACAAATAATAATATCATAGGCATCAATACATTTCTCAACAATTTTAATAAAAAAATTCGTGAGTGTATTCAAAGAAAACCAGTAAAGTAAAACGGAGGAACAGGAATCAGATAAAGTGGATTACCAAGGGAATTAAGGTGTCAGGCAAAATGAAAAGAATATTATGTTCGGGGACAACCAATAATACTAGTGTTTATAACTACAAAATGAAATACATTAGAATCTATAGAAGAGTTTTAAAGCATGCACGAAAGTTAGCCATATCATATCATATCAACAAAGCCAAAAATATACTAAAGGAGACATGGAAAATCGTAAATGATCAGACAAAGAGAAAGCAAAACAAAGTTAGAAGAAAATTTATTCTTAACATTGACCAAAAGGGGATAGGCACTTCAGATGCGATAGATAATCTTGTTAATGATATTATTACTAAGCTGAAGCTGAAGCTGATTATTACTTATTAATAAGCTGAATGCCAAAATTAAGGTAGCTGGCTTATTTATTGATTTAAGTACTGCGTTTGACACAGTAGATCACGAACTACTTCTGGCTAAACTAGAGCATTATGGCATTAGAGGTAAAGCGTTAAAACTTCTGACATCTTATTTATAAAACCGTAGAATGTACGTAGAAATAAAAGACCTTAATGCAAACAATTTTGACGTAAAGAGTGTGAGTGAAGTAATATATAAGTCAAAAATGACCAAAATTAGCCGCGGTGTTGGTGTGCTTGTTACGCGCTAAGAAGCCTTATTGATTCCTCAATATCTTCAGCTTGTTACGCGCTAAGAAGCCTTAGGGATAGTATTGATATAAAGCAGCTGAGAGCAGTATATTATGCATTGGTAGAATCCAGGATACAGCATTATGTTTTGGGGGAGCAGTTACGTGAAACGTGCAGTAAGAACGATTGTCAGAATCCCATAACGAGAGTCATGTAAAGAGTATTTTAAAAAAATAGGTATTTTAACAGTGCCAAGTCTATATGTTTTAGTACTACTCTGCCACTTTGCAAAATACATACACGAGTACGAATCACAAGAAGAACGTGAACTTAGAGAGAACACTAGAAGAAATTTTATAAAAAATAAAATTGCACCTAAACTTAATATTGCTAAACATTGCTCTAAATACCAAGCAGTAGAATTGTTTAATAGGTTGCCTACTGACTTAAGATCATTGATTTACAAAGGTACTCTCTTCAAAGCTAAACTTAAAGCATTCCTGTTAAATAAATGTTTATATTCTTTATCTGAATTGGTGACAAGTGATGGTAAATAGTTTTTTTTTTATTTAGTAAATTTCCTTTTTGTACCTACCATTAACATAAGACTTTAAATATATTCAAGACATTATTGTTTTCTTTTTTTTTTTCATTTTAGAGAATAGGTTTATTTAACGTATTTTTTATTTTTATTTTGACATGATAACATTTACAATCATAAAAATAATAACTATTTAGAATCTATTGAAATAATATTTATTATAATATGTTATTGATTATATTTTTAGTGTAATTAACTGTTGATCATTTAAATATATATATTTTTAATTTTAGCTGTAATAAATTTATTAATGTACTACATAATTTCAAACACAATGTGAATTGTTATATGAATGAATAAATTCCACCTTAAATTCCAGTCAATAGAGCCTCGCCGAATATCTTTCAAGGCTCTCCTGAGGCGATTAAATCAAGGGCGATTAATTCAGAAGACAGTACAGTATATACCCTAACGAGTACGTTAGGGTACGTAGGGTATGTTCTGTGGCATTACTCTTCGATATGGCTCGCATTGTGAGAAGGTTCCTGTCTCTAGAGCCCCAACCACCAGTAGCTTGAACCCTGCTCCTGACATCGGTGGACCTCTATTTATGTTATGTTTTTTTTTAATGGTGATGTGAATGCGTTTATTTTATATTTTGGCTTCTTGTGGCGTGTGCCAAATAAAAATATTTTCTTTATTTCAAATAAATATCGTTATATTAAAAAATATTAGACACAGATACCGATACGATGAGTTGCCAACCGTACTACAATATATAGTATTGCACTATATTTCGGGTCTGCGTACTATAAACTGTTGAAGAAATATATAGTATGCAATAATACTTTATTTTCAACACTGGAAACTAAAAACAAAATCTTAGTTTAAAAAAAAATATTACCGTGCCTTTACGTTAACTTTTGACTATTGAGCATGTGAGTTTTGTAAAAAAGATTGTAGTGAGTTTAATGACAAAACTAAATGCCAAAAATGGCCGCACATTTAAAGAAATACTGAAAATAACTTACTATAATATAAAGTACTTAATTTTTTTCCTGCTCTCTATTCCCGCCACCTCGGCATTTTCGGTTATGAATTCGAAATGGCGAGAAAAAGAAACGAACTCGTACTTATTTCATTAATAAAAACAATAAAAAAAGAGTTCAAAATAAAATCACAAAAAAGTGGAAATAAATATACTTTAGGAAGTCGGTACCAAAATATTGGATTGTAATGCTTAATTTTATGCTGGTGGAATGCAATTAACAACCTCATCCAGAATTCAGTTAAAAATGAGTTTTTGATTTACATTAATTTAAAAATTGAATGTATTAGAGAAAATTGTATGTAATAAGGCACTTAAACTTATACTGCCACATGGGATATCTTCCATGATTGTCCATTATTTTGAGCTGTTGATCTTCCGTGATTGGAAGATATCCCGTAAGTGATTGTATAAGTTTAGTTGTAAGCCGTGACAGCTTAAAACAGTGTTTGAATATGACACTTTATTTTAGATAAAAAACGCAAGATATGCGCTAAAATAAATAAAAACAAAAATACATCTTTGTCTATTTTCGCTTTTCCCATAAAATACTTTTTTTTGTGGCGCCGGCGACTGAAAGGTGCTGTGGTGATCGGTTGTCGTCAGTGGCGTGCAGTGGTTCTCCGCGGAAGGTAGGCCACGCTAAGATGATCCTTAAAGTACTCACATCTTACCCTTCCGGGCCCACCGCACCCACCCCTGGTGTTTTTAGTAAGCGTATGAGAAACAACGCCACCTAGCTTAAATATCAGGAATTTCAATGGAATTTTGTCAATACAAGAACGAAGGATGTCGCTCCGCTACAAAAAATTGTAAAAAATAAAACAGATTGCGCTGTAACCAAAAAAAGGGTAGAGTTTTCTGACCGGAATATATGAAAAACAAACCTTTAAAATAAGCCTATTAAAAAAAGTCATAAATACAAGAACTCCGCATTAATCAAGGTTCAAATCACGATTTTCTGACAATGCAAACAGAAGAAAGATTAATTTGAAATGACGATGAATTTTGGGTTAATTCTCGTAATTCGGGTACCTACACATCTTTCTTTGGACACAACTTGAATCTTATCATTAAACGATTGTGAATACGTACTGTTTTTAACTTTTAACAAACACACTAACAGCGCAAACTTCACAACAGAACACCATTTCTAAGTTAATAAACAAATACAACAAATAATATTTACACTACTATACGTTTCAAAACGAATTACAAACGTCAGATATTATAAAAATCAAAACACTGAAGATCGCGAAATAAATTTTGCTAGTCACATGAAACAAATATGGCTTTTAAGAAAAATACAATTGTTATTTTGTCGATAAAAAAACACTACCAAATATAAATGCATCACTGCAAACCGTTAAAGCCGGATAATACTTTGTGGGGCAGCCAATCAGTGGCCAGCTAGCCAGCTACACTCGCAGGAGTTTACGCCCCTATTTACTATGTGTGCCGTTCATATACACGAAAATACGCATCAGTGTGCGTAAATTTCTCAATGGAAATTAGGCCGGCTGCAGCCTTGCCTAGACGGCCGGGAGTGAGCGTCGTAGTATTTATCAGTTACGTCACACGGCCGCGACAAGTTGCTATAAGTATTATAACAGGAGTTTTTTATTTTTTATTAATATAGTTATAATAAATGCATTTGTTGCATTGTTGGTAGGAATGGTAGGGTAGGCTAGGCCTAATTGCCTCTATGGACGGCACGCCCCTGGTTGTCGTGGTATGGGCATGTGATGCGGAGGAATGTCGGGAGGAAAATTCTGAGTATGAAAGTGGATGGGTATAAGAGTAGAGGAGGAGGAAGGCCAAAGAAACGATGGATGGTCTGTGTAAAGTATGATATGGCAGGAAAGCTGACGAACTGCTGAGATGGACTGCTGAGATGACGAGTAATATTTATTTATTTATTTATTTAAGGATCTCCAACAAAAGATGTACACAAAGCATTATTAGTTAATGGAAAACACAAGGTATTTGGTAGGTGTACTCCTTCACTTATAGGAGACCACAACATTCACAATAAAGTTATAAATTAAGCCCCTAATAATTAAAATAAAGATATTTTTATAATAGAAACATAGAAGAATAAATGAAATAATTGAACAAACTCTATTAATTGACATAATTAAATTCTTATAGTTGATATTAATACCTATGATAAAAAAAATAATTTGAAATAATAATCCTAAAAAAAAACAATTTATAACATAAATACACATTAACATAAATACAGATTAAAAATATGCAATTCTTAACATTAACATTAATAATTCTTGAGATGTTATACAAGTACTATACATTTCTAAAAATTTTAAAAGCGGTCAGGATAAAAAATGAGAAATGGAATATTTAAACAATAAGTGTGATGGAAAGCTGACTACAAATGAATTTCCAGCAATTTTTGCCTGAGACTGTGTATACTGTCGCGGAAAATGTCGATATCAGTATTAACGGAGATGACCTTGTTGGTGATGTCCATCATTCGGTTTAATGGTGCTGATCGACCGAGATTTGTGCGAGATGATTTGACAACGAACATTTGGGGCTTTCGTACTGTTCTGACTGGACATTGACGAGGCACGCTCAGGTGCATATTAGCGAGAAGGTCGGGTGAGGATATTTGACCATTAAGAATTTTAAAGAGAGTCGTGACGTCAGCCAACATGCGTCGCTCTTCAAGGGAATGCCAACCAAAGTGAGACAATCGCTGTGAGTAGTTAGCTCTGTAAGGACAGTTACGATCTTTATACCGAAGGAATCTGGTGAAGTTTTTTTGGATGCGTTCGATACGATTAATGTGTACTTTGTACATTGGATTCCAGACTGGAGAAGCGTATTCTAAGGTACTTCGCACAAAGGAGTTGAAAAGTACTTTCAATGCATGTGTTCCTTTGAAGTCATGCCCGATCCTTTTTATGAACCCGACCATCTTTCCGGCTTTGGTCAACATTTTATCTATGTGAGGAATGAACGACAGGTTACTACTGAGTAAAACTCCCAGATCCCTTATGATGTCGACTTTTTGCAGTACTGTTCCATTGAGTGAGCAAGAAGATGTCACTATTTGCTTTTTGCGGGTAAATGTGATGTGCTGGCATTTACTGACGTTGAGCACCATCTTGTTTGTAATACACCATTCCTGAAGGGAGTCCAAGTCAGACTGTAGCAGAGCGACGTCTGCTGGGGATTCGATTGGCCGATACATTTTAAGATCGTCTGCAAAGAGTGAACAATGGCAGTGCTTGATATGGTTTATTATATCATTGATGAATACAATGAAAAATATCGGGCCGGCGTGAGAGCCCTGCGGCACACCGGAAGTAGCGCAATAATGTGTCGAGTGGAAGCCGTTTACCACTACTTTTAGTTTCCGATCGCATAAGTATGATCTAAACCATTCCACAAGGTTCTTAAGAACACCGTGTCTCTCTAATTTGGTAAGTAGTATCTGGTGATCGACTTTATCGATTGCGCTGCTAAAGTCAGTATACAATGCATCGACTTGCTGTCCTGCGTCAACGTGTTCGGAGATGTCATTGAGATATGATGATAAGTTAGTGACAGTTGATTTGTTGCAACAGAAATCGTGTTGCTGTGGAGCTATATGTAATCTGAGATGTGAAGTTAAGATGGGAACGACTAAGGATTCGAATATCTTTGAAAATAACGATAGCAGTGAGATAGGGCGATAGTTCTTCGCATCAGTTTTGTCTCCCTTTTTAAAAACAGGCACGACGTTAGCCTTTTTCCATTCTAGGGGAAACTGGGAAGTTTCAATTGACATGTTATATATCAGTGTTAATGGCAGAGACAGATAGCGAGCGCATTTTTAATGAAAATAGGTGGTATCCCGTCGGGCCCAGCTCCCTTAGAAACATCAATTCCTGACAGTGCTTTTAGGACTTGTCTTTCGGTGAATTTCATCGTCGTTAGTGTAGTCTGAGGAAACTCTTGCGTCTGCGACACAGGAGTTAGTATCTGGCTATTAGTGGAGGAAACACTAAGCGTTGAAGAGAAATGTTGAGCAAAGATGTTGCATATGTCGTCACCCGTAGTAGCTGTTGAGTCATCAAGCTTAATTTCTGAAGGAATTACTGAGGAGTTGGAGTTTTTTGACTTCACAAATGACCAGAAGGATTTTGGATTGTAACGAATATTATTTTCCATTGTATGCACATATTTTCTGAAGCATTCTTTAATGAGTAGTCGCGCTCGGTCGTCAAGAAGTCTATACTCAACTTTATCGCGGGGGTTGTGGTACTTTTTGAAGCGTTTTCTGGTTTTTTCCTTTTCATTGAGGACTCTGACCAGAGCTTTAGTGTACCAAGGAGGGAAGTTATGATTAGTGTAAGTTGTTTTGGGAACAGTTTCCTCAACTATGTTATGTAGACATTCATAAAACGAAGTAACCATTGAGTCAACATTAGAATAAGACTGAAACCTTTCGCTCCAATTAATTTGACTAAGTTTGTCGTTGATTAATCCATAGTCAGCCTTTCTAAAGTTATACTTATATGACTTTTTAGGTTTTAAGCTACTGCATACACCAATATCAAAGTTTATATCTAAGGGAGGATGATGATCGTCTACTTTTGATAAACAAGTTACAGATGTTTCGACTGTTATATTTTGTATGTTACTTAGAATCAAGTCTAGGATTCTGTTTTTTGAGTTCTTAACATTATTAAATTGACAAAGAGAGTTCGATGACATAAAGTCCACTAAACAATAGCTTAAACTACTGCTGTAATTGACAGGTTTAGTAGCGGTCGCGTGAGAGGTCTGGTGGTCTGCGATCCATTCTATAAATCCCAAAGGTTGAAGTCTCCGATGATTATCATGTCATCGCCAGTAGTCTCGCTGACCCTCGATGCGTTGTCTAACAACGATTCCAGGTGGTCAGAGTTACGGGCGGGGGTAGGTAAGCAGCACAAATGTTTATCTTCTTACCTTCTCTTATTTTGATGCTCACCCAAAGATCCTCAGCGGAGGTTTCCCATTGGCAAGCTCGCATGGAATTGAAAGCTTTTGATACGGCTATTAATACTCCTCCCCCCTCTTTGCCGCTCCGCGCACTGGAGCTCCTATCCCTCCGATATATATGGTACTGGTTATTGAAGATCTCGCCGTCATTGATGTTTGAATTAAGCCAGGTTTCTGTGGCTACAATAAGGTCGTACTGGGGTCGTACTAATATGATGGAATTCAGGCATAAAGAAAAAACTAATATGGAAGATTGGCGTGGGTTTATTGAAAGAACAATCAGAGCACAGTACATAGTCGAATTACAAGGAAAGCAAGAGAGGGTGACATTAGCAACTTGACAGCTATAAAAGACGCGTTTACAGGGCTAGTTTTTTAATTTTCTTTTTATTGCGTTTACGAAGACACTTTCCAACATAATAGAGAATTATGGAAGAAGAAGACATGCTGCGCCGACCTGAAATGAATTAGGATAACTTAGAATAATATATTGAAGACTAAGATCTGACTTGGCTAGTTTACATATACGAGTTATTATTAAGTCCTGTATCATTCTCATAATTAGGATTCACATATTATTACATGGGGCATAAAGATATTATTTACACCACTACCTAAACATTTGGAGATTAAAAAGCTTAAGATATTTATGAATTTGGAAGGCTATCCCGGCACTTTCACCTTAATGTAGATATAAGATTTTCAGTCTTCAGTTTCAGTTTTTTTATTAATTTCTATAACTAAAAAAAATAAATTCTGCATAACATAAAACTATTAACAAAATTGATCACTATTAATAAATATTAATTCACGTCTGAAAATGAAATCTAAGGAACGTATTTGGCACAGGTTCTTGAAGTAGCGAGTTGGCAATATGTTTTTGGTGTTTATACCGATGCGGGCGTCGTTAGCCTTCGGTGCTAGCCTTCGGTGCTAGCCTATTAATCTACATCGTGTAGAAAATGCTGAAAACGGAAAACAATGTCCTGTGACTCAACTATTGGATATATTCCATTGAATTTCAGTATGCAAACTGGGAACGTCATGAGGTATACGCACATTAAATTGTTGTCGTATCGTCGTTTAGGTCCACCCTGTATAATATCAAGTACCATAATGTAATATTCAATCACTATTAAAATAAAAGTATCTCTAATTCGATTACTCAAAGCTGAAATATTTCTTATTGATCTTAATTCTCGTGTGTGTAAGGTCGCTGTTGGACTACAGCTGCCAGAGGTATCTTAACTGCGAGAGAACTGGGGGCCTAAAATGGCTGCTTTATCAGAATCATAATATGAATCACGTTAAAAATTTAAAACTCTTAAAATGGATTTTGTGTTCATAACCGTATAGATCATTTTAAGAATTTTAAAGTTTTAACGTGATTCATAATGATTCTGATAAAGCAGCCATTTTAGGCCCCCTGTTGTCGCTCGCTCACGTCGCTGAGTTTGTGTAGCGCGAACCGTCGCGCTGCGTGGTTGCCTTGCCAAACGAGTGCTGCAGTTTATTTAATATTTGTCTATTTCTAAGTGGAGTTCATTTTATTTGTTGTACGGCTATTATAAGTGTGTTTTTAACAGTGATTTTGGTAGTTTTATGTACCTACTACCTACTTATTTGAGGAATTATTGATTTCGGTGTATTTTCTTTTATTGTATTAAATAAATACTTGAGGTGTTGTTTTGGTTTTTAACCATTTTAATGTCTATGATATTATAATACATTATGTATTTTTCTTAAAACGATTAACGTAGTAAGAGTAGTTGTTTAGTGAAAGTGTACGATCTGGTTATTGTGTCAGAAGTGAGTGAGTGTTGTCTGCTGTATTGCAGATTTTGGTAAGTGTTTTTATTAAGATCACTAAGTATTATTTTTCTTTATTTTTATCTTTGTCTGTTCTGTCCCAATGCTGTGCAAATGTGTCTTCTTTAGCCTTCTAATCCTTGTTTTTTAAATTACTATTAAAATACTTTTTTCTTGTAAATCGGTTTTCATTTCCCTAAAATCGTTAATAGGCAACTATTAAACTGATTAATGTTCAATATTACATTTCAAAATTCATCTTGTTTTTCCATTAAAAAGGCTTTCTTATTTTATTTTAGTTTTAAACATATTTGGTGTCTAGGTAGCTTACTATTAACTATTAACCCTAGCATTATTTTATACGGCAGATTTCGTCGTAAAATACAAATTAATTAAATGTAATAGTAAATAGTCAATCGAACTATTAATCAATTAGTTAATAGAGCCTCGCCGAATATCTTTCGAGGCTCTCCTGAGGCGATTAGATCAAGTGCCATGATGATTCAGAAGGCAGTACCTACTCGTTAGGGTGTATATGTTCTGTAGCAGTACTCCGCGATATGACTCGCATTGAGAGCAGGTTCCTGTCTCTGGACCCCTAACCAAACCACCGGTAGCTTGGACCCTGCTCCTGACATCGGTAGACCACTATTTATGTTTTAAAATGTTTTTTTTTTATGTGAAGCGTTTATTTTATATTTTTGCTTCTTGTGGCGTGTGCCAAAATAAAAATATTTTCTTTATTTCAAATAAATATCATTATACAGGGTGTAACAGGACCCTTCACGAAGCCGTCAACTAAGCATTATGTGCATCAAGCTAAGCAACTTTACGCAAAAAATATTGCTGGGAAACGACTTTTTTTTTGGGGTGAAAAATCACGTTTTACGGTAGAACTCAATGTAACGCACTCAAAACATTGTGCTGGTAGATGGACTGAATACTACGGTGGTCGTGGAAGTGTCTATAGTAAAAATCTTCCATTAAAAACACGTATTAAAAAAAACAGCTGTGAATAAGTTGGAACTTTGACCCCCAATATCTCCATAACTAAAAGGTTCCCAGGTATGGCCTAGAACAAAAAAATGATCGTAATGATGGGGAGAACAAGTGCGTTACGGCTTCGTGAAGGGTCTTGTTAAACCCTTTATTAAAAAAATATTTGACAAACTTTTAGTGCACATTTATAATGCATGGGAAGATAAATGCGATGCTTTGGGCATTTTTAGCGATTTGTCTAAGGCTTTCGATTGCGTTCTTCATGAAACATTAATCAGGAAACTACACCACTACAGAATCCGGAACGCCTCTCTGGATCTTCTTGCGTCATATTTGAGCGATAGGATTCAGAGAGTTGATGTTAACGGGAAAAGATCCCCCGGATCCGTAGTAAGAATAAGGATACCCCAGGGCTTATTTCTTGGCTCATTTTTGTTTCTTATTTATATAAATGACTTGCCTTACCTCATAAAGGATAATCATGACATAGTGTTGTTTGCAGACGATACCTCTCTTTTATTTAAACTCAAACGTCAGCAGCTTGTTACGGACGATGTTAATAGCGCCCTGGCAAAAGTCGTTAATTGGTTTAATGTTAACAATCTACTCCTAAATGAGAATAAAACTAAATGTATTAAGTTTACGATACCCCATGTAAGACAAGTGGAAACTAGTGTACTAATCAAGGATGAAGAGTTGAAACCGGAAGATAACACAGTGTTCTTAGGCATAACTTTGGATACCAATCTTCAGTGGGGCCCCCATATAGACAAATTGTCAAAAATACTTAGGTCTGCAGCATACGCCGTTAGAAAAATTCGTGATTGAACTGATTTAGAGACAGCCCGATTAGTTTACTTTAGTTACTTCCACAGTGTGATGTTGTTTGTTCGTTTTTTTATTTGTTTCCACGATTATCTGGCAGTTTGAATACTATAAGCGACCTACCCAAATGTCTTTTCTTTGGTATTGTTCGTCGTGCCGTTGAGCTCCTTGAGTTATAAGTCAAGCTACACGATAACTGACAAATACTTGCACTGACTGGACAGGTCCATTCAAATCTGTGTGGTTCTTTCTTCAAGAGACCATCTCAGACACTAATCTGCATAGTCCTCATGTGAGTTAACCAAGATTATGTCTGGACTTTAAAAGAGACTATGACCTCTGAGTTTGTTTCGGCGGTTTCTTCTCAGAGTAGTCAGGTACGAAACAGCGGCCCCATCTAGTTTAAAAAAAGAGATGTGTAAAAGTGTTTTTAAAAACCTATTTGCAAAATAAACATCATTTTCATTTATCATTTAACTTTACTAAATATATTTAATGTTATGTTCTGAAAGTATTTATTACACTCTCTTAATAATAGATTATTGTTTTAATTTTTAACATGTTACATATGTTTTGTGTTTTTAATTTGTGGCTGAGATCAGAATGCTGAGGGAGATGTGTAGTGTTACGCGAATGGATAAAATAATAAATGAGTACATAAGCTGCAGTGTGATAGTAGCTCCGGTGACTGAAAAGTGCTGTGGTACTCGGTTGTCGTGGTATGGTTACGTGATGCGGAGGAATGAGGAAAATTCTGAGTATGAATGTGGATGGGCTTAGGAGTAGAAGAAGTGGAAGACCAAAGAAACGATGGATGGTCTGCGGAAAGAAAGGAGGAGTCTCATTACATGACGAGTAATAGAGAAGTATGTAAGAAGAAGACATGCTGCGCCGACCTGAAATGAATTAAGATAAGGGTAAAGTAATGATGATGTTTTGAGTTTAAAAAATTACCTTTTTGTTGGAAAAGTACATCAAGCATAACTTAGTCCGCCATTTTGTAATGAGTAGAGTTACTGGAAAATGGCGGCCTAAGTTAGCTGCCAAATTAAAGATTTATTGATTTTTATGATAATATGTGAACATTTAGCCAGTATTGTTTGTTCTTGTAACTTAACGAAAAAAAATTATAACAAACCGTTTTAAGGATGTAATATTTTAAAACTAAAAATTCGGCTCAACACCTTACCGCGTAAACAGCATCCGTCATTTGGAGTAGATAATGTGGTAACATGATGTTTTCATTTAACTTTTGATTAAATATAGATTACGTTCGGTAATTATTAAAGTAGTATCCTGATAGTAACATTTTCTACGTGCATTCAACTGTAATATTAAGTAGATACACTGAATAGACAGTACAATAAATGACTGCCTCTATGGTCTTGTGGCAAGCGCGACTGCTGAGCATGAGGTCCTGTGTTAGATTCCCAGGTTGAGCAATGCCTTCATAGGATTTTCCGACATGAATTTCTCAGTGGCAGCAACGGAAGTTAGATTTTCCGCACGGTTGATGGCAATAGACTCGCCCCATATTACTTGCGACTTAGACATAACTGGCGAAACGTGGGTTTTGGAACTACTAAGTAATAGTGCCTATTGGATACAACTTTGCCTAACCCTGCGGTGATTACAGCCGCGATGATACATTAGATTTTCCGTGTGTGTATTGAGAACACAATTTTATTGTAATTTTTAAACATTTCATGATAAGATCATAACGCATATCGTCCAAGAAATTAGAATAAAATGTTACGAAAAGTTCAAAATTGCACAAAAACATTGTAATTTTTAAACAAAACAGTGTAATAAACCACTAATCCCGGCAGGCCAGGTGTTCACTGTCGCCATAAATCATATTTGCTCGAAGATAAGGAACACAAAGGAACTGCGATAAAACTGTTCGCTACATTTCTGCGCCAACTCTGAAACAATAGTTTGGCGAAAACAAGCGCCGCCGCTGAAACCTATATATATTATATCTGTATTGAACCATAACATCAACATCTTAAAGTTATTTTTAAAGTTAGTAAGTTGTTTTTGCGCGATTTGCTAACTCGCATAGGTTTTGCCTTTTTCATGAAATGTCATTCAATGGGATTAAATGAACTTAGAGTACTGTATTGCTGATTTTAATGATTATAATTCTGTAAATGCATTCGTATTACGACCACCAATCATTTTTTAATCAACATACAATCTGAAAATGACCTGCAAATTGCATGAAACGTAAAGAAAAAATTTATTTCACGGGTTACCCTAGCGCTTCCACCTTAAAGACTCCTTGGTGATGCGTGGCCTGTATGCCATTAAACCACAGAGCAAAACGAGTGATAAGTTTGACACAAGATGTCTAATTAGTAGGGAATAGTTATGATGGGATTTCCTTGTAGTCCATATTAAAGTATTAAAACATCGCAATACGCTTTATTATTATTAGTATCTCTGTTACAGTCTTTATTTGCCATTGAAAACAAAGTTAATCCGGTTTTTCTTTTTGTAATTTATTAAAATCATATTTGTTTGGTTCATTCTCTTAACTAGGATACACATATAATTACGTGGGGCATAAACATATTATTTACACCACTACCTAACCATTTGGAGATTAAAAAACTTAAGATATTTTCAATTTCGCAGGCTATCCCGGCGCTTTCACCTTAATAAGAATTGGACTTTCAGTCTTCAGTTTCAGAAGCTCTTCTGCTCTACAGCTCTTTCACAGTTATTAACTCCGCCTTAACTGTTGTTAGGGTGGCATTTTTCTAATATTATTTAAAAAATCCAAATAAACAAGGTGGCCTAGACAATACTACAATATATGAAAACACTGATAATACTTATTCATAGGAATATTTTTAAACTATCAAATAAACCTTTCCATTGAAACTAAAAAAAAACACTGCATAGCATAAAACTGTGAACAAAATTGATCACTATGAATAAATATTAATTCGCATCTGGAAATGAAGAAGGAACGGAATTGGCAAAGGTTCTTGAAGTAGCGAGTTGGCAACATGTTTTTGATGTTTATACCGATGCGGGCGTAGTTACCCTGTCGGTGCTAGCCTAGTAATCTACATCGTGTAGAAAATGCTGAAAACGGAAAACAATGTCCTGTGACTAAACTACTGGATATATTCCATTGAATTTCGGTATGCAAACTGGGAACGTCATGAGATATACGCACATCAAATTGTTGTCGTATTGTCGGCTCCATCCTGTATAATATCAACTACCATAGTGTAATATTCAATCACTATTAAAATAAGAGCATCTCTTATTCGAAAACTCAAATATGAAATATTTCTTATTGATCTTAATTCTCGTGTGTGTAAGGTCGCAGTTGGACTACAGCTGCCAGAGGTATCTTAACTGCGAGAGGACTGTTGTCGCTCGCTCACGTTGCTGAGTATGTAGCGCGAACCGTCGCGGTGCGTGGTTGCCGTGCCTAACGAGTGCTGAAGTTTATGCAATATTTATCTATTTCTAAGTGGAGTTCATTTTATTTGTTGTACGGCTATTATAAGTGTGTTCTTTTAGAAGTGTTTTAGGTAGTTCGTAGGTACCTAGAACCTAATTATTTGAGGAATTATTGATTTCGGTGTATTTCCTAGTAATGTATTAAATAAATACTTGAGGTGTTGTTTTTGGTTTTTAACCGTTTTAATGCTGGTGATATTGTCATATAATATGTATTTTTCTTAAAACAATTAACGTGTTTAGTGTGGTTGTCCAGTGAAAGTGTACAATCTGGTTATTGTGTCAGAAGTGAGTGAGTGTTGTAGCTTATTATTGCAGATCTTGGTAAGTGTTTTTATTAAGATCATTAAGTATTATTTTTCTTTAATTTTATCTTTGTCTGTTTTGTCCCATTGCAATGCAAATGTAGATGTACTCCTTAGCCTTTTAATACTTCTTGTTTTTTTTTAATTACTATTAAAATACTTTTTTCTTATAAATCAGTTTTCATTTCCCTAAAATCGATGCTTATTTTAGGATTATTTTAGCTTCTTGTGACGTGTGACAAGTAAAATTATTTTCTTTATTTCAAATAAATATCGTTATATTCAAAAATATTAGACACAGATACAGACGCGAACCACGATTAACCAAGTACCTTTAACTTTACTAAAGGTATTTAATGTTAAGTTATGAAAGTATTAAATTACTCTCTAGTACTAATAGGTTTTTGTTTTTTTTTTTTTGTAACATTTTTTGTGTTTTTAGTTTGTGGCTGAGATCAGAATGCTCAGGGACTTGTGTGATGTTACGCGAACGGATAAAATAATAAATGAGTACGTAAGCTGAAGTCTGAAAGTGGCGCCGGTGACTGAAAAGTGCTGTGGTAATCGGTTGTCGTGGTATGGTTACGTGATGCGGAGGAATGAGGAAAATTCTGAGTATGAACGTGGATGGGTTTAGGAGTAGAAGAAGTGGAACACCAAAGAAACGATGGATGGTCTGTGTAAAGAAAGGAGGTGTCTCATGACATGACGAGTAGTAGAGAAGTATGGAAGAAGAAGACATGCTGCGCCGACCTGAAATGAATTGGAATTAGGGCAAAGGAATGATAATGATGTTTTGAGTTTTAAAATTACCTTTTTATTGGAAAAGTACATGAAGCATAACTTAGTCCGCCATTTTGTAATGAGTAGAGTAACTGGAAAATTGCGGCCTAAGTTAGCTACCAAATTAGCCAGTATTGTTTGTTCTTGTTACTTAAAAAAAGAAATAACACACCGTTTTAATAATGTAATATTTTAAAACTTCGGCTCAACACCTTACCGCGTAAACAGCATCCGCCATTTTGAAGTAGATAATGGGTAACATGATGTTTTCATTTAACTTTTGATTAAATATAGATTACGTTCGGTAATTATTAAAGTAGTTTCCTGATAGTAACATTTTCTACGCGCATTCAACTGTAATATTAAGTACATACACTGAATAGATAGTACAATAAATGACTGCCTCATGGTCTTGTGGGAAGCGCGCTTCCCAGGTTGGGCAATGCCTATGCCTTAATAAGGTTCTCCGGCATGAACTTCTCAGTGGCAGCAACGGAAGCTACTTTTTCCGCACGGTGGATGGCAATAAACTCGCCCATATTACGTGCGACATGAACAATAACTGGCGAAACCTGAGTTTAGGAACTATTATGTAAAAGTACCTTTTGGGTACAAGTTTACCTAACCCTGCGGTGATTACAGCCGCTATTTCATAATAGGTTTTCCGTGTGTGTATTGAGAACACAATTTTATTGTAATTTTTAAACATTTCACGATAAGATCGCAACGCATATCGTCCAAGAAATTAGAATAAAATGTTACGAAAACTTCAAAATTGCACAAATACATTGTAATTTTTAAACAAAACAGTGCAATAAACCACTAATCCCGGCAGGCCTGGTGTTCGCCGTCGCCATAAATCATATTAGCTCGAAGATAAGGAACACAAAGGAACTGCGATAAAACTGTTCGCTACATTTCTGCGCCAACTCTGAAACAATAGTTCGGCGAGAACAAGCACCGCCGCTTATCTGTATTGAACCATAACTTCAACATCTTATTATCTTTCAACCTAAAAATACGTGTGTTTAGCTGAACTATACAGAATCAGCATATCTGAAAACTAAATTACAGCAACTAGTTTTAAGTACGTAAAAAAATGTTAACTCGAGAATATGGGTTGAATATCAGTAAAACATTTGTTTTAACCAAGTTTTTACCAATAATTTTGAAGTTTGTATCAATAAAACCTATTTATAATTAAACTAGACTCTAAAACCTTTATTTTGATACCTTTATGTAGTAACTTGGAATAATCTGAGTAGCAGAATAAACCAAGACGAACGACCTACTCCCTGGCAGCCTTTTACCTATTGTTCAAGACGATAATTCGGCGTGAACTAATATCTCGTAAACTACTGCAGCTATACTTAAATAAAAAATACGTGTGTATAGCTGAAACCATACAGAATCGTTCGCGGGCTACCCTAGCGCTTCCACCTTAAAGACTCCTTGGTGATGCGTGGCCTGTATGCCATAAACCACAGAGCAAAACGAGTGATAAGTTTGACACAGGATGTCTAATTAGAAGGAAATAGTTATGATGGGATTTTCTTGTAGCCCATATTAATGTGTTAAAACATCGCAATAAGCTTTATTATTATAAGTATCTCTGTTACAGTATTTATTTGCAATTAAAAGCAAAGTAAGTCCTGTTTTCTTTTTGTAAATTATTAAAATAACATATTTACTCCGCCTTTATTGTTGTTAGGGTGCCATTTCTCTAATATTACTTAAAATTCCGAATAAACATGGTGGTGATGACAATATATGACGGTAATACTAGTTCATATGAATATTTTTTAACTATCAAATAAACCTTAACATTTAAACTAAAAAAAAACATTCTGCATAACATAAAAGTGTTACGAAATTGATCACCATTATTAAATATTGATTTACTAACCTTTGGTATAATTTGTACTAATTCGCATCTGGAAATGAAATTTAGGGAACTAATTTGGCAAAGGTTCTTGAATTAGCGAGTTGGCAACATGTTGGTGTTTATACCGATGCGGGCGTCGTTACCCTGTCGGTGCTAGCCTAATAATCTACATCTAAACTACTGGATATACATATCATTGAATTTCAATATGCAAACTGAGAACGTCATGATGTTGTCGTATTGGCGGCTCCACCCTGTATAATATTCGATTACTCAAATCCAATTATTTCTAATTGATCTTAATTCTCGTGTGTGTGAGGTCGCTGTTGGACTTCAGCTGCCAGAGGTATCTTAACTGCGAGAAGACTGTTGTCGCTCGCTCACGTTGCTGAGTATGTAGCGCGAACCGTCGCGGGGCGTGGTTTCCATGCCAAATGAGTGCTGAAGTTTATTCAGTATCTATCTATTTCTAAGTTGTGTTAATTTTATTTGTTGCAAAGCTATTATAAGTTTGTTCTCTTAATAGTGTGTTTGGTTGTTTTTATGTACCTACTTATTTGATGAAATAATGTTTTTGGTGTTTCCTATTAATGTAATAAATAAATACTTGAGGTGTTTGTTTTGGTTTTAAACCATTTTAATGCTTGTGATATTATGATATAATAATAATATGTATTTTCCTTAAAACAATTAACGTGTTAAGTGTGTGGTTGCGGGACTGTTCGAAAGAGATACCGCGGCCCTAGAACACAAAGGGCAAAGGAAGGAACATGGATGGGTTTTAGTCAGTAAAAGTCTGACACTCCCTCCTGCTCAGCCCAGAGCGGGAGGGGTTATTTGATGATTTCCCATCGGCAAAAAAAAAAAAAAAAAGTGTTCAGTTCAGTGTAAGTGTACAATTTGCATATTTTGCCAGAAGTGAGTGAGTGTTGTAGCTGTATTGCAGTTCACTTAGTATTATTAAGATCACTAAGCATTATTTTTCTCATTTTATTTCTTGGTCTGATCTGTCCCACTGCTGTGCAAATGTCTCCTCCTTAGCGTTCTTATACTCCTTATTTTTGTTTTTACTATTAAAAACAAATGATTTTGAGAATCGGTCCACAAATGGGGGAGAAATCAGGTAAGAAACATAAAAAAAATACATACGAACATAATTTATTAACCTCCTCTTTTTTTGAAGTCGGTTGAATACTTTCCTCTTGTAAATAAGTTTTTATTTCCCTCAAATCGTTATTAGGAAACTATTAAACTGATTAATGTTCAATATTACATTTCTAAAGTTTTGACTTTAAAAAGGCTTTCACATTTTATTTTAGTTTTTAACATATTTGGTGTCTAGGTAGCCTAGCTATTAACAATTAACCCTAAAATTATTTTATACCGCAGATATTTCGTCTTAAAATACAAATTAATAAAATGAAATAGTAAATAGTCAATAGAATTATTAACCAATTAGTTAATAGGGCCTCGCCGAATATCTTTCGAAGCTCTCCTGAGTTGATAGATCAGGGGCCTGCAGGCTTAGCCAAGTTGACAATCTACAATCGTTAACGCTAATATAAAACTAACCAAACGTTTGGGAATGACGTCATCTCAGCGTTAAGTGGTCTAAACAAACGAATAGAAAATTCGTAGATAAGTTTAAATCGTTCAAAATGATAGAATGTAATGTGATCGTTTCTACAACGTTGAACGCTACATCACATATAAATCGTAGCCGAGTCACGGTTTTGACAAGCGCTAACGAAACGATGACGAAGTTTTTGAACGCCAGCTGAGCGATCGCTGAGTTCCAAGAGAAAAAGACAACAAAATGGCGTCTATTTGAGCAGGCTGTGTTGACATCGAGAAGTGTTTTGTTTATTTATCATAATTTTGGACTGTATTTATCATTTCAGAGAAACAAACGGTCCATTGATTAAGTAAAGGGTCAAACACAATTGTTTTGATTGTGTCGTAAGTAGTAGTATAAGTTCAAGTCGCGTATCACGTCAATGTTTATGTTTCTAACTTTCCAGTGCCCAAGTATGATAGATTTTAACCAAGGAAGATTACGAAATATCTAATTTACGTACCTTTCCATAAATTCTATTATAGCTGCAAACTGTTCCGGGCTTGCTCGAGATCTAGATTCCATCCTATACAAGTTATCACTTCATTTAAAGTATCTTTCATTCAAATGCACGATATCATGTTATTTCGAGTGACAGTAATGTTTAAAATTACATTCCGCACTGTGATACATTATAATCAACCAAGTATAAGTAGAACTCTTACCTTATTTCGCTTACTTTTAAAACACTGTAGTCAACAACAGTCATTCCTTTCATAACAATCCAAAACAAAACTTCAGCCCGCGCACAAAGTACACAACTGTGACTTTGACGTTAGGCGTTTTGTTGTCGTATTGTCGGTGTCACCCTGTATAATATCAACTACCATTATTTAATATTCAAGCACTATTAAAATAAGCGCATCTCTAATTCGATTACCCAAAGCTAAAATATTTCTTATTGAATTGATCTTATTCTCTTGTATATAAAGTCGCGGTTGGAGTACAGCTGCCAGAGGTATCTTAACTGTGAGAGAACCGTTGTCGCTCGCTCGCGATGCTCAGTCAGTGTAGCGCGAACCGTCGCGGTGCGTGGTTGCCTTGCCAAACAAGTGGTGAAGTTTATTCAATATTTAGCTATTTTTAAGAGGAGTTTAATTTTATTTGGTGTAGGGCTATTATAAGTGTGTTCTTTCAACAGTGTTTTTGGTAGTTCTTATGTACCTAGTACCTACTTATTTGAGGAATTATTGATTTCGGTGTATATCCTATTAATGTATTAAATAAATACTTGAGGTGTGTGTTTTGGTTTTTAACCATTTTAATGCCTGTGATATTATCATAATGATGTATTTTTCTTAAAACAATTAACGTAGTAAGTGCAATTATTTATTGAAAGTGTACAATCTGGTTATTGTGTCAGAAATGAGTGACTGTTGTAGCTGTATTGCAGATCTTGGTAAGTGTTTTTATTAAGATCGCTTAGTATTGTTTTTCTTAATTTTTATCTTTGTCTGATCTGCCCACTGCTGTGCAAATGTCACCTCCTTAGCCTTCTGATATTCCTTGTTTTTGTTGTATTTTAGTTTTAAACATATTTGTTTCTAGATAGCCTCCTATTAACTATTATCCCTAAAATTATTTTATACCGCAGATATTATGTCGTAAAATACAAATTAATTAAACGTAATAGTAAGTTTTCAAAAGAATTATTAATCAATTAGTTAATTAAGCCTCGCCGAATATCTTTCGAGGCTCTCCTGAGGCGAGTGGATTAGAGGCCTGATTCAGAAGGCAGTACTCGTTTAGGTATATATTATGTTCTGTGGCAGTACTCCTCGATATGGCTCGCATTGTGAGCAGATTCCTGTCTCTGGAGCCCTAACCCAACCACCGGTAGCTTGGACCCTGCTCCTGACATCGGTAGACCACTACTTATATATATATTTTTTTTTTATGGTGATGTGAAGCGTTCATTTTATATTTCGGCTTCTTGTGACGTGTGACCAATAAAAGTATTTTCTTTATTTCAAATAAATATCGTTATATTCAAAACAGTGGAAACAGTATTCTTACTAAATAGTGTCGTATTACCCAGTACTAACTGGGTTGTGGAAGTCAGTTAGGCAGTCGTTTCATGTAAAATACTGGTATTCAGCTGCATCCGGTTAGACTGGAAGCTGATTCCACTTGGGAAGAGGCTAGGCAGATGATGACGATCGTTATATTCAAAAATATTAGACACAGATACAGACACGAACCACGATTAACCAAGTACCTAACTCTAATAAAGGTATTTAATGGTTAGTTATGAAAGTATTAATTACTCTCTCTTAATAATAGTGTTTTGTTTTTTCTAGTTTGTGGCTGAGATCAGAATGCTAAGGGAGATGTGTTGTGTGACGCAAATGTATAAAATAATAAATGAGTACATAAGCTGAAGTGTGATAGTAGCTCCGGTGACTTAAAAGTGCTGTGGTAATCGGTTGTCGTGGTATGGTTACGTGATGCGGAGGAATGAGGAAAATTCTGAGTATGAATGTGGATGGGTTTAGGAGTAGAAGAAGTGGAAGACCAAAGAAACGATGGATGGTCTGTGGTAAGAAAGGAGGAGTCTCATGACATGACGAGTAATAGAGAAGTATTTAAGAAGACATGCTGCGCCGACCTGAAATGAATTGGGATAAGGGCAAAGTAATGATGATGATGTTTTGAGTTTTAAAATTACCTTTTTGTTGGAAAAGTATATGAAGCATAACTGAGTCCGCCATTTTGTAATGAGTAGAGTTACTGGAAAATGGCGGCCTAAGTTAGCTGCCAAATTAAAGATGTATTGATTATTATGATGATATGTGAACATTTAGCCAGAATTGTTTGTTCTTGTTACTTAACAAAAAAAAAAAAAAACAAACCGTTCTAAGGATGTAATATTTTAAAACTAAAAATTCGGCTCAACACCTTACCGTGTAAACAGCATCCGCCATTTTGAAGTAGATAATGGGTTACATGATGTTTTCATATATCTTTTGATTAAATATAGATTACGTTCGGTAATTATTAAAGTAGTATCCTGATAGTAACATTTTCTACGCGCATTCAACTGTAATATTAAGTACATACACTGAATATATAGTACAATAAATGACTGCCCCTTTGGTCCAGTGGCGAGCGCGACTGCTGGGCATGAGGTCCTGTGTTAGATTCCCAGGTTGGGCAATGCCAATGCCTAAAGAGGGTTTTCCGGCATGAACTTGTCAGAGGCAGCAACGGAAGCTATTTTTTCCGCACGGTTGATGGCAATAGACTCGCCCATATTCCGTGCGACTTTAACATAACTGGCGAAACGTGGGTTTAGGAACTACTAAGTAATAGTGCCTATTGGATATAACTTTGCCTAACCCTGCGGTGATTACAGCCGCGATGATACATTAGGTTTTCCGTGTGTGTATTGAGAACACAATTTTATTGTATTTTTTAAACATTTCATGATAAGATCACAACGCATATCGTCCAAGAAATACGAAAACTACAAAATTGCACAAATACATTGTAATTTGTAAACAAAACAGTGCAATAAACCACTAATCCCGGCAGGCCTGGTGTTCACCGTCACCATAAATCATATTTACACAAAGGAGCTGCGATAAAACTGTTCGCTACATTTCTGCGCCAACTCTGAAACAATAGTTCGGTGAGAACAAGCGCCGCCGCTTATCTGTATTGAACCATAACATCAACGTCTTATTATCTTCCAACCTAAAAATACGTTTGTATAGCTGAAACTATACAGAATCGGCATATTTGGAAACTAAACTACAACAACTAGTTTTACATACGTAAAAAAAAATGTGAACTTGAGCATATGGGTTTAATATCAGTAAAACATTTGTTTTTACTAAGTTTTTACCAATAATTTTGTAATTTGTATCAATAAAACCTATTTATAATTAAACTAGACTCTAAAACCTTTATTTTGATACCTTTATGTACTAACTTGGAATATTCTGAGAAGCAGAATAAACCAAGAATAAACCTATTGTTCACGACGATAAATCGGCATGAACTAATATCTCGTAAGCTACTGCAGCTATACTTAAATAAAAAATACGTGTGTATAGCTGAAACCATACAGAATTGTTCGCGGGCTACCCTAGCGCTTCCACCTTAAAGACTCCTTGGTGATGCGTGGCCTGTATGCCATAAACCACAGACCAAAACGAGTGATAAGTTTGACACAGGATGTCTAATTAGAAGGGAATAGTTATGATGTGATTTTTTGTAGCCATTAATAAAGTGTTAAAACATCGCAACACGCTTTATTATTATAAGTATCTCTGTTTCAGTATTTATTTGCCATTGAAAACAAAATAAGCCCTGTGTATATCTTTTTGTAAATTATTAAAATAACGTATTAACTCCGCCTTTATTGTTGTTAAATAATATTGGAGAAATGGCACCCGCCATTTCTCCAATATTATTTAAAAATTCTGAATATACATGGTGGCGACGACAATTTATGAAAACACTGGTAATACTAGTTCATAGGAATATTTTTAAACTATCAAAATAATAAACCTTAACATTGAAACTAAAAACAAAACATTCTGCATGACATAAAACTGTTAGCAAAATCGATCACGATTAATAAATATTGATTTAGTAACCTTTGGTATAAATTGTACTAATTCGCATCTGAAAATGAAATTTAAGGAACGAATTTGGCAAAGGTTCTTGAAGTAGCGAGTTGGCAACATGTTTTTGATATTTATACCGATGCGGGCGTAGTTACCCTGTCGGTGCTAGCCTAGTAATCTACATCGTGTAGAATATGCTGAAAACGGAAAACAGTGTCCTGTGACTAAACTACTGGATATATTCCATTGAATTTCGGTATGCAAACTGGGAACGTCATGGGGTATACGCACATCAAATTGTTGTCGTATTGCCGGCTCCATCCTGTATAATATCAACTACCATAGTGTAATATTCAAGCACTATTAAAATAAGAGCATCTCTAATTCAAAAACTAAAATATGAAATATTTCTTATTGATCTTAATTCTCGGGTGTGTAAGGTCGCAGTTGGACTACAGCTGCCAGAGGTATTTTAACTGCGAGAGGACTGTTGTCGCTCGCTCTCATTGCTGAGTTTGTGTAGCGCGAACCGTCGCGGTGCGTGGTTGCCATGCCAAACGACTGCTGAATTCAATATTTATCTGTTTCTAAGTGGAGTTAATTTTTTTTTGTTGTAGAGCTATTAGAAGTGTGTTCTTTTAAGTGTTTTTGGTAGTTCTTTTGTACCTAGAACCTACTTATTTGAGGAATTATTGTTTTTGGTGTATTTCCTTTTAATGTATTAAATAAATACGAGAGCTGTTTGTTTTGGTTTTAAACCATTTTAATGTGTGATATTATTATATAATATGTATTTTTCTTAAAACAATGAACGTGATAAGTGTAGTTGTTCAGTGAAAGTGTACAATCTGGTTATTGTGTCAGAATTGAGTGACGTTGTAGCTGTTTTGCAGATCTTCGTAAGTGTTTTTCTTAAGATCACTAAGTATTATTTTTCTTTATTTTTTCCTGGTGTGTTCTGTCCCACTGCTGTGCAAATACCTCCTCCTTAGCCGTAGCCTTCTAAAACTCCTTGTTATTTTTTTATTACTATTAAAATACTTTTTTCTTGTAAATCAGTTTTCATTTCCCTAAAATCGTTAATATGGAACTATTAAACTGATTAATGTTATAATAAAATGAAAAAAGGCTTTATCATTTTATTTTAGTTTAAAACATGTTTGGTGTCTAGAAAGCTTACTATTTACCCTATTTTTTTATACCGCAGATATTTCGTCGTAAAATACAAATTAATAAAATGTAATAGTAAGTAGTCAATAGATTTATTAATCAATTAGTTAATAAAGCCTCGCCGAATATCTTTCGATGGCCCATATTACGTGCGACATGAACATAACTGGCGAAACCTGAGTTTAGGAACTATTATGTAAAACTACCTTTTGGGTACAAGTTTACCTAATCCTTCTGGGATTACAGCTGCAATTTAATAGGTTTTCCGTGTGTGTATTGAGAACACAATTTTATTGTAATTTTTAAACATTTCACGATAAGATCACAACGCATATCGTCCAAGAAATTATTTATTTATTTATTATTTATTTACCAACAATTATAACATCCTTACAGACAGAACACACAGACAGACAGATTAGAATAAACAGTTACGAAAACTACAAAATTGCACAAATACATTGTAATTTTTAAACAAAACAGTGCAATAAACCACTAATCCCGGCAGGCCTGGTGTTCACCGTCGCCATAAATCATATTAGCTCGAAGATAAGGAACACAAAGGAACTGCGATAAAACTGTTCGCTACGTTTCTGCGCCAACTCTGAAACAATAGTGCGGCGAGAACAAGCACCTCCGCTTATCTGTATTGAACCATAACATCAACATCTTATTATCTTTCAACCTAAAAATACGTGTGTATAGCTGAACTATACGGAATCAGCATATCTGAAAACTAAATTACAGCAACTAGTTTTTAGTACGTAAAAAAAATGTTAACTTGAGAATATGGGTTGAATATCAGTAAAACATTTGTTTTAACCAAGTTTTTACCAATAATTTTGAAGTTTGTATCAATAAAACCTATTTATAATTAAACTAGACTCTAAAAGCTTACCTTGTTACCTTTATGTACTAACTTGGAATACTCTGAGAAGCAGAATAAACCAAGACGAACGACCTACTCCCTGGCAGCCTTATACCTATTGTTCAAGAGGATAAATCGGCATGAACTAATATCTCGTAAACTACTGCAGGTACACTTAAATAACAAATCCGTGTGTATAGCTGAAACCATACAGAATCGTTCGCGGGCTACCCTAGCGCTTCCACCATACAGACTCCTTGGTAATGCGTGGCCTGTATGCCATTAAACCACAAAGCAAAACGAGTGATAAGTTTGACACAGGATGTCTAACTAGAAGGGAATAGTTTTGATGTGATTTTCTTGTAGCCCATATTAATGTGTTAAAACATTGCAACACGCTTTATTATTATAAGTATCTCTGTTACAGAATTTATTTGCCGTTGCAAAAAAGTAAGACCTGTTTATCTTTTTGTAAATTATTAAAATAACATTTTACTCTGCCTTTATTGTTGTTAGGGTGCCATTTCTCCAATATTATTTTAAAATTCCGAATATACATGGTGGCGACGACAATATATGAAAACATTGGTAATACTCGTACTAGTTCATAGGAATATTTTTACACTATCAAATAAACCTTAATATTGAAACTAAAAAAAAAAACTTTCTGCATAACATAAAACTGTTTGCGAAATCGATCACGATTAATAAATATTGATTTAGTAACCTTTGGTATAATTTGTACTAATTCGCATCTGAATATGAAATTGAAGGAACAAATTTGGCAAAGGTTCTTGAAGTAGCGAGTTGGCAACATGTACTCAAAGCCGAAATATTTCTCATTGATCTTAATTCTCGTGTGTGTAAGGTCGCTGTTGGACTACAGCTGCCAGAGGTATCTTAACTGCGAGAGGACTGTTGTAGCTAGCTCACGTTGCTGAGTTTGTGCAGCGCGAACCGTCGCGGTGCGTGGTTGCCATGCCAAACGAGTGCTGAAGTTTTATCTATTTCTAAGTGGATTTTTTTTATTTTTTGTTGGGCTATTATAAGTTTATGAGCAGGCTTATCTTGGATTGTATTTATCATTTCAGGGAAATAAACGGTCTATTGATTAAGTAAAGGGTCAAATACAATTGTTATGATTGTGTCGTAAGTAGTAGTATTAGTTCCAGTCGCGTATCACGTCATTGTTTACGTTTCTAACTTTCAAGTACCCAAGTATGATAGATTTTCTCAAAGGAAGATCACGAAATAACTAATTTACGTACCTTTCCATAAATTATATTATAGCTGCAAGCTGTTCCGGGCTTGCTCGAGATCTAGATTCCATCCTATACAAGTTATCATTACATTTAAGGTATATTTCATTCAAATGCACGATATCATATTATTTCGAGTGACAGTAATGTTTAAAATTACATTCCGCACTGTGATACATTATAATCAACCAAGTATAAGTAGAACTCTTACCTTATTTCGCTTACTTTTTTAACACTTTAGTCAATTATTCCTTTCATAACAATCCAAAACAAAACTTCAGCCCGCGCACAAAGTACACAACTGTGACTTTGACGTTAGGCGTTTTGTTGTCGTATTGTCGGTGTCACCCTGTATAATATCAACTACCATAATTTAATATTCAAGCACTATTAAAATAAGCGCATCTCTAATTCGATTACCCAAAGCTGAAATATTTCTAATTGAATTGATCTTTATTCTGTGTATGTAAAGTCACGGTTGGAGTATAGCTGCCAGAGGTATCTTAACTGTGAGAGTTCTGTTGTTGCTAGCTCACGTTGCTCTTTCAGTGTAGCGCGAATCGTCGCGGTGCGTGGTTGCCATGGCAAACGAGTGCTGAAGTTTATTCAATATTTAGCTATTTTTAAGTGGAGTTTATATTTATTTGGTGTAGGGCTATTATAAGTGTGTTCTTTTAACAGTGTTTTTGGTAGTTCTTATGTACCTAGTACCTACTTATTTGGGGAATTATTGATTTCGGTGTCTTTCCTATTAATGTATTAAATAAATATGTACTTCGAGGTGTGTGTTTTGGTTTTTAACCATTTTAATGAGTGTGATATTATCATAATGATCTATTTTTCTTAAAAAAATTAACGTAGTAAGTGCAATTATTTATTGAAAGTGTACAATCTGGTTATTGTGTCAGAAATGAGTGACTGTTGTAGCTGTATTGCGGATCTTGGTAAGTGTTTTTATTAAGATCACTTAGTATTATTTTTCTTAATTTTTATCTTTGTCTGTTCTGCCCACTGCTGTGCAAATGTTACCTCCTTAGCCTTCTGATATTCCTTATTTTTGTTGTATTTTAGTTTTAAACATATTTGTTTCTAGGTAGCCTCCTATTAACTATTAACCCTAAAATTATTTTATACCGCAGATATTTTGTCGTAAAATACAAATTAATAAAACGTAATGGTAAGTTTTCAAAAGAATGATTAATCAATTAGTTAATAAAGCCTCGCCGAATATCTTTCGAGGCTCTCCTGAGGCGATTAGATCAGGGGCCTGATTCAGAAGGCAGTACTCGTTTGGGTATATATGTTCTGTGGCAGTACTCCTCGATATGGCTCGCATTGTGTGCAGGTTCTTGTCTCTGGAGCTCTAACCAAACTACCGGTAGCTTGGACCCTGCTCCTGACATCGGTGGACAACTACTTATGTTTTAAAATGTTTTTTTTTTTATGGTGATGTGACGTGTGACCTATAAGAATATTTTCTTTATTTCAAATAAATATCGTTCTATTCAAAACTGTGTAAACACTAACAGTATTCTTATCAAAAAGTATCGTGTACGAGTACCCAGTGCTAACTGGGTTGTGGAAGTCGGTTAGGCAGTGGCTCCATATAAAATTCTGGTATTCAGCTGCATCCGGTTAGACTGGAAGCTGATCCCAGTCGGGGAGAGGATAGGCAGATGATGATGATCGTTATTTTCAAAAATATTAGACACAGATACAGACACGATTCACGATTAACCAAGTACCTAACTTTAATAAAGATATTTAATATTGAGTTATGAAAGTATTAATTATTCTCTCATAATAGATTTCTGTTTTTTTTTTAACATGTGTTGATTTTTTAGTTAGTGGCTGAGATCAGAATGCTAAAGGAGATCTGTGGTGTTACGCGAAAGGATAAAATAATAAATGAGTACATAAGCTTGTTATAGTAGCTCCGGTGACTGAAAAGTGCTGTGGTAATCGGTTGTCGTGGTATGGTTACGTGATGCGCAGGAATGAGGAAAATTCTGAGTATGAATGTGGATGAGTTTAGGAGTAGAAGAAGTGGAAGACCAAAGAAACCATGGATGGTCTGTGGTAAGAAAGGAGGTGTCTCATGACATGACGAGTAATAGAGAAGTATGGAAGAGGAAGACATGCTGCGCCGACCTGAAATGAATTAAGATAAGGGTAAAGTAATGATGATGATGTTTTGAGTTTTAAAATTACCTTTTTGTTGGAAAAGTACATCAAGCATAACTTAGTCCGCCATTTTGTAATGAGTAGAGTTACTGGAAAATGGCGGCCTAAGTTAGCTGCCAAATTAAAGATTTATTGATTATTATAATGATATTTGAACATATAGCCAGTATTATTTGTTCTTGTAACTTAACCAAAAAAAAATTATAACAAAACGTTTTAAGGATGTAATATTTTAAAACTAAAAATTCGGCTCAACACCTTACCGCGTAAACAGCATCCGCCATTTTGAAGTAGATAATGGGTTACATGATGTTTTCATTAAACTTTTGATTAAATATAGATTACGTTCGGTAATTATTAAAGTAGTTTCCTGATAGTAACATTTTCTACGCGCATTCAACTGTAATATTAAGTACACACACTGAATAGATAGTACAATAAATGACTGCCCCTTTGGTCTTGTGGCAAGCGCGACTGCTGAGCATGAAGTTCTGTGTTACATTCCCAGGTTGGGCAATGCCAATGCCTTAATAGGGTTTTCCGGCATGAACTTCTCAGAGGCAGCAACGGAAGCTACTTTTTCCGCACGGGTGATGGCAATAGACTCGCCCATATTCGGTGCGACTTAAACATAACTGGCGAAACGTGGGTTTAGGAACTACTAAGTAATAGTGCCTATTGGATACAAGTCTGCCTGACCCTGCGGTGATTACAGCCGCGATGATACATTAGGTTTTCCGTGTGTGTATTGAGAACACAATTTTATTGTAATTTTTAAACATTTCATGAGAAGACCACAACGCATATCGTCCTAGAAATTAGAATAAAATGGTACGAAAAGATCAAAATTGCACAAAAACATTGTAATTTTTAAACAAAACAGTGCAATAAACCACTAATCCCGGCAGACCAGGTGCTCACCGTCGCCATAAATCATATTTGCTCGAAGATAAGGAACACAAAGGAACTGCGATAAAACTGTTCGCTACGTTTCTGCGCCAACTCTGAAACAACAGTTTGGCGAGAACAAACACCGCCGCTTATCTGTATTGCATCAACATCTTATTATCTCGTAAACTACTGCAGCTACACCTAAATAAAAAATACGTGTGTATAGCTGAAACTATACAGAATCATAATATGTTATGAAAACTAAATTACAACAACTAGTTTTAAGTACGTAAAAAAAAAAAAAAACTTGCGTATCAGTAAAACATTTGTTTAAACCAAGTTTTTACCAATAATTTTGTAGTTTGTATTAATAAAACCTATTTATAATTAAACTAGACTCAAACCTTTATTTTGATACTTGTATGTTCTAATTTGGAATATTCTGAGTAGCAGAATAAACCACGACGAACGACCTACTCCCTGGCAGCCTTATACCTATTGTTCAAGACGATAAATCGGCATGAACAAATATCTCGTAAACTACTGCAGCTATACTTAAATAAAAAATACGTGTGTATAGCTGAGACCATACAGAATCGTTCGCGGGCTACCCTAGCGCTTCCATCTTAAAGACTCCTTGGTGATGCGTGGCCTGTATGCCATTAAACCACAGAGCAAAACGAGTGATAAGTTTGACACAAGATGTCTAATTAGAAGGGAATAGTTATGATGGGATTTTTTTGTGGCCCATAATAAAGTGTTAAAACATCGCAACACGCTTTATTATTATAAGTATCTCTGTTACAGTATTTATTTGCCATTGAAAACAAAGTAAGTCCTGTTTATCTTTTTGTAAATTATTAAAATAACATATTTACTCCGCCTTTATTGTTGTTAGGGTGCCATTTCTCCAATATTATTTAAAAGTTCCGAATATACATGGTGGCGACGACAATTTATGAAAACACTGGTAATACTAGTTCATAGGAATATTTTTAAACTATCAAATAAACCTTAACATTGAAACTAAAAACAAAACATTCTGCATGACATAAAACTGTTAGCAAAATCGATCACGATTAATAAATATTGATTTAGTAACCTTTGGTATAAATTGTACTAATTCGCATCTGAAAATGAAATTTAAGGAACGAATTTGGCAAAGGTTCTTGAAGTAGCAAGTTGGCAACATGTTTTTGATGTTTATACCGATGCGGGCGTAGTTACCCTGTCGGTGCTAGCCTAGTAATCTACATCGTGTAGAATATGCTGAAAACGGAAAACAATGTCCTGTGACTAAACTACTGGATATATTCCATTGAATTTCGGTATGCAAACTGGGAACGTCATGAGGTATACGCACATCAAATTGTTGTCGTATTGTCGGCTCCATCCTGTATAATATCAACTACCATAGTGTAATATTCAATCACTATTAAAATAAGAGCATCTCTAATTCAAAAACTAAAATATGAAATATTTCTTATTGATCTTAATTCTCGGGTGTGTAAGGTCGCAGTTGGACTACAGCTGCCAGAGGTATCTTAACTGCGAGAGGACTGTTGTCGCTCGCTCTCATTGCTGAGTTTGTGTAGCGCGAACCGTCGCGGTGCGTGGTTGCCATGCCAAACGACTGCTGAATTCAATATTTATCTGTTTCTAAGTGGAGTTAATTTTTTTTTGTTGTAGAGCTATTAGAAGTGTATTCTTTAAGTGTTTTTGGTAGTTCTTTTGTACCTAGAACCTACTTATTTGAGGAATGATTGTTTTTGGTGTATTTCCTTTTAATGTATTAAATAAATACGAGAGCTGTTTGTTTTGGTTTTAAACCATTTTAATGTGTGATATTATTATATAATATGTATTTTTCTTAAAACAATGAACGTGATAAGTGTAGTTGTTCAGTGAAAGTGTACAATCTGGTTATTGTGTCAGAATTGAGTGACGTTGTAGCTGTTTTGCAGATCTTCGTAAGTGTTTTTCTTAAGATCACTAAGTATTATTTTTCTTTATTTTTTCCTGGTGTGTTCTGTCCCACTGCTGTGCAAATACCTCCTCCTTAGCCATAGCCTTCTAAAACTCCTTGTTATTTTTTTATTACTATTAAAATACTTTTTTCTTGTAAATCAGTTTTCATTTCCCTAAAATCGTTAATATGGAACTATTAAACTGATTAATGTTATAATAAAATGAAAAAAGGCTTTATCATTTTATTTTAGTTTAAAACATGTTTGGTGTCTAGAAAGCTTACTATTTACCCTATTTTTTTTTTATACCGCAGATATTTCGTCGTAAAATACAAATTAATAAAATGTAATAGTAAGTAGTCAATAGAATTATTAATCAATTAGTTAATAAAGCCTCGCCGAATATCTTTCGATGGCCCATATTACGTGCGACATGAACATAACTGGCGAAACCTGAGTTTAGGAACTATTATGTAAAACTACCTTTTGGGTACAAGTTTACCTAATCCTTCTGGGATTACAGCTGCAATTTAATAGGTTTTCCGTGTGTGTATTGAGAACACAATTTTATTGTAATTTTTAAACATTTCACGATAAGATCACAACGCATATCGTCCAAGAAATTATTTATTTATTTACCAACAATTATAACATCCTTACAGACAGAACACACAGACAGACAGATTAGAATAAACAGTTACGAAAACTACAAAATTGCACAAATACATTGTAATTTTTAAACAAAACAGTGCAATAAACCACTAATCCCGGCAGGCCTGGTGTTCACCGTCGCCATAAATCATATTAGCTCGAAGATAAGGAACACAAAGGAACTGCGATAAAACTGTTCGCTACGTTTCTGCGCCAACTCTGAAACAATAGTGCGGCGAGAACAAGCACCTCCGCTTATCTGTATTGAACCATAACATCAACATCTTATTATCTTTCAACCTAAAAATACGTGTGTATAGCTGAACTATACGGAATCAGCATATCTGAAAACTAAATTACAGCAACTAGTTTTTAGTACGTAAAAAAAATGTTAACTTGAGAATATGGGTTGAATATCAGTAAAACATTTGTTTTAACCAAGTTTTTACCAATAATTTTGAAGTTTGTATCAATAAAACCTATTTATAATTAAACTAGACTCTAAAACCTTTATTTTGATACCTTTATGTACTAACTTGGAATAATCTGAGTCGCAGAATAAACCAAGACGAACGACCTACTCCCTGGCAGCCTTTTACCTATTGTTCAAGACGATAATTCGGCATGAACTAATATCTCGTAAACTACTGCAGCTATACTTAAATAAAAAAGACGTGTGTATAGCTGAAACCATACAGAATCGTTCGCGAGCTACCCTAGCGCTACCACCTGAAAAGGCTTCTTGGTGATGCGTCGCCTGTATGCCATTAAACCACAGAGCAAAACGAGTGATAAGTTTGACACAGGATGTCTAATTAGAAGGGAATAGTTTTGATGTGATTTTCTTGTAGCCCATATTAATGTGTTAAAACATCGCAATAAGCTTTATCATTATAAGTATCTCTGTTTATTTGCAACTGATTAATGTTCAATATTACATTTCTAAAGTTTTGCCATTAAAAAAAGGCTTTTACATTTTATTTTAGTTTTAAACATATTTGGTGTCTAGGTAGCCTTGCCTCCTATTAACTATTAACCCTAAAATTATTTTATACCGCAGATATTTCGTCTTAAAATACAAATTAATAAAATGAAATAGTAAATAGTCAATAGAATTATTAACCAATTAGTTAATAGGGCCTCGCCGAATATCTTTCGAAGCTCTCCTGAGTTGATAGATCAGGGGCCTGCAGGCTTAGCCAAGTTGACAATCTACAATCGTTAACGCTAATATAAAACTAACCAAACGTTTGGGAATGACGTCATCTCAGCGTTAAGTGGTCTAAACAAACGAATAGAAAATTCGTAGATAAGTTTAAATCGTTCAAAATGATAGAATGTAATGTGATCGTTTCTACAACGTTGAACGCTACATCACATATAAATCGTAGCCGAGTCACGGTTTTGACAAGCGCTAACGAAACGATGACGAAGTTTTTGAACGCCAGCTGAGCGATCGCGGAGACCCAAGAGAAAACGACAAAAAAATGGCGTCTATATGAGCAGGCTGTGTTGACATCGAGAAGTATTTTGTTTATTTATCATAATTTTGGACTGTATTTATCATTTCAGAGAAATAAACGGTCTGTTGATTAAGTAAAAGGTCAAACACAATAATTGTTTTGATTGTTTCGTAAGTAGTAGTATTAGTTCCAGTCGCGTATCACGTCATTGTTTACGTTTCTAACTTTCAAGTGCCCAAGTATGATATTAACCAAGATTTTAACCAAGGAAGATTACAAAATATCTAATTTCCGTACCTTTCCATAAATTCTATTATAGCTGCAAACTGTTCCGGGCTTGCTCGAGATCTAGATTCCATCCTACACAAGTTATCACTTCGTTTAAAGTATCTTTCATTCAAATGCACGATATCATGTTATTTCGAGTGACAGTAATGTTTAAAATTACGTTCCGCACTGTGATACATTATAATCAACCAAGTATAAGTAGAACTCTTACCTTATTTCGCTTACTTTTAAAACACTGTAGTCAACAACAGTCATTCCTTTCATAACAATCCAAAACAAAACTTCAGCCCGCGCACAAAGTACACAACTGTGACTTTGACGTTAGGCGTTTTGTTGTCGTATTGTCGGTGTCACCCTGTATAATATCAACTACCATTATTTAATATTCAAGCACTATTAAAATAAGCGCATCTCTAATTCGATTACCCAAAGCTAAAATGTCTGGGGTACCGTCGTCGCCTGCTCACGATGCTCAGTCAGTTTAGCGCGAACCGCCGCGGTGCGTGGTTGTCATGCCAAACGAGTGCTGAAGTTTATTCAATATTTAGCTATTTTTAAGTGGAGTTTAATTTTATTTGGTGTAGGGCTATTATAAGTGTGTTTTTTACGGTGTTTTTGGTAGTTCTTATGTTTCTTATGTATCTACTTTTTGAGGAATTATTGATTTCGGTGTGTGTCCTATTAATGTAATAAATAAATACTTGAGGTGAATGTTTTTGTTTTTAACTATTTTAATGCATCATAGGCATTAAAATAGTTATCTTATATTATCATTATGATGTATTTTTCTTCAAACAATTAACGTAATAAGTGCAATTATTTAGTGAAAGTGTACAATCTGGTTATTGTGTCAGAAGTGAGTGAGTGTTGTAGCTGTATTGCGAAACTTGGTAAGTGTTTTTATTAAGATCACTTAATATTATTTTTCTCAATTTTTATCTTAATCTGTTCTGCCCACTGCTGTGCAAATGTCACCTCCTATGCGCTCTAATATTCCTTGTTTTTGTTTTACTATTAAAATACTTTTTTCTTGTAAATAAGTTTTCGTTTACCTAAAATTGTTGAAAGGAAACTATTAATCTGATTAATGTTCAATATTACATTTCTAAATTCAGCTTGTTTTGCCATTCAAAATGCATTTTTATTTTATTTTAGTTTTAAACATATTTGGTATCTAGCTAGCCTCCTATTGACTATTAATCCTATAATTATTTTATACCGCAGATATTTTTTCGTAAAACGCAAATGAATAAAATGTTATAGTAATTAGTCAATAGAATTATTTATCAATTAGTTAATAGAACCTCGCCGAATATCTTTTGAGGCTCTCCTGAGGCGATAAATTCAGGGGCCTAATTCTGAAGGCAGTACTCGTTTGGGTATATATTTTCTGGAGCAGAACTCCTCGATATGGCTCGCATTGAGAGCCAGGTTCCTGTCTCTGGAGCCCTAACCCAACCACCGGTAGCTTAGACCCTGCTCCTGGCATCGGTGGGCCACTACTTATGTTTTAAAATGTTTTTTTTTTATATTGATGCGATGATTGCGTTTATTTTATATTTTGGCTTCTTGTGATAAAATTTATATATGTGATGATAAAATAATAAATGAGTACATAAGCTTAAGTCTGATAGTGGCTCCGGTGACTGAAAAGTGCTTTGGTAATCGGTTGTCGTGGTATGGTTACGTTATGCGGAGGAATGAGGAAAATTCTGAGTATGAATGTGGATGGGTTTAGGAGTAGAAGAAGTGGAAGACCAAAGAAACCATGGATGGTCTGTGGTAAGAAAGGAGGTGTCTCATGACATGACGAGTAATAGAATAGTAATAGTTTTAAAATTACCTTTTTGTTGGAAAAGTACATCAAGCATAACTTAGTCCGCCATTTTGTAATGAGTAGAGTTACTGGAAAATGGCGGCCTAAGTTAGCTGCCAAATTAAAGATTTATTGATTATTATAATGATATTTGAACATATAGCCAGTATTGTTTGTTCTTGTAACTTAACCAAAAAAAAATTATAACAAACCGTTTTAAGGATGTAATATTTTAAAACTAATAATTCGGCTCAACACCTTACCGCGTAAACAGCATCCGCCATTTTGAAGTAGATAATGTGGTAACATGATGTTTTCATTTATCTTTTGATTAAATATAGAATACGTTCGGTAATTATTAAAGTTGTATCCTGATAGTACCATTTTCTACGCGTATTCAACTATGGTATTAAGTAGATACACTGAATAGATAGTACAATAAATGACTGCCTCTCTGGTCTTGTGGGAAGCGCGCTTCCCAGGTTGAGCAATGTCTATGCCTTAATAGAGTTTTCCGGCATGAACTTCTCAGTGGCAGCAACGGAAGCTACTTTTTCCGCACGGTGGATGGCAATAAACTCGCCCATATTCCATGCGACTTTAACATAACTGGCGAAACGTGGGTTTAGGAACTACTAAGTAATAGTGCCTATTGGATACAACTTTGCCTAACCCTGCGGTGATTACAGCCGCGATGATACATTAGGTTTTCCGTGTGTGTATTGAGAACACAATTTTATTGTAATTTTTAAACATTTCATGATAAGACCACAACGCATATCGTCCAAGAAATTAGAATAAAATGTTACGAAAGTTCAAAATTGCACAAATACATTGTAATTTTTAAACAAAACAGTGCAATAAACCACTAATCCCGGCAGACCAGGTGTTCACCGTCGCCATTTAGATATAATTATAAACAACACTTGCTACAGTTACAAACAAAAACCACTCACTAATTTTACTTACCCTAAGACCGCATGAAGCTAGTACTGGTATCGTAACGGAGTTTTTGCCTGGATCACTACCATGTACACAAGCAACACCAACACCGACGCACTTTATTAAATATATTTACACCTTAAGACGACCCACTGACTACCTTTTCTGTTATAACTTAGTATATACGCTGGGCTCTGATATACTCATTCCTTATTTTGTTGTACTTTATTGTTTCGGAAGTTTTTGTTGTTGTTTTCTTATGTTGTTTCTTTAAAAACACCTTGACATTGACAGCCAGTTGCCAAAATGTATCCTCCCTCTGCGCTGCGCTCGCGTCCCTTCGCTTGTCATGGACCATAGACAATAGTCTGTAGCGTTGACAAGCGAAGTCGGAACGTTCGGTGCGGCCGAGCCGATTATTATTAATATTTTAATTTAATCATTTTTGTTTGTAAAGTTACAGTGTTTATTTTATATAAGTGAATATTATGTTATTTTATTTTTTGTGTTAATGTATTGTGTGTCCGTAGTTGTGACCGTGACGTCACAGTGGGCCCTATCAGAATACCAGCGCTGCGGTATTTGTTTTTCATCTATCGCAGCATCATGCTGAGATAGGAGCCTTTTTGGCCTCGCACAGGTCTTTTTTTATTATTTAGTTTTAGATTCTTTTTTTTATTGTTATTTTTTGTTGTTCCTGTGCTTGTCCCAAATAAATATTTTTCTTTCTTTCTTTCTTTCCATAAATCATATTTGCTCGAAGATAAGGAACACAAAGGAACTAAGATAAAATTGTTCGCTTCATTTCTGCGCCAACTCTGAAACAATAGTTTGGCGAGAACAAGCACCGCCGCTTATCTATATTGAACCTTAACATCATTATCTCGTAAAATACTGCAGCTACACCTAAATAAAAATACGTGTGTATAGCTGAAATTATACAGAATCATAATATGAAAACTAAATTGCAACAACTAATTTTAAGTACGTAAAAAAATATGTTAACTTGAGAATATGGGTTGAATATCAGTAAAACATTGGTTTTAACCAAGTTTTTACCAATAATTTTGTAGTTTGTATCAATAAACCTATTTATAATTAAACTAGACTCTAAAACCTTTATTTTGATACTTTTATGTAGTTACTTAATATTCTGAGTAGCAGAATAAATCAAGACGAACGACCTACTCCCTGGCAGCCTTATACCTATTGTTCAAGACGATAAATCGGCATGAACTAATATCTCGTAAACTACTGCAGCTATACTTAAATAAAAAATATGTGTGTATAGCTGAAACCATACAGAATCGTTCGCGGGCTACTCTTGCGCTTCCACCTTAAATACTCCTTGGCGATGCGTGGCCTGTTTGCCATTAAACCACAAAGCGAAACGAGTGATAAGTTTGACACAGGATGTCTAATTAAAAGGGAATATTTTTTTTTTGATTTTTTTTTTTGTAGCCCATAATAAAGTGTTAAAACATCGCAACGCGCTTTATTTTTATAAGTTTCTTTGTTACAGTATTTATTTGCCATTGAAAACAAAGTAATTCCTATTTATCTTTTTGTAAATTATTAAAATAACATATTTACTCCGCGTTTATTGTTTTTAGGGTGCCATTTCTACAATATTATTTAAAAATTCCGAATATACATGGTGGCGACGACAATATATGAAAACACTGGTAATACTAGTTTATCGGAACATTGTTAAACTATCAAATGAACCTTAACATTGAAACTAAAAAAAAAAACATTCTACATAACATAAAACAGCGAAATTGATCACGATTAATAAATATTGATTTATTAACCTTTGGTATAATTTGTACTAATTCGCATCTGAGAATGAAATTTAAGGTACGAATTTGGCAAACGATTTTGAAGTAGCAGTTGGCAACATGTTACTGGTGTTTATACCGATGCGGGCTTCGCTACCCTGTCGGTGCTAGCCTATTAATCTACATCGTGTAGAAAATGCTGAAAACGGAAAACAATGGTGTAGAGCTATTATAAGTGTGTTCTTTAACAGTGTTTTTGGTAGTTCTTATGTACCTAGTACCTATTTATTTGAGGAATTATTGATTTCGATGTATTTCCAATTAATGTATTAAATAAATATTTGAGGTGTGTGTTTTGGTTTTTAAACATTTTAATGCCTGTGATATTATCATGATGTTTTTTCTTAAAACAAATAACGTAGTAAGTGTAATTGTTTATTGAAAGTGTACAATCTGGTTATTTTGTCAGAAGTGAGTGAGTGTTGTAGCTGTATTGCGGATCTTGGAAAGTGTTTTTATTAAGATCACTTTGTTTTTTTTTTTTTTATCTTTGTCTGTTCTGCCCACTGCTGTGCAAATGTCACCTTCTTAGCCTTCTAATATTCCTTGTTTTTGTTTTTAAGTTACTCCTATTATACTTTTTTTCTTGTAAATCAGGTTTCATTTCCCTAAATTCGTTCATAGGAAACTATTAAACTGATTAATGTTTAATATTACATTACCAAATTCAGCTTGTTTTGCCATTAAGAAGACTTTTTATTGTTTTAAACATTTGGAGTCTAGGGTAGCCTACATGGCGCGGGCCTGTGGACGGTGAGCTATGGGCTAGCTCGCCGTCCGTCCGTCTAATGACGACAGGCCGTGTCGACGGCGCGTTCGTGTTCCACGCGCGCCTCTAAGAGAGTCAGCAAACGGGAAGGGGTCCGTAAGGACCGTCGCCTGCCAGGGTTGCGGGACTGTTCGAAAGAGATACCGCGCCCTGGAACACAAAGGTCAAAGGAAGGAACATGGATGGGTTTTAGACAGTAAAAGTCTGACACTCCCTCCTGCTCAGCCCAGAGCGGGAGGGGTTATTTGATGATTACCCATAGGCAAAAAAAAAAAAAAAAAATGGCAGCCTACATAGAACACTAAAATTTTATTTAATACCGCAGCCATTTTGTCAAAACAAACAAATTAATAAAATGTAATAATAAGTTTTCAATAGAATTATTAATCAATTATTTAATAGAGCCTCGCCGAATATCTTTCGACGCTCTCCTGAGGCGATTAAATCAAGAGCCATTAATTTAGAAGGCAGTACTCGTTAGAGTATATTATTATATGTTCTGTGGTAGTATTCTTCGATATGGCTCGCATTGTGAGCAGGTTCCTGTGTCTAGAGCCCTAACCACCGATAGCTTGTGCCCTGCTCTTGACATCGGTAGACAACTATTTTTGTAAAAAGACATTTTATGGTTATGTCAAGCGTTTATTTTATTTTTGGCTTCTTGTGGCGTGTGCGAAATAAACGTATTTTCTTTCTTTCAAATAAATATTGCTATAAGTATTTGAAAATATTAGACACATACCGACAGGATTAACCATGTACCTAACTTTACTAAAGGTATTTAATGTTAAGTTATGAGTATTTACTACACCATCTCAATCATCTCTCATTATAATAGTTTTTTTTTTACATGTTTTTTATTTTTATTTTGTGGCTGAGATCAGAATGCTTAGGACGATGTGTGGTGTTACGTGAATAAATAATATAAAAATGTGTGCAGAAGAGGAAGTCCGAAAGTGGTGCCGGTGACTGAAAAGTGCTGTGGTAATTGGTTGTCGTGGTATGGGCATGTGAAGCGGAGGAATCAGGAAAATGTCGTGAAGAAAATTCTGAGCATGAATTTGGATGGTCGGACTGTGCGAAATTTGGCAAGAAAAGAGGTGTCCGATGAGATGACAAGTTATACTCGTAGAGAAGTATGGAAGAAGAAGACATGCTGCGTCGACCCCAAATTATTTGGGATAAGGGCAAAGTAATGATGATGGTCTTTTGAGTTTTAAAATTACCGTTTTGTTGAAAAAGTACATGAAGCATAACTTATTTCGCCATTTTATAATGAGTGGAGTTACCACAAAATGGCGTCCTAAGTGGCTGGGAAAGAAGTTTTATTGATTATTATGATGATATGAGGACATTTAACTAGTATTGGTTTTTTCTTGTTAGTTAACAGAAATAAAATTATATTTTTTTTTTTTTAATTTGATCTCCGGATGACAGCGATGCGGAGTATTTTGACGCCTCAGTGTCCTATTGTCGTCGTTGTACTTAGTCTTAATTGTTATTAATATACCGTACCGTACCGTTTGTTAGTTTATTTATTTAATGTTCAATTTTATTCTGTTTTGTGACCAATATGTGATTTATATAACACTATTGAAAATAAATATAAAAAACTGTTTAAAAGATATTTTAGTATAAAACAACAAATTCGACTCACCTTCCCACGTAAGCAACATATTAGATTTACAGTGTGTGTATTAAAAGCACAATTGTACTGTATTTTTTCATGATAAGTTCACAACGGACTTGCATATTGTCCAAGAAATTAGAATAAAAAGTTACGAAAAGTTCAAAATTGCACAAATATATTGTAATTTTTAAACAAAACAGTGCAATAAACCACTAATCCCGGCAGACCAGGTGCTCACCGTCGCCATAAATCATATTTGCTCGAAGATAAGGAACACAAAGGAACTGCGATAAAACTGTTCGCTACTTTTCTACGCCAACTCTGAAACAATAGTTTGGCGAGAACAAGCGCCGCGGCTGTAACCCTTATTTGTATTGAACCATAACGTCATAAATAGCTAAAATTTATTATTTAAAGTTAGTTGTTAGTTGTTGCGCGAATTGCAAATTCCATGGTTTTCTTACTTTTTCATGAAAAGTCATTCAATGGGATTTGATAATAATAATTATATTTATGATTTATTATTTATTAAATTTAGACTTGGTTTAGTAACAATGTTCTGAACCTAGTGTTAGTAAAAATACAAATCCAAAGTAGTTAGTAACAATGTTCTTAGTCTAGTGTTAATGGTGCTGGTGTTCATGAACTCGAGTGTTGTATTAATGATTTTAATTATTTATATCTCAGTAAAGCCATATTTGTTACGGTCGCGAATCATATTTTAATCAACATTTTTCTAAAACCCGGCTCTGTCCTGCAAATTGCAAAAAATGTAAGAACATTTGAATTTCGAGAGTTACGCCGCCGGCGCTTTCACCTTCATGGATATGGTTTTCAGTCTCCAGTTTCAGCGACGCTATGGCTGTCGGCTCTTCTGCTCTACAGCTATTTTACAGTTATTTACTCCGCCTTTATTGATTTTAGCGTGCCTATTTTCTAATATTTTTTAAAAATCCAAATATTCAAGGTGGCGACGACGCACGGTGGGCTGGAAATCGGCTTTCATAGACTTAGGGATTTTAATTTGTAAGTGCTTGTTTTTATGCCGGATATCGCTTCTATTAGTCATTACTATGTACAAAAATGACACCCGAGTTAATTCTGCCCAAAAACGAAGGAAATATAATTTTTTTACGAAAAATTTGTATGAAGCTAGTATGAAAAATCGAATTATCTCCTAAACGGCATGTTTAACCGTAATATCCTTGGAGGTGGTCATTGTGCTAATTATTTATGATTTTTTGGTTGCCGATTTGACGAAAAATTTAATGCCGTTTTTTTTTTTAAAAAAATCGTCAAAATATTTTTATTTATTTTTACATGTAAAACGATCCCTTTTAGTGTCCAAGTTAAAAAGTTCGAAATGTTATTAACCCAAATATTAAGAACACACAAAACAAGAAAAATTCAATAAAAAAATTACTGTTTTTTGACACATTTTTATTAATTAATATACAAAAAAGATTATCAATCTCTTATTTAAGTAACTTATAAAGTTATATTATATACAAAATAATTTAATACTAAGAAAAGAAGTAGGCAGGATTCCAATCAAGACATTTTAAATATGCTTATTGTTTCTTCGGATCCTTTGCTAAGTGCACAAAGGCCTAAGTTAGATGCCAAGAAAAAGCAGAGCTTTTTTGCTGAAACTCTCGACTTAATTCAATTTCAGGAAACTGAGTTCGAGTTTTTGGATATATCCAATCTGGATGCTGAATCAGAATTGGAGTCTGACAACGAGAGTGATAAGAAAACTTTGTAAAAAAATTATAAATGTACATATTTGTAAATTTGTATTTGAGTGTGTTTGGGTTTTTTTTTGTAATATTTAATGATATTTTGTCTTTTATTTGTTATTTTACTTTATTTTACAAATGCTTAGTATTAATTCCTTAAATTATTTTGTACATAATATATCTTTATAAGTTACTTAAATAAGAGTTTGATAATCTTTTTTTATTTAAATTAATAAAAATGTGTCAAAAAACAGCAATTTTTTTATTTATTTTTTCTTGTTTTGTGTGTTCTTAATATTTGGGTTAATAACATATCGAACTTTTTAACTTGGACACTTAAAGGGATCGTTTTACATGTAAAAATAAATAAAAATATTTTGACGATTTTTTTAAAAAACACGGCTTTAAATTTTTCGTCAAATCGGCAACCAAAAAATCATGAATAATTAGCACTATGGCCCCCTCCAAGGATATTACGGTTAAACATGCCGTTTAGGAGATAATTCGATTTTTTATACTAGCTTCATACAATTTTTTTGTAAAAAAATTATATTTCCTTCGTTTTTGGGCAGAATTAACTCGGGTGTCATTTTTGTACATAGTAATGACTAATAGAAGCGATATCCGGCATAAAAACAAGCACTTACAAATTAAAATCCCTAAGTCTATGAAAGCCGATTTCCAGCCCACCGTGCGACGATGCAATAAATGAAAACTGGTAATACTAGTTCATAGGAATATTTTTAAACCATGAAATAAATCCTAACATTGAAATTAAAAACAAAAACTTAAAACTGTCTACGAAATTGATCACCATTTTTAAGGGCCCAGTCCGGTAACATTGACAGCCAGTCGAAATATTCGCGCAGGCTTACTATGTTTTTAATTTTTTTTGACATAAGTTATAAAGGAATTGCAAATATTTTTAGTGCACCATAATATTGGTTATATGCGCAATAACTACGTATTTTTTTATGTATATTAAGTATATTAAGTTCATAAAACTCGGTCTTGTTGTGTAAATCTGGCGTTGAAAAGAGGTCTTTCGCGCCTAACGCGAGTCCGAGTTCTGTTTCCGCACTCCTTCCGAGGCAACAGAGGCTAAATCACAAAATCTATCGTACCAATAAATACCTTTATATAAAAAATCTTTTATTTTCTTAATCTGATTACGATAAATCGTCAAATTTCACGGTTTTTGTTCCAAAAAAATACGTATTTTCCGAATATCTAGTGAATTTGTGTTATTATTCGATTTTATCGAAGGGCCACTGTTGAATGACGTACAAGATAAAAAAAAAAAACATTAAAATTAACGTAAACTGAAAATTATTAGGATTCCAAAACACTCATAAAATTACAGTTTATATACAGAATTGTTTACCGGACTTCTCACTCGCACAATCAAACTGGTGCGCTCATGTTGTGTCATGCAGGCTGCTCTACTTAGTTATTTTAACCGACTGCAAAGAAAAGAGAGGTTGCGTTTTCTATGATTTTTAATTTTTTACACATGCGCGGAAGACACTAGCGTGAACGGATACTTGGGGGAAATAAGATTCCTTGCGATGAATTGAAACCAAAATCCAATATGGCGGCTGCGAATTGTTCGACATGGGTCACATCCAAGGTAATTGAGGGCGCTCTGAATGGGACAACGTCACCTCCTGCGAAGCAGTCATGCTAGCGAAGGAGGTGGCGGAACGTCAGAGGGAGAGAACCTCACGTCCCAGCCGCCGCGGGAGACGCACCGGGCGTCGGGGGCCACGTGGTGGCCCTCGGCATCCGTAGGCGCGGGCCTGTGGACGGTGAGCCATGGGCTAGCTCGCCGTCCGTCCGTCTTATGACGACAGGCCGTGTCGACGGCGCATTCGTGTTCCACGCGCGCCTCAAAGAGAGTCAGCAAACAGGAAGGTGTCCGGAAGGACGGATGCCTGCCATGGTTGCGGGACTGTTCGAAAGAGATACCGCGGCCCTGGAACACAAAGGGTAAAGGAAGGAACATAGATGGGTTTTAGTGAGTAAAAGTCTGACACTCCCTCCTGCTCAGCCCAGAGCGGGAGGGGTTATTTGATGATTTCCTATCCGAAAAAAAAGGGCGCTCTGAACAAATATGGGGTCAAAATTAAAATCAAAGATAGCGGATACGAAAATTAACGAATTTTTTATCATGGGTGTCATTTTCATAGTAATCCAGGGCGTTCTAAACGAATATCAGGTCAAAATCAAGATCAAAAATGGCGGCTGCGAATAGTAGCGAATTTTTCGTCATGGGTGCCACGTCCATGGTAATCGAGGGTGTTCTAAACGAATATCGGATCAAAATCAAATATGGCGGCTACGAAAAGTTGCGAATTGTTCGTCATGGGTATCACATCCAAGGTAACTGAGGGCGCTCTAAACTAATATAGGGTCAAAATTAAAATCAAAGATAACGGATACGAAAATTAAGGATTTTTTTATCATGGGTGTCATTGCTGTCACAGCTGTTCAGTACATTTTGTCGAATTTTGCGCACAGAAATGTATAGGGCAGTCGACTTTTTTTTCGCGATTTCAGTGTCAGTTAATAGGCAGGTGGAGCAACTTTAGCATCATCTCAAATAATTTAAGTACGACTAGGTGTCAAAGGGGGAGGTCCCCGCGCACACGATTTGTTTTTGTTTTTGCTGTGAATTTCTGAGTTTTGCACAAGCTGACTTCAGCCTTAACATTGATTTACTGACCTAAGGTTTAATTTGCACTAATTCGCATCTAGAAATCAGGAACAAATTTTGTTTTTTTTTTTGAAGTAGCGACTTGGCTATGGCTACTTGGTTTTGGTGTTTAAACCGATGCAGGGGTCTTTATCGTGTCGGTGCAAGCCTATTAATCCAAAGCATGTAGAAAATGCTGAAAATAGAAAATCTCAAATTCAATTACTCAAATCCGAAATATTGCATAATTACACTTACATTAATGTGTATTCTCGTGTCTATAAGGTCGTTGTTGGACTGCAGCTGCCACAGGCATAATAACTGTGGGAGGATTATTGTCGCTCGCTCACGTTGCTGAATCAGTGTAGCGCGAACCGTCGCGGTGCGTGGTTGCCATGCCAAACGAGTGCTGCAGTTTATTCAATAATTCAATATATATAATATCAAGTATATTAAGTGGAATTTATTTTATTTGGAGTAGGGAGTATTTTAGGTTATCTAAATCATATTTAGGTATTTCTTTGGTACCGGTGTAGTAATTATTGTTTGCGGTGTATTTCTTAATAATGCATTAAATAATTACTTTATTTGTTTGTTTTTTGGTTTTAACCATTTTAATGCCTGTGATATATTTCATTTATTTTTCTTAAAACTTTTAACGTCATCAGTGAAAGTGTACAATCTGATTATTGTTTCAGAAGTGCGTGAGTGTTGTAGCTGTATTGCAGATCTTGGTAAGTGTTTTTATTAAGATCACTAAATATTATTTTTCTTAATTTTTATCTTTGTCTGTTTCGTCCCATTGCTGTGCAAATGTCTCCTCCTTAGCTTTCTTATATTCGATATGATTTTTTTTTTTTATGTTAGTGGACCGGTGGGCCACTATTTTTATTTTTATCATTTTTATGTTTTAGAAGGTTCTTTTTTTAAGGTGTTTAGGACAAGCTTTTGTTTTTCAAATATTTGTTTTATATTTTGTCTTCTTGTAGCATGTGCCAAATAAACGTATATTCTTTCTTTTAAAATAAATATCGTTATACTTATTCAAAAATATTAGACGCAGATACCTACACGATTAACCATGCAGCTTTTTTCTAAAGGTTTTAATTGAATGTAAAGTTATGAAAGTATTTATTCAATCAATCAATCTTTATGAGTATTTTAAATAGATTATAAAAAGTAACGCAACATTCAAAATTACACAAACACATAGTATTTTTTAAACAAAACAGTGCAATAAACCATAAAACGCTGGCAGGCCAGGTGTTCACTGACGCCATAAATCATATTTGCTCGAAGCTAAGGAACACAAAGGAACTGCGATAAAACTGTTCGCTACATTTCTGCGCCAACTCTGAAACATTAGTTTGTTGAGAACAAGCGCCGCCGCTGTAACCTTTATCTGTTTTGAACCATCACATCATAAGACAGGCGGCAGGCGCATTACTTTATGTAATACATTTCATCACCACTGCTCTCAAAACGGTGAAAGTAAAACATCGTGAGTTAACCAGCATGTCTTAGAACCAAAAATTCGAAGACATGTGACATCTACCAACCCGCACTGGGCCTGCATGTTGGATTATTGCCCATTCCCTTTCATAGAGAGGACGTATGTTCCAAGCAGTGGGAACATTACAGGCTGATAATGCATGCCTACCATGTCTCTGTTTCGATTTTTTTTCTTTAATCTTGTTTGTATTATCTATTTAACCTAACCCCATGAAGAGGTAACTCAATAACATCTATACGAATAATTAATACTTGCCATATATTGTCCACCGAGGCGTAGCTTCATGGACTTACATGCATTTCTATCCGCTCAGTGTAGATACGTCCGCTTAGTGCTTAGTGCTTTCGTATTAAACGTATGAAAATGAAACAGAATCGACGGAGAGGCAGAATCACGCTCGCGGCTTCGTGATGAAATCTGCAGTACAACGTGTCGTTCACCAGGCTACATCAAAGATGCATGTATTTTCTTTTATAAAAAATGGCAGACTGGTTGCGCAATTTTCACGCTTGCATGCTTTATCTAAGCTATGCTGCTATAAGCTATGCTGCTATATGCTATCTAAGCTATGCTGTATATAATGTATTTTTTAAATGCCTCTGAAGCTACGTTTCTGTGGACCGTAGGCCTTACTGAACACCCACAAAAATCTGCCTTGAAAGTGCTTCAAATGTTTCCAAACCATCACATCGCAATCCCGAAGGGTTAGGCATACTTAATAGTACATTCGCACTTCGCCAGTTCTTTTTCGAGGCCGGAATCATGAAGGAGGTATTGTATATTGTTTATAAGAATCATACAATCACATTTTTATTTATTTTACTGTCACAGTGAACTTAGAGAGCCCTGACACTCATAACACAAGTTTAATCTTAGCTTGGGTGTCAGAAGTGTATAAATATGTGTTAAGTACAATTCTCAACTTAAACAATATTTTATTGAAGCATGTATATACTGTCATTGGAATTGTAAGCTGGAAATAAAGATTATTATTATTATTTATTATTATTTCGATGCTTTCAGAAGAAAAGATAGCACTTCATCATGATTCTAACCTCCTGGTAGTTTGTGAGACTCTACTATCCTTGTTTTTCATCTCCTACTTGTCCTTGCCCATTTCGTTCTTCGAAATCTTCGATTATAAACTCACACAGTAACAGGCTATTCGTGCCAATATACTACTAGCAAATCAAAAGCGTTACCCCGCTTTTGATTCGCGTTAGTGGAATTTTGTACAGTGTTAATGTACGAACTACGCCAAAACGTAGTACTAGTGAGAACATAAACCCTATTAGTTTTAAAGTACAATTATTGTGTAATAGAATCGGTAGAACAGATGGGATTTTTTTGCCCCACTAGTTCTACAATTGTGTACCACCTTAGACCGTAGGAATATTAGGAAAAATATTACCTTTAGTTCTACCGTAGAACTGCTGTAGTAGAAACAGTGGGAACGAACCCTGTCTTAATGAGCCACTCCACAATATATTTAATTCAGTTAAATACTTCAAACGAAATATCTCACAGTCTAGAGATGTGACTATTCAGTAAAAATCATGTCTCTTTTACATCGCACATTTACAATGTGTATACGATGCTTAAAAAAGATTTAAAATTAATTAGCGTTACTACCAATACCTTACGAATGACTAAAAATGAGAACTGATTACGGAAACCAAAGACATTCAAAATATTAATAAGTCTTTTAAAACTCCTTGACGGAAACTGACAGAAAAATTTCGCATCGCATCTAGAATAGCCATACTATATTGCTTATCAAATTATCCGCATGAAAACAACAAATTTTGGCATGCAATCGAAATTGAAAACTATCATGATAATCGATTGAACAAGTTAATTACAAATTCTGTGATAATCACTTTTATCTTATTGATATTTATTTTGATTTTGACTTTACAAAACGTCAAAACTCGTTCTACAGTGCGACAAGGATCTTTTTCGCGTCGATGTCATTGGCAATTCCGATTTTGGCCACGGCGCTATAAGACTCACTGATAAGTACCTGGTTCTGCCAATTTGCTTACACTGAAAAAAATATCTGTTGCAAAGCTCGTGAAAACCTGGTAAACGCCTTGCAACGGCATCTCGCGGGGAGTAGCATAAACTACAACGCTGGTCTTTATCAAGAGTAAATATTCTGTGTGAATGAATTCTTTTAAAAAAATAAAAAATAAATCGAGAAATTTGTCAATTAATTACCTTAATTATTGTAATAGTATTATAATTCTAAGTTTCCGTCACTGACAATTCAAAACTAGTTAGAACTATTAATTAACTGTGAATAAATATCTGTCCAAATAGTTAAGGCAGCGCCATCTAGTATCGTAAGTGAAAATGAAAAATGGGTAACGACAATGAGGTTCTTTCCATACCAGCTTCCAATAAAAAATGTGAGATGGCGCTGTCCAAAACTCAATGTAAAAATCTATTCTCCAGTTCCTTTCGCTTCTCCAGTTCAGCTTTAAGGGCCGGTAGGGACCAAGAAACTATCTTTGTCCATAGTAATAGTAGTTATTCTAAGTCAGGTAACTAAATCAGGGAATCCAAAGAATAGCCATTCTATAAGTTCAGTATCGGTTTCCGGTCTCAGCCAAATCAAGTTTTTGCGTGCAGCAGATATCGGTGTCCAAATATTAGGTGCCAGGTTAAATAAATTTCAATATTGTTTAATTAATCCAGATTAAATACTCTGAATATTCAGATTAGTGACAAGCTAATTGCAGAACACCTACGGACATGCCATTATTTTTAAAAGGCAATGAGCCCCAGTTCCATGCAGCCAAACAATTTTTTTTACTCTTAGTGTTGGACAGCGTCATCTATATTTTTATAGTGGATGCTGCCTGGAAAGCCTCATTCTTACTCGAAACCGACCAAGCAAATGATTTTTGTTGGACCAGAAAGCAACATTTGTTTGAATTCTTCACTATTTAACATAAAACAACAATATTATTAAGCTTCTAAAGCCTGACAGTGGTGAATTAGGGAATAAATAGTAACGCATTCTAAGTTCTGCGTAGTATTGAATTGCATTTAAAATTTCTTGAAATTATATTTACAATTACAACTGCAAGAATTACTCTCTCGAGGCAAAAATAAGAAAAATACAAGAAGTCAAAGTCAATTTATGCTAAATAAGGTTCAAAATGAAAATCAATCAAAATATTTTTATTTCATATAGGCCTTGATGAGCACTTATAAAACATCGACAAAAAGATGCACGGTTCGGGTTGGTCGTTTCCTATGGAGAAGAACCGGCAAGAAACTCCATGGTTACTCTTTTCAAATCATTTGGTGTTACTATATTATCATATATTAACATATCGGATAGCATAGGCCCGACAATAGGTCGTTGCTGGTGTTGGTGGTTATACATATACTCTGGTTGTTTGGGACATCACACTTTTTATTAAAGTTTGTTTAGAAGTTGTAAGACGCCTGTTTTATTGACAAACCACCGCCACTATTCAGAACGTAACAATTTATTGCGAACTAAGTGTAAAATGTGGTGTTATGTTATATTAGAATTTCCCCCTTTTAACTGTATTATTATTTGTTTATATAGACCCCCCAGACAACGAATTATTCCTCTCTGACCACAACGGCAAAATTCGAAATTTGTTATTAATAATAAACCAAAAAGGTTTTGTAAAGGTAACCTAGTTTTATTTTTCTAATTGTTTATCAGTTCCAAGTTAGTCAGGAGAATACGACCAAGAAAACGTACCTAAATTCAGCTTTCAAATCAAGCACACAAAATAGAAAGTTAAGATATCGCCAATACATTTCAAAATATGAAAATGATTCAGAATCGTGCAAAGGCTGGCGAGTTACATCTAATCCCTAAAGCCGGCAAACCTTTTCACACAATACATGCTGATCACTTAGGGCCGTTTATTAGAACAAAGCGTGGGATTACTTAAACATATAATTATATTAGCAACTATCGTTGCAGTTACAAATGACAAATTTAACGGCGGCCCGAAATACAAAACCGCCACCAGCGTAAGAGTATTTCGTGAACTTGTTAGTTATTTCGGTACACCTAATAGACTCTAAGACTCATCACGGACCAGGGAAGTAGCTTTACAAGTAAAATTTTCAAGGATTTTATAAAGGCTATCAAAAATATTCATAACGCCGTCGCTACACCGCGTGAAAACGGACAGGTACAGCGTTACAACTGAACTTTACTAGCAGCGTTAGGAGCCATGAACCACGATAAACCTAACTGCTGTTAGGATGAGGACTTTGCAAACATACAGTTAGGAATTAATAAAACTCTGCATGCCACTACCAAAAAGACCCCCTCAGTACTGGTAACACATCCGAAAAAAGACAAGTGATAAATGCATTACCAAGATAATAAAAACGTGTTAAAAATGGCTTACAGTAGCGCGAGACCGTGATCATTGGAAGAAAATGGAGGAGGTCTTAACCCATACCTTCTTCAACTTTTATTTTAGCTATGTTTAAAATATGGTACTGATTGCAGTCATTTGTTTGGTAGGCGCAATTCATATTTTTAAAGTTGTTGTTTCTAAAGAATTAAACGTAAATTTCGCTTTATGAATACCGTATCCCATTAATAACAAACTCTCGAAAGTATTTAATGAAAATCAATAAATTAAAATCTGTCTTCATAAAATACGGCGTACTTTTAGTTATGAGTATAGGTTGGATTTATTTCGATTTGTTAGTTATTTAAGGAATGATAATGCTATTAAAAGGTTTGGAAGAGCATATTGACATTTATTGACGACTTTCTGTACAATCAGCTCTTTCTAGGAGCTAAACGGTAGATGTTTCTTTATTCGCTTGCACCTACTCATTTCGTAACGAAGTTTTTTCATTGACTATAATAATTGCTACAACTTTATTGTCAGGCGCAAGCTCGTAAAGCGAAAAAATATTCTTTGTAACATATTTCTGATAAGGTATCCTCATACTGTATTTACCTCAGTACATCTTTTCTTACCCTTGAGCAAGTCGTTACCTCAGTACATCTTTTCTTACCCTTGAGCAAGTCGTAATGAACACATTAATTTATTTGTTTTACGCAGGAAAGCTATTTGGGTTACAATTTTTTTTAAATTATTATTATATCTAGCCTATATTGTCCCACTGCTGGGCAAAAGCCTTCTATTCCTTCCAACGGTCACGATTTTGCGCTGCTACTTTCCAATTCTCAAGGAAAACATCCAGTTCGCCCCACCATCTCCTTCGTGGTCTGCCGGGACATCGCGTGTCACTGTTTCAGGGCACCAATCCTGAGGTTTACGGGCCCACAGTTCGTTCGGCATGCGACAGACATGTTGTTGGGCAGCCTTTTGAGCCACGTCTACGATTTGTGTTTTGGAGCGCAGCTCGCAGTGTAGTGTTTCGAATATGATCGTATAATGGTACACTTAAGATACTACGTTCCATAGAACGTTGGTAAACCTTTAGCTTGGATGTTAGTCAAACACCAAGTCTGTGCACCTTAGGTCAAGATAAATTATGAACAAGGCAAACAAAAGTTGAAGTTATATACGGACCCCTCTCTTTGGGTAAAAGCCTTCTCCATTTTCTTCCACTAGTCGCTATAAACTTTATAGTTATTTTTTTAGTTCTTTGTCAACTGACGTTTTGCAATGGATTGCAGTAATTTTGTTGGTAAACGAGTTAATATTGTTTAAGTTGTTAATATGAATCAATTTTTATCAAATACGACGTATTTTTAGATACCTATAAGTACAGGTTGGATTTATTTCGATTTGTTGGTAATTTAAGGAATGAGGTTTTCCCACCTTCGCAACCGTCAGTTAAATAGGGCTCTGAGCATATCGTGGCTGGGCGTTGAAGAAGAGCATTGCTTCCAACCTCGTTATCTGGGGATCATCCTAGACAGATCGCTGACATTCAAGTTTCACTGCCGGAAAACAAAACAGAAATTCGGGACTAAGAATAACGTTTTTCGCTGCATTTCATCCACCGCTGGGAAGCATTACCACAGGTTTTCCGCACAATTAGCTTATGACTTTCGTTTTCTGCTGGGTCGTTCGCATGCTAATTGTGGCAACGATCCTCCCACGAGGTTGAGATAGCGATCATTGTCGCATCATAAGAGGGTGCAAGACCTACCCCCCTTACGATGTATCCGCTGGCAGGTATAGCTCCACCAGATGTACGCCGCGAGATAGCAAGTCGAATAAAAAGGAACCAGGAACGAGATAACCACCACCCCCTGTTCCGGCATTTATTTAGTATATTAGCACGGGCATCAACACCACCTCCACGTTAAAGTGACCTTAAAGGTTTTTGAGATATTCGACCTCATCAGACGATAGATGAACTGTGGAGAAACAAACATCCCATCCATCCACAGTTCAAGAACTCTTGCCGCCCGGATCTGAATCGGATCGGAATCTGGAGTGCCCATCCTACACAACTACTTGCACCATACAGGATTTAATCAATGCAAATATTACAGCTGTGCAGACGGCTAGGTATATACTGGTCTAACAATTTGAGATTCATAGACACGCAAAGTAGAAGATTATCCTATTAATTAAAACATAACAAACGTGACATGAACATACCTACTTGATTTGATAATGATATTCCGTCTTCGAATTCTACTCATTTACAGGATCGTCGTGATTTCAGCCCGGAATAGCCCACTGCTGGCGGAATAACCTTCTGCGCCTCCCCTTTCTTCTACCAAACTCTTCTCAGTTTCTTGCGTACCTTTCGCGACTTTACGAGGTCGTCTGTCAAAGCAAGAAGCCGGAATGCTACGCAAAATCTTATGTCTCAGCTTCTCAAGACGAAAGTATTTGACCAGTGCGTGATGCCAGCCATTACCTACGGCACTAAAACGTGGGCACTCAAATACAATGGGTTTCCTCAGAAATCTCGAATAAAGCCGAAAGGCAACGGATAGGCTTTGGTCGGACTTGCTCTACGAAATGAAAATGAAGAAGGAGCAGACGAAGCTCATATAATCGTCGAACTTAAATTGCAGTGATCGGATGGAGCGCAGTAATTTTGGAGTCCAAATGTCAGACCACCTATGACACACAATTCTGTTCCTCATGCAAATACGCGCCGATTTTTTTCTGCATCTCACAGTTTAGCCTATGAGGCTGGCTACTGCTTAACCGGTCTAATCCTGTGGATGCTTTGAATTTAAGGCCTCCAGCCAGGGGCAAAATGAGCTTACAAACTAAGCGACAACTCGCTAAGGGCACCCCCTGCGGGGTACGAGCCTCGGCTTAGGGCGTCGCTGGGGAGGGCAGCAAGGGGACAGGCTGGATCTGGTTTAGGGGCTGGTTTAATGCTATTGAATCACCATAGCGGGCTGGCTCTTGCAAGGGTCGGGGGGGGGGTTTGAAAGGGGACGTCGCGACGGACCACGGCGGCGAGGTCGGAATGACGGCGGTCTGTTTTTGTATTTTCTAATGGTACTGGTTTCCCTATTGCTTTCCTGGAGGAGGGTGATAGGGTCATCGGGGGTTAGAAGAGCGTGCCGTGGACGGCGAATGTTACTGATACGCGATAGTTCGTACCGGGCGGCCGTTGCGAATAGGGGTTTTTTATGTTTGACAGCTTTGTCAAAGTAACGCTTTGAAAGGCGTAAGTGTAGGCTGTCATTACGGACATATGGAGGGACTCCGGTGATCTTATGGAGGAATCAATTCTGCAAGGTCTGCATCCTATGGAGGTGACGGGGACGGGCGTGGGCGGATACGACACAGGCATATGTCATAATCGGACGGAACGCGCCGATGAAAACACAACATCATTCACCTAGACTTTTCATAACATAGGTGGGGTCGACCGGTTTTTTTTTTATTTTTTTTTTTATTTATGACCACTCGCAGCGCAACAACTCTGCTGAGGTTGAAGCTGCTTAACCGAGGTCGACCGGAGCTGCCGCAAGAGTACTATTATCAACGGGGCGCGGCGATCGCAGCTCTCGGCCTATCTTCGGAGCTTTACCGTATCGAGAACCGCTTCCCGATTTTACATATTTTGATTGTTTCAAAGATCCATACGTATTTAAGTCTATTTACCAGAAAGATCACCGGAGCTCCCTTTTATGTCCGCAACGAAAGCCTTCATTTAGATCTCAAATTGCCTACCACCCAGCAATTTATGAAACGTCTTTCAAAACGTTTCTTCGACTCAGCTGTCAAGCACAGTAACCCCCTTATCGCATCGGCCGCCCGATACGAGCCATCGCGTATCAGTAACGTTCGCCGTCCACGGCACGTTCTTCTCACCCCCGATGAGCCCACCACCCTCCTCCAGGAAAGCAGTAGGGAAACCAGCACACTCAGGAAATACAAACACAGACCGGCGTCATTCCGACCCCGCCGCCGTTGTCCGTCGCGACGTCCTGTTTCAAACCCCCCCCACCCTTTCATGAGCCAGCCCGCGATGCTGAGCCAATAGCAATAAAACAGCCCCTAAATCAGATCCAGCTTGTCCCCTTGCTGCTGGCTGGAGGCCTTAAATTCTAGGCATCCACATAGACCGGTTAAGCAGTAGCCAGCCTCAGAGGCTGAACTGCGAGATGCCATCTCGTAAAAAAAAAAAAAGTCTATTTTTCATTAATTATTATAAAACAATACTTTCCAAAAACATTATAACCTCGACTAATTAAACGATTATTCTTAACTCTGATCATGCATTCTCTGTGCTGGACGGGCGTGATCGCTGGATGCTACGAGTTGAGGAACTTCGAGGTGGCGCTGACGTCCTACACCTTTAGGTTCAGGCTGACTGCACGAACATATACGGCGACATAACTTTTCAGGAAGCTATTTGCGTAATTCTTCAGGACTACTTAGAGTGAAAGAGAGAGAGGTATATCTTCCTTTCCGATGACTACGATTGGTCCAAGAGCGTCGGTTGCTTAAGTACTTCGGAACTATACCGTAACGAGAACCGCTGATCACTCCCTGATTTTATCATTTGTAAGAATTATTTCTTGCGACTGCGTACATAGTAACGATTTATTCTAGTGATCTGTCTGTGATCTAGTACATGTAGCATGGTTATGAGTCTCAAGAAGTTGCCCACCTCCTGAAATCATGACGTCGATTGCATCTATAATTACTAAAACACTATTGCAGCGTAAAGGAAAATATTTCAAAAAAATCTACTATTATTTCGCTTTACAGGCCAGTATTTTTTATTTATTTATTAAAACTTTATGCACAAGTAAAAACTGTACAAAGGCGGACTTAGTGCCTAGGGCATTATTTCAGGAGGCGTTACAGTGAATGCCTTGTTACAAGTGGCGTTAAGTACTTCTTCATGTGTTTTAGTATGTACATAGACACACCTATGTTTTTTCAGGGCTTCAGGCTCGTTTAAATTAGGGGGAAATAAAACAAAATAACGACAATTGTTTAATACAATGAGCCATTATTCATATATAGAGCTATAATTATATAACATCTTGCGACATCGATTAAGTGGGTTACTTAAAGGGTTTTGACTATAAAAATTTGGTCCAGGGCTAGGTCTCAACATAGGCTACCTGGATATATTAAAAACAAAACTATATTTCGGCTTTCTTACTAACGATTTTTACACAAACTAGATTCTAGGTACTATTTAAAACACTATGTATGCTATCTTTATATACATTTGTATTTTAATATAACACTTGAGCTTTGATGACGCTTAGTCGCGAACACTATCTTTAGCTATTTTTCACTGATAATGTCTAAATTGCACTGACTCTTTAACGCTCACAAAAAACTTTTTTAATTTACCCTTTTTAGTTGTGTATCTCACACAAATCCTTGTCAAGTATTAATTTTACATTGTTACTAGAAAATATTAGGACATCATCCTTATAGACGAAGAATAAATAAATAAAAAATTTAAGATAGAGGGTAACTCTTAGTAAAATTTCTATGGACCTCTACCAAATGAAAAAAGAATTACATAAATCGGACCGAAAAAGATCTTTAAAAAAAAGCAATTCAAATTAAATAATTTCTGAGTTTTTCTATTACCAGATTTATACAAGTATTAATTCCTACGATGTTCAATGAAGACTGAAAAAAATGTGTCATTATGATTGGCCAATCAAATTCGGAATTCTCTGATTGGCCGAGCGTAGCGCTCGCCACGCCCTCGCCACGCCCCCGCGGAAACGAACTCTTGCGCAGCTATAAAAAGACGAGCCTAGGAGTTCCTATATTATAACTAATGTCGGAGTCGGAGTCGGGAGTCGGGCAGTCGGGCAGAAATTTGTTTTCGAGTGGCGCTTGAGAGTTTTCACTAACACGTATCTAATAAAATAAACAAAAAGAATAGTTAACGAGTCGCAGGGCAACGGGCGATTGCGGTTTCGGATAGTTCATGAAGTGGAGTATGCGGTCGTGCGAATGCAGGCGGAGTGCGGTGCGCGTTCGGACGGTGGCGGTGTTTTATTTTGACGACTGAGTACGAAGCGTAGGTCGGGTCGAGTTCAAAACGTTATTTTCTCTATAATATTGATAGTTAGCCGGGATGGAGGTCGACGCGTCAACAAGGAGGATATCGAGCTCGTGCGGCGACAGGACACCGTCGATATCACGCGGCGTCGCGAAGGTATTATCGAGCTAAAAGTGAAGCGTCGTAAAACACCGCGAGCGCCGAACCCCGCTAAGGACGGACGACTCCGGCCAGGACGTGCAACCTATTAATTATTTCGCGCTCACTAATAATAAAAGGCGAGAGCGTTGACAGTGTGAAGACTACTGCGATTATCGCATCAGAAAGTGTAAATACAATCATGCGTATTAAAGTAAAGCTACCGACCGACCGACCGTAGGTACACGCAGCGTTCTATACTGGCCACTAGCTAGCTAGGCGGCCAGCCTTGCTCGTAACTCGGTAAACATACGCGAACAAAATACAACAATACATACATAAAATTAATCGATACAGCTACTTATTGAGAAGCGATCAAAATAACGATTGTAGAGTGTATCTATATAGGTACAATAATAATAACACGACATAAACAAACTACTCGAGCGAACGAATAGGTAAGTATAATTTTGTGTTCTACATAAGTGTTAGGGTCTCTAATGTTTTCTTTTATTTTTCAGGTTCAGGTTATTCAGTCAGTCAGTCAGTCAGTCAGTCAGTCAGTCAGTCAGTCAAAGGACGGACAGATGGATACAGACGGACTGACAGACATACATACATACATACAGACTGAACTGACTGACTGAGTTCAGACAGCGGCGACGGCGAAGGAAAGAGTGCGACAATCACGCGTAGGTAGGTATATACTCACATAAATGGTAAACGATCGGCGTTTCAGATTCAAGTCCAATATTAATGTAGCAGGTAGATAGTTTGTAAGAGTGTGTTTAGTGCCGACATAAAGGAATCGTTTATAATAAATTAGGTATAACTGTGTTTCATTTCATCTAATAAATCTCCCTCCAAAACCGAAGTATAGATTATAGGTAGTAAGTAAGTAAGAGGTACGTTTTTTTTTTTTTTTTGACAACTCCATTAAAGAAACATTTTAATTGTATCGAATCATATGCGGCCCTGAAAAGGGCCTTTTTTGATGTGCGCATCTACACACGCATGGTCGAACGGTATGATTTTGTTCATTCACACACAACGAAGAACGAACGCAAAACACACACACGTCCGCACACACACAGTATGTAGAGCTGCTGGATGCACAGGCGACACGTAGGTACGTCGTCGTCGTCGTTTAACCGCCGAAACCGTACAGGGTGCGACCCTGGCGCTTCAGAGCGTAGACGACGTCCATGGCGGTGACGGTCTTCCTCTTTGCGTGCTCGGTGTAAGTGACGGCGTCACGGATGACGTTCTCTAGGAACACTTTAAGCACACCGCGAGTCTCTTCGTAGATCAGACCGGAGATACGTTTCACGCCGCCTCTGCGAGCCAGACGACGGATGGCGGGCTTCGTGATACCCTGGATGTTATCACGAAGTACCTTCCTGTGACGCTTGGCTCCTCCTTTTCCCAGACCCTTTCCTCCCTTACCGCGACCGGTCATCTTCTCAGCAGTGGGGGTTTCAACAACAAAGTACAAACACGATCGACACGGGTGTGTGCGCGCACGAACAACGCGAACGACTGGCTTTTTTAAAAGCCCGCAACTCTCTTATATTTATACCCGACGTGGAGCTCAGCGGGCGGTGGGACAGAGACGGGAGGTGCGGGGGGCGAGGCGACCCGATGCTCGTCGTTGGTTGGTTCTACGTTGTTTCGTCGCGTACAGCATTCGAAAAACGCAAATTTTACTTACAAAATTGCATTTTATTTTTATAATAATTATCTAGTAGGTACATAGAGACGTGATGTTAGCTCTAAAGGTACTACTTAACCAACCAACCAATTATTATTATTTAGTAGGTACAACAACCGAGGAGTCCTGCAATCGGTTAACATAATTCAGTCTCTGTTATTTATCTAAGTAAGTAAGTAGGTAGGTAGGTAGGTAGGTAGGTAGGTAGGTAGGTAGGTACTTAGGTACTTCTTCTTCTTATGGAGTGATTGAGTAAATAATTTACTGAATTCTGTTAGGTAGGTAACGGTTACGTTTTTGCGACTTCTGATATAAAGAAACACATTTAATACTCAGATACATATGTGGCCCTGAAAAGGGCCTTTTGTGTGAACGCACAACCACAAACTGCACACGATGTGTGCGTGTGTGTGTGTGTGTGTATTGTGACGTATGCTGATGCAGCAGCAGTTTAAGCGCGTTCGCCTCTGATCCTGCGCGCCAACTGGATGTCCTTTGGCATGATGGTGACGCGCTTCGCGTGAATCGCGCACAGGTTGGTGTCTTCGAAGAGACCGACGAGGTAAGCTTCGCTAGCCTCCTGCAGCGCCATGACGGCGGAGCTCTGGAAACGGAGATCGGTCTTGAAGTCCTGTGCGATCTCACGTACGAGACGCTGGAACGGAAGCTTACGGATCAGCAGCTCGGTACTCTTCTGGTAGCGACGAATCTCACGGAGGGCCACAGTGCCGGGCCTGTAGCGATGGGGTTTCTTAACGCCACCGGTGGCCGGTGCGCTCTTACGCGCAGCCTTGGTGGCGAGCTGCTTCCTCGGAGCCTTACCACCGGTCGATTTACGAGCGGTCTGCTTGGTACGCGCCATTGTAAACAATTTCAATAACAACTACTAACACAGAAAAACGAACGAACGAACGAATTCACGCAACGCACGCGCGGACCTGCACACTTCGAACGTACGAGAGTGAATAAAAACGCCCGTACGCAGTTGGGCCCTATTTATACCCGCGGCAACACAGCGGTCAGGGGATCGCGCGCGCGCCCTCTACAGTACATCGAACTAACTAAACTTGTAAAATAAATCGACACACGAACAATAATAATAAATTACCTATTAAAATAAAATTATCAAGTATAATAAGTAATAACGAAACTAAAACTTTGGTCTCTGTGTGAAAACTACTGCCATTCGATTGCATCTCATTTTACTAACTCTCATTTACGGGGAAAGAAAAAAAAAAAAAAAAAAAAAAAAAAAAAAAAAACTTAGTGTGCCTGTTGATGTTGTTTGTTCGTTTATTTTGTGGATGCTTTGTGTTTTCGCTAATGTCTTTAACCGAGAGCATGCATATTTACTGGTTAGTTAGTTCGGTAGGTAGGTAGGTAGGTAGGTAGGTACTGTGTCAGAGCGATATTTGATGACGAACGTGAACGGTACTTAGGTACTGAGCGAGTTAAAGTAGGTAACGTTTTGACGAGTTTCCAATTAAAGAAATGTGAATTGACAATCACATGAGCATATTTGTGGCCCTGAAAAGGGCCTTTTGTTGTTTCTCCTGCCATCGCACGGTGTGCGTGCGCGTCCAGACGTCTGCCGTGGTTCGTTCGTTCGTTCGTTCGCGACGCGTGCATCGTGCGCGTCTCGTACGTACGTGCATGACACAAACACACACATACCGAGCAGCAGTAGTACTCGGGTATGTGCGTGTAAATGCACATGCACGCACATTACGAAGACACTAGCACAATAATAACGCACGCATCACACTCAACGAGACACACGAACAAGCGCACTGGTTTTAGCACTGTATACACACACGAGGCGAGGCGTCGAGACGGAGCGTCGGCGCGGCTCTTGCTAGCGCTACCGACCGACCGCTCACTTGGAGCTGGTGTATTTGGTGACGGCCTTGGTGCCTTCACTGACGGCGTGCTTGGCGAGTTCACCGGGCAGCAGGAGCCTGACGGACGTCTGCACCTCCCTGGACGTGATGGTCGACCTCTTGTTGTAGTGGGCGAGGCGGGAAGCTTCGGCGGCGATACGCTCGAAGATGTCGTTCACGAACGAGTTCATGATGGACATCGCCTTGCTGGAGATACCGGTGTCGGGGTGCACCTGTTTCAACACCTTGTAGATGTAGATCGCGTAACTCTCCTTCCTCTTGTGCTTCTTCTTCTTCTTGTCGGTCTTGGAGATGTTCTTCTGGGCTTTGCCAGACTTCTTGGCGGCTTTACCACTTGTCTTGGGCGGCATTATGGAATCGTAGAGTAAACACGTGCTACCGAAACGGAGTTCAGTCGCTGTATAATACCGTAAAATTACTGCAAGTTTTATTTATACGCGCGCTCGCGTACACAGTTGCGGCAAGCGGTGAGTGACTCGACGCAGCGGCCGACCAATCACAGCGCTCTTAAGCCAGAGCGCGGGGAGAGGGGATGCCCGGGAGGGAGGTGAAGGGGGCGGGGTGACGCCTGTGCTCGTCATTTATTGAAAAATAAATAAAAAAAATGTTCTCTCTAAAATATAGGTACCTAGATAATATTATTACAGGTAGGTATATGTATGACTGACTGACTGACTGACTGACTGACTGAATAATATTAGAAATAGGTATCAATATTTTTAACTTAATTATAGTCTTTAAACAAACCCTTCCTTCAGCTAGGCTGGACTTGCGTACGTACGGTTTCAAAACATCAGTTTTACAGCTAGCTACCTACCGAGTTAGTACGAGTCGTATGCGTACTGTTTACAATCACACATTATTATTTTAATGGTCCGATGAGAAATTGATCATTTCCCGATTCATAGGTAGGAGGTAGGTATCTAACCTAAACTGCTCTTAGTGTAGGTGATTATTTTTATTATTAATTATTCTAACTAAACATCTGAGTATAAGGTAGGTACGTACGTTTTTGTTTGACGATAATACCGATAAAGAAACTGTCTTTGTGTAGTAGGTAGTTAGTAACCTAACTAGTTGACGAATAATATTGTGGCCCTGAAAAGGGCCTTTTGTTTCGAATGCATACGAGCGGAGAGCATCGCCCAAACGTACACATAATAAGTACGCGTGCGGGGCGCTCGCACGATGCACCACGGTCGGTCAGCTGATGTCGTCGGTGTAGCACGACGACGACGTCTAAGCCTTCTTCTCGGTCTTCTTGGGCAGGAGTACCGCCTGGATGTTCGGCAGCACACCGCCTTGAGCGATCGTCACACCGGAGAGCAGCTTGTTCAACTCCTCGTCGTTGCGGATGGCCAATTGAAGATGACGCGGGATGATCCTGGTCTTCTTGTTGTCTCTCGCGGCGTTACCGGCCAACTCGAGTACCTCAGCGGCCAGATACTCCATCACGGCGGCCAAGTAGACGGGGGCACCGGCACCGACGCGCTCGGCGTAGTTTCCGTTACGCAGCAGCCTGTGGATACGTCCCACGGGGAACTGGAGACCGGCACGGTTCGAACGGGACTTTGCCTTTCCCTTCACCTTGCCACCTTTACCGCGACCCGACATAGTTGGTGTTGTTGATAAGTTGTATTAATTTACACGAAAAAACGACGTAACACGCGTACGAATGTGCGCGCAACGAGTGAACCTTGGTAAATGTCCTATTATGTTTTGGTACGGCGCGTTTTTATACGCGCGCCGCGTGGCTGTGTCAGTGGTAGGGGTACACAGCTAACGAAACAAATTCACAAAGCGCGCAGGCGCGCGCAAACTCTCGACCGACCGGCGCAACATTCGATTATTATGGGATGAATTATAGAGAGATCTATATCGGTAGGTACCTAGACCTAGGTTTCTCATTCAGAATATCACCTAATAATATTAAATTAAATTATGATTCAACTGTGCGTGTACCTACTTGTACTATGAATGTACTTTTCTATGTAAGCGTGTAGGTACTTATGTGGTTTTTGGATAAGTAAGTAGGTAGGTATGTATAATGTGTTATTATAAAACGTTTTGACTCTCTCCGTATTAAAGAAATGAATATTATTCATGATAGTTTTGTTAGCCCTGAAAAGGGCTTTTTGGTGTGCGTGCGCTCGGAGAGCGCCGCGATCGAGAGCGCATGCACGCAACTCTGAAGCATCTCGGCCTGCCTGCCGTGCCGCCGTGGTCGTTTCTTCAGTTAGTTCAGTTGATTGTTGTGTTGCTTCTAAAGAAGAAGAATCGGCCGCCACTGACGGTGAGACGAGCTCGAGACACGTCGAGCGCGCGTTCCGCACCCTCTCTTTCCGAAGACGATGGACGCAACAACATACGAACTAGGTGCGCGCGGTTGAACGTTGATGGGAAACTATGCACGCGCGGGCGCCTCTCTACCGTGCATAATACAACACACATGTAAACACTCACTAGTATGTAGTAGGTATTACACGCACGCACACGCACGCACAGTAGGCAAGACGCACGCACGCACACGCACACACACTTATAATTCAGCCGACTGCGCCGCTGTCCTCGTCGTCGTCGTCGTCGCCGGTGTAACGCGAACGCGACCGTTGCTTACTTCTTAGCGGCGGACGCTTTCTTGGCTGCCGGTTTAGACTTGGGTGTAGCAGCGGCCTTCTTGGGTTTAGGCGCTTTAGGTTTCTTGGTCGGCGGCTTGGCTGTCTTCTTAGCTTTCGGTGCGGCGGCGCCCTTCGCCTTGGCGGGGGCGGCGGCCTTCTTGGGTGCCGGCTTCTTCTTAGCGGCGGCGGCGGCCTTCTTGTCCTTAGCGGCGGCGGCCGACGACTTGGCCTTGGAAGGCGAACCCGAAGCAGCGGCAGCGGACGCGGCGGCGGCCGCCGCCTTCTTGGTCTTGGCTCCAGCCGCCGAGGCGGTCGCCTTCTTGGTCTTCGCGGCCGCGGAGGCGGTCGCCTTACCGGCGGCCTTGCCGGCGGCGGCGGTGGCGGGTTTCTTGGACGCGGCCGATTTCGACTCGAGCTTGAACGAACCGGAGGCACCCTTGCCCTTGGTCTGGATCAGCGCGCCAGACTCGACGGCGCTCTTCAGATATTTCCTGATGAACGGAGCCAGTTTCTCAGCGTCGACCTTGTACTGGGCGGCGATGTACTTCTTGATCGCCTGCAGGGAAGATCCGCTGCGCTCCTTCATCTCCTTGATAGCGTTGTTGACCATCTCGGATGTTTTGGGATGGGTCGGCTTCGCCTTCGGTTTCTTCGCGGCGCCGGCGCCGCCTGCCTGCCTCGCCTGCTTCTTCGCTGGTGTAGCGGGTGCCGGAGCTTCGGTAGCGACTGCTGTGTCTGCCATTTCGCGTATTGTTAGAATCAACAGGAGAGTAAGACGTAGTATTATAAGAGACTTAGATGTCGCCACTTATAGGATTTTACAAATTACGTATACGTACGCCCAAGTACGACGGAACTTTACCGTAACGAGCGCCGTGATGTCGCGCGACGTTTTCTCGTATGAACGCTTGAGAGTTTTCACTAACACGTATCTAATAAAATAAACAAAAAGAATAGTTAACGAGTCGCAGGGCAACGGGCGATTGCGGTTTCGGATAGTTCATGAAGTGGAGTATGCGGTCGTGCGAATGCAGGCGGAGTGCGGTGCGCGTTCGGACGGTGGCGGTGTTTTATTTTGACGACTGAGTACGAAGCGTAGGTCGGGTCGAGTTCAAAACGTTATTTTCTCTATAATATTGATAGTTAGCCGGGATGGAGGTCGACGCGTCAACAAGGAGGATATCGAGCTCGTGCGGCGACAGGACACCGTCGATATCACGCGGCGTCGCGAAGGTATTATCGAGCTAAAAGTGAAGCGTCGTAAAACACCGCGAGCGCCGAACCCCGCTAAGGACGGACGACTCCGGCCAGGACGTGCAACCTATTAATTATTTCGCGCTCACTAATAATAAAAGGCGAGAGCGTTGACAGTGTGAAGACTACTGCGATTATCGCATCAGAAAGTGTAAATACAATCATGCGTATTAAAGTAAAGCTACCGACCGACCGACCGTAGGTACACGCAGCGTTCTATACTGGCCACTAGCTAGCTAGGCGGCCAGCCTTGCTCGTAACTCGGTAAACATACGCGAACAAAATACAACAATACATACATAAAATTAATCGATACAGCTACTTATTGAGAAGCGATCAAAATAACGATTGTAGAGTGTATCTATATAGGTACAATAATAATAACACGACATAAACAAACTACTCGAGCGAACGAATAGGTAAGTATAATTTTGTGTTCTACATAAGTGTTAGGGTCTCTAATGTTTTCTTTTATTTTTCAGGTTCAGGTTATTCAGTCAGTCAGTCAGTCAGTCAGTCAGTCAGTCAGTCAGTCAAAGGACGGACAGATGGATACAGACGGACTGACAGACATACATACATACATACAGACTGAACTGACTGACTGAGTTCAGACAGCGGCGACGGCGAAGGAAAGAGTGCGACAATCACGCGTAGGTAGGTATATACTCACATAAATGGTAAACGATCGGCGTTTCAGATTCAAGTCCAATATTAATGTAGCAGGTAGATAGTTTGTAAGAGTGTGTTTAGTGCCGACATAAAGGAATCGTTTATAATAAATTAGGTATAACTGTGTTTCATTTCATCTAATAAATCTCCCTCCAAAACCGAAGTATAGATTATAGGTAGTAAGTAAGTAAGAGGTACGTTTTTTTTTTTTTTTTGACAACTCCATTAAAGAAACATTTTAATTGTATCGAATCATATGCGGCCCTGAAAAGGGCCTTTTTTGATGTGCGCATCTACACACGCATGGTCGAACGGTATGATTTTGTTCATTCACACACAACGAAGAACGAACGCAAAACACACACACGTCCGCACACACACAGTATGTAGAGCTGCTGGATGCACAGGCGACACGTAGGTACGTCGTCGTCGTCGTTTAACCGCCGAAACCGTACAGGGTGCGACCCTGGCGCTTCAGAGCGTAGACGACGTCCATGGCGGTGACGGTCTTCCTCTTTGCGTGCTCGGTGTAAGTGACGGCGTCACGGATGACGTTCTCTAGGAACACTTTAAGCACACCGCGAGTCTCTTCGTAGATCAGACCGGAGATACGTTTCACGCCGCCTCTGCGAGCCAGACGACGGATGGCGGGCTTCGTGATACCCTGGATGTTATCACGAAGTACCTTCCTGTGACGCTTGGCTCCTCCTTTTCCCAGACCCTTTCCTCCCTTACCGCGACCGGTCATCTTCTCAGCAGTGGGGGTTTCAACAACAAAGTACAAACACGATCGACACGGGTGTGTGCGCGCACGAACAACGCGAACGACTGGCTTTTTTAAAAGCCCGCAACTCTCTTATATTTATACCCGACGTGGAGCTCAGCGGGCGGTGGGACAGAGACGGGAGGTGCGGGGGGCGAGGCGACCCGATGCTCGTCGTTGGTTGGTTCTACGTTGTTTCGTCGCGTACAGCATTCGAAAAACGCAAATTTTACTTACAAAATTGCATTTTATTTTTATAATAATTATCTAGTAGGTACATAGAGACGTGATGTTAGCTCTAAAGGTACTACTTAACCAACCAACCAATTATTATTATTTAGTAGGTACAACAACCGAGGAGTCCTGCAATCGGTTAACATAATTCAGTCTCTGTTATTTATCTAAGTAAGTAAGTAGGTAGGTAGGTAGGTAGGTAGGTAGGTAGGTAGGTAGGTACTTAGGTACTTCTTCTTCTTATGGAGTGATTGAGTAAATAATTTACTGAATTCTGTTAGGTAGGTAACGGTTACGTTTTTGCGACTTCTGATATAAAGAAACACATTTAATACTCAGATACATATGTGGCCCTGAAAAGGGCCTTTTGTGTGAACGCACAACCACAAACTGCACACGATGTGTGCGTGTGTGTGTGTGTGTGTATTGTGACGTATGCTGATGCAGCAGCAGTTTAAGCGCGTTCGCCTCTGATCCTGCGCGCCAACTGGATGTCCTTTGGCATGATGGTGACGCGCTTCGCGTGAATCGCGCACAGGTTGGTGTCTTCGAAGAGACCGACGAGGTAAGCTTCGCTAGCCTCCTGCAGCGCCATGACGGCGGAGCTCTGGAAACGGAGATCGGTCTTGAAGTCCTGTGCGATCTCACGTACGAGACGCTGGAACGGAAGCTTACGGATCAGCAGCTCGGTACTCTTCTGGTAGCGACGAATCTCACGGAGGGCCACAGTGCCGGGCCTGTAGCGATGGGGTTTCTTAACGCCACCGGTGGCCGGTGCGCTCTTACGCGCAGCCTTGGTGGCGAGCTGCTTCCTCGGAGCCTTACCACCGGTCGATTTACGAGCGGTCTGCTTGGTACGCGCCATTGTAAACAATTTCAATAACAACTACTAACACAGAAAAACGAACGAACGAACGAATTCACGCAACGCACGCGCGGACCTGCACACTTCGAACGTACGAGAGTGAATAAAAACGCCCGTACGCAGTTGGGCCCTATTTATACCCGCGGCAACACAGCGGTCAGGGGATCGCGCGCGCGCCCTCTACAGTACATCGAACTAACTAAACTTGTAAAATAAATCGACACACGAACAATAATAATAAATTACCTATTAAAATAAAATTATCAAGTATAATAAGTAATAACGAAACTAAAACTTTGGTCTCTGTGTGAAAACTACTGCCATTCGATTGCATCTCATTTTACTAACTCTCATTTACGGGGAAAGAAAAAAAAAAAAAAAAAAAAAAAAAAAAAAAAAACTTAGTGTGCCTGTTGATGTTGTTTGTTCGTTTATTTTGTGGATGCTTTGTGTTTTCGCTAATGTCTTTAACCGAGAGCATGCATATTTACTGGTTAGTTAGTTCGGTAGGTAGGTAGGTAGGTAGGTAGGTACTGTGTCAGAGCGATATTTGATGACGAACGTGAACGGTACTTAGGTACTGAGCGAGTTAAAGTAGGTAACGTTTTGACGAGTTTCCAATTAAAGAAATGTGAATTGACAATCACATGAGCATATTTGTGGCCCTGAAAAGGGCCTTTTGTTGTTTCTCCTGCCATCGCACGGTGTGCGTGCGCGTCCAGACGTCTGCCGTGGTTCGTTCGTTCGTTCGTTCGCGACGCGTGCATCGTGCGCGTCTCGTACGTACGTGCATGACACAAACACACACATACCGAGCAGCAGTAGTACTCGGGTATGTGCGTGTAAATGCACATGCACGCACATTACGAAGACACTAGCACAATAATAACGCACGCATCACACTCAACGAGACACACGAACAAGCGCACTGGTTTTAGCACTGTATACACACACGAGGCGAGGCGTCGAGACGGAGCGTCGGCGCGGCTCTTGCTAGCGCTACCGACCGACCGCTCACTTGGAGCTGGTGTATTTGGTGACGGCCTTGGTGCCTTCACTGACGGCGTGCTTGGCGAGTTCACCGGGCAGCAGGAGCCTGACGGACGTCTGCACCTCCCTGGACGTGATGGTCGACCTCTTGTTGTAGTGGGCGAGGCGGGAAGCTTCGGCGGCGATACGCTCGAAGATGTCGTTCACGAACGAGTTCATGATGGACATCGCCTTGCTGGAGATACCGGTGTCGGGGTGCACCTGTTTCAACACCTTGTAGATGTAGATCGCGTAACTCTCCTTCCTCTTGTGCTTCTTCTTCTTCTTGTCGGTCTTGGAGATGTTCTTCTGGGCTTTGCCAGACTTCTTGGCGGCTTTACCACTTGTCTTGGGCGGCATTATGGAATCGTAGAGTAAACACGTGCTACCGAAACGGAGTTCAGTCGCTGTATAATACCGTAAAATTACTGCAAGTTTTATTTATACGCGCGCTCGCGTACACAGTTGCGGCAAGCGGTGAGTGACTCGACGCAGCGGCCGACCAATCACAGCGCTCTTAAGCCAGAGCGCGGGGAGAGGGGATGCCCGGGAGGGAGGTGAAGGGGGCGGGGTGACGCCTGTGCTCGTCATTTATTGAAAAATAAATAAAAAAAATGTTCTCTCTAAAATATAGGTACCTAGATAATATTATTACAGGTAGGTATATGTATGACTGACTGACTGACTGACTGACTGACTGAATAATATTAGAAATAGGTATCAATATTTTTAACTTAATTATAGTCTTTAAACAAACCCTTCCTTCAGCTAGGCTGGACTTGCGTACGTACGGTTTCAAAACATCAGTTTTACAGCTAGCTACCTACCGAGTTAGTACGAGTCGTATGCGTACTGTTTACAATCACACATTATTATTTTAATGGTCCGATGAGAAATTGATCATTTCCCGATTCATAGGTAGGAGGTAGGTATCTAACCTAAACTGCTCTTAGTGTAGGTGATTATTTTTATTATTAATTATTCTAACTAAACATCTGAGTATAAGGTAGGTACGTACGTTTTTGTTTGACGATAATACCGATAAAGAAACTGTCTTTGTGTAGTAGGTAGTTAGTAACCTAACTAGTTGACGAATAATATTGTGGCCCTGAAAAGGGCCTTTTGTTTCGAATGCATACGAGCGGAGAGCATCGCCCAAACGTACACATAATAAGTACGCGTGCGGGGCGCTCGCACGATGCACCACGGTCGGTCAGCTGATGTCGTCGGTGTAGCACGACGACGACGTCTAAGCCTTCTTCTCGGTCTTCTTGGGCAGGAGTACCGCCTGGATGTTCGGCAGCACACCGCCTTGAGCGATCGTCACACCGGAGAGCAGCTTGTTCAACTCCTCGTCGTTGCGGATGGCCAATTGAAGATGACGCGGGATGATCCTGGTCTTCTTGTTGTCTCTCGCGGCGTTACCGGCCAACTCGAGTACCTCAGCGGCCAGATACTCCATCACGGCGGCCAAGTAGACGGGGGCACCGGCACCGACGCGCTCGGCGTAGTTTCCGTTACGCAGCAGCCTGTGGATACGTCCCACGGGGAACTGGAGACCGGCACGGTTCGAACGGGACTTTGCCTTTCCCTTCACCTTGCCACCTTTACCGCGACCCGACATAGTTGGTGTTGTTGATAAGTTGTATTAATTTACACGAAAAAACGACGTAACACGCGTACGAATGTGCGCGCAACGAGTGAACCTTGGTAAATGTCCTATTATGTTTTTTTTTTTTTATATGTATGACCACTCGCAGCGCAACAACTCTACTGAGGTTGAAGCTGCTTAACCGGGCTATCCTGTGGTGGCCGAAAATTACTTTACGGCCCCCAGCCAGGGCTTACAAACTAAGGATATTTACACATTAAATGAACAGACACTAAGGGCACCCCCTGCGGGGTTCGGGCCTAGGCTTAGTGCGTCATTGAGAGGGGGGCAACTAGAGGTTGGCTGGGTCGGATTATTTAATGGGGAATTTAACGTTACATGCTCAGCGGCGCGGGCTGGCTCGTCGAGCAAGGGTCGGTCGGTGATGTTACGGGGGGGTCGCGGTGGGCCTCGGCGGCGGGGCCGGAATCGCGGTCGGTATTTGTTTTTGTATTTACGTAATGTACTAGTTTCCCTACAGCTCTCTTGGAGGAGGGTGATGGGGTCATCGGGTTGGAGGAGGGTGAGGCGGGGTCTCCTAATCCTACTTATGTTGGAGGGGGCGTATCGGGCGGCCGATGCGATCAGCGGGTTGGGGTGTTTTTCGGAAGAGTCTAGGAAACGCTTTGTAAGACGTTTTCCTATTATGTTTTGGTACGGCGCGTTTTTATACGCGCGCCGCGTGGCTGTGTCAGTGGTAGGGGTACACAGCTAACGAAACAAATTCACAAAGCGCGCAGGCGCGCGCAAACTCTCGACCGACCGGCGCAACATTCGATTATTATGGGATGAATTATAGAGAGATCTATATCGGTAGGTACCTAGACCTAGGTTTCTCATTCAGAATATCACCTAATAATATTAAATTAAATTATGATTCAACTGTGCGTGTACCTACTTGTACTATGAATGTACTTTTCTATGTAAGCGTGTAGGTACTTATGTGGTTTTTGGATAAGTAAGTAGGTAGGTATGTATAATGTGTTATTATAAAACGTTTTGACTCTCTCCGTATTAAAGAAATGAATATTATTCATGATAGTTTTGTTAGCCCTGAAAAGGGCTTTTTGGTGTGCGTGCGCTCGGAGAGCGCCGCGATCGAGAGCGCATGCACGCAACTCTGAAGCATCTCGGCCTGCCTGCCGTGCCGCCGTGGTCGTTTCTTCAGTTAGTTCAGTTGATTGTTGTGTTGCTTCTAAAGAAGAAGAATCGGCCGCCACTGACGGTGAGACGAGCTCGAGACACGTCGAGCGCGCGTTCCGCACCCTCTCTTTCCGAAGACGATGGACGCAACAACATACGAACTAGGTGCGCGCGGTTGAACGTTGATGGGAAACTATGCACGCGCGGGCGCCTCTCTACCGTGCATAATACAACACACATGTAAACACTCACTAGTATGTAGTAGGTATTACACGCACGCACACGCACGCACAGTAGGCAAGACGCACGCACGCACACGCACACACACTTATAATTCAGCCGACTGCGCCGCTGTCCTCGTCGTCGTCGTCGTCGCCGGTGTAACGCGAACGCGACCGTTGCTTACTTCTTAGCGGCGGACGCTTTCTTGGCTGCCGGTTTAGACTTGGGTGTAGCAGCGGCCTTCTTGGGTTTAGGCGCTTTAGGTTTCTTGGTCGGCGGCTTGGCTGTCTTCTTAGCTTTCGGTGCGGCGGCGCCCTTCGCCTTGGCGGGGGCGGCGGCCTTCTTGGGTGCCGGCTTCTTCTTAGCGGCGGCGGCGGCCTTCTTGTCCTTAGCGGCGGCGGCCGACGACTTGGCCTTGGAAGGCGAACCCGAAGCAGCGGCAGCGGACGCGGCGGCGGCCGCCGCCTTCTTGGTCTTGGCTCCAGCCGCCGAGGCGGTCGCCTTCTTGGTCTTCGCGGCCGCGGAGGCGGTCGCCTTACCGGCGGCCTTGCCGGCGGCGGCGGTGGCGGGTTTCTTGGACGCGGCCGATTTCGACTCGAGCTTGAACGAACCGGAGGCACCCTTGCCCTTGGTCTGGATCAGCGCGCCAGACTCGACGGCGCTCTTCAGATATTTCCTGATGAACGGAGCCAGTTTCTCAGCGTCGACCTTGTACTGGGCGGCGATGTACTTCTTGATCGCCTGCAGGGAAGATCCGCTGCGCTCCTTCATCTCCTTGATAGCGTTGTTGACCATCTCGGATGTTTTGGGATGGGTCGGCTTCGCCTTCGGTTTCTTCGCGGCGCCGGCGCCGCCTGCCTGCCTCGCCTGCTTCTTCGCTGGTGTAGCGGGTGCCGGAGCTTCGGTAGCGACTGCTGTGTCTGCCATTTCGCGTATTGTTAGAATCAACAGGAGAGTAAGACGTAGTATTATAAGAGACTTAGATGTCGCCACTTATAGGATTTTACAAATTACGTATACGTACGCCCAAGTACGACGGAACTTTACCGTAACGAGCGCCGTGATGTCGCGCGACGTTTTCTCGTATGAACGCTTGAGAGTTTTCACTAACACGTATCTAATAAAATAAACAAAAAGAATAGTTAACGAGTCGCAGGGCAACGGGCGATTGCGGTTTCGGATAGTTCATGAAGTGGAGTATGCGGTCGTGCGAATGCAGGCGGAGTGCGGTGCGCGTTCGGACGGTGGCGGTGTTTTATTTTGACGACTGAGTACGAAGCGTAGGTCGGGTCGAGTTCAAAACGTTATTTTCTCTATAATATTGATAGTTAGCCGGGATGGAGGTCGACGCGTCAACAAGGAGGATATCGAGCTCGTGCGGCGACAGGACACCGTCGATATCACGCGGCGTCGCGAAGGTATTATCGAGCTAAAAGTGAAGCGTCGTAAAACACCGCGAGCGCCGAACCCCGCTAAGGACGGACGACTCCGGCCAGGACGTGCAACCTATTAATTATTTCGCGCTCACTAATAATAAAAGGCGAGAGCGTTGACAGTGTGAAGACTACTGCGATTATCGCATCAGAAAGTGTAAATACAATCATGCGTATTAAAGTAAAGCTACCGACCGACCGACCGTAGGTACACGCAGCGTTCTATACTGGCCACTAGCTAGCTAGGCGGCCAGCCTTGCTCGTAACTCGGTAAACATACGCGAACAAAATACAACAATACATACATAAAATTAATCGATACAGCTACTTATTGAGAAGCGATCAAAATAACGATTGTAGAGTGTATCTATATAGGTACAATAATAATAACACGACATAAACAAACTACTCGAGCGAACGAATAGGTAAGTATAATTTTGTGTTCTACATAAGTGTTAGGGTCTCTAATGTTTTCTTTTATTTTTCAGGTTCAGGTTATTCAGTCAGTCAGTCAGTCAGTCAGTCAGTCAGTCAGTCAGTCAAAGGACGGACAGATGGATACAGACGGACTGACAGACATACATACATACATACAGACTGAACTGACTGACTGAGTTCAGACAGCGGCGACGGCGAAGGAAAGAGTGCGACAATCACGCGTAGGTAGGTATATACTCACATAAATGGTAAACGATCGGCGTTTCAGATTCAAGTCCAATATTAATGTAGCAGGTAGATAGTTTGTAAGAGTGTGTTTAGTGCCGACATAAAGGAATCGTTTATAATAAATTAGGTATAACTGTGTTTCATTTCATCTAATAAATCTCCCTCCAAAACCGAAGTATAGATTATAGGTAGTAAGTAAGTAAGAGGTACGTTTTTTTTTTTTTTTTGACAACTCCATTAAAGAAACATTTTAATTGTATCGAATCATATGCGGCCCTGAAAAGGGCCTTTTTTGATGTGCGCATCTACACACGCATGGTCGAACGGTATGATTTTGTTCATTCACACACAACGAAGAACGAACGCAAAACACACACACGTCCGCACACACACAGTATGTAGAGCTGCTGGATGCACAGGCGACACGTAGGTACGTCGTCGTCGTCGTTTAACCGCCGAAACCGTACAGGGTGCGACCCTGGCGCTTCAGAGCGTAGACGACGTCCATGGCGGTGACGGTCTTCCTCTTTGCGTGCTCGGTGTAAGTGACGGCGTCACGGATGACGTTCTCTAGGAACACTTTAAGCACACCGCGAGTCTCTTCGTAGATCAGACCGGAGATACGTTTCACGCCGCCTCTGCGAGCCAGACGACGGATGGCGGGCTTCGTGATACCCTGGATGTTATCACGAAGTACCTTCCTGTGACGCTTGGCTCCTCCTTTTCCCAGACCCTTTCCTCCCTTACCGCGACCGGTCATCTTCTCAGCAGTGGGGGTTTCAACAACAAAGTACAAACACGATCGACACGGGTGTGTGCGCGCACGAACAACGCGAACGACTGGCTTTTTTAAAAGCCCGCAACTCTCTTATATTTATACCCGACGTGGAGCTCAGCGGGCGGTGGGACAGAGACGGGAGGTGCGGGGGGCGAGGCGACCCGATGCTCGTCGTTGGTTGGTTCTACGTTGTTTCGTCGCGTACAGCATTCGAAAAACGCAAATTTTACTTACAAAATTGCATTTTATTTTTATAATAATTATCTAGTAGGTACATAGAGACGTGATGTTAGCTCTAAAGGTACTACTTAACCAACCAACCAATTATTATTATTTAGTAGGTACAACAACCGAGGAGTCCTGCAATCGGTTAACATAATTCAGTCTCTGTTATTTATCTAAGTAAGTAAGTAGGTAGGTAGGTAGGTAGGTAGGTAGGTAGGTAGGTAGGTACTTAGGTACTTCTTCTTCTTATGGAGTGATTGAGTAAATAATTTACTGAATTCTGTTAGGTAGGTAACGGTTACGTTTTTGCGACTTCTGATATAAAGAAACACATTTAATACTCAGATACATATGTGGCCCTGAAAAGGGCCTTTTGTGTGAACGCACAACCACAAACTGCACACGATGTGTGCGTGTGTGTGTGTGTGTGTATTGTGACGTATGCTGATGCAGCAGCAGTTTAAGCGCGTTCGCCTCTGATCCTGCGCGCCAACTGGATGTCCTTTGGCATGATGGTGACGCGCTTCGCGTGAATCGCGCACAGGTTGGTGTCTTCGAAGAGACCGACGAGGTAAGCTTCGCTAGCCTCCTGCAGCGCCATGACGGCGGAGCTCTGGAAACGGAGATCGGTCTTGAAGTCCTGTGCGATCTCACGTACGAGACGCTGGAACGGAAGCTTACGGATCAGCAGCTCGGTACTCTTCTGGTAGCGACGAATCTCACGGAGGGCCACAGTGCCGGGCCTGTAGCGATGGGGTTTCTTAACGCCACCGGTGGCCGGTGCGCTCTTACGCGCAGCCTTGGTGGCGAGCTGCTTCCTCGGAGCCTTACCACCGGTCGATTTACGAGCGGTCTGCTTGGTACGCGCCATTGTAAACAATTTCAATAACAACTACTAACACAGAAAAACGAACGAACGAACGAATTCACGCAACGCACGCGCGGACCTGCACACTTCGAACGTACGAGAGTGAATAAAAACGCCCGTACGCAGTTGGGCCCTATTTATACCCGCGGCAACACAGCGGTCAGGGGATCGCGCGCGCGCCCTCTACAGTACATCGAACTAACTAAACTTGTAAAATAAATCGACACACGAACAATAATAATAAATTACCTATTAAAATAAAATTATCAAGTATAATAAGTAATAACGAAACTAAAACTTTGGTCTCTGTGTGAAAACTACTGCCATTCGATTGCATCTCATTTTACTAACTCTCATTTACGGGGAAAGAAAAAAAAAAAAAAAAAAAAAAAAAAAAAAAAAACTTAGTGTGCCTGTTGATGTTGTTTGTTCGTTTATTTTGTGGATGCTTTGTGTTTTCGCTAATGTCTTTAACCGAGAGCATGCATATTTACTGGTTAGTTAGTTCGGTAGGTAGGTAGGTAGGTAGGTAGGTACTGTGTCAGAGCGATATTTGATGACGAACGTGAACGGTACTTAGGTACTGAGCGAGTTAAAGTAGGTAACGTTTTGACGAGTTTCCAATTAAAGAAATGTGAATTGACAATCACATGAGCATATTTGTGGCCCTGAAAAGGGCCTTTTGTTGTTTCTCCTGCCATCGCACGGTGTGCGTGCGCGTCCAGACGTCTGCCGTGGTTCGTTCGTTCGTTCGTTCGCGACGCGTGCATCGTGCGCGTCTCGTACGTACGTGCATGACACAAACACACACATACCGAGCAGCAGTAGTACTCGGGTATGTGCGTGTAAATGCACATGCACGCACATTACGAAGACACTAGCACAATAATAACGCACGCATCACACTCAACGAGACACACGAACAAGCGCACTGGTTTTAGCACTGTATACACACACGAGGCGAGGCGTCGAGACGGAGCGTCGGCGCGGCTCTTGCTAGCGCTACCGACCGACCGCTCACTTGGAGCTGGTGTATTTGGTGACGGCCTTGGTGCCTTCACTGACGGCGTGCTTGGCGAGTTCACCGGGCAGCAGGAGCCTGACGGACGTCTGCACCTCCCTGGACGTGATGGTCGACCTCTTGTTGTAGTGGGCGAGGCGGGAAGCTTCGGCGGCGATACGCTCGAAGATGTCGTTCACGAACGAGTTCATGATGGACATCGCCTTGCTGGAGATACCGGTGTCGGGGTGCACCTGTTTCAACACCTTGTAGATGTAGATCGCGTAACTCTCCTTCCTCTTGTGCTTCTTCTTCTTCTTGTCGGTCTTGGAGATGTTCTTCTGGGCTTTGCCAGACTTCTTGGCGGCTTTACCACTTGTCTTGGGCGGCATTATGGAATCGTAGAGTAAACACGTGCTACCGAAACGGAGTTCAGTCGCTGTATAATACCGTAAAATTACTGCAAGTTTTATTTATACGCGCGCTCGCGTACACAGTTGCGGCAAGCGGTGAGTGACTCGACGCAGCGGCCGACCAATCACAGCGCTCTTAAGCCAGAGCGCGGGGAGAGGGGATGCCCGGGAGGGAGGTGAAGGGGGCGGGGTGACGCCTGTGCTCGTCATTTATTGAAAAATAAATAAAAAAAATGTTCTCTCTAAAATATAGGTACCTAGATAATATTATTACAGGTAGGTATATGTATGACTGACTGACTGACTGACTGACTGACTGAATAATATTAGAAATAGGTATCAATATTTTTAACTTAATTATAGTCTTTAAACAAACCCTTCCTTCAGCTAGGCTGGACTTGCGTACGTACGGTTTCAAAACATCAGTTTTACAGCTAGCTACCTACCGAGTTAGTACGAGTCGTATGCGTACTGTTTACAATCACACATTATTATTTTAATGGTCCGATGAGAAATTGATCATTTCCCGATTCATAGGTAGGAGGTAGGTATCTAACCTAAACTGCTCTTAGTGTAGGTGATTATTTTTATTATTAATTATTCTAACTAAACATCTGAGTATAAGGTAGGTACGTACGTTTTTGTTTGACGATAATACCGATAAAGAAACTGTCTTTGTGTAGTAGGTAGTTAGTAACCTAACTAGTTGACGAATAATATTGTGGCCCTGAAAAGGGCCTTTTGTTTCGAATGCATACGAGCGGAGAGCATCGCCCAAACGTACACATAATAAGTACGCGTGCGGGGCGCTCGCACGATGCACCACGGTCGGTCAGCTGATGTCGTCGGTGTAGCACGACGACGACGTCTAAGCCTTCTTCTCGGTCTTCTTGGGCAGGAGTACCGCCTGGATGTTCGGCAGCACACCGCCTTGAGCGATCGTCACACCGGAGAGCAGCTTGTTCAACTCCTCGTCGTTGCGGATGGCCAATTGAAGATGACGCGGGATGATCCTGGTCTTCTTGTTGTCTCTCGCGGCGTTACCGGCCAACTCGAGTACCTCAGCGGCCAGATACTCCATCACGGCGGCCAAGTAGACGGGGGCACCGGCACCGACGCGCTCGGCGTAGTTTCCGTTACGCAGCAGCCTGTGGATACGTCCCACGGGGAACTGGAGACCGGCACGGTTCGAACGGGACTTTGCCTTTCCCTTCACCTTGCCACCTTTACCGCGACCCGACATAGTTGGTGTTGTTGATAAGTTGTATTAATTTACACGAAAAAACGACGTAACACGCGTACGAATGTGCGCGCAACGAGTGAACCTTGGTAAATGTCCTATTATGTTTTTTTTTTTTTTTTTTTTTTTTTTTTTTTTTTTTTTTAGGAGGGACCACTCGCAGCGCAACAACTCTACTGAGGTTGATGCTGCTTAACCGGACTATCCTGTGGTGGCCAAAAATTACTTTAAGGCCCCCAGCCAGGGCTTACAAACTAAGGATATTACACATTAAATGAACAGACACTAAGGGCACCCCCTGCGGGGTTCGGGCCTAGGCTTAGTGCGTCATTGAGAGGGGGGCAACTAGAGGTTGGCTGGGTCGGATTATTTAATGGGGAATTTAACGTTACATGCTCAGCGGCGCGGGCTGGCTCGTCGAGCAAGGGTCGGTCGGTGATGTTACGGGGGGGTCGCGGTGGGCCTCGGCGGCGGGGCCGGAATCGCGGTCGGTATTTGTTTTTGTATTTACGTAATGTACTAGTTTCCCTACAGCTCTCTTGGAGGAGGGTGATGGGGTCATCGGGTTGGAGGAGGGTGAGGCGGGGTCTCCTAATCCTACTTATGTTGGAGGGGGCGTATCGGGCGGCCGATGCGATCAGCGGGTTGGGGTGTTTTTCGGAAGAGTCTAGGAAACGCTTTGTAAGACGTTTCATGCACTGTTTGATGGTCGGAATTCTGAGGTCGACATGGAGTCGTTCGTTCCTAACGAACCACGGGGCATCCGCGGCTCGCCGGAGAAATCTATTTTGTAAGGTCTGCATCCTATGGAGGTGATGGGGCTTGGCATGCGCAAACACGGGGCAAGCGTATGTCATTATGGGCCGAATGCACGCGGTGTAAATACGCAATTTGCACCTAAGTGACAATTTGCTGCGAGCATTCAGCACGGAGTGGAGTCTACCAAGAGCAAAAGCGGCACGCGAGCGCACCGTCTTTATGTGCTCACCGAAAGATAGGCGTCGGTCCAGAATGACCCCCAAATATTTAGCTTGCTTCTCCCAAGGGATCGGCTTGCCAAACATAGAGATCGGTCTGGGGGTAGACGGGAAGGTTTTATGAGGGCTACTGAAAAGTATCGCCTGACTCTTATCGGGATTAACTTCGATTCTCCATTTCCGGAACCAAGCGCCTAGTACGTTTGCGGAGGTTTGGAGAATGCGGGCAATGTTATCGAGGCTCTTACCTGAGTAGTAGATGGCAGTGTCGTCAGCAAAAAGTGCTAACTCAGCCTTTCTACTCAGGGGGATGTCGCTGGTGAATAGCGTGAAAGCTAGGGGGGAGAGCACAGAGCCCTGAGGGACACCTGCGCGGATCGGATGTGGAGCGGAAAGGGCACCTTCAATGCGGTACTGGAAGGTGCGATTCGACAGAAAGTCTCGTAAGATGAGCACGAGGCGATCCGGCACACCGAGCCGATACAGCTTGTATATCAGCCCGTTGTGCCAGACCTTGTCGAATGCTTTCGCTATATCGAAGAACAGGGCACCAGTCATCAGGCCTCGCTGGTAGCGGGCGCTGATATGCTCGACTATACGGTGCACCTGCTGGACACAAGAGTGGTTTGCCCTAAAGCCAAACTGTTCTTTTGGAATTAGACTCTTAGCTTCGGCGTAGTCTTTGAGACGCTTGTAAATGAGCCTCTCGTAGACTTTGCCCAAGACATTGAGTAAACTGATGGGACGGTAGCTACTGGGGGAGGTCTTCGGCTTACCCGGCTTGGGTATGCCGATGACTGTGGCCTGTTTCCACGACTGTGGGAACATGTTATTTGCTAGAGCGCCATTGAAGATGGCGGTCATTAGCACAATAAGAAAGGGGGGGAAGAGTTTAAACACCCTATTGGTGATTCCGTCAGAGCCAGGGGCCTTTCTTGGTTTGAGTCTCCTGATGATCTCCTCCACCTCGTCAGGGGTGACGGGGGGCAGAGGATCATCAGGGTCCTCCACGGGGGGGAGGGAGGTTCGGCGTTCGACTTCAGCATCCACTTCAGCGAGGTGGGCTGGGTCTACTGGCTGGGAGCTGGGGGAGCACTGGGACTCTAGGCTGTCGGCCAGGCATTCCGCTTTGTCGTCGTCGTCAAAAGCGACGCTGTTGTCGGGTCGAATGAGAGGAGGCATGGCGGAGATCTCAGAGGAGCGAAGCTTCCTCTGTAGGTCCCAGAAGGCCTGATGGGTCGGTTCGAGTTCGTCGAGCATCTTGTCCCATTGCCCATTACGCAGCTCTTTGACGCGTCTACTTACCTTACGTTGTAAGTAGCGCATAAAAGCCTTGTTACTGGCGCAGGGGAAAGCTCTGTAGGCCCGAATAGCCGCGTTCTTCTCGGTCACGAGATCACGCACATCATCCGGAAAGCTCCAGCGATGATCAACCGCCGGAGCCTCCCTTGAACATTCGTTCAGGACGGATTGCACGTGTTCCGTGAACAAGCCGATCGCGGCCTCCGTGTCGGCCACAGACTCGATATTCTCCGGAATTTGGTCAAGGTGAGGGGACTCGGTGGATTTCAGTAACTCACTTACTTTCCCCCAGTCCGTAATCACCTTGGTGGGGTGGGTTTGCGTGGGATCGAAGGGGCCTGATCTGGGAGCGAGCTCCAAGACAACAGGTCTATGGTCCGAGTTGAGTTCGTCTATCGTCTCCAAAGAATGCAATCGTAAATTTACATTCTTCAGAAGCGCGACGTCAAGCACATCGGGGCGCTGATCGGGGTCATGAGGGTAGTGGGTGGGATGCATCGGGGCGATGACATCAAAGTTGAGGGGGGAGCAAAGGTCAAACAGTACCTTGCCTCTGGAGTTTGCCGTGTGGCAACCCCATGAGAGGTGTTTGGCATTAAGATCTCCCGCCAGAAGGACGGAGTCACTTAAGCCAAGAAGTGCGGTGAGATCGTCTCTCAGAGTGGCGTTGGTCTCCGCGAAGTTGGAAGGTGGGAGATATGCCGAGACAATCGTGATGGGCTGATGGCCTGTCATGCCCAACCGACAGACAGAGACCTCTAAGTTTGCGAGGGACGGGGGGTCCATAGGAATGCAGTAGAGAACGGACTTGTAATATATGAGAGTACCTCCTTTATGACAACGAGTCCTGTCATTGCGAACCATGCGATAGTTTGCAATTCTCGGGTCTCGTTGATGGGGCTTCAGGAAGGTCTCTTGGACTAGTAGGATGTCTAAGTGATGGTCGCGGAGGAAGTTGGCGATCTCATCACGCTGGCGACTCAGGCCATTGGCATTAAAGGTCCCTATCCGGAGGGACTTCGGTTTTACTCTACAAGGGGGGGCTTGAGGCATTATGGATTATTATGGGGGAGGTTCCTAAGGGCTTGCGTAACATCCGGATACGCATCGTATACCTGTGCGAGGCTGATGAAATCACCCTTGCAGGCGACTATATCGCGGGCCATTTGCTTCCCTCGGGGGCTATGGAAGACCCCAAAAGTGCTAGTGATGACCCTGAAGGGGTCGAAGGGGTCCATCGCTGGCTGGGGCGGCGGGTGTCCAAACGCGGGGAGGGGAGGGGGGGCCGAGAAGGTAAAGGCAGCTCGAGGCTGACCTTTGGCTGGGGGCAGGGGCGCTGAAGGCGCAGCTGCTTTCATGATTGGCCTGGGGAGAGAGGGGGGTGGGACCGGTTTAGCCATCAAGGCGGGAGGGGCCGAGGAAGACGGCGCTTGAGATGCCCTCAAAGCCGGGAAATGGGCTTGGTGGTTAAGCGCATTCCAGGGGCTGGGGCGCTGAGGGCTGAGGGTCAGGGGGGGTTGGCTCGAGGGGGTCGGGCGCTCCCTCTGTTGCCTGTCTGAGTTCCTCTTGGCCAACTTAGGGGCCGAGGATTTCGGGGCCTTGGGGCATCCGCGGTAATTTGCGGGGTGACCGGACTCACCACACAACACGCAGCTGGGAGGCTCCGTGCAGAGGGTGCGGTCTTTGGGACGTGTGCAGTCAGCGGTCCCGTGGTTACCCAGACACTTGACGCATCTGGGCTTCCCGAAGCAATGACGCTGTGCGTGGCCGTACAGCTGGCAGTTGTGGCATTGAGAAATAATGCCACTTGCGTGGGGTCTCTCCACCCTCAGTCCGGAGAGGCCACAGATCTTCTGGACGTTGAAGATCGGATGGTGACCTTCCGTGGGGTCGCAAACGACCAGAATCATGTTGAAAGAGGCACCCCCGTTTTTGCGGTGCATACGGTGCACCTCAGCGACGGGGATGTTCTGCGACTCGAGGTCGCTGATTATTTCGGCAGAGGAGATCTCTACCGGGACGTTCTTTATAACAACTCTCGTAGGCTTCTCCTCTTGGAGAGCGTACGTGTGGAAGTGGATGTTCCTCCCACGAAGGAGTTTGTTTAGCTCACGGTAGTCGTGAGCTGAAGGGACGGTCACCTTAATGCCCTGCTGGACAGCGCGGGCATTGGTGTAGGCGATGCGGTGTTCATTGCACGCCTTGGAGACTTCGGTCCATTTCCCCTTGTCATGGATGAACAGGGGGGGGGGAGGACGGGTTTTCTTTGCCGGGGGGGAGGCCGTGGTGGCCGCAGCCGGGGTGGCGACAGCCGGGGTGACTATCGCCATAGGGCTGGAGGGGCGGCTTTGCTGGGAGGTGCCAGCAATAGCTTCGGAGGGGGCCGGGGTGGCGTCTGAGGGGAGGGGGGAGGGGGTGGCTCTGGCCACCACCTGTTTTTTGGCCTTGCCAGCCGAATTTGGGGACTTACCCTTCTTCCTCTTTCCCTTTCCAACGACTTGATAGTCGTCTTCCGAGGACGAGGCGGGGGAGGAGTCGGAGGCAGAGGTTTCCTCCTCCTCCGAGACGGATTGCTCCATCTCGTCGGAGGTGGCGACCTCCGATCCTTGAGTGTCTTGCGACACTTGGGAGACCGGGGAGACGGGGGACTCCAGTGCATCGCTGAACACAGCGACGACTGGGGGGGTGGGTTCGCTGAGGACAGCTAGTCTGTCCCCATATTTTTCCCTAATATAGGGATCCTCCAGGAGAATTTCCTGGAGGAAGAGAAGTATTTTGTCCGACATAGTGTCGGACCTAGTAAGCAGTGGGGGGGGATTAGGGGGGAGATCTATACTCCTACAAAGCCCCGAGGAGACACGTGAACGTGTACACCCCGGGCGGACAACACCCACAAAAAGCCCAAACCCTGTGTCTTTCGTAGTGCTGCACTAGCGAGAAGAAAAACACAAACAAACTCGCTAGCTACACTTTAAGTTGTCCGATTGGCCTGAAGGGCCCTAGAAACCTAACTCCCCGGGTGGGTGTGCCCGGGGATGAGTAATCTCCCTGCCGGGTACAGACAGGGAGGTGTGTACTTAAGGTGAGCCCTAAGCTTGAAAACCTGTCGCCAATCTTATTGGGCGACAGGGCCCTATGGGTCTTGCGACCGATCCGGGCCGCTGGGGTAGAAACACCCAGCCGTCCCGGGTATGTCGTCGGTGTAGCACGACGACGACGTCTAAGCCTTCTTCTCGGTCTTCTTGGGCAGGAGTACCGCCTGGATGTTCGGCAGCACACCGCCTTGAGCGATCGTCACACCGGAGAGCAGCTTGTTCAACTCCTCGTCGTTGCGGATGGCCAATTGAAGATGACGCGGGATGATCCTGGTCTTCTTGTTGTCTCTCGCGGCGTTACCGGCCAACTCGAGTACCTCAGCGGCCAGATACTCCATCACGGCGGCCAAGTAGACGGGGGCACCGGCACCGACGCGCTCGGCGTAGTTTCCGTTACGCAGCAGCCTGTGGATACGTCCCACGGGGAACTGGAGACCGGCACGGTTCGAACGGGACTTTGCCTTTCCCTTCACCTTGCCACCTTTACCGCGACCCGACATAGTTGGTGTTGTTGATAAGTTGTATTAATTTACACGAAAAAACGACGTAACACGCGTACGAATGTGCGCGCAACGAGTGAACCTTGGTAAATGTCCTATTATGTTTTGGTACGGCGCGTTTTTATACGCGCGCCGCGTGGCTGTGTCAGTGGTAGGGGTACACAGCTAACGAAACAAATTCACAAAGCGCGCAGGCGCGCGCAAACTCTCGACCGACCGGCGCAACATTCGATTATTATGGGATGAATTATAGAGAGATCTATATCGGTAGGTACCTAGACCTAGGTTTCTCATTCAGAATATCACCTAATAATATTAAATTAAATTATGATTCAACTGTGCGTGTACCTACTTGTACTATGAATGTACTTTTCTATGTAAGCGTGTAGGTACTTATGTGGTTTTTGGATAAGTAAGTAGGTAGGTATGTATAATGTGTTATTATAAAACGTTTTGACTCTCTCCGTATTAAAGAAATGAATATTATTCATGATAGTTTTGTTAGCCCTGAAAAGGGCTTTTTGGTGTGCGTGCGCTCGGAGAGCGCCGCGATCGAGAGCGCATGCACGCAACTCTGAAGCATCTCGGCCTGCCTGCCGTGCCGCCGTGGTCGTTTCTTCAGTTAGTTCAGTTGATTGTTGTGTTGCTTCTAAAGAAGAAGAATCGGCCGCCACTGACGGTGAGACGAGCTCGAGACACGTCGAGCGCGCGTTCCGCACCCTCTCTTTCCGAAGACGATGGACGCAACAACATACGAACTAGGTGCGCGCGGTTGAACGTTGATGGGAAACTATGCACGCGCGGGCGCCTCTCTACCGTGCATAATACAACACACATGTAAACACTCACTAGTATGTAGTAGGTATTACACGCACGCACACGCACGCACAGTAGGCAAGACGCACGCACGCACACGCACACACACTTATAATTCAGCCGACTGCGCCGCTGTCCTCGTCGTCGTCGTCGTCGCCGGTGTAACGCGAACGCGACCGTTGCTTACTTCTTAGCGGCGGACGCTTTCTTGGCTGCCGGTTTAGACTTGGGTGTAGCAGCGGCCTTCTTGGGTTTAGGCGCTTTAGGTTTCTTGGTCGGCGGCTTGGCTGTCTTCTTAGCTTTCGGTGCGGCGGCGCCCTTCGCCTTGGCGGGGGCGGCGGCCTTCTTGGGTGCCGGCTTCTTCTTAGCGGCGGCGGCGGCCTTCTTGTCCTTAGCGGCGGCGGCCGACGACTTGGCCTTGGAAGGCGAACCCGAAGCAGCGGCAGCGGACGCGGCGGCGGCCGCCGCCTTCTTGGTCTTGGCTCCAGCCGCCGAGGCGGTCGCCTTCTTGGTCTTCGCGGCCGCGGAGGCGGTCGCCTTACCGGCGGCCTTGCCGGCGGCGGCGGTGGCGGGTTTCTTGGACGCGGCCGATTTCGACTCGAGCTTGAACGAACCGGAGGCACCCTTGCCCTTGGTCTGGATCAGCGCGCCAGACTCGACGGCGCTCTTCAGATATTTCCTGATGAACGGAGCCAGTTTCTCAGCGTCGACCTTGTACTGGGCGGCGATGTACTTCTTGATCGCCTGCAGGGAAGATCCGCTGCGCTCCTTCATCTCCTTGATAGCGTTGTTGACCATCTCGGATGTTTTGGGATGGGTCGGCTTCGCCTTCGGTTTCTTCGCGGCGCCGGCGCCGCCTGCCTGCCTCGCCTGCTTCTTCGCTGGTGTAGCGGGTGCCGGAGCTTCGGTAGCGACTGCTGTGTCTGCCATTTCGCGTATTGTTAGAATCAACAGGAGAGTAAGACGTAGTATTATAAGAGACTTAGATGTCGCCACTTATAGGATTTTACAAATTACGTATACGTACGCCCAAGTACGACGGAACTTTACCGTAACGAGCGCCGTGATGTCGCGCGACGTTTTCTCGTATGAACGCTTGAGAGTTTTCACTAACACGTATCTAATAAAATAAACAAAAAGAATAGTTAACGAGTCGCAGGGCAACGGGCGATTGCGGTTTCGGATAGTTCATGAAGTGGAGTATGCGGTCGTGCGAATGCAGGCGGAGTGCGGTGCGCGTTCGGACGGTGGCGGTGTTTTATTTTGACGACTGAGTACGAAGCGTAGGTCGGGTCGAGTTCAAAACGTTATTTTCTCTATAATATTGATAGTTAGCCGGGATGGAGGTCGACGCGTCAACAAGGAGGATATCGAGCTCGTGCGGCGACAGGACACCGTCGATATCACGCGGCGTCGCGAAGGTATTATCGAGCTAAAAGTGAAGCGTCGTAAAACACCGCGAGCGCCGAACCCCGCTAAGGACGGACGACTCCGGCCAGGACGTGCAACCTATTAATTATTTCGCGCTCACTAATAATAAAAGGCGAGAGCGTTGACAGTGTGAAGACTACTGCGATTATCGCATCAGAAAGTGTAAATACAATCATGCGTATTAAAGTAAAGCTACCGACCGACCGACCGTAGGTACACGCAGCGTTCTATACTGGCCACTAGCTAGCTAGGCGGCCAGCCTTGCTCGTAACTCGGTAAACATACGCGAACAAAATACAACAATACATACATAAAATTAATCGATACAGCTACTTATTGAGAAGCGATCAAAATAACGATTGTAGAGTGTATCTATATAGGTACAATAATAATAACACGACATAAACAAACTACTCGAGCGAACGAATAGGTAAGTATAATTTTGTGTTCTACATAAGTGTTAGGGTCTCTAATGTTTTCTTTTATTTTTCAGGTTCAGGTTATTCAGTCAGTCAGTCAGTCAGTCAGTCAGTCAGTCAGTCAGTCAAAGGACGGACAGATGGATACAGACGGACTGACAGACATACATACATACATACAGACTGAACTGACTGACTGAGTTCAGACAGCGGCGACGGCGAAGGAAAGAGTGCGACAATCACGCGTAGGTAGGTATATACTCACATAAATGGTAAACGATCGGCGTTTCAGATTCAAGTCCAATATTAATGTAGCAGGTAGATAGTTTGTAAGAGTGTGTTTAGTGCCGACATAAAGGAATCGTTTATAATAAATTAGGTATAACTGTGTTTCATTTCATCTAATAAATCTCCCTCCAAAACCGAAGTATAGATTATAGGTAGTAAGTAAGTAAGAGGTACGTTTTTTTTTTTTTTTTGACAACTCCATTAAAGAAACATTTTAATTGTATCGAATCATATGCGGCCCTGAAAAGGGCCTTTTTTGATGTGCGCATCTACACACGCATGGTCGAACGGTATGATTTTGTTCATTCACACACAACGAAGAACGAACGCAAAACACACACACGTCCGCACACACACAGTATGTAGAGCTGCTGGATGCACAGGCGACACGTAGGTACGTCGTCGTCGTCGTTTAACCGCCGAAACCGTACAGGGTGCGACCCTGGCGCTTCAGAGCGTAGACGACGTCCATGGCGGTGACGGTCTTCCTCTTTGCGTGCTCGGTGTAAGTGACGGCGTCACGGATGACGTTCTCTAGGAACACTTTAAGCACACCGCGAGTCTCTTCGTAGATCAGACCGGAGATACGTTTCACGCCGCCTCTGCGAGCCAGACGACGGATGGCGGGCTTCGTGATACCCTGGATGTTATCACGAAGTACCTTCCTGTGACGCTTGGCTCCTCCTTTTCCCAGACCCTTTCCTCCCTTACCGCGACCGGTCATCTTCTCAGCAGTGGGGGTTTCAACAACAAAGTACAAACACGATCGACACGGGTGTGTGCGCGCACGAACAACGCGAACGACTGGCTTTTTTAAAAGCCCGCAACTCTCTTATATTTATACCCGACGTGGAGCTCAGCGGGCGGTGGGACAGAGACGGGAGGTGCGGGGGGCGAGGCGACCCGATGCTCGTCGTTGGTTGGTTCTACGTTGTTTCGTCGCGTACAGCATTCGAAAAACGCAAATTTTACTTACAAAATTGCATTTTATTTTTATAATAATTATCTAGTAGGTACATAGAGACGTGATGTTAGCTCTAAAGGTACTACTTAACCAACCAACCAATTATTATTATTTAGTAGGTACAACAACCGAGGAGTCCTGCAATCGGTTAACATAATTCAGTCTCTGTTATTTATCTAAGTAAGTAAGTAGGTAGGTAGGTAGGTAGGTAGGTAGGTAGGTAGGTAGGTACTTAGGTACTTCTTCTTCTTATGGAGTGATTGAGTAAATAATTTACTGAATTCTGTTAGGTAGGTAACGGTTACGTTTTTGCGACTTCTGATATAAAGAAACACATTTAATACTCAGATACATATGTGGCCCTGAAAAGGGCCTTTTGTGTGAACGCACAACCACAAACTGCACACGATGTGTGCGTGTGTGTGTGTGTGTGTATTGTGACGTATGCTGATGCAGCAGCAGTTTAAGCGCGTTCGCCTCTGATCCTGCGCGCCAACTGGATGTCCTTTGGCATGATGGTGACGCGCTTCGCGTGAATCGCGCACAGGTTGGTGTCTTCGAAGAGACCGACGAGGTAAGCTTCGCTAGCCTCCTGCAGCGCCATGACGGCGGAGCTCTGGAAACGGAGATCGGTCTTGAAGTCCTGTGCGATCTCACGTACGAGACGCTGGAACGGAAGCTTACGGATCAGCAGCTCGGTACTCTTCTGGTAGCGACGAATCTCACGGAGGGCCACAGTGCCGGGCCTGTAGCGATGGGGTTTCTTAACGCCACCGGTGGCCGGTGCGCTCTTACGCGCAGCCTTGGTGGCGAGCTGCTTCCTCGGAGCCTTACCACCGGTCGATTTACGAGCGGTCTGCTTGGTACGCGCCATTGTAAACAATTTCAATAACAACTACTAACACAGAAAAACGAACGAACGAACGAATTCACGCAACGCACGCGCGGACCTGCACACTTCGAACGTACGAGAGTGAATAAAAACGCCCGTACGCAGTTGGGCCCTATTTATACCCGCGGCAACACAGCGGTCAGGGGATCGCGCGCGCGCCCTCTACAGTACATCGAACTAACTAAACTTGTAAAATAAATCGACACACGAACAATAATAATAAATTACCTATTAAAATAAAATTATCAAGTATAATAAGTAATAACGAAACTAAAACTTTGGTCTCTGTGTGAAAACTACTGCCATTCGATTGCATCTCATTTTACTAACTCTCATTTACGGGGAAAGAAAAAAAAAAAAAAAAAAAAAAAAAAAAAAAAAACTTAGTGTGCCTGTTGATGTTGTTTGTTCGTTTATTTTGTGGATGCTTTGTGTTTTCGCTAATGTCTTTAACCGAGAGCATGCATATTTACTGGTTAGTTAGTTCGGTAGGTAGGTAGGTAGGTAGGTAGGTACTGTGTCAGAGCGATATTTGATGACGAACGTGAACGGTACTTAGGTACTGAGCGAGTTAAAGTAGGTAACGTTTTGACGAGTTTCCAATTAAAGAAATGTGAATTGACAATCACATGAGCATATTTGTGGCCCTGAAAAGGGCCTTTTGTTGTTTCTCCTGCCATCGCACGGTGTGCGTGCGCGTCCAGACGTCTGCCGTGGTTCGTTCGTTCGTTCGTTCGCGACGCGTGCATCGTGCGCGTCTCGTACGTACGTGCATGACACAAACACACACATACCGAGCAGCAGTAGTACTCGGGTATGTGCGTGTAAATGCACATGCACGCACATTACGAAGACACTAGCACAATAATAACGCACGCATCACACTCAACGAGACACACGAACAAGCGCACTGGTTTTAGCACTGTATACACACACGAGGCGAGGCGTCGAGACGGAGCGTCGGCGCGGCTCTTGCTAGCGCTACCGACCGACCGCTCACTTGGAGCTGGTGTATTTGGTGACGGCCTTGGTGCCTTCACTGACGGCGTGCTTGGCGAGTTCACCGGGCAGCAGGAGCCTGACGGACGTCTGCACCTCCCTGGACGTGATGGTCGACCTCTTGTTGTAGTGGGCGAGGCGGGAAGCTTCGGCGGCGATACGCTCGAAGATGTCGTTCACGAACGAGTTCATGATGGACATCGCCTTGCTGGAGATACCGGTGTCGGGGTGCACCTGTTTCAACACCTTGTAGATGTAGATCGCGTAACTCTCCTTCCTCTTGTGCTTCTTCTTCTTCTTGTCGGTCTTGGAGATGTTCTTCTGGGCTTTGCCAGACTTCTTGGCGGCTTTACCACTTGTCTTGGGCGGCATTATGGAATCGTAGAGTAAACACGTGCTACCGAAACGGAGTTCAGTCGCTGTATAATACCGTAAAATTACTGCAAGTTTTATTTATACGCGCGCTCGCGTACACAGTTGCGGCAAGCGGTGAGTGACTCGACGCAGCGGCCGACCAATCACAGCGCTCTTAAGCCAGAGCGCGGGGAGAGGGGATGCCCGGGAGGGAGGTGAAGGGGGCGGGGTGACGCCTGTGCTCGTCATTTATTGAAAAATAAATAAAAAAAATGTTCTCTCTAAAATATAGGTACCTAGATAATATTATTACAGGTAGGTATATGTATGACTGACTGACTGACTGACTGACTGACTGAATAATATTAGAAATAGGTATCAATATTTTTAACTTAATTATAGTCTTTAAACAAACCCTTCCTTCAGCTAGGCTGGACTTGCGTACGTACGGTTTCAAAACATCAGTTTTACAGCTAGCTACCTACCGAGTTAGTACGAGTCGTATGCGTACTGTTTACAATCACACATTATTATTTTAATGGTCCGATGAGAAATTGATCATTTCCCGATTCATAGGTAGGAGGTAGGTATCTAACCTAAACTGCTCTTAGTGTAGGTGATTATTTTTATTATTAATTATTCTAACTAAACATCTGAGTATAAGGTAGGTACGTACGTTTTTGTTTGACGATAATACCGATAAAGAAACTGTCTTTGTGTAGTAGGTAGTTAGTAACCTAACTAGTTGACGAATAATATTGTGGCCCTGAAAAGGGCCTTTTGTTTCGAATGCATACGAGCGGAGAGCATCGCCCAAACGTACACATAATAAGTACGCGTGCGGGGCGCTCGCACGATGCACCACGGTCGGTCAGCTGATGTCGTCGGTGTAGCACGACGACGACGTCTAAGCCTTCTTCTCGGTCTTCTTGGGCAGGAGTACCGCCTGGATGTTCGGCAGCACACCGCCTTGAGCGATCGTCACACCGGAGAGCAGCTTGTTCAACTCCTCGTCGTTGCGGATGGCCAATTGAAGATGACGCGGGATGATCCTGGTCTTCTTGTTGTCTCTCGCGGCGTTACCGGCCAACTCGAGTACCTCAGCGGCCAGATACTCCATCACGGCGGCCAAGTAGACGGGGGCACCGGCACCGACGCGCTCGGCGTAGTTTCCGTTACGCAGCAGCCTGTGGATACGTCCCACGGGGAACTGGAGACCGGCACGGTTCGAACGGGACTTTGCCTTTCCCTTCACCTTGCCACCTTTACCGCGACCCGACATAGTTGGTGTTGTTGATAAGTTGTATTAATTTACACGAAAAAACGACGTAACACGCGTACGAATGTGCGCGCAACGAGTGAACCTTGGTAAATGTCCTATTATGTTTTGGTACGGCGCGTTTTTATACGCGCGCCGCGTGGCTGTGTCAGTGGTAGGGGTACACAGCTAACGAAACAAATTCACAAAGCGCGCAGGCGCGCGCAAACTCTCGACCGACCGGCGCAACATTCGATTATTATGGGATGAATTATAGAGAGATCTATATCGGTAGGTACCTAGACCTAGGTTTCTCATTCAGAATATCACCTAATAATATTAAATTAAATTATGATTCAACTGTGCGTGTACCTACTTGTACTATGAATGTACTTTTCTATGTAAGCGTGTAGGTACTTATGTGGTTTTTGGATAAGTAAGTAGGTAGGTATGTATAATGTGTTATTATAAAACGTTTTGACTCTCTCCGTATTAAAGAAATGAATATTATTCATGATAGTTTTGTTAGCCCTGAAAAGGGCTTTTTGGTGTGCGTGCGCTCGGAGAGCGCCGCGATCGAGAGCGCATGCACGCAACTCTGAAGCATCTCGGCCTGCCTGCCGTGCCGCCGTGGTCGTTTCTTCAGTTAGTTCAGTTGATTGTTGTGTTGCTTCTAAAGAAGAAGAATCGGCCGCCACTGACGGTGAGACGAGCTCGAGACACGTCGAGCGCGCGTTCCGCACCCTCTCTTTCCGAAGACGATGGACGCAACAACATACGAACTAGGTGCGCGCGGTTGAACGTTGATGGGAAACTATGCACGCGCGGGCGCCTCTCTACCGTGCATAATACAACACACATGTAAACACTCACTAGTATGTAGTAGGTATTACACGCACGCACACGCACGCACAGTAGGCAAGACGCACGCACGCACACGCACACACACTTATAATTCAGCCGACTGCGCCGCTGTCCTCGTCGTCGTCGTCGTCGCCGGTGTAACGCGAACGCGACCGTTGCTTACTTCTTAGCGGCGGACGCTTTCTTGGCTGCCGGTTTAGACTTGGGTGTAGCAGCGGCCTTCTTGGGTTTAGGCGCTTTAGGTTTCTTGGTCGGCGGCTTGGCTGTCTTCTTAGCTTTCGGTGCGGCGGCGCCCTTCGCCTTGGCGGGGGCGGCGGCCTTCTTGGGTGCCGGCTTCTTCTTAGCGGCGGCGGCGGCCTTCTTGTCCTTAGCGGCGGCGGCCGACGACTTGGCCTTGGAAGGCGAACCCGAAGCAGCGGCAGCGGACGCGGCGGCGGCCGCCGCCTTCTTGGTCTTGGCTCCAGCCGCCGAGGCGGTCGCCTTCTTGGTCTTCGCGGCCGCGGAGGCGGTCGCCTTACCGGCGGCCTTGCCGGCGGCGGCGGTGGCGGGTTTCTTGGACGCGGCCGATTTCGACTCGAGCTTGAACGAACCGGAGGCACCCTTGCCCTTGGTCTGGATCAGCGCGCCAGACTCGACGGCGCTCTTCAGATATTTCCTGATGAACGGAGCCAGTTTCTCAGCGTCGACCTTGTACTGGGCGGCGATGTACTTCTTGATCGCCTGCAGGGAAGATCCGCTGCGCTCCTTCATCTCCTTGATAGCGTTGTTGACCATCTCGGATGTTTTGGGATGGGTCGGCTTCGCCTTCGGTTTCTTCGCGGCGCCGGCGCCGCCTGCCTGCCTCGCCTGCTTCTTCGCTGGTGTAGCGGGTGCCGGAGCTTCGGTAGCGACTGCTGTGTCTGCCATTTCGCGTATTGTTAGAATCAACAGGAGAGTAAGACGTAGTATTATAAGAGACTTAGATGTCGCCACTTATAGGATTTTACAAATTACGTATACGTACGCCCAAGTACGACGGAACTTTACCGTAACGAGCGCCGTGATGTCGCGCGACGTTTTCTCGTATGAACGCTTGAGAGTTTTCACTAACACGTATCTAATAAAATAAACAAAAAGAATAGTTAACGAGTCGCAGGGCAACGGGCGATTGCGGTTTCGGATAGTTCATGAAGTGGAGTATGCGGTCGTGCGAATGCAGGCGGAGTGCGGTGCGCGTTCGGACGGTGGCGGTGTTTTATTTTGACGACTGAGTACGAAGCGTAGGTCGGGTCGAGTTCAAAACGTTATTTTCTCTATAATATTGATAGTTAGCCGGGATGGAGGTCGACGCGTCAACAAGGAGGATATCGAGCTCGTGCGGCGACAGGACACCGTCGATATCACGCGGCGTCGCGAAGGTATTATCGAGCTAAAAGTGAAGCGTCGTAAAACACCGCGAGCGCCGAACCCCGCTAAGGACGGACGACTCCGGCCAGGACGTGCAACCTATTAATTATTTCGCGCTCACTAATAATAAAAGGCGAGAGCGTTGACAGTGTGAAGACTACTGCGATTATCGCATCAGAAAGTGTAAATACAATCATGCGTATTAAAGTAAAGCTACCGACCGACCGACCGTAGGTACACGCAGCGTTCTATACTGGCCACTAGCTAGCTAGGCGGCCAGCCTTGCTCGTAACTCGGTAAACATACGCGAACAAAATACAACAATACATACATAAAATTAATCGATACAGCTACTTATTGAGAAGCGATCAAAATAACGATTGTAGAGTGTATCTATATAGGTACAATAATAATAACACGACATAAACAAACTACTCGAGCGAACGAATAGGTAAGTATAATTTTGTGTTCTACATAAGTGTTAGGGTCTCTAATGTTTTCTTTTATTTTTCAGGTTCAGGTTATTCAGTCAGTCAGTCAGTCAGTCAGTCAGTCAGTCAGTCAGTCAAAGGACGGACAGATGGATACAGACGGACTGACAGACATACATACATACATACAGACTGAACTGACTGACTGAGTTCAGACAGCGGCGACGGCGAAGGAAAGAGTGCGACAATCACGCGTAGGTAGGTATATACTCACATAAATGGTAAACGATCGGCGTTTCAGATTCAAGTCCAATATTAATGTAGCAGGTAGATAGTTTGTAAGAGTGTGTTTAGTGCCGACATAAAGGAATCGTTTATAATAAATTAGGTATAACTGTGTTTCATTTCATCTAATAAATCTCCCTCCAAAACCGAAGTATAGATTATAGGTAGTAAGTAAGTAAGAGGTACGTTTTTTTTTTTTTTTTGACAACTCCATTAAAGAAACATTTTAATTGTATCGAATCATATGCGGCCCTGAAAAGGGCCTTTTTTGATGTGCGCATCTACACACGCATGGTCGAACGGTATGATTTTGTTCATTCACACACAACGAAGAACGAACGCAAAACACACACACGTCCGCACACACACAGTATGTAGAGCTGCTGGATGCACAGGCGACACGTAGGTACGTCGTCGTCGTCGTTTAACCGCCGAAACCGTACAGGGTGCGACCCTGGCGCTTCAGAGCGTAGACGACGTCCATGGCGGTGACGGTCTTCCTCTTTGCGTGCTCGGTGTAAGTGACGGCGTCACGGATGACGTTCTCTAGGAACACTTTAAGCACACCGCGAGTCTCTTCGTAGATCAGACCGGAGATACGTTTCACGCCGCCTCTGCGAGCCAGACGACGGATGGCGGGCTTCGTGATACCCTGGATGTTATCACGAAGTACCTTCCTGTGACGCTTGGCTCCTCCTTTTCCCAGACCCTTTCCTCCCTTACCGCGACCGGTCATCTTCTCAGCAGTGGGGGTTTCAACAACAAAGTACAAACACGATCGACACGGGTGTGTGCGCGCACGAACAACGCGAACGACTGGCTTTTTTAAAAGCCCGCAACTCTCTTATATTTATACCCGACGTGGAGCTCAGCGGGCGGTGGGACAGAGACGGGAGGTGCGGGGGGCGAGGCGACCCGATGCTCGTCGTTGGTTGGTTCTACGTTGTTTCGTCGCGTACAGCATTCGAAAAACGCAAATTTTACTTACAAAATTGCATTTTATTTTTATAATAATTATCTAGTAGGTACATAGAGACGTGATGTTAGCTCTAAAGGTACTACTTAACCAACCAACCAATTATTATTATTTAGTAGGTACAACAACCGAGGAGTCCTGCAATCGGTTAACATAATTCAGTCTCTGTTATTTATCTAAGTAAGTAAGTAGGTAGGTAGGTAGGTAGGTAGGTAGGTAGGTAGGTAGGTACTTAGGTACTTCTTCTTCTTATGGAGTGATTGAGTAAATAATTTACTGAATTCTGTTAGGTAGGTAACGGTTACGTTTTTGCGACTTCTGATATAAAGAAACACATTTAATACTCAGATACATATGTGGCCCTGAAAAGGGCCTTTTGTGTGAACGCACAACCACAAACTGCACACGATGTGTGCGTGTGTGTGTGTGTGTGTATTGTGACGTATGCTGATGCAGCAGCAGTTTAAGCGCGTTCGCCTCTGATCCTGCGCGCCAACTGGATGTCCTTTGGCATGATGGTGACGCGCTTCGCGTGAATCGCGCACAGGTTGGTGTCTTCGAAGAGACCGACGAGGTAAGCTTCGCTAGCCTCCTGCAGCGCCATGACGGCGGAGCTCTGGAAACGGAGATCGGTCTTGAAGTCCTGTGCGATCTCACGTACGAGACGCTGGAACGGAAGCTTACGGATCAGCAGCTCGGTACTCTTCTGGTAGCGACGAATCTCACGGAGGGCCACAGTGCCGGGCCTGTAGCGATGGGGTTTCTTAACGCCACCGGTGGCCGGTGCGCTCTTACGCGCAGCCTTGGTGGCGAGCTGCTTCCTCGGAGCCTTACCACCGGTCGATTTACGAGCGGTCTGCTTGGTACGCGCCATTGTAAACAATTTCAATAACAACTACTAACACAGAAAAACGAACGAACGAACGAATTCACGCAACGCACGCGCGGACCTGCACACTTCGAACGTACGAGAGTGAATAAAAACGCCCGTACGCAGTTGGGCCCTATTTATACCCGCGGCAACACAGCGGTCAGGGGATCGCGCGCGCGCCCTCTACAGTACATCGAACTAACTAAACTTGTAAAATAAATCGACACACGAACAATAATAATAAATTACCTATTAAAATAAAATTATCAAGTATAATAAGTAATAACGAAACTAAAACTTTGGTCTCTGTGTGAAAACTACTGCCATTCGATTGCATCTCATTTTACTAACTCTCATTTACGGGGAAAGAAAAAAAAAAAAAAAAAAAAAAAAAAAAAAAAAACTTAGTGTGCCTGTTGATGTTGTTTGTTCGTTTATTTTGTGGATGCTTTGTGTTTTCGCTAATGTCTTTAACCGAGAGCATGCATATTTACTGGTTAGTTAGTTCGGTAGGTAGGTAGGTAGGTAGGTAGGTACTGTGTCAGAGCGATATTTGATGACGAACGTGAACGGTACTTAGGTACTGAGCGAGTTAAAGTAGGTAACGTTTTGACGAGTTTCCAATTAAAGAAATGTGAATTGACAATCACATGAGCATATTTGTGGCCCTGAAAAGGGCCTTTTGTTGTTTCTCCTGCCATCGCACGGTGTGCGTGCGCGTCCAGACGTCTGCCGTGGTTCGTTCGTTCGTTCGTTCGCGACGCGTGCATCGTGCGCGTCTCGTACGTACGTGCATGACACAAACACACACATACCGAGCAGCAGTAGTACTCGGGTATGTGCGTGTAAATGCACATGCACGCACATTACGAAGACACTAGCACAATAATAACGCACGCATCACACTCAACGAGACACACGAACAAGCGCACTGGTTTTAGCACTGTATACACACACGAGGCGAGGCGTCGAGACGGAGCGTCGGCGCGGCTCTTGCTAGCGCTACCGACCGACCGCTCACTTGGAGCTGGTGTATTTGGTGACGGCCTTGGTGCCTTCACTGACGGCGTGCTTGGCGAGTTCACCGGGCAGCAGGAGCCTGACGGACGTCTGCACCTCCCTGGACGTGATGGTCGACCTCTTGTTGTAGTGGGCGAGGCGGGAAGCTTCGGCGGCGATACGCTCGAAGATGTCGTTCACGAACGAGTTCATGATGGACATCGCCTTGCTGGAGATACCGGTGTCGGGGTGCACCTGTTTCAACACCTTGTAGATGTAGATCGCGTAACTCTCCTTCCTCTTGTGCTTCTTCTTCTTCTTGTCGGTCTTGGAGATGTTCTTCTGGGCTTTGCCAGACTTCTTGGCGGCTTTACCACTTGTCTTGGGCGGCATTATGGAATCGTAGAGTAAACACGTGCTACCGAAACGGAGTTCAGTCGCTGTATAATACCGTAAAATTACTGCAAGTTTTATTTATACGCGCGCTCGCGTACACAGTTGCGGCAAGCGGTGAGTGACTCGACGCAGCGGCCGACCAATCACAGCGCTCTTAAGCCAGAGCGCGGGGAGAGGGGATGCCCGGGAGGGAGGTGAAGGGGGCGGGGTGACGCCTGTGCTCGTCATTTATTGAAAAATAAATAAAAAAAATGTTCTCTCTAAAATATAGGTACCTAGATAATATTATTACAGGTAGGTATATGTATGACTGACTGACTGACTGACTGACTGACTGAATAATATTAGAAATAGGTATCAATATTTTTAACTTAATTATAGTCTTTAAACAAACCCTTCCTTCAGCTAGGCTGGACTTGCGTACGTACGGTTTCAAAACATCAGTTTTACAGCTAGCTACCTACCGAGTTAGTACGAGTCGTATGCGTACTGTTTACAATCACACATTATTATTTTAATGGTCCGATGAGAAATTGATCATTTCCCGATTCATAGGTAGGAGGTAGGTATCTAACCTAAACTGCTCTTAGTGTAGGTGATTATTTTTATTATTAATTATTCTAACTAAACATCTGAGTATAAGGTAGGTACGTACGTTTTTGTTTGACGATAATACCGATAAAGAAACTGTCTTTGTGTAGTAGGTAGTTAGTAACCTAACTAGTTGACGAATAATATTGTGGCCCTGAAAAGGGCCTTTTGTTTCGAATGCATACGAGCGGAGAGCATCGCCCAAACGTACACATAATAAGTACGCGTGCGGGGCGCTCGCACGATGCACCACGGTCGGTCAGCTGATGTCGTCGGTGTAGCACGACGACGACGTCTAAGCCTTCTTCTCGGTCTTCTTGGGCAGGAGTACCGCCTGGATGTTCGGCAGCACACCGCCTTGAGCGATCGTCACACCGGAGAGCAGCTTGTTCAACTCCTCGTCGTTGCGGATGGCCAATTGAAGATGACGCGGGATGATCCTGGTCTTCTTGTTGTCTCTCGCGGCGTTACCGGCCAACTCGAGTACCTCAGCGGCCAGATACTCCATCACGGCGGCCAAGTAGACGGGGGCACCGGCACCGACGCGCTCGGCGTAGTTTCCGTTACGCAGCAGCCTGTGGATACGTCCCACGGGGAACTGGAGACCGGCACGGTTCGAACGGGACTTTGCCTTTCCCTTCACCTTGCCACCTTTACCGCGACCCGACATAGTTGGTGTTGTTGATAAGTTGTATTAATTTACACGAAAAAACGACGTAACACGCGTACGAATGTGCGCGCAACGAGTGAACCTTGGTAAATGTCCTATTATGTTTTGGTACGGCGCGTTTTTATACGCGCGCCGCGTGGCTGTGTCAGTGGTAGGGGTACACAGCTAACGAAACAAATTCACAAAGCGCGCAGGCGCGCGCAAACTCTCGACCGACCGGCGCAACATTCGATTATTATGGGATGAATTATAGAGAGATCTATATCGGTAGGTACCTAGACCTAGGTTTCTCATTCAGAATATCACCTAATAATATTAAATTAAATTATGATTCAACTGTGCGTGTACCTACTTGTACTATGAATGTACTTTTCTATGTAAGCGTGTAGGTACTTATGTGGTTTTTGGATAAGTAAGTAGGTAGGTATGTATAATGTGTTATTATAAAACGTTTTGACTCTCTCCGTATTAAAGAAATGAATATTATTCATGATAGTTTTGTTAGCCCTGAAAAGGGCTTTTTGGTGTGCGTGCGCTCGGAGAGCGCCGCGATCGAGAGCGCATGCACGCAACTCTGAAGCATCTCGGCCTGCCTGCCGTGCCGCCGTGGTCGTTTCTTCAGTTAGTTCAGTTGATTGTTGTGTTGCTTCTAAAGAAGAAGAATCGGCCGCCACTGACGGTGAGACGAGCTCGAGACACGTCGAGCGCGCGTTCCGCACCCTCTCTTTCCGAAGACGATGGACGCAACAACATACGAACTAGGTGCGCGCGGTTGAACGTTGATGGGAAACTATGCACGCGCGGGCGCCTCTCTACCGTGCATAATACAACACACATGTAAACACTCACTAGTATGTAGTAGGTATTACACGCACGCACACGCACGCACAGTAGGCAAGACGCACGCACGCACACGCACACACACTTATAATTCAGCCGACTGCGCCGCTGTCCTCGTCGTCGTCGTCGTCGCCGGTGTAACGCGAACGCGACCGTTGCTTACTTCTTAGCGGCGGACGCTTTCTTGGCTGCCGGTTTAGACTTGGGTGTAGCAGCGGCCTTCTTGGGTTTAGGCGCTTTAGGTTTCTTGGTCGGCGGCTTGGCTGTCTTCTTAGCTTTCGGTGCGGCGGCGCCCTTCGCCTTGGCGGGGGCGGCGGCCTTCTTGGGTGCCGGCTTCTTCTTAGCGGCGGCGGCGGCCTTCTTGTCCTTAGCGGCGGCGGCCGACGACTTGGCCTTGGAAGGCGAACCCGAAGCAGCGGCAGCGGACGCGGCGGCGGCCGCCGCCTTCTTGGTCTTGGCTCCAGCCGCCGAGGCGGTCGCCTTCTTGGTCTTCGCGGCCGCGGAGGCGGTCGCCTTACCGGCGGCCTTGCCGGCGGCGGCGGTGGCGGGTTTCTTGGACGCGGCCGATTTCGACTCGAGCTTGAACGAACCGGAGGCACCCTTGCCCTTGGTCTGGATCAGCGCGCCAGACTCGACGGCGCTCTTCAGATATTTCCTGATGAACGGAGCCAGTTTCTCAGCGTCGACCTTGTACTGGGCGGCGATGTACTTCTTGATCGCCTGCAGGGAAGATCCGCTGCGCTCCTTCATCTCCTTGATAGCGTTGTTGACCATCTCGGATGTTTTGGGATGGGTCGGCTTCGCCTTCGGTTTCTTCGCGGCGCCGGCGCCGCCTGCCTGCCTCGCCTGCTTCTTCGCTGGTGTAGCGGGTGCCGGAGCTTCGGTAGCGACTGCTGTGTCTGCCATTTCGCGTATTGTTAGAATCAACAGGAGAGTAAGACGTAGTATTATAAGAGACTTAGATGTCGCCACTTATAGGATTTTACAAATTACGTATACGTACGCCCAAGTACGACGGAACTTTACCGTAACGAGCGCCGTGATGTCGCGCGACGTTTTCTCGTATGAACGCTTGAGAGTTTTCACTAACACGTATCTAATAAAATAAACAAAAAGAATAGTTAACGAGTCGCAGGGCAACGGGCGATTGCGGTTTCGGATAGTTCATGAAGTGGAGTATGCGGTCGTGCGAATGCAGGCGGAGTGCGGTGCGCGTTCGGACGGTGGCGGTGTTTTATTTTGACGACTGAGTACGAAGCGTAGGTCGGGTCGAGTTCAAAACGTTATTTTCTCTATAATATTGATAGTTAGCCGGGATGGAGGTCGACGCGTCAACAAGGAGGATATCGAGCTCGTGCGGCGACAGGACACCGTCGATATCACGCGGCGTCGCGAAGGTATTATCGAGCTAAAAGTGAAGCGTCGTAAAACACCGCGAGCGCCGAACCCCGCTAAGGACGGACGACTCCGGCCAGGACGTGCAACCTATTAATTATTTCGCGCTCACTAATAATAAAAGGCGAGAGCGTTGACAGTGTGAAGACTACTGCGATTATCGCATCAGAAAGTGTAAATACAATCATGCGTATTAAAGTAAAGCTACCGACCGACCGACCGTAGGTACACGCAGCGTTCTATACTGGCCACTAGCTAGCTAGGCGGCCAGCCTTGCTCGTAACTCGGTAAACATACGCGAACAAAATACAACAATACATACATAAAATTAATCGATACAGCTACTTATTGAGAAGCGATCAAAATAACGATTGTAGAGTGTATCTATATAGGTACAATAATAATAACACGACATAAACAAACTACTCGAGCGAACGAATAGGTAAGTATAATTTTGTGTTCTACATAAGTGTTAGGGTCTCTAATGTTTTCTTTTATTTTTCAGGTTCAGGTTATTCAGTCAGTCAGTCAGTCAGTCAGTCAGTCAGTCAGTCAGTCAAAGGACGGACAGATGGATACAGACGGACTGACAGACATACATACATACATACAGACTGAACTGACTGACTGAGTTCAGACAGCGGCGACGGCGAAGGAAAGAGTGCGACAATCACGCGTAGGTAGGTATATACTCACATAAATGGTAAACGATCGGCGTTTCAGATTCAAGTCCAATATTAATGTAGCAGGTAGATAGTTTGTAAGAGTGTGTTTAGTGCCGACATAAAGGAATCGTTTATAATAAATTAGGTATAACTGTGTTTCATTTCATCTAATAAATCTCCCTCCAAAACCGAAGTATAGATTATAGGTAGTAAGTAAGTAAGAGGTACGTTTTTTTTTTTTTTTTGACAACTCCATTAAAGAAACATTTTAATTGTATCGAATCATATGCGGCCCTGAAAAGGGCCTTTTTTGATGTGCGCATCTACACACGCATGGTCGAACGGTATGATTTTGTTCATTCACACACAACGAAGAACGAACGCAAAACACACACACGTCCGCACACACACAGTATGTAGAGCTGCTGGATGCACAGGCGACACGTAGGTACGTCGTCGTCGTCGTTTAACCGCCGAAACCGTACAGGGTGCGACCCTGGCGCTTCAGAGCGTAGACGACGTCCATGGCGGTGACGGTCTTCCTCTTTGCGTGCTCGGTGTAAGTGACGGCGTCACGGATGACGTTCTCTAGGAACACTTTAAGCACACCGCGAGTCTCTTCGTAGATCAGACCGGAGATACGTTTCACGCCGCCTCTGCGAGCCAGACGACGGATGGCGGGCTTCGTGATACCCTGGATGTTATCACGAAGTACCTTCCTGTGACGCTTGGCTCCTCCTTTTCCCAGACCCTTTCCTCCCTTACCGCGACCGGTCATCTTCTCAGCAGTGGGGGTTTCAACAACAAAGTACAAACACGATCGACACGGGTGTGTGCGCGCACGAACAACGCGAACGACTGGCTTTTTTAAAAGCCCGCAACTCTCTTATATTTATACCCGACGTGGAGCTCAGCGGGCGGTGGGACAGAGACGGGAGGTGCGGGGGGCGAGGCGACCCGATGCTCGTCGTTGGTTGGTTCTACGTTGTTTCGTCGCGTACAGCATTCGAAAAACGCAAATTTTACTTACAAAATTGCATTTTATTTTTATAATAATTATCTAGTAGGTACATAGAGACGTGATGTTAGCTCTAAAGGTACTACTTAACCAACCAACCAATTATTATTATTTAGTAGGTACAACAACCGAGGAGTCCTGCAATCGGTTAACATAATTCAGTCTCTGTTATTTATCTAAGTAAGTAAGTAGGTAGGTAGGTAGGTAGGTAGGTAGGTAGGTAGGTAGGTACTTAGGTACTTCTTCTTCTTATGGAGTGATTGAGTAAATAATTTACTGAATTCTGTTAGGTAGGTAACGGTTACGTTTTTGCGACTTCTGATATAAAGAAACACATTTAATACTCAGATACATATGTGGCCCTGAAAAGGGCCTTTTGTGTGAACGCACAACCACAAACTGCACACGATGTGTGCGTGTGTGTGTGTGTGTGTATTGTGACGTATGCTGATGCAGCAGCAGTTTAAGCGCGTTCGCCTCTGATCCTGCGCGCCAACTGGATGTCCTTTGGCATGATGGTGACGCGCTTCGCGTGAATCGCGCACAGGTTGGTGTCTTCGAAGAGACCGACGAGGTAAGCTTCGCTAGCCTCCTGCAGCGCCATGACGGCGGAGCTCTGGAAACGGAGATCGGTCTTGAAGTCCTGTGCGATCTCACGTACGAGACGCTGGAACGGAAGCTTACGGATCAGCAGCTCGGTACTCTTCTGGTAGCGACGAATCTCACGGAGGGCCACAGTGCCGGGCCTGTAGCGATGGGGTTTCTTAACGCCACCGGTGGCCGGTGCGCTCTTACGCGCAGCCTTGGTGGCGAGCTGCTTCCTCGGAGCCTTACCACCGGTCGATTTACGAGCGGTCTGCTTGGTACGCGCCATTGTAAACAATTTCAATAACAACTACTAACACAGAAAAACGAACGAACGAACGAATTCACGCAACGCACGCGCGGACCTGCACACTTCGAACGTACGAGAGTGAATAAAAACGCCCGTACGCAGTTGGGCCCTATTTATACCCGCGGCAACACAGCGGTCAGGGGATCGCGCGCGCGCCCTCTACAGTACATCGAACTAACTAAACTTGTAAAATAAATCGACACACGAACAATAATAATAAATTACCTATTAAAATAAAATTATCAAGTATAATAAGTAATAACGAAACTAAAACTTTGGTCTCTGTGTGAAAACTACTGCCATTCGATTGCATCTCATTTTACTAACTCTCATTTACGGGGAAAGAAAAAAAAAAAAAAAAAAAAAAAAAAAAAAAAAACTTAGTGTGCCTGTTGATGTTGTTTGTTCGTTTATTTTGTGGATGCTTTGTGTTTTCGCTAATGTCTTTAACCGAGAGCATGCATATTTACTGGTTAGTTAGTTCGGTAGGTAGGTAGGTAGGTAGGTAGGTACTGTGTCAGAGCGATATTTGATGACGAACGTGAACGGTACTTAGGTACTGAGCGAGTTAAAGTAGGTAACGTTTTGACGAGTTTCCAATTAAAGAAATGTGAATTGACAATCACATGAGCATATTTGTGGCCCTGAAAAGGGCCTTTTGTTGTTTCTCCTGCCATCGCACGGTGTGCGTGCGCGTCCAGACGTCTGCCGTGGTTCGTTCGTTCGTTCGTTCGCGACGCGTGCATCGTGCGCGTCTCGTACGTACGTGCATGACACAAACACACACATACCGAGCAGCAGTAGTACTCGGGTATGTGCGTGTAAATGCACATGCACGCACATTACGAAGACACTAGCACAATAATAACGCACGCATCACACTCAACGAGACACACGAACAAGCGCACTGGTTTTAGCACTGTATACACACACGAGGCGAGGCGTCGAGACGGAGCGTCGGCGCGGCTCTTGCTAGCGCTACCGACCGACCGCTCACTTGGAGCTGGTGTATTTGGTGACGGCCTTGGTGCCTTCACTGACGGCGTGCTTGGCGAGTTCACCGGGCAGCAGGAGCCTGACGGACGTCTGCACCTCCCTGGACGTGATGGTCGACCTCTTGTTGTAGTGGGCGAGGCGGGAAGCTTCGGCGGCGATACGCTCGAAGATGTCGTTCACGAACGAGTTCATGATGGACATCGCCTTGCTGGAGATACCGGTGTCGGGGTGCACCTGTTTCAACACCTTGTAGATGTAGATCGCGTAACTCTCCTTCCTCTTGTGCTTCTTCTTCTTCTTGTCGGTCTTGGAGATGTTCTTCTGGGCTTTGCCAGACTTCTTGGCGGCTTTACCACTTGTCTTGGGCGGCATTATGGAATCGTAGAGTAAACACGTGCTACCGAAACGGAGTTCAGTCGCTGTATAATACCGTAAAATTACTGCAAGTTTTATTTATACGCGCGCTCGCGTACACAGTTGCGGCAAGCGGTGAGTGACTCGACGCAGCGGCCGACCAATCACAGCGCTCTTAAGCCAGAGCGCGGGGAGAGGGGATGCCCGGGAGGGAGGTGAAGGGGGCGGGGTGACGCCTGTGCTCGTCATTTATTGAAAAATAAATAAAAAAAATGTTCTCTCTAAAATATAGGTACCTAGATAATATTATTACAGGTAGGTATATGTATGACTGACTGACTGACTGACTGACTGACTGAATAATATTAGAAATAGGTATCAATATTTTTAACTTAATTATAGTCTTTAAACAAACCCTTCCTTCAGCTAGGCTGGACTTGCGTACGTACGGTTTCAAAACATCAGTTTTACAGCTAGCTACCTACCGAGTTAGTACGAGTCGTATGCGTACTGTTTACAATCACACATTATTATTTTAATGGTCCGATGAGAAATTGATCATTTCCCGATTCATAGGTAGGAGGTAGGTATCTAACCTAAACTGCTCTTAGTGTAGGTGATTATTTTTATTATTAATTATTCTAACTAAACATCTGAGTATAAGGTAGGTACGTACGTTTTTGTTTGACGATAATACCGATAAAGAAACTGTCTTTGTGTAGTAGGTAGTTAGTAACCTAACTAGTTGACGAATAATATTGTGGCCCTGAAAAGGGCCTTTTGTTTCGAATGCATACGAGCGGAGAGCATCGCCCAAACGTACACATAATAAGTACGCGTGCGGGGCGCTCGCACGATGCACCACGGTCGGTCAGCTGATGTCGTCGGTGTAGCACGACGACGACGTCTAAGCCTTCTTCTCGGTCTTCTTGGGCAGGAGTACCGCCTGGATGTTCGGCAGCACACCGCCTTGAGCGATCGTCACACCGGAGAGCAGCTTGTTCAACTCCTCGTCGTTGCGGATGGCCAATTGAAGATGACGCGGGATGATCCTGGTCTTCTTGTTGTCTCTCGCGGCGTTACCGGCCAACTCGAGTACCTCAGCGGCCAGATACTCCATCACGGCGGCCAAGTAGACGGGGGCACCGGCACCGACGCGCTCGGCGTAGTTTCCGTTACGCAGCAGCCTGTGGATACGTCCCACGGGGAACTGGAGACCGGCACGGTTCGAACGGGACTTTGCCTTTCCCTTCACCTTGCCACCTTTACCGCGACCCGACATAGTTGGTGTTGTTGATAAGTTGTATTAATTTACACGAAAAAACGACGTAACACGCGTACGAATGTGCGCGCAACGAGTGAACCTTGGTAAATGTCCTATTATGTTTTTTTTTTTTTTTTTTTTTTTTTTTTTTTTTTTTTTTTTGGAGATGGCATCTCGCAGTTCAGCCTCTGAGGCTGGCTACTGCTTAACCGGACTATTCCCTGTGGATGCCTTAAAAATGAATCTAAGGCCTCCAGCCAGGGGCTTAAAACTATACTTAAAAACTAAGCGACCACTCGCTAAGGGCACCCCCTGTGGGGTACGGGCCTCGGCTTAGGGCGTCGCTGGGGGGGGCAGCAAAGGGACAGGCTGGATCTGAGTGATATTAATTAGGGGCTGGTTTAAAACTACCGGCTCAGCATCGCGGGCTGGCTCTGGCAAGGGTCGGGGGGGGTTCGTTGAACGTGGGCGTCGCGTCGGGCCTCGGCGGCGAGGACGGAAACATGGCGGTCTGTATTTGTACTTTCGTAATGTGCTGGTTTCCCTACTGCTCTCCTGGAGGAGGGTGATGGGGTCATCGGGGGTGGTGAGAGCATGTCGCGGACGGCGAACCATGCTAATACGCGAGGGCTCGTATCGGGCGGCCGATGCGATCAGGGGGTTCCTATGCTTGATAGCGGAATCGAAGAAACGCTTGGAAAGACGTTTCATAAACTGAGCTAAGGTGGGGATCCTAAGGTCTAAGTGGAGACTGTCATTACGGACATAATAGGGGGCACCGGTAATCTTACGGAGAAAACGGTTCTGAAGGGTCTGCATCCGGTGCAGATGACGCGGGTGGGCATGGGCAAAAGTGACACAAGCGTATGTCATAATGGGACGGATGACGGCGGTATAGAGTCGCAACTTGCACTTAAGTGACAATTTGCTCTTTGCCGTGATCATAAAATGGAGCCTACCCATGGCAAAGGCAGCCCGGTCGCGGGCTGCTCTTATATGCGCAGCAAAGGATAGGTGGTTGTCGAGAATGACTCCTAAGTATTTGGCTTGCTTCTCCCAAGGGATCGGCTTGCCGAACATAGTGATCGGAGAGGGGACGGGACGTTTGAGACGCGCCTTATGAAAAAGAACTGCCTGGCTTTTATCGGGATTAACCTCGATTCGCCACTTACGGAACCAGGCTCCTAAAGCATTGGCTGCTTTTTGGAGCTGACGGGCGATGGCGTCTTGGCCGTGCCCAGTATAATAGATTGCCGTATCGTCGGCGAAAAGGGCCAAGTGAGCCTTTTTGCTCTTGGGGATATCTGAAGTGAAAAGAGTGAATATGAGGGGGGAAACGACAGAGCCCTGAGGGACTCCCGCGCGAATGGGGTGGGGGGAAGAAAGGGTTTTCCCTATGCGATAGCGGAAAGTGCGATTCGCCAAAAAGTCTCGCAAGATGAGCACGAGACGATCTGGCACACCGAGCTGATACAGCTTGTATATCAGCCCGTTGTGCCAGACTTTGTCGAACGCTTTCGCTATATCGAAAAATAACACACCGGTCATCGCTCCACGCTGGAAGCCAGCGCTCAAGTGCTCTACGATGCGGTGGACCTGTTGGACGCACGAGTGTTCGGTCCTGAAACCGAACTGCTCGTTGGGAATGAGGCTCTTAGCCTCGGCAAAGTCTTTGAGGCGCTTATAAATAAGCCTCTCATAGATTTTACCGAGCGCGCTAAGGAGACTGATCGGCCGATAGCTAGTCGGCTCGGATCTGGGTTTACCCGGTTTGGGAATACCTATGACGGTGGCCTCTTTCCACACTTGGGGAAAGATGTTATTGCTCAAGGCGCCATTGAAGATGGCCGCCAACAAGACTATGAGCTGAGAGGGGAGGACTTTGAACACCCTATTGGTGAAGCCATCGGCGCCAGGGGCTTTCCGAGGCTGTAGCCTATCTATTATGTCTTTCACTTCGTCGGGCGTGACTGAAGGAAGAGGACAGTCGGGGTCTTCTACTGGGGGGAGAGCGGCTCTACGTTCGACTTCCGCGTCCACCTCAGCGAGATGTCGCATGTCTACTGGTAGAGAGGGCGTGCACTGAGATTCCAGGCTGTCGGCCAGGCATTCAGCCTTCTCAGAGTCGTCAAAGGCGACGCTCTTATCGGGGCGAATGAGAGGAGGCATAGTAACCTCGTCGCTGCTAGCACGCAACTTTCGTTGCAGTTGCCAGAAAGCTAAGTGAGTGGGCTCGAGTTCGCTAAGCTCCTTGTCCCAACGATTCGAACGAAACTCACTGGTGCGCTGCTTTACAGCAAGCTGCAAGCTGCGCATGTGAGCCTTGTTCGCATAGCAGGGAAAGACGCTATAGGCACGAACGGCCGCGTTCTTCTCGGTTATCAGATCACGTATGTCATCGGGTAGTTTCCAGCGGTGATCGCTCATCGCTGGGACTTCCCGTGAACAATCCTTCAGTACGGATTGTACGTGATCTGTAAACAAGTTGATGGCGGCCGTCGTGTCTGCGACTGAGACTATGTGATCGGGGATACCGTCCGTGAGAGGAGACATGTCGGATTTCAGCTTATCGCTTACTTTCTTCCAGTCTGTTATCAAAATAGGGGCAGGGGGCTGGCTGGGGTCAAAGAGGCCCGAGCTAGAAACGAGATGTATGACTACCGGACGGTGGTCAGAGTTAAGCTCGTGTAGCGTCTCAATCGAGTCCAGCCTGAGGCTGACGTTCCTGAGCAGCGCTATATCGAGCACATCGGAGCGCAAACCGACAGTGTCGGGGTAGTGGGTGTGCTCCATAGGAGCGATAGGGTCAAAGGAAAGGGAGTCGCTTAGGTCGTATAACGCCCGCCCTCTCGGGTTGGTCGTTATGCTGTTCCAAGCAGGGTGTTTGGCATTGAGGTCGCCCGCTATGATAACGGACTCGCTCAAGCCGAAGAGAGAGGTGAGATCCTTCTCTAACAGGGAATGGTCCTCAGATGAATTTACGGGGGGCATGTAGGCAGAGATGATATGGACCGACTGATGGCCGGTCATACCTAGCCGACAGATTGAAACCTCAAGCAGTGATTCTAGAGGGGGTGAGTCTACTGGGATGCAGTGCAGTTCTTTACGGTAATAAATGAGCGTGCCGCCTCTGTGGCAGCGGGAACGGTCATTGCGAACTATATGAAAGTTTGCAATCTTGGGGTTGCGGAGATGGGGCTTTAAGAAAGTCTCTTGGACAAGAAAGACATCTATCTGATGATCGCGGAGGAACGCGGCGATCTCATCGCGTTGTCCACTAATGCCGTTGGCATTGTAAAAGCCTACTTTAAGGGATCGGGGTTGGGTACTCGTTAAGGGCCTAGTTAGATCCATTGTCGGTCTGGTTGTGAGAGAGCGCGCGGAGAGCTGCACGTATCCTAGGATACGATTTGAAGATCATGTTGATCTTTTTCATGTCATTCGTTCCTCTGAGCTCGGCCGCTAAGCGGTCGGCCTCAGGGGATTCGAAGATCGCGAACCTAGCTATGGTGTCGAAGGAGCTTTCCTCGGCATCCACAGACTCTGGGCCGAGTGGCCTGGAGGGAGGGCGCGCTGGTGAGGCTAGGGCAGCGGCCGTTGGAACGGGCGCAGGGCAAGGGACCGGGTTATCTAATAGCCCGGGCATGGGGGCGGTGGCCTTGGGGCTACCAAGTGCTGGAAAAGCACGCTGATGATTCAGCGCGTTCCAGGGGGACGGTCTCTGGGGACTGAGACGCTCAGGCAACTGAGCAGAGGGGATCGGGACTGATGAGGGGGCTTCCCTCAGCTGGCGAGCGTTAAAACGCTTCGCCAGCTTACCCGGGAATTGTTTGGGGGCTTTGGGGCAACCCCTATAGTTGGCCGGGTGGCCTGTCTGACCGCATAGCACACAACTGGGTGGCTCGGTACAGAGGTTCCTGTCCTTGGGACGGGAGCAATCGGCAGTGGCGTGATCGCCTAGGCACTTGACGCACCGGGGAGGTGCGAAGCAGTGCTTTTGGGCGTGGCCGTAAAGTTGGCAACCGTGGCACTGGGAAAGCACCTTGTTGCGGTGAGGCCGCTCAATGAGGATGCCCGATAAGGAGCAGACGGTTTTGATTTTAAAAATGGGGTGATGACCCTCGACGGGGTCACAGATGACGAGCACCATGTCGTACTCGTCACCTCCCCTCGCCTTGTGCAGGCGGTGGACGGCGGAGACTGGGACGTTCTGGGAGGTGAGGTCGTCCAGAATGTCCTGGGATGGGATCTCTTTGGGGATCCGCCTGATCACCACGCGGGTGGGCTTCTCCTCAGGGAGAGAGTAAGTGTGGAAGGCGACGTGCCTCCCACGAAGATTGCGGACAAGGTCCCTGAAGTCCGAGGACGAAGGGACGGTGACCTTTATACCCTGTAGGGTAGATTTGGCTGAGGTATAATTGATGCGCAACTCAGTGCACATCTTGGACACATCGGTCCATTTCGCCTTATCTTGGATGAAGATAGGCGGCGGGGGCTTTAGCTTCTTGGAAGAAGAAGCAGAGGGGGCGGTAGGGGCGGTAGCCATAGGGCTAACGGGGCGGCTAGACGCGGCCGGAGCTGTCGAAGCGACAGGAGAAACGGGGCGAGATAAGGGGGCAGGGGAGGGTGGGGTGGGGGTAGAGCGAGCCGCTACGGGCTTTTTGGCCTTATTGGCTTTAGCGCCCTTGCCCTTCCTTCGCTTGCCCTTGCCTACCATCGTGTACTCCTCAGAGTCAGAGGTAGCGTCGGACGATCCCGAGTACTCCGAGGCCTCGGAAAGCACGTCCGCAATCTCCATAGGAGAAGCATCGGGACTTGCAGGTGAGGCCTGAGAGTGCACTAACGGGGGTGGGTCGGAACTAGCCGGCGAGATCGGCACGAATACCTTCTCGGATAGGATACCCATAAGGGGCTCCGCGATAGTCATATAATTTTCCCTTATATGAGGGTTGGGGTCACTAAGGAGCCTCTTAAGGAGGTCCGTGAGGGACTTAGCCCAGGCATCCTTCGATGCGAGGGTAGGGATCATGTCTATCTAATGGGACTGATCTTGACTAATATATAGTGGGGGAGGGGGGAAAAACTCCTAGCCCTAGTCCCGAGGAGACACGAAAATCGTGAACCCCCCGGGCGGACAATTCCCACAAAAACGAACCCACCCGTGTGACTTTCCTAGTGCTATACTGGCGAGAAGAAAGGCACAAACAAACTCGCCAGCTACACTGTTGTCCTGGCCAGAGGGGCCGCTAAGCCTAACTCCCCGGGAGGGATAGCCCGGGGATGAGTGCACTCCCTGTCGGGTGACACAGGGAGGTGAGTGCCTAAGGTGTGCCCTAAGCTTGAGTACCTGTCGCCAATCTTAATGTGCGACAGGGCCCTATGGGTCTTGCGACCGATCCGGGCCGCTGGGGTAGAGACACCCAGACGTCCCGGGTGCAGCTGTGGACAAACGTGGGTTAGGTACTACCAGACTGTGACTAGGAGTCCCCCCAAGGCCACAGTCGGAGCTCTTCCGACTGACTGCTTTCCCTTGAAGAGGGTCGGCGGGTGTGGCGGGTCACCACCCACTTGGGATCGTTGGCACCGTGAGGTTTCCACCCAAGTACCACCGAAACTGGTGGATTTTGCTCTTAGGGAGCCAAGCGAACGCGACGCGATACGCGAACGTAGAAAACCGACTACAAGCACTGAAGCACTCGTAGCCGATCTGCTACGATGACGTAGTCTAACTCGAAACCACGGTGGCGGAGCTAGACGACCGGCATGCGGTGGTGTAGCACTGAGCGCAATGTGCGCGTCAGAGCGACGGGGGAGGGGGGAGCTTTCGATCGCAACGACAGAGCGCACGTGTGCACTCTGCGGCTGCCGAGAGCGGAATGGCCTGCCTATTATGTTTTGGTACGGCGCGTTTTTATACGCGCGCCGCGTGGCTGTGTCAGTGGTAGGGGTACACAGCTAACGAAACAAATTCACAAAGCGCGCAGGCGCGCGCAAACTCTCGACCGACCGGCGCAACATTCGATTATTATGGGATGAATTATAGAGAGATCTATATCGGTAGGTACCTAGACCTAGGTTTCTCATTCAGAATATCACCTAATAATATTAAATTAAATTATGATTCAACTGTGCGTGTACCTACTTGTACTATGAATGTACTTTTCTATGTAAGCGTGTAGGTACTTATGTGGTTTTTGGATAAGTAAGTAGGTAGGTATGTATAATGTGTTATTATAAAACGTTTTGACTCTCTCCGTATTAAAGAAATGAATATTATTCATGATAGTTTTGTTAGCCCTGAAAAGGGCTTTTTGGTGTGCGTGCGCTCGGAGAGCGCCGCGATCGAGAGCGCATGCACGCAACTCTGAAGCATCTCGGCCTGCCTGCCGTGCCGCCGTGGTCGTTTCTTCAGTTAGTTCAGTTGATTGTTGTGTTGCTTCTAAAGAAGAAGAATCGGCCGCCACTGACGGTGAGACGAGCTCGAGACACGTCGAGCGCGCGTTCCGCACCCTCTCTTTCCGAAGACGATGGACGCAACAACATACGAACTAGGTGCGCGCGGTTGAACGTTGATGGGAAACTATGCACGCGCGGGCGCCTCTCTACCGTGCATAATACAACACACATGTAAACACTCACTAGTATGTAGTAGGTATTACACGCACGCACACGCACGCACAGTAGGCAAGACGCACGCACGCACACGCACACACACTTATAATTCAGCCGACTGCGCCGCTGTCCTCGTCGTCGTCGTCGTCGCCGGTGTAACGCGAACGCGACCGTTGCTTACTTCTTAGCGGCGGACGCTTTCTTGGCTGCCGGTTTAGACTTGGGTGTAGCAGCGGCCTTCTTGGGTTTAGGCGCTTTAGGTTTCTTGGTCGGCGGCTTGGCTGTCTTCTTAGCTTTCGGTGCGGCGGCGCCCTTCGCCTTGGCGGGGGCGGCGGCCTTCTTGGGTGCCGGCTTCTTCTTAGCGGCGGCGGCGGCCTTCTTGTCCTTAGCGGCGGCGGCCGACGACTTGGCCTTGGAAGGCGAACCCGAAGCAGCGGCAGCGGACGCGGCGGCGGCCGCCGCCTTCTTGGTCTTGGCTCCAGCCGCCGAGGCGGTCGCCTTCTTGGTCTTCGCGGCCGCGGAGGCGGTCGCCTTACCGGCGGCCTTGCCGGCGGCGGCGGTGGCGGGTTTCTTGGACGCGGCCGATTTCGACTCGAGCTTGAACGAACCGGAGGCACCCTTGCCCTTGGTCTGGATCAGCGCGCCAGACTCGACGGCGCTCTTCAGATATTTCCTGATGAACGGAGCCAGTTTCTCAGCGTCGACCTTGTACTGGGCGGCGATGTACTTCTTGATCGCCTGCAGGGAAGATCCGCTGCGCTCCTTCATCTCCTTGATAGCGTTGTTGACCATCTCGGATGTTTTGGGATGGGTCGGCTTCGCCTTCGGTTTCTTCGCGGCGCCGGCGCCGCCTGCCTGCCTCGCCTGCTTCTTCGCTGGTGTAGCGGGTGCCGGAGCTTCGGTAGCGACTGCTGTGTCTGCCATTTCGCGTATTGTTAGAATCAACAGGAGAGTAAGACGTAGTATTATAAGAGACTTAGATGTCGCCACTTATAGGATTTTACAAATTACGTATACGTACGCCCAAGTACGACGGAACTTTACCGTAACGAGCGCCGTGATGTCGCGCGACGTTTTCTCGTATGAACGCTTGAGAGTTTTCACTAACACGTATCTAATAAAATAAACAAAAAGAATAGTTAACGAGTCGCAGGGCAACGGGCGATTGCGGTTTCGGATAGTTCATGAAGTGGAGTATGCGGTCGTGCGAATGCAGGCGGAGTGCGGTGCGCGTTCGGACGGTGGCGGTGTTTTATTTTGACGACTGAGTACGAAGCGTAGGTCGGGTCGAGTTCAAAACGTTATTTTCTCTATAATATTGATAGTTAGCCGGGATGGAGGTCGACGCGTCAACAAGGAGGATATCGAGCTCGTGCGGCGACAGGACACCGTCGATATCACGCGGCGTCGCGAAGGTATTATCGAGCTAAAAGTGAAGCGTCGTAAAACACCGCGAGCGCCGAACCCCGCTAAGGACGGACGACTCCGGCCAGGACGTGCAACCTATTAATTATTTCGCGCTCACTAATAATAAAAGGCGAGAGCGTTGACAGTGTGAAGACTACTGCGATTATCGCATCAGAAAGTGTAAATACAATCATGCGTATTAAAGTAAAGCTACCGACCGACCGACCGTAGGTACACGCAGCGTTCTATACTGGCCACTAGCTAGCTAGGCGGCCAGCCTTGCTCGTAACTCGGTAAACATACGCGAACAAAATACAACAATACATACATAAAATTAATCGATACAGCTACTTATTGAGAAGCGATCAAAATAACGATTGTAGAGTGTATCTATATAGGTACAATAATAATAACACGACATAAACAAACTACTCGAGCGAACGAATAGGTAAGTATAATTTTGTGTTCTACATAAGTGTTAGGGTCTCTAATGTTTTCTTTTATTTTTCAGGTTCAGGTTATTCAGTCAGTCAGTCAGTCAGTCAGTCAGTCAGTCAGTCAGTCAAAGGACGGACAGATGGATACAGACGGACTGACAGACATACATACATACATACAGACTGAACTGACTGACTGAGTTCAGACAGCGGCGACGGCGAAGGAAAGAGTGCGACAATCACGCGTAGGTAGGTATATACTCACATAAATGGTAAACGATCGGCGTTTCAGATTCAAGTCCAATATTAATGTAGCAGGTAGATAGTTTGTAAGAGTGTGTTTAGTGCCGACATAAAGGAATCGTTTATAATAAATTAGGTATAACTGTGTTTCATTTCATCTAATAAATCTCCCTCCAAAACCGAAGTATAGATTATAGGTAGTAAGTAAGTAAGAGGTACGTTTTTTTTTTTTTTTTGACAACTCCATTAAAGAAACATTTTAATTGTATCGAATCATATGCGGCCCTGAAAAGGGCCTTTTTTGATGTGCGCATCTACACACGCATGGTCGAACGGTATGATTTTGTTCATTCACACACAACGAAGAACGAACGCAAAACACACACACGTCCGCACACACACAGTATGTAGAGCTGCTGGATGCACAGGCGACACGTAGGTACGTCGTCGTCGTCGTTTAACCGCCGAAACCGTACAGGGTGCGACCCTGGCGCTTCAGAGCGTAGACGACGTCCATGGCGGTGACGGTCTTCCTCTTTGCGTGCTCGGTGTAAGTGACGGCGTCACGGATGACGTTCTCTAGGAACACTTTAAGCACACCGCGAGTCTCTTCGTAGATCAGACCGGAGATACGTTTCACGCCGCCTCTGCGAGCCAGACGACGGATGGCGGGCTTCGTGATACCCTGGATGTTATCACGAAGTACCTTCCTGTGACGCTTGGCTCCTCCTTTTCCCAGACCCTTTCCTCCCTTACCGCGACCGGTCATCTTCTCAGCAGTGGGGGTTTCAACAACAAAGTACAAACACGATCGACACGGGTGTGTGCGCGCACGAACAACGCGAACGACTGGCTTTTTTAAAAGCCCGCAACTCTCTTATATTTATACCCGACGTGGAGCTCAGCGGGCGGTGGGACAGAGACGGGAGGTGCGGGGGGCGAGGCGACCCGATGCTCGTCGTTGGTTGGTTCTACGTTGTTTCGTCGCGTACAGCATTCGAAAAACGCAAATTTTACTTACAAAATTGCATTTTATTTTTATAATAATTATCTAGTAGGTACATAGAGACGTGATGTTAGCTCTAAAGGTACTACTTAACCAACCAACCAATTATTATTATTTAGTAGGTACAACAACCGAGGAGTCCTGCAATCGGTTAACATAATTCAGTCTCTGTTATTTATCTAAGTAAGTAAGTAGGTAGGTAGGTAGGTAGGTAGGTAGGTAGGTAGGTAGGTACTTAGGTACTTCTTCTTCTTATGGAGTGATTGAGTAAATAATTTACTGAATTCTGTTAGGTAGGTAACGGTTACGTTTTTGCGACTTCTGATATAAAGAAACACATTTAATACTCAGATACATATGTGGCCCTGAAAAGGGCCTTTTGTGTGAACGCACAACCACAAACTGCACACGATGTGTGCGTGTGTGTGTGTGTGTGTATTGTGACGTATGCTGATGCAGCAGCAGTTTAAGCGCGTTCGCCTCTGATCCTGCGCGCCAACTGGATGTCCTTTGGCATGATGGTGACGCGCTTCGCGTGAATCGCGCACAGGTTGGTGTCTTCGAAGAGACCGACGAGGTAAGCTTCGCTAGCCTCCTGCAGCGCCATGACGGCGGAGCTCTGGAAACGGAGATCGGTCTTGAAGTCCTGTGCGATCTCACGTACGAGACGCTGGAACGGAAGCTTACGGATCAGCAGCTCGGTACTCTTCTGGTAGCGACGAATCTCACGGAGGGCCACAGTGCCGGGCCTGTAGCGATGGGGTTTCTTAACGCCACCGGTGGCCGGTGCGCTCTTACGCGCAGCCTTGGTGGCGAGCTGCTTCCTCGGAGCCTTACCACCGGTCGATTTACGAGCGGTCTGCTTGGTACGCGCCATTGTAAACAATTTCAATAACAACTACTAACACAGAAAAACGAACGAACGAACGAATTCACGCAACGCACGCGCGGACCTGCACACTTCGAACGTACGAGAGTGAATAAAAACGCCCGTACGCAGTTGGGCCCTATTTATACCCGCGGCAACACAGCGGTCAGGGGATCGCGCGCGCGCCCTCTACAGTACATCGAACTAACTAAACTTGTAAAATAAATCGACACACGAACAATAATAATAAATTACCTATTAAAATAAAATTATCAAGTATAATAAGTAATAACGAAACTAAAACTTTGGTCTCTGTGTGAAAACTACTGCCATTCGATTGCATCTCATTTTACTAACTCTCATTTACGGGGAAAGAAAAAAAAAAAAAAAAAAAAAAAAAAAAAAAAAACTTAGTGTGCCTGTTGATGTTGTTTGTTCGTTTATTTTGTGGATGCTTTGTGTTTTCGCTAATGTCTTTAACCGAGAGCATGCATATTTACTGGTTAGTTAGTTCGGTAGGTAGGTAGGTAGGTAGGTAGGTACTGTGTCAGAGCGATATTTGATGACGAACGTGAACGGTACTTAGGTACTGAGCGAGTTAAAGTAGGTAACGTTTTGACGAGTTTCCAATTAAAGAAATGTGAATTGACAATCACATGAGCATATTTGTGGCCCTGAAAAGGGCCTTTTGTTGTTTCTCCTGCCATCGCACGGTGTGCGTGCGCGTCCAGACGTCTGCCGTGGTTCGTTCGTTCGTTCGTTCGCGACGCGTGCATCGTGCGCGTCTCGTACGTACGTGCATGACACAAACACACACATACCGAGCAGCAGTAGTACTCGGGTATGTGCGTGTAAATGCACATGCACGCACATTACGAAGACACTAGCACAATAATAACGCACGCATCACACTCAACGAGACACACGAACAAGCGCACTGGTTTTAGCACTGTATACACACACGAGGCGAGGCGTCGAGACGGAGCGTCGGCGCGGCTCTTGCTAGCGCTACCGACCGACCGCTCACTTGGAGCTGGTGTATTTGGTGACGGCCTTGGTGCCTTCACTGACGGCGTGCTTGGCGAGTTCACCGGGCAGCAGGAGCCTGACGGACGTCTGCACCTCCCTGGACGTGATGGTCGACCTCTTGTTGTAGTGGGCGAGGCGGGAAGCTTCGGCGGCGATACGCTCGAAGATGTCGTTCACGAACGAGTTCATGATGGACATCGCCTTGCTGGAGATACCGGTGTCGGGGTGCACCTGTTTCAACACCTTGTAGATGTAGATCGCGTAACTCTCCTTCCTCTTGTGCTTCTTCTTCTTCTTGTCGGTCTTGGAGATGTTCTTCTGGGCTTTGCCAGACTTCTTGGCGGCTTTACCACTTGTCTTGGGCGGCATTATGGAATCGTAGAGTAAACACGTGCTACCGAAACGGAGTTCAGTCGCTGTATAATACCGTAAAATTACTGCAAGTTTTATTTATACGCGCGCTCGCGTACACAGTTGCGGCAAGCGGTGAGTGACTCGACGCAGCGGCCGACCAATCACAGCGCTCTTAAGCCAGAGCGCGGGGAGAGGGGATGCCCGGGAGGGAGGTGAAGGGGGCGGGGTGACGCCTGTGCTCGTCATTTATTGAAAAATAAATAAAAAAAATGTTCTCTCTAAAATATAGGTACCTAGATAATATTATTACAGGTAGGTATATGTATGACTGACTGACTGACTGACTGACTGACTGAATAATATTAGAAATAGGTATCAATATTTTTAACTTAATTATAGTCTTTAAACAAACCCTTCCTTCAGCTAGGCTGGACTTGCGTACGTACGGTTTCAAAACATCAGTTTTACAGCTAGCTACCTACCGAGTTAGTACGAGTCGTATGCGTACTGTTTACAATCACACATTATTATTTTAATGGTCCGATGAGAAATTGATCATTTCCCGATTCATAGGTAGGAGGTAGGTATCTAACCTAAACTGCTCTTAGTGTAGGTGATTATTTTTATTATTAATTATTCTAACTAAACATCTGAGTATAAGGTAGGTACGTACGTTTTTGTTTGACGATAATACCGATAAAGAAACTGTCTTTGTGTAGTAGGTAGTTAGTAACCTAACTAGTTGACGAATAATATTGTGGCCCTGAAAAGGGCCTTTTGTTTCGAATGCATACGAGCGGAGAGCATCGCCCAAACGTACACATAATAAGTACGCGTGCGGGGCGCTCGCACGATGCACCACGGTCGGTCAGCTGATGTCGTCGGTGTAGCACGACGACGACGTCTAAGCCTTCTTCTCGGTCTTCTTGGGCAGGAGTACCGCCTGGATGTTCGGCAGCACACCGCCTTGAGCGATCGTCACACCGGAGAGCAGCTTGTTCAACTCCTCGTCGTTGCGGATGGCCAATTGAAGATGACGCGGGATGATCCTGGTCTTCTTGTTGTCTCTCGCGGCGTTACCGGCCAACTCGAGTACCTCAGCGGCCAGATACTCCATCACGGCGGCCAAGTAGACGGGGGCACCGGCACCGACGCGCTCGGCGTAGTTTCCGTTACGCAGCAGCCTGTGGATACGTCCCACGGGGAACTGGAGACCGGCACGGTTCGAACGGGACTTTGCCTTTCCCTTCACCTTGCCACCTTTACCGCGACCCGACATAGTTGGTGTTGTTGATAAGTTGTATTAATTTACACGAAAAAACGACGTAACACGCGTACGAATGTGCGCGCAACGAGTGAACCTTGGTAAATGTCCTATTATGTTTTGGTACGGCGCGTTTTTATACGCGCGCCGCGTGGCTGTGTCAGTGGTAGGGGTACACAGCTAACGAAACAAATTCACAAAGCGCGCAGGCGCGCGCAAACTCTCGACCGACCGGCGCAACATTCGATTATTATGGGATGAATTATAGAGAGATCTATATCGGTAGGTACCTAGACCTAGGTTTCTCATTCAGAATATCACCTAATAATATTAAATTAAATTATGATTCAACTGTGCGTGTACCTACTTGTACTATGAATGTACTTTTCTATGTAAGCGTGTAGGTACTTATGTGGTTTTTGGATAAGTAAGTAGGTAGGTATGTATAATGTGTTATTATAAAACGTTTTGACTCTCTCCGTATTAAAGAAATGAATATTATTCATGATAGTTTTGTTAGCCCTGAAAAGGGCTTTTTGGTGTGCGTGCGCTCGGAGAGCGCCGCGATCGAGAGCGCATGCACGCAACTCTGAAGCATCTCGGCCTGCCTGCCGTGCCGCCGTGGTCGTTTCTTCAGTTAGTTCAGTTGATTGTTGTGTTGCTTCTAAAGAAGAAGAATCGGCCGCCACTGACGGTGAGACGAGCTCGAGACACGTCGAGCGCGCGTTCCGCACCCTCTCTTTCCGAAGACGATGGACGCAACAACATACGAACTAGGTGCGCGCGGTTGAACGTTGATGGGAAACTATGCACGCGCGGGCGCCTCTCTACCGTGCATAATACAACACACATGTAAACACTCACTAGTATGTAGTAGGTATTACACGCACGCACACGCACGCACAGTAGGCAAGACGCACGCACGCACACGCACACACACTTATAATTCAGCCGACTGCGCCGCTGTCCTCGTCGTCGTCGTCGTCGCCGGTGTAACGCGAACGCGACCGTTGCTTACTTCTTAGCGGCGGACGCTTTCTTGGCTGCCGGTTTAGACTTGGGTGTAGCAGCGGCCTTCTTGGGTTTAGGCGCTTTAGGTTTCTTGGTCGGCGGCTTGGCTGTCTTCTTAGCTTTCGGTGCGGCGGCGCCCTTCGCCTTGGCGGGGGCGGCGGCCTTCTTGGGTGCCGGCTTCTTCTTAGCGGCGGCGGCGGCCTTCTTGTCCTTAGCGGCGGCGGCCGACGACTTGGCCTTGGAAGGCGAACCCGAAGCAGCGGCAGCGGACGCGGCGGCGGCCGCCGCCTTCTTGGTCTTGGCTCCAGCCGCCGAGGCGGTCGCCTTCTTGGTCTTCGCGGCCGCGGAGGCGGTCGCCTTACCGGCGGCCTTGCCGGCGGCGGCGGTGGCGGGTTTCTTGGACGCGGCCGATTTCGACTCGAGCTTGAACGAACCGGAGGCACCCTTGCCCTTGGTCTGGATCAGCGCGCCAGACTCGACGGCGCTCTTCAGATATTTCCTGATGAACGGAGCCAGTTTCTCAGCGTCGACCTTGTACTGGGCGGCGATGTACTTCTTGATCGCCTGCAGGGAAGATCCGCTGCGCTCCTTCATCTCCTTGATAGCGTTGTTGACCATCTCGGATGTTTTGGGATGGGTCGGCTTCGCCTTCGGTTTCTTCGCGGCGCCGGCGCCGCCTGCCTGCCTCGCCTGCTTCTTCGCTGGTGTAGCGGGTGCCGGAGCTTCGGTAGCGACTGCTGTGTCTGCCATTTCGCGTATTGTTAGAATCAACAGGAGAGTAAGACGTAGTATTATAAGAGACTTAGATGTCGCCACTTATAGGATTTTACAAATTACGTATACGTACGCCCAAGTACGACGGAACTTTACCGTAACGAGCGCCGTGATGTCGCGCGACGTTTTCTCGTATGAACGCTTGAGAGTTTTCACTAACACGTATCTAATAAAATAAACAAAAAGAATAGTTAACGAGTCGCAGGGCAACGGGCGATTGCGGTTTCGGATAGTTCATGAAGTGGAGTATGCGGTCGTGCGAATGCAGGCGGAGTGCGGTGCGCGTTCGGACGGTGGCGGTGTTTTATTTTGACGACTGAGTACGAAGCGTAGGTCGGGTCGAGTTCAAAACGTTATTTTCTCTATAATATTGATAGTTAGCCGGGATGGAGGTCGACGCGTCAACAAGGAGGATATCGAGCTCGTGCGGCGACAGGACACCGTCGATATCACGCGGCGTCGCGAAGGTATTATCGAGCTAAAAGTGAAGCGTCGTAAAACACCGCGAGCGCCGAACCCCGCTAAGGACGGACGACTCCGGCCAGGACGTGCAACCTATTAATTATTTCGCGCTCACTAATAATAAAAGGCGAGAGCGTTGACAGTGTGAAGACTACTGCGATTATCGCATCAGAAAGTGTAAATACAATCATGCGTATTAAAGTAAAGCTACCGACCGACCGACCGTAGGTACACGCAGCGTTCTATACTGGCCACTAGCTAGCTAGGCGGCCAGCCTTGCTCGTAACTCGGTAAACATACGCGAACAAAATACAACAATACATACATAAAATTAATCGATACAGCTACTTATTGAGAAGCGATCAAAATAACGATTGTAGAGTGTATCTATATAGGTACAATAATAATAACACGACATAAACAAACTACTCGAGCGAACGAATAGGTAAGTATAATTTTGTGTTCTACATAAGTGTTAGGGTCTCTAATGTTTTCTTTTATTTTTCAGGTTCAGGTTATTCAGTCAGTCAGTCAGTCAGTCAGTCAGTCAGTCAGTCAGTCAAAGGACGGACAGATGGATACAGACGGACTGACAGACATACATACATACATACAGACTGAACTGACTGACTGAGTTCAGACAGCGGCGACGGCGAAGGAAAGAGTGCGACAATCACGCGTAGGTAGGTATATACTCACATAAATGGTAAACGATCGGCGTTTCAGATTCAAGTCCAATATTAATGTAGCAGGTAGATAGTTTGTAAGAGTGTGTTTAGTGCCGACATAAAGGAATCGTTTATAATAAATTAGGTATAACTGTGTTTCATTTCATCTAATAAATCTCCCTCCAAAACCGAAGTATAGATTATAGGTAGTAAGTAAGTAAGAGGTACGTTTTTTTTTTTTTTTTGACAACTCCATTAAAGAAACATTTTAATTGTATCGAATCATATGCGGCCCTGAAAAGGGCCTTTTTTGATGTGCGCATCTACACACGCATGGTCGAACGGTATGATTTTGTTCATTCACACACAACGAAGAACGAACGCAAAACACACACACGTCCGCACACACACAGTATGTAGAGCTGCTGGATGCACAGGCGACACGTAGGTACGTCGTCGTCGTCGTTTAACCGCCGAAACCGTACAGGGTGCGACCCTGGCGCTTCAGAGCGTAGACGACGTCCATGGCGGTGACGGTCTTCCTCTTTGCGTGCTCGGTGTAAGTGACGGCGTCACGGATGACGTTCTCTAGGAACACTTTAAGCACACCGCGAGTCTCTTCGTAGATCAGACCGGAGATACGTTTCACGCCGCCTCTGCGAGCCAGACGACGGATGGCGGGCTTCGTGATACCCTGGATGTTATCACGAAGTACCTTCCTGTGACGCTTGGCTCCTCCTTTTCCCAGACCCTTTCCTCCCTTACCGCGACCGGTCATCTTCTCAGCAGTGGGGGTTTCAACAACAAAGTACAAACACGATCGACACGGGTGTGTGCGCGCACGAACAACGCGAACGACTGGCTTTTTTAAAAGCCCGCAACTCTCTTATATTTATACCCGACGTGGAGCTCAGCGGGCGGTGGGACAGAGACGGGAGGTGCGGGGGGCGAGGCGACCCGATGCTCGTCGTTGGTTGGTTCTACGTTGTTTCGTCGCGTACAGCATTCGAAAAACGCAAATTTTACTTACAAAATTGCATTTTATTTTTATAATAATTATCTAGTAGGTACATAGAGACGTGATGTTAGCTCTAAAGGTACTACTTAACCAACCAACCAATTATTATTATTTAGTAGGTACAACAACCGAGGAGTCCTGCAATCGGTTAACATAATTCAGTCTCTGTTATTTATCTAAGTAAGTAAGTAGGTAGGTAGGTAGGTAGGTAGGTAGGTAGGTAGGTAGGTACTTAGGTACTTCTTCTTCTTATGGAGTGATTGAGTAAATAATTTACTGAATTCTGTTAGGTAGGTAACGGTTACGTTTTTGCGACTTCTGATATAAAGAAACACATTTAATACTCAGATACATATGTGGCCCTGAAAAGGGCCTTTTGTGTGAACGCACAACCACAAACTGCACACGATGTGTGCGTGTGTGTGTGTGTGTGTATTGTGACGTATGCTGATGCAGCAGCAGTTTAAGCGCGTTCGCCTCTGATCCTGCGCGCCAACTGGATGTCCTTTGGCATGATGGTGACGCGCTTCGCGTGAATCGCGCACAGGTTGGTGTCTTCGAAGAGACCGACGAGGTAAGCTTCGCTAGCCTCCTGCAGCGCCATGACGGCGGAGCTCTGGAAACGGAGATCGGTCTTGAAGTCCTGTGCGATCTCACGTACGAGACGCTGGAACGGAAGCTTACGGATCAGCAGCTCGGTACTCTTCTGGTAGCGACGAATCTCACGGAGGGCCACAGTGCCGGGCCTGTAGCGATGGGGTTTCTTAACGCCACCGGTGGCCGGTGCGCTCTTACGCGCAGCCTTGGTGGCGAGCTGCTTCCTCGGAGCCTTACCACCGGTCGATTTACGAGCGGTCTGCTTGGTACGCGCCATTGTAAACAATTTCAATAACAACTACTAACACAGAAAAACGAACGAACGAACGAATTCACGCAACGCACGCGCGGACCTGCACACTTCGAACGTACGAGAGTGAATAAAAACGCCCGTACGCAGTTGGGCCCTATTTATACCCGCGGCAACACAGCGGTCAGGGGATCGCGCGCGCGCCCTCTACAGTACATCGAACTAACTAAACTTGTAAAATAAATCGACACACGAACAATAATAATAAATTACCTATTAAAATAAAATTATCAAGTATAATAAGTAATAACGAAACTAAAACTTTGGTCTCTGTGTGAAAACTACTGCCATTCGATTGCATCTCATTTTACTAACTCTCATTTACGGGGAAAGAAAAAAAAAAAAAAAAAAAAAAAAAAAAAAAAAACTTAGTGTGCCTGTTGATGTTGTTTGTTCGTTTATTTTGTGGATGCTTTGTGTTTTCGCTAATGTCTTTAACCGAGAGCATGCATATTTACTGGTTAGTTAGTTCGGTAGGTAGGTAGGTAGGTAGGTAGGTACTGTGTCAGAGCGATATTTGATGACGAACGTGAACGGTACTTAGGTACTGAGCGAGTTAAAGTAGGTAACGTTTTGACGAGTTTCCAATTAAAGAAATGTGAATTGACAATCACATGAGCATATTTGTGGCCCTGAAAAGGGCCTTTTGTTGTTTCTCCTGCCATCGCACGGTGTGCGTGCGCGTCCAGACGTCTGCCGTGGTTCGTTCGTTCGTTCGTTCGCGACGCGTGCATCGTGCGCGTCTCGTACGTACGTGCATGACACAAACACACACATACCGAGCAGCAGTAGTACTCGGGTATGTGCGTGTAAATGCACATGCACGCACATTACGAAGACACTAGCACAATAATAACGCACGCATCACACTCAACGAGACACACGAACAAGCGCACTGGTTTTAGCACTGTATACACACACGAGGCGAGGCGTCGAGACGGAGCGTCGGCGCGGCTCTTGCTAGCGCTACCGACCGACCGCTCACTTGGAGCTGGTGTATTTGGTGACGGCCTTGGTGCCTTCACTGACGGCGTGCTTGGCGAGTTCACCGGGCAGCAGGAGCCTGACGGACGTCTGCACCTCCCTGGACGTGATGGTCGACCTCTTGTTGTAGTGGGCGAGGCGGGAAGCTTCGGCGGCGATACGCTCGAAGATGTCGTTCACGAACGAGTTCATGATGGACATCGCCTTGCTGGAGATACCGGTGTCGGGGTGCACCTGTTTCAACACCTTGTAGATGTAGATCGCGTAACTCTCCTTCCTCTTGTGCTTCTTCTTCTTCTTGTCGGTCTTGGAGATGTTCTTCTGGGCTTTGCCAGACTTCTTGGCGGCTTTACCACTTGTCTTGGGCGGCATTATGGAATCGTAGAGTAAACACGTGCTACCGAAACGGAGTTCAGTCGCTGTATAATACCGTAAAATTACTGCAAGTTTTATTTATACGCGCGCTCGCGTACACA